>CM066332.1:103766596-105121596 GCA_033807585.1 Hydrophis major | reverse complement strand
CTGATCACTTAAGGAAATACAGTACATGCTTCAGGCTACCATTCATAGACCTGTGGACTTGAAACAAGAAAAACAATTAGGTAGTGCCTGATATTTTATCGTTACAACAACTATAAGTGATAGGGCAGGCTGATCAAAGCTGAAACAAATTACTTGACAGAGTAGAAATTGAATACAAGTTTTTTCAATCCTAGGCCAACACTATAGTTGATATACCATACTGTCTGCCAAATACTTAATATGTCCACAAGATTTATTTCATTTAACTCAGATTCTTAAAGACAACTACACGGATTTCTGGACTAATAGAGGAATTGCATTAGATATTCTAGACATATTAGGTTGGCAAAAAAACTGTAGGCAAGGAACATTAGAGGAACAGGGAAGAAATGTAAAAGTATACTGAACTTAGCAGAAGAGTTTATTCAGAGATGTGTACAATAAAACAAGAAGAATGTCATGCTCCTGGTGGAGACTGACTCTGAGGGAGAGGAGAAACAGCCAACAGGGAGTGGAAGTGTGGCTCCGGAGGTTGTGGAGGAGGCTGGGAAAGGGCAGAGGCCAGCTGGGCAATCAGAGGAGGATTCAGGCCCATCCCTATCCATCCTAGGGTATGCAGGGAGGAGAGGATAAGGGAGAGATGTGGTCTACTGGGGAGGAGAGGGGCTTGATCCTCTTCATGGGCTGCAGCTGTGACAGCCGGATAAGAGAACAGACATGCATATGGGCGAGTGCTAGAAACAAAGCGTGGAAATATCTCTAGTTTATTGTTCCTCTCTGAGTTTGGCATCCTTCCCAGTGTGTATTCTGATATCTGTGAACGTCTTCTATCGGTTGTAATACCCCCTGTTTGACGAGCTTGTCAAGCTGCTCGTCAATTTTTGGTTTTAATGCAAACGGTACCCTTCTAGGTTTAAGTCTCTTAGGGGGGACCCTTGGATCTAAGTCAAATGAGATAAGGGGCCCCTGGTACTTGCCCAAGCCTCCATCGAACACCTCCTGGAACTCCTGGGTTAGCCGCTGTTCCCAAGCTTCGATGGTGACTTGGTTGACACCTGTCAGCGCGATGTTAAGCGGGGCGAACCATTGTAGACCCAGTAGGCTTGGGCGGTCGCGATCGACGATTGTGAGTGGTAGTTGTTCAGTGTGGCCTTTGTAGGTTATGTTGAAATTCTTGGTGCCTACTACCGGGACACGGTTCCCTTGGTAGTCTTTAATGATGATCTTTTGTGTATGCACGTTTCTCTTTTGTAGAGTGGGCACCAGTCTTTTGATTTCCCGCCATGCAATCATGGAAAGGTAGGACCCAGGGTCCACTTCCATCTTGCATGGCTGGCCCTCTATGTATACTTCTGCATGTATTTTTCTGGCGCCGTCGGAGGTGGCGTGGCCGATGGTCACCGTCTGATGGGTCTCTTCTTTCCGTCGACCGTCGCCACTTCTTTGAGATCGTTGAGCGCGGTCCCACCGACCGTCTGGCTGTCGTTCTCTGGTTCTGGGCGGGGAGTTTTCTCTCCGTCTGTCGTGCTGTTCCCATTTGGGCGGGCTGCGAGTCTTCTTTTGGCGGCAAACTCGGGCGATGTGACCCCTTCGTTCACAATGCCTACAGATAGAGTCAAAAAATTGGCATTCTGATCTGGGGTGGTCGCCGCCGCACCCGGCGCAACTGGTCCTCGACTTACGGCCTTTTTGACTTCGTTGATCGCCGCGTCCCGTCTGTACTCGGTGAATGTCCTCCTCGTCTTCAGACGTGCTGGAGTTTGACTGGTATTCACCGTAGTGTGCGGTTGCTTCACTACTTGCGTCGGCCAACCTTGCCGGGTTGTTGTTCCCGCCCTTCGCGTCAGATCTTCGCATGCTGTCTGCCGACGTGCGTGTTGCTTCAGCGGCTGCGGCGGCTGTAAGGGCATCGGCTAGGCTGATGCCGCCCTTGGCCATAAGTCGGCTCTGCAGTGTAGGATCCCATAACCCGAGTACGAAGCGGTCTCTTATGAGACTGTTGAGACCCTCGAACTCACAGAGTCCTCCCAGGCGCCGCAGTTCTGCGACGAAATCGCTCAATTTCTCGTCTGGCTTCTGGTTTCGGCGGTAAAATTCGTTGCGCCGTATTAGGATGGGGACCTCGGGGGCATAATGGCGCCGCAGTATTGGTTCGAGGACGTCCCAGTCCATGGCGGTTGCGTCTGCCGGCTTGGCTAATGCCTTAGCCATCTGGAAGACCTCTGGTCCGCAGTGTGTAAGGAAGACAGCGCGTTTCAGCGGGCCCGGGGCGTCCTTCATGCCGGCGCATTCTAGATACATTCGGAACCGATCCGAATACGATTCCCAATCTTCGGCGGCAGGGTTGAAGGGGGCGGGCGGTGCTATCTTTGCCATCTTAGTGCTGTCGCTGGTTCTTAGGTGGACACGGGGTTCGGTTCAGGGGCGAGATCCCACCTTCGTCGCCAGTGTCGTGTCCAGAAAATAAGCTCAGAGTCGGTGACTTCAAGTGAAAGCTCTTTATTTTTAACAAGTGAACCGAACCGGCGAAAGGTAAAAAGCCCGCGGCTTTTATACCTTTCGCAAGGCTGCCGCGGCCAATGGCAGCGATTCAAGTCTCCCGCTCTCGGTTTGCACCAATCGCGGGAGACCTAAATCGGGCCAATCAGAAATCCCCGTGCCTTGGCCAATCAAGGCTCGGGGATTTCGAATATACCATTTTAATACATAACAATTTGTTCTTTCCATATTAATCTTATTATCATCTTTGTAATCTTAAATTTCATAAGATTATTTTTTATTTAAATCTTTAGCTTTTACTTTCATTTCTGGTGGTGGTGATAATTGCCTATGATTGGATGCAATAACATTACTATTAATTATACCCGCAACACAGACAGAAACCTTTTTTTAGACCATACATTTGCCTTACCAGTATTCTGCTAAATAACCTGTGCAATAACAGGTATGTATAATCTTCTCCATTTGTGACATAATTCAGGGCAACAGTCAATTTGTTAAAGTTGAAGGTAATGTGCTAACTCTGTTTAATTAATGTCTGACAAGATATTATGCAAATATGCAATGCCAACTGAAAATTAATCGCTATAAACATTCTGTAAAGCCACACAATTCATTTTAATTAACTTAAGGAAACCAAAGTAATTTTTACTTGCAGGTTTCTATTTTACATCACGAACTACTGGAAATGTAGACAAGATTTTCCTAAATTATAACCAAATTATGATCATATTATGTTGTATCCTAAAATGAACAAGATTGTCCAGAAATGACCTAAGTTACATTTGGGTTTATGATTATGGAGATTTTCAACTATGCTGGTCATGGCTGTCCCAAAACTGCTTTTCAAAAGGCAATTGGACTTTCTTGAACAGACCTCTCTCAACAGAAGGGATAAGACACCACTTATCCCCTATCTACAACACAGTCCCTTCAGCAGTCCCAAGAAGATTCCACATCCAGTTGCACTCTGAGGCAGATATTCAGCAGGTTCTGACCAGTTCTGGGGAACCATAGTGGAAATTTTGAGTAGTTCGGATAACCAGCAAATACCACCTGTGACTGGAGATTTTACAGTATCCTTCCCTACCACGCCCACAGAACTGGTAGGAAAAATTAAATAAATCCCACCACTGCCCTGAGGGTACAGATAAACCCCAGGCTAACCTCAACAACTCTCAGAGAGCTGATAACCAATCTTCAGAGTGTACTGCTAACTACCAGATGACTGCTAAGGAATATAAATCCTTCCATTTCCCACCATTCAGCAGAACTGAAGAAGCTTTTTGAAGAAGTGAAATGTTTTCAAGGAAAAAACAAAAGTACAAAAGTGCCTTTTAAAAAGGACTTCTGGGACTTGGATTTATGAGACTTAAATAAAAGTTTGGATTTAAGATTGGATAAAAGTTTATAACCGTGATTCAACAAAAAAGCAGATAATATTCCTTTAAAACAATGACAAGAAAGAACAAAAAAATATTGATAGATCTTTCTTTAAACATCAAGCAATTATTAATGTTCTCCAGTACTTTGCCTTGCTTTGTAATTATGCTGTAAACACAAGTTTTAATTTTTTTTAAAAAATCCAAATTTAAAGCTGCAAAATGCCTGCACCTATTCTTTTGCATATATATCTAAAAATCTCACTATTCCTTTTGCGATTAAAGCAAAAGAAAAAAGTAAAAATAGTAAGCAAAAAGTCTAAAAAGTATGTGTTAAAAGAAAAAAATAGAAATAAGTACTTTACATCAATACAAACTTCTACTGCTATACATATTTTCCTTGTCACCCATCTTTTTTCCACAAATGTCCATTCATTTGATACATTTCCATTTGTTCTTAAAATATTATTCATCTTTTTTATTTTTCAGAAACTCATCAACTTCACTGAACCAGTTTCCTCTGAACCATACATATTTACCCCACATATTTATTGTGTTGTTTAATGCTTATTATCTATCTGTGTATGACCTTATGCTCTGAACATGCGTCACCTGCCTTTTTGTTTTGTATTCTAGGTGTATTTATTTCAGATGCCATAATTCTTGACCCGTTTTTGGTTTAGTGTGCACATTTCTAAAGTAACCTATTTCCACTTCATTCAAGTTAAGTTTCTCCTTTGATGTACCCAACTATCTCTCTACTACTAAAGTTATTTTTATGATTTTTGTTATGTTTTGAGCATGGGCGAGAAAGAATGGAGACAAACCTTTGAACGGTGAACTTCAGCTCTTTATTTACATTGTGACTTCTCTCTCAATAGCAGTTAAACCCGCCTTATATAGGCAAACCCTGTAACTTTTAACCAATAACGAGCTGGGAGCGCTAGCTCTTATAACCAACAGGAACTCTCTGTTAAGGGCCAATCGGATTCCCCAGGACGGGCCAATCCGGTCCGGCCGCTTAACAGCCAATCAGAAGTGCAGGGCCAGAACCCTGCACTTAACTCCAAGCTCACACTTTATTAAATCTTTATGCATACACAACACCCCTTCCCCCTGGCTTCTTATTTGCAGGGCGCAGTTACATAGTCCCTTAGGTAGGACGGTTGTCTTATTAGTCTCTTTGATTTCTGCTGTATCAGCTGGCTGCAATCACGCTAAGGTAGATCGTTGTTTGGCAGTGGGGCTGTTTTTGGTTCAGAGTTCACTTCTACGTTGTTGCCCACATTCTCTGCAATTTTCTGAGGTGCAATCGTTTCTCCCTCCAGCTCCGCTTCCTGAGTCTCTATCAAGCCGTCATTTCCTTCAAACGGGTTCTCTAGGAATTCATCTTCTTCTGTACCTCCCCCCCCTCAGTTTGGTCATAGGGGAGTTGCGGACTGGCCACTGGAAGCCGCGATCGTAATTGATCGATATGACATTTCCAAAGTTTATCGTCAAGGCATTGTACAAGGTAGGATCTGGGGCCGGTTACATGTACTATTGTCGCTTCCACCCACAACGGGTCGCCCGATAGATTTTTAGCATATACCAAGTCTCCTACCTGGAAGGTACGACAGCGGCCGCTGGATCCTAGTGGTTTCTCCGGTTTGTAAGCTGGGTGCAACTGGTCGAGGTGGGAGTGGAGCTTCTGTCCCATTAGCAGTTCAGTGGGAGTTTTGTTGGTGACACTATGTGGGGTGATGTGTTGCAAGAAGAGGATTCGATTGACCTTGTCGTCAATGTTGTCGTAGTCTACCATCTGCAAGGTTTTCTTCACAAATTGGACCATGCGTTCTGCTTTGCCATTGGTCCCCGGGTGCGCAGGCGAGGTGAGCGCATGGCGAATGCCGCGGTCAGCGAGGTACTGTTCGAAAGCTAGTGTGGTAAATTGTGGGCCGTTATCGGATACCAGGACGTCTGGTAATCTGTGGGTTGCAAAGAGTCTGTCTAAGGTTTTGATAACCGCCTTGGAGGTCAAAGTCATCATGCGATGGATCTCGAGCCAATTTGAGTAGGCGTCGATGGTAAGCAGGAAGGTGTGGCCTTTGGTTGGCCCCGCGAAGTCCACGTGGTGTCTCCCATTCAGTAGGCATGGCTTTTGGTGGGGCGTTGCTGACTTCTTGGCATTTGGGACAAGCTTTAACCCACTGTTCGATTTGCTTGACAATGCCCAGCCACCATGCGTAGCTTCGCGCAAAGGCTTTCATTCGCACGATGCCGGGGTGGCCATCGTGCAAGGTTCTCAGCAGCGCTTTCTGGAGTCGTTCTGGGATAATGACTCTATCGCCCCAGATGACACAGCCTTTCTGGGAGAAGAGCTCGGTTTGTTGAGTCTTGAATGGTGTGAAGTCATCTGATAACTGGTCCAATGGCCATCCGCGTTCTACCCAGCTTAGGACCCGTGCTAGGGTGTGGTCGCGTTTGGTTTCTCTCGCAATATCTCGGGCAGTTAGTGGTGGCGAGTTGAGTGCCTCGATTTGCAACATGGTTATCATTGGTGCAGGATCGTCGAGAGTCTCTGGAAGCGGTGCTCGGCTCAATACATCGGCGTAGGAAATGGCTTTCCCCAGGCGGTATTGCAGCCGATAGTTATAAGCAGCTAAGAATTCTGACCAATAATGGTTTGTGGTCAGTCACAATAGTAAAAGCCCGGCCATACACGTATTTGTGGAATCTTTTCACAGCTGAGACAATTGCGAGGGCTTCTTTATCGATTTGTCCATAGTTTCGCTCAGTCTTTGAAAGAGTCTTTGAAAAATATGCAACAGGGGCTTCGTTCCCATAAGGCAGTACATGGCTCAAAATGGCGCCTACCCCGAAAGGCGATGCATCACAGGTTATAACTAACGGCAAAGTCTCGTTATACTGCATGAGTACAGAGTCAGAAGTGAGCAGTTTTTTAACATTTCGGAACGCCTGTTCTTCACGGTAACCCCATAACCAATTTGCTTTTTTATCTAACAATCGGTGCAACGGTTCAGCGACCATTGCTTTGTGTGGCAAAAATACATTATAAAAATTGATGAGGCCTAGGAACGCCTGGAGATCGGCCTTGTTTTGTGGCCTGGGAGTGTTTTATTATCACTTTTAGTTTACTTTTGGTAGGGTGAATGCCCTGGCTATCAATCAGGTACCCTAAAAACTCAGCACTGTCAGTACACAATTTACATTTGTTTTTTTTAACTTTAAGACCGGCCTCTTGGAATTTTTTTAGGACTAATTTTAACCGGTCCTGTAAGATTTTTTTTGTAGGGGCTGCGATTAATACATCATCAAAATAGGGGACCACGCCCTTAATTCCTTGCAATAACCTTTCCATAAGGCTCTGAAAAATCCCCGGGGCTACACTAACTCCGAAATGAACCCAGGTACATTTAACGGCACCTCGGTGCGTCACAGTAGTTTGGGCCTGTGCCGTTTTTTCATCTACTGGTAATTGCTGATATGCCTGAGCTAAATCTAATTTAGCGAAGACTTTCCCACCCCCCAGGGAATGGAGGAGATGCTGCACCACTGGAACTGGATATGCGTTCTGCTGCAGGGCGTGGTTCAAAGTGACCCGGTAGTCCCCACAAATTCGGATTGACCCGTCTGGCTTAATGGGTGTTACAATAGGGGTTTTCCAAGAGGAGTGATCGATGGGCTCTAACACCCCCTGAGCTATCAGTTTGTCGAGTTGTTCGTCGATTTTTGATTTTAAGGCAAACGCAACCCGACGGGGCTTTAGGCGAATGGGAGCTATTTTTGGAGCTAGACTGAATGAAATTGGGGTCCCCTTGTACTTGCCTAAGCTATCCATGAAGACGTCCCTGAACTCAGAGATAAGGTCTTCCTCCCAGTCACCACCACTGACTCGGTTTATGCCAGCCACTTCAATGCCAAGTGGTGCGAACCATTGGAGGCCTAGTAGGCTAGGCCTATCTCTATCAATGACCGTTAAAGGTAAGTATGCTGTGTGCTTCTTGAAGGAGACTCGGACTCGGCAGGAACCGACGACGGGGATTCGATTCCCTTGGTAGTCCTTGAGGATGAGGCGTTGGGAGCGGAGATCTTGGCATTGAATTGTGGGGATGAGTTGCTTGAGTGTCTTCCAGGACACCATCGAGAGGGACGATCCTGAGTTGACCTCCATGTGGCAAGGCTGGTTCTCGATGGCTACGGTAACTTGGATTTTCTTAGTGTCCAAGGCTGAGGCATAACCGATAGTGATAGTATGGTGAGCCTCTTCTCTCTGCAAAGCTCAATTTCTGTAGGAGTGGTTTACTGGCTCTCGCCTTACAGGACGGTTTCCTGTCGATTGGCGATAGTTAGCCCCTTTTGAGGCCTGGCTGGATCCTGGCAAGCTGCGGCAGACCCGTCCGATGTGGCCTCGTTTCCCGCACTCATGGCAGAGTGCATCGCGGAATTTGCATTCGGACCTGGCATGGTTGGCTCCGCAGACAGCGCAAGGGCGTAAGGGCTTCGGGTGATGGTCCCAGTCAGACCGCAGTCGATGGACCCCTTCTTCGTCGCTGTCTGATGACGAAGAGAGGTCCTCGTGATGCGTTGTCACAAGCTGCCCTTCTGAACTAGGTGAGATGTCGCTGGCCTGTGGTGGTACCGGAGCGTGGTTTCGGCGTAGTTGTGCAGCCGACTTCCTGGTTGCTTCTGCTGCAGTAGCATCGGCGATGGCGTCGGCAAGGCTGATGTCACCTTTCGCCATCAGCTTGCTTTGGATGCCTGGTGCATCTTGTCCCAGAACTATGTGATCTCTTAGTGCTTCTTCTAAATCGGTGAATCCACAGAGGCCTCCCAAATTTCGGAGGTCTGCTATGAAGTCGGCCATGCTTTCTCCCTTTCGCTGGCTCCTCTGATAAAACTCGTGGTGTCTCACGAGCGTAGGCACGGTCGGGGCGTAGTGGTCTCGTAGGATCGGTTCGAGGTCGTCCCAATCCATGGTCTTCACTTCTCGGGGTTTAGCTAGTGCTTTAGCCATCTTAAATATGGTTGGACCGCAATGCGTTAGGAACACCGCCCGTTTCTTCCCGGCTGTGGCGTCCTTTAAGTTGTTGGTTTCTAAGAACATTTGGAAGCGATCCATGTAAGACTCCCAGTCTTCCTGTGCTGGATCGAACGGAGCGGGTGGTACAATGCCGCCGGACATGGTTCCGTTGTTGGCGTCGTCTGTCACGTGCTCGGTGTTCTTCGAAGTTTCATTGGTTCAGATATCTCCACATCCCATCCTCGTCGCCAGTGTTATGTTTTGAGCATGGGTGAGAAAGAATGGAGACAAGCCTCTGAATGGTGAACTTCAGCTCTTTATTTACATTGTGACTTCTCTCTCAATAGCAGTTAAACCCGCCTTATATAGGCAAATCCTATAACTTTTAACCAATAACGAGCTAGGAGCGCTAACTCTTATAACCAATAGGAACTCTCTGTTAAGGGCCAATCGGATCCCCCGGGATGGGCCAATCCGGTCCGGCCGCTTAACAGCCAATCAGAAGTGCAGGGCCAGAACCCTGCACTTAACTCCAAACTCACACTTTATTAAATCTTTATGCATACACAACAATTTTAGTTACAAATTGATTACTCATAATGGAAGGAACAACTGTGATTACAAGTATCATTTTATTTCTTTAAGTTATATAGCATTATTTTAAACAAACCTGCTTCAAAGAATTTCAGTTTAATGTCTCAATTTATTATTCTCATGCTGGAAGATAGAGTTGTGCAAATCCTTTGAAAGAAGAGCAGATGAGCCTATATAAGGGTGTTTTTGTTAAAAAAAAATAAAAATAGGGATCTCTGGCCATGCTCACATATCTATTTCAAAATCAACTTCTGACTCTTTGGTACCTTTGTTTCATGAAGTGTTTTATAAAGTTCCAAACATCTGGAATCAATTTCAGAGCAGATGGGTAAGCCCCATAATTTTTTAAGTACCTCCCAAGAATGAATCACTATATCTGATTCTGTTCAAAAGAAAACAGTTCTAGTCAGTGAGAAGCATAAAGCCTGGGGTTTCTTAATCTCAAGTTTGACTTTTGACCTGCAGCATCTGTGCAACCTCAATTTAGATCAACTGAGGTGTTTCTCAAAGTTCTGCCTCAGGCTTCAATTAAATGAAGTTCAGAATAGACCCCTTTTAATAACTACCATAGCAAAATTGCTATTAACTGTAAGAATAAGAATTACAGAATTCTTAAATCTAACTTGAATTAATTTGAATTATAAATCCCTGACATTCTCCAGAGATATGGACTTCAATCCAAATTTACTCTTCTTTAAGCTATCTTTTGAACAAGTTTTCAATTTTGATTTGTAATTGTGATGCAATTCAATACCTGTTTAAGAAATGCAAACTGAGCATTCAAATGTAAGCCAAACAAACTTCTCTTTCAACTCTAACCCTTCCCAGTCTTCTCTCATTAAGAAATCTGTAAACTGAAACAGGTCTGTTTTGGCAACAATAAGGTAATGAGCAAAATTATAAAAATAGGTTTATTGCGGTTCAACTTCTCTCTCATTACATATTCCGTAGGGGCTGCTGAAAATCATAAACATATTGATTTTGTTCTAAACACATTAGTAGAATACATCAGAATAAATTGGAAAGCTCATCTAACAAGTATGAATGCTGTTATTTGCTTCAGGGAAAACCCCATCAGAGTTCATGTGTCACTGTGAATATAAGCCTTAAAACACTTTTATATTTCTATAAGGAAGTAATAGTCATGTTCACGGGTGAAATATATTAGATATTTGTGTGATGTATTCTTTATGTGTGTGTCTGCGATTGCTCAATTAAAAAATAATAATAATATTATAATACAAATTTCAAGATACGAATCCCTTTTATTGAAAATTAAAATGAAAACATATATTGGTACCTGTTCCAATTCTACAGACCATCAGAGGTGGTATTCAGCAGGTTCTGACCAGTTCTGGAGAACCACTAGTGGAAATTTTGAGTAGTTTGGAGAACCGGCAAATACCATCTCTGACTGCAGATTTTACAGAATCCTTCCCCAGCCACACCCATCAAGCCACGCCCACAGAACCGATAGTAAAAAAAAATTGAATTCCACCACTGCAGACCATGTAGCAGATTTATTTCATGGTTCGTATGATTAATTTAAATAAAAACATGTATCATATATTTCTTCACATTCTTACCTGGATTTTCAGACTATATATTCCTCTTTTAATATCTAATATTTATATATCCTGACTTCTGAAACATCAAACAATTACATAAATTTCTAAACGTGTAAGATTTATCTAACATCTATACATGTTAGATCTAGGCAGAGATGAGTTCTAAAGAATGCCAAAAAATAATTTTATTGTCACATCTATAAAGAATGCATTTATAGTTTACAGGGCATTTACTTGATTATTTTTTGCAATAATTTTATTAAACATGACAATTGAATATATAAAAGCTAATATAACCAAAAAGTAAGGGTAAAAGAATAGAAAATTCAGAAAATAAAAGAAATAAAGAGTAAAAACAACAATAAGAAAAATAAGAATATATATAAAGAAAAAAAGAAAAGGGATAGATAAAGAAGAAACTTCTTTGTCACAATGTAAAAAACAATTCAATAAAAATAATTTATTGTCTTAAAATACAACAAATTATCTCATCTCTTATCCATAAATAACACATAAGAGTCATTCAATTTTATTCAACAAAAGTACAAGTACATATCTATTTTAATCTGGATCAAAAAGCCAATTTTATATTTATTCTCTTTACTTTTGTTTAACCTTTTCAAATAACTTGATTTCTTTTCCTTTTTTCTTTGTCTTTCTCATAAAATCTTTTAAAATGTTAACAGATCTCTTTTCTAAATCTAAGATAATAATGTAATCTAATTACTCTTCTGGTTTGTTATTTGTATGTCCCTTTTAATTATGATATTAACGTAATGCTAATCCTTTTTATTAAAACATCATCTGCTTATCATCTTTTTCTATAGAATTCTCATAGTGTATCATTTTCAAATACACATTCAAATCAATTTCAGAGACCTCCCCTTAATCTTTGCCTCAACATCCACTGGAAAACTGTTGCCAGCTCTTCCTATTTGTTATTTTTTTCAATTGTGTTTTATTAAACTTTCTACAGAAAATACATAAACCAACACAGAAAACATGTAAACCAACACAGAAAACATATGAAAAAAAAATTAAGCACAAATAACCAACAAGGGATCAACAAGTGCAGCTAAGCCAGCATTACTGTCACTCCAGTATTCAATGTTATCAGGCATCCAAAATTTAGTTATAAATATACAAAAATTATTTTTTAAAACAATTATTGATGTATTTGTGAACAATAACTAAATGAGTCAGCTGCTAACTAAGGAATGGCTAAAAATAGGAATGGTTTCCAGTCTGAATTAAATTCCATATCAGGTTTATTTTTAAGGTATACATTTATTATGAGCATTGATGCATACCCCTACAACTTGACTTTTTCCAAAGAGAGATTCACATGATCTTTACAATAAGGGAAATATAATATCCTGGGAGCAGTTAATAAATGCTCTGTCCTACACACTGGTAAAAAAAAAAAAACAGTACACCAAATACAAACTAGGCGGATATGACCTTGTTGATGATCCTCACTCTGTAAAGGACCTTGGAGTTCTCATATCAAATGACCTAAGCACCAGAGCTCACTGTAACAGCATTGCCAAAAAGGCATTAAGAGTTGTAAATCTAATCTTACGAAGCTTCTCCTCCGGAAATATCGAATTGCTAACTGGAGCATAAAAAACTTTTGCCAGACCAATATTCGAATACAGCTCATCAGTTTGGAATCTGTACTGCATATCAGACATTAATACAATTGAGTGAGTCCAGAAGAGAAAAGTACTACACTCCTCTGCTCACAACAGAATACCCTATATCACCAGGCTTGAGATTTTGGGCTTAGACAACCTTGAACTATGCCGCCTATGGTTAGACTTAAGCATAGCACACAAAATTATCTGCTACAATGTCCTACCAGTCAATGACTACTTCAGCTTCAACCACAACAATACAAGAGCGCACAACAGAGACAGACTCACTGTAAACCGCTTCAAACTTGATTGCAGAAAGTAAGATTTCAACAACAGGATAGTCAATGCCTGGAATGCACTACCTGACTCTGTTGTTACATCCTCTAATCCCCACTCCTTTAACCTTAAACTAACCACTATTGACCTCACCCCATTCCTAAGAGGTCTGTAAGGGACGTGCATAAGTTCACCATCATGCCTACCATCCCTGTCCTATTGTCCCCATTTATTCGTACCTATTTCCTGTATTCTTACTCATGTTTATACTTATATCTATTATCTTGTAAGCGATTAATAAATCAAATAAATAAATAAATAAAATATATACAAACCTAATTCAATTTAGTAAGAGCAAATATATGACTTAGTAAAATTTAATAAGAATATTGCAGGTTGATATGGAAGTTCAGCTATTAAAATTTCTTTCATTCTACTGAGAATCATTTTCCAGAATAGTTGAACTTTACATCATTGTCACTGTGGGAAGCCACCCTCTCCCAGAAGAATGAAAAATTTTAGGAAATATTAAAAAGGCAGAATATTATTTTTCCCAAAAGGAGAAATATAGGAGACAGAAAGCAGCCACCAAGTCTTTCTTAATAGGCCCCAGAAGATATTTTGTGCCCATTGAGAAAGATTGGACCAACCTATCTACAAAACAAAAGACCTCCAGCACCAGAATGATGAGATTAAGACATGACCCCTCAGGACATAATAGGATTAACCCTCTACCATGTAGCAGTAGAGCTCACCGCATTGCACAATCTCCTGGGGACATTGCCTCACCCTCCTTACTTCAACCAAACTTAGCTCAGACAACCTACAGAGCCAGCTATGACCCCTACAACAGCCAATAGAATACATGTTCTTGCACAGGAACATGAAATTCAAGTGCAAAACTCAAGAGAAGGTATAAAAGCCCCTCACCCTCAACTCCATGCAGTCAGCTGCACCAGAACCATGATTGTTGCGCATCATTTAAACCATCTTTCCCATCAGCCTCCATGTTTTCAGAGTCTTTCTCCCAGCTTGGAATTGAGCCAGAGGGATATTTCTTCCAACACCACCAAATATGAAATATGATATATGTGATATAGTATATGCAATCTGCTCATTACGTTTCCAGCACTTTTTAGAGAATCAATTGGATATTTATTTAATTGTCAAATTTAAAGCTGGAATAAACAACTTGTACTATTTCTTTCTAAAATTGGATACTGAATCATATTTTACTAATAGTATATAAATCAGGCATAGCAAATGTTTTGAATTGTGTACTGTATAATTTTAAAATTCAGTCAAGTATCTCAATATTTGCCTTGTTTCTATATATGTTCCAATGCCATCCTATTTATCTTATACAGATTCCAATGCCATCCTACTTATATACACAGATTCTGTATATATTGCAATGCCATCCTACTTATCTCATACAGAAACCAATTAGTTAGACTGAATCATTATGAAGGTACCATTGTGTTCTTCGGGTTATTTATAATGTTATAATATTATAATCATAATGTTTGTATATAAGACATAATACATATGTTCTAGAATATATGCAGTCATACTTTTGCCATGCTTTTCAGATGTTTTGTAACTACATTCTACTTTGTGATTCACTGAAAATATTGGAAAGTTTGTGTGATGCTATAAGCATTTACAAAAAATGGCTACCCTGACAGACATAATTTGTCACTAACCACCGATATACTGTCATTTATTGACAGTGCTGCTCATAACTATGCAGCTTCCCAAGATGTTATCTATTGTTCTACCTACTTTTGATTAAATTATGTCAAAAAGTCATCCTTACTACAAGTTTGCTGCTTCAGGACTTTCTTTAGGCATATGTGGAGCATATCTGAGGGAACTTCTCTTGCCGATCATATCTACCCGGTCCATTAGAGCGGGGAGGCAGGGAATGTTGTGGGTCCTATCCCTGAGGAAGATTAACCTGGTGGGATCCAGAAGAATGCCCTTCGCCATAGTGGATCCCTCTCTCTGGAATATCATTCCCCCAGAGATTAGAATTGCCCCCATTCTAGCATTCTTTCGAAAGGCACTGAAGACCTGGTTTTGCCAGCAGGCCTAGGGAATCCCGAGTGGGATGGAGCCCATCAAATGGCTAGTGTGATCTGCTGTCGTCAGGGTGGGGGGTGGAAGTTGGGGGGGGTGATATTTTTATTTTATTTTTTCCAGATTTTGTTCTATTGTACTTTATTAATTTATTTTATTCTTTTTGTTAGTTTTTATTGTTTTTTTATTATTTTTTGTTTTAAATATGGTTTTACATCGGGTAAGCCTCCTTGAGTTGCCTTGGGTGAATAGGCGGCAATATTAAATAAATAAATAAACAAACAAACAAATAAATAAATAAATAAATAAATATTCCTATATTTATGTAGTTATTCTGGTTGCCTGAGGCAGTATCTCCATTTATAAAAATAAAATCCAACCTTTCTCAACAATTTGAGAAAATTGTGTGCCTGTCTCCTTTGGATTAAGTTTTTTAACTGACCTTGATGAATGTTTTATAAAGAAATGAGTGAGATTAATAAAATGGACTGTTGCTTCACATGCTATTTTTTCCCTTGCATAATACCTTAACAACATTTAGCAAAGTATATTATGCTTTAAAGGATTTCAGTGCTGCCATTATTAGAAACCACTCATGTAAAATTATATTTGTTAGCGAACATTAAAGTGGCTAACCATAATGTTTATGCTAAGGAACTTGAAGTCAATATGAAACAGGTATGAATACAGTGAACTACAGCTGTATATAGCCAGAGCTGTAGTTCACTGTATTCACATTTATTTAACTATATAAAAATAATATTAAACTATATTTTCACTTCCCTCTCATTTTCACATCATCTATTTGTTTTTTTTATACATCCAAAAGGACATTTAGCAAACTGGAATTATAAACTTAAAATTTATAATCTAACCTATATGCAGAAGTCTGTTTGGTGGCTGAGTGGGTTGGTAGGTTGGTTGGTTGGTTGGCTGGCTGGCTGGCTGATTGTTTTGACTAAAATTCTTCAGTAGGTTCAGTCAGGTTCCCACAGCTGAGCTTCTGTTTCTAAAAAGTGGAGAATGTCTTCCAGTATGTTTATCATGTCTTAAGGGGCAATAAGAAATGCTTTAAAATTGGAACTTAAAATCATATTTCATTGGACTTTTTTCTTGATTTCTCTTCACTTTCTTGAGGCTGCCAATTAATATACAGCACAATTCCTTATTCTGCACCCAAAAGTCATGGTACATTAAATAAAAATGGTATGCACTGGTGCTTAAAATTAAATGTCATTTTTACTTACAAGCATAATGTGTGCTTGGCAGAAAAATCACACACCCAGTAAGTATGAAATAGACAGAGAATAGAAGAGCAGGTACGGACAATCATCCTCTCAATGTTACAAGTGCCTTTCTCTAATTTATATTCTTCCTATAATACAACTAGAACTATTTTGCTGCAATTATCATTGTATCCATCCATTCACTATAGCATTCTAGAATCATACTTTTAAGACATGCACCACATTTTCACTTTGTAAAGAGCATCCTGATGTAGCATCATTTTATTTCCAAACCGGTAGGTTCTTAAGAGTCCAGACATCTAAAAAAAATTATGCAGTTTGTGCCATAATACTAGTCAAAAAATAAGCCATGAGAAGACCAAACAGCCACAAAGTTGCCTCATTTGCTAGAACACATCACAAAATAGTTCTTGGTTCTAGAAAGTTTTCAAAGTTAAATTTGCTTATTTATTTTTTTTAAACGATGATAATACAAATTGCATTTTGCCCTATGAATAATAAAGTAAGATTTTTAAAAAATAATATGTGCTGAATGTCAAATTTCAGATTTTATTACCTACAAATATGTAAAAGTTAATAAATATATGCCCAGTAATTTCCCCTAGGAAAAACCTATTATACATTTCACAAAGGTTATTATATAATCTACTTCATAAGCAAGTGTGATTGAATTTAAGTAAAATAATATGCAGATTCAATTTTATTGAAATTTTATTTTTACTTTATTTTTGATTTGCTACCTTCAGCTTCATGTTCTTTCTAGATTATGCTGTGATGAAGTGACATAAAGAACCAGGAAAGAAAGTGAAGTGAAGGGAAGGGTAAGGAAAGGAAAGGAAAGGAAAGGAAAGGAAAGGAAAGGAAAGGAAAGGAAAGGAAAGGAAAGGAAAGGCTCTAAATAGTTCCAGGTGATTCTTTTGTATATTTGCATTTCCTTCCATTAAGGAAAACTATTTTGCCATTTGTATTCATTTAATCATTTTATTCAAGTGTTTATTAATCCATAATGTACCTGCCACTCTCTGGATCTTTGGAGTATAATTTATAATACCTTATTCTTCACATTCTGCCCAGAACTGATGGAAGATGAAGAATTCATCTGCTAATAGTTTGCAAGTCAAGTCTGAAAAACAAATATGAATTCAATATTCTAATATACCACACAACAAGAAAAGACCACAAGTTCTCGGAATACCCAGTGGGACAGGCATAGAGATGCATGCATTCTCTGGAACTGACATATAAATCGCTGTTGGGTATACTAGTCTTCCATGCCAACATTTGCATATTTCAATAAATCTAATCCTGTGCCCTAATTTACCAGGCCAGATGTTTATTCAAGACAACTGGACCCATAAAAGATATTTGTTTCAAAAGGAGAAATTGGCATATTGCATTCTGAAAAGGAATAGAAGCTTTACAAAATTAAAAGATAGTGAAGGAAATAAATATTAAGTTATTCTTTTATAATAGAATTAGAAATATTAAGTGCATTATTAAACTGTGTTGTCTTTGTTACTGTATCCTAACCACAAAGTATGTTCAGTTAAACAAAGTGTGCTGAATAGTTGCAGCCTTCTTAGAAAACCGGAACATCCGCCCAGACAAGGCTACTGGCAATAAAACAGGCATGTAAGATAGGGACATCTGCCCAAGGTGAAGCTACAAGTAAACAAGGTAAGATATCCAGGGCCTAGGAAGAAATGATCAAGCCGACCCTTTACCTTATAGCATGATTTAGAGATAATAAGGGAGTGGGGAGGACTTATTGGCATGGCGTGCATTGTGTAGAATGTATAAAATATATTGTTTGACCATTAGATCTTGCTCTTGTACCCAATTCACTTTGGAAAGGACTTGAAGACCCATTTGCAAATGCTTATTTTCTTTAATAAACCTTTGAATTGTGAACCAGACCTGCCTCTGTATTGCATTAAATAATTCGAGTCTTATATCTCACAATAGCAATCCTACAGAGAACAGTTTCCAAAGGTGAGAACAACAGAACTACTTAGAACTTAGAACTACTTAGTTCTATAGCTGTTTGACAGTAAGAAGTAGGACCAAGTGCTTGGTTTTATCCCCTTTGTGACATAAGACCACAAGACACAATCTGCAGCTCTAATTTGGTATATTGTAGAGCAATATTTTTCAACTCCCAATATTTCCCAGCCTGCATGGAGCCTGGGGAATTCTGGGAGTAGAAATTTTCACATCTTAAAGTTGTCAAGTTTGAAAATCACTGTTCTACAGCTTAAGAACTGCAGAATATTAGCAGCTTCATTTCTTCTCCACAAGAATGTTTTCTGTAATCATGTTTCTAAAGAAATAAAAATATGAATATAGAAATGAACAAATGAGCTCTTTCTACCCTAACAACACAGTTTGTTTTCAAATGAGCCTTTTATCACAGCATGTTATGTTCAAAAATACTGAAATACTGTAATATTATTTTTCAATTGTTACTTTTCTGTATATTATGTTATTCGAACTTAATTGTCTAGCTCTTAATTCCTTGCTTTGCTAGCTTGTTTTCTACTTGTGGCATTTATTAAACAAAACCTTATAAAATAGATTAATTTAAAGATGATCTAAACCTTATAGATGGAGGGCATCTGTTGGGAAACTTACTCCATATCATTGAGGTAAAATATTAAACTGTGAATCTGTTGTGTTCGCGAAATGATGCCAGGAGTCGGTGACTTCAAATCATGCTCTTTTATTTAAAGTTGGAACCGAACTGGGGCAAAGGAAAAAGCTCGCGGCTTTTATTCCTTTAGCCGTGGCGGCCGCGGCCAATGGCACCGCTTTGAATCTCCCGCGATTCGAATGGACCAATCGCGGGAGATTCTTAGCGAGCCAATCGGCGCGGCTCGCCTGACCAATCAGAGTGCCCCGCGCTTTGGCCAATCAAAGCGCGGGGATCTCAAGAACGCTAATTAGGGACAGAACACCCCTCCCCTCTTGGTTCAGTCCTTATGTCGCGTAGTCACGTAGATAGGCGGGGCTCCATCTGAGCCTACTGGACCTGCGCAGCTCAGTCGTAGGTTGGATCCCAGCCGGTTCGGTCAGGATCTCTGCTGCTCCTGATGCCGTCGTGGGAACCGGCTGGTCGGTTGGGCCGGGCCGCTCTCAGTAGCTCCCTCTTGGGCCTCCTGGGTTGGTTGAGCTGCGGGTTTCGCCACTCCCGCTCGGTCTTTCTGGGTCGGTCGAGCTGGCCTGGCTGTCTCTTCCTGGCGAGGGGTCGTGCTGGCTGCTTTCCGGTAAGTATGGCTGGTTTATTTTTCTTTGGTTTTGATCCCCTGGGTATTCCCTCCCCCCTTGGTTTGTGTTGTGGGGGTTGGTTTCGCCTGTTTGTGTGTCGGTGGTCTCTTGGTTGGTAGTCCTCGACCTTAGTTGGTCGATGTGGCGTTTCCACACTCGTCCATCTGCTGTTTGTAGCTGGTACAAGTGTGGGCCTGTTATTTGTGTGATGACGGCCGGTATCCATAGTGGGTCTCCCGTCAGGTTTCTTGCGTATACGGGGTCGCCGGGTGCGAAGGTTCGGTGTTTGCTGTTTGAGTCTGGGGGCTTCTCCGGGTTATACGTGGGGTGTAACCTGTCGAGTGGGGACCTAAATTTCCTCCCCATTAATAGTTCGGCTGGGCTCTTATTGGTTGTGTTACTTGGGGTTATGTGTTGGGTGAAGAGTAGTTTGTTTATTTTCTCCTGGATCTCCCCGTGGTCTATTTTCCGGATAGTCTTCTTAGTGAATTGGACCATCCGTTCCGCCCTACCGTTCGCCACTGGGTGCGCCGGTGCTGTCAGCACGTGGCGGATGCCCCTTTCCGCTAGGAATTTTTCGAATTCCAGCGAGGTGAATTGGGGCCCGTTGTCGGAAACGACGACGTCTGGGAGGCCATGTGTTGCAAAGAGTTTGCAGAGTTCCTTGATCACGGCCTCCGTGGTTGTCGTCTTCATGTTGCTTACCTCCAGCCAGTTGGAGTAAGCGTCTACTGTTATAAGGAAGGTGTGTCCTTTTGTGGGCCCAGCGAAGTCTATGTGAATCCTAGACCAAGGTCCCCTTGGGGTTTCCCACTCTAGGACGGGTGCTGTGGGTGGGCTTGGCCTAGTTTCCTGGCATCGTTGGCACATTGCTACCCAGGTCTCAATTTGTTTGTCCATCCCTGGCCACCAAGCGTAACTTCTGGCCAGGGCTTTAGTCCTAACGATGCCAGGGTGCCCCTCGTGTAGCAGTTCCAGAACCTTCCCTTGTAGCTTTTCTGGAATGACCACCCTATCCCCCAATAGTATGCACCCTTTTAATAACGAGAGTTCCGTTTGGCGGTTTCGGAATGTTTTGACGGACTCGTCGTTGTCCCTTTCCGGCCACCCTTTCTCTACCCAATGCAACACCCGTGCCAGACATTTGTCTTTATTAGTCTCTCGGGCAATGTCTAACGCGGTTATGGGCAGGTTGGGTAGAGTCTCTATGCTGAGGGTGGTCGTCGTGGGTGCTGGGTCGGTGTCAAGTTCCGGTAGCGGCGAGCGGCTTAAGGCGTCTGCATGGGAGATCGTCTTACCCGGTCTGTGTATGAGTCTGTAGTTGTAGGCTGCCAGGAACTCGGACCACCTTGTCATTCGGGGAGACAGAATGTTCGGGGTGGCCCGGTTTCCTGCAAGGATTCCCAGCAGCGGCTTGTGGTCGGTTATGATGGTGAAAGTCCGGCCGTAGAGATACTCGTGGAATCGTTTTACGGCGGCAACGATAGCCAGAGCCTCTTTGTCCAGCTGGCTATAGTTCCGCTCCGGTTTGGTGAGGGTCCTTGAAAAGAACGCGATGGGCGCTTCTTTTCCGTCGGGGAGGGTATGGCTGAGGACAGCGATGACGCCGAAGGGTGATGCGTCGCATGTGATGGCCAGAGGTAGGGTCTCGTTATACTGTATAAGGACGGCGTCCGAAGTGAGGAGGTCCTTTGTTCTTTGGAAGGCGGCTTGTCGCGTTTCCCCCAAGTCCAGGTCGCTGCCTTGTCCAGGAGCCTATGCAAGGGCTCCGCCACTGTGGCCTTTTGGGGCAGGAAAACATTGTAAAAGTTAAGTAGCCCCAGGAATGCCTGTAGTTCCGTCTTCGACTTGGGTGTGGGGGCTTCTTTGATGGCCTTGATTTTTTGGTTTGTGGGGTGGATGCCGTGACAGTCTAGGAGGTATCCTAGGAATTCTACCCATTCCGTGTATAGTTGGCATTTCTCCCTCTTGACTTTGAGTCCGGTCTCTTTAAATTTGGTTAGGACCTCCCTTAGGCGACCCTCTAGTTCGGCTTGGTTGGTTGCCGACACTAGGACGTCGTCGAAGTACGGTACCACCCCCTTGATGCCTTGCAGTAGTCTTTCCATTAGGCTTTGGAATATTCCCGGTGCCACGCTGACTCCGAATTGGAGTCGGTTGCATTTAAATGCCCCCCGGTGGGTGACTATGGTTTGTGCTTCTGCCGTTTGCTCATCGACTGGCAACTGTTGGTACGCCTGGGCGAGGTCGAGCTTCGCGAAAACCTTGCCCCCTCCCAGTGAGTGCAGTAGGTGTTGCACTACTGGGACGGGGTAGGCGCTTTGTTGTAGCGCACCATTTAGAGTGGCCTTATAGTCCCCACAGATCCTCACCGACCCATCGGGCTTGATCGGGGTGACTATGGGGGTCTCCCACCGGGCGTGGTCTATTGGCTGTAGGACCCCTTGCTTGACGAGCTTGTCAATTTGCTCGTCTATCTTGGGTTTAAGTGCGAATGGCACCCGCCTTGGTTTCAGGCGTTCTGGGGGGACGTTTGGGTCTAGGTTGAATGATATAAGGGGCCCTCGGTACTTGCCTAGGTTTCCGTCGAAGACCTCTTGGAATTCCCGGGCCAGTTGCTGCTCCCAGCTGTCGTCGGTGACGTGGTCGACTCCCGTGACTGCGATGCCGAGCGGGGTGAACCATTGCAGTCCCAGTAGGCTTGGGCGGTTGCGGTCGACGATTGTCAGGGGAAGCCTTTCAGTGTGCCCTTTATATGTGATGTTGAAGTGTTTGGTTCCGACTACCGGGATGCGGTTTCCCTGGTAGTCCTTTACAATGAGTCTCTGGCTGTCTAGGTTCCTTCTTTGGAGGGTAGGCACCAAGCGCTTTATTTCATGCCATGCTATCATGGAGAGGTAGGACCTGGAGTCCACCTCCATTTTGCATGGCTGGCCCTCGATGCCTACCTCCACGTGGACCTTCCGGGCATCATGGGTTATGGCGTGGCCGATGGTGACCATCTGATGGGTCTCCTCTCTTCACCGGTTATCGCCGCCTCGCAGGGATTATCCGTTCCGGTCCCATCTGTTGTCCAAGGGGCGATCTCTGGTCCGGGGTGGTGTGCTCTCTCTCCTCCGGTCGCTCTGGTCCCATCGTGCCAGGCTGCGGTTCTTCTTTAGGCGGCAGACACGGGCGATGTGTCCCTTCTTGTCGCAATGCCGGCAGATCGATTTGAAAAACCGGCATTCCGACCTGGGGTGGTTGCCGCCGCAACCGGCACAGTTGGTCCTCGACTTACGACCCCGCCGGTTCCGTGGGTCGCGGCCTGTCTGGAGGCGATGGATGTCCTCCTCATCATCGGAAGTGCCCAATGCCGAGTGGAAGTCGCCCTGGTGGGTGGTCGTCTCAGGTTGGGCCTCGGTCGACCTCGCCGGGTTGTTGTTTCCGCTGCGGTCCCCAGTGTTCAGTCTGCGCATGCAGTCGGCGGATGTTCAGGTTGCTTCGGCGGCTGCGGCTGCGGTGAGGGTGTCTGCTAAGCTGATGTTGCCCTTGGCCATCAGCCGGCTCTGGAGGACGGGGTCCCACAAACCGAGCACAATTCTGTCTCGCAGGGCGTCGTTCAGGTTGTCGAATTTGCAGAGCCCCCCTAGGCGCGTAGCTCGGCGACGAAGTCGCTGAAGCTCTCACCCGACCGTTGGTCCTGACAGTAGAATTCGTTGCATCGGATCAGGATGGGTACCTCAGGAGCGTAGTGCCGCCGAAGTATTGGCTCGAGGACGTCCCAGTCCATTGCGGTCGCATCGGCGGGTTTGGCAAGTGCCTTGGCCATCTTGAATACCTCGGTCCCGCAGTGGGTCAGGAAGACGGCGCACTTCATGGGGCCGGTGGCGTCCTTCAGGTCGCTGCACTCGAGGAACATGCGGAATCGGTCGGAGTACGATTCCCAGTCCTCGGTGGCGGGGTTGAAGGGTGCGGGGGGTGCGATTTTCGCCATTGTGGTGGTTCGTCTGGCTTCCGTTGGACACGTGGTTCGGTTCAGGGTCTGGATCCCACCCTCGTCGCCAGTGTTGTGTCTGTGAAATGATGCCAGGAGTCGGTGACTTCAAATCATGCTCTTTTATTTAAAGTTGGAACCGAACTGGGGCAAAGGAAAAAGCTTGCGGCTTTTATTCCTTTAGCCGCAGCGGCCGCGGCCAATGGCACCGCTTTAAATCTCCCGCGATTCGAATGGACCAATCGCGGGAGATTCTTAGCGAGCCAATCGGCGCAGCTCGCCTGACCAATCAGAGTGCCCCGCGCTTTGGCCAATCAAAGCGCGGGGATCTCAAGAATGCTAATTAGGGACAGAACAGAATCAAATTGATCTTTTCCCCAGCAGTCATTATTATCATCACAACTGCTGCCAAAATCAAATTGACTTGATTTTCATTTCCAAAGACATTGGTTAACCACAAAACTGAGCAATTGGTAAATCATATAAATCATATTATCTCCTTACATATATTTGCTAAACAGAGTGAAAATTGTCTTCTTTGATACTCTGTCTTCTTCAGTTAGTTAATATTTTTGATATTTTGCAAAACAAAATGGATGGATAGAAAATTTGAAGAAAAAAATATAGTTCAAAGCCTTTATTGTCATTATACATCCTGTATACAGCGAAATTGGTTGAGCCTCTACTGGTGCAATCCATGTAAGAATACAAAACAACATGAATAATATAAAGAATAATCCTTATACAAGTAGTTAGGAGAAAAAATTAGTCATACATTTCCATATGTAAGTCATATTCTGTGCAACATGTATATTATATCATGGTATATACTTATTACACACTACATTGGCATTAGTGAAATTCATCATATTAATCTGTTTGTGGTGCTATACTGTGTTTAGGAGTCTGACAGACCATGAGTAGAAGTTGTTTTTAAACCTGTTTATCCAGCTGGCTATACTTCTGTGTCTTCTGCCCGATGGTAACAGTGAAAAGTATCTTACTCTGCTGAAACAGCGAGACCTGTCGATGTCATCCAGTGGTGTTAGGGGACAACCAATGGCTTCTTATGCCAAATTAATCACTCTCTGTAGTGCCTTCCTGTCCGCAGCTGTTAAACCAGACTACCATACTGTTATACAGTATGTGATGACACTTGCTTCATAGAAAGAAGTTATCAGCCATTATTCCACCTGATTTTTCCATAGGACTCTAAGGAAATGAAGTCTCTGTTGAGCCTTACTAACCACCAGGGACGCTCCCCCCCCCCTTGATATACAATGGGGCAGATTCCTCTCTTTGCTTCTGGAAATCCAGTACCATCTGCTTTGTCTTGCTAGTGTTTAGATGTAGGTTGTTTTTTCAACACCATGTGGATAGCTTCTGGACTTCTTCCCTGTATGCTGATCCTTCTCCTCCAGTTATAAGACCCAACACAGTTGTATAATCTGCAAACTTTATTATGATGTTGGGTGGATCAGAGGATATGGAGTCATATGTATACAGCGAGTACAGGTAGGGTCTGAGTACACAACCTTGAGGAAAGCCTGTGCTCAGCTTTAGGGTGGAAGATGTAAAGGACCCAGCCCTTAGTGTTTGTGGATGATCCATCAGGAAGTCTTTGATCCAGTCACAAGTGAGGGGAGGGAAATTCAGGTCAATCAGCTTTTCAATGAGAATGCCTAAGATGGCAGTAAAGGCCAAGCAATAGTCTATAAAAAGCATTCTGACATAATTTCCAGATTTTTCAAGGTGTCTCAGTGCAATATGTAGAGCAATAGCAATAATGTCCCCTGTCGACCTGTTGCTTCTATAAGCAAACTGATGATCGAAATTTGGCGGAAGTTAGATGTTGTAGTCCCTGCCACACCTGTCCTGAGATATTATCTGCCAGATGCTTCTCTAACTTTTGTTTGTATTTCTGTTTAGCCATCTTAATGCCTCTCCTCAAGTTTGCCCTGGCCTCGTATTCGTCTTTGTTGTGTATGCAATAAGATTAATAAAGTGTGAGCTTGGAGTAAGTGCAGGGTTCTGGCCCTGCACTTCTGATTGGCTGTTAAGCGGCCGGACCGGATTGGCCCCTTCCGGGAAATCCGATTGGCCCTTAACAGAGAGTTCTTATTGGTTATAAGAGCTAGCGTTCCTAGCTCGTTATTGGTTAAACATTACAAGGTTTGCCTATATAAGGTGGGTTTTACTGCTGTTAAAGCAGAGAAGTCACTATGTAAATAAAGAGCTGAAGTTCACCGTTCAGAGGCTTGTCTCCATTCTTTCTCGCCCATGCTCAAAACATAACACTGGCGATGAGGATGGGATTTGGAGATATCTGAACCAACGAAACTTCGAAGAACATCGAGCACGTGACAGACGACGCCAACAACGGAACCATGTCTGGCGGCATCGTACCACCCACTCCATTCGATCCAGCACAGGAGGACTGGGAGTCCTACATGGATCGCTTCCAAATGTTCTTAGAAACCAACAACTTAAAGGACACCACACCAGGAAAGAAACGGGCGGTGTTCCTAACGCATTGCGGTCCAACTGTATTTAAGATGGCTGAAGCACTAGCCAAACCTCGAGAAGTGAAGGCTATGGATTGGGATGACCTCGAACCTCTCTTACGAGATCACTACACCCCAACCATGCCTACGCTCGTGAGACACCATGAGTTTTATCAGAGGAGCCAGCGAAAGGGAAAAAGCATGGCCGACTTCATAGCAGACCTCCGAAACCTGGGAGGCCTCTGCGGATTCGCCGATTTAGAAGAAGCACTAAGAGATCGCATAGTTCTGGGACTAGATGCACCAGGCATCCAAAGCAAGTTGATGGCGAAAGGCGACATCAGCCTTGCCGATGCCATCGCCGATGCTACTGCAGCAGAAGCAACCAGGAAGTTGGCTGCACAACTACGCCGAAACCGCGCTCTGGTACCTCCACCGACAGGCGACATTTTATCCAAGTCGGAAGGACAGCTCGTGATGACGCACCACGAGGATGTCTCTTCGTCGTCAGACAGCAACGAAGAAGGGGTCCATCAACTGCGGTCCGACCGGGACCATCACCCGAAGCCCTTACACCCTTGCATTGGCTGTGGAACCAACCATGCCAGGTCCGAATGCAAATTCCGCGACGCACTCTGTCATGAGTGTGGGAAACGAGGCCACATCGGACGGGTCTGCCGCAGCTTGCCAGGACCCAGCCAGGCCTCAAAAGTGGCTAACTATCGCCAATCGACAGGAAACCGTCCTGTAAGGCGAGAGCCAGTAAACCACTCCTACAGAAATCGACCTTTGCAAAGAGAAGAGGTTCACCATACTATCACTATCGGTCACGCCTCAGCCTTGGACACTAAGAAAATCCGAGTCACGGTAGCCATCGAGAACCAGCCTTGCCACATGGAGGTCGACTCGGGATCGTCCCTCTCGATGGTTTCCTGGAAGATACTCAAGCAACTCATCCCCACAATTCAACGCCAAGATCTCCGTTTCCAACGCCTCATCCTCAAGGACTACCAGCGGAATCGAATTCCTGTCGTCGTGTCCTGCAGAGTCCTAGTCTCCATCAAGAAGCACACAGCGTACTTACCTTTAACGGTCATCGATAGAGATAGGCCTAGCCTACTGGGCCTCCAATGGTTTGCGCCACTTGGCATTGAAGTGGCCGGCGTAAACCGAGTCGGTGGCCGTGACTGGGAGGAAGACCTTATCTCTGAGTTCAGGGACGTCTTCGCGTGAATACAAGGGGACCCCGATCTCATTCAGCTTAGATCCAAAAATAGCTCCCATTCGCCACAGCCCCATCGAGTTCCGTTTGCCTTAAAAGCGAAAATCGACGAACAACTTGACAAACTGATAGCTCAGGGGGTGTTGGAGCCCATCGATCACTCCCCTTGAGAAACTCCTATTGTAACCCTCATTAAGCCAGACAGGTCAATCCGAATTTGTGGGGACTACCGGGCCACTTTGAACCACGCCCTGCAGCAGAACGCGTATCCAGTTCCGGTGGTGCAGCACCTCTTCCATTCCCTGGGGAGGTGGAAAAGTTTTCGCTAAATTGGATTCAGCTCAGGCATATCAGCAATTACCAGTAGATGAAAAAACGGCACAGGCCCAAACTATTGTGATGCACCGAGGTGCCTTTAAATGTACCCGGCTGCAATTCAGAGTGAGTATAGCCCCGGGGATTTTTCAGAGCCTTATGGAAAGGTTATTGCAAGAAATTAAGGGCATGGTCCCCTATTTTGACGATGTATTAATTGCAGCCCCTACAAAAAAATCTTACAGGACTGGTTAAAATTAGTCCTAAAAAAATTCCAAGAGGCCGGTCTTAAAGTTAAAAAAAACAAATGTAAATTGTGTACTGACAGTGTTGAGTTTTTAGGGTACCTGATTGATAGCCAGGGCATTTACCCTACCGAAAGTAAATTAAAAGCGATCAAAAACACTCCCAGGCCACGAAACAAGGCCGATCTCCAGGCGTTCCTAGGCCTCATCAATTTTTATAATGTATTTTTGCCGCACAAAGCAACTGTCGCTGAACCGTTACACCGATTGTTAGATAAAAAAGCAAATTGGTTATGGGGTTACCATGAAGAACAGGCATTCCGAAATGTCAAAAAACTGCTCACTTCTGACTCTGTACTCATGCAGTATAACGAGACTTTGCCGTTAGTTATAACCTGTGATGCATCGCCTTTCAGGGTGGGCGCCATTTTGAGCCACGTATTGCCTAATGGGAACGAAGCCCCTGTTACATATTTTTCAAAGACTCTTTAAAAACTGAGCGAAACTATGGACAAATTGATAAAGAAGCCCTCGCCATTGTCTCAGCTGTGAAAAGATTTCACGAATATGTGTATGGTAGGGTTTTTACTATTGTGACTGACCACAAACCTTTGTTAGGGATAATAGCCGGAGATAAGCCAACTCCCTACATATTATCCCCTAGGATGACCCGATGGTCAGAATTCTTAGCTGCTTACAACTATTGGCTGCAATACCGCCCGGGGAAAGCCATTCCCCACGCCGACGCATTGAGCCGAGCACTGCTTCCAGAGACTCTCGACGATCCGGCAGCAATGGTAACTAGATTGCAAATCGAGGTATTCAACACGCCGCCAGTGACTGCCCGAGATATCACGAGAGAAACCAAATGCGACCACACCCTAGCATGAGTCCTAGACTGGGTAGAACGCGGATGGCCATTGGACCAGTTATCAGATGACTTCACACCTTTCAAGTTTCGATAGACCGAGCTCTTTTCTCAGAAAGGCTGTGTCATCTGGGGCGATAGAGTCGTTATCCCAGAACGGCTCTGAAAAACGCTACTGAGAACTTTGCACGATGGCCACCCCGGCATTGTGTGAATGAAAGCCCTTGCGCGAAGCTACGCATGGTGGCCGGGCATTGACAAGCAAATCAAACAGTGGGTTAAAGCTTGTCCCAAATGACAAGAAGTCAGCAACGCCCCACCAAAAGCCATGCCTACTGAATGGGAGACACCACGTGGACCCTGGTCCCGAATTCATCTGGACTTCGCAGGGCCAACCAAAGGCCACACTTTCCTGCTTACCGTCGACACCTACTCGAATTGGCTCGAAATTCATCGCATGACGACTACGACCTCTGAGGCGGTTATCAAAATTTTAAATAGACTCTTTGCAACCCACAGATTACCAGACGTCCTGGTATCCAATAACGGCCCACAATTTACTGCGCTAGCATTCGAGCAGTACCTCTCTGACCGCGGCATCCACCATGCGCTCGCCTGTGCACCCGGTGACCAATGGCCGAGCCGAACGCATGGTTCAATTTGTGAAGAAAATCTTGCAGAAGGTAGACTATGACAACATTGACGACAAGGTCAATCAAATCCTCTTCTTGCAACACATCACCCCACATAGCGTCACCAACAAAACTCCCGCTGAACTGCTAATGGGACGAAAGCTCCGCTCTCACCTCAACCGCTTGCACCCGGCTTATGAACTGGAGAAACCACTAGGATCCAGTAGCCGCTGTCGCACCTTCCTGGTAGGAGACCTGGTTTATGTAAAAAAACCTATCGGGTGACCCGTTGTGGGTGGAAGCAACAGTAGTACGTGTAACCGGCCCCAGATTCTACCGTGTGCAATGCCTTGACGGTAAACTTTGGAAACGACATATCGACCAATTACGATCGCAGCTTTCAGCGGCCAGTCCGCAAATCCCCTTTGACCAAACTGAGGGGGGGGAGGTACGGAAGAAGATGAATTCCTAGGAAACCAGTTCGAAGGAAACGACGGTTTAATAGAAACTCAGGAAGCAGAGCCGGAGGGAGAAACAGTTGCATCTCAGGGAATTGCAGAAAATGTGGGCAACGATGTAGAAGTGAAATCTGAACCAGAAACAGTCCCACTCCCAAACAACGATCTACCTCAGCATGATGGCAACCAGCCGATACAACGAAAATCAAAGAGACTAAAAAGACAACCGTCCTACCTAAGGGACTATGTAACTGCGCCCTGAAATAAGAAGCCAGGGGGAAGGGGTATTGTGTATGCAATAAGATTAATAAAGTGTGAGCTTGGAGTAAGTGCAGGGTTCTGGCCCTGTACTTCTGATTGGCTGTTAAGCGGCCGGACCAGATTGGCCCATTCCGGGGAATCCGATTGGCCCTTAACAGAGAGTTCCTATTGGTTATAAGAGCTAGCGCTCCTAGCTCGTTATTGGTTAAAAGTTACAGGGTGTGCTTATATAAGGCGGGTTTAACTGCTATTGAATTGAGGAAGTCACAATGTAAATAAAGAGCTGAAGTTCACCGTTCAGAGACTTGTCTCCATTCTTTCTCGCCCCTGCTCAAAACATAACAGTCTTCATTTCCTGCTTTGAAGATGGAGTTTTGGGCTCTCAGAAATTATTGTATCTCTTTTGACATCCAGGGTTTACAATTACTGTAAACTCTGATGTGCTTATTCACTGTTACATTGTCTGTGCATGTTTTAATGTATGAGATACATTGTCAGTGAATTCTTGCAATTCCAAATGTTCAAATATACTCCATTCGTAATCTCAAAGCAGTCTTGCAACTGGCAGAGCCAGCTCCTTTTGGCCAGATTTTGACAGTTTTCCTGACTGGCCATATCCTTTTCCTAAGGGGGATATACTTTGGGCACAATAGCAGAGAGATGTGGTCAGACATACCCAGATGGGAGAGGAGAATTGGTCTATATGCATGTCTTAAGTTTGAATATATGTGGTCTAAAGTGTTCTTACCTCTGGTGGTACACTGCACATACTGTACAAACTTGGGGAGAACAGGCTTTAGACCGGCTGGGAATTTTAACCAAGCCTGTCTAAAGGCTGTTCTCCCTAAGTTTGTACAGTATGTGCAGTGTACATGGTTAAAATTCCCAGCCACAACATAAGTGCCTCAGGGTACTTTTGTTGCTACCTCTCAATGGTGTCGTGTAGCTTATCGCTTTGCTAACATTTTCATCAGGTGGAATATAGACAGCAGTGATAACTATCACAGAAATCTCTCTAGGTAGATAAAATGGTCTACATATGACAATTATTAATTCCACATCTGGAAAACAGTGTATATAAGTAATTCTACTGTTAGTACACCAGTCATTTTGGTTGTAAATATCCTTGCTTTTACCAGATTTGCCATTTCTGTCGAAGCGGTGTGTGGTGCAGTTAGTTAGCTCCACTGATGCATCCAGTACAAGTGGCTCCATGATAATCATCACACAACAGTCACGAATGAGCTTATTCATTGCCATCCATAGCTCTAGTTCATCAGTTATGGACAAAGGATCTAGTGTTGATTAGAAAAATGCTTGGTAATGCTGGTCTGTGAGGCTGCTTCCCTAACCGAGCTAGCAAAGCTCTGCATCCCTGCCTCTGCTTTCACTCTCTTAACCGTTGATGCCACCTCCCAGGCCCAACAATGATCCATGGAGAGCCTTGCTATCTTACTATGTCGCTCTGTATATTATGAGACCCTGGAAGTTACTGGTAATATCTAGTCAACTGGAAGATCCAATCTTTAGTAACTCCCTATAGGTATAGACTAGACTTTTCCCACACACTCCACTGTGACATCAGGAGCTCCAAGCTGCAGCGTCTACATGCCCCACCATCTTGGTTAAGTCACATAAGCTTAAATACTAATAATATTCTCCAGTGGAATTTAAAATCTATATGCCTTTCAGACTTCCTTGTTAACAGGAAAGTACCTCGGGGGGGATTAGAAATGGTGCATCCATTCTTGCTATTCTTGAACTATTGCTGGTTTTTGATACCATTAACCATGGTATCTTTTGGGGTGACTTAGTCAGTTATGGGTGAGTGACACCTTCCTATGAGGCCGGTCCCAATCAGTGTTGATAGAGAGTGAAAAATCCAACTTGCAGCTCTGCATTGTGGGTTGCCACAAAGATCAGTGTTCTCTCAGCTCCTTTTTAACAATCTGCATGAAACTACTGGGTACAATCATCTATCACCATGGGATAAGGTACCTCCAGTACATTGATATACTCAGTTATATATCTCAGGTTAAATGAGTTATGCTGTGGAAATTCTTCCATGGTGCCTAGAGGCTGTGGAGGCCTGGGTGGGAAACAGCAGACTTCAGCTGAACCCTGGTAATATGGAATGGCTGTGGGTGGGAGTTTATCATCTTTATTCTTGGATAGGATTGCACTACATTACACTACATTACCTGTGTATAACCTGGGGTCCTCTTGGACTAGCCATTCCTACTCAAAGTGTATGTGGCAGCCATGAATAGGAGGACTTTTGTTCAACTTCATGTTGTGTTCCAATTACACCCTTTTGTGGATAGATGTCCTTTAAAATAGAGCTAAAAAGAAGCAGTTCATGTAAGAAATCATATTGGTGAAAGTTTGTTGGTGGATAAGTCATTAATAACATACAAGGAAACTTCTGCTTAATGAAACCCACATTTCTGGAGTACTTTAACAAATACGTATGCTATATACTAAAGACATAGTTGGACAGAAAAGAGTTCTACTCATGGTGAATCAATAATTGATTGTACTGACTTCCAATGCCATTCTCCCTACTTTTAGAAGGCCCATTGTATTACCTCATTTTGGCAGGTGATATCTAACCACCTACTATCAACACACTAAAGGAAAATGGCATGCTAATGGCAATATAAAGTAGTTAATGGAGTTAGGCATCCAAACTGTAGCAGCAGCCCATCATTACTGAAGTGAGCTAGATCCTATCCACCAAAAAACCTGTCTATCAAGTGTCTGTTAATGTGAAAACTCAGATGCCAAATGTTTAATATGCAAGACTACAAAAGCCATTTATATCTTCTCATGGCAATAGGCACTCAAATACTTTTTATGGCTCGATTACTGTATAGAATAAAGATTCTAATTTAACTCAGCCAAATTAGTATTTCAAATCTAGCCAAGGAATTGAGCTATCCATCAAGTGTCAGGAGAAGTGTGACTGCCCAGCCCTGATCAGAGGAATCTAACGTAAACTGAGCAGGGATGCTATAGTAAATAGTTTGTGGCTCTGATTAACTTCTGTAATGCATTCAGATTCTTTTGTTTTCATCAGTTATTTTATACTGCAACTAGGAATTATAGATCCCATCACAAAAAATATTTACAAATCAAGTCTTCAAAGAACCCATTGTAAATTTAATAGTAGCGAGATTGGTGGAAAATGCATGACTCATTGCATTTTTGCTGTTGTTAGCAATGATATTTGAGAATGATTGCAATAATATCTCTAGTGAGTGTTTAGATTCAAGTATAAGAAAGAAAATAGTAAATGGGACCTACTTCTTGAAGTTAAGAAAATCAAATAGATATGTCCATGTAGTCACTGGGAATCAAGTTCAGCTTGAGAGTAAGTTCATCTTTAAAAGACTAAAACATATCTACATGATCGACTCATGAAAGTTCAGCAAGATATTTATTATCTGCTTTCTAAATCTCATGTATGGATAACTCCATTTAGCACATTGCATAGCTTTAGAGTGTGTTACATATGTTGTGCTTAAAAGTTAAAAGTTCTGGATAAGAGAACAGCATGATGACTGCCACATACATAAAGTAAACTGTGATGTGCTTTGGACAGATTACAATATCAAATCCTATTATACTGTATATGCAAACAATAGAGAAACAATAGTATTTTGTTTGTATCTGATTTTTTCCTGATATATTTTCTAAATGAGAACATTGTCAAAGAATAAAATTACTATGGTATAACTAAAATAACAATCATGTTATTGACTAAATCATTTGAGAATATTACTGAATTGGAAGGGCTGTTAACTACCTAACATTCTCTAAACTGCACTATTAGAAAATCTATCCAATTATAATGTTGACAGCAATATTGAAGCATCTCATTGAAGAAATCCATATTTAAAGTAGGTTTCTGAAAATTGTAAGAATCCATTTCACATGAAAGACACAATGTATAGTTCTTTTATTAGGTTTTTTTCAGATATATGGGCAATAATTAGAAGAAAAAGTTTAAAGTATGCTAAATTGTACTTGGACTCTGAGTGATTTCCCCCTCACTGTAATTATATATTTGCAATGAGAATTCTAAAAAACATCATGTTGGTGACAAAAGATTATTTGTCCTCTAAATATATTTTTATAATACCATATTCTTCTTATTACAGGTTAATAGTTCAAAATATATCAGGTCCTTCAACAGATCACACCATGTGATTTTTAGTGGTATTTTATCTAATTGTTTATTAAAGTTAAATTATGTAAGCCTATGAGGTATAAGCTATTGGAAATTATATATGTTTAAAATAAATTGAATAAGGAACAAGATGCATTTAGAAGCTTGGCACAGAAGAAAATGAACTCCTGTTTAGCAAGGAGAATTGGGAGATTTCATCTGTACTCTAAAATGCTATTTTAATTATCATGACATTTTCAGAATATGAAAGGATTCTAGTCCTTTAGTTTGGATGTTTGACAGATGCATCCTGTTCTAGTTTTAGATGTCATTTCTGGACATTTTCCATCATCATAGAAATATGAATGAGGTGTCAAATACTCTGAATATGAAAAATAGTTGCTATGCCAATTTGGTCCTCAAAATAACAAAATCAGAAACAAATTGGCAATTATTTATGAGGCTGTGAATGCTTCCAAGCCATTAATTCACTAGCTACCGTGGCACAGAATTGTCTACATTTAGGGGCTTTATTGAAATATGTAAGCATGAGTTCAATATGAAAGAAAGGTACATAGTCTAGAATGGAGAGTATCATTTGAGGTTCCCAGATGGACAAGTTCATTACATCAGGTCTGGAAGGGTGAGACTATCTCTGAGCCAGAATCAAAATTCTCTTTTTTCTCTTCGTTTGAAGTAAAAGTTCAGGCCAGACAAAGGAGAGTTTTTCTTTCTTTCCTTCCTCCCTTCCTTCCTTCCTTCCTTCCTTCCTTCCTTCCTTCCTTCCTTCCTTTCTCCCTCCCTCCCTCCCTCCCAGTAGAGAGAGATGATTTACCAAATGCAGGTTTAAAGGCTGTATTAATAGAAAATGAATTATGTTCAGCAAGAATAAATTAAAACAGAATTACATATGTAGAATCAGACTATAATAAAATCAAATATTAGCGAGAGCTGGATTTAAAAAATAAGTAACAAGAAAAATATTTTCTTTCTGTGAATAATATAACATTATGACCTTTCTTCTCCTTTTTCTTCCTGTTTCCACATGGTATTCTAAGCGTCTGAAGATTCTTACAGTTGACTCATCACCTGATTATCAGGTTATTCCAGTTTCTTTAAAGTAATCATATCATAATGACAGTATAATACTTTGAATATTTTCAAAGAGAAGAATAGAGAGATGTTCTTGGGAAGCTCTGTGATTTCTTGCTATTAGACTTTATAGACATTTATATAACACTATAGAAAAATCTTCTAATGATAAAAAAGAAGCTGAAACAAGTGATGAAAATCTAGTTGTAATTTCAATTATATCTTTTTTATAAATTCTTTTTTATCCTTAAACCAATCCTACTTTAACCAATTTGATCTAATCTCATTAGTTTCAATATAATAAATAATTCAAAGCAATTCAGGTGCACAGCTCAACCAGACTGCTTGGTCAAGTAGGAGTGATCTTGCAAAAGATATCAATTTATTAATGTAGATGTCAGGGTTCTGACCAGTACCCTAATGCAATTAAGAGTCTCAAGCCATCTGGCAATAAAAAGCCATGGCAGCAGTACCTAGGTGAAGCCAATTCTGACTTCACCTCCTTCACACCTTGCCCCTTACCCTGTTTCCCCCTCCCCCAAGGTGTGTTACCTGGTCACATTCCACAATGAGGTAATTTCAGGAGTTGTAGAAGTCACTCCCTCCAGGCATTGCTGGTATCCCCGGAGATGGCCTTGACTTGTTCATCCAGAATGCATCTTGTTATGACTGATGAGTTCCTTGGTGCAGCTATAACTTAGAAAGCTTCATGACAGTATGACTTTTTTGCCTGTATTCACTTAATTCTGTAGAAAACAACTTGTCAGCATTCCAAGTAAACTCTCCAGACGATTCAAAACTCTGAGACAAAGTCCATCAAAGTAAGAATTTATTAGAGAAGTCATGTTGGCACATCTGGGGAAAACCTGAATCTGAATTCCACGTTTCCTCCCCCTCCACACTAAAACTCACACACATTTAGTGACTCCCAGGTCACATTGGCCAATCAACCTCTGGGCTCAGCTGCCACCAAATTTTAGTCACTCCCCTCCAGGTGCCAGCAGCAGCTTGTCCTTGATCTCTGGTGAAAGAATATTGTTATGGCTATACTCCCTTCGCTATTCTCCCTTTCACACATCCTGCCCATCTCCTGCTGTGGCAGCCCGGAATCTGTCTCAAGATAGATCCAGGGCTGACACAACCAGCAGCAAAATACAATTTGATGAAACAGCAATGAATATTAATAATTAGCATAGTGTCAGAGTGTTTGCAGCATGGCTGCTATTATGAGCAAAACACAGAGACTTATGCATTTAACAGTGGTTTATCTACAAGACAGTTATATACAGAAATATATGTGGCAGGCAAATACCTTCTTACTTTACACTGAGAAACTCTGCTCTGGATACTGGACACAAGGAGAGAGAACCATGCTCCCTAATGGCTGCAATATATAAACACCTCTTAAAGGGATCTTTAATCCCCAGTCTTAAAGGAAAATACCCAAGCTATGCTGATTCATTCTCATTTCATCAGCCATATCTGGCAGCTATTACTGCTGCTGGTCAGCTCTTAAATCTTAATGGTCATCCCAACACATGGTCTCAAGCAATTAGCAATTATAGTGGAGAGGAATAAGTTAATCTAAATTGAAAAGAGTGATTGCCAATATCTGAAACTTAAAACCTGAGCTTTATAACTTAGAATAAAGTAATGAAATAATGGCATTTTTAAAAATTCAATTGCAACTCGAAATATTTGTTTCCAACAGCTTTTCTATCATTTTACACAATCTTAGCCAGTAATTTCAGATTAAATGTGAAGACTTTAGAAGCTTTTTTTTTTGTAGAACAAATGACTCAATGAATCAAAGCTAAGTCAAAGCTAAATTTGTTGAAACACCTTTATATAGAAAAATAATTGAAGAAATACTGATGTCTACATAAGCGAAAAATGTATGTGAAAAAAGTTAATGAATATTTTGATGCTTTCCTATTATCTAAAATAGGGCGAGTAGGTTTTTATAAAGATTCTTATTAAAATAAAATATATTACAAACATCAATATATATAAATGAGGGTAAGTGGGATTATGCAACTATCTTCTTTAAAATACCTGGAACCTTTCTCTGTATATTGTTTCATCTGCCTTCATATTTTTCTTCCATAGTAGTTAAATCCATAAGAAAAATGAAATGTAAGAAAATATGAATAAGAAAAGGAAAACGTTTCACTCTTCACCATTTGAGGAGTACTGCATCGAATGAACTATGCTTTATCCAGAATTGATAAATGCTAAGCAGAAAATGTATTGGAGAATTGTTTTCACACTATATTTTCAGGGATTTCTGGGTGATCCATGTTCCATTTAGAATACCAATTTAAATTTATTATTGGGTTTGCTCTTTCCAATAGTTTGCTCTTTTTCTTGTGTTGTTTATGTACAACCAACAGGAGGTGTTCAAGTTTGTTTATTTTCATTCCTACTTTTCTGCCTTTGTCATACTCAAACAAATGGGAAGTAACAGCCAATTGGCTATATCTGTATGGTCTGGTCATTAATGTGTTGCTCTTATATATGGTATCAGTATCATACCATATAATAATGGTACACTTTGTAAACAATGTCTTATTAAAAAAATCTCCTCTTTCATCTCTGAGCACTACTTAACTCCATACTCTAGTAAGTTATCCATTTTATTTTGACTTGAAATGTGAAGTTTTTAAAGTTATTTTGCATATAAAATATTTCATCTACTAAAAAAGGGAGGCTTGATAATTTGTACATTTGTACACAATTAAATTAGATCTAATGATGTTCCCTGCATTTTCACATATTTTTTGCAATTCACATTCAAAAGCTCATCGTCCAGATTTGTCCTGAGAAATGATATGAGAATAGTTCATAATTCAAATGTGACACCATACACTATCCATGAAAGAAGGTAAAGTAATAATTACATAGATGTGTGCTGGGCAAATGGTAATGTGTGATTAAAAACCTATTTCACTGGAAGATCACTACTGTGGTAACAGACAAAGGCCTAATTTATTCTGACTGATGAGAATTGATGTTAATTAAAGAAGATTTCAGGATAATGATTTCTCATTACTAGGTGCTAGATAGAAATAGATTGCTCTACCTCTAGGTAAAATAAGCAATTAGGTAACTTCTGTTAAGGGCATTTTTTTCAGAATCCTGATTTCATCATGTCATCTTCTTTCTTCATTAAGATAGTAATATCTACATGTCTCTTCTGATAAGCACTCATAAGAATGATTTTTTTTTCTAGGCTAACACTTTTTGAAAACACTTTTCTCTAAAAGAGTATATTAAAAAGTAAGTTGAAGAAACATTTGACAAATTAGATTACAAAGGATGTAAATGAACATTTTATATACAAGCAGACATAAATGAGAGAGAAAGGACACACAGACAGAGAGATTAATCAAAATATATATTTGTTTTATATTCTACTTCTACTTCTATAACCTCTCTTCCTTTTTTTCTTCTCTATCCTCCCCTGACCATTAGTGTCATACAGACAACAGATGTCAAACATATCAGAAATATAGACATAGCATTTTAGAAGAGCCAAGAAGCTAGTTGCCACATAAAACAGGAGTCTCTATAACATAAACTAACAATGAAAGTAACATTCAAAAATAAGAATCAAAAATAATTTCTATAAAATGAGCACAAGTAAATAAAAGAAATAAAAAGGAAAGTCAGCTGTCAGGTACTAGTAGGAATGCCTTTTCTGCCATAGTAATCTGTAAGATTAAAAAATTAGAACATTAGGACTTTCAGAAGATCATGAAGACCTGGTATTATGCCTGAGCCTAGGATCCTGAGTATGTTAAGGGTCCCATTTCCTGATTATATTAAAATATATGGATTATAATTTTTGGACTGCTGCATATATTTACTTTTTGTATTGTGTTGTAATTGGTTTTAATGATAATGGTTTTAAAGAGCTATGATGGCACAGTGGTTAGAACGCAGTACTACAGGCTACTTTTGCTGATTGACGGCTGACTACAATTTGGCAGTTCGAGTCTTACTAGGTTCAAGGTGGACTCAGCCTTCCATCCTTCTGAAGTCAATAAAATGAGGACCCAGATTGTTAGGAGCAATATGCTGACTCTATAAACCCTTAGAGAGGGCTGTAAAGCACTGTGAAGCAGTACATAAGTCTAAGTGCTATTGCTATTTATGATGGTCTGTCACCCTGAATAAATTGTTTTAGATGAGGATGCCTAAAAATGGAATGAGTAAGTAATAATTAATAAAATGAATAAATAGTTATTAGTAAGGCAATAAGAATAAAAGAAAACAGAAGCTTTCTTGGTTTATGACAGTTGTCATTTCAAAATATTGTTTCATTTTTAACTAATAATGCATCTATGATTGTAATATCAATAATAACACTGATTTATTCAAAACTGCTGATTTTGCTGAAATTGATTATTCTAATTTCATATTGTTCAATATTCTTTCAAATATCTGTGAAGTTATCTCAACCATTTGGGATTTTTTTGCCACACAATGTGTCTAGAGTCACATGTGGCAAGATTTTTTTACTGTTTTTTTAAAAAAATTTTTAGAGAAAATATGGAAATAGGAAAAGATAAAGAACAAAAGAAAGGGTAAAATAGTTGGATACAAATAAATAAACAAATAACTTATGTAATTATGAATTACTGAATATATTGGAAGTTTGGAAATTGCAGTTATGCTGTAAGCAAAGTATAAACATGACAAACTATGGTCACTACAATATAAAATTGAAGCTGTGATCTGCCTCCTCAACATGTCAAATCTCGAGACATTCTCTCTTATTTTTGCAATTCTTTTAATACTATCCTGCTTATTTGAACATATTGAATAAGTTAATGCATAGTTAAGAAGTAACAGCCTCAAAAATTTATTTGCTTGTTTATAATAAAATCTTGCAATCTAATTTTGTTTACCCTTCCACTGGGTGGATTTGTTTTTGCATGATCTCTTACAATATTTGTTTGTATCAATACAATATATTTGTGATACAATCTGAAGTGGTGCCTATTCTTTATACTGGGCCTAAGGTGATACAGTCTGAATCCACAGCAATATAGTTTAAAATTGGAAGTTAAATGTCCACTTTGCTATTTTGAAGACTGTGAAATCTTGAATTTAATCTCCAGTCTTTTACTGGACCCATTATTTGTTTATATCAACCAGTATCATGTTTTAATATATATTCAAAATTTGGAAGAAAAAGTTGTAGCAGCATCTGCTTTAAGATAGATGTTGCATATTCCAGCACAAGCTCAATAGCCATCTACCTGAAATGCTTTAACTTGGATTGTTATACTTAGTTGCCTAAATACTGGCTTTCAATTTTATGACTTTATGATTCAAAGAAATATTGAATCAAGAAACATCTCCATATCATAGTGCAATCTCAGAGGAAAACCTTTGAGGATTGGAAGGTTACCTCACATCAATTCTGAACAAGTTGATAATCAACTTTTATGATACTGTTATATGTTCCTACAGCCTAGATCATTTATTGTGTGTCTGAAAGAGGAACATCAAGTTCTATGAGTTCTTAACAATAATTTTTCTGGTGTCCCCCATGGGTAGACAATGGGTTGGGTAGAATTAAGAGTAGAAAGCACCAGGCAGCCTTACATTCTGAAGAAATAAAAACAGGAGAAAGTATTAGATATGTTCACAACTTTAAGTTGTTTATAAAAATAATAAAGGCAGATTACAAATAGATTAGAGAAAGACAGAGATAGAGAGGGAAAAACAGAGACAGAGAGTGAGACAGAACATACATACATACATAACCCAGTTTGTAGTAATCAATGTGTTGGCCCAGAAACCAGCAGTTCTAATCCCACCTTAGACATGAAAGTCAGCAAGCTGCCTTTGGACCAATCACTTTCTCTTAGCCCAACACACTTCATAGGGTGGTTGTTGTGGGGAAAATTGGAAAGGAAAGGAATATTTTGCTGTCATGTATTGTATATGTATTAAAAAGCTGAGATAAAATTATAAAAAGAAAGAAAAAGAGCTAAAGGGACATACTGCAGCTATTATCATCTTGCTTTCCTTATAATATTTCCTCTCCCTGCATTGAAGTGCCTTGACTTTTTAAACCCCTTGCATAACTTCTGATTTACCCTGCACATTGGTGTATGACATAGAACCAACTGTGACTGTCTAGCTCAAGAATTACTTTGTGCAATAGAAACAAACATACAATCCTGTAGTTTAATTTGATTTCTGGTGAATATATATATAGACGAACACAATACAGAAGCCTGATGATGGCAGATGAGATTCTGCCAAAATGTTGCTACAACTTTAAAAGTACAACTGTAATGATGTGGGAAAATACCCAAACAAAGCTGAATACCACACACACACACACACACACACAAATATGTGGTTTATCATCCCCTTTTTTGCTTTTTATTTATATTCAGTTATAATCAAACCCATTTAATCTCCTCACCTCACCTATCCCGTGACCTCTTTTGAGGTCGTTGGGGCGCCTGCAAAGATTTAACCACCACGCTTCTCCATCCGTCTCTGTCCTCCACTGCTCTCTGGGATGTTGCCAGGTTCAAGCCTGTCTAATCATGGATATCATCCTCCCATCTCCTTCGTTGTCTTCCCCGTTTGCGGCTTCCTCTTACCGTCCCTTGCATGATGGTCTTTGCGAGGCCAGTAGAGCGAGACACGTGTCCGTACCATCTCAATTTCCGTTTCTTGACGACAGTAAGAAGGTTGTCGTGTGGTCCTATTGCCTGTTGTATTTTATTTAAGACCTCTTCATTTGTCACATGGTCTGTGTAGTGGATGCCAAGGATCTTTCGGTAGCATCTCATTTCTGTTGCAAGGATTCTTCTTTGTAAATCCGCATTGAGTGTCCAGGTTTCGCAGGCATATAAAAAGATTGATATTGCGAGGGAGCGCATTAGGTGGATCCTTGAGCGCAGACTGATGTTCTTATCTTTCCAAATAGTTTGGAGCTTCGAAAGCGCAGCTGTTGTTTGTGCTATCCTTGCCATTACTTCTGGTTTTGAGCCTTCATCGGAAATGATGGACCCAAGATATTTGAAATTTTTTACTGTCTCTAGGGGTGTTCCACTGACTCTGATGTCTGAGGAGATACCTTGGGTACTGTTCGTCATCAGCTTGGTTTTCTCGGCATTGATCTCCATGCCGTACGCTGAAGCCGCTTTATCTAAGTGTTGGACAAGGCTCAATAGTTCATCCTCATTTCCTGCCAGGCCATCGATGTCATCTGCGAATCGCAGGTTGGTGATGGTTCTACCACCGATGGAAACTGTGCCTTCGTGGTCTTCCAAGGCATCTTCCATGATCCGTTCAAGGAATACATTAAACAATGTGGGGGAAAGCAAACATCCTTGACGCACTCCTACACTCGTCCGGAACCAGTTACCTTTGCTGCCGTTCAGGAGGACGGCGCTTGTGGCTTTCTCATAAAGTTGTTCTATCACTCTGACAAGGTTATCGTTGATGTTATATTTCCTCATGGTAGACCACAAGGCTGCATGCCACACCCTGTCGAAAGCCTTTTTGAAATCAACGAAAACGTGGTATAAGTCCTGTTGGTGTTGGAGATATTTCCCACAGATCACTCTCAAGTTGAATATTTGCTCAATAGTGCTCTGTCCTGCTCTGAAACCCGCTTGTTCTTCTGCAATGATAGTCTCTGCTTGTGGTTTCAGTCTATTATGAATGATTTTTAGCATGACTTTGCTTGGGTGGCTGATTAAGCTGATGGTACGATAATTCTGGCACATCTGAAGATTCCCCTTCTTGGCCATTTAATCTACCAATTGAATATACATTTTTCAAAGCATGTGTTTCTCAGTTTAATGGCTGAAACTCTGTTGGGGGTGTGTATGCATTTATGTGTGCTGCCAAATTATAAATTTCCAATTGAAATATTTCAAAGCAAGTTTTTCTCACTTGTGAATAAAAAAAATAAGAAACTGATAGCAGAACTGTTGAAAATTAATCAAAGTTCAAAAGGATTGAAATAATTATAAACTGGCAAAGAATCTTTAGGCCTACATCACTTGTGGAACCAAATTTAATATGTCTGTCTATTGTTTTGTTAGCTTAATGAAACACATTGAAGAAAAATTGGTTAGAGTCTATAAGAAACAAATTACTAGTAAAAGTGAAGGCTTTTTATCTTTTAATGAGAAGGCTTCAGAACTGTGAGAAAAGCTGGGTTTAATGGAGAGGCTGACACATTTAACATACCAAAAGGGTGAATTAAGTAACATTGGAAATCTCATTAAAGAATATTATAGTTAAACAATAAAATGGAAATAACAGGTCAACAATGATTTAGGGTTTGATGCCTCAGTGTAAAGGAACATTACTGTAATATTTCAATCAATCATCCCCCTTTTTATAAAAGCTGGAAATAGATTTAATGTAATCCATTCTTAATTGAGCGAATTCATTGATAATATTCTTGTATTGTTCAATTTGAGGACTGGGAAACAGCAAGAAAATTCGCTCTGCTTCTGTTCCTGACAAATTACTGCATTTTGATGAAAAATGTACTTGGGAAAACTTGTTTTATTCTTTTATATGAATCAAACAAAGGGAAAGGAATATATCTGGGTTCAGCATCAAATGTCTAAACCTTTATTATTATTATCTTCATTTTTGAAATTATAATAGATATAAAAACTGTTCTCTGCAGGACAATGAAGCCTAGAAAAGTACTCCAAAGTATGTATAAGTTTGCACAACTCAATACATTCCCATTACCAATTATACCAAATATGAATTTTATGTTTTTGTGCAAATTCTAGGTCATCAATTTTCTGATAGTTTATTCCTATTTTTTATCTGAGCAAAAAGACACCAATGTCCTCAGAGGTCTTCAAATTTCCACTGAGAGATGATATGATTACAATGACATCTACATATAGAAGAGCTGAAACCACTTGATCTGCTAACACGGGAGGGTGAAGAGTGAACAGAAATGAACAGGATAATTCTGCCCATTGTAAAGGCTCCATCTTTGCAGCCTTCGTTGATTTTAAATCAAACTTTAGCTTAATTTTAAGAGATAATTGTGATAAAAAACCTTCAAGATTTCCTCAATAGAAAAAAGTAACTTCTTCTCACTCAGCCAGTCCATTCTAGCATCAATCTGAAACTCAAATGCATATTTATTTACTTTATTTTTATTTATATGGCACCCAATTACAATTGGATGACTTACAGTTAGAAACAGATATAATAGAAAATATATAATCCAGATTAAAAAATAGCAATAAATAGATGGCTGGTCCAATCAACACAGTATGCTTAAAGTTTTATGTGCACTGAGAGCTTATGCACCAGAAACAAATTCCTTGTGTGTCTAATCACACTTTGCCAATAAATAATTCTATTCTATACCCAACAAGGGGCTCCAACTACCTTAGCCCAAGTCCTAGAGAGGGGAAAAACAATCTAAGGTCTTCTGGAACACCATCAATGAGAAGGTAGATCTTATTTCTGTGATAGATAGCATTGCTTGATTAAGGGAACCCAGAGCACATCAACCTGTCCAAATGAGCTAACCTTTAGAGGCATCTCTTTGGAGCTGTTACTACTCAGAGAGGGATGATGGAAAACAACGTGCATCTACCATTAAACCTACTGTTAATATATTTGGAAAAAGATCATATTATATTATAAATTATCTATATTTGGTCAGGATCATGATGAAAAGTTATCTTTATCACTTGCCTGTATACAAGTACACACCACTTGAGACCATCTCACATTCACTATAAATGTAAATATATAATTAGTTTAAATACTAAAATTCTAAAGCATTTTTATAAAGAATAAAATAAAATGGAGAAAATAAGAAATTGGTTACTAGAATATAGAAGAAAAGTAATCTGGTAGGAGGGCCATCACAGATATGCCTAGGAAAACATAATATAAATGAAGACAAATCAGAATTCTTTGCTTTGTTTATGTTCAGAAGAACCATGTATCAAAGATGGCAGTTTATAGTATCAGACTTGTTCCATTTGTTTTAATCTAATGCAATAATAGAAGCATTAAAAAAAAAAAACAAGTAAAAGTAATGGAAACATATTATGCAGATTTGTTCCCCAAGATAAAATTAATTATTGGCAACTCACAGGACACTTTTAAATTTTAATCTACAAAAGACTAATGGAAAATGATTACAATAAGTAGCATCTGCAATGTAAAACATACTTTTTTATTTCTCATATTTGGCTGCAAATTATTAACTGAATAGCTGTTAGACTATTCTTCTGCATTGTTAATGTAATATGGCAGTTCAAATCACATTCACTAAACCATAGAAAATTGGTGCCATGAAAATAAAAATTGTATTTGCTAAGCTTACCAAAATGTGTTTATTCCAAGGGATACAGATGGAATTTTATTATTTTCTAAATGCTGTTAACTCTACTTGTTGAAGAACTAAACACATATACACATCTGGCTCTATCAGCAGAACTGGCACATTGACTCTCTTAAAAATGCCACTGTACTGTTACTCATCTTATTTAATTCATGAATGATTGACATAATCCCTTACCAATATGTATTATGGCAATCCTTAATCCATGGATCATTGCAGTAATCCATGAAGATAGCAGCTAAGGAATAATATTATTATACTGTGGGATCATTGCAGTGATCTGTGAAAATAGCAGCCAGGAAATAGATTCTGAGGAAATTTAAAAATCAAGTAACCTCAGAGATTCAAAGTTGGAAAAGAACTGGAAGAATATATTATTTTTATTTCTGACACATTGTATCTACCGATTTCTACCCTTCTGATGTTATTCCCAATGCATCTGGCATTTTGGTCCTATTCAATATCAGGTGTCATCTGCCAAGTGTGGCATTTTGCATATATCTTCATGCCAGTGTTCTGCAAAACTCCATTAGTTCCATGTGTGGGAAGCTAATTCTAGGAGTAAGTGAAAAATTCTAGAATAGAGGAAGCCATAGAACAAACATTCCAAGGTTTTCAAACACAACTTTGCAACTTGTTCATCTTGTAACTGACCCCACTATGCTAAAAAAAAATGTCCTATTAGGTAGGCTCAGTTGGTCAATTGATATGAATAAAATCATCTGCATTATTAAGAACTTTGAAGGAATTAGTTTCTGATTGAAATGCTCTTATTCATTCATTCGAGTTCATAGTTTGTAGAAAAAACAAGTAGAGCCAAAATCTCCCCAAAAACAAAAATAATCTGAATGAAATCAGATAAAGTCTTCAATTTAACTGTGATTAAAAAGAAGAAAGTATGAATAATTGATCTGACAGTACCAGAGGATAGTAGAATAGAAGACAAATAATTAAAGATCACAAGGTATCAACATCTGAAAATCAAAGTGGAAAGTTTTGGCATAAATCAAGAAGTAATCCCAGTAGTTATTGGTACACTTACAAAAAAGCCTTGACAATTCTTAAAAAAATCTGTGCATTGACAAAATTTCCATCTGTCAATTACAAAAAAAACCCACCACACTGCTTGGATCTATACATATACTATGCCGATACATTAAAACATCCTAGGTTCTTGGGAAAAACTTGATGTGAATGAAGATCACTATCAGCCAAAAAACTGGCAGCTCTGATTTCATGTTTTATATTGCTAAGTTTAATTCTCCCACTGAGACACTATAAGCTTACCAAAGGAATTGCTAAGAAATGTACAAGTGTAAAGAGATTGACATAGTTTAATATGACTTTTCCTGAAGCATTGTTTAAAATATAAAACAGCTGGAAACTTAGTAAACATCATGCCTGGTTGAACAGATTATTTGTAACATTCAGATTTATTTATTTATACAAAATCATGTATGAGGTATATTATACTGAAATATAAAAATGCATTTGGTATTGTTCTACCCTTGCCCTTTGGGTATTAACGTCTTGCAAATGGTGAATAATGGTAAGCGAGCAAATATTTTGATATTGCTGTAATTTTCAGGGATGCTATACCATCACTGAGGGCTATTCTTCCTATCTGAGTTGAGTGTTGTATGCTACTGTATCTAAAGGAAAACTTGGCAACAGCTGGGGCTTCAGAAAATTGCAAGATGCAATCCTATACATGTCTACTCAGAAATATGTTTCATAGTTCCCAGAGGTCTGATATTCGTATAAATGACTGTAGGATTGTTGCAGGCTGAACTGATGCATTTAGATTTGTTCTTATGTTCCTGGAGAGCTGAGATCCCAGTTGATTTCTTGGCAATGGCAATCACATGACAAATGTCAATATAGCTTCAACAAGGAGACAGAGCAATTAAAAAGACACAAGGGGGAAGTTCTGTGTTGTAGAAAAGATGGATTTTTCCTCTCAAAAAAAAAATCTGAAAAGAAAATTTCAACAGTGCGTATTCCTCTCAAATCCTAGGTGATAGGGACATGTTAAACAGAATGTATTATTTTTATATCAACCTCTACAGAGGTCCGACGTGCAAGGAGAAAGGATTACTACAAGAAATGAAGAAATACATAACCAATCGATCCCCAGATGACAGGGATATTTCCTCACAGCTCCTTGTATCTCTTTTCAACTATATCAGGATAACAAAGAAACAAGGTTGCAGTCCTGGGACAAAATTGAATTTCTAGAAACACAATGAAGCTTTGAACATCTAAGAAAGATAAATTTAGCTCCCAACAAGTGAATGCCTTTGGGCTGCTTGTTTTAATGGAACAATTGAGCATTGTTCCATGAAGAGAATCTTAAGATGCTGCTCATAATGTAGAACTATTCTTTCAATAAAGAAAAAGGATTTAAATTACTCTGTATGTATGGTATACTTTCACGATAGAAAGTTTCTAAACTGAACATTACCATTTACTAATTGAAATGTGAGCTGGACACACCCACATCTTATGATATATAATGTTCAAGTTCCACTGGCTCAAGGTGATCAGCTTTCCATCCTTCCAAGGTCGATAAAATTAGATTGTTGGGGGCAATATGCTGACTGTAAACTGCTTAGAAAGGGCTATAAAAGCACTGTGAAGTGATATATAAGTCTAAGTGCTATTGTAGTCCATGACGGCAAGTAAGTAACAGGCAAGAGAGAGAAAGCAGAACTGCTTAACTCATTCTTTGCATCTGTTTTCACGCAAAAAGAAACTATAGCTCAACCCACCAAAAACATAACTGTAAAAGACAGACCAGAAATAAAAATTAAAATAAGCAAAAAAATAAGTAAGACAACACCTATCTGATCCTGATGAACACAAATCACCAGGGCCTGATGGATTACATCCCAGAGTTTTAAAGGAGCTGGCAGAGGTAATCTCAGAACCACTGCACCATATCTTTCAAAAATCCTGGAGCACCGGGGAACTACCAGAGGACTGGAAAAGAGCTGATGTGGTTCCCATCTTCAAAAAATGAAAAAAAACAGATCCAGGAAACTATAGACCAATTAGCCTAACATAAATACCCGAGAAGACACTGGAAAAGATAATAAAAAAACAGATCTGCCAAAATCTAGAAACAAGTAAAGTAATAACTAACTGTCAGCACGGGTTTGTTAAAAACAAACCAATCTTATTTCATTCTTCAACATGGTGACTAAATTAGTACACCCGTGAAATACTATAGACATAATATATTTAGATTTCAGCAAGGCATTCGACAAAGTAGACCACAACCGACTTCTTGGTAAGCTAGAAAAAAGTGGAATAGATAGCACCGTTAGATGGACTTGCAACTGGCTGACAAACTGTACTCAATGAGTAGCCCTTAATGGGTCTAAGTTTACATGGAGGGATGTAGTGGGGTGCCACAAGGTTCCGTCTTAGGCCCAGTACTCTTTAATATCTTCATTAACAACTTAGATGAGGGAATATGTTATGAACTAATAAAATGCTTAAATAAAGTTTTATCAAACCTTTAGAAAATAGCAGGGTTCTAATCCTGCACTTCTGATTGGCCGACAATAGCGATATTGGATTGGTCCATTCAGGAGAATCTGATTGGCTGTTAACGAGCCACTCTCATTGGTTAAAGGGGTTAACACTCCACGTTTCTCATTGGTTACTAGATCAGAGCTTGCCTATAAAAGGGCTGCTGCTGCCCTAGGTTTTTGCTCTGTTCAGAATGATTAATAAAGAGTTGAAGTTCACTGTTCACTGTCTCATCTCCGTTCCTTGTGCCCATGCACAGAACTTAACACTGGCGACGAGGGTGGGATGCGGAGACGTCAGAGCTGACTAAACACTACAGAGCACTAAACAGAGCACATGGCTAAAGGTGCATCAACGGCGGAAACCATGTCCGGCGGCACCATACCACCCGCTCCATTCGACCCGGCACAAGAAGACTGGGACTCATACATGGACTGGTTCCAGATGTTTCTGGAGACCAACAACTTGAAGGATGCCACGACTGTAAAAAAGTGAGCGGTATTTCTGACTCACTGCGGACCTGCCATTTTGAAGATGGCTAAGGCACTGGTGAAACCGGCTGAGGTGAAATCCATGGACTGGGACATCCTCGAGCCCCTCCTACAGGCCCACTATGCACCTACCGTACCAAAGCTTGTCCAAAGACATGAATTTTACCAGAGAGACCAGCGGAAAGGAGAAAGCGTTGCAGATTGCATCGCGGATCTCCGGAACCTGGGAGGCCTCTGCGGGTTCGCTGACCTTGAAGAAGCTCTAAGAGACCGAATAGTTCTGGGTTTAGATGCACCTCACATGCAAAGTAAGCTGATAGCGAAAGGCGACATCAGCCTTGCAGATATCATCACTGACACTACTGCAGCAGAAGCAACCAGGAAGTCAGCTGCCCAAATGCGCTGCACTAATGCACTGCTCTGCCAACTTGCCGGCGAAACCTCACTTCGCCTAGAGGGACATACAATGGCAGCCCACCATGAGGACCTCAAATCGTCATCAGAAAGTGATAAGGAAGAGGTCAACCGGCTCCGGTCTGAACGAGACCAACACCACCAGCGTAATCAGAGACTGCAGCATCAATGCGCAGGTTGTGGGGCAAACCACCCATGATCAGACTGCAAATTCCTCGACATGCTCTGCCATATTTGTGGGAAGAGAGGCCACATCAGAAAGGTCTGTAGAAGCAAGCAAGGATCCAGCCCATTTCAGAGGGGGACCAACTACTGCCAAACCACAGGAAATCGTCCTGTGAGTCGGGAACATTTAAACCACCAATGGAACAACCACTCCTACAGAAATAAACCACTAGCCCATTCAATGAAACAAGAAGAGGCACACCAAACCATTACAATTGGTCACGCCTCATCTTTAGATGCAAAGAAGATCTGAGTGAAGGTCGCCATCGAAAACCAGTCCTGTGTGATGGAAGTCGATTCAGGATCGTCCCTCTCGATGGTTTCCTGGAAGACAATTAATCCCTGCCGTCTGGCGGCAAGACCTCAGAACCCAAAGAATCATACTCAAGGATTATCAGGGAAACCGAATTCCGGTCGTTGTATCCAGCCTAGTCCAGATCTCATTCAAAAATCGTACTGCATCTTTACCATTGACCATCATCGACTGTGATCGGCCTAGCTTGTTAGGCCTTCAATGGTTCGCTCCACTTGGGATCGAGGTAGCCGGCATTCACCAAACCAGCAGCGACAACTGGGAGGAGGCCCTCGTCCAGGAATTCCAGAACGTCTTTGCAGACAAACTAGGCGAGTACAAGGGGACCCCGATATCATTTAACCTTAACCCTGAAGTAGCCCCCATCCGCCTTAAGCCTCGTCGAGTACCTTTTGCCCTTAAACCAAAGATTGACAAGCAACTTGATAAATTAATAGCCCAGGGTGTTTTAGAACCAAAGACCACGCTCCTTGGGAAACCCCAATCGTAACACCCCTCAAACCAGATGGATCGTTAAGGATTTGTGGGGACTACCGTGCCACCCTGAATCATGCCCTTCAACAGAATGCTTACCTGGTGCCGGTGGTACAACACCTCCTCCATTCCTGGGGGGCAGAAAAGTCTTCGCTAAATTGGATTTAGCACAGGCGTACCAACAACTGCCTGTAGATAAAAAAAACAGCAGAGGCACAAACGATAGTTACGCACCGAGGCGCCTTTAAGTGCAACTGACTCCAATTCGGAGTGAGCGTAGCCCCAGGGATTTTTCAAAGTTTGATGGGGAGACTCTTGCAGGGGATCAAAGGAGTCGTACCATACTTTGATGACGTTTTAATTGCTGCCCCGAATAGAGAAATACTAAAGGAGCGTCTTAAACTGGTTCTCCAGAAATTTAAAGACTCTGGCCTTAAGGTTAAAAAAAATAAATGTCAACTGTGTACAGATAAAGTAGAGTTCCTGGGGTACCTAATCGATAAACAAGGCATTCACCCCACCAATAGCAAGCTAAGAGCAATCAAGAACGCCCCAAGACCCAGAAATAAGACTGATCTCCAAGCTTTCCTGGGGCTCATTAATTTTTACAACATCTTCCTGCCCCACAAAGCGACTATAGCTGAGCCCCTACACAGGCTTCTCGACAAAAAAGCAACCTGGGTCCGGGGGCACCGAGAGGAGCACGTGTTCCGACAAGTGAAAAACCTATTAACTTCAGATGCTGTTTTAATGCAGTATAACGAGACTTTGCCTTTAACAATTACATGTGACGCGTCACCATTTGGAGTAGGAGCCATTTTGAGCCATGTGTTACCAAATGATAGTGAAGCCCCTATTGCCTATTTTTCAAGGACCCTATCAAAGGCTGAACGTAACTATAGTCAAATCGATAAAGAGGCCCTTGCTGTTGTATCTGCTGTGAAAAGGTTTCATGAATATGTATATGGATGAATTTTTACTATTTTTACCAACCACAAAACTTTGCTGGGGATTATAGCGGGAGACAAGCCAACCCCCTATATATTATCACCTAGAATGACTCGCTGGTCAGAGTTTTTGGCTGTGTACAATTATAGGCTGCAACACCGCCCGGGGAAAGCCATTCCCCACGCTGACGCGCTGAGCCGTGCACCACTTCCGGACACCGTCAATGACCCAGCTCCAACCCTTACAACACTCCAGATTGAAACGCTACATTCACCACCGCTAACAGCTAGAGATATCGCGATCGAAATAAAACGCGATCCTATCTTAACGCGAGTTCTTAGCTGGGTCGAATGGGGATGGCCAGTAGATCAAACCCCTGACAACTTCACTCCCTTCAAGAACCGGCAAACAGAACTTTTTTCGCAAAAAGACTGCATCCTTTGGGGGGATAGAGTCATCGTCCCAGAGTGGTTACAACGATCAGTATTAAAGACACTGCATGAGGGTCACCCCGGCATCATGCGTATGAAAGCGCTCGCACGAAGCTACGTGTGGTGGCCTGGCATCAACAAACAGATCGAAGCCTGGGTAAAGACTTGTTTAAAGTGCCAGGAAGTTAGCAATGCCCCACCTAAAGCAACTCCAACAGAATGGGAAACACCCCGGGGACCGTGGTCGCGCATCCACATTGACTTTGCAGGACCTACTAAGGGGCCTACGTTCCTCCTAACAGTGGATGCCTATTCAAACTGGCTTGAGATCCATGAAATGAAGAGTACTACAACTGAGTCCATCATCTGGAAGTTGAACAGGCTATACGCGACGCATGGACTGCCAGACATTCTGGTATCCGACAACGGACCCCAGTTTACCACTCTACCCTTTGAACAATACTTAGCGGACCGGGGTATTCGCCATGCGCTAACTTCGCCAGTGCACCCTGCAGCTAACGGAAGAGCCGAGCGCATGGTACAATTTGTTTAAAAAACCCTCTACAAAATGGACTATGGGGACATTGAAGATAAGATAAACAGAATACTCCTTCTCCAACACATCACTCCACATAGCGTCACCAACAAGACTCCAGCCGAACTATTAATGGGATGCAAACTCCGTTCCCACCTCGACCGGCTTCACCATCTTACGAGCCAGAGAAACCCTGCAAATCTAGCAGAAAATGCCGCGAGTTCAAGATAGACGACTTAGTTTTCACCAGAAACCTTTCAGGCAAACCGTTGTGGATTGAGGCAACTGTAATTCAAGCCACTGGACCCAGGTCGTACCGGGTAAAAACCTGTGATGGAAAAATATGGAAATGCCATATAGATCAGCTTCGCTCAAGGCTACAACCTAGTTTCCGCGACTCCTGTAACTCCCAAACTGAGGGGGGAGGGGATGTCGAAGAAACCGAATTCGAGATGGCAGAAAGCAGGAACGAATGAAGTCAGCAATCGGGTGTAACGAATAAAGAAGAAGAAGAAGAATCAGGAAGGGGTGTGTCCTTGCCACAGAGGAAAACCTCAACAGAGGCAAGCCCGCAAAGGCCAGAGGACAACAACGAGAACATTAGCGGCACCGAGTCATCCAATGAGGAACCACCAGCACCCGACTTGCCCAAAAACATCCCGCCGAAACAGGGTTACAGACAGGAACTGGTGGGACAGCGTAAATCCAATAGACAGTCAAAACAACCTTCATACCTCAGAGATTACGTCACCGCACCCCCTAAACGGAACCCGGGGGGAAGGGGTGTTATGAACTAATAAAACGCTTAAATAAAGTTTTATCAAACCTTTAGAAAATAGCAGGGTTCTAATCCTGCACTTCTGATTGGCCGATAATGGCGATATCGGATTGGTCCGTTCAGGAGAATCTGATTGGCTGTTAACGAGCCACTCTCTTTGGTTAAAAGGTTTAACACTCCACGTTTCTCATTGATTACTAGATCAGCAGCTTGCCTATAAAAGGGCTGCTGCTGCCCTAGGTTTTTGCTCTGTTCAGAATGATTAATAAAGAGTTGAAGTTCACTGTTCACCGTCTCGTCTCCGTTCCTTGCGCCCATGCACAGAACTTAACAGAATAGAAGGGGAACTTACCAAATTTGCAGATGATACTAAGCTGGCAGGAATAGCTAACACCCAAGAAGATAGGCTCAAGATCCAAATGGATCTTGACAGACTAGAACATTGGGCCATATTTGACAAAATGAAATTTAATGTAGAAAAAAGTAAAGTCCTACATTTAGGCAAGAAAATCCAAAGGTACACATATAGACTGGGTGAAACCAGGCTCAATAGCAGTAACTATGAGAGGGATATTGGAGTCTTAGTGGACAACCAGCTAAATATGAGCCAGCAGTGTGTAGCAGCAACCAAAAAAAGCTTATGAAATCCTAAATTGCTTTAATAGAGGGATACAATCGAGATCAAGTGAGGTACTAATACCACTCTATAAAGCTTTAGTAAGACCACACCTAGAGTACTGCATCCAGTTTTGTTCACCACATTGTAAAAAAGATGTTGAGACTCTAGAAAAAGTACATAGAAAAGCAACCAGGATGATTAGGAGACTGGAGACTAAAACATATGAAGAATGGTTACAGGAATAGAGCATGGCTAGTCTAGTGAAGAGAAGGACCAGGAGAGACATGATAGCAGTCTTCCAATATTTGAAGGACTGCCACAGAGAGGAAGGGATCAAGCTATTTTCTATAGCGCCTGTAGGCCAGATAAGGAATAATGGATGGAAACTGAACAAGGAGAGATTTAACCTGGAAATAAGGAGAAACTTTCTGACAGTGAGAACAATTAACCAATGGAACAGCTTGCCCTTGGAAGTTGTGGGAGCGCCATCACTTGAGACTTTCAAGAAGAGATTGGACTCCCTTCTGTCAGAAATGGTATAAGGTCTCCTGTTTGGACAGGGGGTTGGACTAGACCTACAAGGTCCCTTCCAACTCTGATAATCTGTTATCTGTTACCTGCTATTCAATAAAATTAAGGCTTTTTCACAGAAACTAGAAATAACATTGTGTGGTATAGACTGTATGTTGCTTATAATATGTTCAAACAGGTTTGTTAGTTGTTGTAGATTTTGATATCTTATAACTCAAATATGCTACTTTCACTTCCATTACATGTTGTTTATCTTCAATTTAAAATATTTTAAAATATTAATGCAATTTTTGAGATAAATACAGAAAAATAAAGAAAATAAATTTAAAAAAGTTAACATGAAATAAATTAGTTATGTAATACAAAAATCACATAATGACAATATATAAAATTGTACATATAAATTTTCCTTGTCTTGTCAAATGTTTTGAATTCTGTGTAAAAGAAAATGTATTGTGTCGTTCTTTGACTAGTGGAAAATAGCCTTTTAAAAAATGAGTAATATACACATTTCGTGAATTCAGATTTTTATATCCAAAACAATAGAATTTTTCCAGTCTTGCAATGTAAATTTTTTGACTGTTCCCACATCACTATAAACAGCGCTCCTTAAAAAAAGTTAGATTTTCCAATTTTATAATATTGGAAATCATATAATATAAATCAAAATACATTGACATTTTTAACTTGACATTTTTAACTTTGATAGCTATTTATTCATGTTACAACAATCTTCCAAAAAGAAACAAAAAATTTTAATGACCAAATCATGAATGATTCCTTAACATTTACTATATTACCAACAGAGAAAATCTATAGATCATCTTTTGTGATAAGTACTTTGAGGAATCCAATGGAATAAAATACTTTGATAGATTAATTTCTCAAGTTCAAAGAAATAAACATTAAAAAAACTTGGATCCTTTAATCTCTCCCTCCAAAAAATGGGGCAATCTGACTGAAATAAGATGAATTGATAATCTACCTGCATGAAAAAGAAGAGAAACAAGAGTCTAGGATCATAGCAAATCCATATATGAGTGTGGGGAAGGAGACAAAGGGTATCTTGTAAAGGGTCTTATCTCTTAGTACCAATGATATTTAAAAAAAATTAGCATAGTATAAGAACACAAGAAAAGAATTGCAAAGTGCTTTATAAATTAGACAGTTATAAAACAACGGAGAATGAATGACTATTTGAATTGAATCTGAAATATCAGCAAAAGTTATAGAACACACTCAGATTTCGTCCTCCCTGCAAAAATGAGATTTTCTTCATATATGCAGCAATTGTTATGTCATATCATGATTCTTAGTACCAGCAGTAACTGAGATCATGATAAGAAATTATTATGCCTATAGTGCACAAAGAAAAAAAGGCTAGTGTATAATGAAAACAAGCAGAAATTTGACCAGTGCTATCCCTGAGCTGCCAGTGAAATATAAGGCTCAGTGTGAGCATTCATTATAAAGTGCAGAGGAACTGAATTGCTTGTCACTTGCCTTGTCACACACAATAATTATCAGGGGTTTGTAACACCCATGTAACCACATTTTGCACAGTGGGCGATCTGACTGAATAAACAAAAGCTGCAACTTATGTTCTGCAGAAATGTGATATTTTCCCTGTAGCCTAGGAAAGACATTAGACATTGAAGTCTAATGTCAGTGGAACAAGTGGAGTGCAATGTTTTGAGGAAAAAAAAGTTGGGATTTTTTGGTAGCACTTTCTCATTTCCTGGACAATATGACTACTCCTAAGGGTTATGTGCAGCATCCTTAATTGACATCTGAATTTTTTCTCACTGAGAAATCAGCAGCAAGATAAAACCTCTGGTTCCTTTCAATGGTTTTGTTCTTCATGTTTTAGCCACTTAACTGGCATTCAGAATCAGCCAACTTAAAGCAATGTTCCTAGAGGCCTAGTTTAGGACACTACAAGTCTGGAATCATCCAATGTGAAATTCTGATGCCAAGGAAGAGACAAAGAATCCAAAGGGAAGCAATGTGCTGCTGCTTCTGGGCATGTAGCCATGTTACTAGTGTTCAGCCAATCTATTTATAATGCAGCTGATAGCAGAGCAGACGGAAACACAGCAGAGAATTTCTCATCTACCTAAATGGAAAAGAGATCATTTAGACAAGCTGTTTTGTAGTCTATGCTGCATCCTGTTCTAACATAAACTAGATTATAGCAAACCTATATGTTCACATGGCCACAGTCAAGGTAATATGCAGTCAAACTGCCTTAACTTCCATACCTATACCCAAAGAATATGTCTGATATAAAGACCTTGTGTTTGCTTCTATAATGTTGCTTAGATTTTCTATCTTTGGGAGGAAAAGGAGCATTGACTATTTACCATTATGAAGCAGCTCAATAGTCCAGTTTAATATTTACTAAATTATGTGCATAGTACTTCTAGAAATGCAAGCAGAATATAACATTTACTTTTTATACCACAATGATAAAATCTTAGTTCATTATCCATGGATTATCTAGTTTAATCCCTAAATTCTTTTCTGTATTTGCTACCATATATGTCTAAAATTTTTCCCATACCCAATTTATAATTTCCCTTATATGATTCTGGTTGTTTATGCTAATAATCCTGCAAGAAATAAGTTTTTTCTGTATTTGTTAAAAAAATATGGCAATTGTTGATATTATTGGATTTTTATTAAATTTATAATCCCAAATGTGATTATAAGAATGGGCTAAAAGGCAAAATGTAGTCTCAATTTCTATTGATCTGGTGAAAAATGCTGCAGATGATTCAAAGCATGTTTTATTCTTTAATAATGAACTGTGCCAACTCCATTTTTTCTAAGATGGAAGAAGAGCTGTCTGGTATATTAGGTCATTTCCCACATTCCTTTTCCCGAATGCTTCTAGGTTATTCATTCTACTTTTTATTCATGGACCTTGACTTTAGCAGTCCTTTATCCAATTACATTTCTATAGAATAGGCCCTTCTGCTATTGCAATATACTTCTGTTTCTTTTTTGTGAAGCTATAAGATTTAAAAATAGTTCCATTTTAGACACTATTGAACTAAGCAAATTCAGCCTTCCAGTCATCTCTGCCAGTCACAGACCCTTGTGCTGGTGAGAAAGAATATTCCATAAGTATGTCTTTCTGTTTTGGAAAATATATGATTTTTTCTGGCATGCAAACATTTTTTCTTTATTTAAATAAACATATGCACACATACAAACACACATTCAAGTACTTAATGCCTGCATTTGGTGCTTCCTTTTCCTTTCCTGATTGTGAGTTTCTTAGTTGATGTCTGTGTGAAACATGGGTGACGAATTACAGAGATAATGTGGAAGATAGGAAACTTATACCAAAATGACAAAAACAGAATAATACCTTCATGACACAAGCTCTGTCCCTTTAGTACATGCATTTCCTAATGCACACATACATCATGACACAACTTTAATCATTCACCTTCCCCTATAACCCCTTCCATCATTGTGGGCACTTCTATTCAAGAATTATAAGGAGACTTTTGGTCTTATTCAGTGGAATCTTCTTGACCCTTGAGCTCCTAAATGAAAGATGGAGTATAAAACTAATATTCAAATCAACACATATTTACAGAAATTTGTACCTGTTATTTCAACACTTTCTTAACAATAAGAATGGCACAGAGAAAGGCATTACTCAGATTGTTCTGTGATATGGAAGTATTTAGTCTTCTATCTCTGGCATCTTTGAATAAAGCTGAAAATAGTCCCAAAACCAACTCTAAACTAGAAAAACTAGATTTGGCACATTCGAAGTTATCTTCTTCTGTTCTTCTGTTGGTGTTTCTCAGCCTTACAGATCAGTAGCTGAAGAGACATTAGAACTAGAATTTCTTTCATCTTCAATCCTAGAACATATTGTTCGACATGTTGTAAAGATGACGAGCAAATATTAAGCAAAGAAAAAATATGGTGGACAGTTCATCTGTCTTACTATTTTTCTATTCTAATATACTATGAGCAAAGGATTAAGGGAGAGGTAGAAATTTTGAAATATGAAAACCCAGTAAAAGAACAAGTAAGAGAACACGAACTCTCTATTGTCTGAACATCTGTTTCAATCAATCAAAGTTAAAGCTCAGGGCTTTAAAAAGCTTATTAGGGCTTTCCCTTGGAATTTATTTAGAATTTCAGGAACTTGGAAAAAAAAACTGGTTTGGAACTAGCATTCAGGCTCCCTATTTTTTCAGGACAGTGGGAAAAATAAATCTTATTTTACAACAAGACAATTCATTGTCAATCAGCCTCAGGACATACTTTAATACATTAGTTTGTATCATTTTTTCCCTAGCAAAGCTTTGCTTCTTCTGGGGTCCTTTACATCCTGCCTATTTCTCTCTGAGAGTAAAGATCCATTTGCTTGCAAACAATGCCCTTGTCTATTGTAGTAGTTGTTCCTTCTACATTTTATTGATTTCGCTTTGGTGGTTGATACATTTTTGTATAAACATCTTTAAACATCTGCTATTTTTTGTTCATTTGCTTTCCTGTTTTTTCTTTTCTTTTGGTTGATTTGTTCATTTATAAAAGTCATACGAATAATAATTGCAGGAAGTGGGTATCTAGTGAAAAGAAGTGCCAGGGGCAACATAATAGCAGTCTTCCAATACTTGAAGGGCTGCCACGAGGAAGAGTGGGGGGGGGGGCAACTAATTTACCAAAGCACCTGTGAACAGTACAAGAACAGTACAATGGATGGAAACTAACCAAGGAGAGAAGCAATCTAGAGTCAAGAAAAAAATTCCTAGCAGTTGTGTGGATCAGAACAGTGAGAACAATTAACCAGTGGTACAATTTGCTTTTGGAAGTTGGGGGTGCCCCATCACTGGAAGTTTTTAAAAAGAGTCTGGACACCCATTTATCAGAAATAGTATAGGTCTCCTGTGAGAGCAAGGGGTTGGACTATCAGTGGCCCCCAACCTTTTTTGTGCCACAGCCCGGTACCGGCATCACAAAATTATCCATGGCCTGGTACTGGCATCAGCACGCATGGCAAGGCGAGCCAAGCGACCGGCCAGCCAGTCGTCCCCTGCTTCTCCCTGCCACCTTCAATTCCTCCTTTGTCGATGGGCTTCACGACTGCTTTGGGATGGTCGCTCAGCTCGCCTTGCCATGCGTGCTGAAAGAATCCTCGTGCCTTAGTTTTCTTCGAAGCCACCCCCGTCTCGATGAAACTAAGGCGCAAGGATTCTTTCAGCACCCAAACGCCGCTTTCTACCTGGAAAAGCTCACCGGAAGCAATTTTTCATCAAAACAACATGGCGGCACCCAGCAAACCGGCGGCCCGGTAGAAATTGTTCCACAGACTGGTACTGGTCTGGGGACTGGTGGTTGGGGACCCTTGGACTAAATGCCCTCCAAGTTTCCTTCCAACAATGTTACTGTTTTGTAGTACCTCAATGAAAATGTGTATTCATTAATTATTAGGATTCTACTGTGTATTTTCTATTTATAGTACATAATAATATGTTTGGAACATCTTTTGGCAATAGGACAGTTATTTGCCTTGAATTGTATATGCCTTAAGATATATTAATACTATCCCTACAAAATCTAATTCTCATTTTGTGATATAGGGATAGATTGATACATAGGTTTTTAAATAGAGATGTGTGTACATGTATTTGTTTACATATATACAAACAAACACACCATACCATACCACACCAAAATATTTTAAATCTTTTGGGGAAAAAAGATTTTTATTAAAAAAAATACATTTGAATTTTTTTCAGATTATTTTTCTGGGATCTTGATCTTTGTTGAATGCATTAATAAATGTAGTATATTACATTTGAGTAATTGACCATGCATCAGTAATTTTATCAATTGATACCATAAAGAGTATTATTATATTTTCTTGTCTGTATTTTAATATAACATTATTAAAAGATCCACTGTTTAAAAAAGTGGAAAATGAGTTTGAATATTTTTCTTATGAACAAAAAATATGCAACCATTGATTTGGGATGCCTTATAGGCATATATTGTATATGTTCTTGTATTATTGACTTCATGAGAAAAGCATGTTTTATCATGCTTCATGAACAAAAATGGGGGAAACTTTTGAACATCTATGCAAGGTAACATACATCAGAATTACAGAACTAAACAATATCTTAATTTTTTCAATATTCTTGAAACAGAATATAAACCTTTTAAATCAAATGTGTTAATATGGTCTGAAACCCCATTTTTAAAAGTAAAAACTGTTATGTTTTGAGCATGGGCGAGAAAGAATGGAGACAAACCTCTGAACGGTGAACTTCAGCTCTTTATTTACATTGTGACTTCTGCTTCGATAGCAGTTAAACCCGCCTTATATAGGCAAACCCTGTAACTTTTAACCAATAACGAGCTAGGAGCGCTAGCTCTTATAACCAATAGGAACTCTCTGTTAAGGGCCAATCAGATTCCCCGGAACGGGCCAATCCGGTCCAGCCGCTTAACAGCCAATCAGAAGTGCAGGGCCAGAACCCTGCACTTACTCCAAGCTCACACTTTATTAAATCTTTATGCATACACAATACCCCTTCCCCCTGGCTTCTTATTTCAGGGCGCAGTTACATAGTCCCTTCGGTAGGACGGTTGTCTTTTTAGTCTCTTTGATTTCCATTGTATCAGCTGGCTGCAATCACGCTGAGGTAGATCGTTGTTTGGCAGTGGGGCTGTTTCTGGTTCAGAGTTCACTTCTATGTCGTTGCCCACATTCTCTGCAATTCCCTGAGGTGCAACCGTTTCTCCCTCCAGCTCTGCTTCCTGAGTCTCTATCAAGCCGTCATTTCCTTCGAACGGGTTTTCTTGGAATTCATCTTCTTCCGTATCTCCCCCCCCCCTCAGTTTGGTCATAGGGGAGTTGTGGACTGGCCGCTGGAAACCGTGATCGTAATTGATTGATATGACATTTCCAAAGTTTATCATCAAGGCATTGTACAAGGTAGGATCTGGGGCCGGTTACATGTACTATTGTCGCTTCCACCCACAACGGGTCGCCCGATAGATTTTTAGCATATACCAAGTCTTCTACCTGGAAGCTATGACAGCGGCCGCTGGATCTTAGTGGTTTCTCCAGTTCGTAAGCTGGGTGCAACCGGTCGAGGTGGGAGCGGAGCTTTCGTCCCATTAGTAGTTCGGCGGGAGTTTTGTTGGTGACGCTATGTGGGGTGATGTGTTGCAAGAAGAGGATTCGATTGACCTTGTCATCAATGTTATCGTAGTCTACCTTCTGCAAGGTTTTCTTCACAAATTGGACCATGCGTTCTGCTTTGCCATTGGTCGCCGGGTGCGCAGGCGAGGTGAGCGCATGGCATATGCCGCGGTCAGCGAGGTACTGCTCGAACGCTAGTGCGGTAAATTGAGGGCCGTTATCAGATACCAGGATGTCTGGTAATCCGTGGGTTGCAAAAAGTCTGTCTAAGGTTTTGATAACCGCCTCGGAGGTCGTAGTCATCATGCGATGGATCTCGAGCCAATTCGAGTAGGCATTGACGGTAAGCAGGAAGGTGTGGCCTTTGGTTGGCCCCGCGAAGTCCAAGTGAATTCGGGACCAGGGTCCACGTGGTGTCTCCCATTCAGTAGGCATGGCTTTTGGTGGGGCGTTGCTGACTTCTTGGCATTTGGGACAAGCTTTAACCCACTGTTCGATTTGCTTGTCAATGCCTGGCCACCATGCGTAGCTGCGCGCAAGGGCTTTCATTCGCACGATGCCGGGGTGGCCATCGTGCAAAGTTCTCAGCAGCGCTTTCTGGAGTCGTTCTGGGATAACGACTCTATTGCCCCAGATGACACAGCCTTTCTGGGAGAAGAGCTCGGTTTGTTGAGTCTTGAATGGTGTGAAGTCATCTGATAACTGGTCCAATGGCCATCCGCGTTCTACCCAGCTTAGGACTCGTGCTAGGGTGTGGTCACGTTTGGTTTCTCTCACGATATCTTGGGCGGTTAGTGGCAGCGAGTTGAGTGCCTCGATTTGCAACGTGGTTACCGTTGGGGCAGGATCGTCGAGAGTCTCTGGAAGCGGTGCTCGGCTCAATGCGTCGGCGTGGGGAATGGCTTTCCCCGGGCGGTATTGCAGCCGATAGTTATAAGCAGCTAAGAATTCTGACCATCGGGTCATCCGAGGGGATAATATGTAGGGAGTCGGCTTATCTCCAGCTATTATCCACAATAATGGTTTGTGGTCAGTCACAATAGTAAAAGCCCAGCCATACACGTATTCATGGAATCTTTTCACAGCTGAGACAATTGCGAGGGCTTCTTTATCGATTTGTCCATAGTTTCGCTCAGTTTTTGAAAGAGTCTTTGAAAAATATGCAACAGGGGCTTCGTTCCCATTAGGCAGTACATGGCTCAAAATGGCGCCTACCCCGAAAGGCGATGCATCACATATTATAACTAATGGCAAAGTCTCGTTATACTGCATGAGTACAGAGTCAGAAGTGAGCAGTTTTTTAACATTTCGGAACGCCTGTTCTTCACGGTAACCCCATAGCCAATTTGCTTTTTTTATCTAACAACCGGTGTAACAGTTCAGTGACCGTTGCTTTGTGCGGCAAAAATACATTGTAAAAATTGATGAGGCCTAGGAACGCCTGGAGATCGGCCTTGTTTCGTGGCCTGGGAGCGTTTTTGATTGCTTTTAGTTTACTTTCGGTAGGGTGAATGCCCTGGCTATCAATCAGATACCCTAAAAACTCAACACTGTCAGTACACAATTTACATTTGTTTTTTTTAACTTTAAGATCGGCCTCTTGGAATTTTTTTAGGACTAATTTTAACCGGTCCTGTAAGATTTTTTTTGTAGGGGCTGCGATTAATACATCGTCAAAATAGGGGACCACGCCCTTAATTCCTTGCAATAACCTTTCCATAGGGCTCTGAAAAATCCCTGGGGCTACACTAATTCCGAATTGAAGCCGGGTACATTTAAAAGGACCTCGGTGCGTCACAATAGTTTGGGCCTGTGCCGTTTTTTCATCTACTGGTAATTGCTGATATGCCTGAGCTAAATCTAATTTAGCGAAGACTTTCCCGCCCCCCAGGGAATGGAGGAGATGCTGCACCACCAGAACTGGACATGCGTTCTGTTGCAGGGCATGGTTTAAAGTGGCCCGGTAGTCCCCACAAATTCGGATTGACCCGTCTGGCTTAATGGGTGTTACAATAGGGGTTTCCCAAGAGGAGTGATTGATGGGCTCTAATAACCCCTGAGCTGTCAGTTTGTCGAGTTGTTCGTCGATTTTCGCTTTTAAGGCAAACGGAACTCGACGGGGCTTTAGGCGAATGGGAGCTATTTTTGGATCTAGACTGAATGAAATCGGGGTCCCCTTGTACTCGCCTAAGCTGTCCGCGAAGACGTCCCTGAACTCATAGATAAGATCTTCCTCCCAGTCACCGCTGCTGACTCGGTTTATGCCGGCCACTTCAATGCCGAGTGGCGCGAGCCATTGGAGTCCTAGTAGGCTAGGCCTATCTCTATCGATGACCATTAAAGATAAGTATGCTGTGTGCTTCTTGAAGGAGACTCGGACTCGGCAGGAACCGACGACGGGGATTTGATTCCCTTGGTAGTCCTTGAGGATGAGGCATTGGGAGCGGAGATCTTGGCGTTGAATTGTGGGGATGAGTTGCTTGAGTGTCTTCCAGAACACCATCGAGAGGGACGATCCCGAGTCGACCTCCATGTGGCAAGGCTGGTTCTTGATAGCTACTGTGACTCGGATTTTCTTAGTGTCCAAGGCTGAGGCGTGACCGATAGTGATAGTATGGTGAGCCTCTTCTCTCCACAAAGCTCGATTTCTGTCGGAGTGGTTTACTGACTCTCGCCGTACAGGACAGTTTCCTGTCGATTGGCGATAGTTAGCCCCTTTTGAGGCCTGGCTGGGTCCTGGCAAGCTGCGGCAGACCCGTCCGATGTGGCCTCGTTTCCCGCACTCATGGCAGAGTGCATCGCGGAATTTGCATTCGGACCTGGCATGGTTGGCTCCACAGCCAGCGCAAGGGCGTAAGGGCTTCGGGTGATGGTCCCGGTCGGACCGCAGTCGATGGACCCTTTCTTCGTCTCTGTCTGATGGTGCGTCATAAAAAGCTGTCCTTCAGACCTGGATAAAATGTCGCTTGTCGGTGGTGGTACCGGAGCAGGGTTTCAGTGTAGTTGTGCAGCCGACTTCCTGGTTGCTTCTGCTGCAGTAGCATCGGCGATGGCGTCGGCAAGGCTGATGTCGCCTTTCGCCATCAGCTTGCTTTGGACGCCTGGTGCATCTAATCCCAGAACTATGCGATCTCTTAGTGCTTTTTCTAAATCGGCGAATCCGCAGAGGCCTCCCAAATTTCAGAGGTCTGCTATGAAGTCGGCTATGCTTTCTCCCTTTCGCTGGCTCCTCTGATAAAACTCGTGGCGTCTCACGAGCGTAGGCACGGTTGGGGCGCAGTGATCTCGTAGGAGAGGTTCGAGGTCATCCCAATCCATGGCCTTCACTTCTTGGGGTTTGGCTAGTGCTTTAGCCATCTTAAATACGGTTGGACTGCAATGCGTTAGGAACACCGCCCGTTTCTTTCCTGGTGTGGCGTCCTTTAAGTTGTTGGTTTCTAAGAACATTTGGAAGCGATCCATGTAGGACTCCCAGTCCTCCTGTACTGGATCGAACGGAGCGGGTGGTACGATGCCGCCGGACATGGTTCCGTTGTTGGCGTCGTCTGTCACGTGCTCGGTGTTCTTCGAAGTTTCGTTGGTTCAGATATCTCCAAATCCCATCCTTGTCGCCAGTGTTATGTTTTGAGCATGGGCGAGAAAGAATGGAGACAAGTCTCTGAACGGTGAACTTCAGCTCTTTATTTACATTGTGACTTCTGCTTCGATTGCAGTTAAACCCGCCTTATATAGGCAAACCCTGTAACTTTTAACCAATAACGAGCTAGGAGCGCTAGCTCTTATAACCAATAGGAACTCTCTGTTAAGGGCCAATCAGATTCCCCGGAACGGGCCAATCCGGTCCGGCTGCTTAACAGCCAATCAGAAGTGCAGGGCCAGAACCCTGCACTTACTCCAAGCTCACACTTTATTAAATTTTTATGCATACATAACAAAAACATTTGCATGTTTGGAGTAACAGCAATGAATAGCCTGCCAAACATTTTGGTTAGAGTTACGCTGAACTTTGGAGACAGATGCTCATCTTGGAAATATTGTCTGAATCTCAGCACAACAATGAAAATTTAACATACTAGATCTACTCCAAGTGACAATTCCTGGCAAACCTGACAGTGATAAAAAGAAAAAGAAACAAATCACAGACCAAATATAGGAAACAGGCAGAAAATGCAATTAATACCAATAAATTTTTGGATGGAAAAAATATATGTCTCAATCATTTTCATAATAAGTGTACCAAAATTCATACAATTTGTGTTACAAGATTGTTTTTAAGTAGGTTCAGAGTTTATTAGATCCACATCTGATAAATCATAGATTCTAAATAGTTAAAAAAAAAAAACATTTCTGTCCCCAAAGATAAATGCCAAATTTTTGGATAGAAATAAAGTTAATTATACTTCTACCCAGAGTTAAAATATAGACAGAAAAATATATAATCAATTATCTTTCAATTACTTTGAGTTACTACACCATAGAATGTTTTGTTTTGTTTGTAGTTATTAGCACGGATGATATTGGATAAATTAAATCAATAGTCTTTGTTTACAGTTCTAATACCAATTTACACAGTCAATTCGACACAATGTCTGCTGGGAGAATTCTCATGTTGATAATTATATCTTAGATTAGATTTAAGTCTAAACCTGAAGTGGTATAATTTCTGTGTAACGAGAAAATCAAACTACCCATTAGGAAGTCAAATACTTTCTAGCTATGATTAGCTTAATTTTTTCAGGTACTTTATATTTTATTTGAAAAGCTTATTCTATACTTCCTTTTAATTCAATTACCTTTTATATATTAATGTTATCAAAGGAAAGCAAAAAAGCAATAGTATAAAAGAATGTGGAAGCATGCATTCCATATATTCCTTTTGTTAAAAAAATCAAATTAACTCTTTCAAATCTTAAAATGTCACATTTAAATATGTCTTATATAAAGACTCAAGTATATTTTAAAAATTGCTTGGTAATATTATTTTAAAATAAAACGTAAGGGGATTCACCCTTTTTAACCGATGGAAAAAGATCGTAGATTCTGAATTCTACAATCTTTGCAAGCCATTCCATGTTGTTCTAACTAAATGGAAAAAAATGTCAAGGGATTTCACCGTTGTTCTTTCATGTAATATAATATAAAATATATTGAAACTGATGGGACTGTGTCCTTTGCTGCACCTGAAAAGAACAAATAGATTAGGGAATTCACTCAGGTATCAGAGAATAGAACAGAACTATGAGTTTCACTAAATCTGTCCACGACATTTATTGTCTGGATACTACCAAAGTGTGCATAATATTATTTTATGAATTAAAATGATTCATTTTACCTAATGGAAGATTCTATTACCTACAATGTGAAAGAAATAGTAACCTTGGATTTGTCTTTGTTCTTCATTTTTTGGTTATATCTCATCACTATATGAACCTGATCTCTAAACACCTCCATCTCCAAACTGTATTTTAAAATGTAGCTTGAAATAATATTTTATATGTCAAAAATCTTTGATTTCAACTTTATTCTACTTTGCTCAGAAAATGTTTCACCAGACACAGAATAATTTGTCCCATTTCATGGATTTGTGATCAGCTTGGAATCCTAGAAATGGGATCTTTTTAAGTTTTTTGGTAATCTTTGGACAATTAAAATTATGAATGCAAACAACTCAAAACTATGGAAATAACACAGGTATGTAGCTACTGCTCCTTTTGCTTGATTTTACTTGATCATGATTTTTTAAATTGCTTTTTGGCACAAATTGATACTTACAAAGCATTGGTCAGTTTGAAAAGATCAAGTATTATGTAGATTATTTGATATGTGGACATGGAATTAATATAATATTATTCTGGATCATACCACCCTAGATTAATTCCTCCTCCCTCCAAAGGAAGAAGCTGCAACAATTTTTTGGCATTCAGTAATAGTGAAAAATTTGAAACAATATTCAGCTGTTTCACAAGCTGGAAAATATGATGTCCTCGTAGCTTTTCTTTCTAGTTAGATTGCAATTTCCATCCATTCCCAGGAGAAAGCAGCATTACAAATAGTGACAACTCCCTCGCTGTAAATATTTTTGCATGCAGCATTGCAATAAGATATCTCAGTGAATATCTGTTGAGTCCAATTATCCTAAAACAATCTTCCTGGCCATGAGTGATTGTATTAAAAAAATACATTTGACACCCGAGTCAACAATTTATTCTTAATTAAATATTGTAAAGCAGTGAAGGTCATTGTTTTCTATATATCAAGTAAATTACCTATCAATATCTTGTTGATAATTACCTATCAATATCTTGATATTTGACTGGTTTTATATATTAGTTAATCATCATCCTACATGCCAATAAGAATTCATAATTATATATTTTTTCCAACATTTTTATTAAATTATGTGATAAGGTTAGCTTTTTTTCTCTTCACTGCTGTAACATTTTTGGGGGAAAGAATCATTTTTTTAAACTTTAAAGATTGCATGGACACAGATAGAAATTTGCTTTACTAAATTTGCTTTACTTTATACACCATGAGGCTGACTGCATCTGTGCCATAGTTTTATGATAAACAGTAACTGAAGAAATAACAGGGAATCACATTCCAAGCATGAAGCAGTTAGTTTGAATTTCTGTCCTCAAACCCTGCAATCTTACATTTGTATAAATACATTAGTGAAGAATAACTTCATGTTGTGCTTTTGGGAGTTGACAGAATCTTCTAAAGAGTGATTATATGCTCAACAAAATGGCAACAAATATGGAATTATTTGAGTATAACAAAAGCATAGAAAATAAAATTTTGTGGGTTCATCATGTGACAAAATTGTCAATTTCTTCTATCCTTCTCAATTAAACAATTTTTGGTTGAGATTATCAAAATATTGAACTATGCAATATTAAAACAGGAATTTTGAAATGGATAGTTTCCCCTTATGAAAATTCTACATTCAACCCACCACCTGACTGTTTAAGTTTCCCTTTTCCATGCAGGAACCATGTCATTTTGCCATCATACTACATGCTTTTTAAACTCCTTAACATTTTTAATTCTTTTCGTGAAAAAAGAAAATGCAGTGAGGCAATAAGGACAATGAGTGGGCACTGATTTGAAGCCAATCTTAGTTTCCTCATTATTTAGCTGGAAGGAGCACTGAGTGTCTCATAGATAAAACTGACCACTATGAGAATGGCAGTGACAAAAATTCACAAAGAAATTTTTTTAAGTTTCATTTTTAAGAATGATTCCTTATCTGTATTTGGAAAACAAATGGATGCCATTTAAAATTCAATTTTCTTATTTTCAATATTCTTCCCTTGTCTTTTGATTGTTCTAGGAAAGTAATTTGAGATAAATTGCTATTTTATTTTATTTTTCTCAATGTTGTCTATTTGTGTCCCATTTCTTGTAACACACATGACTTTTTGTTGTGTGAATTTCTTGTAGGCCAACAATATTAGCTTTGAAAGTTTTATGTAATAAAAAGTCATTTTTATTTATGAGGTAAATTTAGTCCATTTGCATTTAGTGAGATCAACATTGTCCTGTTCATTTAGGTTTAGTTTTCTAATTTCTGTGATAAAAACATTGAGCTGCTAAAAATAGGAACTTCATTTTATATGTCGCTCCAAATTGTCCTGGGGAAAATGGACATTAACTAAAGATTAATTATTAGAAACTGTTGAATGATTTTCAAGGATGTGCAAATTTGTTCATTCTTAATGCATGGAATGGGAATTGGGTCAGATTTCAGCAATATATGCATGAGAGTTCTGAAGGAATGCTCAACATTGAGCTGTTCCATAGATTGTTTCAGTCTTTTTCTCCATGAATTGACTGTACTAATATTAAGAAAATGTAGAAAAGGGATACAGTAATAAAAATATACATAATACTTGTAACTTTGGCTCTAACTAAGAAAATTAGCATTTTCTATAAAAGATCTATTGCTATATCACACTTGGTTTATGCACAAGAAAAATAAATAGGAGATTAATATATCTACCACAGCATATACTGCTGATTGAATCAATTAACAAGTTTCAAATCAATAAACATTAAGCCATATTTACTTTAAACTGATTTACATAGTTACAATTATTAAGGAGTATGAAGACTTCTATTAGGGTAATTAAATTATACTGTGATTAAATTTTCAAGATCACGGTAGGCAGCAAATAGGATTGTCTAGCTGATTATTTAATTCATGGAAGAAAGTGACCTGGCAACAAAACGATCAGACAATATTAAGTGAGGTTCTCAAGATAAGACAATTGTGTACATTGTGAATATGGATGTTTGCATTGTTTAAACATTGATGCCCTATTGACATTGCTACTGTCAATAATTATGTTTAGTTTTTGTGTTCAGTATTGCCTCCTTTGGGTGAAATTTGATGATTTCCCAGTTGGAAGAAGACTATAGTTGCAAAGTTAATTATATTTAATTTAATTAAAACAATACAATTGCATAGACTACACAAAATATGTCCAAAAGCAACATATATTTAATCTCTGTCATCATCTATTTATAATATTTAAGACTCTTTTGAAATTGCCTTTTTAGGAAAAGGTTTGAATTAATTCTAAAGAGCCAAAAATAAATAATAAACAATAATGTAGAATCTATGCTTTTAAATTTTTGCCTTAAATTATCCTAAAGCCGTTGCCACATATATTTATAGCCTACATTGAAACCCCATCTAAAATATAAATGATGAAGAATTATTTTTTCAAAACTTCTGATAGACAGTAAGTGTACTTATGACGTTGGTAATTGATGGCTAAACTTGATCAACAAATAATAAAAAGCTACCATTATATTATTACATTCCAGTTTTATTAAAACATTATTATATAGACAAAATTACACCCTGTATTTGTACAGTTAGTCCTTTAGTGATCTTTCAAAGGTACAATGGTACTGTAAAAAAATGACTTGTGATAGTTTTCACGCTTACGAATGCTGCAGCAGCCCACAGGCACATGGTCAAAATTTAGATGCTTGGCAATTGACTCCTATATATGATGGTTGCCATGTCTTGGGATCATATGATCCTCCTTTGTGACCTTCTGACAAACCAAGTCAAGGGGAAAGCCAGATTCACTTAACTACAGTGATTCACTTAATATTGGAAATATTCACTTAAATTGGAAACAGAAATGTACAATTGAATTGATTGCCGTCCCATATTCATAACTCACTCAGCTCATAGCCATTTCTATTCTTGTTTAATAGTTGTATTTAGCCCTTGTAAGCCAGTCAGATCTTGTAGCAGTGGATAGGAATAGAAATCATAATAAACAAATGCTAAAATTGCAAATGTAAATGTTTTTCCCACGATTGTCCTAAAAAAACAGTGCCTAAAGATTTAGAAATTAAAATACTGTAGGTACTATTCTCGCAAATATTTATTTTTGGAAAAAAAATAAAACAACATTTTTAGCTTGCTTTCATCTTATTTATCGACTGTGATGACTAACTGCTGCATGAAAACAAAGTTATTCAAAATTTACATTAGAATTCTTGCTTCACTTCATGCACAAAAAATAATAATATTCTTGAAAACAATGATAAGCATCCATACTCTTGTGATATTTATTTGCAGGGGATAAAAAAAATGAAAATGAAAATGATGTTGTTGTGAATTAATAAAAGTGCTTAAATAAAGATTATTAAAACCTTAAGAAAAGTGCAGGGTTCTGGCCCTGCACTTCTGATTGGCTGATAACAGCGACATCTGATTGGTCTGTTCAGGAGAATCTGATTGGCTATTAGCGGGCCTCTTTCATTGGTTAAGGGAACTAACGCTTCCCGGTTCTTTTTGGTTATTTGATCAGCAGCTTGCCTATAAAAAGGGCTATTGCTGCCATAGTTTTTGCTCTGTTCCACAATGTTAAATAAAGAGTTGAAGTTCACTGTTCATCGTCTCGTCTCCACTCCTTGCGCCCATGCGCAAAACATAACACTGGCCACGAGGATGGGATTTGGAGACATCAGAGCTGACTGAGCACTACAGAGCGCTAAACAGAGCACGTGGCTGAAGATACACCAACAGCTGAACCATTTCTAGCAGCATCATACCACCCGCTCCATTCGACCCGGCACAAGAAGACTGGGACTCAAATATTGACCGATTCCAGATGTTTCTGGAGACCACAACTTGAAGGATGCCACTACCGGAAAGAAACAAGCTGTATTCCTAACTCACTGCAGGCCGACCGTGTTTAAGATGGCCAAGGCACTAGCCAAACCGGCTGAGGTGAAGTCCGTGGACTGGGAAGTCCTCGAGCCCCTTCTACAGGCCCACAACGCACCAACCGTACCAACGCTTGTTCAAAGGCGTGAATTTTATCAGAGAGACCAGAGGAAGGGAGAAAGCATTGCAGATTTTATTGCAGATCTCCAGAATTTGGGAGGCCTCTGCGAGTTTGCCGACCCCAAAGAGGCCCTGAGAGACCGAATAGTTCTGGGATTAGATGCACCAGCGACACAAAGTAAGCTGATGGCGAAAGGTGACATTAGCCTTACAGATGCCATCGCTGACGCTACTGCATCAGAAGCAACCAGGAAGTCGCCTGCCCAAATGCGCCGCACCCACGCCCCACTCTGCCAACTTGCCGGCGAAATCTCACCTCACAGGCAACGAATCGTCAGGCAACGGATCGTCATCAGAAAGTGATGAAGAAGAGGTCAACCAGCTCTGGTCTGAATGAGACCAACACCATCAACATAACCAGAGAGTGCAGTACCAATGCGCTGGTTATGGGGCAAACCACCCACGATCAGACTGCAAATTCCTCGACGCGCTCTGCCATGTGTGCAGGAAAAGAGGTCACATCGGAAGAATCTGTAGAAGCAAGCAAGGATCCAACCCACCTCAGAGGGGGACCAACCACCGCCAGCCCACAGGAAGTCGTCCTGTGAATCGGGAATACTTAACCCACCAATGGAACAACCACTCCTACAGAAACAAACCACCAGTCCAGTCAACGAAACAAGAAGAGGCACACCAAACCATTACGATTGGTCACGCCTCATCATTAGATGCCAAGAAGATCCGGGAGAAGGTCGCCATCGAAAACCAGCCCTGCATGATGGAAGTCGATTCAGGATCGTCCCTCTCGATGGTTTCCTGGAAGACCCTTAAACAATTAATTCCCACCGTCCGGCGGCAAGACCTCAGATTCCAAAGAATCATACTTAAGGACTATCAGGAAAATCAAATTCCAGTCGTTGGATCCAGCAAAGTCCGTGTCTCATTTAAAAATCGTACTGCATCCCTACCACTAACCGTAGTCGACAGGGATCGGCCTAGTTTGTTAGGACTCCAATGGTTTGCCCCACTTGGAATTGAAATAGCCAGCATTCACCGAACCAACAGTGACGACTGGGAAGAGGCCATCATCTGGGAGTTCCAGGACGTCTTTACAGATAAATTAGGCGAGTACAAGGGGACCCCGATATCATTTAACCTTAACCCCGAAGTAGCTCCCATCTGCCTTAAGCCTCGTTGAGTTCCATTTGCCCTTAAACCAAAGATTGACGAGCAGCTTGATAAATTAATAGCCCAGGGTGTGTTAGAACCAACCGACCACACTCCCTGGGAAACCCCAATCGTAACACCCATCAAGCCGCATGGATCGTTAAGGATTTGTGGGGACTCCCAAGCCACCCTGAATCACGCCCTTCAGCAGAACACTTACCCGGTACTGGTGGTACAACATCTTCTCCATTCCCTGGGGGGGCAGAAAAGTCTTCGCTAAATTGGATTTAGCACAGGCATACCAACAACTGCCTGTAGATAAAAAAAACGGCAGAGGCACAAACGATAGTTACGTACCGAGGTGCATTTAAGTGCAACCGACTCCAATTCAGAGTTAGCGTGGCCCCAGGAATTTTTCAGAGCTTGATGGAGAGACTACTACAGGGTATAAAAGGGGTTGTACCTTATTTTGATGATGTTTTAATTGCTGCTCCGACTAGAGAAATACTAAGGGAGCGCCTGAGGTTAGTTCTTCAGAAATTTAAAGACTCTGGCCTTAAAGTAAAAAAAAATAAGTGTCAACTGTGTACAGATAAAGTAGAATTTTGGAGGCACTTAATCAATAAACAAGGCATTCACCCCACTGATAGCAAGCTAAGGGCAATCAAAAATGCCCCAAGGCCTAGAAATAAGACTGATCTCCAAGCTTTCCTGGGCCTTATCAATTTTTACAACGTGTTCCTGCCCCACAAAGTGACCGTAGCCGAGCCCCTACATCGTCTGTTGGAAAAAAAGCAACCTGGGTCTGGGGGCACCAAGAGGAACACGCGTTCCGACAAGTAAAAAACTTATTGACTTCAGACGCTGTTTTGATGTAGTATAATGAGACTTTGCCTTTAACGATTACATGTGATGCATCACCATTCAGAGTGGGTGCCATTTTGAGCCATGTGTTACCAAACGGTAGTGAAGCCCCTATTGCCTACTTTTCAAAAACACTATCAAAAGCTGAACGTAACTATAGTCAAATCGATAAAGAGGCTCTTGCTGTCATTTCTGCTGTTAAACAATTTCATGAATATATTTATGGGTGAGTTTTTACTATAGTTACCAACCACAAACCTTTGCTGAGGATTATAACGGGGGACAAGCCAACCCCTTATATATTATCTCCCAGAATGACTCGCTAGTCGGAATTCTTGGCTACATATAATTATAAGCTGCAACACCGCCCAGGGAAAGCCATCCCCCACGCTGACGCACTAAGCCGTGCACCACTTCCGGAAACCGTTGATGACCCAGCTCCAACTGTCACAACGCTCCAGATTGAGACACTTCAATCACCACCACTGGTTGATTTCAAGAATCGACAGATGGAACTGTTTTCCCAGAAAGGCTGCATAATTTGGTGGCATAGAGTCGTCGTCCCAGAGCGGCTGCAACGAGCGGTATTGAAAACCTTGCATGAAGGCCACCCCGGCATTGTGCGCATGAAGGCGCTCCCACGAAGCTACGCGTGGTGGCCGGGTATCGACAAGCAAATCGAGGCCTGGGTAAAGACTTGTTGCAAATGCCAGGAAGTTAGCAATGCCCCACCAAAAGCAACCCCAACAGAGTGGGAAACACCTAGGGGACCATGGTCCCATATTCATATTGATTTTGCGGGACCCACTGAAGGACACACATTCCTAGTAACGGTGGATGCCTACTCAAACTGGCTTGAAATCCATGAAATGAAAAGTACCACAACCGAATCCGTCATCAGGAAATTGGACAGATTATTCGCAACCCATGGACTGCCAGACGTTCTGGTATCCGACAACGGCCCCCAGTTTGCCGCGCTTTCTTTTGAACAGTATTTGGTGGACCGTGGTATTCGCCATGTGCTAACTTCGCCGGCGCATCCTGTGGCCAATGGAAGAGCCGAGCACATGGTACAATTCGTCAAAAAGACCTTACATAAAATGGACTATGGCGATATCAAAGATAAGATCAACTGGATATGCTTTCTTCAACACATCACTCCGCACAGCATCACCAACAAGACTCCAGCCGAATTGTTAATGGGACGAAAACTCCGCTCCCACCTTGACCGACTACACCCATCGTACGAACCAGAAAAACCACACGGATCCAGTGGGAAATGCCGCGAATTCCAGATAGGCGACTTAGTCTTCGCTAGAAACTTTTCTGGTGATCCTTTGTGGGTCGACACAAATGTAATCCAAGTCACAGGACCCAGGTCATACCGAGTAAAAAGTCGTGATGGAAGAATATGGAAGCGCCATATTGATCAGCTGCGTTCAAGGCTGCAGCCTCGTTTCTGCGACTCTGGTAACTCCCAAACTGAGGGGGGAGGAGATGCCAAGGAGACCGAGTTCGAAACGGCAGAAAGCACGAGTGGAAGAAGTGAGCATTCGGACTTAACGCATAAAGAAGGATCAGAGAGGGTGGTTGACTTGCCTCAAAGAGACATCTTGTCAGAGGCAAGCCCACAAAGGCTAGAGGACAACGAGGAGATTAGCGGCACCGAGTTTTTAAATGAAGGACCGGAGGCACCCTACTCGCCAGAAAACATCCCGCCCAAACAAGATTATAAACAAGTACCGGGAGGACAGCGAAAATCTAACAGACAATCTAAACAACCTGCCTACCTCAAAGATTACATCACCACACCCCTTAAATGGAACCCAGGGGGGAGGGGTGTTGTGAATTAATAAAAGTGCTTAAATAAAGATTATTAAAACCTTTAGAAAAGTGCAAGGTTCTGGCCCTGCACTTCTGATTGCCTGATAATAGCGACATCTGATTGGTCTGTTCAGGAGAATCTGATTGGCTATTAGTGGGCCTCTTTCATTGGTTAAGGGAACTAACGCTTCCCGGTTCTTATTGGTTATTTGATCAGCAACTTGCCTATAAAAAGGGCTATTGCTGCCGTAGTTTTTGCTCTGTTCCACAATGTTAAATAAAGAGTTGAGGTTCACTGTTCATCGTCTCGTCTCCACTTTTTGCGCCCATGCGCAGAACATAACAGATGAAATCCTATCATGGATAAATATCCCATTATTTAGAGTATTTAAGAGATTTATGAACACCTGGATAAATATATTTAAGAGATTTATGAACATTCATGTAAAGATGAAATGGTTCAAAATATTGTAATGGTTTATGGTGATACTATATATACAATCCATGGTTAGGAACCAGGAACAAGAAATAAATATTATTATAATTCTTGTTATTGCTCCCACAAAAACAATGAAATAAAACCAGTAGAAAAATTTTAAAAGTCAGAAGAATTAAAGATTCTGTTTATGCACAATTATTAGAAATAGATGAAGTTCTGTTCCATCTTAGTCTACTAAGATGAAATCTCTACCAAAGAAGCAATGAAAAAGCAGGATTGGGGGAAAGAATGCCAAGATTGGTCATTAAGAACCTAGCTCAGAGCTATCTGCCAAAACCTCCGAGTTTGCACAGCCTTCAAATTTATGATCATTATTATGTTCAGACCAAAAGTATAATGAGGCATAGGAGTGGCAGATGGTTTGAAAGAATGTCTTGAAAACTTTGGCCTATTTGGGAAAATGGTTTATTTAGCAATTGGTCATCACTCTCTTATGCAACCAGTCTTATCAATACCAGCAAGTGTGGAGGCCAAGCACCTCCACTTTATAAGGTTCAAATGCTGAAGCAAATCTAAATATTCCATCCTTATACTTGCAGTGATTACCCAAGTTTTTGATTTGTTCTGATAGTAATTTAACACTGCTTCTCAGCTCATTCCTTCATCATTTTGCTACTAATGCTGGAGCTTAAGAATTACAACTCTGAACTATATCACACTCATGCTTTTGTGTACCACTTTTATGATATTTTCTTGAGTTGATTTTTACTGACCATTTTGTTTTCGTGGACCCACCTACCCACAGGATCTATCACTTATTCAAGCATACTAATACATTTCATGTAAGGGAAAGCTACTCAACTAATGTTGTAAATCTTAATTTTCACATGTGGCATGTTTATTAAAACATTTTAGTTGCTCCTAAGAATGCTTCCCTGGTGGTCAGTAGCATGTGAAATGGGAAAAAACAGAATGAGCAGATAGTCATCTCAACATGGCATTAAGTGTTGTTCAAGGTTCTAAACAATGTTGGGGTTGAAATACTCTGCATTTTGAGAGTTCTTGATACTGGAAAGAAGATTTTATAATTATAACAGATTTATTTACAATAAAAATAATACAGGGATTGGCAAAGTATAGTACCTAGCTAACAACATCTTACTGGGAGAATAAAAAAGCATATACTCCATTTGCAGGTGCCTTGGAATAGAAGGAACAAATGGAAAATTAGCAATCTCTTAGACAAATAGCAGAGAAAACAAAGTAAATTCTCCATCTACATTCAACTGTCCCCTTCTGATTAATACATCTTGAAGTATTGAAGAATCAGTTTCCTGGAATTTTTATTTCCAACAACTAGATCTTGAATTTTATTCAAAAATGAGGGATTTGTGATCATATAAATAATTGTAGATTTATTTATTTATTTATTCATTTATTTATTTTTATTAATTGCTTACAAGATAATAGGTATAAGTAAAAACATAGTTATGAATACATGGATACATATAATAAAAATAAAAAATAAAAATAAAAGAAACAATAGGACAGGGACGGTAGCCACGTTGGTGCACTTATGCACGCCCCATACAGACCTCTTAGGAAAAAGGTGAGGTCAATAGTAGACAATCTAACATTAAAGTTTTGGGGGTTTGGGGAAGAAACCACAGAGTTGCTGAAGTCGTATTTCCTGCAATTAAGTTTGGTGCGATTAACCTTGAGTTTGTATCTATTGTTTGCTCTTGTGTTGTTATGGTTGAAGCTGAAGTATTCATTGACAGGTAGGACATTGCAATGTATGATTTTATATTATATATTTAGATCGGACCAAGGGCGGCGTAGTTCTAGGTTTTCTAGGTCTAGAATTTCGAGTCTGGTGGCATAAGATATTCTGCAACGAGGACAGGAGTGGAGAACTCTTCTTGTGAAATATTTCTGGACTTTCTCAACTGTGTTAATATCAGATACGTAATGTGGGTTCCGGACTGATGAGCTGTATTTGAGTATTGGTCTGGCAAATGTTTTGCATGCTCTAGTTATTACTGTAATATTACCAGAGAAGAAGCTATGTAAGATTAGGTTAACAACTCTTAACGCCTTTTTGGTATTTAGTTACAGTTACAGTGTTCATGGGGATAGCCAGACAGATAATTGTAAATTCACAATATTTTAATATTTCTCCTTTTGGATTATAGATATAATTTTCAGTTATGGATTCACATTTTATTAACACGATAAGAAGACAAAATAGTTTTGTTTAGTTAAGGTTTTTTTTTAAATTAGAATGAATAATACCTTTTGCTATATAAAACTGTTTCTGTATATGCAGGGGTAAGCTTCAAAAACTTTAGCAACGGGTTCTCTGCCCGGTTGCTGGGTAGGCATGGCCATGGTGAGCATAGCCTAGTCAGCCTCCTGCACCATGGCAGGAGGGGCATTTTTGCTCTCCATGAGATCCTGAAGCTTTCCTTAAGCCTCCAGGAGGGCAAAAATGGCCTCCCTGGACTCCAGTGGCTCTCTGGAAGCTGGAAATGGTCCCATATCCAGATTTCCCAAACTTCCAGGAGGCCTGTTTTTCACCCTCCCCAAACCTCTGCATGCACTTGCACTTACCTGCATCCAAAGCGGGCTGCATGGGGATGGGTAGGGTGGGGCCAGCCAGGAGTGGAATTTGGGGGTTCTCTGAACTGCACAGAATCTTAGCTAGAGGGTCTCCCGAACCCCAGCAGACCCATATGTATATTTATTGTTATCTTCAAGAATTGGGGGAGCAAAGGAACAGACAGATCTCATAAATCCAAGTCCAGGTAGAGTTGGACAATGAAAAAGCTATTATCTGGAAACTCTCTCAGTACGGAGCATAATTAGCATTTTGTTAAGCAATCCATTGTAAGAAATCTGTCAGCTATGGAATTCATCGCTGCCAATTGTAGAAAGTGGGAGGGGGTCATGAATAGCTCTTAGTAGACAAAATATAATTCTTTTGATAGTTCAAGGTTAAAGAGCAGAAAGAATTGGAACTTACTTTGGGATTGGTTCATGTGATGTGATGATGAGGGAAAAGAAGATGGCTTGTAGATTGGGACATTGTGGGGAAGCCGGGAAACTTTTAGTTTCAGAATTCCACAGAATATGCCAGGTGCTATTCTAATAAAAGTACTTTGAGATTATGAGTGTCCTGGAGTTACTGATAGGAATGGATTTTCCCTGAAACTCTGACAAAATCAGCTTTATAGTTTCAGCAAATAATTATTTTAGCCTTTCACTATATGATTGCACAATTGCTTAAAGATTTGTGCTGTACTAATATGAAAACTTCTTATACTTTATTTTAGCATCAGTTAGAGACTGTCATAATCATAGGTCATGACAGCATATCGTTCATTCATTATCCCTTTACTCTTCCTGATATGAAATTAATCCATTTCTTTCAGGCTTTTAGGAAGCTGGAGAAAACTTGATTGTCTACTTCCACTATAATGGGAATTGTTATCTTTCCTCAAGGTATGTATAGTGTTGTAATTAGCCACTATAGTGAAGAAGACCTGTCTCGAAGGTTGCTTCTGCTAGTGTATAGAATGAAGTTGAAAATCAAAGAGGCTAATATTCATTGGCTTTAATGACTTCTAGCCTAAAAATGGGAATGATACGGCCTTCATCCACACAATAAAATGGGTTATTCCCATCCTCACTATATAAATGATATATGTATGAATAATGAAATTCTAGTTCAGAATGAATCATGCCCTTCACCACTTATGCTTTGAACAGGATGTTCACATTCTGTTACTGGTATATGTCTCATCTAGTGAAACTCATCTAGTGAAGCTCTAGTCACAGAATATGAAGCTGTAATCATAATATTATAGATGTCAATCAATGTTGCTGCCAACCTCTGCTATAAAACCACAGGCTTGTTTCCCCTGCTCTAGCTTGATTTAAAAAGGGAAAGTATATATGGATAAGTGCAATAAGACCCATTCCAAATCATACACAATGGTTAAAATATTGTTTTATGCATTAAATCTCATCTAGGCAATCACAAAAATAAGTCTGAATCAGCAGACTATATATTTTGTTCTGTTACATGTAGAGTTTTTAAAATATTATTTTAATCAATTATAGCTGCAAAGCTTGAAATTTGAGCAGGAAGACCTAACATAAAGGTTTTACTCTCCCTATCCCCAGATAATTTTTATATTAGCTTTTACTATAGTTTATATTTTCAATGCCCAAAACTCCCTAGTAAGATAACTTCATCAGCAATTTTCATAACAATAATTGTGGTAATTGTGGTAAAGTGTGATAAAGTGCAATAAACTGAAAAAGAGCAACAGCACAAAGAAAAAAATCAATTAAAATTTAACTTAGATTAATCTTTAGAAATAAATTTATTTGATGTGGTATTAAAATAAATTATTTGCCTCTAGGTGAGATACCCCCAAATGAGAACACAGAGATAAGATGCCAATGCAACAAAAGGTTTGGTCTTTTCTCAGATGATGAATAGAGTACAAAATCACTTTCAATGTTAAAACTTAGCAAAATTAATAGAAGGAGCTAGTCCCTATGGCAGGAGTGTCAAACTCACATCATCATGGCAGTGTCACATGATGTATCAGGACTTTGTTTTCCTTTCACTAAAATGAGCGAGGTCATGGCCAGTGTGTGATGCATCCAGCCCATTGGCTGGGAGTTTGACAGGCCTGCCCTATGGCATCTTTACTATACACTGCTCAGGATTCTAAAGGTCTGAATCAGTATCTTGAACTGTACTGAGTAACCAATGCTTTGAAGACTGATGGCAAGAGCACAGTCTCAAGTACAAAACATTTTAATAATCTAACAGGAGGCAACTACAGTATGAAGTTAGCTTGTTATTATAACAAAGCCATCTCGAAAAAAACTGTAATTGGCATAACTGTTTTAGAATGAAAAATGCTAGACTCTTCCAAGGTCATTGGGCTTTAAGTGAACAAAGGATCTATTTCAGTAAAACAGACTTGTTCCTTATGGAGAGAGGCAGCACAGTTCAGAAATGGCAACATATCATTTCCTGGATCAGATTAACTATCTAACAGCACTTTCACATTGTCAGATTACTTGCCACCCACTCAGCTGCTTTCCTCTAGAAATGTTAATGAGTGTTGAATTACTATACGGCTCAGAGAAAAGATTAAAATTAGAGTTTTATTATTATTATCATTATTATTGCTGCATTCCGCCAGTGCTCAGATCACACAAAGGAAAAAAATGAATTGTCCTCAAATTTCATTCCTAGTCTGAATAAAATTAGAAAGGGTTCATTCACCCTGCCTGGATGCCTCATTGTTAGCAGAGACAGGCAACCATTTCTTGAGGGCAAAAACAGATATTGTCACCCTCTATTAATTCCCTATACATGACTGAAACAACCTCATTGTGTTTTTTCTGCTCCATTTCTGAAGTACACTTTTGCATGTTATGTCACCTTGAGCATTTCTGTCCAATTTGGATATCGGTATCTTTTTACACTTTCCACAGAAGGCATGCTTATCACTTTCTCTAATCTATGTACTACTAAACTTTCATGTCTATAACTTTCAATTGGATGAAAAAGCACCTCACAGGGAAACAATTTTTGAACCAAGGTATACCAAATTGGATAATTTACAGAATGTGTCCAAAATATGGTACCCATGACCCCCACAGGACTAAAATATGGCAAATTTGTGGTGCTTCAATACTGCTGTGTTGCCACCTTGAGATTCAGCAAATCAGTCTCACCCTTTAAAGCCAGGGTAGACTGTTCCACTGCATTTCTCCCCTTGGTCATTGTGTTCCTCAATATAGGTAAGGAAATAATTTTGAAGAAATAACTCTGAAATTATGTCCCAATGGGTCATGGGTTCTCAGGTGCCATTTGGTGCCTTTCACAATGACTATAATTTTTGCCTTGTACATATAGATTTCCTTGACTTACAACCATAATTGAACCCAAAATTTATGTTGGTATGTGAGACATTTAAGTGAGCTTTGCCCCATTTTATGACCTACCCTGCCACAGTTATTAACTGCCCTGCAGTTAATAAGTTACTAACCCAATTGTTAAGTGAAATTGGCTACTCCATTGACTTTGCTTGTAAGAGGGTCACAAAATTAGATCACATGACCCTGGGACATTGCAATAATCATAAATATGAACCAGTTCAGAAGCACTTAAATTTTGATCATGTGACTATGGAGATGCTACAAAGGTCATAATTCTGAAAAACAGTCATAAGTCACTTTTTTCAGTGCTTTTGTAACTTTGAATGGTCACTAAATGAACTTACAAGTCGAGGACTACCTGTATAAAATTGGTAGTTGAAAATCCAGTTTCTTCAGTTACAATTTTCCCTTAGGTTCTTACTTTTGTTTGTGTTTTTGTTCCTTAAAATTACATCATTTTACTAGTTTTCTATTCAACTGAGATAAATTCCCAGATAATCCAAAAAACAAATTAGTGATATTGTTGCTTACATAGCTTAACGTGTTGTGGCTCCGATTCCTGAGCCTGCGTTGTTAGAGGAAGAGGACTCGGAAGATGATGATGATGATGAATTGGGAATGCCTTCCTGCCCAGGACCTTCCTCTTCGGCAATGCCTTCCTCCCTGATAATATCTCAGGTTTCAGCAGATAACCGAGAGGGACAGCCTGAGACTAATCAGGAGGAGGAGGGCATATCAGAGCAGCCTCTGACAGGGTAGACGAAGGTTGGCTTGATCCGAGGCAGCATCGCAGGAAGAAGTGTGAGCTGTAAAGCAGGAGGCATGGGCGAATCAGAGTGAGATGAGTTATTGAGACACACCCCACAGGGGATAAAAGTGGGTGTGTTTTCTCTGAAAACTCTGTACGGGACAAAGTGTTACTTTCTGTCAGGCTCCGGTGTGTTTTGTGGTCTGCGTTGGAAACTTTAGTGATTAATCATTCTGGTTATCTTGTGGGACTTGGCAGGCTGCTTTGGTTATAATGCCAAGATCATTGTCTGTATAAAGGAATTAACCCTGTAAATACTGAATCTTCTTGCCTGCCTGTATTTGTCAGATTTTTGGACTCTTCATCTTCCTTGGAAAGATGAGACAGAACATTAACGTATACATAAATTCCATTTCACTATCTTATATACATATTTGTAGATACTCAGACATACAGGCATGCATCTACATGCATATGTACATCATATGCACATATAAAATGTTTGAGGGTGAAGGTTTGTTTTCCAAATATTTTTGCATTCATTTGCAACATTTCATTACCAGTCTAGGTAACATCTTCAGCAGAGTTTAAGAGTTGCCGTTTAAGATGTTACCTTCACCCTCATCCTATGTCCTATAGATATTTGCCACTATTGCAAAACAAAAAACAAAAACGTGTAGTCAGGAAGATCCATACAGAAAGGATAGCAAATGACAAGAACATTAAGCAGCAGACAGTCTAGACCAGATAATTTCCAACCAGTTGTATCTCAGTCTGGACAAGATCTAGTCATGTTGGCTGAGAATCAAATCAACACAAAAGCAGTTTAAGAATGGATGTGTTCTAAGATCAAACTACTAGCACCTTTTTAAAGAACATATCAAAAGGATAATCTTATGCCTTTCACATTGTCTTTCCATAGAATACTCTAAATAGACATCCCTACACAGTATAGAAAGGAGTGTTTAGGGACTGTGGGAAAAATTAACAAGTTGAAAAATTAGTATAGCCGGGAGCCAAGTGTGAAATCCCACAACTTTCTTGTTCTAAATCCCATTGTCCTTGACAGTATCAAAAAATCAATCCTTCTGGTCAAAGGACATTAAATAACAAATCCTTTTTTTAATATGTGGTTTGGTGAAGAGATCACAAAGGGAAAAAAGAAATAATGAGAAGATACAAGAGATAAAACAGAAGGAAAACAGAGGAACAACAAATGATGTTGGGATCTCTTGCAAAATCCCATATTTAAGGTAGTACAGCTGCACAATAAAAAAAAAATCACCTGGGGGTATCTTTTAATATGCTGATTGGATAATCTGAGACTCAAAGTCTGTGTATTTTAAAGTTTCTGAGGTTGAGACATATGTTCAAGATTATCAGAAAGTCCAATGCTATTGATCACAATATCCCCTTTCTCAAATGCATTTGCCCCAATTCTGCTCAGGTTTAAAAGATTAAAAAAGGTATTTTATTAAAAAAAATGTGTGAAAGTTAAATAACATGTCATTGAAATGCCAAGTAAACATGGCATTTTAATCATATTAAAAAAGAAAAATACAGTGCAAATTCTGTCTGATTTAACCATTGAAAATGGCTTTAGCAGCTAAAGGCAATTTGAAAAGATCCTTTCTCAAGTTACCAAGTGGAAAACATTCAAGTGGGTCTCCATAAAGCTAATGAAAAAATATTGCTGAGAGATATCTTGTTTCAATATATATTTTAAATATTAATAGTTTAATTTTTTCCAGTGAAATATTTAAAAAGATAATACTGTATGCTTCTAATACCTATTTAACAGTAATGAAATGGGGTTATTGGTATCAGAAAGTCAAGATTCCATAGATTCATAATGTTCCATAATGTTACTTAAGAGTAACATTAAGAGAAGCTCAAAATATAAAAGGAATACTTGTCTTATGTTTGCATAAACAATAAAGTTTCCATCAATATAAGATTTTCCACCATGAGCTAATGAACTGTGATATAGATATATCTACTAAAGTTCTTGTAGCTCAGTTCAACATTTGACTACAATGGCCTGTTTTAAAATACATAATGTGTTGCCAACAGCAAAATGGGGAATCTATTGCCCAAAGACCAAATCTGCATTCACAAAGGCAACAATCAATTCCACAAAGACTTGAAACATAAGAACCTTCTAATCTTTAAAATCTTCGTGTCTTGAAATAATTTTTAATGACTGATATGTTTTTCTGTTTATATAGTGGTGTGGTTTTCACAGTGGTAGTGGTGATTATGTCTAGTTGCCTTGAAGAATTTCAGAGCTTTCAGAAGCCTCAGTATATATGGGGGAATTGATATTTATATCTATCACCACTAATCTTCATTCTATGAGGGAAACCAGGTTGCACTATTTTACCCATATGTTGACTTTGGTTTTTCTTGTTCCCTTGATATTATTTCCTTTAAAACTCCAAAGTTATTTAAGCTAAGGTTAGGATGACTATATTTCCAGGACTGTTGTGAGATAGTGTTCATATGGTTTAGAATTTGTCCTATATTTTAAAGGCTGAGGCAAATTTGCCCTGCTATTGCAAAGTCCTCCACACAACTGCTGCCTTCTTAAGCCCCCCCTCCCCCATATCCTGTGGACAGGCCAATGTTGAGGAGGAGAAAATGGTAGCATGTGAAATGTCACTGAGAAGAAAGCATTGCTGCACAACCCTCATCTATGAAGAGGAAGGCACAAACCAGGACTGAGGGAAAGAAAGTAGCATCTTTTGGGGGGGGGTGTAATGGGGTATAAGGACTTGAAAAAAAGTGTCTGATGCCACATTCCTCTTTCAATACCACTTGGCACACTTACTGCTTCTGTTTCCTCTGAGCCTACTAGTTGATTAACATACTGAGGACACAAGAATCAAAGCTGAAACTTTCCAATGTGCTGCTAGGATAGAGAATGAGGTTAGTAAGAAATGAAACAAAAGTTGAGAAATTCCATCATGGAGAAAGTAGTGCATCTGAACCCTTTGCTATGGTGTTTTATATTGTATGTCCAGAATTATATATTTTATTGTTTGCTAGTGCTTTTTTATTTTGAGTAAATCATTTTTGGCAGCTATGAGCTGCCAATGAGTAAAAAGAAGTGATTAGGCAAAACTGTTTGTGTGAGGGAGACAGAAGAGAGAAATTACTAAATACCTGCCTCAAGCAAAGGCATATGGTGCATTTAATACAGCAGGTGGTAGCATCTAGGCAAACTAAGCTGAAAATGAATGTTAAATCAAATGAAGCATTGGAGTGGAGGGGCTTCATTTTCTAAAAAGTGGTTTCCAGCATTCTATGGAAAGTCAGAAATATCCTACGGATTGCCAAAAGCTATACAAACTTATCTGAAGGGAAATATATGATTAAATTGGGAAAAATTGTCTGCTGAATTCCTAAAGTGAACATTTAATATTCAAATAAGATCCACACATGTTACTTCAGATAATCATTTGCTACCCTGCTTGATAGCAGCTTGAATAAAATGATTGCAGGAAGCTCACTAAAGATGTAACTAATAGTAAAAGGAGTTATATTAAGGCTGATTCAAATCATCTACTTCAAAGCTATTTTCCCATTTAGATCTTGGACATTAGAAATGATTTAAATTGTTGACTTCTGTGTCATTAGATTAATACCTAGAAAACAATAGCACAATCAACACATCAATAAGTTTTAATTCCAGTGTCACTGAATTGTCCTATCATTTGAAATGTCTATTAAAATCACTTTATTGTTATGCATATAATTAACAATACTAAAATAGTAATGATGAAGTAACATTTAAATGTGTATGTTTGTGAAAATTGTGACAGTATGAATATTGGTCTATGTATTTATAATGCTACTCTATGACATTGCATGCCATATTTCTGTTTGGCAATGTCAAAATTATTTAAAAAATTCACTAGAGCTTTTAAAATAGTTTAACTAGAAAGTTAGGCTCTCCCTTTCAATAACCTGCATTTACTGCTTTCACTTATTAAGCAGCTATAATAAAACTTAACAGAACTCAACAATATTAAGGAGGAACATACATTTTCACTGGGAATAGGTAGGAAAAATATTGAATATTACAATTAAATTCATATAAAAACATTTACCAGACTGCATGATGCAAAGAAAGAATAGGTCCACAAAGAATGCATATAGATAATAAGGAAGCAGTTTACATGAAATTTTTTCTAGCATCTCTTGACTTGCTTTCAGTTCAGTCTGCTATTTAATGTATTAGACACTAGAGAACAGAGATTCATCAAATAAAGAAAGGCTTTTATATGAGAGTGCACTTGGCGGATTCATCAAAGCTAGAGCTTAGTATTTTGAAACCCACAGTAAATTCTGTTAGGATGATTAATGAAGATGATGAAATATATAAAGTATAACGTACAGAGAGGAATACTTGCAAAGAAGCTACATTATATCCCAATAGCTGTAACTCGCTCAAAACAATGGTCTGACTCTCAGAAAATGGAACTGCTTTGTGCCACTAATATGACAACCTAATATGAGGAAAATGGGGGAAAGAATTACCTTTGTTACCATGGCAAAAGTTGGATTTTTCAAAGAGCTAATGCAGCAGTTCTTTAGCTTTTGCTCTTTTCATAGAAGAATGAAGGCAATAGAAAAGGAGATTATTACATTTTTTTCTGGTCTCTCTCCCTCTCCCTCTCCCTCTCCCTCTCTCTCTCTCTCTCTCTCTCTCTCAATATCTGTAATATCCTAACATCACACGAGGTGGCTTCTAGCACAGAAAAACAAAAAGAGCAAATAAGAGCTTTATGACTCTTCGATAAACAATTCTCTCTGGGCCACTTCACATCTTAGATGTGAAAGATGATTTCAGAATTGATTTGAGAACTGTGTCAGTAAGAGTGTATGTGTGTCTTTGTGTTTATAAAATATTCAGGAGAAGCATATAGGGAGTATTAGATGAACGACTGGATTTACTTTCTATAGCCTCAGAGAGAAGAACGAGAAATACTTGGGGTGGGATTCTACAGGTTTGCACCTATTTGCTAGAACCGGTTGTTAACATTCTAAGCAGTTCGGAGAACCAGTTGTTAGAAGAAATTACTGGCCTAATCCTGTAAGGAAGGCAGGAAGGAAACAATCTGGTGTTGCTTACAGAACCTGCCTCTCCGTTAACCCTTATTACATTATTGGCAGGACTAGACTTCCTGTCTCAGGAACTTCTCTGGAGTTTTTTTCCCCTCCTTTGCTGGTACTTTGTTTATGTGGAGTGATCATTCAAAGTTACAATGGCACTGAAAAAAGTGGCTTATGACCATTTTTCACACTTACGACTGTTGCAGCATCCCCACAGTCATGAGAGGCCAGGTGAGGCGATGCATACCTCAATGCGAGTGATGTTGAGTTGGCCACACCCAACCAGTCACATGACCACCAAACCATGCCCACCAACTAAGCCACACCCACAGAACCAGTTGTTAAAAAATTGAATCCCACCCCTGGAAATACTGGCTTAAATTTTAAAAAGAAAAGTGTTGAGATTCAGTTCCAGAAAGATCTGTTCCAAGATCCTTCTACATGTATCACTATCAAGCTAGGCATTTCCTATCCTTATGTGATTTTTATTTTCTAAGTAAAACCCTTGAACTGTTTAAAATTGTATTGTACAATTTCTTCCCTAGCTAATGAATATTTTTAATTGTTATTTCTGTCTGTTTGAATATGACCTCTAAAACTGAATTTTGTGTCATCTTCATTCTACATAATCATTCAATCACTTCCTTTTTCATCAAATTCTGTAGGGCTGTATTGGCTTTTTTGGAATTCTAGAACACTCCTGGATTATACTTAAGTAATCCACTAGGTGTTCTAGATTCCTCTCAGTTATTATTGTTGAACCAGCCATTTATTTCTCCTGCCTGGCACAGGACTTTACTTATTGCCATTTTTCACCACTGAACTGCATCTTGTTGGATGAGGTCCAATGCTTAAGTCTGTCCAGATCTTTCTGAAGCTTGAATCTATCTTATAAAAAGTTGGCAATTTAATATTATCTGCAAATTTGATGAGCTCCCCGTCTATCTCTTCATCTAAATCATTTATGAAGATGTGAAGAGTAGTGGAACTAAGACAGAACTTCCCTCCGTGTAGTTGTTATTCTGCTGAGGACTACACACTGAATGTGGTTGGTCAGCCAATTGCAAATACATCTGATGACAATGCTGTCTGTCTCACATTTTGTATCTTACCAAGAAGCGGAGAGAAAAAATGCTTTCCATAAACAATACCACTAAACACAAAAAATGGTACCAGCCAGACTGGAAAAATGATAACTTTTGTAAAATTGCAACAACAACAAAAGTTAAGGAAATGTCACAAATGTGTATTTTAATAGGCATGGAATGTTGACTGTTAGCAGGCTGTTAAAGGGAGAAAGTTAAAAATAATAAGTTTATTAGAATTCTTTAAAAAATATTCTGTACTATGTGACTATTTCCAGTATGATAGAATGTTTTGAGAATAGATTATGTAGGTGTAGCTATAGTATCCCAGTTGACTGGTGCATATTTGTTGAATTTATATTCAATAAATTTGTATTTAGGTATTATCTTCCTCTTTCCCAGGAGTTCAAGAGCTATTGCAATTTTTCTACATAATAGCAATCCAGTTAAGTTGTCTGGGAGATTGTCATTGGCCAAAAGTCACCCAGTGAACTCATGCAGCAGAAAATTCTTAAACAAAGATCTTCCCAGTACATATTTTGTTGTGCATTAGAATCAGTGCTGTTTAATTCCCAACAGCAATATAAAGAAGAAACAGAATCCATTTCAGATATGCTTAAGTACATAAAAAAAACAAGATTTCTGTTTTACTAGCATTGGGCACTGTAATATGTGGTTCAAAAGTTATTTTGCAAGTTAATGATAAGATACTCGATGTACAACATATTATATTCACCTATATACAGCACATTAACTAATCCAAAAGGACAAAAGATAGATTTTTCCTTCCAATGCAAGATACATTATAGCTTTTTGTTGTTGTTGTTGTTATCGTTTTTTCCCCATGCTACTGCCTTGATGGAGGCTTGCTTACTAAGCTTGTCAATTGAGATAAAAACTGATGAACCCTGGAAAATTGTACAGCAGATTCATTAGTGATCACTGCAGTTGATGGATCTTTGCAGCAAATTGCACAGATGAAATAATATACATCAGCTATCATCTTTCTACCTAATACAAACTCCATAAATTTACAGCAAAAATCCACCAGGATGGTCTGCTCAATTTACCCAACCTTTCATATCATGACTAGCGATAAAATGCACTTTAGTCTCACTTTATGTAGATTCCTCCTAAAGCACAGCTGCTAAAATAATATTCATAGAGCCTGGTAATATACAATTGCTTTCCAGAGCTTTCAAAAATATATGCATGGCTGAACAGCTTCAAGTGCTGTTTAGTGCTGTTTAGTGCTTATACATGTGGCAATTTGTCTACCCCTTCTTGAAGGAAAAATCAATGTATAGAGAAACTCACCTACACATTTTGCATTGTATTTCTGTATGGCTAATATGAGGCCATTGTTTATGATTTTTCCTGCCATTGCTATTCCACTTTTTTTGAGTGCCCATCTGTTACAGAAACTGATGATTAAATATTAACTATTCCACCTTCATTATTCAAACACCGGTACTTTGTATGTTTGAGCAAAAAAAAAAAAGGAGGATACACCTGAACTATTCTCACAATCATATATTACTAGCCATGCATGTTGAGGTTTATGAGAAGGCTGAAATACAGGCTGTTTATTTCTACAGCTAAGGTATTTGACTTTAGAGAGAAAAAAACACTGGTAACAAGGGAAGTAACCAGTGAGTAAAAGAGTACAGGCAAACCTTGTCATTTACAATCAACCTGTACATGGGGAAGATTCAGTTATGAATCAGTTTAGCTAATAAGTAATTTGTACTTTCTTTCATTAGGATCCTTAAAACTCTTTCTGGCCTCTGAAAATTTCTTTCACCCTGAGTTGGGGAATATGTTGTAGCTGTAATATAAATTCTAAAATTCAACAGAATCCAAGACACCACTCTTTAAAAAAAAAACCTCACAGACAGCATAATTCTGGCTCTATCCACAAGCATGCTAAATGTGCTAGCCACTTTGCTTCATTGCCTCATTCATTGATTTCCCTCTCCAAATAGTATGATGTGCAACACCCAGCTATCAAAAAGTTTGAGATCTCTGACGCACAAATATGTTTAATTCATTCTTTACTGAGCAAGAACTAATGATCCTGAAATTAGCTATACATATAAAATATGCTATTTTCCTTAGAGAATCTTACAACTGAACCTGAAACAAATTATTTCTTACAACTCTTAAAGGGGCTGGGAAAAGCCCTATGGACACAGGACACTGTATAAAAGTGAATGAAATATTGGCACTGGTAAGAGTGACATAATAAGGAAAGCAACTCTGAAGTGATAAAGAAAAATGAACAGCAAAGGAAGGAAAGGGATTTGAAGAAATGGAGCAAGGCGAGAATTATTTTGTGCAAATTAAATTTAAATTAGATAGGATGACACTCTGATCTTGTCAGGCTGAAGAATTATTTTCTCCGAGAGGGTGGTAATAAGAAAGATATACATATACCAAGGTCTAAACCTGTTTCTTCCTTTTGGTTAGTAATAATAAAGCTGCTACTGCTGCCCATTTATCAGCAGGACAACTAAACATGAAAGTGACAGACAGAAAACACACCAGATTTATTATAGTAGCAACTGTACTAAGATGTGGGTTGTATAAGAAAAACTATAAAAGGATGAAGACCTCTGAGGGGTGCCTCTAAACCCAATCCTTTGAAGCAGGTTGTGGGGCAGAATATTTTTTGCTTTGTCTGCTGTTCCTTGCTGCTGTACATGTTGCTGAACACCAAGCACAGAGTAGATGTCTTCAAAGGCAGCAATCACTCTATCTTAAGGAAAGTAAATAATCTGAGACAGTACTTACACAAAAGGTTCTCTGAAAGGTAGGACCTTTGTCCCTTTTTTATCTCACACAGTAGAAATCCTTGTAAAGCTTCATTTAGACTAACAGCTATCATGTGCCCTAGGATGGCCAAACCTGCCAAGCTGGATTTTGCTCATTTCTTTTCTTTTTCCAGCTTAAAGGGTTATTTTCCTTTTGGCTGTCATTTAAAGAAAAGAGGTTTATGTGTGGTTTTACAATATATTACTATTTTAGGACTTCTTTCTGAACCTTTTGGTATTAATTTGCCCCTAAGTAACAAATTAGGAGATTAATCCCAAAATTTCAAATTGTCTATCAATTGTGAAAGAGTACCTTGTCCCTTTTATACTTGGAGTGGAATGTTTAAAGAAAAATAAAATAGAAATCTATTATTTTATTTTAAAAAACTATCTAACATATATCCTTTTTTCAGAATAAAGGAATACAAATTTCAATCAAGTCTGAAACAGGAGCTGCAAACAGAGAAATAAAAATTGACTATTTTACAGAAAGCTTAGCAATGATAGCTTTTTAAGAGAATCTTCTGCTTTGAAAGGAATTTCTGAAATCCAATATTTTATTTTATTTTCCAGACCATTTCTTTTATAAAATACACATATTTAATAAAATACACAAGCATTGTTAGTTTGTTTACCTGCTTGCTTCCTAGTTTGCCATAATACTGCCCTTCACAAAAGCAGAAATCCAAAGAAGCAGATAAATCAAAATTGGAGCTTCAATGTGGTTCCAGGTGGGTTCAAGCTTCACTGTTCCATCTGGAAGATATGAAAATCTTTAATTATGCCCCACATAGAACTTGGCATCAAAGATTTGTACAGATAGCACATACCTGAATTCTAATTCTGAGCTAATTTATTTTCAGCTCAACTGCAGTGTAACCAAAGCCAATGGGAAAAAAGACTTTTTTTTTCATTAGCAAGTTTAAAGCCTTGGGCAATCTGGTTTATCATTGAAAAACTTTCTTCTGTTTTCTTCCTAGGTTTCAATTGACACTGTCACATTTAGAAAGTGGAAAAATACGTGAGGGCCTGATAGTTTATAAAACTATTTGCACTACTGCAATGTGTTCTACGTGGGGCTACCCTTGAAAAGTATTTGGAAAACATAGTTGGTGCAGAATTTGGTGGAGTTTTAACACTTCTAGGATGGCACATATAACACCTCTGTTCCACAAACTGCATTGATTCCTATGTTAATTCAAGATACAACACCAAATCCATGAAGAAGAAGGAAAATCCATGAAGAAGAAAAATAAGTATATGCATTCAATTTTTTGGTAATACACACTTTATGTAATTGGCCTAGCAAATACATACAACTATTTGATGCATATGCTTTTTTTCCCCCTTTTTTCGTGGATTTGGAGATTATAGCTTTAGGATTTGCAATAGATTGGGATGGTGCACTAGGGGAAAAAATATTTTGCTCTGGCCTTCTGTTTAGTCAGTGGGATAGTGTTGCTAGAAGATGAGGTGCACAGGCTAAGGAAGGCTTCTTACAGCAACAGGTCATAGCATTCTTGGGGGGGGGGTCCCACCTATTGCTCATTTCAAAAATCTACTAGAGGAAGCAGTTTCTGAAAGAGATATTTGTGCTGTCATAAAACAGATGGTGAAGGAGATGTGTCACTATGTTCTGGGAAGGAAAGGTTAATTGGTTAATATTATATTGTTTGCTTAGAAGAACATACTTCATTAGAAATCTCCACATTAAACTAGTCACATAGATGTGCAACATAAATCTGTTTATTAATGCTTCCATGACAAAAAGAAAAAGAAAAACATGGAATGTTAGCCTGAAACATGAAGCAACATCACCTATTGTTTGGAGGCATTATTAATACAATAATTACAATAGTTCGAAGGTGTTCCCTGTGGGAAAGAATAAGCATGATATACAATGTTACTCAGGTCACAGCTGGAGGAGATAACATACCTAAGAAAAACATCTCAAGGAATTAGAGTTTGAGTTACTCACATATCATCATCAAATAATTAATGGTGTGTTGTACTATTATAAACTTGGTGACTGTGGTGGTTTTTCAACAATGTATTTTAAGATTGTAGCAAAGTTTCTTGAAATATTATTAGATTATTTCTAAAAGGCTGATTTATTGCATATTGCTGCCCAAACATTATTTATCTGATCTGTTATGAAATGCCTTGAGCACTGTTTCCCTTGTAGAAGGACAGCACATGAACATTAATTCAATATACTGTATGCCTACCATTTTGAAGTCATTGAAGGAGAAGTGGGATAAAAATATAACACATAAAATAATTTATAATAATGTGTTTGAGAATTTTCATTGCTACCACATCAAACTTTTATGCTTCCCCCAAAAAGCTGCATTTTAGAAGTGTTGCATTACTTATTGCACAATTTCCCAGCTAACAGAATCAACGGCTGTTGGATTTACATTGAACCCATTGGTATATGTGAACACTTGACTGAAAAGAATGTGTTAAGCTAGTTCTGTATAAATTTTAAATATTTTAATATACTGCATGTATCGGCAATCTTAATTTGTCTCCATTTTCTTATAGAAGACAGTCCAGAATAAATAAAAATGATGTAGTACATTTCCTAATTATTTTTTCAGGTGTGTTAATGTTAATACTATGATTTGAAGTCAAAGCTGTCTTATTAGTTATGTTGGTTATTATGATACATGATTTATTTTCATATATATACACATATCAATGGCATTGCCATCAGCAAATAATCTTTAATATAACCACAAACATTCAAATAACTTATGGCATATGTGGTTTAGTAATGTCTGTAATACAAATTATATATAACATAACATAATATACACACACATACATATGGGAATTCAGAGCAGATTTGGAAAATGCATTGGAAGGTTATAAAAGAAAAGAGTGAAAAGTTACACATTATCTTGCAATCATATTATTAGCATTTGCCTTCTTGGGATTGATCAGGAAAGGACCTACAAAAGAATGGAACTTGCCATTAGCTTCCCTATATATAGTATACTAGCTTAAATTCTATTTTAAAGAAGAAAGGGTAATATAGAAAAAAACATAATGCATTTTATCTGTACTGATTTTGCAAAATAAGATATTGAGGGGGGAGGTGTGAGAGAGAGAGAATCTTAATGATTTATTTTTACTTGTACTTTGTAAGATTTGTTTCCCTAAATCTGATTATGACAACCTAGTAACAATAAAGGATGCTATTTTAGCTACATAAGGATTTGCATTAGGAAAAAAGATGACTATTATTCTTTTTTATATATAAAAAATTCAACTTTCAGAAGCAGAAGCAGTCCTTCTTTATTTACTATTTGGAATGCCTGAAACCAATAGCATCAATGAAGATTTACTTAATTCAATATTGTTGAATTAAAATATTGCTATAAATTAGTATTAAAGGATAAAATATTTGAACATATGAAATATTGCCTTCTGGTCGCCATTCTTTCTCAATAACATCTTTAAGGTTAAATGAGAGCTGAATGTGTTATTCCAAGACTCAGTTTTAATAATAAAATGATTGAAATTAATATCACTGCAATTATCACACACAAAACCTCATTTCTAGGAAGCAATGCACTTAATACCATATATTTTGATTTTTTTCCCCCCTCTACTAAGATATTCTCCATAATACAGTGATACTTAATTGACTTTCATAAATTCATACTCTTCCAATGCAATGCAGCTATCTTCTTTGGTGAAAGACTCTGAATGAAAGCATCCTTAACAGATGGCTGTCTAACTTTTGTTTGAACATGTCCACCCAAGACCAGCCCACCAACTCTCTGACATGTTGATTCTAATATTGGTTTTTTGGTGCTGTAACTGATAGTAGAATGTTTTCATTAGGACTATTTCTTTAATTTACCATCATACTGGTAACATAAAAGCCACATACTATGTAATTTTCTTCAAGGTCAAACTGAGTTCCTGATGACTATATTATTAGTCCAAACTCAACTCCTGATGAGTCAATTTTATTGACAACCTCAGGGAAATTATCTAGGACATTATTTTAATTTCACAATCTAATTTACAAACCTGGGCTTTTATGGTAGTATACTGAAAATGCAATATAAATCTAATCCCTCTTATTTTTTCCCCTTTCCCCTTGCCAAAAGAATCTTAATTCACTGCTTTTTTATTTTATATTCCAAAAATTGAGGACCAATTATTATTTACAAGTTTCTTCTTACCAAATCTGATATTAATATCAGTCCTATGCTCCTGTCCTTTTTTAAATTGGAGTATTCATACTTTCTGATAAAGAATTCTTGAAAATTCCAAAGTTCGTACACAGTTTTACAGGTAGTCTTCAACTTATGACCACAATTGAGCCCAAAATTTTCATTGTTCAAGAAGGCAATTGTTAAGTGAGTTTTGCCCCATTTTATGATCTTTTTGCCACAGTTGTTAAATGAATCACTGCAATTGTTAAGTGAATCATTAAGAGAATCTGGCTTCCCTCAATTGGTCATCAAAAGCCATCTGGAAGGTGCTTTTGGCAGCATGACTGCCTTTATGAGATAACGCAGGAGCAGCAACACACAGCAAACAGAGACTTAGACATTAACAGTGGTTTAATATACAACAGATATGTACAGACAATACACATGGTGGCAAAATACCTTTACAAGCAAGATTTTCTTCTTCCTAACACATTGAGAACTTCTGCACTGAATACTGGTCACAAGGAAAGAGAACCATGTCCGCTAATGGGTGCCTTTATGTACACACCTCTTAAGGGGAACTTTACTCTCCAGCCTTAAAGGGAAATATTCATACTCTGCTGAATCACTCTTGTTACATCAACCAGACTTACATCAGCTTCACAGTATCGTGCAGCTACTCGCTGCTGATCAGTTTCTAAATCTTAACACCTGAACAGTTATGAATAGTGATCAATGACCATTATGACTGTACAACTGTCATAAATACATTCTACTTTCAAAGCACTAGAATTTTGTTCACATGACCATCGGGATGCTGCAATGCTGTCGTAAGTGTGGAAACTGATCATAAGTCACTTTTTCAGTACTCTTGTATCTTTCAACAATCACGAAACAAATGGTTGTAAGTTGTGTGTTAAGTTCTGCGTGTGGGTGCAAGGAACGGAGACGAGGCAGTGAACACTGAACTTCAACTCTTTATTAACCATCATGAACAGAGCAAAAACCTGGGGCAGCAGCAGCCCTTTTATAGAGCAGGCTGCTGACCTATTAACCAATGAGAACATGGAAGCATTAAACCCTTGAACCAATGAGAGTGGCTCGTTAACAGCCAATCAGATTCCCCATAATGAACCAATCCAATATCGCTATTATCGGCCAATCAGAAGTGCAGGATTAGAAACCTGCTTTTTCTTTAAGCTTTGATAAACTTTATTTAAGCGTTTTTATTAGTTCATAACACCCCTTCCCCCTGGGTTCCATTTGAGGGGTGCGGTGATGTAATCTCTAAGATATGTGGGTTGTTTTGACTGTCTATTAGATTTGCGCTGTCCCATCAGTTCCCGTCTGCAGTCCAGCTTCAGTGGGACATTTTTGGACATATCTGGTACTAGCGGTTACTCATTCTCACTGGACGACTCGGTGCCGCTAATTCTGTCGTTGTTGTTGTCCTCCGATCTTAGCGGGCTAGCCTCCCTTGAAGTATTCCTCTGAGGAGAGGCCACACCCCTCCCTGATTCTTCTTCATTAATTGTGCCTGCTCACTGACTTCCTTCACTTCTGCTCTCCCCCATCTCGAATTCGGTTTCTTTGACATCCCCTCCCCCCTCAGTTTGGAAGTCCCAGGAGTCGCAGGAACTGGGTTGTAGCCAAGAGCGAAGATGATCTATATGGCGTTTCCATATTTTTCCGTTGCAGGTTTGCACACGGTACGATCAGGGCCCAGTGGTTGGAATTACGGTTGCTTAGATCCATAATGGTTCACCGGAGAGGTTTTTAGTGAAAACTAAGTCACCCACCTTGAACTCGCGGCATTTCCCGCTGGATCCGCAGTGTTTCTCTGGCTCGTAGGAAGGGTGAAGCCGATCGAGGTGGGAACGCAGTTTGTGTCCCATCAATAGTTCAGCTGGCATCTTGTTGGTGATGCTGTGTGGAGTGATGTGTTGGAGTAGGAGTATTCTGTTTATTTTTTCATCAATGTCCCCATAGTCCATTTTATGGAGAGTTTTTTTAACAAATTGTACCATGCGCTCGGCCCTGCTGTTAGCCGCAGGGTGCACAGGCGAAGTTAGCACATGGCGGATGCCCCGATCCGCTAAGTATTGTTCAAACACCAGGGCGGTGAACTGAGGTCCGTTGTCGGAGACCAGGACATCTGGCAGTCCGTGCGTTGCGAATAGCCTGTTCAATTTTCGGATGACGGATTCCGTTGCAGTATTCTTCATTTTGTGGATCTCGAGCCAGTTGGAATAGGCATCCACTGTCAGGAGGAATGTATGTCCTTTAGTAGGTCCCACAAAATCAACGTGGATGCAAGACCATGGCCCCCGAGGCATTTCCCATTCTGTTGGAGTTGCTCTAGGTAAGACTTTAAGCAAGTCTTTACCCAGGCTTTGATTTGTCTGTCGATGCCCGGCCACCACACGTAGCTTCGTGCAAGCACTTCCATACGCACGATGCCGGGGTGACTGTCATGCAATGTTTTCAATACTGCTCATTGTAACCGCTCTGAGATGACGACTCTATCTCCCCATAGGATGCAGCCTTTTGAGAAAACAGTTCTGTTTGCCAGTTTCTGAAAGGGGTGAAATCATCAGAGGTTTGTTCTATTGGCCATCCTCTTTCGACCCAGCTAAGAACTAGCGATAAGACAGGATCTCGTTTTGTTTCAATTGCAATGTCTCTGGCTGTTAGCGGTGGTGACTCTAGCGTTTCAATCTGGAGTGTCTTAAGGGTTGGACCTGGGTCATCGACGGTTTCCGGAAATGGGGCGCGGCTCAATGCATCAGCGTGGGGAATGGCTTTCCCCGGGCGGTGTTGTAATTTATAGTTGTACGCAGCTAAAAACCCTGACCAGCAAGTCATTCTCAGTAACAATATATAGGGGGTTGGCTTGTCTCCCGCTATAATCCCTAACAAAGGTTTGTGGTCGGTAACAATAGCAAAAACTCGTCCATACACATATTCATGAAACCGTTTCACAGCATACAACAGCAAGAGCCTCTTTGTCGATCTGGCTATAATTACGTTCAGTCTTTGACAAGGTCCTTGAAAAATAGGCAATAGGGGCCTCACTACCATTTGGTAACACATACCTCAAAATGGCTCCTACTCCAAACGGTGACGTGTCACATGTAATTGTTAAGGGAAGAGTCTCGTTATACTGCATTAAAACAGCATCTGAGGTTAGTAAGTTTTTCACTTGTCGGAATGCGTGCTCCTTGCGGTGTCCCCAGACCCAGGTTGCTTTTTTGTCGAGAAGTCTATGGAGGGGCTCAGCTACGGTCACTTTCTGGGGCAAGAAGATGTTGTAAAAGTTAATGAGCCCCAGGAAAGCTTGGAGATCAGTTCTATTTCTGGGTCTTGGGGCATTTTTGATTGCTCTCAGTTTGCTGTTAGTGGGGTAGATGCCCTGTTTATCGATTAGGTACCCCAGGAACTCTACTTTGTCTGTACACAGTTGACATTTATTTTTTTTAACCTTAAGGCCAGAGTCTTTAAATTTCTGGAGAACCAATTTAAGCTGCTTTTCTAGTATTTCTCTATTCGGGGCAGCAATTAAAATGTCATCAAAATATGGCACGACCCCCTTGATCCCTTGCAAGAGTCTCTCCATCAGATTTTGAAAAATCCCTGGGGCTACGCTCACTCCGAATTGGAGTCAGTTGCACTTAAAAGCGCCTCGGTGCGTAACAATCGTCTGCCTCTGTGGTTTTTTTTATCTGCAGGCAGTTGTTGGTAGGCCTGTGCTAAATCCAATTTAGTGAAGACTTTTCTGCCCCCCAGGGAATGGAGAAGGTGTTGTACCACCGGTACCGGGTAAGCGTTCTGTTGAAGAGCGTGATTAAGGGTAGCCTGGTAGTCCCCACAAATCCTTAACGATCCATCCGGTTTGATGGGTGTTACAATTGGGGTTTCCCAACGAGCGTGGTCTGTTGGTTCTAAAACGCCCTGGGCTATTAACTTATCGAGCTGCTCATCAATTTTTGGTTTAAGGGCAAAAGGTACCTGACGAGGTTTAAGGCGGATGGGGGCTACTTCAGGGTTAAGGTTAAATGATATCGGGGTCCCCTTGTACTTGCCTAGTTTGTCTGTGAAAACATCCTGGAATTCCTGGACGATGGCCTCCTCCCAGTCATCACTTCTGGTTTGGTGAATGCCGGCTACCTCGATCCCGAGTGGGGCGAACCATTGAAGGCCTAACAAGCTAGGCCGGTCACGGTCGATGACAGTCAGTGGTAATGACGCAGTACGATTTTTGAATGATACTTGGACTTGGCTGGATCCAACAACCCGAATTCGGTTCCCCTGATAATCCTTGAGTATGATTCTTTGGGCTCTGAGGTCTTGACACTGGACGGCAGGGATTAATTGTTTAAGAGGCTTCCAGGAAACCATCGAGAGGGACGATCCTGAATCGATTTCCATCACACAAGGCTGGTTTTCGATGGCGACCTTCACTCGGATCTTCTTTGCGTCTAGCGATGAGGTGTGACCGATTGTGATGGTTTGGTGTGCCTCTTCTCTTCTCGATAAAATAGCCAGTGTTTTATTTCTGTAGGAGTAGTTGTTCCATTGGCGGTTCAAATGTTCCCGACTCACAGGGCGATTCTCTGTGGTCTGGCAGTAGTTGTTTCCCCTCTGAAATGGGCTGGATCCTTGCTTGCTTCTACAGACCTTTCCGATGTGGCCTCTTTTCCCACAGAAATGGCAGAGCGCGTCGAGGAATTTGCAGTCTGATCGCGGATGGTTTACCCCACAACCCACGCATTGGTGCGGTAGTCTTTGATTTTGCTGCTGGCATTGGTCACGTTCAGACCAGAGCTGGTTGACCTCCTCCTCATCACTTTTTGATGGCGATTCGAGGTCCTTGTGGTGGGTCGCTGTTGTGTGCCTCTCTAGGTGAGGTGAGGTATCACTGGTGAGTTGATGGAGCAGTACGTTGGTGCGGCACATTCGGGCGGCTGACTTCCTGGTTGCTTCTGCTGCAGTAGCATCCTTGATGACATCAGCAAGGTTGATGTCCCCTTTTGCCATGATCTTGCTCTGCACCGTCTGGTCATCTAATCCCAGAATTATTCAGTCTCTCAGAGCTTCTTTGAGGTCTGTAAACCAACAGAGGCCTCCCAGGTTCCGGAGATCCGCAATGAAATCTGCAACGCTCTCTCCTTTCCGCTGGTCCCTCTGGTAAAATTCATGTCTTCGGACAAGCGTTGGTACGGTGGGTGCATAGTGGGCCTGTAGAAGGGGCTCGAGGACGTCCCAGTCCATGGTTTTCACCTCAGCCGGTTTTGCTAGTGCCTTGGCCATCTTAAAGACGGCAGGCCCGCAATGGGTCAGGAACACTGCTCGCTTTTTCCCTGTAGTAGCATCCTTCAAATTGTTGGTTTCCAGAAACATCTGGAACCGGTCTATGTATGCGTCCCAGTCTTCTTGTGCCGGGTCAAATGGAGCGGGTGGTATGGAGCCTCCAGACATGGTTCCGTTGTCGATGTGCCTTCAGCCACATGCTCTGTTTGGTGCTCTGTAGTGTTCAGTCAGCTCTGATGTCTCCACATCCCATCCTCGTCACCAGTGTTAAGTTCTGCGCATGGGTGCAAGGAATGGAGATGAGGCAGTGAACAGTGAACTTCAACTCTTTATTAACCATCGTGAACAGAGCAAAAACCTGGGGCAGCAGCAGCCCTTTTATAGAGCAGGCTGTTGACCTATTAACCAATGAGAACATGGAAGCATTAAACCCTTGAACCAATGAGAGTGGCTCGTTAACAGCCAATCAGATTCCCCAGAACGGACCAATCCAATATCGCTATTATCGGCCAATCAGAAGTGCAGGATTAGAACCCTGCTATTTCTTTAAGCTTTGATAAACTTTATTTAAGCATTTTTATTAGTTCATAACATTGTGGTCTACCTATATAACATTTCTGTTATCCTCCTAAAGGTATCATTGATTTAGCATTGAGATTTACAAACTAAAAGGCTACAAAAGAATTTTCTGTTGTTAAAAAAAAAAGCCTCCAAATCTTTGCAACAATGTATATACAAAATTTTCAAAGACTTTCAAAAGTCAATGTTTATAAATAAGGAAATATGGTACCACTTTGCGTACTTGAATTAAAATAAGCAGTGGTCACACTACTCACAATAGTAAGTCCCTATCACAACAAAGCTTTTGAACCAAACATGATGCAGTTTCAAGACTAGCATTTTTGCCCTTTTAACGCTGTTTTCAATTTGTATTTAAATTATCTAAGTATCTTGGAAAGATTGTTAAATTTTGACCAAAGCATAGAATGTGCAACAGTGACATCTAGTGATTTTTTAAAAGGAAAAATATGCTTGTTTTTGAACGGGATATTGTTGGGAATAGATTGTTACTCACAAACACAAAGTGGCCTGCAGCCATCACGATCAGCGGCCATTGGTGGTTTTTACTTCTACAAATTCATCTTGATCCTTTTATCTCCCACTTTTTGTGGCAGCTCATTTCATTTGCTCTTTGTGAAATACCTCCTGAGCCTATCTTGAATCTCCTGCTGCAGTTTTTCCATTGATTAAAGAGTTATTTGAAATAAGTGGTCACCCTGCAATACATTATCAGATACTTAAAGTATATCAAATACTATCCAAGATGCATAATGCCCTGTATGAACATGGAAATTGGACATATAAAACAAGCACAATGAAACAACAATGATAGTATCAGTACTGCTATTTCAATAAAACTGGCACTTCTAGACTGTTTCTAAAATGTCTAGAAAAACAAAACAACCTCATAAAGGATTTCCATGTAGATTCTAGGAGACTTTCTTGGTAGTAAGCATTCCAATGCTAAAAAGGTCCTTTTTTGTAACTATAGCCCACCTATGTTGTCTTATTTAGGAGCAAGGACTCTTAAATAAAAGCAATTAACAGGATTGGAAAACATTCTCTTTTTGATAAACTGGTCAAATCATTCAGTGGTTAATACCAGTACTTTCTATGCTAATGAAATCATATAAACTCCAACTAAAGCTGAATTCCACTCTCTATTTCTAGCTCACAATCCAATTTCCATGTTTTATAAGCTGACACAATTGCTATCATTTCTGTATCCTAAGTGAGGCTAAAACTTCAATCCTCAAATCTTACACATCATGCATGAAAAACTTGTAACAAAATGATCAGATATGCCAGCTATACGAGCCTCCAGCAATCACACTTTTCAAAGCTGAAGTACTTTTGCTATATGGCATACATATTGTCTGCCTAAAGATATCTTTGCACTAGAAACAATTCAGTCTAAATATCCCATTTTTGCTCCTTGCTCTGTCACAAATGTATTCTTGGATATGCCATAGCCTATTTAAATCTATGGAGTCTCTAGGCCAACTTGAATTGATAGGTCAATATCAATTCAAGATGGAGTGAGGTCAAATAGAGAACTTTTGACCTTGACAAATGGGTTGATAGATTTAAATCTTTCTTAAAGAAATGAATAGGAGATAAAATATGAGAAGACAAATATAGAGCATTGCTGGTACCAAAGGACAAACTTGATGGATCACCTGTAAAGGCTGCTATTAAAGTCTACCTTGTGGTAGTATGAGTGGTAAAACACCAACAATCTCCTTTCTTATTGCATCCACATATTGCTGCCCTGCAGTCCTGTTTCAATGCTCTCTTGGATAAAGTAGGCATGCAGACCCTCGTACCAGGGAGTTCGGAGGAATTTGTGCAGCCTCAGTTGGATAAAGTAGTTCTGATTTGTCCCCAGCTGGACATTGGCCTCGTTGTAAGTTTAGAGGAGATACCTGGTAAGATATCTTACCCAGTTATCCGGAAATGGTTTGAACCCGTTGGACCTGAGAACATAAGAATCCTACTCTTTAGTCCCATTCCCTTCTGGCTTTCAAAGATGTTGTGTGAATGGGTTCTGGCAGTGGCTTATTCTTTTTTGAGTGAGGGGGTTGTTCCATTACCTGTTAATGAGGTCTTGGTTTACCCCAGCTAAAAAAAAAATCACCAAATTCCTCAAACTGGACATTTTTCATCCAGTATGTCACACCTTTCCTTGAGGAAGATGATGAATATGGATATGCAACAGCTTCAGAGTATCTTGGAGGAAGCAGAACTCATAACTTAAGATTAGAGGAACTGGAATATATTGATTTCTAAGTTTAGCGTACATTGAGAAGCAACAGTCGCTCACCTAGATTTGTTTATTAAATTTGTTATTCCATTCATTACTGATGGATTAGACTGAAAACCATTAGAACTGGTACAGGGTTTCCTGCTTTAGCAGGAGGTTAGACTAGAAGACGTTCACTGTCCCTTCAAACTCTATTATTCTCTTATTGTTGATTACTGGGAGTTTAATCTTACTTCATAGTACATAAACGCTTCTATCTACATTAAAATATTTTAAAATTATTTATATATGATAAAGAGAGATATCCCACTTTCCTCTTCTTATTTTATATCTGTTGTATATATTAAAGCTTTTATCCCCCTAAGTTTCTTTTTCTTTCCACATATTCATTTGTAAATGGTCAATGATTAGGTATAATTGCTAACTGTTTGGGGGGGAAATGTTACAGATTAGCAAATTGAAACTTCTCTTTGGAGAGTAGATTTATTTGCCATAGTGGTGGATAAAAAAAAAAAAATCAAGAAAACTAAGGTGCCCTTGTGCCGCTGTCAGATTTTCTTTCATTTTCAGCCAAATGAGATGCAGTTCTGCTTGGAGAAGCAGACAACCCTACAGTATGATGGTGATGGGGAAAAAAACAAAAAAAAATCACCTATGAATGTTGCTCATTACAAAATACTACTAAAGAGAACAGTTGCATTATTCAGCTCAATACCAACTTCCTAGGCAATGACTTGCTTTACCATTTTTGTCCAAGGGAAGCACAAAAAGCAGCAAGCAGGAAGATATATCCAAGATGATTTTTATTAATGGATTATTAAAACAAGAGAAACTACAGAGCACATCTACCTCTGCAAGCAATAAACCAGGAGGAGTGCCTTCCGAATCCTACATATTTGGAGGTTAGATGAAATAGTCAAGAGAAGCATATCCTCCTACATATAATTAAAGCTTTAATGTGCTGGGACCCAATGATAAATTCATTGCTCTTTTAAACAAGAGTTATTTTTCACTGACATGCTAATTAAACAAATGACTGCCTGTTTCCACAAACTGCCAACACATGCCGGTTAGTTGTGGTGGTCTCCCATGGAAAGAATGAGACACAAGTGTGTGTACTCGGGATGGGAGCCCAGAGCAAATTCCAGTGCTCCCTTCGATTGAGATTTTAGTACATAGCAAGCAAAATTGCATGATGGGATACAATACACATGATGGGATACAATACACATGATGAGTTACAATACTTTGTTGCAGACTTGTTTACAGTCGTCTGAGCTGCTTAATTGTTTCTAGTGTTTGCTTTTAATTTCCTTGCTTTATCTCAGTGACCATTAAGCAAGCATGTATGTATAAGGTCTTAGATTAATCATTACCCAATACCCCAGTCAAAGTTTATTCCCACATCTCCCCTGTTTTAGTTTTTTGATGATCGCGGATGCCTTGATGGCTTTTTGCCATTTGCAACAGCAGTTCTCCTTCCGTAGGCTTCACCCAACATATTCCTAAAAGTCCAGGGAGACATTGAATACAACAGCATACACAGAGAAAAAATATAATAAGCAATATCGCTCCAACAATTAGGTGATGAATCCATGAACCATCTGGCAGCCCAAGTGCAGACCACAAGTCCAGTGCCTCACCCTCCGATTGGAATGGATTCTCCCTCAAGGTTTGTTCCATATGCTGTATAGTAGCTGTAATGTTTGGAGAAAAATCAGAGATATGCATGCAACAATGTGTATGAATCACAGTACAAACTCCCCCTTGCGCAGCCAAAATTGTCCACCGCATATCTGGTTTGCAGGACAAAGTCAAGGATTTTTCTTCAAGCAGCTTTAGTGTTTTAATGGTGTCTTTAAACATAGTAACTGGCCAATTGTTTAAACGATGTAAATCTCTATAGTTCATCATGACTCCTAAAGGAGGAATAATTCCCCTTGATATCTGTGTCCAGTAGTCATGGGTGAAAACAGAGTTCACTTCCGTTGCAGAACGCGCATTGCGGATATGAGCAGTCACCAAAGATTTTTGAATGAAATGAGATGGGATTACTTTCCCAAAAGTTCAGACTCCTTTCCATCATGCTGGCATGTGATCATAGGTGATCCGTCCACACAGCAACCATAGATTTGCTCCCAGGAGATGACCAACCTTATTTGGTTCAGCATAGATTAATTGTGCAAAGGATTCCATTAACATAGCCAAATAAGTGGACAATGGTGCGTATTTCCCATTCGCACATTTGGGCAACTGGTTGCTGTCCTCCGTGGTGGGACAACATGTGGCAGGAATATATGGACACCCATTTTCATCGATCAAAGATGTGATATCAAATCTAGAAATGTTATGTACAAAGTAAGTGAGATTTTTTGTTTTCGTGTCATCCGGATAAACCCGACTTCCATTGCTAATAACAATTGTTTTGTTGCAAAATGGATATGTTCCCAAGTAAGTCATATTCTCTACTGTCTCATTGTCATATTCTCTACTCTCTCAGCAGATACCCGCCACCTCTTGGATCCGGCTTCCAAGGTGTAAGGTATTTATATTACTTGTAGTCCAACTGCTAGACCACATCCCTGAACAACCATAGCATTGTCCCTTATACCAGTCACCTTCGGCCAGAGGTACTGCAACCATTGGAAGCCCTGATGTTTTGTGAGTTGTCGTGTGCATACATACCCAACAATCAGTTTTATTATGAAGGTTTGCTAGCTTCTCCATGTTCTGAATCAACGTGTTTCTTTTCCATTCCCCCAAATCCATCCCCTTGCCCCTTTGGCTGATGATAAGGATGCACACAGAGAGCAGGAACCCAAACAACTGTCCCCTCATCTTCAACAGCAGCGTACCCTCGGCCCCAAGTTATCAGCGGGACAGGTACTCTCCACGTTGGATCTGGCAGTCTCCTATACCGAACTTTTGGTCTTGGCACTCCTGCAGAAGGGGAGGAAGCAAAATGCCTACTGGCTGCCGTAGCAGCAGGAGATCCTGTCATGTTTAAAAAATTTAAAGTATATAAAGTAATATTAAGAATGTTTTGTATGTAAGGCAAGCCATATCCATCCACTTCCCCCGTTTTTGTTTTTATGTGAAGGAGCACTTTTCCTGTGGAAGTGGCCATTGGTCAATCCAAACTGGCTGAGAGGTTAACAATTGTAATTTTTCCATTATCCAATAACAATTTTTGTGCGAAATTGTGACAGCAAATCTCTACCCCACAAGTTTATGTGCAGGGGCAACACAAGAGGTTGAATCCTTGCAGTCTCACCAGTTTCTCTATGCAATGCCTTCAACCAATGTACACTACTTCTTGCAAACTGCATACCACCTACCCCACGAACAGCCGGAGAGTCCTCAAGCGCCCATTCATTTGGCCATTCCTTTTGGCGTATCACAGAGATATTTGCTCCGGAATCTATAAGGCCAGAAAATGATTTTTCTTGAATTTCAATTGTCATTTTTGGTTGGTCTGTAGTCAAATTTTTTGTCAGTGCTAGCAATTCTGCAGCAACTGGAGAACTGCCCATTTCAGTGGACCCAAAACCGCCAGTTCGTGGGATCCCAATTAAAGGATTCATAGGAATGTATGGAAGCAATAATAAATGGGCAATAGAGTCACCGGCCATTCATGATGTAGGAGTATCAGTGTACAATTGTATCTTAATAACCCCTCTATAATCTTGATCAATAACCTCTGGAATAACAAAAAACCCTTTTACTGATGCAGAAGATCTGGGAAGTACCATTCCCACTGTTTTTTCTGGCAGTGGCCCGTGCAAATGAGTATCCTCAATGTACACTTGATTAGGAAAAGTCACATCAATTGAGTTCAACATTTTTAAACCCAAACCTGCACTCTCAGTAATTGCAGGCGATGGTTTTGTGACAGCCTTGGGAGTGGAGCTAGCTGCACGTCCCAAATTTAGTTTCCCGGATTTTGGTTCTGATCAGAGCGACATTGATTTGCCCAATGAAACCCTTTTTTGCATTTTGGACAGACCGACTTCGGGCAGCCGTCCCTATTTTTATTTTTGTTAAATGCCATCCCCCCCCAAGGATCTGCACTGGGCTTTAAAATGGCCAGGCTTTCCACAATTAAAACAATTCCCCGTAGGTTTCATCCCTTTTTGCAATGCCATAGCCAAAGTCTCCATGTTGTAAGCCTGAGAACCCACCACTGCACATGCCTTTAACAGATCAGCCAGAGTAATCTCACCTCTAGCCACCAAAGGCTGTAAGATACGCTTGCAGTCAGCGTTTGCATTTTCAACTGCCAATCTCAGCAAAGGTTCCTTTGCTGCTTCCTCATTTGAAATTTGCCGGGTAATAGCCAATTGTAGCCTTTCCACAAAATCATTATAGGACTCAGATGCTGTTTGCTTAATTTGAGAAAAAGACCGTGCCGGGGTTCCCACATCCTGGATGCGGGACAACGCCCCAATACAAATGACATCAATAAAATATTTATAAATGACATAACTGATGCTAATAAAATATTTATTAATATGTGAAGGAAAATATCCTTTAAAGAATAGACAGTTTAATTATCTTCCTTCCTTTCATCTCTTTTTTCATGAAGTTACAGAAACTTCATTAAATAGCTAAAAATTTACTGAAGATGTTTCTGTACTCCTATCAACTCATATTGTACTTTATGGCAGTCCAATCAATTATATATGTCAGTTGTTGGTATAATATACCTGTTTAGACAGGTATATCATTAGAAATGCGTATCATTCCAAATCTAATCCTAACTCTACCACTTCCAAAAGGTTGATCTACATCTTTACACAGAAATTATTTTAGTAAAAGTGGATTACAGTAACAATGAAAACAATCCATTAAATACAAAAAATGAATTTAAAAATTAAACATAAAAATAGTATAAAATTTATAAAGAAATTAATAGTATATGATTAAACACTGGCTAAAAAGAAATATTCCAATATAAAGCAAAATTCTAGCACAGTGGATGCCAAATGACTATTTTAAAAGATCAGATACAGATAACCAGAGTTAGAAGGGACCTTGTAGGTCATCTAGTCCAATCCCCCCTACCCAAGTGGGAGACCCTACACCATTTCTGACAAATCCAATCTCTTCTTGAAAGTCTCAACTGATGGCGCTCCCACAACTTCCGTGGGCAAGCTGTTCCATTGGTTGATTGTTCTCACTGTCAGAAAGTTTCTCCTTATTTCCAGGTTGAATCTCTCCTTGTTCAGTTTCCATTATTCCTTGTCTGGCCTACAGGCTCTTTAGAAAATAGCTTGACCCCTCAAATATTGGAAGACTGCTATCATGTCTCCCCTGGTCCTTCTCTTTAGTAGACTAGCCAAGCCCAGTTCCTGCAACCATTCGTTGTATGTTTTAGCCTCCAGTCCCCTAATCATGCTGGTTGCTCTTCTCTGTACTTTTTCTAGAGCCTCAACATCTTTTTTATAATATGGTGACCAAAACTGGATGCAGTACTCTAGGTGTAGTCTTACTAAGGCTTTATAGAGTGGTATTAGTACTTCCCTTGATCTTGACTGTATCCCTCTGTTAATACAACTTAGGATTGCATTAGCTTTTTTGGCCGCAGCTGCACATTGCTGGCTCATGTTTAGCTGGTTGTCCACTAAGACTCCAAGATCGCTCTCACAGTTACTGCAGAAGAAATTCCCCAACCAGAGACTGCCTTCTAAACAAACACAAAATTTTCTGCATTTCAATTGGATGATTAGCTAAAGATAAGAGACAGAAGAGAGCTTCTTAAATGCTTCCAATATTGATTAGATGCAGAAGATGTAATATCTACACTCAGTCTATGTAAGCTTTTAAATCATGTGAGTTGTGCTTATAAGTGTAATATAAGCTTGTATAATTGAATAAATGAGGATTCATACTGCATGGTCCAATATGAATGTGCCATTTGATAAGCAGTTTGCATGAAACCCTCTTCAGAAACTCCATCTTTGCAGGGGTTATGGGCAGCAGCATAAGAGTTTCCAGTATTTCATCTACTTTTTTTTTTTACTTTGAGGTAAAAAGTGGAGTAGGTGTTGCTAGGTGATGTTTTAAGTTGTGCATTTTAATTTTATTTTAATCCTTTGCATGCAACAGCTTTTTCTTTTACTCTATACTGATATCAGTTTGACTGTGGTTCTGTGTAAAACTCTATTCATTTATTTAGGTTATTATTTACTTATTTGCTTACTTGCTAGCATATGCTTTCTTCAGTTAAACACTGTATTGCAGATATTTGATGCAAATACATACCCAGACATGTTTAATTGACATTACTGAATGTTTATTGTAGGTAAGTCAGGCATATAAATTTTTAAAAAATGTTTTAATTATAGAGACATTACTACACAAATAGACATGAAGTGAAATAAACTTATCATGTTTATCATTACGCTTCCTTATTTTTATGGCAACTATATGTATTTTAAAATCTTAAATGTATATTAGATAAATGTATTTAATTTAAAATTTATTTATTTAGCAAATTTATATAGTGACCCAGCTACCAAAAGATACTCTACAGTACTCTCCTGAAATTTAAAGAGTCTAGATTTAGAATATAATAAACTTGCAATTTCTGGCCTAGGATGAATCAAAATTTATTTTTGAATGAATTTCCACTCTAGGGATAGTTATTTTTTAACTGAGTGAGGCTGGGATTCAATAAGAGCTTTAATATATTACTCTGGAAATAGTTTTGTTGAGTTTGATGCTATAGAAATAGAGGTCACAAAATCCAGAAAGTAATAGTTGCCCTGTTTATGTGTTTCTCATCAATTACAGTACAGCTTTCAGTTGTAAGGTCTTGTAAGAAACTAACAGGGTTATATTGCAAAAGAAGCTCAATAAAGCAAAGCTCAAATGAGCAGTTGTTCCTCATCCTAACCATCATATAACTCATTCCATCTAGTTAATGCTGAACTGAATACAGAAGCGGTGTATTAAGAACTCAAGTGTAAAGAAATCAATTACTTCTGGAGCCAACTTTCACCTCAGCATTTGCAATGTCTCAGGTTAGACTAAATTACAGTGCCCTAAACTGTATGGGGTCAGTATTTTCCTATAAATGTCTTTTCGGCTTTGTGTTCCATGGCAGACTCTGAGACTGAGATTTGAAGATGCTTGAAGGAAAGAATTAAAACCATTCTGGGAACTGCTGTTCTCTTATTTCAAGGAAATTAATTTTGAAACAGTATCAAAAATCTATCTTTATATCTATCCATCCATTCATCCATCTATCTTCTCTAGGCTAAGAAGTATAAGTTTATTTGATCTAATCCTGTCTTTGATTAAATATGTTTTAACATTTCTATACCTCTTGTTTGTTCAGATTTACACAGCCATGCCATTCACCAAAGTAATTCACTGACCTTAGACCTTTCAAAAATATTTCTGCTGCTGGCTTCACACATGTGTCTTCACTGTGTGTATCTTCTTTTTAAATTAGACAAGCATGTTACATTAGAGTAACTTTTTTAAAAAAAATTATCAAGTTTTTTATAATTAACACTTCAAGATGAAATTGCATTATGAAAACTTTTCATGATTTCAGCTTAGCTTTAAACCAATATTTAAGTATCTTTAAAGGACATGATATTTTGCTTCTCATCATGGAGGATAGTGCCTTTCAAAGGAGTTATTTGCAATAATTACTTCAAGTCATTTTAAAAGTTTAGTTAACTGATGCCTTTGTCTGTGATCTAACTGACAGGAGTCATAAGAATCCAAAAATAAACTTGGAGACATTTTATCTTCCCCTATTTGAAAACTACATAAGCTTCAGTAGGCCAAAATATATTGCTAATATACAATTAACTTGGGTTATAGTCAGGGGTGGGATTTTACTGGTTCTATAGAACTCCTTGTTAACTGTGGTGGTCTCCCATGGAAAGAATGAGACACAGGCTGGTGTACTCGGGATGGGAGCCCAGAGTAAAATTCCAGTGCTCCCTTTTATTGAGATTTTTGTACATAGTAAGCATTCACATTGTGGATTACAATAATTAGATATAGTACACAGAATTGTTTACAGTTGTCTGAGCTGCTTAATTGTTTCTGGGGTTTGCTTTTAATTTCCTTGCTTTATCTCAGTGACCTTTAGGCAGACATGTATGTATAAGGTCTTAGACTAATCATTACCCAATACCCAGGTCAAAGTTTATTCCCACAGTTAACTTTCTAAGCAGTTTGGACAACCAGAAGTTAGAAGCAATCTCCTCTTATTTTTTTTCTACCCTTATTACTTTCTTGGCAGACAGCCTAGACTTACTGTCTCTGGAGCTTTTGGGGCTTGGCTTTCTTAAAGGTGAAGGGTTGTTTTAAGATTTTTACACTGCTGTTGGGAGGAAATACTTCCCTGGACCATCTGCACTTTGAAAAAATAATTGAATAATGAAGCAAAGCTTTTAGTGACAGGGAACCAAGATGAGTGACATTCAGCAAGGCTTCTTGGCTAGCGAGAAAGATTGACATTCAAACATGAGTTTACATACCCTTTCTGAGTTTTGGTCTAAAACTGGTTTTGATGAAGGTTAATTCTGTGCTTGGTGAAGTTTAATCTGTGTTTATTGATGGGATAATTTTCCCTACTCAGCTTGAACAAGCAACAGCTACTGTTAGGATTTAATTATTTGTATTGTGTTTGAATTTTTTTTTTTTGCCTCATGGTTTCTTTTTCTATCTGGGGAGCGGGTCTTCCTTCACTGCTTTAATACTATCTGGCACTGTCCTTTTGGGGTATACTTCCAAGAAGCAGGATGCAAGTTTGGCACTGATTTTTTTTTTACTGCCTTTCTGGGGGCATGTGACTTTTCCTGAAATCTGGATGATTTCCTTAGGATATCTTGTGAGGTGAGTGAGGCCAGCTGGTATTTTTAAGTGGTGCAAATGGATCTAAGGATTGCTTTTCCTGGGTGTGCTTTTTCTGGAGAGCTTAAATGACATCTCTGCTAAAAGGTTTCACTTTATGAGCAAGAGATGGCTGCTTATAGTTATCACTGCATTTTAACTATTTTCATTCCTCAAGGTGCTCTGGCACCCTGCCTGATTTGTAACTTCGGCTTGCAGATATTTTCAATCTAATGATTGGTATTTAGGGCAGCTTTTTGCAAGCAAAGAAGCTTTTTGTATTTTTGTACAGGTAATCCTTGACTTACAACAGTTCATTTAGTGACCATTCAGTTACAATGGCACTGAAAAAAGTGACTTATGACCATTTTTTACACTTATGACTGTTGCAGCATCCCCACTGTCATGAGAGGCCAGGCAAGCAGAAGTGCCCCTTGATATAAGTGATGTCGAGTTGGCCACACGCGCCCAGTCACATGACCACCAAGCCACATTATACTGCAAATAACCTCCTTTTTACTTCCTCATATATTAAGATATTCATCCTGGAAAGATTTGATTTTACATAACCCTAAGACTATTTAGTCATAAGTCTGTATAGCTACACACAAAGCCAGAAATAGTTCCACTAAGTTCTTAATTTAGTTTATTTTTTTTAATTTCATTTTATTCATTTTTCAAACATGTACAAGATAACAAATATAGGTATGAACATAAATATGGACAAAGGAAATAAATACAGATAAATGGGGATAGTAAGACAGGGATGGTAGGCACACTGGTGCATTTATGCATGCCCTGTAACTCTGTAACAATGGAGTCAGGTAGAACATTCCAGGTGTTGACCATTCTGTTGCTGAAGTCATATTTTCTGCAATCGAATTTGAAGCAGTTTACCTTGAGTTTGTATGAATTGTTTGCTCAAGTATTATTATGTTTGGAACTGAAGAAGTGATTGACAGGCAAGACGTTGTAGCAGACAATTTTGTGTACTATGCTTAGATTGGACTGCAGGCGGTGCAGTTCCAGGTTGTCTAAGCCCAAAATTTCAAGCCTAGAGGCATAGGAAATTCTATTGTGAGTAGAGGAGTAGAGGACTCTTCTCGAGAAATACCTCTGAACCATCTCAATTGTGTTAATGTCCGATATACAGTGTGGGTTACAGGCAGACGTGCTGTGATCAAGAATTGGTCTGGCAAAGGTTTTGTATGTCCTAGTTAGCAATTCAATGTTACCAGAGAAGCTTCACAAAATAAGATTAACAACTCTTAATGCCTTTTTGGCAATGCTGTTACAGTGAGCTCTGGGCTTAAATCATTTGAAATGAGTACTCCTAGGTCCTTGACAGAGTGAGGGCAATTTACGAGATTGTTCTGCCCAACTTGTATTTGGTGTTCTGATTTTTATTGCCAATGTGTAGGACAGAGCATTTATTATTTGAAATTCGGAGTTGCTAGTTACACAACCATTCTGACACAGTCAGGGTTGCTTTGTATGACAGCAACATTATCAGTGGTGTTAAATAATTTTACATCATCGGCAAAGAGGACGCGGCTGCTTTTAATATGTTCGCATAGGTCATTGATGTAAAGCAGAAAGAGTGTGGGTTTTAAAACCCTCTCTTGGGGGACACCGCTGTTAACTGGTGTTGGATTTGATAGAGCCCTCCCTATTTTGATTATTTGTTGCCTGTTTGACAGGAACACAGCTATCCACTTGTGCAGGGATCCGGAGATGCCATAAGAACTTAGTTTCAACAGTAGTAGAATTATTCTAAAGGTTTGTCTTTCTGAAGACATCTTCATAGCTATAGTAACTGGTTTGTATAGTAATAATGTGTACAAGGATAATTGATTTGTTGCTAAACTATGCTATGAATTTTATTTATTGTCAATCTGTTAGCTAGCACTGCCATCTTCTGGAGTAGAATAAAGTTTTATTTTAGTTAGGTAAAACCTGATCACTTAGGTATTCAGTGAAAAATATTACTGAAACGCAGCTTTTTATGTATTAAAACAAAACTATTTTGTCTTAGAATCTAATGTATTCCCTTCATTCTGCATCCAGGAACTGTTGTCTTTAGACAAATAGTATGCTTATGAACAAGAAGGATCATAGGATTAGCAAATAATATTGCATCTGCCCTATTGGTCAGAGTGAAATGTTACCATGCAATCCCCCAAAACTGAGAAGAAAATAATGTAGATATTTAAAATACCTAAACTGTATTTTAAAATCCTTTTATCAACAAACATGAAAAATGTCCCCACCATTATTAGCTGTGAATGGCTCTTGAAAAGTGAACTGCTGGCACAAGAAGAGCATTACTGGAAAAGAGAGGTTGCATTCATATTTGCCTCTAAGTGATTCCAATTTGATTCTGGCTTAGTGCTTTTTTGTTCACACTGGATGGAGGAACCCGCACAAATCCAGTAATTAAATATCAACATTCAATCCTGAGCTACAAATATTTTCTTCCAAAGTTCACTTTTTGCATTACTTAACAATCTTTTATAATAGCATATCTCAAAACCTCTGTTTACAAGAACTATTTAATATAGTTTTCCTTATATGCAGGCATTAGTACCTTCTCCTGTAACTGTGGAATTTAAATTACAGAAAGCCAAAAAAAAAATCTAAAATGTTATAAAGGGACACAGCTAAGGAAAAAATGATACATTAAGAAAAGCTAATACCATTTTAATTTTTAATTACGAATATGGATTTTCACACAGATATTGTAAGAGAAATCACAAACTGATTCAGAAATAGAATCAAACAATTTTAATTTAAAACAAACTAGAAAAACAGGAAGCAAAACAAAATTGAAAAGAACCATTTCATCTGTCCTTGAACCAGTTAGTTATCCTTTCCACTTAGTGTATTTAGGCTGACCTCTAGTGGCTAAAGTGCTACATTATAGTTGATTCCCAAAAAGTGGATTCTGCACTTGCAGGCAAATGCTACAAAGAAAAGAAAAATAAAATTTATGAAGGTGGTAGAAATTGATACTGTTTTCTGTCACATTTTCATTATACATTTTTTTTGCCCACATTTCTTGAAAAAGCCTCATACAAAAATTTCCCTCCTGATAATTTTACAAGGAATTTAGCTGGGAGTTGGAAGTCAAAGAGGCTGCAAATCTCTGGAGAAATAATTACAGTCACTCAAATTTCTCTATCATCTTATGATAAAGATTAATGCAAGAACTATATATTTAATCCATAAGAATTGTATTGTTCTGAAAAATATTTTAGTTCTGTCAAACTGAAGATTTATACAAAACTAAAAAAACAAACATTCTGCACTGTACTAAAATAATTAGAATTAAAGATCTTACCAAAAGAGTGTAGACTCTCCTAAATGATAGTTCCTACAGTACAGTAAAAACCTCATTGCAAATTCTGGTTACCTTCCAGTGGAGTTAGGGAACTTCAATTTAGCAATAAACTGTAGGCTATTGTAATTAAATTAACATGGGAGTTGGGATTGTGAGTTGTTAGGAGACATTTTACAGACTGCATGTTTAATGAAGCTGAGAAGTTTAAACATCTGCTTCCCATAACAGAATTTGAGAGTATATTCACCATCAGCAGGACAGTTGTGACTACTTTGGGACCTGGAGAATTGTTTTTTGATTTATTAAACAAATTATGCTGCTATTCCTCTTACTGCTACAACTCTGGTCAGCCAATACTAAATTAAGACCAAAAGAACAACAAAACAACCACAAGTAATTTAAAACAGAAATTACAATAATCAGTATATTGTGTGTAAATAGTAAGTCATAAGCAGCACCTTGAATTGAACCTAGAAACTGACTGAAAGGCAATTAAGCTTTTGGAGTAATTGCATTATACATGCAAATCATGAAACACTGAATACTGCCCTCACTACCAGATTCTTGAACTGCTGCAGCTTCCAAATGCTCTTCAAAGGTAGTTTCCATTGGCAAGAACCTCGTTATTCAACACATTTGATTTCACTTGTGGCTTCACATAGGTTTCAATAGAAGCAGAAGATAAGAGAGCACTGTGAAACCCTTCCTTCTCTCATTGTCTGGAACCAATTCCAGAGAAATGGGGGAAACCCACTACAACTCTTTGTGTCCCATTCTTAATCTCCTGAAATGATCCAGAATTGATACTACAATCAATACTATTGATCAAGTTAGCTCCAAGTTTCCTTTTATATAATATATGTGTGTGTACTTCCTTTTATATATGCATGTGTATGTATATGTATATACACACACACACACGCTTAAGTGGAAAATTAATAATTTAAGTTCAAAACAAGACATAATAATTATTAAGGTAGCATCTAAAAATGTAGGCAGTGCAAGCAGGGAAGTTTTTTTGTAAAATTAAGAGGATAAATTCAATATTTCCAGATATTGATGGAGTCCTTTAAGTATTGCTCCAAATAGCTCAATAATAACAGAATTCTTTTTTTCCATAGGAGTTTAACTTTTATGATTATGGTTGGTCATACAGGCAGATATTTAGACTGAATTTGGCATTTTTGTCCACCTGTTGCAGGATGTAAGCTGTTCCAAGTAAACAGCATTTTGTGATAATTATTTCTTTCTTCTTTTCCCCCCAGTCCTTGTATATTTGTGACAGGAAAGCAACTTCTCTTCCAGTAGTTCTTCAGCCAATGATCCTGATTCCTCATCCAGCAGTCTAGACTCCTGTAAACAGTGGTGGGATTTAACTGCTTCAACCACTTCAGGAGAACCAGTTGTTAACTTTCTGAGCAGTTTGGTGAACTGGTTGTTGAAAGAAATCATTAGGGCAGAGAACCAGTTGTTAAATTATTTGAATTCCCACCACTGCCTGTAGACCATTTGTCATTATAAGTCCAGGAAATCTAATACATAGTACAGTACAGTCCTTGTTGATCTGGGCACCAACTTATCTGGTATGGGTTTCTATAACTCACTATACTGTTTATGGGAGAGACACTCTTTGTCTGGCTCCTCTGATGATATCTGTCCAGAATGGTTGAAGCTCTGGCATAGCTTTCATCTTTCTCAAACCATAAAAACTCCACAACCATGTCAAGGTAGTGATTCACTGTGAGTGACTATTGTTACGGCCTTTTATTTGAGATAGTTCTTTGATTCACTCAGTTTCTGTTTTAGTTGCTAGTGTATTTGCATAATGATTAAACTCTGAAATTCTCCCAAAAAGTATTTGAAAGGCAATTAATATGTGAATTATTTAATGCAATTATCAAGAAATATTTCAAAGGAAATAAATATGTCAAAGGAGATGTAATGCAATTATACATTGGGAAATGACTGGAATAAATTAATACAAAGCCTATGTGTGATCATTTAAAGACAACATAATCCTGTTCAGGTAAAAACTCAGCTCATTTTTCACATCAAGGTAGGAAAGAAACAACCAAAACAAGCAAAATATATAAACAGATGAAGAAGCACATACAATAATTATTTTACTATTATTTGAAATTAAGAATCTATTCAGATCCTATAGCTATTTTAAAGGTTGGGGAGGGGGAAAATACAAAATATACTGGAAGTCAATGTCTCTTGTTAAGAAAGTCAACACTGAAGGGGAAAATAACCTCAAATGTAAAAAAAGCTACAGCAAAAAAAAATAAAAATCAAATAGCATCCTCTGAAAAATAGAAATATTTCTGCATAATACTAATTTGTCTTCAGCGTAAAAGTGATATTTCTGAATAACATAATGTGTCTCTGGGGAAAGAAAATGGACAGAACAAATAATTAGATTGCAGTGTCAATATGAGTGATGGAAATAATTGCTTTTCCTCTTTGCTTTACATGAAAACAGAAACATTGAGTAATCATATATTTGAGAAATACAGTTTGCTGATAAGTCCTGAGACAGGATCCAAAATTAAATCCCATTGCCAAACAAGTTTTCTAAACAGCACTTGTTATCACTTTTTCATTTTGAATACTGAAGCTTTTTATAAAGGCAATCTTGAGAAATCCCTTATGCATAATCTTATTGAATATAAATAAAAACATTTTACCCACATAGGATTGATACTATGAAAGAGTGAAACCACAGCTGCCTACTATTGCCCCTCTGTTAAATCAGAATCTTATCCTGAGATTAAGAGCTGATCTTCCAGTGAAGTTCCACAATTTCTTTGCACTTTAGCACCAAGAAGTACCCATTAGGAAGGTACTAATAAATCTATCCACACTCTTCTCGATTGTCAACAGTAACAAATTCACTCCTAATAATTGTCAAATAATGATAAAGGTTAAATTTGTATCCTGTAAATAAAGCTACTGAGTTGAACAGCTCTCTTAAAAGCACATAGTTTTAAAGTAGTTTTTAAAAATGCATGACATAATACAGGGCTGTCAAACTCACGTCGACCATCATCATCATGTGACATATCGAGACTTTTTTCCCCTTCACTAAACTGGGGGTGGACATGGCCAGCATGTGACGCATCTGGACTGCGGGTCATGAGTTTGACATCCCTGACACAGTACAAAAGCACTAAACTCAGTCATTCCTTTTTGCTGAGTATGCAAAAGTTAAGTCTGCAGTCTCGTGGAACCATTTTTCTCATTCTGTCTCTACTTATCTCTAATCTTAAACTGATCCTCCATCTGGCAGTTCATCATTCATTCAATTTATATGATTGAATAAACAATTCATGTATAATTCTGGGCAGTTCATATTCATTAAAAGCAACAATAAAAACAGATTTAAAACAATAGTAAATACACAACGCACAAGGATAACAGTAGCAGGGCCATCTAATGTCAGAGGCTATGTTGTTCTATAAGGCAGGTATTGCAATAGAAAAGGTCTGGTTGTTTGAACCCATCATATGATTGTTTAATTGAATGGATCCTGTGCATTTTTACTTGTTTGTAAGATGGGCAGAGATAATTGAAGACAGGAATACCTGCAGATAACCTGTCCTTGTACCATAAAGGGCTTTATCAGTGGCAAGCATAACCCTGAACTGCACACAGAAGCTGACTTGGAGTCAGTGCAGCTCATGAAGTAGAGATGTAACATGGGAATATTGAGATAGGTGAATAACCCCAGCTACCTACCTTCTACATCAAAGAAGAATCCTTTTGACGGGTCTTTATGGACTGTCCTATGCTTTGTAGTAATTCAAAATGGATATGACCAAAGCATGAGCGACCATGCTTGATCTTCTGGTTTAGGAATAGGCACCAGTGTTAAGCCTGGGTTCCCCAACCAGGGTTAGGCAGACAAGCTAAACAGAATGTGCAGCGTTAGTCAGATAGGCACACAGATAAATGAGTGAGCTAAGTTTGTATGTTTATTAACATACAGTAAAAATAACAGATACGCTTGTGCTATCAAAAATATAGTTTATTCCATTATGAGTTCATAGCATAGTCAAAATAACAGTCCAATAGTCATGTATCATTTAGTCAGTCCATTCAGGGATATTCAGTTAGCAAAGTCCATGTAGAATATCCTATGTCAGTTCACTTACAAATCAGTCCTTTGTTTATCTCCCGTTGGAGCAATGCAGTCTTGAGTCCTTGCAGTAATTAGGGATCATCAAAGCCAGAGAGAGAGCAAGCTGTCGTCTTGCTTCTTTTAAAGTGCTTTCACAACCACTCCCCTAATTACATTCCCATATTTAAAGCTGCAGACACTTTAACTTATAAACCATGATTACATATTTATTATTTTACCTAAACCAGTTAGGGTAAACAATGTTATCCCTAACATTCTCCCCTTTTAGGAAATAATAAATATAACTATTTACATCTTTAAATCATATTTATTACAACTCTCTTTAAACTTAATTACTCCTTGAGCTTTTGTAAATTGGTCTGCAATGTTTTCTTCTGTCATGCAGTATTCCAATTTAATTAGCCCATTCTTTACAGATTCTCTAACATTTAAGTATCTTAAATCAGTATGCTTTGATCTAGTTTTTACAGCAATACTAGTAGCTAACTTTATGGCTGCCTGGTTGTCCTCGTACACAATAATGGAATCTTTAGCAGTTATACCCATGTCTAATAATAACTGTTTGTACAAAATCAAATCAGTGCATAATAATGACAGACATGAAAATTCCGCTTCCATCGTGGACAAGCTAATATGCTGTTGTCTGATTGACCTCCACCCTATTAATGTCTTACCAAATAATATAGCCATCCCAGATGTTGATTTTCTAGTGTTTATATCAGTTGCAAAACTTGCATCTGCATAGGCACTAAGACTCAAATCACCCTTTGGTTCTATATACAATGCATGGTTCATTGTTCCTTTAAGATATCTTAAAATTCTCTTTAATGATTGCCAATGACATTGATGTGGATCAGAATTAAAACGTGCCAGCTGATTAACACTATAAGCTATATTTGGCCTTGACTAATTGCTTATATATGATAAGCTGCCAATCAAAGATTGATCTATTGACTTATCAAATTTGGGACTTTGATCATTAGTTTGGCAAACTTCCTGACTCATTGGAGTCTTTGCCGGTTTACAAAGTTCCATTTTAAACATTTTAATTAATTGGCAAATTTTATCTTCTTGAGATATCTTAAAACTATTTTTTGTTTTGTTAATTGTCAATCCTAGATACCTTTTAATTTCACCTAAATGCTTTAATTTTATCTTTTTGGCTAATAATGATATAATCTCATTAGCTTCATTATTAGTCTTAGTTATCAAAGCAATATCATCTGTAAATAATAACAATAATGACACCGTTCCATTATTTTCTCTTTTAAACACACATGGATCTGCTAAACCAGATTTAAAACCTATATTGTTTAACTCTTTCACAATATATTGGTTCCACTCAAAACCAGATTGTTTCAACCTGTAAAGACTCTTTTTGAGTTTCCAACAATCATTACTATTTACTTTATTATCTTTTATACCTACTGGTTTTCTTAAATATATAGTGGGCTGCAATGGTGCATGCAGATAGGCAGTTTCTACATCTAAATGGTTAATGATATAGTTTTTCTTAGCTGCCCACACTAATGCTGCTCTTAAAGATGTTGCTTTAAGACTTGGTGCAAAAACTTCATCGTAATCAGATGCAGTTTGATTAAATCCTTGAGCTACTCACCTAGCCTTATGGGTAACAGTCCCATCATTTCCAGTTTTTACTTTAAATATCCATTTGCACCCAATGGATTTTTCTCCTGGAGGTAATTTAGCATCTTCATAAACTTTCATTACCTTTAATGAATTTAGTTCCTTTTCCATTGCCTTTTGCCAATTCTCCTGATCCTTAGCAGGATACATCCTAAGTTCATCTACACTAGTTGGAACTTTAGTTACTTGGCAAACTATACTTGCTTGATACCTATCAGGTGGTCTAGTTACACGTGTAGTACGTCTAGGTATTACAGGACTTACAGGTGGACTTTCATTTATTAACTCTTCTTGATTATCTAACTCTTCCTGATCAACTGTTTCCTCTTGTTCTGGTCCTATTTGCTCTTCGTGGACTTCTTCTTTAATTGGACTCTTCTTATAACTAGTCTGTTCTTTCTGCCTTTTGTAGGGTTCAATAATTACTTCGTTATTTAAATCTTGCTCTAATCTATTCCATCCTACATGTTCTAGGAATTTAGCACTAGCACTGGTGTAAACTCTAGATGTACCTGGTTCCCAGAATCTATAAGATCTATGATTAGATTTATATCCTACAAAATATAATCTTTTAGCTCTTTGTTGTCCTTTGTGTCTAAGTTGTGTAGGGATATGCACCCATGCTGGTGCTCCAAATGTGTGCATGTAACTTAAATCAGGTTTTGTACCATGCCACAGTGTGAATGGTAATTCACCTGTTGTTGAATTAACAACATTATTTAATATATGATTACCACACATTATTGCTTCTCCCCATAAATTGTCAGGTAATCCTGAATCAGACATCATAGTACGTGTCATTGATTGTAATGTTTGGCCTCTTCTCTCTATAAAGGCATTATGTTGTGGCCTATATGGTGCAGACTTTTTATGTTGAATACCTAACATTCTTAGTCTGTTCTGGAATTTATTATTTGTAAATTCTGTACCATTATCTGTTATAAGTGTTACTAATTTCTTAGTTTTCCTTTCAGCAAATTTTATCCAATTAAAGAGATTTTGATACGTTTCAGTTTTGCTTTTCATTAAATAGCAAAACCCATATCTAGAATAGTGGTCCATTATACTTAGTATGTAACGAACTCCTCCTACACTTGGTTTTTTCGGACCTATTAAATCAGCAAATACTACCTCTAAAGGTTCTTTGGTAGTAATTCCATCAACTCTATTAGCTGGTGTGACCCTGGCTTTGCTGTGATTACAGGCATTACATTGCAAATACTTAGTACAAGGTTTCAAACTTATTCCCTTAGATAATTCAACAGTTTTCTTAAGCATTTTAAAATTTAAATGCCCTAGCCTTCGATGTAACAAGTGAATACATTCATCATGGGGTTTCTTATTTTCATAAACCGTGTTAGCCACCTTTGAACCATCATCATTTAACACATATAATTCACCTCTTAAAGATGCAGTAATTTTCTTATCTTCTTTCTCAGTTATGCAGTTATCTCCTTTAAAGGTAACTACATATCCTAGTTTAACCAAAATTCTAACTGAAATTAAATTAAACTTAAGTTGTGGTACATATAACATTTTTACATTCTCTTTTATAAAAGAACAATATGCTATACCTTGACCTTTAGCTTTCAGTTTCCAGCCATTGGCTAACGATATCTGCTGTGTACTCTTGGACATTTTAATAAAATTTCTGTTATCATTTGTTATACAGTGGAATGCTCCACTGTCAACCACCCATAAATTATTTTTTACAGCTCCGTTAGTATACATGGCTAACTCTAAATTTTTATTTTTCTTTTGATGACTTTTTGTATTCTGGCCAGTGTTCTGGCGCTTTGCTTTTTTACAAAATCTTGCCAAATGTCCTCTTCCTCCACAATTAAAACACTTTTTATTGCGTATGCAGTAGGAGATACATTATCTTCTTTTTGAGGTTGCTACCTCCTTAACTCATGTCTTTCAAGCCTTCTTCTGGCCTCTTCAATCAATCTGCCAGTTATGTCAGTTAAAGTTAGGCTTTCCTTTGGCAATATTTCAAGGGAAGTTACGTAGTTATCATAACTTTCATTTAGTGAAGATAGAATTATGTAGACTTGGTGTAGTTCAGAGAAAATAAGCTCTTTCTCGTGCAGTTCTTGAAAAATGCTTTGCATAGTTTTCAAATGACTCAGCATATCACCATTCGTCTGGAGATGCGTACTGAAAAGCTTCCGTGTTAGATTTATGTGAGCACCAACGTTATCTCGAACATAAATCCTCTTCAGCTTCTGCCAACACCCAACAGCCGTTTTCTCTCCGTGGATATAAACAAGCTGTTGGTCAGTTAAGGTTAAAGCAATTATGCAAATAGCGTGTTCATTTTTATGCATAAATTCTTCTATCTTTAGTCTATCTTCATCATCCTCTGGATCCCATTCTTCTACGTTTGGTGGATTTTCAATTATGTTCCACAAACCTTCTCTTCATAGAAGCAGACTACATTTCATAGACCATGATACATAGTTTGTTCCATCCAACTTGGATATAAGGGACAAACTTTGTAGATTGACTTGTGCCATGTTTTCTTATATGGATATAAAACTATAATTAATAAAACACAGCTGTCTGTTTACTGTAATGTATAACAACACAAACTCTCACTTTTACATAAATCTGTTTTATCCTAGTTAAACTGACTTTGCAGCCTCTGGGCCCATAACCTGTGTTAAACCTGGGTTCCCCAACCAGGGTTAGGGAGACAAGCTAAACAGAATGTGCAGCGTTAGTCAGATAGGCACACAGATAAATGAGTGAGCTAAGTTTGTATGTTTATTAACATACAGTAAAAATAACAGATACGCTTGTGCTATCAAAAATATAGTTTATTCCATTATGAGTTCATAGCATAGTCAAAATAACAGTCCAATAGTCATGTATCATTTAGTCAGTCCATTCAGGGATATTCAGTTAGCAAAGTCCATGTAGAATATCCTGTCAGTTCACTTACAAATCAGTCCTTTGTTTATCTCCTGTTGGAGCAATGCAGTCTTGAGTCCTTGCAGTAATTAGGGATCATCAAAGCCAGAAAGAGAGCAAGCTGTCGTCTTGCTTCTTTTAAAGTGCTTTCACAACCACTCCCCTAATTACATTCCCATATTTAAAGCCGCAGACACTTTAACTTATAAACCATGATTACATATTTATTATTTTACCTAAACCAGTTAGGGGAAACAATGTTATCCCTAACAACCATTACCATGCATCAAAATGCTACAAAAAGGTCTACCCATTCAGAACCAAACATGGTAAGTCCCCAGAAAAGTGAGTCTCAAAACTGAGAGCCATTCAGTCTTGCCAGAGTTCTTCCCCATGCAGATCCCACAACTTCCAGGCATTGAGAAAGAACCTTGAAGAATGGATGCCCAAGATACAGGTGTATAACTGGATATTATCAGCATATAGAATACTTCATCTCATACATTTGATAAGAGAGGTGAAAATGTGGCTGTTAAGATTAGTAGAAAAATCTTCAAGAGCTCATTGTTAGACTCAAAAGAATCAAGCAATTTTGAGTAAATTCCTCCTGCCTACTGAGTTTCCTTACTCCCTTGCATTCCCATGTTTGCCCTTTTCCAAATTTAATAGAGAATAAAATATTTTCTGCTCAGTTGCTGCTAGGACATTCTGTATTCTCTCTTCAGTTTTGTTTATTCATGAGTTGCTTTTCCTTCACTTCTATTGCAAGAGAGAAAAATGCTCCTGAATCAGTTTCTTAGAACTCAATTTCCTTTTTTTTTCTTTGTTAAAGCTGGACTGCTCTTCCATAATTCTATCAGCACCTCTCTTTTTATACAACCACAGCTCATTCCATAGCCTGAATCTCACTTTGAGCTTTTCCTCACTGACCTGGTTGCCATATTGCCAGAAAGGCTGGCAACTCTATCTGGATGGCAAAAATGGATATTACCTTCTAATAACCCTCAAATGATAATTGGCTTGCTGCTTGAAGGAAATGCTGCAGTTTTAAATTCCAGGCTGACTACTAATAAAGTGTCTTTCATTCATTCACTCTCTTATCATGCATAAGGGTGCCAGCCTGGCATTTATAACAGGGCCCTTTTATGGTCTAGAGAGATGTGTACCTCATTCAAAATTGGGCCTACACAGGTTTTGATTGAGTCCACACTTGGTTGTTAGTTTCCTTGAGACAAGTGGTGGTGGTTTCTACCATGAAAGATGTGGTGGGATGCTCCCTCCTCAAAAGATTCTCCTTAGAGCCAACAGTTCTGCAGTTATTATCTGAGTCCAACTTTCCTTTTTTATGAAAGATGGCTAAGAAGTTGATTAGACTGCAGTTATAGAGAACCCTGGAAGAAGTGAATTATGTTATGTACCTTCATTCCTCATTCCTCTGGAATTTCCCTTGGAACTGAGGGAGAAAAAGTAGATGGAGCATGGAATGCCACGGAGAACAACTGAATGAACTTAACTTAGGATGAGTTTGAGTCACTAATAAAGCCTACCTTATGGCAGTAAAGGTGGCAAAAGATCGAACATTCCTTCGCTCTTATGTGCAATCCATCAGCACCTTAAGATAATTCTGACAACACTGAGAGGGAGGGTTCAGAGATCTACCCACAATAAAATATGCTGTGCATCTCTTAGATTCACTCTAAGTTGGACTCTCGCCTTGGAGCAGGTCCTGTGGGGCTGTCTTGCTTGGTTATCTGCAAGAATTTGATCCTGATGATGCTGAAATATACAATTATCAAACTGTCAACTTGTCCACCTATGTATTAGACCCATGGCCCCATCCTTCTCGTTCTCTAAGGCCTCCTGGGAAGTGACATGTGGTTGGATCCTACTTCTAGTGAATACTTCCTTGAGAGACAGAGTCATTCCATTCTCTCTTAAAAGGACAATGATTCATCTCCTACTCAAGAAGCTATTGCTGGACTTTACTGTGCTGGACAATTTCTGGCCAGTTTACAATCTTCCCCTTTTGCAGCAGCTTCGGAAAATCCTGGTAGAAACTGATTATTTGTACTCTTATAATCAGCATTTAGACCTGGGATAAAAATGGTATTGATTGATCTTGTACTTGATCTCTGCATCTGTCTGGAAGATAAGGTGGTACAGAACACAGTGACATGGGCAATTATGTGCGCTTGATCAACTTGTTTCACAAGTTCTATGGGGTGCCAGTATGCTTCCAAGTTCAATTCATAGTGTTGATTGTAATTGATAAAATCCTTCATGACATAGGATGATTGATTTGAAGGAACTGCCTCTCACCCATTATATAAACCTGTCCCATTAGGTCCAGCAGAAGAAGCATGCTTCCAATCTCATCTAAAAGGGAGATCTCAGTAGGAAGAGATCTTTTTCCATCGTTGCACTCATCCTTCGGGATTCTTCCAAAGATTAGACCTGTGCTCATTTGTCAATAATGAGTTTTTTAAATGCAGCTGTACATTGTATGTTTTTTCTTGTTTTTGAAGTTTTTATGGTATATTTTAAACAATTCTTAGCCACCAAAATCATAAACTTGATGTGGGTGGCCATATAAATTGAATAAATAAACAGATAAATAAAAAATATACACAAGGCTTCAGACTGGAATTCAGTATGGGCAAAGGATTGGTCATGCTTGTTGATGACCTTTGGCAGAGCTGAGACAGATTCATCCTTGTGCTGTTTGGTTTATCAGCAACTTTTGATACTGCATCCTTCTGGACCAGCCATGGGGATTGGAAATTGGAGCACTGTTTTATGGTGGCTCTCTTTCTTACTTTATGGCTGGTTCTAGTTAGTGTTGATGGTAAGTTTACCCCTCCTTTGAGGAGTGTCACATGGTTCAATACCTTTTTGCCTTGTTTAACTTCTACAGGAAAACACTAGAAGTAGTTCAGAATTTTATTATCAATATGATGATGATACCCAATTATATATTTAGAACAGAGATGGTCAAATCTAACTCAGCCCAGGAGACTTTGGGGGTCTGAAGAAGCATTCCTCACCCAAAAATGGAATAGCTGAATATTTATACATGTATATAAAATAATAGGAGAAGGATGTTTCATGGTTCTTCAATATGTCTTATTCTTAAGCATAACAAGATACAATAATATTTCATACAATTTGTCCTGAACAGTCAATTATTTAGATAGCCATTTTATAATGCAAGATACACAATTAACAATTAAAGGCAATGTTTTCTGGGAAAGCTCAATCATGTAAACAGACTTATGTTACAAATAACATTTTAGAAGCAATCTGATTAGGAAGGTTTTAGAGTTTGGTAAATCAAAACAGTCAAAACATAGATTAAAAACTGCATGTAAAAAATTGAAGTACAAACAGAACTTGAATTAAGAATGACCAAAGACTGCTATTTAAGAAATAGAGAAGGTTGGTGGGAAGGCAAGGATGAACAGAGGTGCAGAAGCCCATCCATGATTTCAGTTAATCTCTTTTTGCGGTTGGTATGATCCTTTGAAGGTGCACGAGTCCCGGAGAGATTCGTGCCGGCATGGGGGAGACTCAGGCTGCAGTGTGGGGAAGGCAACCCCCCTGCAGCAAAGAGGAGCCCTCCAGAGCCCAACAAGCAAGAAACAGCCGCCTATCAATGGCGACTCTGAATTCCGGACTGCCACTGATGTAAAGAAGCAAGTGAGTGGCAGTTTGTGGGATCATTGGTGAAGAGTGTGGCAGAGAAAATTAGTGGCAGAGAGGATGATTGGAATGCTATAGACTTTTATAAGGCTGTTACAAGTGTCTGTCCGGAGCCCTCAAAGGAAGCAGCCAAAAAGAGGATGCGAGGCAAGTGAAAGTGAAGGGGCTTGGCAGACAGAAGAAAAATAGAGGACAATAACGAGTAAAAAGGGAAGTTTACAAGGTTGAGAGATATACCACACTGATATTAATAGAAGGGAATCTAGCAGCTGGAAGGTGACTGGAAGGTGTGGAGGATTTGGACTATTTCATTTGATTTTTATGCTGAAAGACTTTATTAAATCGGAGATGGGGAGAAGATTGGAGCTGACAGAACAGAGACAGTGCGGCGCCACAGGCGATACTTAGAAAACCTGAAGTTATCATAACAATATAACTGATGTAAACCACTTAACTGCCCTTCAGGGAGTATACTGATCTAACTGAGGAGGTGGTTCCATCTGAAGAAAATCAGGAAAATTGAACTTAGGAACGCTAAGACAAAAAGTAAAAGTGGAAGCTTCCAAATGTGTGGAGATACCGTGTAATTCCAGTCACTACTCAGCATATCTTACCTCCCCACTTCTGGTACATTTGGAGTGTAAGCTCTTAAACTTAGAGACGGAAAGCTAAAAACTTACTTTAAAATTCCTTTTTCCTCTTCTTTACTCCCTTTTTCCTGTATACATTTGCTCATTTTTTCTTTATTCCCCCACCATCCGGTGCTATGATGAACTATCTTTCCTTCTTCAATCTCTCTTCTTCAATACATATTTATAATGATTATAAATATGTATACTGGGGAAAGGAAAATTGATTGTTGTAATTGATTGTTAAATAATTGAATTAACTGATTTAATTGATTTATTAATAATAGTGATAGCTATATTTTGATTAGATATATAGGGAAAATAGTAAGAACATTAAGTATTATTTAATTAATAACTATAGGATTTTATATGTTAATATTACAATTCATTGTGCGATCACAATTAATCCACTTGGGGATAAATGTAATACTGTTTGTGTTTAAGAATATTTTTTAAAAGGTTAGATAATACATATATTTATTTATAATATTTAAATATAGTTGGATTTATATATATAGAGATTTTTGGTTATTCGGGTTTTCTCCCGCGTAAGATTGGAAGTATCTAGGCAACGTTTCGATGAAGTCTCATTCATCATCTTCAGGCTTGGTCTTCAGCTCTGTGCTTCTCAGAGTGATGTGAGCTTGCAGCTGCTTCTTCCTTTTAACTGCTAGTGGGGTGTGTGACTTGATTGGGTGGGGGCTTGGCTGTGTTCTCATTGGGTGGGGGTGTGTTCTCATTGGTTGGGGGTTTGGCTGTGTTCTGATTGGTTGGGAGAACCTCAGATTGGTCGCGAGAACCTCAGAAAACACACACACACACACATATATATAATGTGAAGTTATGTATAGAGGCTGAGCATTGAGGCCTTACAAAATTATATATGTGATTTAGAATTTGGATTTAAAATAATACAGTGATAATATTTTTATCTATAAGAGTACAGCTATCCAGCAGATAGGTAGATTAAGTAATTAGATACCGGTCAATCCTAATATAGAGATACTATTACTGAATGTTAATTTGGGATAATGTAATTAATATATTACAACAACAGAAACAAATCTTAAAATAAATGACTTCCACAACAATTACAGCTCTGAAAACTGGAAGAAAGGCCACCCCAATGTTAACAACTACATCGGCAACAGCTTCACCCATGGCACAAAAAAATATTGAAGAAACATTACCAGCAGAGAAACAAGCTAACATCTCGAATGCCAACATCCAATCAATTCTGCTGACTTTACAGGAATCGATGATGAAGCTGCAAAAAACAATGATGAAAAACTATAATGAGATGAGAGCAGATATCAATGAACTAAAAGAGGAGATGGGGAAATTAAAAGCAGAAATGAAAGTGGATATCTCCAAAGTAGAGGAAAAAGTTGGATTATTACAGCAGGCCTTGGAGAAAAATGAAGCAACAATAAAAGAGGTAGAGAAAAGGACAGAACGAACTGAAAGGAAATTAGAAAGGGTAGATGAAGAATTAAAAAATGTGAGTAAAGAAATGGAGGACTCACTGGTCTACCTGGAGATGGATAAGGCTGCTACATACTTGAGATTCCAAAATGTAATGGAATCCAAAGAAAAAGACTTGGGACAACTAATGGCAGGAATATTGGCTGGACTATTGGAAACAGATAAAAAGACATCTTGATGAAGTTTACAGGGTTAGCACTAATTATGCGAGATGCCACAAATGCCCAAGAGAAGTCCATATACGATTTTCAAGAAGGAGTGTCCGGGATATCATATATAGGATGTCAAGAGATGAAACAATCACGTGTAAAAGCAAAGAAGTCTTGGTTCTCAAACAAATACCAAGAAGAGTAAGAGAACAAAGATGAGATTATAAATTCTTAGCAGCTTTCCTAAATCAGAAAAGAATCGTATTTAAATGGCTAATCCCAGAGGGGATGTTAGTTTCCTGGGATGAAAGGGAAATCAAAATAGACTCCATGGAAAAGGCCCAGGAATTTTATGAATTATTGGTGGGCCCAGAAGACCAGAGCAATAAGGATGAACTGGAAACGAACTCCCAGGAAGAGCACGGCTATCATAAGAACAGAGAAGGAACTTTAGGAAATCAAGGAAAAACTCAATTACAACAGGAGAGAGAAGAAAGTAGGAGTCATCTTCAGGCAGAAGAGACCAGAGCCATTACAAGACAAAGAGCAAAACAGAACTAATTAAATGGAAGAAGAAAAGAAACTACTACCATATTTCTCACAAAATAAGGCCGGGCCTTATTTTATTTTTGAGCCCTGAAAAAATGGCTAGGACATCTTTTCGGGGGTGAATTAATTTCTCCCCCCCCCATGCACCAGTGCTGTCTCCAACAACAGTGTCTGAGTTGCTTCCACTTTTCCCCCATCCCCATAACAACAGGAAAAAAAAGATTTTGAGGTACCTGGGAGCGCCGTGCGCTGTGTTTTGGTTTAATCTTGAGCAGCTTGCTGGGTGTGAGAAGAGCCAAGTGAGAGTCTCTGCTGCTGCTACCCTTGGTGCTCCAGCCTCAGGCTCTGCAAGTTTGCAAAAGTCCCGGTGCGCAGCCCGTTCCTGCATTCCAAGCACCCAGGCTGAGCTGCAGCTGTCCCTCTCTCGCCAGTGCTGTCTCCAACAACAGCGGCAGCAGTGGCGGGAATCGTGGAAGTTACGGAGGTGGCTCTCCCACCTGAGAAGTGGCTGAAATGTTTCCATGGTTCCCACTGCTGCTGCCGCTGTTATTGGAGATGGTGCTGGCGAGAGAGGGAAGGCTTTAGCTCAGCCTGGGCGCTTGGAATGCAGGAATGGGCTGCGCACCGGAACTTTTGCAAACTTGCAGAGCCCGAGGCTGGAGCATCAAGGGTAGCAGCAGCAGAGATGCTCTCTCGGCTCTTCTCACGCCTACCCAGCTGCTCGGGATGAAACCAAAATGCAGCTTGTGGCGCTCCCAGGTACCTCAAAATATTTTTTTCCTGCTGTTAGCATCTTTATGGAAAAAATAGTTGGATTGGAAAAAATAAATATTTGTATTATAGGGTACTTTAATTCTATTGCTGATTATCAAAAAGACCACAGTAATAGGGGAAGGAACAAAGGGGGAGAAAAAGAGCTTCCCAAAATATGCATGGAAATGATGAAGGAGTTAAATTTGATTGACATATGGAGAAAATTACATCCTGAGGAAAAACAATTTACATTCTATTCAAATCCTCATCAAAAATGGACACGAATTGATATGGCATGGATGAATGGGGAAATAGCAAATGAGATAAAAGGGATTGAAATTCTACCCAATGAATGGACAGATCACAATCCAATTCAGATAATATGGAAGGGTAGGAAAAAACCCAAGAAAAGATGGACGTTAAATACTCAGTTAATAAGAGAAAAAGAATATACCAACAAACTCAAAGAGGAATTAAACTATTTTTTAAAGGAAAATGGTAATGGAGCAACTACGAAACAAAACATTTGGGATACAATGAAGACAGTAATAAGAGGTATAACAATCTCTTATAATGCCACGAGGAATAAGGAAAAATACGCCCAGCAAAACAAATTACAACAAAAAATTAAGGAATTAGAAACTCAATTACAGAGTACCCCAAAGGATTCAAAATTGCAAAATCAGATAATAATAACTAAACATAACTGAACAAGAGAGAATGATTATAAATTTGAATACAACTAGACAAACTTATTTTGAGCATGCCAATAAGCCAGGGAGATGGCTATCATATAGACTAAAAACAAGGAAAGAAAAGACATTGATATGCCAGCTGAAAGATGGAAAGGGGAATATACAACAGGAGATAGAACAGAAAAAAGAAATTGCCCATAAGTATTTTGAAGAGTTATATAAAAAGGAAGAAGTTAATGAAGATAGGATAAGAAACTATTTAGATGAAATGAAGGATAAAGCAATTGGGGAAGAAATGGAAGAATTATTAAACAAAGACATTACTTGGTTCGAATTGAAATCAGCAATAGAGAACCAGAAAAACAACAAATCCCGGGACCAGATGGGATCCCAGGGAAGCTGTACAAGGCAATAGCAGAACAAATAGGACCTCTTATGAAGGAAGTTTTTAATGACGTCTTATTGGCAGCTAGGATGCTGGACTCATGGAGGGGGGCATTGATTTCGCTGATCCCGAAGGAGGATTTGGATCCCCGATATATACAAAATTATAGGCCGATTTCATTGTTAAATACTGATTACAAAATATTTACTTCTATTATAGCAAGTAGACTAAAAAGAATGTTAAATGAGCATATACATGAAGACCAAAATGGATTTCTCCCAACCAGACAAATCAGGAATAACTTAAGAATAGTATTAGATGTTTTAGAATTTTACAAAGCCCACCCCGAAAAACAAATTGCACTTATGTTTTTAGATGCATAGAAGGCCTTCGATAATTTAAATTAGCAATTTTTAATCCAAAAAAATTATAATATGAATTTAAGCACCAAATTTGAAAATATTATAACAGCCATTTATGATACACAACAGGCGAATATTATAATAAACGGGGAATATACCCACCCAATAAAAATAGAAAAAGGAGTCAGACAGGGCTGCCCACTCCCACCCCTGCTCTTCATATTATCACTAGAAGTATTATTAACGCGAATTAGACAGAACTCAGACATAAAAGGATTAAAGGTTAAGAAAGAAGAATATTAAGTTGCAAGCATTCGCGGATGATATGATTTTTTTCATTGAAGAACCAATAGAAAGAGGACAAAAATTGATGAACGAATTAGAACAATTTGGAACAGTAGCAGGACTCAAAATTAATAGGAAGAAAACTAAATTAATGACCAAAAATTTAACAGAAAAATAGAAATTAGAACTAGAAGAAGTTATGGGAATACAAGTGATAAAGAAAGTTAAATACTTAGGAATATGGTTGACAGCACATTGTAAGACACTTAAGGAAAATAATTATGATAAATTGATGCAACAGGTAAAGAAGGATTTAGAAACATGGGGCAAGCTGCAACTTTCATTTTTAGGCAGGATCGCTGCTATTAAAATGAATATTCTTCCAAAATTCCTCTATATATTTCAGACGATCCCAATCAAAGTACACAAATTTTTTTTTGAAGAACTTAATAAAATAACTGTAAAATTCATCTGGCAAGGGAAAAAACATAGAATAAACTTAAAGACAATGCAGGATATGAAGAGCAGGGGAGGGGTGGCACTTCCAAATTGGCAGTTGTATTATAGTGCAGCTTCTTTAGTATGTTTGAAGGAATGGGTGAATTTAACAAATAAGAGAATATTATTCTTAGAAGTCCGTGACTTACAGAGGGGGTAGAATGCTTTTTTATGGGATGTTGGGAAAACTAGCCAGAAATATTTTCACAGACACCTAATCAGAGATTCATTATTGACTAATTGGAAGAAAATACAGAAAAAACACTATTTAAAAATACCAATTTGGATCTCAACAATGGAGGCGATGATTCACCCAAATAATCTGGATATTACTAAAATGATTAAATATAAGGACCTATTGGATACACAAGGAAATCTGAAATCGTGGCAAAACCTTCAAGATCAGGGATTAAAAATTGATCAGTGGGCATATCTTCAAATTCAAAGTGGATATAAACAGGACAAGAAAGAATTTGGAATTAAGAATAAACTAGCAATTAGATAAAATTTTATTAGGATCAGGCAAAAAAAAATATAACAAAATTTTATAATTATTTATTAGAGGTAGAATTAGAAGAAGAAATTGTAAAAGAGAACATGATAGCCTGGAGTAGGAATATAGGACGTAGTATCACCCTAACAGAATGGGAAAAGGTCTGGGGTAGAAATAATAAAATGACAAAATCGGTAGCATACAAAGAAAATGCCTATAAAATGTTTTATAGATGGCACCTTCCTCCTTCGAGATTAATGAAGATGCACCCCAATATGAGTCCAAATTGCTAGAAATGCAAAAAAAAAAAAAAAAGAGGGAACTTTCTTCCATATGTGGTGGTCCTGTACAGAAGTTCAAAAATATTGGCAGAAAATTAGAAATTGGCTGGAGGAAATGACAAGAGAACAGATTGAATTCAAACCAGAGTCCTTTCTATTAGGGATCTTTGATAAACAAATACCAAAAAAAGTGAAATATATAATAATGCATATTTTGACAGCGGCCAGATTGGCTTTTGCACAATGTTGGAAACAGCCTCATGTTCCATCAGAGGAGATGATTATTCAAAAAATTTCAAGTTGTGCAGAAATGGACAAATTAACCTTGGCATTAAAAAATAAAGACACTTCAATATACTACAACAGCTGGAATTGCTGGTACAAATGAATAGACCAAAGGTAGATTTCACACTAAAAAGCAAAAGAGGATAGGATAGAATCGTAGTAGTGATATATAGATATATGTAAGGATTAAGTGTGTATAAGGCATAAAATAAGGATAAAAAGGAGGTCTCACAAACTGTTGAAAATGAAAATGTTTTTAATTGTTTTCTATCTTTATCTTTCTATTTTCTTCTTCTTTTCTTTTTCTCTCTTACATTTATGTATGTGTTGTTGGTCTGTTTTAATTGTAAAATCAATAAAATTTATTTTTAAAAAAAAGAAATAGAGAAGTAAGAATACAAATTTAACAATGTACTTGCATGCCTAAGCGGATAATTAGACTCTGCAGAAGCAAGAAAGTTGCAAGCTATTAATTACATAGCTGCCATGAAACCATTATTCTTACTAAATAAAAAATAAAAATTGTGGCAAGTTTTTATTGTAATAAAGCAGTGTAGCAAATAAAAAATTAAATAGAAAAAGTTATTAAAGTAACTACTGCACTGCTGTTATGAATCTATTGTATGAAATAATATCAAGAACAGCGATATATTGGTTCTGAAGTTCCTGAATAAACAAGTGCAACTCTTCCAAACGACCTTACAGTAAGCTCTCAAAATAAATAACATGGGAATAAATGTATTAGAAACTATTGTACATTAATCCATCTCCTCTTAATATCTTCCAGTTGGTGCAATTGTGCTGCAGTAATCTGAAAATGGCAGTACTTGCTCAAAGTTCGGAGAAACTCACTAGATGACTTTCTATCAACCTTTTTCTGTTGTGCTTCTTGTAAATATAAAAGGAGGGATTTCTGTTGTTGCAAAAGATCTTTAGAGAAAGACTGCTGTAATCTCTGGACATCCTGACTCAAAAGAAGAACATAATGTCAAGGAAAAGGCCATCCTAACTCCATCTATTGACCACAGAAGAAAGAGAAGAAATGTTCTCCATGGCCCTTCTAAAGAATCCTTTAAAAAAACCTCAAGTATCAGATGTTTGTGGATAAAAGAGCAGAAAGAAAATAATAGTCTAACCCTATGCAAGGATCAAGGACTATAGAGCTGGTTGTGCATTTGGATTTTTTTGTTTTGTTTTGTATTTCTTGTACCTTGAAAGTCATTTAATTGAAAAACAGTATATTAATTTTCAAAATAAATAAAGGCTTTCATAACTACATATAAGGTTCAAGGCAGCACTATCACACAAGGATTACAGAAATTTGGAATGATGCCATTATTTGGGTTTTCATTTAACATTTTGCATTTTCATATGATTGCTGTATCAGCTCTTTTTTTCTCCCTGTGCAAGGTCAGTCTTTTGCAACAACACAAAATATTCAGTACAATCTTGAGAAGCCTTTTTGTGAGTACAGTACTTGTTGGTTTCTAAACAGCCTGAAATTATTAAGCTTTTGTTCCCTCTTATCAGTATCAGGTAATTTAGCTGTATAAAAAGAGAAGCAATAATTATTTTCTCACCACTATCAAACATATTCTGAGATATGGTAATAAAATTCGTTAGAACAATAAAACCTTGTAATTTAGGCAATCTTCTCTGACCTAAGAGTTGGGAAGCATGTTACTCCTCCTCCCTAAAGAGAAGGTTATTTGTCGCACCAGAAAGTTCAATGCGGAAATGTTTCCAATAATTTCTAAATATTCATGCTACTTGCATTGGGCCTTTTATTTTCATGAATAGTGTAAATCAGAACTGCCATGGTTTTATTTCAGTTACTGGAACAGGTTAGATCTCTCAAGTCTAATAACAAAACTGATTTTCCTTTGGAAAATCTACTTTTTCTACTTTATTCTAATATTTAAAAATTAACTATCTATCTATCAAGCAAATTTGGTTGCCCATCTCTTGCATAAAATGTCTCTGCGCAGCATACATAAAACCAACAATTAAAATAGTTTACAAAAGCAGTTTAAAACCAATTAAACATAAAAAAGAACAACATTTTGAGAGGGAAACACAAACTACTGTAGTGTTATGAATTTATTTGATTGAGCATTTCAAAATAGTCAAGGATGCTGCTATTGTAGTTTTTATGTTATGCGTCTCTTTGTTGGCCTCAAATTTCAAGGGACTTGAATGGGAGGGACAATGGAGAGGCAACCTGGCACCAATTCTTGGCCAGAAAATAAGCAGCTGCTCCAATGCTTAAAAATGTATTAAGCAACAATAATAACTAGCACAATATTTTGAAGAACTTTCTAGTCAGCTGAGTTACATGACTAGTATAATGTCATTAAAGAGAGGTTTGCCCTATCAGATTTGGTTGTATTGTACAATAATATCAGATGATATTTCCCCAATAAGTTTTGCAAAAACTTTTCTGAACAACAATCTGTAAAGTCCTGGGCATGGGCGCAAGGAACGGAGACAAGGCATCGAACGGTGACTTCAACTCTTTATTGTACAGAAGGAACAGAGCAAATACTTGGGCAGCAGCAGCTCTTTTATAGAGCTGGCTGCTGTCAAAACAATCAATGATTTGAGCTTACCGCTTTCACAAGCGTCCAATCAGGGGGCCCCGTTAACAGCCAATCAGACTGGCCAAAAATGACCAGTCACGACTCGCTATTCACGGGCCAGTGAAAAGTGCAGGATTACAAGCCTGCTGTAAAGTAAAGCTTTTTAGGGTTGTATCAGTGCGTTGGCTTAGTCCATAACACCCCTCCTCCCTAGGTTCCATCTGAGGGGTGGGGTGACGTATTCTCGTAAATAGACAGGTTGCTTCACCTGTCTGCTTGACCTGCGCTGTTCCACCAGTATCTGTCCTGGGTCTGGTTCCGGTGGGCTGCTAGCTGGGTTGGATGGTGAAAATTGCGGCCCTGGGCTGCTTTCCCTGCTTACACCAGTGCTGTCTTCCGGGTTCCCTGGATCTGTTTCCATCGCAGTGCTGTCACGCGGCGAGGCCACTCCCTGGGTCGGTTCTCCTTCTGATGGTGAGTATCCCCTGGTTGGTTGTGTAGGCTGTTGGGTTTTGATTATCATTTCTTCTTCGGCCTCCTCAATATTCTCTCCCTCCCCCCAGCTAGAGGTTCCGGGGCTGAGATGGGACTAGGTGCTAATCTGGAACGGACTTGGTCTATGTGGCGTTTCCACATCTTACCATCTGCAGTTTGTAGGCGATAGGATCGGGGTCCCGTAAGTTGTGTTATGGTCACGAGGACCCACAATGGGTCGCCTGAGAAGTTTTTCACAAACACGGGGTCACCTTCCTGGAATGCCTGACACTTGCTACTGAATCCCGGGAGTTGTTCCGGCGTGTAGTTTGGGTGGAGGCGATCAAGATGCGAGTGAAGTTTCCGGGCCATCAGGAGTTCAGCTGGGGTTTTGTTCGTGGTACTGTTTGGGGTTATGTGCTGGAGGAGAAGCATCTGGTTTATTTTGTCATCAATGTCGCCGTGGTCCATTTTGTGCAAGGTCTGTTTTACAAATTGAACCATTCGCTCAGCCCTACCATTGGCCGCAGGGTGAGCTGGCAATGTTAAGGCATGGCGGATGCCCCGATCTGCCAGGTACTGTTTGAATAGCAGGGCAGTGAATTGGGGGCCATTATCGGAGACCAGGACATCTGGAAATCCGTGGGTAGCGAATAGTTTATTCAGCTTTTTAGTGACTGCCTCTGTGGTGGTGCTTTTCATCTTGTGGACTTCGAGCCAGTTTGAATAGGCATCCACTGTTAGGAGGAAAGTGTGTCCTCTTGTGGGTCCTGCAAAATCGATGTGGATATGGGACCAAGGACCTCGAGGCGTTTCCCACTGAGTTGGGGGAGTTTTTGGAGGAGTGGAGCGAATCTCCTGGCATTTGCTGCATTTTGCTACCCAGGTCTCTATCTGTTTGTCTAAGCTAGGCCACCATGTGTAACTCCTGGCCAATGCCTTCATCCGCATGATGCCTGGATGTCCATTGTGCAACATTTTCAATACCCTATATTGCAATTTCTCCGGGACTATGACTCTGTCTCCCCACACTATGCAGCCTTTCTGGGAGAATAGCTCTGTTTGACAATTCCTAAATGGCTTGAACGTGTCATTGGTTGCGCTGACCGGCCAACCCCATTCTACCCAGCTGAGGACTCGTGCCAAAACAGGGTCCTTTTTTGTTTCTAAGGTGATGTCTTGAGTGGTCAGCGGCGGCGATTTGAGGGTTTCGATTTGCAATATGGCTAAGGTTGGAGCAGGGTCCTCTATGATGTCTGGTAGTGGAGAGCGGCTCAAAGCGTCAGCGTGGGGAATGGTTTTCCCCGGGCGGTGTTGCAATCGGTAATCGTAGGCGGCTAAAAATTCTGACCAACGTGTCATTCTTAGTGATAAGATATGGGGAGTTGGTTTGTTTCCTGCCAAAATACCAAGTAGTGGTTTGTGGTCTGTAATTATGGTAAAGGGTCTCCCATACACATATTCATGGAAACGTTTAATTGCGGATACAATAGCGAGAGCCTCTTTATCGAGTTGACTATAGTTCGTTTCGGTTTTAGACAAAGTTCTTGAAAAGAACGCAATAGTGCATTCCCTTTGGTAGGACATGGTTTAAAATGGCACCCACTCCAAATGGTGAGGCGTCACAGGTAACCATTAAGGGTAGAGACTCATTGTATTGCATTAATACAGTATCGGAGGTTAAGAGGTCTTTTACCTCTTGGAATGCTCTCTCTTCACGCCGTCCCCAGACCCAGGAAGCTTTTTTGTCGAGAAGTCTATGGAGGGGTTCGGCTACGGTTGCCTTCTGGGACAAGAAGATGTTATAAAAGTTAATGAGTCCCAGGAAGGCTTGGAGGTCTGTCTTATTCCTAGGTCTCGGGGCGTTTTTGATTGCGGTTAGTTTTTTTTCGGTGGGGTGGATTCCCTGTCTGTCAAGAAGGTATCCCAGGAGCTCCATTCTCTCCGTACAAAGTTGACACTTGTCCCTTTTTACCTTCAGACCAGCATCTTTAAATTTCTGAAGAACTTTTCTGAGTCGTTGTACTAATAACTCTTTAGTGGGGGCAGCTATTAGGACGTCGTCAAAATAAGGCACGATGCCTTTTATGCCTTGTAATAGTCTCTCCATTAAACTTTGGAAAATGCCAGGTGCCACGCTTACTTTGAATTGGAGTCTATTGCACTTGAAAGCACCTCTATGTGTAACTATTGTCTGGGTTTCTGCAGTTGTCGCGTCTACAGGTAGTTGCTGGTACGCCTGAGCTAAGTCCAATTTCGCAAATATTTTTCCGCCACCCAGGGAATGAAGGAGGTGTTGAACCACTGGTACTGGGTAAGCGCTCTGTTGAAGAGTATGATTTAGGGTGGCGTGGTAATCTCCACAAATTCTTCATGAACCATCTGGCTTCATGGGTGTTACTATCGGAGTTTCCCAGTGGGCATGGTCAATCGGTTCCAATATGCCCTGGGCTATCAGTTTATCTAGCTGCTCGTCGATCTTCGGTTTTAAGGCAAAAGGTACCCGATGAGGTTTAAGCTGAATGGGAGCTACATCGGGGCTAAGATTAAATGATATAGGGGTCCCCCTGTACTTGCCTAATGTTCCTGTGAACACGTCCTGGAATTCCTGGATGAGAGCCTCTTCCCAGTCGTTGCTTCTGGTTTGGTGTATGCCGGCTAGTTCAATCCCAAGTGGGGCGAACCACTGTAACCCTAACAAACTGGGTCGGTCACGATCTACGACAGTCAGGGGAAGCATCGCTGTGCTGTCCTTGAAGGATACTTGGACGTGGCTGAAACCGACAACTGGAATTCTGTTTCCCTGGTAGTCTTTCAGGATGATTCGTTGCGTGCTGAGGTCCTGGTGGCAGATGTCAGGGATCAGCTGTTTGAGGGTTTTCCAGGATACCATCGATAGGGATGATCCCGAATCAACTTCCATCACACGGTCGATTCTCAATAGTAACCTTTATGCGGATCTTTCCTGCATCGAACGATGAAGCGTGGCTGATAATAATGGTTTGGTGGGCCTCTTCTCATCTCATTGAAGAGGCAGGTGCTCAATTTCTGTAGTAGTAGTGGTGGTTCCATTGATGGTTCAGATGGTCCTGGTTCTCAGGAGGTTTGCCTGTCTCCTGACAGAGGTTGTTCTCCCTTCGGCTGGACTGGATTCTCGCTTGCTTCTGCAGATTTTTGCGATGTGGCCTCTTTTTCCGCAAGTACGACAGAGTGCGTCGAGGAATTTGCAGTCCGATCGTGAGTGGTTTGCCCCACAACCAGCACATTGGCGCGGACGTCTCTGATTTCTTTGCTCTCATTCCGAGCGGAGCCGGTTGACCTCCTCTTCCTCACTGTCTGAGGATGACTCGAGGTCTTCATGCTGGGTGGTGGTAGCGTGCTTCTCAGTGACGAGTGGGCTATCATTAGCAAGTTGGCGAAGCAGTGCGTTCGCTTGGCGCATTCGAGCGGCTGACTTCCTGGTTGCTTCTGCAGCAGTAGCATCGGCGATGACATCTGTAAGCTGATGTCGCCTTTCGCCATCAGTTTACTCTGCACGTGCAGTGCATTTAATCCCAGAACTATGCGGTCTCTTAGGGCTTCCTCTAAGTTTGCAAAACCACAAAGGCCTCCTAGGTTCCAGAGGTCAGCTACGAAATTTCCAACGCTCTCGTCCTTCCGTTGGTACCTCTGGTAAAATTCGTGTCTTCATATCAGTGTAGGTACTGCGGGTGCGTAATAGGCCCGGAGGATTGGGGCGAGGGTATCCCAATCCATGGTCTTCACTTCCGCCGTTTTTGCCAGTGTTTTAGCCATTTTGAAAACGGTAGGGCTGCAATGAATCAGCCGCTCGTTTCTTGCCAAGCGTAGCATCTTTTAAATTGTTGGTCTCCAGGAACATCTGGAAGTGATCTATATACGAGTCCCAGTCTTCGTTTGCTGGGTTGAATGGAGCAGGTGGTATGGCGCCGCTGGTCATCTTGCCGTCTATTGCGTGCACTCTTTTGCCACGTGCTCTGTCTTGTTCGATGCATACTTAGTCAGCTCTATCGTCTCCGTATCCCACCTCGTCGCCAGTGTTAAGTCCTGGGCATGGGCGCAAGGAACGGAGATGAGGCATCGAACAGTGACTTCAACTCTTTATTGTACAGAAGGAACAGAGCAAATACTTGGGCAGCAGCAGCTCTTTTATAGAGTTGGCTGCTATCAAAACAACCAATGATTTGAGCTTACCGCTTTCACAAGCATCCCCGTTAACAGCCAATCAGACTGGCCAAAACGACCAATCACAACTCGCTATTCACGGGCCAATGAGAAGTGCAGGATTACAAGCCTGCTGTAAAGTAAAGCTGTTTAGGGTTGTATCGCTGCATTGGCTTAGTCCATAACACAATCCTTTCCGTTTTAACCTGAAATGACTTGAGATTGCTCTAATTTGCTTGATTGCATTAAGTGTAATTTTGTATATTTTACAGTCTAACTTTTTACATATCTGTTTTGTAATCACAGCCTATTTGTAATATTTTAAGATATCCCCATTGATCCAACAGTTCTATTCCGTATTAAAACTAAGATATCGCCTTTAGATTCTAGCATAAGGGACTAAGATTAAGCCTACATAGAACACCTACAGCAACTTTGGCAGGCAGGCAGGCAGGCAGGCAGGCAGGCAGGCAGGCAGGCAGGAAGGAAGGAAGGAAGGAAGGAAGGAAGGAAGGAAGGAAGGAAGGAAGGAAGGAAGGAAGGAAGGAAGGACCTATAGTAAGGAAAAGAACTATTTTTTGCAACAAATATTAAAATGTATGGTTATAGAGCAGGGGCTTCAAACTTGACAGCTTTACGATTTGTGGACTTCACTTCAAGAACTACTCTCCAGTCATGTTAGGAATTTTGGGAGTTGAAGTCCACAAGTCTTAAACTTGCCAAATTTGAAGACCCTTGTTATAAGAGCTTTAAAAAACATTCAAAATTTTCAATTTTTCAAATTGGACTCTCAAGCTGTTCTAACTAATCCAAGAATTTAGATTATTATGTGCTCAGAATAATAAAAAAAAAAACCCTAACCCATTTTGAGTAATATGACTTTTAGTGTTCTAGATAGTTCAAATACTGCAACTGGGCTCTTTTCTGGGGGAAAGGGATTTGCTTCTTAGGACTTTTCACTTTTCTAGCATAAGGGCAAGGATTTATTGTGATAGGTTTAGGCTGAATGGGATGAGATAGAAAGGCCAAGGGATGCAGCAGTTATTTAAGCAAATGGCTAAAGGACCAAACAACAGTTTTGATTCTCCTTTGCTTTTGTAGAGATTGAAACACAGTTTGGAGCCAGGTTAAAGAGATTGTGAATTCTAGTGTTGCCTTAGGCACAAAGTTAGCCAGAGATGACCTTGGGCCAATCACTCTCTAAGAAGAAAGCAATGGTAAATTACTTCTGAACATGTTGCCAAGAAAACTGCAAGGGCACATCTAAGCAGTTGCTTGACGTCAAGTCTGACTGCAAAAAGCACAAAGTTTTTAAAAAATCTAATTATTATTTTGAAGATCATTTGATTGAAGATCATTTGACTGAAACTGGATGACTACTACTGTGGGGGCTTTCCTGGTGATATTACTTAGATGATTTAGATAAATCAATGTTTTAGTGTTTCTCTTTTAAAGTAGTATTATGATTGGTAAATATATTTTAAATGTTTTTAACCTTTCAATTACTTTTCAATTTCAATTTTGTACAATTTAATGAATTTGCGTTTAAAGCTAATTATAGAAGTAGTCATGCAATGTATGAACTGCACCCATATAGTAATCTCAAAACTTGCTTTTTCTTCTGACCTTTTTCCTAGTTTAGAGAAAGGCCTGTATGAATCTGAAAAAAGAAGATGCCACTACAGAATTAAAAAAGAGGATAAAGGCAGGATTTCCTTATCAAGACAGTGAAAGGATGATAGCAAGCATCATGGAACCTTGATTTTTTTTCAAATACTCACACTATTGTACACTAGTGTTCCCAACTGGCAACAAACATGAGGTTGAAGTTGGGCCCAGTCTTGTAGAAAAGATCTTCTCCTGGCACAAGAGAAGACGCAGCAGGTAATCAGCCATGCCCAATGATCACAAATTGCAGAGCCAACTTGCAAAAAGCAGCCTATCAAATATAAGTTAGTTAGTGTCAGTTGTATTCCTTAGAGTCATGTTGGATGTCCTTGAGTTTCATTGGACTAGCACCAAGTTCATTCCTTTCAGTATAGGAGTTGTTATCAGAACTCTTCCAATATAAAATTCTGGGTAAAATATTCATCTTGATTGTTGAAATTCTACCTATCAATGACAATTGTAGGTTTTCCCATTTTTTCAGGTCAGATGCTATCTGCTGTTTAAGCTTAATATAGTTATTCTCTTTCAATGTAGTACATCTTGACGTCAAATATATCCCCAAATATTTAACTTTGTTCGTAACTTGAATTTTCTATAAATCTGCCAGCTCTTCTCTTTGTCTTAATAACATGTTCTTTGTCAGAATCTTTGTTTTGTCTTTATTTGTTTTTAAACCAGCCATCTCACTATACGTCTCTATCTTTTCCAATAGTTTTAAAGCTGTCTCAAAAGGGTCTTCCAAAATAAAGACCAAGTCATCCGCAAAGGCTTGCAATTTGAATTCCTCCTTTTTGACTTTCATTCCTTTTATATTTATATCCTCTCTAATATTTCTATTTAAGACTTCCAAAGTCAATACAAATAACAAAGGAGATAATGGGCATCCTTGTCTTGTACCTTTTTTTAATATTGATAGAGTCTGTGAATTCTCCATCATTACTTTTGCCGTTTGTTATAATATACGGCTTCTATTGCTTGAATAAATTTTCTAGTAAAGCCCATCTGTTCCAATAATAATAACATAAATCTCCAGTTGACATTATCAAATGCCTTTTGGGCATCTAAGAATATCAAAGCCATTTGTTTTTCCGGGTGCGCCTCATAATATTCCAATGTGTCCAGGATTACCCTCATATTATCTTTAATCTGTCTCTTTGGTAAAAATCCATTCTGATCACAGTGAATAAAGTTATTTAGGTATTTTTTAAGCCTTTCTGCCAAGATTGAAGCAAAGATTTTATAGTCTGCATTCAATAAGGAAATAGGTCTATAGTTCTTAATTTGTAATGGGTCAACCCCTTCTTTTGGAATAAGTGTAATATAAGCTTCTGACCATGTTTCAGGTATTTTCTTATTTATCATAACTTAATTCATGACTTCTAACAGTGGAATGCTCAACGATTCTTGTAATGTTTTATAAAATTCTGCCGGGAAACCATCTGGTCCTGGTGCTTTTCCATTGTTCTGTCTGTTGAGTGCTTCAGTTAATTCCATCATTGTTATAGCACTTTCTTACATTTTCATCAGGTATCTTAGGTAGGTTAGCATTTTGTAAATACTGTTTAATTTTTTCCTTATCAAGATCCTCCTGTTTATATAATTGTCCATAAAAATCTCGAATGATTGCCTTTTTCTCCTTATTACCATAACAAATTTGACCATGATCATCTATTAACTGTGATATTTTCCTTGACTCTTTCTCTTTTCTCAACTTATATGCTAACCATCTACCTGGCCTATTTGCATCTTCAAAATAGTTCTGTTTAGCACTTCTAATTTTTTGTGCCAGTTCTTCTTTCTCTGCTTGATCCATTTTATGTTTAATTATGTCCATTTTAAGTTTGATATCTTTTTTCTGTGGCATCTTCTGTAATTCTTTTTCCAGTTTTTTATGGTCATCTTCTAGAGCTTTAATCATTTGCCTCTTCCTAATGTTCTTTTTCTTTATATGGTCAATTATTAATCCTCTTGCATATGCCTTCATTGTATCCCAAACATTCTGTATTGAAGTATCTTCTTTTTTGTTTTCATTGAGGAAGAAGGCCAATTCTTTTTCCATCCATTGTGTAAAATCTTTTTCCTTTAGAATAGTATTGTTTAATGTCCATCTAGATCTTCTTTTTTGTCCTTTCCATTTAATTGTCATTGGATTATGGTCTGCCCATATACTTGTTTTAATATTTATTTCTTGAATATTAGATAATAATTCTGTTGATGTCCAAATCATATCTATTCTGGACCACGATAAATGCCTGTTTGAATAAAAAGTATATTGTTGAGTTTTAGCATTTCTTTCTCTCCATATATCTTTTAAATTTAGTTCATCTGTCATTTTAAAAAAGGATTTAGGGAGAGTTTTCCTATTTTGTTGTGTTGTTTTTACTGTATAGTCTAGTTTATTGTCTACAATTCCATTAAAGTCCCCCATCATAAGTATGTTAACATAGTCCAGTTCAATTATTTTCATATGTAATTTTTTTATAAAATTCTTCTTGTTTATCATTTGGGGCATAAATTGCAACCAAGAGTGTTTTTATATTATTATCCACTATTTCAACTATTAATACTCTTCCGTCTTCATCCGTATCAATCAATTTGGCTGGAGTGGTTTCTTTAACGTACAAAACCACTCCTCTTTTCTTACAATGAGTCAGAGAAGTAAATATTTTCCCTAACTTTGGTCGTATCAATAATTGTTCATGTTGTTTTTTAATGTGTACTTCTTGTAAGCAAATTATATCAAATTTTAGCTTCTCTAATTTATAAAAAGTTTTCCTTCTTTTGATAGCTGAGTTCAGTCCATTTATATTCATGGAAATCAGTTTTTTTTCCCCCATAATTATACTTTATATTTAGGTCTAACAGCTCTCGTGGATCTTATTTCACGTTGTTCTTTGATCTCCATTTGTCCACCTGTTGCGCCTTCTTCTTTTTCCATCTCCATTTGGTCCTCTTCAAATTCAGTTAAAATCTTTTCTTTTTCTGTCTCCATTTCTCTTCTTTCGAAAAATTCCTCATAAAACATTTCTGCTTTCGCAATTGAATCAATTCTGTGTCTCTGTTCTTGCCATGTAAACATTAATCCTTCTGGAATCAGCCATCTATAGTTCACCTCTTTTTTCAATAGCATTTTAGTCAAAAATCGATACTCTCTTCTAATCTCTCTCACTTTTCTAGGTACTTGTTTTAAGACCAAAATCTCTTTGCCTTTATATTTCAACCCCTTCTCTCTTACCACTTGTAATATTTGGTTTTTAATAGTTTTTTTAGTGAATCTAACATGGACCTCTCTTGGTAATTGGTTCCTCATCGCATATCTTGTGAAGACTCGATATATCTCATCTACTCCATCCATCATCTTTTCCTCTGCTATTTCCAAGACTCCAGCCAGAATTTCAATCATTACTGCCGCCAAGTTTTGTCCTTTTTCTTCCTCGATATTTTGGAATCTAAGATAAAATTCTGACCTGTCCATCTCCCACTTCAACATCCCACTTTTTTCTTGTTCGACCATTGTTAATCTGTTATCGATATTCCCAATTGTATCATCTCTTTGCTTGTCTTTCTCTTCTACTTTTTGGATTCTCTCATCATGTTCACCATCATTTGTTGAAAATTTTCAAGTTTCTCATCCATCTTTCCAATTCTTTGATCAATACTCTCCATTCTTTGTTCCATACTTATTTTAAGATCTTGTATTCCTTGAATAACCATCGTTAAATCCACTTGTGCTTTGTCTTGCTTCACCATTGTTGAGAGTCGTCCTCCAGATGACGGGGAGACAGGAGCAGAAGTTGAGATGCCCGAAGGTAAAATTTTCTTACTCATTTCGATAACTCAGGGTCTTCCGGGTCTTTTAATCCAATTAGTGAGGTAGCCAATTATAATCCAATTTAAAAAAAGGAAAACACCACAAAAAATGAAAAACAAGACCAGTAATAAGTAAAAAGCCCAAAATTAAAAGGAAAGAAAAAAATTCTTCAGGTTCTTCAAGACCTTAATCCAATTGTAAAATACACAAATATAATTCAAAAGTAAAAATTAAAAAATGAAGAGAAAAAAAGAAGCAAAATAAAGCCCAATAATATCAAACAATAATAAGCAAAGAAAAAGGAAAAGAAAAAAAAAGAAAAAGAGAGTTCTTCAAATTCTTCCCACCTTAATCCAGTTGAAAAACCACAGAGAATGAAAAAAAAAACCATAAAAATAAGTCAAAAATAGAAATCAAAAGGCAAACATCCCCATGAAAAAAACAAAAAAAAAAAACAAAAAAAGGAATATTCTGAGGCTTTCCCCTTTAAAAATAAAAAATGAAAATGAAATATAATAAAAAATAAAAAAATAAAAAAATCAATATTACAAAATAGTGTGGGGTTGGAGGGGAGGAATGGAACAATTAATAAGGAGTTAAAAAAAAAAAAGACACACACTGCCTTTTATTTATCCAAGGCTCTTATTTGACTTCTCCACAAATTTCAAAGCCAAACTTCAAATATTCATTTGATAATAGAAGTTCCAAAGAACACCTGTATAAACATCCTCCAGTACTCTTCCCTCTATCTTATCATTTCCAGTAGCCTTGAGAAAAGTTTTTCAAACAAAAGTTTTTCAACTTCAAACAGAATATTTTTCAAGCCTCTAGTTGGCAGTGTTACAAAATTTATTCAATCCACTCCCCCTTCTTCCCCCCTGAAAAAAGCCTAAAAAGAGAAAAAAAAGTATGTATGTATATTTATGTATATTAAAAAATAATATTAAAGGGGGCCTCTATTTTAAAAAATATAAACAGTCAGAAAGGCAAAGAGAAAACAAGTAAATATAAAAATATAAAAGAAAAAAACCAGTCTGATTAGCTAGATCGCAATAGAAATTAAGTAAAGAAAAAAAAAAAGTAATAATAAAAAGCCAAGCCTCACTTTGACATTACTAAAAAAAAATGCTGCTAAATCAAATTCTGTCAATAAGTTTACAGATTTCTTCTCGTATTAGAGTGTTCTTAAGTCCCAAGCTAAAAAAAGAGATCCTCACCAGCCGATACACTTCTTTCTATCCCGTTCTTCCGGAGCTGTCCCAGCTTCAGTAGCCATGGCTGCCTCTCCGCCATTGGCAAAAGGGCTTCTTCTGAATCAACCAGGGACTTGCGATGTCCCCGGAATCTACAGAACGCGCCCTTTGCTGTCACCGTCACTACGAGATGGTTTAGGTCCGTTGGGACCGACCAGGGGCGAAGATATCAGCTGTGATCTCAGAGCCCCGAGATCGCAGCTGTATCGCGGCGACAAAGCTCCGTCTTCTCCTATATAAAGCTTAAACAGCAGAAAGCATCCGACTTGAAAAAATGGGAAAACCTACAATTGTCATTGATAGGTAGAATTTCAACAATCAAAATGAATATTTTACACAGAATTTTATATTTGTTCCAAACAATACCAATTAGATTAAGTAAGGATTACTTCGAAGAATTAAATAAAATTGTGTTGAAGTATATATGGCAAGGCAAGAAAGCGAGAATAAAATTAAAACTTTTACAGGATGCTAGAATTAGAGGAGGATTTGGCCTTCCTAATTGGGAGTTGTATTATCAAGCTGCAAACTTAATGTGGGTTAAAGAATGGATAACGTTAAGAAAGTCTAGATTGTTGACATTTGAAGGTCTTGACAAGACACTTTTTGGAGTTTCCTTTTACTTTTTTTTCTTGTTTCCAGTGGTGCTTCCTGCTGTAATTTTTTTTCTTATTCCATTAATTTTTGTGAACACTAGATGGAGCTATGGCAAAGCTATGTTGTATATATATGTGTGTGTGTGTGTGTATGTGTATGTGTATGTATGTATGTATGTATGTATGTATGTTTTCTTAAGTTTTCGCGGGTACTTACATGTCTGGCATTCAGCTTTGTTCAGTATTTTCCCACGTCATAATAGTGGTGCTTTTAAAGTTGTAGCAACGTTTCAGCAGAATCTCATCTGCCATCATCAGGCTTCTGTATAGTGAACAGAAGAGATGATTCCACCAGGCTGTCAATCATTTGGAAGCCTGCACTCACAAACAAAAAAATCTCCACACCACAAGCCAGGCAAACACCTGGGCACAAACAGATCCCCCCTGATACCTCCAGCTCAAACACACCCCAACCAGGCACCCAGATGAAACCCAGCTTCCTAACTAATGATAGCCGTCCATTTACCCGAAGCCAAGCTGCACTAAAGGCCTCCAATAAAGTAACACAATGTTGCCAGCCAATCAAGATACAAAAAGAGCCCCCCCCCAAAAAAAAACAGACAGAAGATATTAGTAGCAGAACACAGCAAACTCCAAGACCAATAAACACAGACCAAGACTCTCAACCAATCAGGAGGAAGAAAAAACCATTCTGACACAGCAATAGGCTGCCCCAAATTTAAATCTGAAACCACTGTAAAAGTCTTACTCACAGACAAACACTATACAGAAGCCTGAAGATGGCAGATGAGATTCTGCTGAAACGTTGCTACAACTTTAAAAGCACCACTATTATGACGTGGGAAAATACCCGAACAAAGCTGAATGCCAGTATGTATGTATGTATATACTGTATTTTACAGGCATGCATATATATAAATGCACACAGAGACACACAATAGTAATTGACCCTGGCCAAATGGTCACAAGAATGATTTAGAATTTTTTAGAGCTTGCAGAATTTACACCAAAACTGACGCAGTTTATGGAAGCTAAATTTGAGATGTTTGAAAAAGAAACTGACCAAAATTACTGGTGATGTTAAACAACAAGAGTTGACTTTTTGGAAAACAGAATTCATATTAGGATGCTAAGTTAAAAAGAAATTAGATAATATTGCATTACTTGAACACAGAGTAAAGGAATAGTGCCTGAAGTGGAAAGAGCGCTACCAATTCTATTGTACCTTCAAACTGAAACAGTTCTGTCTTTATACCAATTTCTAAGTTGCTGGCCTAAAATAGACTTCCTCCTACCTTGAGTAGATATTGACAGTACAATTCACAGAATTTTGAGACCAAATAGTCATAAACTAGTAAAAACTTTGAAGTTGCCATCCAGCACATCTGGAGTGGCATTTGGAGAAGACTCGGAGAATTCCAATAGAGTGTCTAGTTAAATAGATAGATAGTCATTATTAATTTAATTAATTATTAATTTAACCAATAGCACAGGCAGACCAGGCAACAAGTTGAGAGGAAATCCAGACCATAACTTTTGATAACAAAAGGCAGTACTGAAGGCCTCCAGAATTCAAAATTATGATCTAATGACATTAGAAATTTAGTGCAGCATTCCCAAATTATCCTGTCTAAACATGTTTGATCACAAATCCCTGAATTTCCACATAGAATGACCAAAGCAATTGATATAAATTATTTATTTCATAGTGATCACAGCTAAGTCATAGTGATTCTCTGGCAAGATGGCGCCGACGATGGCTGCCTCTGTGAAATGCTCTCTAATGGTTTCCAGGCAGAAGGAAATCAACAATTAGCAGATGAATGTGTTTTACTGCAGGTTTGAAAGGAAACTTCAGCCATCTATCACCACAACCCACATCTTAAACATACCAACAACAGCCACGCCTCCTACAACTGGCTCCAATCCATTGGGTTCACAACCTCTGGTGATCGCAGAAAAAGAAGTTTTTGTCTATTATACAGACAAAAGACAGGAAAAGCACCAGGACCAGACAAGATAACTCCTTCTTGCTTAAAAGTCTGTGCTGACCAATTGGCCCCCATCTTCACCTGATTCTTCAATAGTTCACTAGAGATGTGCTATGTTCCTTCCTGCTTCAAACGCTCTACTATCATCCCAGTGCCAAAGAAGACCTCCATCAAGGAACTGAATGACTAAAGACCAGTTGCTCTAATATCTGTAGTTATGAAAATCTTTGAAAGTCTTGTGCTGTTCCACCTGAAAAACATCACGGATCTGCTGTTAGATCCCATACAGTTTGCATACCGAGCAAATAGATTGACAGATGATGCTGTTAATATGGCTCTCTGTATTACATCCTACAACATCTTGAATCTCCAAATACCTATACAAGGGTCCTCTTTGTAAACTTCAGTTCAGCATTCAATACCATCATTCCAGACACTCTTCTAAGTAAATTAAACCAACTAGCAGTACGTGAACAAACTTGTAAGTGGATCATAAGCTTTCTAACAGAAAGGAAGCAGCAGGTGAAGCTAGGCAAAATCACATCCAATACTTGTACAATCAGCACCCCCCTCCCCCAAGGCTGTGTGCTTTCTCCACTTCTCTTCTCCCTATATACCAATGACTGCATCTCAAACGATCCATCTGTTAAAATACTGAAGTTTGCTGATGACACAACAGTGATTGCTCTCATTTGAGACAACGATGAATCCACATGCAGACAGGAACAATCAATGTAACTGAACACACACAAAACCGTAGAAATGGTGGTAAACTTTAGAAGAAACCCTCCCATACTACCACCTATTACAATACTAGACAACACCATATCAACAGTAGAGACCTTCATATTTCTAGGTTCTACTATATCACATGGCCTAAAATGGACACCTAACATCAAAAATGTCTTGGGATTCGTTGCCAAGATACTCTCAATCTTACATGGGAAAAGACCCGAACACGCCAAGACTTGCATACCTGTACCCGTGAAAATCTACTATATATATATCTACTATATATATACCTCATTACCAAATATGTAACAAGTTATATACTCCGTTAAAAATATTATCATATAATATTTTTAACGGAGTATATAACTTGTTACATATTTGGTAATGAGGTATATGAACATAGCATAAAAATGATTATATTGTTATTTGTTTATATAATTGGCTAAATGAAAATAAGATGGAAAATATAATTTGTGTAAATGCCATGAAGTTAGAGGGAAGGGTGTACATGAAATATATAGAAATATACAACAGTGGCAAAAATAATATTAAAAAGGGGATAAAATAATGGATGAAATAAATTAAGATGAATTTGTGAATAATTAATGGAATGATATGATTTGATAAATCTGCAAATATGATGAATATAAGAATATATGATTAATGAATAGAACTGAACAACATTTTTAAGCTCTGCATTTGGCCTCAGTGGAAAGGCCAAAATATTTTAAGCATGGTAACTGGTTTACAAATATATTTGTTATGGCAGTTTATCAGGATGAGAATTATGGAGCAACATACCATATATGAAATGTACTCTAACAAAAAAGTGAAAGAAATACAACAAAGAAAAAACCCCATAATATATATCATTATCAATCAATACAAAGAAAATACTTGATACACTTTTGTAATCCAAATATTATTCAAATATCCTTTTTAACCTCGTGTATTCTGTATAAATGAGGCCCATATATAATTATACTTATCTAAATAAATCCTGCATCTATCTATAGCCAATCCACTCATGCGGCAAGTGCAATCTGATCTTCAATACATTGAATAGAGTCATACATTTATACTTACGATACTACTTTTAGTCATAGTAAGGGCATGAAGAACCTATTTACATTCTCCTGTTATCAAATTCCATGTACTATAGCATCCTTTGAAAATTTTAGTTTTTGTCACACAATCATCATTTATATAATTCACTACTTTCCCCAAAACTTGGTAAGTAGAGGACAGTGTAGAACGTATGTTTTAAAGAGATATCTTATTACATCTGAAAGAAAATGTTGTTTTTAACAATCTTTTTCTGTACAAATGTAACGGAGTCCAATAAATTCTAAATATTATTTTTATTATATAAATCATAATTTGAGATCCACTGACTTACTATAAAAGTTAAGACACTCTTCCATTGTCTAGATCAGTGTTTCTTAACCTGGGCGATATTGCCCCCCAGGGAGCAATTTCATTTTTCAGGGAGGTGATGGAACGAAAAGGGGCAACACGGGGGCAAAGGAATGGAAGGGGGGTTGATATGGGAGCGATGAAGCGAGAAATTTTTGAGACTTTTTTCCTACAGGGAACCACTGTATATCTGTCATACAAAAACATCAGATCGCTCGCTATTAGTGGATTGAACTGTGTTTTAAAATGTTCCTCCAGCTAGCTTCAGTACAGAACACCATACATATGTGAATACGCATCGCTCATTTTCATGCGTGTTGCGCAGCAGCCTCTATCACTCTACCCATTAAATTTGTCGCTCCGATTTTTGTTGCTTTCCTTCTGTAAAAATTTTCTTTGTGTTTTTTTAACCCTTTTTATAGTGTGCATGAATATATATTTTCCTCGAATCTTAATTTAGTTTCAGTTTTTATCTTGAAATTCTTAGTTCTTGCATTGCAGTTTGATCTTATGCCCTTTTTATATTTCTTTTTGAGTCTTAAAATTCACTTGTAATTAAATCATTAAATGTTTTTTTCAGGCATTTCATTTTCTTCCAATTGAATTTTGTTTTCAGTGGTCATTTGCATTTAAGTGTCTTGAATAAATAAGATAATAATGAAATACATGTATCATGAAGTTTGGGAGTAAAGTGATGGGTGGCATCAGAATTTTTCACACAGTTGAGATATGGGAAAAAGACTGGAAATAAATTATTTGCATCGATATGTCCTGATGACAATTTTAAAGAAAACAAAAAACATGTTTGCATAAATTGAAGAATTATTTCCCTGTGTTGTGATTGAGAGGTTATGTTGGGGGAGGATGATGATGATAACTTCCTCAATGGCTCAAGGGGGCAATTCTTTCAAAAAGGTTAAGAGCGACTGGTCTAGATAATATAGGAATCTCGACTTCTTTATTTGACTCTTTTCTTAAATCACATTGATTTACTGATAACTAATATAAAAACTAATAGGGTTTTTTTAGTTTTAAAAAATTGAACAAGGTGTTCTAGTGTCTTAGATGTTGAAAGTGCTGCTGGTTTAAACTAAGTTTTTAATAAATGTTAAAACTGTAAATATTTGGGTTATACCTGATAGACATTTATCTCTTAACCTGGAGAATCTTAAATTTTCATCATCATTAATTGGTCCTAAGTCAAAATCCCCACTTCCATCCAATTTTTCCAACTCACTATCTTTCTCTCAATTTTTAAGGTTGGATTTCATAAGGTCAATTTGGGGAAAAGAGGTCTTTTTTAATATTAGATATTACATTCCATAACTTTCTAACTGACATAACAATTTCCAGAGATACCTGAGATTTAGTATGTTTGGATCTCAATATTGTACATTGAACCAAAGGTGCTTTATATATTATTGGCTAATTGATTTTTGGTTTCCAGTATTTAGCATTTGATAATAGGTAAGCAATGATAATACAGCTCTAGAATTGGAAAACCAAGTTCTCCTTCATTAAATGATAATTTCATTTTCTGTAAAGACATTCCTGGAATCTAAGAACCTCACAGACATTTTCTTAAAATATTTTCCAGATATATAAACCAGAATTTCTCTCAGAATATCAACTAATCTTGGAATAATACTCATTTTGCAAGCACTTTTGCAAATACTTTCCTCAAATAGTAATGTTTGACTAGTAATTCACATCTTAATTGCCACATGGATGGATTCCACATGGAAAAGTCTTTGGTGATAGCTAGGAAGAGTCAATTAATCTAAAATGATCAGGACAATCCCATCGTTGCAGAGCAAAACCAATTTTGAGATTTCTGCCCTGGCTTCTTATTATCTTCTAAGCTCAGTTCAAAGTGTTAGCCATTACTTATAAATCTCTATAAAGCATAGCACTGTGTTACATCAGTCAATGCTCTGCCACAGCTAAATCAGCCCATTCAGACAGTTAGAGGAGGCATCTCTAAGGTATCCTTTTATGCCCAAACTTCATGGATTTGTACTGTACAAGATGGAAGGCCATCTTTGCACAGCCACTGTATTGCTGATGTTAATCCTGGAGGTTTGACCAGTGCTATCTATCCCTTCTTGTATTCAGGAAAATTGTGAAACTTTCCCTTTTCAATATATTTTTGGCATTGTGTGTATATTTTGTTGCATTTTAAATGGAGTCTTATTTTGTTTTTGTACTACCATTGATTTGTTTCATTGTACATTACACAGTTATTAACTTGGGACAGTTAAGTAGATATAATATTTAAGTAAGTCAATTGATGAATATTTTTGTTGGCCTCCTGGTATATTTATTCTATGTATCACAGGAATAAATAATTTCATGCACTCCAGACAGTGATGCAGTTCCCACAATCCATAATTGGTTGACTTACCACAATGGATTATAGTTATTGGCCGTGATGGAAGTTGAAAGCCACATCAACTAGAGACCACCAAATTGCTGATACTATTTTAGAATACTAGAAATGTCCTACAGCACAAATAAAAAACTGTACTTTGTAGCAGGGATATTTCAAGAATTTGGTATTTGCAAATGTCAATATGAAATTTCTGTGGGGTTGTAGAAGAGTATAAAATAATTTTAAAAATAAATGTAATAAGTTTAAATGATAAATGTAAAGAAATAAATACTACCTTGCTATATCAAATTAAACTGATAGCTAAATTCTTTAAAGTAAATATATTATGTTGAAATATTTGATTCATATTCCACTTTTTCAAAGAAATTGTTTTCTGTATATTAATAATACTCCTTTAATTATTAAAATACAAAAGAGAAAGTAGTTTTTTTTAAAAAAATGTTAAAACACTAAAATTAATTAATAATTTCAGTACCAGCATGGCATAGGGTGTATTTTTTTCAAACAAAAATGGGAACCAAATGCAACTCCTGTAAGAGAGAATTCCATGATCTGAGAGTGATGCAGGGAAAAGGCCTTTTCCCAAATGATCTCTGGTAGTGAAGTCATTTTAATAAAAGTTATACTGCAAATGCCTGGCAGGTTCATAAAAGTAGAGGCAGTTCCTCAGAAAGCCAAGCCATAATATCTGATACATAATGAAAATCTGTATAGATATTTAAATACAGATGCTATATGAACTTTGCATTGTGCATCTGTTAGAAAATCTAGCTACCACATTTAACACTGATTGCAACTTTTGGTTACTGTTCAAAGATAATCTCAGATAAATTATTTGATGTTAAAAAGTATTTAATTTTCTTTTTTAGCTAAAAATTGGGGGGGATTTGGTTACCTTCAATTTTTTTTTAAATATATTTTTTTTGAGGACAAGTCCCTGCAATTTTCTTAGCAGGATTTTTCAGAAATACTGTTGTCATTGCCTACTTGTAGAGGAGATGGCTGATGATAGTTCCACCCTTGAATTAGTACCTGTATCTAATCCTTGTAATTATCTGGCTGAGGGGGTTCAAGCTTATACATAACAGCAGTGGGACATTGCATCATATTCATGTATGCTGCACTTGATGGCCACTTGCGTAAGCAAACTTGATTTGATTTCCAGTATTGTCTGCCATTGATTGTCTGCCACATCCCATTGAATTCTTGTGGAAGATCATTAGTGTGCTCTTTACAGACCCATGTGTGTGGCATTGAGTTATAAGCTTTCCTGTAGTCTGTTCAGTCTAGTCTATCTATGAGTAAATGGCATTTGGTATTCCCAATGACCTTTTGAGTTATGCTCATACTTGCTCATATAGTTCTATTTGTTGGTGGTTATGATGCCCAATAGGACTTCCACGTTGTTTGAGACAGATTATTGCTACTAGTGCTGTTCCATTGTAGTTATCTTTTATGATAGCACTGTCCTTCCTTGTGTTAGCCAGTGTGAGTGAGAGTATGCTGGTTCATCTGTGTTGCTAGATGTTCGTACATCACTGTTAATTTCTTTAGCTAGTAGGTGAGGATCATGTTCAGGCCAGCTGCCATCCAGCTTCATGTTCTTGACCCACTTTGGAAAATAGGGCATTAATTTTTTGGCCTTGACTTCTCTAATGTATCTTCTTAGCCTGGATCTTCTGAGCCTTTGTTTAGAAATCTCTAGAGCTTCAGATGGAGTCAGGCCCTTGTATTTTTTTCAGGAACTGAGTCTTATCCTTCACACACTTCTGTAATTGCACCAACTGTCTAAACTTTCTTTCAATGGCCTTCACTTTTGGTCTCTAACCTCATTTTTCATGGGTGGTATGTATTACTGTTCTTGTTTATGTAGCCAAGCATCTCCAGGTTTACAGCAGCTGAGCATATACCAATTCATTGTTTGAGCTATGGTGGAATCAGGGATTGTCATGAAGGTTCTATTAGTATCTTCCAGTATACTATCTGATGGTACTTCTCCACTGAGCCTTGATAACTGGTTTTGAGGGTTAACTGTAGCCAGCTTATCCATGATCTTATGGCTCATATCAGCAATTAGTGCTCTGTATTGGAGATAATGGTAATGGTTGATATATTCTTCCAGGTCTTGAGTTTGGTATGTAATGTGTAACTGGTCTGTCTTAAGTTGTGACAGAGCACCTTCTGTTCATTATATTGAAGTGTTGAGTAATTAGCAATTTCTCAGTTAGTGTGGATGCATGTCTTCTGTTCATCTATAGTTCTCTCATGCATTTCATATATCCCCACATTGAGTCTGCTAGTGTAGTAGCATTCTATCAATTCCAGGCTCTCTTATCTTATCCATGTATGGTTTGTTCCAGTAGCCCACTTATCATCCAATTATCTTGTTTCCCCAACATCTGAGGTGGACTTTGTAAATCCAGGCAACATCCAAACCGGCAGTACTCTTCTTGATCATGTGACTTTTATATTTGATGTAGACAGGTGAAGTGTTTTGGGTCAGTATCCCTACTGGTAAGCTTGATGCCAGCTGAGTTTTGAATTCTGGTCTCCCATGTCAAAGCATTAATCACTATAATATCTAGTCATTAGATAATAGTTGGGGGCAAAAATCAAGAGAAACACTGAAATTGTAAAAGTTTGAAGGACTTTCTATAGAAACACATATAGACACATACATACAAAGCTACAGTAATTACACTAACTTTTGTACCAATTAATACATCAATATAGTTCTGACCTATAGTACTTATTCCTGTAAATAGACAAGTGAGTAAATTCTGAGTATCACAAAGTTGCATATAATTTGGGTATACTCCTTTTGGATGTAATATTAAATAATTATATTTGGGTAACTCATGAATCCAGGATAAATATACAAGAATGCCAGGGAGATCTGCATTTATATTTATCTCATCAGTTAACTTATTTGCCGCCTCAATCAGAAAGCATCTAGGTGACATACATATTAAGACAAAATAAAATTCCAAGAATGAATTTAATAATTGATCATGATTCTTCATATTCTTAATAAAAACAAAGAGAAATCATTCTTTGACTATGGAAGCCAAAGGTACCTGAAATAATTATTTCTTTGTCCAAAAAAAGGTGAGGGGTACAATGCAGAAATCCTGAGAAAAGACAAGATATACTGTAAATGTAATATTTTATATATAAAATAACAAAAATGTACTTAGCATTTGAAAAATGGAAAGATTTTAAAACAAAAGATGAGAACAAATATTTATATGGGTTCCAGGCAAGATTTTTTATATGACTGAAAGATACAGTAGCCAATAAGTTTATAGATGAGGGCAGAGCAAAATATATTACACATAAATAAAATTGGCAGGTCTGTGGATGTAGCTCATAACTATGAGAATATTGTTGTGCTTCTCTGGCAGCCTTATAGCCTCTCTTTCCTGAGAATACCATGGCCCTTAATATAGCTGGTCATGGTAATAGCTCATATATGAAGCCTGCAGGCTCAGGCAGCAGCTGGATGGCTTAATGCTTCACATCTCTCATAATAAAACATGCAACACTACCCAGAAAGATCATGCACTGCAGATCCACCAATGGTCACCTCAGGTCCCAAAGTGCAAAAACAGCAGAATAAAGTAATATCTCATACATGTCTCAATGAAGTTAATAAACTTCAATCTGAGGAGATTTTCTTTTAAAGAATCCTGTTTATTTTTAAAGGAAAATAGTACAATATATACATAAAATGCTAGCACAGGAAATTTTTGGGAATTGCACCAATAGCATTCTTCAATGGCACTTATTTTCTTTCAGGTAATTATTAACTGAAATATTTAATCCAGATTATCTGAATGTGGACTTCAAATAATAGGAAAGAATTTTAAATTATTTAAAGAATATTATAAAATGATATGGCTTTCTCCAATGGATAGCCCTCCTGATATTTTGCATTACAATCCTATTTTTATTCTCTCCTAATAACCAAAATGTTATTGCACAATTAACATGCTTGCTTCCTTCAGTATGTATATCATTTTGTACATTCTATCTTTATAAAAAATAGAAAATGATAAACAGTCCAGGAATGGATGGCAGGTTGGATGGCAGTCAATGTACTGCTATGAAAGAGCTGAGATCTTACCGAATAATAATGATGTGTATGATGTGGCTAGATTATAGTCTTCGGGATATCTAATTGCTGATGTTGCCTTAAAGACAAAGAAATCCAAAGCTACAGAGGCAGAATTGCAGTGGGGATGTGTAATGTAAAATACATATATACAGGAAAGTTGAAAAGAATTGACTGACACTGATATTTTGGGCAATATCAATGAATTGAGACTGAGTGCAATTAGCACTTTCAGACAGAAGATCAGACTGTTTCCTGTATAGGACATGAAAAGCAAAGAAGAAATAGTATTGCTTTTATAGTTAAGAGTATAGAAAGAACAATATGTGGTCAATGATCACATTAAATTTTGTGGACACTCATTTAATATGATCACCCAAGTTGATGCATCAATTACCAATGAAACACAGAATGCAGATTAAGAGAGATGGATAGAAATGAGAAATGGACAGAGGAACAAAATTTGGTGTGCTTCTTATATATGTAGAATGGAATGCCAAAGTTGGAAATATTAAGAAGAAATGTAGCTTACTATGTGACCTAGAAAATGGAAATAAAGCAGGATGTCTTACAAATTTCAGTTAATCCAGCAACATCTTCATTTCTAACAGAATCTTCAAAAAAGCAAAACACTGGTATACATGGACACCATCAATTGTCTACATTATTGGTATAAGGAAGTGGAAGAGCTGTTATAGCACTAAAAATATGGCCAGAGGCTTTATGTCAAACAGATCACAACTTTCTTCTATGTAAGTTTGAAGTAGAGATAAAAGAAGAAAACCAACCAGTTTCTATTATATGATGTTGAGCATGTACAGTACCCATTGTTTTCATGGAGAACATCGGGGAATCATTCTGTAGTTCTGAACTTCATCGATAGAGAACAGGATAAATTATTGATTGTAATAAAAATGTTACAAATGGTGAATGTGAAAAGACATTGCCAAGGACCAAGCAACAGAACAAAGCAAAGTGCATGCTATAGAAATTGCCAAGAAGAGAAGATGGGGGAAAAAAGACAACAGTCTCAGGAAAGAACTTAACAAAGAATTTCAGAGAGGTGTTGAAAGATCAAAAAATATATATATTATCATATACGTAAAGACTTTGGACATGGAAAGACATGAACAAATAAGGAGTCTTCCAAAAGGTCTCTGAACTTGGAGATCCCAATATTCATTTGGTATGCTAAAAGATGCTACTGAACTCGCAAAAAATAATAAAACTAAGGGCCTATTGCCTAGGGAATAAAGTTGTTTGAAATGAGATTTAAACATGACAAAACAAACTTTTTCAAAGAGCATAATTAATTTGTCAAATTTATGACAAGTTGTGTCAATGACGACTATTTTGAATTACTTTAAAAAGGGATATATTTAGAATAGAATAGAATTCTTCATTGGCCAAGTGTGATTGGACACCCAAGGAATTTGTCTTGGTACAAATGCTCCCAGTATACATAAAAGAAAAGATATATTCGTCAAGAGTCAAGAATCATAAGGTACAACACTTAATGATAGTCACAGGGTACAATAAGCAATCAAATCATACTAGGAAACAGTAAATATAAATCGTAAGAATACATTTATGCAACAATACCTATCAACGACTATTGGTCTTGAAAACTGTTACATATGGGTTGGAGATATTATGCTTTACATACGAAACTAATGACAGGGGAACAACAGTGGAGTGTACTTTCCTGTTCTATTTATAAGCCAAGGAATTTGTTTGATCATTATAAGAAACAAAATGCTCAGCTAAGATGGATCTTTGCCTGATGCAGAAGGGCTGCACTTAAGATGATATGAAAATAATGGACAGAATAGTTCTATCTTCATATTAGAACTGAATGACATTGAATTAGGAATTGGGTGAAAAGCAAAAAACAGGACAAGACCTTTCACCCAATGTATAATTTTGTAAATTTTGATGTTGCAGAAGCAATATGCATGTTGTGTGAAAAAAGTAGATTAAGGGATATTTTTAATTGATTAAATTCTACTGAACCACTCACCAGCTTTTCATACTTTTGATATTTTTCTATGGAAGCTGCTCAGGATGACTTGAAGACATTGTATTTTTATGGCCTGCTGGTTGCTTCATAGTAAAACCATGAAGTATCAAGAATTCTGTCTTCTATACTGTACAGTGTCAGTGAAACTAATATGTAATTATCCAATGATTTTATGAGGCACGAATAATATAGTGACATAATTAATTCCTTTTCATTCAAATTAAGTAATTCTGATTGATTCAACAAGATTCTTTCGTCATTATTTATTAAATTTGTTTTGAAGTTTGATTCTCAACTGTTTTTAATGAGGAACAGTCACAAGTCAGCATTTCATCAAAATGATGAAATGTGTAGTGATGTCATAATGCACATATCTTATGTATTATGAGTGATGTTATCTCACAAAAGTACAAAAGGGGCAAAATTTTCATCACAATTTAGAGATGGCCATGTTGTCATTAGTTAAAAACTGATCACTGACAGCAAAATTGATATTTAGATTCCAGCTGTTAATATGCCAATTATTAAAAAATAAGTATGTAATATTCAATTCAGAATGAATGCTTCCTCATTCTGAAATGATAGTAATATGTCACTTTGATATCTGTGGAAATGACTGAAAGCATTGTTTCTAAATAAATTTGGCCAGATATCAATAAAGATGGATTATTTAGATAATTATTGTATCTTTTAAATATATATATATATATATATATATATGGCATTCAGCTTTGTTCGGGTATTTTCCCACGTGGTGCTTTTAAAGTTGTAGCAACGTTTCAGCAGAATCTCATCTGCCATCATCAGGCTTCTGTATGGTGTTTGTCTGTGAGTCAGACTTTTACAGTGGTTTCAGATTTAAATTTGGGGCAGCCTATTGCTGTGTCAGAGTGGTTTTTTCTTCCTCCTGATTGGTTGAGAGTCTTGGTCTGTGTTTATTGGTCTTGGAGTTTGCTGTGTTCTGCTACTAATATCTTCTGTCTGTTTTTTTGTTTTTTTTGTTTTTCTTTTGGGGGGGGGGCTCTTTTTGTATCTTGATTGGCTGGCAATATTGTGTTACTTTATTGGAGGCCTTTAGTGCAGCTTGGCTTTGGGTAAATGGACGGCTATCATTAGTTAGGAAGCTGGGTTTCATCTGGGTGCCTGGTTGGGGTGTGTTTGAGCTGGAGGTATCAGGGGGGATCTGTTTGTGCCCAGGTGTTCGCCTGGCTTGTGGTGTGGAGATTTTTTTGTTTGTGAGTGCAGGCTTCCAAATGATTGACAGACTGGTGGAATCATCTCTTCTGTTCATATATATATATATATATATATATGTTTTCTTAAGTTTTCGCGGGTACTTACATGTCTGGCATTCAGCTTTGTTCGGGTATTTTCCCACGTCATAGTACCCGAACAAAGCTGAATGCCAGACATATGGTATTCAGCTTTGTTTGGGCATTTTCCCACGTCATTGTAGTTGTGCTTTTAAAGTTGTAGCAACGTTTCGGCAGAATCTCATCTGCCATCATCAGACTTCTGTATGGACATAATACAGAAGCCTGATGATGGCAGATGAGATTCTACTGAAATGTTGCTACAACTTTAAAAGCACAACTACCATGACATGGGAAAATACCCAAGCAAAGCTGAATGTCATACCTGTAAGTACCCGCGAAAACTTGAAAAAATAAATAAATATATATATATAATTTATAATATCCACTTTTATTTACTTATGATTTAATGTGATGTATAAATCATTAAGTATGTCTAATGTATGAATCAAATAAGTACGGTTTGTTCAATAAATCAAGAATTGATATGCTACTTTGATCCAATCTGTTATTTGATCACAAGAAATGTACCTGCTCTAATTATGGCTAAATAAACAGATTTAAATATGCATTTCTCATGCATCTTTCAACAGTGTAATTTTTCAATGTCATGTTCAAATTTCAAATATTGCCATAATATAGACATGACTGTATATTACTTTGCAATAATTTTCAGTGAAATATCGGTACCTGTAATAGTTCAGCTATATTACTGAACTTCAATTATTTAATTATGTCCTATCATTATGATGTTGATTACAGGACATACCAGAACATTGTTCATATTAATGGAATTATTGCTGTGAACCAGAGTTATGGTATAAGTGTCCATATAGGTTTCCAAAATAAACAAATAATCTGTTGTATAAACATCAATTATTGTCAGGCACATATAAGACCAATATTGTGGCATACATTTTTGAAGAAAGTTTACTCTAGATTTCATGTGAGAGTTGACTATAACCTGGAAAGGCAACCATTGAACAGGAAAATTCCCTTGTTGGGTGTCTCCCATATAGCAATAGCACTTATATACCCTTCACAGTGCTTTACAGGCCTAAGCAGTTTACAGACTCAGCCTATTTGCCTCCAACCATTTTGGTCCTCATTTTACTGACCTCAGAAGGATGGAAGGCTGAATCAACCTTGAGGAAGTTGGGATTGAACTGCTGGCAATCAGCAGAATTAGCCTGCAATACTGCATTCCAATCACTGCGCCACCATGACTCTCTACAGCTTCAATTTAGTGGTTCAATATTTTGTATATGTGTGAATCTAAGACAGGGGTTGCCAACCTTTTGACCTAAGGGAACACTAAATTCATAATTTAAATTCTGCAGACCACTAATATGAATGTTTTAAAAAGATAAATAGCATTTAGTGCAATATAAAAACTGGAAATAATTTTTCTGTGGACCACCAAAATTTTCTTGCGGACCACCGGTGCTCCGTGGAACACTGGATGGTGACCGCTGATCTAAGAAACATGATATGATTAATAAAAGAAGTTATTGTTTTTTCTTGGTTTAGACAATATGATTAGCCATTGTCAATTTAATCACGGTTTACTTAACGTAACTGATTTTCTAGTTTTAGTCAAAATTTAGTCTTGCATGATCTAAAGTATTATTTAATATGTGGTAAAACTGAGTGATTATTATTTCATTATTTCAATATTTTTAATAATCCAGCTTATATATTTTTTCTTTAATAAAACATTGTGACACAATATATTACTTTTGATAATTCCCTAAATTTCAAAAATTTCTTACAGATTGAATAGAGAAAAGCATCTAAGTATTATAAGGGTCCCTTGAGTAAGTGTAACCGTTGAGAAATTTTGTGAAATTCATCCATAATGCAGAGATATGAAAGATAATAACAATTATTAAATGTATATGCCAACTCTGGGATGCTAACAACAATAAAAGAAAATACAAAAATAAAATAAAAATAAAAGATGATAAGTGCTATGAAGTGAGGGGTCTTGGTCTCCCTCTTTGAAGGCTTGGGTAAAGAGCCAGGTTTTTAGGGCTCTTCTGGGTAGCAGCAGAATGAGGGCCATGGATGCTTTAACAACTTTATCATATAGGTGCATATCAGGGAATCTGAATTAGCACAAATCTTGATAACTGTAATATATTGGTAAAATAATTATTTTCTAAATCATAATTTATAAAATGGCCCTATAATTTCACATACCCTTTGGCATTCCTTCCCTGTAAAAAGAAAAACAAACATTAAGAATGACACACAAAAATCTATATCCTAGAGAAACTTTTTCTATAGAGAGAATATTCTTTCTTATTCGAGAGCTGAAAATACAGGAAAATAGTGAGCACAATAATATTTTACAAAGAATACCTACATTTTGGAACCAATTTATTTTATTAATTTTTGTCACTAAGCACAGTGAGTTGCCACAGAGTAACTCTCCAATTTAAAACCTTTCCCCAAATTTGCTTTGTCTTTCTGCCCCATCACATTATTTCATTATAGCATGAATTCTATAAATCATGAGAAGTTGATTTACAGGCATACGCTGATGGTCAGTGACAAATTAACATGAAAAATGATAATATTCATCATTATTTTAATAGCAACAGCAAGAGCACTTAAGACTTATATACCGTTTCAATAGTGTTTTACAGCCCAATTGTTATTACTAGTTACGGGAACATGTATTATATGCAGAGATTTCAGAAAAATTGATGTTAAAATATTCTCTGATAACTGGGTGGGTGGAGAAAATTGTGGTTACTTATTGTTGAAAATTCCTGATAGCTATTCTTCCACTTCAATATTGTGGTTATATGATATACACTACATTTATCACAAATTCAAGTTATTCAAACAAACTCCACATCATGATATACAATGAATTAAGCCAGTTAGGCAAGCTCCAAAATATGCCAACAAACATAAATCTGATATTGATAACATGTTGGCTCAATTGAACAACCATAGGTTGCCTGTTTAATTTGGTTTCCAGCAGATCAGCCACGTTAGTTTGTTGAAGCGAGAAAATCTCAGTGAATCTGGAAAAAAAGCTATGCAATAAAGTGGACTACAATTCAATATACCAGATACAAAATACATCACATGGAGCTGACCAGATACAAAAGATATGGTATGAAGTTGTCTGTAATCTATGGAAAATCTGCCATAATAAAGTGTCTTGCTGTAATGAAATGTCTCTGAATAACCATCACTGTTTTTTCCAGCAGTGATTTAAAGGTTAGATTTGGCACCTCAAGTATATTTTAAATCTGAACCGTGCAGCTTTTTATCACTTTGCTGTTCTAATACTGAAGGAGAAGCTTTTGACAGTAAAGTATTACTTCAGTTTTTTCTTCTTTCATTCCTGAGGAGGGGTGCTACTTCTAAGTAGGAAAGTATCCGTCTGCCCTGCAGCGCCTCCAAAAGAGGCATTTTGGGCGTTATGAACTTCTCTTTTCGGGATTCTTGGCCTCTGTGGGAGCAGTACAGCTTGGAGTAATTTCTGCAACCGCCACTAAAATTCAGTCCCGCGGCAACTGTTTACCAGCTCCCCTTGAAAGTCGTCACATAAAGCCCTGCTTTTCCGTGGTCATCGCATGCCGGTGACCAAGAAACACACTTCTAGTTCCAAGGGACTTGGGGAGTTTATGACCCCAAGACACCCTCCCACGTCAGTTAATGGACATTTGTATGCGCGTGTACGAGCGCTCGTTTCTTCTCAAGAGCCGAGTTCCCCCTTTCTCTTTTCTACCTGCGTCTCCGGCACCAAACTGCCCACAGGTCTGGAAAAGACCGATTTCTAGGGACGTGACCGCATTTGCGTGTATCTGCTCGTGCACGCGCCGCGCGCGGGAGACCGTGTACGGGGCCGTATGTGTGCGCCTCCGTGTGAGTATAGTTGCGTGCGTTTTTCTTTTTGGGTGTAACAGGCGAGCTGTATGGCTGGCTAATCTGTCCTTCAGTCCGCGAGCCAATGGCAGGCTCTCTTCTATAAAAATGAATGTTTTCGGTCTCTACATGTACTGTATGTGAAACCAGTGTGCGGTGGGCTCTGCTCAGAGCTTCTCTCTTCACTTTCACATAAAGAAACACTGAGTGATCGCTGCTGTTTAGCGCTCTCCCTCTCTTTCAGTCTTTCTCTCTTTCTCATACACTCACAAGTGGGAGGTAAGTGCCCCAGTCTCCCCCCTTTTTTCCTGAGCGACTGGAGAAAAGGCTCCTCTTCCCAACACTTCCCTTTCTATTATTACTCACTTAAAAGCTTTGGGGCAACCCCCCAGGACTCGTCAAGCAGCTCAGCCGCCGCCAGCAGCGATAGCCGCCACAACCGGCGGGCTGGACTCTTGCGAGGAAGGCGCAGACCTTTTGACGTCCTTTACCTATTGCTTCAATTCCCGTTCACTTTCCGCCTCAACGCTCGCCTGTCCCCTGAAACTTTGGATGGGGGAACCCGAGAGAAGGTCAGCGGATGGTGGGTTGGGGTTCCGTGGTGTGTGTCTGTACGCGCGCGCCCGCCGGGATTGTGTGTTGGGGGGTGGGGGAGGTGGGAGAGGCGGAGGAAAGAGGTGAGTTGTAATGCAATGCATTAGGAGGAAAGGCGGCGGGAGGGGGACAAGGGTAGGCCAGCCAGTGCCAGGCGGCGTTGGAAAAGCAGCACCTCTTTCACCGCGCAGAGACAGGAGCAGCCGCGGAAGGAGCGGAGGAAAATAAAATAAAAGCTGGCGCCCCACCGGAGGAATGAAAACAACCTTCCCTTTCTCCGGGTGTGTGTGTGTGTGTCTTGACAGGGGCAGCAAGAAATTAAACTTAATTGTAAGAGCGGAGGCACGGAGCTGGTGGGGGCATGTTGGTGCGTTGATTTATTTGCGTTGCGTGGCTCGTGTTTTGTGTCAGAGTGGGCGGCCAGGGGAAAGAGAGAAGCTGGGTGCAGGGCGGAAAGCCATCTAGCGGGGCTCAGTTTAGATTTGAGTTAGAAATCGGCATTTTCCGGTACAGAATCATATCTGGCCATTACTTTCACTCCCTCCGTTCTGCCATACAAACAACAAAATGTGCAATTATTAGGCGATTTTTTTTTTTAAAAAAAAGGGAGATAGTGCGAGCCGAGAGGAAGAATAAAAGAGATTGTTGGGGGGTGGGGGGGAGGAAAGGACGTAGGAGGAGAGAGGCTGTGTCAGGATTTTGCATGAATGTGGGATTATGTTGTGTCAATAAGTTTAAGGTGGAGAGCGAGCGAGGCTGGGGGGGGGGGGGGGAGAGGAAGGCCTTGGCAGTTTAAAGTCCTATTTCTAAAGGTAAGTTGTAGCGCCGAATGGTCGCGATGACAGAAAACTTGCAGATTATTTGCCCAGGAAGAAGAATATGTGTCTTGGAGGCGTTATTGAGGTTTCAACCAGCAGACGGGGTGGTAAACTGTTATTTGCAGCTGCGAGATCGGGTCGATGGTAAATTACAGAAATCAGACTTGCATCCTGCTCTCTTCTTCCTCCCTCGTCTCTCCTTCCTCCCGGGTGTTTTATGTGAAACTTGCATAGGTGGATCCAGCATCTGGGCTTTTTTCGGGGGGGGGGGGGGGAAGGAGGGGAGCAAAACAAAACAGTTGAGCAAAAGCAGATGGAGACGATCTCCTTAATCCCGGGATCTAGAAAGCGGTAGGTTTGTGTTAGGAATATCTGTAACAATCCGCTGCCGTTGAATGAGGAAGGTGAAATGAAACGGTGCAAAAAGAAGCTGAGGCAACATGTACGACCGGGGGAAGTGTGCATGTGTGTGTGTATGTATAGAAGTGGGCTGGAGACAGAAAGGACAGAAACGCTGCCGTCCGTTTTCTTTTTTCTGCCGCGGGGGAGGGATTGAGGGGGGGCGGGGAGAGCAATTACCCGGGTTGCGGTCATTCATGTCACGATCAGCGTTTGGTTCTTGATTGGTTCATTTATTTTTCATTTTCTGTTTTCCTTAAAAAAGTGTAAGGGGAAAATTAGCGACTACTTTGCTGGTAGATGTCGGAAAGTTTGTCAGAGACATGCGGGGCGGGTGAGTATGGAAAGGAAAGATGCAGGCTTAGGACGATCACTTGGCCTGGGGTTTTGAAACCATTGCCTGCCCTACTCTTGACATGTTTAGATCCCTGCTCTCATCCCATACACGGATGAGATAGGGACAGTTTATCACCCATCCAGACGCTTACTTATGTTTGGGGGATGTCTATGTGCGCGCACGTTTATATATCCCCTCCCCCTTTCCAATCCATCGGTCCCCAAATGTGTTAGAAGATGGAGCTAACACGGGATTCTGAGTTTCCATGTGGCTTCAGCGGCGGCACCTTTCTCCTCCTCCCCGGTGGCAGCAGCCGCGGGATCATAGCTTGGGCCTGCGCGGGGGGGGCGGGGGGGAGGAGCAGCAGGGAAGTAAGAGCAGCGGCAGAAGGGAGGTGTTTTCTGCCAGTGTGATTCACCAAATATCGCTGGGGAGGCAAAGGGTGTGGAGGAGGAAGATCGGGGCAGATCCTGTCTCTCTGCCTTCTCTCTTCTGCTTCACGCTATCCTGCAAGGTGTTATGTAGACTTCCCCAAGAAAGGTTGAGATTTATATATTGCATGACTGCCTTTCATTAAGCACCCCCCACCCCAGCAAGATGGACTCTTTTCCTCACTCTCTTTCCCTGTGTCTTGTCAGCCTTTAAGATCGACATTTTGTAACTAAGATGCAAACTTGATGGTGACCAGAAGGGGAAAAAAAAAAAAGAAAAGCCCTAGGTTTCTTCTTAGATGCTCTCCATATTTAATAACCTTCTTGGTCACCCTCAGACCCCTCCGGCCCTGCCTACACTTTGCATGGTGGGGTAGATGGCTAGTTGGGTGGGGGTGGTTTGCAAGCAAAAACTCTTTTCCTTTTCTGTGGGCTGGTGGGAGTCAAATCTTTGTTATATTTTTCCTCTTTCTTTGGATTTTCTTGGTGAGAAAAAGGGAACAGGGATTTAAATCAGGAAGTATGCTACAATGTTGCTGCTTCTCCTCTGTAGATCTCTAATCTACAGTTTGGATTCCAGACCAGATTTTATTTGGTCTATGATGGTGATGTAGTTTAAATATATATACATCCCTGAACAATTACATGTGCACATCAAGGGGATTTCCTTCCTGTATGGATTCTTATTTCAATGTGAGTTCAACTTTCTTGGTATTTGCCCTCTTGGATATATTAAATATAGTGGCCCAAGAGAGAGTGAAGGAAAAACAAAAATAAGTCATCCTTCTGATTGCTTAGTCCCAGTGTCCTTTTATAAGCATGATGCTTTTTTTGTTAGTTATTTAGCTTTCCACTTTTTATTTTCTCAAGGCACACAGTGATTCACTTTTTAATATCAACTTCATGTTTGTGGGGGGAGTTAAAAGATGAAGTAAAATAAGTTGTAAGTTTGAGGTTCCATCATTTTTGCTACAGTATTGATATTTCTCTTATTTAATATTTTCTAGGTCATTATCACATGTCAAAGGTTTGGCAGCAGTTTAATTTTCCTGCCCTTGTAATTTTCATTTACCATCCCAGGTAAGTATGTAAACTGAATATACAAATTACTGATAATAATAAGATAAAATCTGTCATTTGGGTCAGAGCTGCCTTATCACATTGTAGTTCTTCATAAAACATGTCTCCTGTTAGCACTGGCGGCAAATGTAAGAATATGCACTATATGTACAATATGTGTGAGGTGAATTTCCTTGTTACTATGGAGTGTTAATACATAAATTAGATTTTGTTGAAAACTTGTTTCCAATAAATATTTTAAACATAGAAATTTAGAAAATAATAATCACAGAAAATTCTAAACACTTAAAATTTTTAAGAGATAAAGCTCTCTTCCCAAAGAATTTTTGTTTGTTTATGTGATTAATATTTTGTAACAAATGCCATAGATTATTAAAATAAGCAAAAGAGTTATACAATAAAGTGTTTCACAAGTATAACTAGTTGAAATGGTAATAATAATTTAAAAGTTATGGATTAAAAAAAATACAGAGTAGATGTGTGTTTTAGAACTAGGGAATAAGTTCATCTGATTTTAAAATTCAGATATTCTATACAACACTGATGCTTACTGAAATTTAATTTGTCTTTTTAATATTAATTTTAATTAGTTATTTTTGTTGTACACATAAAAGCTGAGTATTTCTCCCATAGTACTAATAACTAAGTATCCTTACGATGATATATAAAATAGATGCCATTCTTATAAATAGGTTAGTGTAATAACTTAGTTGTGACTTCATTCACTCAATATTAGGATGTATGTCTTTTTGGAACTTGGGAAAATTTCATCTCTAAGTCCAATTTACTTTTTCCCCCTATAGTTTAATTTTCCAGATTTTAAATATCTTTATATCTCTAAAGCTCTGTCTCATTGGTAGTGACACTGGGCAGCATACAACAAAAATGGGAATAAAAGGTAAAAAAAACCTCATTCATTATTAAAAAGTTTTAAAAGTATAAGGCATACATTAGGTTAGCTGGATTAGCTAGTCAACTCAAAATCCCACTGGTCTCCTGAGATGACAGAGCCAGGTTTTGAGGAACTTACTGGAAAGTAAGTAGCTATGGAACTGAGCAATGTTCCATAAGGAGGACACCATGGCAAAGAAGGCATGCCTCCTCGGGCCCACCAAGTGTAATTCCTTAACAAATGGGATCTATGGCAAAAAAATTTCTGCTGGATTTGAAGGGCAGATGTAATTGAGGTGAGCAGTAACTCAGATAACCTGGCCCCATGTTATGTAGGGTTTGAAGGTCAAAAATAAAACTTTGAATTGAACCTTGAAGCAGACTAGCAACCAATGCAGTTCATAGACCAGAAGTGTAACAATTGGTATCCTAGGAGCACACATAACTGAGCCAATGCATTTTGCACCAACTAAAGTTTCTGGATACTCTTTAAGGGCAACTCCATATAAAATACATTACAGTAATCCATATGGGAGATGACTATGGCATGAGTGACTGAGCAGAGCCCTTTAATTCATTAATGTGCACCATTGGTAAATAAAACAAAATTGTGCAAAAGCCATCCTACCCATGACTGCCACTAGCTTCAGCAGGAGTTGTAAGTCCAGAAGGGCTGCCAGGTTGTACACTGGGTCTGTCTACGGTGTCCAACCCCAGCACTAAAGATGTTATAGTCCTAGAATTTGCAAGGCCCCAACCCTAAAGATTCTCTGTCTTGCTGGGTTAAGCTGAAGCCTATTTTTCCTCATGCAGACCTCCATATCCACCAGAATATTCACCACATTGCTTAATTTTCCACTATTAGGAATAGTAATAATAATTATTAATAATTATTAGAACATGGCATCTATAGGAATACTAGTTGTATTTTAGGTCCTACAATTTTTTTAATACTTATTTATGTAACTGTATGTATAGCCTGTCCCAATCTTGAGAGACTCAGGATATCCAAAAAAATGTCTGAACAACAAAAGTGAAAAGAAGTTCACAAAATTAAGGCATCATCAAAAGATCATCAATAAACATGATGGGTGTTTCTGAGATTAGATATTCTAAACTAAGGCCAAACCCACATTGAATAAAATTGATTTGATCTGCTTACAAAATATCAACCAAGTTGGGCCTTTTAAACTTCTCTAGTAGGTACTTCATAAAGTGGACAGCCCTGGGAAATCCTATTACTTGGTCCATGCCCCACGAACTTTGTACAGAGGTGAGAATTGTGGCAGACCCTCTCTTTTTATTGTTAGATCAGACTTGCAGTCTTTATTCTGCATCACATTGCTTGATATATTATTGATAAGTCTTATTATGGACTGTGAATTTGGCTCCATACCTAAATGTTTTTAAAAGATATTAGTAGTTCACTCTTACATGAATGGATGCTCATATTTATTTTGCCATTTTAAATAGGTTATGCAATTGTTTTGGGTAATGAATAGTTCCACTTTTTCTTTTTCTTAATTTTTTTATTTTATTCAGAACAAAGTTAAACTACATAATCCAAGAAGACCTAAAAGAAAAAAAAACACAAAACAATCCGAACATTAAAAAAGATGCATCAGAACTTATACATATTATCCCCTATATAGCATACTGATTAATATATTATTACAAAATCAGTTCCCACCCCTTGCGAAGCGGGCCACCCTAAATTTTTAAATTACTAACTCTATTAACAACTTGATGACTTATCTTCTATATGTTATAGTAGTGACAAAGTAGTTAAGGAAAAACAATAATAGTAAAAAAAGAACAAAATTAAAGTTTCAAAACTCTCTGTTAACAAACTATTATTTTAATCTACTTGTAGAAAATTTATCATGGAACCTTAACAATCCTGAATCATCCCAAAAGTCATAAATAGATTGTCCTGGGTCAAAAATCTATATTTGTTTCTTAATATCTTGTCAATTGTAGTATTATTAAATGTAATAAATCCAGTCTCCAGAATAGGTCTATCTTCAAGAGCAAGCAGAAGTAGTTACTAGTTAACTAATAAATCCATCCAGTCTCCCTTTATCTGCATCCCTCTTCCAAAAACTTATGATACACAATATGATGTAGTTTAATATAATAGAGAAATTTGTTCAGATTCCCTACTACAATATTCTGGCATAAAAAAAATCCTTCTACCTCATAGCAGTAGTAAGATAATGGATGTTCAAATCCCTTAATATACAATTACATTAAAATTCTATGCCTCATATGAAGTATGATGTAGGAAGGCAAATTGCTTTGTCTTCTTTTACATTGTTGTATTACTGCAGTTTTAAAAAAGTGATGAATACAGAAAACTATACTGTAAGTAATATTTATTGTCCTGACTACCATGGTATACACACACACACACACACACACATCTTCATTTATTGTGCATTATAAATATGCAATTGTATCAAAGCCTTATAGGTTTAAAACTTCTTTGAACAAACTATCATAGGTTAGTTTTTAGAGGCAACTTAGGGTTTAGTAAAAATAAATGTAATTTTTAAAGACAGTGCTGAAGTAATTTATTATAAATTTGCATTCTAAGTTGTAAATGTCCAGAATCTCAAATATATATAACTAGTCCTCAACTTATAACCATTCATTTAGTGATTGTTTGAAGTTACAACGGCACTGAAAAAAGTGGCATAACCATTTTTCACACTACTATTGCAGCACCCCATGGCAACTTGATCAAAATTCAGACTCTTACCAACCGCTGAATATTTATAACAGTTGCAGTGTCCCAAGTTCATGTGATCACATTTTGCAACCTTCTGACAAGCAAAGTCAGTGGGGAAACTTGATTCACTTAACAACTGTTTTACTAACTTAATAACTGCAATGTTTCACTTAACAACTTGTCAAGAAAGGTTAGAAAATGAGTTAAAATTCACTTAATAACTGTCCTACTTAGCAACAGAAATTTGGGGCTCAATTATGTTTGTAAGTCGAGGACTTCCTGTATATCATCACATCTTTGAGTACACGTTTTCAAGTCAATATATTGAATTAGTAGTAGTTTAAATGTTTGGATTTAGGTAAACATTGTTTATTTATTTATTTATATCCCATCTTTATAACTTTTACAAATAACTCAAGGTAGCATACATATCCAATATGCCTTCCTCCTCCTATTTTCTCCACAGCATCCCTGTGAGGTGAATTAATAGAAGAACTATCAACTAAATTCCAGTATTGACTTGATCTTTACATCTTTTATACTATGTTTGAGTTGAATACATAAGGTTCATCTTTCAATTAAACTTAACCATGTGGAAAGCATGGTTAAGTTTGACTCAAAATCAAAGTTATTTGAGACTACAATTAATGAATGCAGATGGTTAAGTTTGACTCAAATTCAAAGCTATTTGAGACTACAGTTAATGAATGCAGATTGACTTTATTCTACATATGTTCATTTGGCAGAATATACCAAATTAGTATCCTTAGGGTATTTAAATAAAATCCAGATAAATGCAGGTGTTTGTAAATAGAATTGATAATTGTTTAGCTACTTTACAGCAGAGCTGCTTTTTAAAAGAGCTTTTTGATCTTGACTGTTGATGAATTCAAAGATAGTGACTGGTGGATATTGTTTTTGCACACTTGCAGCTAGTGTACAGTACTTCCTACTATTTTTCCTTAGTCAATAAGATGGTAAAGTTATCCAGGGCTTAATTAAATCCTGTCTTAATTACTGCAGGAAACAATTCTTGAAAAGGTTCTACAAGTAGTAATTAGTTGAAAAAGTGACAGCTAGGCTGCTGTCCCACACAAGGTACAAGAAACTTATTTTCATCTTTAATACCCTAAAGGTTCAACAATAGCCTAAAGGTGAAGCTTAAAGTACAACTAAACTATGTTTTTATTTATAAACTTGCCAGTAATCATAATCTGCAGGAGAGGTCTTATTGACAATTTTCCTAGTATCGGATGCTTGTTCTGTTGTTTATTTATTAGATTCATATGTTTATTTTTGTCAGAAGCTCAAGGTGGCACGCAATGTTTCCTCATTTCCAATAACAATGATCCTGTGAGGTGTGTTGTGCTAGCAGGCTGGCCGAAAGGGCTTTCTTCTATACTGCTTCTGGGTTCTCAGTTGGTCTGTTCTATCTTCCAGTTAAAAAAAATATCTAGAAAGATATTTCCAAAGGTCAAAATGTTAGTTATCAGTTAGTTTAGGAATTCTTCATTTTGTTTGCTACTTTGTGGGTTCATTGGAGCCAAAATAGATTATTAATGGAATAAATTAATAATGTCAGTAAAGTTACAGTTTTGAAGCACTTCAGATGTTATGTTCACATTGCACAAATGATGCTCCTTAGTTCAGTGCAACTTTCATCAGGTATAACTGACAAAGACCAGCATTCTCAGTAATGTATTAAGAATTATATTTTATCATATCTGGGGTGTTGAATTAGAAAGGCTGTGAATGCATAACTTGTATTTGTCTGAATATTATAATCCATCATAGTTCATAGAGAAGACGTCTATACTAATCAGAGATCTGTCATCCATATTTAAAAGCAGGGACCATTATGTAATACTACTTTGATGCTCAGTAACAAATTAATGCAAAAACTCTGGAAGCTTCTTTCTTTTACAGCATGTGATTCATGTTATTTTACTTAACCGGGAGAATTGTTTTCTAAGTCTGAATGTTCGTGACCGGAAGATTCAGTCAGCCTCTTAAAAAACTATAGAAGACTTCTGGGAGACATCATCTGTTGATCTGGTGTGAAGTACTATCAGTATGTTGATGATACTCAGTTATACATTGACACCCAGTCAAGCTGCAAATGCTATTAAAATCCTGAACCAATGACTCGAGATTAGTAGTGATTAAATTCTCCCAGATCAGAGTTGCTGTTTATCAACAAATATCTGGTGGCTTTGGTACAAGTAATTATTCCTGGCAGAGTTGCAGTTCTCCCCTGAAAAGGTAATTTGTGACATGGGAGTTCTATACAGAATTCCTCTCCTTGTATTGTGCACTAGAGTAGTAGCCTCAACCTATGGAATAGTGTGCCACATAAACAATTGCAGCCCGATCCTATCTAACATTTTGCAAGATTGTGAAGACCTATTCCATGGTCCTTTGGCCTTGATGGATGACATATTTAGGGGTTATGTTTTTGTTGATACTCATTTGGTTGCTTTTATTGCACATCATCAGACTTGATTTACATAGTGCTTCATGGATTATGTGGAAAAAATACATCATCAGGTGAATTAATTCCATTCAATATCATGAATCAGATGTCAATAATACAATAATGTACAAACATTTATAAGTTGGGATTCTGTTTCCTATTTTTGGTTTTGCTGTCTACCACATCTAAGTTAAATGCCAGATACTTCAATCAGAGACTTTGAAAACAAGATGAAGATTCTCTAAGTACAGTTACAACTTCTGGGTCATACATGAATACAACCAGTATCAGTGATCAGAATGGAACACGTTAGAAACTAATTAAGCACCTGTCAGGTAAGATGGGAAATTTCCCCTGCTTTAGAATATCCCAGACTTGATCCTGACTCTTTAGGTAGAGCAATTGGTTAATTGATTCAACACTAGCCTGCTTTCAGACTGTCCCCAGAAGCCTATTTTTCTAGTGTGCTCATCTCCCTGCACAGAGCTAGATTTGCCTGCAAACAGTTAACCCTGACAATAGCTCTGTGTCTACTGCAGATAGAAAAGAGCAGCAGGAGTCATAGTAATTTAATGCAATAGATCCATAGAAAATAATTGATGGATATTGTTCTGTTGGTCGTGGGGAGGAAAACAATACTATTTATTTTCAATTTTAATTGAATATTCAAAAATACAGCATGCTTTGCTATGTGCAAGGTGGACCAGAAAGATTTTTATGAGCCTCAGCAGTGTAATTACTTTGTATTTACTGATGAAGTGAAATATACAGGCTTGCACTGTTATGTAATAATTATGGAGAAATCATTTGGGCATGTGCAGACAGTAAAGATAAAACATGGGAAGCATAAGAGCGAGTGTAATCAATCCCTGTGGAGATGACAAGGTCATCATCTGGTACAATATTCCAAGTTCTGTACATGACACTTAGCAGAAAATGTAAGCATTCATTTTGAAACATCCCTTGGAGGAGAGCAAGAATGAACTTAAATGGGCGGTTAGCTGCAAAATACATACCAATTGTACTACTGGACAATACAATTAAGCATGTGTGTCAGTGGCAACAATATTCTATGAGGCTATAAATGAGTGATAGTAACTGAAAAAAATAGCATGTTGGGGACCTTATCCAGATTATCCACAAAAGATGGCTACAATGATACAATTTATCCTAAATTTTAATCATTTTTCTACTAGATTTGAAGCTGGTATTATGTCCATATAGGTTGCACACAATAAATGCAATTCAGGCACTTTGTTACATTCTAGGCTAGAATATATATTGAGCTTCAACTGGGAACAGTACCTGTCTGATCGTGTCTGTATTGGAAGCTATAGCCAATAGCAAAAGTTTGGCTATCCCCACAGTCACATGATCACAATTCAAATAATTGGCAACTGGCTCACAATTACAAAAATCACAGCACACTATGGTCATATATGGTCACTGTAACCCTCATTGCTATTTTCCATTTTTTATTGATTTAGATTTTCACCCGATACGGTAAAAGACACATTTAAAGAAAAAAAAGGAAAAAGAGAAAAAATACAGGAAACCCCCCCCCCCAAAGTTAGGGAAATATGAATTACTTCCAATCTTCTTTTCAACAGATAATTACAATCTTACTGTTCTTCCTCCCTCTTAGATGTTATACAATCTCCTTCAGCCTCTCATTTAATCTTTTTTTAAATCTTCAACTTCATAAATCCATTTCACTCCTTTCTGCTTTCAGCAAAAAGCCTATATAAGGAATCTTTCAGAAAAGTTTTTGCTGTTTTCTTTTGTCTGATCAAACAGGTCACTTTTGTCATTTCTGCAAATTCTGAAATTGTCCTTTTTTCCAATTAATTTCTTATCTTTATTTTTTTAAAAACATCTCTTTTGGTGAACAATGTGGTTCCAGGTTTTTACATTTCAGTACAAACATGACCATACTTACATATTCATTTTTTGTATTCAATTTCATCTCGTATTATTGTTATTTATTCCATTTTCCTTTAAATATTCTCAAATATTCTTATATTCATTACACTTATCTTATCAAATTCCAATGCATATCATAACATTTCATTTTTCTTTAAATATTTTCATATCTTGTTTTACAATATTATCTAAGATTCTTATTTCATTACTATATTCATTAAACATATTTACTCTTATCTGTCACATTTGCAATTTTATTACATACTATTATTCCATTCATTGTTCACTATGTTCCATCCTAATTCTAATAATCCAAAAGTTGTGCCCTTTAATTATCTTGTAAGTGATTGACAAATCAAATAAATAAATAAATAGATAGATAGATAAACTGTCAATGACTTTGCTTGCTGACTTTGATTGTTGGAAGCCAGAGTGGAGAAATTGGAGGGTCATAACAAGTGGTTTGGTTGGCATAGGTTTTTATGGTACAATAAAGTTAAAATGTAGATTTTAGAAATTACTATGTGAGAAGTGACATATTGAGGATATAGAATAAATTACAAGCCCAGATTGTGCCTGAAGTATCTTTACTGACCTCAGCAAAGGAAGTATTATATTGAAGAAAAACAGCAGATAGAGAGAAATGGATAACATATCAAGACTTATTAATACATAAGGGATGAAGAAATTAAGATGAACTCAAGAGAATAACTGACTGCAGAAATCAGTTTTCAGTAGTTTTCATATGTACAATTAAAAAAAAAGATTTAATATGGACAAAAAGACAATTGTAATTTAAAAAAACAAAATGGAATTTGAAATTAAATTATACATCCATGATGATGAACACAAAATAGCAAAAATGTATAAACTCTTGTTAAGATTTGAAAAAACAAAATGAGCTATTGGTTTTGGATATAATAAAGATTATTCTTGGGAGAATGTAGGTAACTGGGATTAAATTTACACTGTATTATTTAAGATAACTTTTAATAAAATAATGCATCATTGGTATACAAAACCAGAAAAATTATAAAATACATATATAAAGGTGTTTCAAAGTAATGTTGGAAATGTGAAAAGCATGAGGGACATTTTATCAAGGTGGAATTGTGAGAAAGCTAAGAAATTATGGGCATGAATTTAAACAATGGTGCAAAGGATTTTAAGGATTCATATCACAAAGAAACCAGAATTCTTTTCATTAGGACATATGGACCATGAATTAGAAAAGTCAGTCCACATAGAAAACACGACCACATAAAGCACAAACTGTCAACATCACCACAACAGTCCAAGAACACGGGGAAAGTCCCTTCAGAGCCTTTTGCTCTGTCCACTAGATAGCTACAGACTATGCTCTCCTTTATCTGACTGTTACCTCGACTCAATCAACTAATCGTAAAGTTATTCTATATATAGCTGCAACAAAATTATTGCATACACAACAACTTAAGAATACTAAAATTCCCACAGTGAAGGAATAGACTGAAAATATCAGAATTTGGGACTTCCGGTTGTGTTTCTGTCGCGTCACAGCGGAATCCACAATCATGCGTGGTTTTGCTCTGTGTTCACTTGTTGGAAAGAACCACCCTGGAGGGGTGGTGAAGAAAGGGATGGTGAAGAATGCCTGGAGGGTCAAGGGGAGCCTCATCTCCCCTCTCTGACAAGGTAAACCCCCTCTGAAGACAAGTTGCAGCAGTGGTCAAAATTGGCCACCATGAAGACAGGAGGCACTCTGGAAAACTAAGACTGCTGGAGCGGTGAAGCAGTGAGCAGTGTGTGAACCAGGCAAAATACATGGAAATTAAGGAATCCCGGAATTAAGAAACAAAGAATTTTTTAATGAAAGATTGTAGAAGTGGTGACCAGAGAGAGAGAGTGAAGAAAATTGGAAACTTGTAAAATTGACTTTGGACTTTGAAAAGAATTAATTTGGAGTTGAAAATTCAGAGGAAAAGATTGGATTATAAAAGGCTTGGAAATTAAACTGGATAATTATTTGGATTTTGGCACTAATGGGCATAACTAAATGTTGGAATTGAATGTGTTAAAAAGAAATAATAGCTAATAACTGGAATTAGTTAAATTAACAACAGCTTAAAAAAGGGGAAAAAGTGAAAAGAAAGGGTGGAATGTGGAAACAGAACTGAGAGTGCCACCTAATGGTAAAGGAAAAATTTCAGTGACTCTTTGAAAAGTGCTTGGTCTTTTTAAAATTGGAATTTGAAAGGAAATAAAAGAAATTTCATGGCAATAAAATTAAAACCCTGAAAAGTTAATTACTAGAATATTACAAGGAAAAAAAGATATGTGAAGAAATTGACCTGGGATTCTTTGGTGGTCATTTTATGAATCTATATTCAGCTTCAAAAGTTTAATACCCAATACACATATATGTTTTATTTGTTTATTTAGTCAAATTTATATGGCTACCTATCTCATACAGAGTAACTGGGCAGTACAGAATAAAACTAGGAATTGAACCACTTTACAAACCCATTTAAACATTAAAAATAAGTGAAATAAATCCCTAGAGGAAACGTTACATAAAGTAAACCAGCACACAGGGTCCAGGGGATCCCAGTCTGACTGAAAAAAACCCACACATTTTATAAAGGTTAATCAGAATAGAGCTGGAAGGGATGCGGGGGGGTCTTCTAGTCTAGCCCCCTGCTTAAGCAGCAGACCCTATACCATTTCAGAAATGTGACTGTCCAGCCTCTTTTTTAAAAAAACCTCCAGTGATGAAACACTCATAACTTCTGAAGGCAAGCTGTTCCATTGGTTAAACGTCCTCACTGTTAGGAAGTTTTTCCTTCATTCCCGGTTTTTTCTTTCCTTGATTAATTTCCATCCATTGTCTCTTGACCTGCCCTTAGATGCTTTGGAAAATCAATTGACCCCTTCCTCTTTGCAACAACCTCTCAAATACTGGCATACTGCTATCATATCCCCCCTAGTCTATCTGTTCTCTAGACTAGCCAAACCCAAATTCTGCAACTGTTCTTCGTATGTTTTAGTCTGCAGGCCTTTAATCGACTTATTTTCTTTGCACTTTTTCCAGTCACAACATGTTTTTTTTTTTAAACAAATTTTATTAATTTTACAGAAGACACAATACACAAACATACAAAACACAAAACATAAACAAAACTAAAAGATCTTTTCTGAAGGTTGTCTGATCCCGGGTTAAAACTCTTCACACAGACACAAATTCAAACATCATATTCATCCCATATATCCTTCCATATCTTATTATCATTTTCTTTTTTATATATATATATATATAAAAACCATTTTTATCAATTTTATAAAAACAATGCACAAAGAATCAAGGCATAACAGCTTATAAATTCTTTTCTAGGAAAAAATAATAATAAAAAACCAATAGAGCATAACAATTCCAAATTATAGTATCAATACTTTATCTATTTAACTTCATATCTTATCCCAACTTCTCCTTTTCATCCAAATTATTTCTTATTAATTAAAATTTTATTGCTTTTTATCAATATACAAAATCCAAAAAAAAAAAACATAACAAAACCTTTATATATCCTTCCATATCTTATTACCATTTTCAATAACATTCTTTGTCTGTTCTATTTCCAACTATCCATTCATCTTTTTTCTTTTACTATACTTCTCCTATACACCAATTGGAGTAACATCTATAACTCATTACCCTAACTTAAAAGTACTTCGTATAACAATTTTTCCTGGGATTCTGTTTAAAAGATTCTAAAATTACATAATGAATTTTATACTCTAACTACACATATAAAAACACAAACTTATGTACCCTCCAGAATCCCTCTTTTATCCTAAATTAAATTCACCCATTGTCTCTAAATAAACTTTTTTTCTTTAGATCTTGCTTCCCCCCATTAAGGCTTCTCCTCCCCCCCTTTCTCTCTTGCTTATTCTTCTCCTTGCCCTTTTTACCCCTTTGTTTTTTCTCCTCTCTTTTCTTACTCCTTTTCCTTTGCTTTCTAACCTTGCCTCCACCTTTTCGCTCATTTTTCTCTTTTTTGATTGTTTTTATAATTCTTAAAATCCCCTTTTTCTTATCCTTCTTCTCCTCCTCTCCGGAAGGGACTCATTGTTCATCAAAGATGGCTTCTTCTTCCTCTTCTTCCTTGTCCCAGTCCTTCTGCTGCGTAATCAACTTTTCATAAGTACATAACGCCATTTCTAAGAATTGAAACAAAGCGCCCAAAGTATCTTCCTTTTTATATTTTTGATATTCAGTCTTTAGTTCATCCACAAACGATGCCATTATGAAAAGAGAAACTTTTCCCAAAACAACCACAAGTATTTTTAATCAAAAACAATTAAAAAAAAGTTCCAAAAGTTAATACTTTTCTTCCTTCTTCTCTTTCTCTTTCTGGGGTTAATGTTTAATCAAAGAGGTCCAATTACCATATATCTTTCTTTGGGATTCTAGGCAATCTCCTCCTTTTTCAGCTTCTGCTCCAATTTTTTTTCCCCTCCCTTCCCACTTGCAATGTCAATTTTAAATAATCAGAAATCCATACCTCCAACAAGGGTTTTCCAATTTCTTAAATTTTTCAATGTCCAAGAATCCTTTTGTCCCTTAGCTTCAACTCTCAAAACAATTCACTTTCAATGTCCAATATATCCAAACATTTCTGCTGTTTCCATGGGGTGGGAGAGTGAAGAAAAAACAAAAGTTCCCTTTAACAGCTTCTCCGCCGCTTTCGCTCTTCTTAGGGATACAATGTATCCTCCAGCAATTCAAACAGCTCAGTTCCAGGCAATTTAAAGGATGTTACTTGACCCGGCTCAGACAAAACTTTCACTCTTCACATTTCCTCCAGCGCAATCTTACCCGGTTGCTGGCTTCTTCGTGGTGGCCATTGCTGACCGCCGCTCCACCGCCTTGGGAAAAAGGGGGTTTTCCGGAGAAGGGGGGGTCTGCGACACCCCCACCTCCCTGTCCGACTCCCCTCTCTCTTCAGCTGTCCCTACAGGGCAGCCATATCCCCCTGACCCATCTGGATCGGGGGTACCTCGACGGCTAGCACAGCAGGAATCGCGAGCTGTCGCGAATTCCTGCTGCCCCGAAGCCACGCGAAACCGGAAGCCCAGTCACAACATGTTTTTGTAATGTGACCAAAGCTGGATGTAGGATTCCAGGTGTGGCTTTACTAAGGCTTTATAAAGTGGTACTAACATTTCATGTGATTTTGATTATATTTCTCTATTTATACAACCAAGGATTGTATTAGTTTTTTTGGCTGCTGCCACAAACTGCTGACTCATGTTTAAGTGATTGTCTACTAGGACTCCAAGGTCCCTTTCTCAATTACTGTTTTTGAACCAGGTTTTGCCTAATTTGTATTTGTACCCTTAACTTTTCCTGCCCAGGTGTAAAACTTTGCTTTGCTCCACATTAAATTTCATTTTGTTGGATAGGACCCATTGTTCAAATCTGTCAAGATATTTTTGGATCCTGAGCTTGTCTTCTGGAATGTTGGCTATTCCTACAAGCTTAGTGTCATCTGCAAATTTGATGAGTTTCCCTTCTATTCTCTCATTTAAATCATTTATGAAGATATTAAAGATACTGGGCCTAAGACGGAATCTTGTGCTACCCCAGTGCTTATTTCCCTCCTTGTAGATGTAGTCCCATTAATGACTGCTTGTTGAGTACAGTTTGTCAGCCAGTTAAAAATTCATCTGATGGTGATGCTGTCTATCTCACATTTTACTAACTTACAAAGAAGTAAGTTGTGGTCTACATTGTCAAGTGCTGAACTCTAATATACTGTGTCCACAGCATTTCACTGGTCTGCTAATTTAGTCACTTTGTCAAACTTCACCTCTAGAGAAACTATGTTCTAGGGGACAAATATTAACATTAGTTCTACAGTAAGTGTGTTATTTTTCTGAATTATATTTTCTGAATATAAATTGTAATTAAATCTTGATGATTCTTTTTGTAGGAAAGGACATATTTTTGTTTTACTATGAATACACTTAGTTATTTATTCATGGCCTGTTTTTGTCAATAAATACTTCTAATATGTAGTAGGGGATGGACAGAATTATTTATTTCAAATTAATCTAACTGGCTAGAAATAAAAGCATTATCTTCAATTTATCATAAAATGTAAGTGATTCTGATGAATATTAAGATTCCTGTTCATTAATGCAGCTCAATTTCAATAACAAAAATCTGTTTGGGAAAATGAAATACACATCTGAATTAATTTTAACTTTTGGTTTATATTTACGCAGACCAATGTTTTCATACTATTTTGCACATGTTCAAAAATAATTATAAAGTCCTTTTGGTTAGGATTTTTCAGTATAGCTCTGAAATATGTTCTGATTTGTATTTTATTCTAACCAAATGAAACAAGTAAACAAACTTGTAGGTAATTTGAGCTTTTAATTCAGTGACCATGCTGCCAGAGTTATTATTTATGCTTATGCTATACACTATAGATTATGAAGCACAGAAAGCATAAGTTCTTCTATTATTCTTTTCTCAAAACCATGAGGTCTCGTGTTTATTTTTTTTTAATCCTACCAAAATACCCTGGTATAGGTAGTCCTCACTTAACATCCATTCCCTCAGCAGCTAGTCAAAGTTACGATACCACTGAAAAATGAATGTGTGACCAGTCCTCAAACTTAGAATAGTTGCAGTGTCCACACAGGCATGTAATAACAATTCAAGCATACCTGTATTTGTGACTGTCCTCCCTCCAGCTAACTTTCGTTGTCATTTTTGTCTGCTTTCCCTCCACTGGGCTCGCTATCCTGGCTACATTTGGGAGAGGCACCATGGACACATCCTGCTGGCTGGTGATATCAAGCCCAAGGCATGAGTGCCATTCTAGGAGGTGTGGGTTTTGCAAAAATGGTTTGTAGTGGCGGAGTAATGGACAAGATCAACCTAGGCGAGTAATGCAAGACCTTTCTCATTCAGTAAGCAATTGATGGTGCCTGGGAAGAGATGGGCTCCTAAGCAGGCAGTCCTTGCCACACTGCAGCTCATGCACTGCTTACTATCCATGGTTCGTGCTTGCTTGGCATGCCATAGTTCAGAGCTTCCTGGCCCACTTTGGCTCAGGATCTTGTTGATGCAGTGGGGCTGCTTGACATGTTGCAGGGTTTCAGGCATAATTTCATGTTGATAGTTAAATCCAATGAAGGGGAAAAGGACACAGCAATCGTGTCAAAGAGGACAGGGAGAAAGGGGGTGATACCAGGGGAACAGCTATCCCTTCAGGTTTTGCAAAGCAGCCAAAAGGGGAGGAGGAGAGATAGATGAGTGGGGAGATTTGAATGGGAGGCAGTCTCTTGCTTTAGAAGAACCAAGATGTCAAGCTGGTAGGGATCAAGTTACAAATGGTTTGGATCAACATGGGTCCCTGCCTAATGGCCCACAGGATTTGTTTAACAACCGCAACAGGAACTGCTAGAACTACCGTTGTTAAATGGGATGGTCATGTCACATTTCTGTTAAACAAAACCCACTTCACTTAGTGACCAAGCTAAATTAGGTTCATTAAGTGAAGATGACCTATATTTGCAAAATCCTAGTTGCATTTCCGTTTATATTTGAAAGACTACTATAATGTTTGCATATCATGTTTCATCCCAATGCTTTCAAACAAATACTTGATTCCATGTTCTTGACTTTAGAAGTATTGTTTATAGCAAAATTGTTCATATTAATAGAGAAAAGAGTATTTCTTGCTTATTTTCATCACAAATCTTTTAATATTAACACTAAGATTTAGAAAGTTGAATGATTACATCCAGTTCTCTAGTTGTTTTTTTCTACAATGGAACCTTAATTTACTGACTCCTCACTTAGCAGTTTTGGATGTCATAGTCTACATTTTTGTCTGAATCTTCTCCCATAAATGATAGCTATGTTGCACTAAAACTGTGATAATTAATTATCTTAAAGTCACAGCTTCAGCAGTGACTTATGAAGTGATACCATTATGTAAATACCATAAATTGCCATGATCATGTGATTTTGTATTTAATGTATGTTCAGGAATAACATGATAGGAAAATTTTGTTCCATGTATGTCAAACAAAAAGGAACATTCAGTTGTGTATTTTGCCATATTTGGATATTGTTGAATTTAGCTCCTCCCAAAATTATATAATAGAGCCAAGAGTCAGAAACTAAGTGAAATAGACTTTTGTGGGCTACTGTAATTATTAGTAAATTTCTAATTCAAACATTCATAATTCGAATAACAGAGTTGGAAGGGACCTTGGAGGTCTTCTCTGCTTAGGAAGGAAACTCTATACCATTTCAGAGAAATGGTTGTCCAATCTCTTCTTAAAAACTTCCAGCATTGGAGAATTCACAATTTCCGGAGGCAAGTTGTTCCACTGATTACTTGTTCTAACTATTGGGAATTTTTTTCTTATTTCTAGGTTGCTTCTCTCCTTGATTAGTTTTCATCCATTGTTTCTTGTCCTGCCCTCAGGTGCTTTGGAGAATAGCTTGACTCCCTCTTCTTTGTGGAAACCCCTGAGATATTGGAACACTGCTGTCATGTCTCCCCTATTCCTTCTTTTCATTAAACTAAACATACCCAATTCCAGCAACAGTTCTTTGTGTGTTTTAGCCTCCAGGTTCCTAATCATCTTTGTTGCTTTTCTCTGCACTCTTTCTAGAGTCTCAACATCTTTTTTTTTTACATCATGGTAACCTAAACTGGATGCAGCATTCCAAGTGTGGTCTTACCAAGGCATTATAAAATGATATTAACACTTCACACAATCTTGATTCTATTCCTCTGTTAATGAAACCTAGAACTGTGTTGGCTTTTTTTGGGCAGCTGCAGCACATTGCTGACTCATATTTAAATGATTATGCACTAGGACTCCAAGATCCCTGTCCCAGTTAATACTATTGAGCGAGGTACCATCTATACCTGTGCATTTGGTTTTTCTTGCCTAAATGTAGAACCTTACTTTTTTCACTATTGAATTCCATTGAATTTGTGGAAGGTAATATCCTAAGAACAGAGGGCAAGTTCCACAGGTGTTGTAAAATGGTACTGTAAATTTAATACTCTACTAAATTGTCTGGATTATGTAGTTAACCTTATTAATTATGTTTACTAGTAAACTGTAATGTGTTAATAATTACATCATTTCTCTGACAGTCATACCATTATAGGAGCACAGGAACAACATTTTTAATCAAAAATTTTGTAATTGTATTTCATTATATTATACATTGTATTTTGGCCATATTCATGTAAGTATAATCATGCTATTTTAAATACTATTTGAAGGAAGTCCAAAGATTCACCATGAAGAAATCAAAATGGATCCTGCTTTTAAATGTGCAGTCTGTGAAACTAAGAAAAAAGGTTTTTAAGTTAAACAAGAGTACCATTGTTCCAACAAAACAATTAAGAGAACATAGAACTATTTCATTTATTCATTTAATTTTGTTTATTTTATTAATTTGTTTAATTAATTTATATCTTGTCCTGCTTTCCATATGTGATTCTGGACAGTTTACAAGGATATAGATAAAGGCTAAATAAAATACTTACTGTATAAACAAAACCCCCATAGATCTGAAATTATAAGACAGTCATTAATAGCTGGTAGATGGATTTCTATATATATATATACCAGAAGTTTGAGAACAAAACTAAAGCCATAGCCTAAATTTCTTAATAATAGCATCCATTCATGCCAGTTTGAAAAATAAATTGTTTGGGAACTAAACTATAGGCAGAAGACACAGTATCAAATAATAAAACTGATATTCAAGTTAGAGAGTATTGTGTCAAATATATTACCTTGGTTCATTTATATGTTGTGCAAATGAACTTTGACTCTCAAACTATTATTGAATTGTATAGCTCAAGGGAAGATAAGATGTTTCTTTTGGGCAGCCAAAGTGCATATATATCTGTGAAACTTCCTACTAGAATTTTCTCATTATTTCTTTCCATGTACTTTTTAAAAAATTAATAAAATACACAGAAACTTGTCGTGTTGAAAGATTGCCTTGTAACAAGTTACCATTGCAACTTCAAAAAGTTACTAAACAAACTGTTGCAAGTCAAGGACTATCTCTACACAAAGAAGCATTTTATTTTAGATATCTTCTTTCAACTATTAATCAGTTGCATGCATTTATTGTATGTCTTAATTATATAAGTAATACAATATTTAAATTCTTTTTCATATGCACTGTTGTCAAATATTCATACGCCTTTTTTTGTTTTCCTCAATTGATCAAGAAGTTAAGTTTCTAAGTACAATAAAAGTTGCTGATTTATATTGCTTGATTGACACTACTAATTAACTTACCCTAATTTGTGGTAAATATTCTAGAAATACTTGAGTGGGGTGGTGGCCTAGTGGTGAATATGTTCACCTCCCATTCAGAAGGTTGGCAATTTAATCCTAGGTAGTGGCAGGTGTAGTTCTCTACTAGAGTGCAAAGAAAAAATATCTGCTGTGAACTGGCATCAGGAAGGGCATCCAGACAGTAAACGCTCAGCTCTATCCAGTCACCTGGACTCTACCCTGAATTAAGGGATTGCAGGATCATAAAAAAGTAAATAAAATAATACCATTACAAAAAATAAGAAATGTTAAAGCTTTAACATTTAATACATGTGTTTAAACAAAGCAAATTTAAAATCTAATAAAGGCTAGTAAATATTAAAGAAAGAATTCCAACTATAAATTAAAGTATAACCCAAAATATAAACTAAAAAGTGACTTTATATGTACGTGTTCATATGGGTGAAATTAGTGAAGTGAGTCTCTTGATTAAAACCTTTTAACTTTTACCTTTTTCAGGTAGCAAAAGCATACACTGAATGGCACAATTAAATACCTGGCATTGTATACAGGAATATCTGCACTATATATGGGTTAGACCCTCCCAAATCCAGATGAGTAATCTCAGAGTGGGTCAAGGAGAATAGGAAAGGAAAGATCTTATGGCTCTTCCAGCTCCAGAAGACATGCAGGTACTAGCCAGTCAATTAGATATCATGATATTATAAAGCAGTTAACTAATCAAGTTAATATTGTTTATTAAATTTATAAAAATCAATAAAAATGCAAATAACAATCATTCCTTTTCACTACCTTTTTGTCTGTACACTATGGTGCCTAAAAATTATACAAGATAACAATATTTAAAGATTACCATACTGGTAATGTTTTATTATATATATATATATATATATACACACACACACACACACACACACATACATACATACATACATATACATACATATGCATATGTGTATGTGTGTGTGTGTGTTTATATATATCTTTGGTTATTCGGGTTTTCTCCCGCGTAAGATTGGAAGTATCTAGGCAACGTTTCGATGAAGTCTCATTCATCATCTTCAGGCTTGGTCTTCAGCTCTGTGCTTCTCAGAGTGATGTGAGCTTGCAGCTGCTTCCTCCTTTTAACTGCTAGTGGGGGTGTGACTTGATTGGGTGGGGGTTTGGCTGTGTTCTGATTGGGTGGGGGTGTGTTCTGATTGGTTGGGGGGTTGGCTGTGTTCTGATTGGCTGGCTCCAGCCAATCAGAACATAGCCAACCCCCCAACCAATAAGAACACAGCCAAACCCACAACCAATGAGAACACACCCCACCCAATCAGAACACAGTCAAACCCCCACCCAATCAAGTCACACCCCCACTAGCAGTTAAAAGGAGGAAGCAGCTGCAAGCTCACATCACTCTGAGAAGCACAGAGCTGAAGACCAAGCCTGAAGATGATGAATGAGACTTCATCGAAACGTTGCCTAGATACTTCCAATCTTACGTGGGAGAAAACCCGAATAACCAAAGATCCACATACAAATACCCGCGGGAACCTCAGAAAACAAATATATATAATTTTTCACAAATGACATAGCAAGTATACAGCAAAGAATATTATCTGCAATTGAAAAAGATAAAATGCCTATTAGTACAAATCCTCATTATTCCATTGGACAAACCCTTCCATTGGACAAACCCAAAGAAATTAAAATATAAACAGAAAAAGAATACAGTGCAACCATGGGAAAAAGGCAGGGATGGGTTTCTACCAGTTCTGCCCACCTCTGTAGAACTGGTAGTTCTGAAGAGCAGCAGACATATAACCGGTTCTATGTCTGCTGATGTTTTTGCCCACCCTGGGCTTTTACCTGATTTTTATTTCCTGATTTTTCAACTTCAGCTGCCAAACAAGGTACAGCTGCAGTTAGAAAAGCAAGAAAAGAGGGCTGTTTCAAAGGCTGCCTCTCTGCAGGCAACTGCTGCTGATGATTTACAGGCACGCGGCTCGCAGCCTGCAGGGAAGCTGGTAAATCCGGAACCGGTAGTTAACCCTGTCGTATCCCAGCCCTGGAAAAAGGTAATGAAATTGGGTTCTAATCACTTAAAAGCACCTTATTTATTTATTAAATGTCTATGTCATCCATCTGCATTAGCTTTTTTGGCAGCTGCAGCATACTGCTCAGTCATACTTAAATGATGTTCAACTAGACCCCTCTCACAGTTAGTATTGTTGAGCTATGAACCGTCTATACCTGCACATTTGACCTTGCTTTTCTCATTACTATCCTATATCTTATTTGCTATGATCTAATGCGCAAGATTCTTCTGAATCGTGAATCTATCCTCCAAAGTGTTAGCAGTTCCCCCAACTTAGTATTGTCTGCAAATTTGATAAGTTCCCCTTTCATTCCCTCAGCTAAATCTATATCATTTAGGAAGATATTAAAACAGAATTTCATAACACCCCATTGCATGCTTCCCTCCATGTACTTGTGGTTCCATTAAAGACTACATGCTTATGCAATTGGACAGCCAACTGTGAATCCATCTGGTGATGTTATGTATATTCTCATTGGTCTTTCTTACTAAGAAGTAGGCTGTGGTCTACTGTGTCAAATGCTTTACTGAAACCTGAATATATGTAACAGTGTTTCCCTTATCTGCTTATTTAGTCACTTTATCGAAGAAGGCAATCTGGCACGATCTATTTTAACAAACCCATATTGGCTTCTTGGCAATCACTTCCTTCATTTTTAAACGTTTATAAAGCCAATGCTTGGATATCTTTTCCAAGATTTTCCCAGATACAAATGTCAAGCTGATTGGTCTGTAGTGTCCTAGATCCACTTTTTCCCTTTTTTGTAGATTGGAACCACATCAGCTATTTTCCAATCCTTTCACAGTTCAGGAGCTGTGAAAGATTTGTTCAGTGGTTCTGAGAACACGTCTGCAAGCTGCTTCAGAACTCTGGGATATAAACCTCCTTGTCTTGGTAATTTGAAATTATCTAGAGTGGATGAATGTTTTCTTAGCAGTTTCTTTCCTACTTTCATCTGCATTCCTGTTCTGTTTTATACAGTGCTGTTTTTGGTAGCAAAAGTTTCATCAGTTACCTTTGCTTGATTGGGTGGCCCATATTATGAATGTAAAGTAATGTCGTTTTTTCCCCTCTCGTTTTCACTCAAATGCATTTGAGAAAGCTTTCATCCATGATGTTATGTATTTCTCCCTCGAGCCGCTCGGAGTATCCAGAGAGAGTGGGATGTGCTTCTGAGTCCTCTTCTTGCAGGCTGAGCTTTAGCTGAGGAAACGCTCCGCCCCCTCACGTGACTCCAAGTAGCGTTCCCCCAGTCTTTTGCTCAGCCTCGAAGAGTCAGGCTGCTATTGGAAAGAGCTCCTTGGCTGATTCATACTACATATATTATTCTGGCTATTTTCCTCATTTTTCAGGTCTGATATTTCCTTTCCTTCCTCCTGTGCAAAAGGTTGGGACTTAGGGGAAGTCTCCCCTCGCCCCTAGGGGCCAAGCAGGCAGATTTGCAGCGCCTCGCGCGACCCTCCCCATTATTAGATCGCATCACTGCCTCCGTGCTGCCTTGTGGCGCGCAACTTTTGCTGGATTCCCCCCCACCCTAAACGCCGACCAGGAGGGCTAGTCGCTCCTTAAGAGCACCAGGCGTGCTGAGCTAACCGGACAAGCCCTCCTTGCTGTCCCGAAGGTGCCCAACATAGCTCAGCTCGCGGCCACCATCTTGTTGCCGCATCGTGGTCGGGCGCCATTTTTATTTCTGATTGTTGCTGCTGCGGTGGAAGTAAACGTCCCAGACCCCTTGGGTCAAGAGTTAGTTGCTTTTAGCGATCCTCTGGGCTCGCTTTCATTGTTTCTGTTGGTCTCCCGCAGCCTCCATCGGGACGAAGTTGCAGCACCCCCCCCCCTCTGGCTTGTTGTCTGGAGGCCTGCTGCCAGAGGCCTCTCTCCTTCTAGGCCTCAGGCGTTTATTTGATAAATCCAGCCTGTACTGTGGTACCTCTTTAGTTCCTTTCCTGTTATTGTTTATATTAAAAAAAAAAGAAAAGAAAAGAGAGAAAAATTTACAGAAAAAATTATACATTTTTATATGTATATACATAACCTTTACATGCAGATGACATAAATAAATAAAATAAAATAAAATAAAATCAAAATCAAAATCAGAAGATTATATATCTGTACATATTTTATACACACACACACACACACACACACACCCCTTACTACCGGTTATCACTGTACATGTTAAATTCCAAAGGGGGGAGCGGGCCAGCTCAAACCTCACTCGGCCCCACTCAGGCCAATTCCAGGCGAGCCAACCGCCCTTTGCTATTATTACTATTATTATTACTGTTATTATAATTATCAAAATGGCAGACGACAATCTCTCTAAACGACCTTCCTTGAAGGCTAAGGCAAAGTCCCACAACTTGCGCAGGCAGGACAAGGAACCTTCCAAGGCCTCCCAACGAGACGTCTTAAGGTGCCATAAGGCGTTGGAAAAGGAGTTTGATAGGCGATCAAGGGAGTCCCGCTCGGGGCCTCCAGCCCTTCCTTCTCCCACCCCCTCCACCTCTACTCAACCTCTTCCCCCTCCAGACCCGTCTTCCTTATCTAGGCGCAGCCCACTTCAGGGTCACTTGACCCCTGGGCCACCGACTAGACAGACCCCTGAAACTACCTTTACACCTACGGCCGCTGGTCTGCGTCAGGAAGAACCCTCTACATCTGAGGTTCCAGCCCACATCAAGGCTCGGATGGAATCGGCTATCCGCCAGGGCATTGCGGAAGGCCTGCAGCACATGTCCAGATCAGGCTTCTCTCCACGGGCTCCCGAGCATGACTCTTTATCCATCAGATCCCTTCCACAGCCGGATCCCCCGGTTGGTCAGGTACTCTCTCAGAGGGACAGCCCTCCTCCCGTAGGGTCCCAGAAGGAGGAGGAGGAAGGGGACTTTGGTGACTTCAGGGAAGAGGAAGAGGATTCCCAGATGGGATCCTCCCATTATAGTGAGCCCCTCTCAGAGGCGGACCTCATGGAGGGGGAGATGTCGGAGGACGAGGGGGCTTCTCCCGACCAACCCGTATTCGGGGGGCTGTTCAAGCCACACTTGTTTAAATCCCTCCTCTTTAAAGCTAAGAATGTCTCTGGTCTTTTTGCCCAGTCTCCCTCTGACTTCCCCCCCCTGCCTCAGAGAGACCAGAGGACTCCAATTTCACACAACCAGTGGTGGAGGCTGAGGTCATCCCGACCCCGCCCATCTTCGTGGACCTAGTGGCGAAGCAACTTGCTTCTATGGGAGCCCCCCCTACACCCTCTAACCAAGACAAGAGATTCTTTAATCTCGATTCGGCAATGTCCAATCTTCTAAACATCCCGGAGGTTGATGATCCCATTGTGGGCCTTGCTTCCTCCTCTACCCCCAGTGAGGCCTTAGAGGCCTTGAAACCTGAGGACAAGCGGACGGAACTGGCGTTGCGCCGGGCCCATCTATCCGACGCTTGGGCCATTAAATCGGCTACGGCCGCTTCATTTTTTTTTTTTTTTGGTAAAAATTTTATTGATTTTAACGACAGACAAAAAACATATAAGACATAAAACATAACATAAAAAAAATTATATCATTCTTTATAAATTTACAGTGTATCGGTTGGTTTACCACTCCTTTTTGTGCACCCATTTCATAGTCATCAAAATAATTATATTACATAATAACTCACATTATCAATCATCAATAAAATATCCCAATATCATTATTAAACAATCATTTGACTATAATTTTACTAATTCATACTTAAGCGAGATAACTATAATTAAGTTAAATTATTTTATAACAAATCATAGAATCATACCAAATCTATCTTAATAAAATATTCTTAAAAATTATCAAAACCAAGAAAAATTATATATTCATTATTTCCTAAATTTCTAAATATTCTATTATTATATTGTATTATCTAACCATTGATAAAAAAGATCCCAAACTTCATAAAATTGTTTATCTTCTTGTTCTCTAATTTCAAATGTCAATCTACTCATTTCAGCACATTCCAATATTTTCTTAATAATTTCTTCCTCTAATGGTATTTTCTCACTCTTCCAATGTTTAGCAAATACAATCCTAGCTGCTGTTAATACATTTACAATCAAATACTTTAAATTTTTATTATATATATCAGGTACGATTCCCAATAAAAAAATCTCTGGTTTCAAATCTATGTGTTTCTTTGTCATTTTTTCCAGCCATATGCGAATTCTAGTCCATTATTTCCTGGCCTCCTCACAAGTCCACCGCATATGGTAATATGAGCCAGGTATCTGATGACATTTCCAGCACTTTTCAGATTTATTCTTGAACATTCTTGCTATTCTTGTCGGGGGAAAGTGCCACCTGTAAAACATCTTATACAAATTTTCTTTATATGCTGTTGACATTGTCATTTTATAATTTTGTGACCACAATTTTTGCCATTTCTCTAAATCCATCCCCTATCCAAAATTCTTCCCCCAAGCAATCATTGTTTCTTTAACTTGTTCTTCCTCTAATTTAATTTACAACAAATAACTATATAGTTTTTTAATCACTTTTCCATCAGTACCTGTCAAAATCCTATCCAAATCAGTCAATTTATCATAAAATCCTTCTACTTTAGAATCTTTAAGATATCTTGAATGTATTTGTGCATATGAAAACCAATTCATCTTTATACCTTATTCTTCTAAATTTTGCATCATTTTAAAAAAGTTCACCCTTTTCATCCAATATTTCCCCATATCTAACTGTTTGTTCCTTCTTATAAGTTATAGGATACGAAAAAGCTTCAATAGTTGATAACCAAACTGGAATTTTCAAATAACATTGTTTCTTAATTTTCTCCCAATTCAACCATAACGATTTCCGTATATAATGCCTTCTAAAATAACCCTGTGATTTAGTTCCCTTATACCATAAAAAAGCATGCCAACCCAATAATAAATCATGACCTTCTAATGCCAACAATCTAGTCTTTCTTAACGTTATCCATTCTTTAACCCACATTAAGTTTGCAGCTTGATAATACAACTCCCAATTAGGAAGGTCAAATCCTCCTCTAATTCTAGCATCCTGTAAAAGTTTTAATTTTATTCTCGCTTTCTTGCCTTGCCATATATACTTCAACACAATTTTATTTAATTCTTTGAAGTAATCCTTACTTAATCTAATTGGTATTGTTTGGAACAAATATAAAATTCTGGGTAAAATATTCATCTTGATTGTTGAAATTCTACCTATCAATGACAATTGTAGGTTTTCCCATTTTTTCAAGTCGGATGCTATCTGCTGTTTAAGCTTAATATAGTTATTCTCTTTCAGTGTAGTACACCTTGACGTCAAATATATCCCCAAATATTTAACTTTGTTCGTAACTTGAATTTTCAATAAATCTGCCAGCTCTTCTCTTTGTCTTAAAAACATGTTCTTTGTCAGAATCTTTGTTTATTTTTAAACCAGTCATCTCACCATACGTCTCTATCTTTTCCAATAGTTTTAAAGCTGTCTCTAAAGGGTCTTCCAAAATAAAGACCAAGTCATCTGCAAAGGCTTGCAATTTGAATTCCTCCTTTTTGACTTTCATTCCTTTTATATTTATATCCTCTCTAATATTTCTATTTAAGACTTCCAAAGTCAATACAAATAACAAAGGAGATAATGGGCATCCTTGTCTTGTACCTTTTTTAATATTGATAGAGTCTGTGAATTCTCCATCTATCATTACTTTTGCCGTTTGCTTATAATATACGGCTTCTATTGCTTGGATAAATTTTCTAGCAAAGCCCATCTGTTCCAATAGTAATAACATAAATCTCCAGTTCACATTATCAAATGCTTTTTGGGCATCTAAGAATATCAAAGCCATTTGTTTTTCCGGGTGCGCCTCATAATATTCCAATGTGTCCAGGATTACCCTCATATTGTCTTTAATCTGTCTCTTTGGTAAAAATCCATTCTGATCAGAGTGAATAAAGTTATTTAAGTATTTTTTAAGCCTTCCTGCCAAGATTGAGGCAAAGATTTTATAGTCTGCATTCAATAAGGAAATAGGTCTATAGTTCTTAATTTGTAATGGGTCAACCCCTTCTTTTGGAATAAGTGTAATATAAGCTTCTGACCATGTTTCAGGTATTTTCTTATTTATCATAACTTCATTCATGACTTCTAACAGTGGAATGCTCAACGATTCTTGTAATGTTTTATAAAATTCTGCCGGGAAACCATCTGGTCCTGGTGCTTTTCCATTGTTCTGTCTGTTGAGTGCTTCAGTTAATTCCATCATTGTTATAGCACTTTCTAACATTTTCCGAGTTTCATCAGGTATCTTAGGTAGGTTAGCATTTTGTAAATACTGTTTAATTTTTTCCTCATCAAGATCCTCCTGTTTATATAATTGTCCATAAAAATCTCGAATGATTGCCTTTTTCTCCTTATTACCATAACAAATTTGACCATGATCATCTATTAACTATGATATTTTCCTTGACTCTTTCTCTTTTCTCAACTTATATGCTAACCATCTACTTGGCCTATTTGCATCTTCAAAATAGTTCTAATTTTCTTGTGCCAGTTCTTCTTTCTCTGCTTGATCCGTTTTATGTTTAATTATGTCCATTTTAAGTTTGATATCTTTTTTCTGTGGCATCTTCTGTAATTCTTTTTTCAGTTTTTTATGGTCGTCTTCTAGAGCTTTAATCATTTGCCTCTTCCTAATGTTCTTTTTCTTTATATAGTCAATTATTAATCCTCTTGCATATGCCTTCATTGTATCCCAAACATTCTGTATTGAAGTATCTTCTTTTTTGTTTTCATTGAAGAAGAAGGCCAATTCTTTTTCCATCCATTGTATAAAATCTTTTTCCTTTAGAATAGTATTGTTTAATGTCCATCTAGATCTTCTTTTTTGTCCTTTCCATTTAATTGTCATTGGATTATGGTCTGCCCATGTACTTGTTTCAATATTTATTTCTTGAATATTAGATAATAATTCTGTTCACAAGGTCCTCTATCCGCTGGCTCCAGCAGCTGAGAGAACATGTCCCCGCGTCCAATGTGAGGGCGCACCAAGACATAGCGAAACTGGTGGCCGCAGCCGAGTTCTCATCTGACGCCACTTACCAATCGGTAAAGTTCTCTTCCAGAGCGATAACGTCCCATGTCACAGCTCGCCGCCTGCTGTGGCTCAAGCACTGGCAGGCGGATGTTAAAAATAAGGTCAAGCTGGCCACTGCTCCCGTCAAGGGAGACAAACTGTTCGGCCCGGCCTTGGAACCCCTGCTGGTCGAGGGCCGCAGCAAGAGGAAGTACCTGCCCTCCCTTTTTTGGAGGCCAGAGACAAGAGGCCCTCAGCTCTTTTGGAGGGGCTTCCCCCGCCCCTTCTACCCCCCCTTCCCGCCCAGATACCCGAGACCTCCTTCCTTCCAGTCTCAGCACCATTTGGACTCAGGCGACAGAAGCAGACGGGGCGGCAACTATAAGAGGCCCTTTAGGGGATCGGGGGGGAAGCCCTACGGCTGACCCAGATAGATATTCCTCCCTCCCCATCGGCGGCCGCCTCAGACACTTCGCCGCTCAATGGGACAAATCCACATCCGATGCATGGGTTAGGGACACCGTCAGGTTTGGTCTCGCCCTTGAGTTCCGGTCCGCCCCCGCTGTTTTCTTCATGACATCCCCCACCTCAAGAGATCCCGCCAAATGTGCACTAATGGATGCAGCCATCCAACACCTGCTTGACATTCAGGCCATTCAACCCGTTCCACTGGCCCAGAGGGGATGAGGATTCTACTCCCGCCTCTTCGTGGTGCCCAAGCATTCTGGGGGATGCAGAGCTATACTAGATTTAATACGGCTAAACCGCCACCTTATCCAGCGCAAATTCAAAATGCACACCTTGCAATCGATTCTCTTGGGTACCAGGCGGGGTTACTGGTTATCCTCCATAGATCTCTCGGAGGCATTCCTACATATTCCAATCCGGCCCTCTCACCACAAATTCCTTAGGTTCTGGTATAATAACCTTCACTATCAATACATGGCCCTCCCCTTTGGTCTGGCCTCGGCCCCCAGGACTTTCACCAAGGTCCTCGCGGCCCTGGCGGCTCACCTCAGGAGCGTTCCCGTCCACCTTCACTGCTATTTGGACGATATCCTTATTCTCTCCCCGTCCTAGACCCAGGCAGTCAGGGACACCAGAGCCACCCTCTCCGCTCTCCTGGCACACGGGTTCCTCGTCAATTGGCAAAAGAGTCAACTGACCCCATCCACTCAAATCACCCACTTGGGAGCCATAATTGATTCGGTTACAGAAAAGGTCTTCTCTTTGGAGAGGTTCCTCAGCATTCAAGCTCTGGTCAAACAGATTAGGCGATCAAGAAGGGTGGCGTTACTTGACCTTTCTAAATTATTGGGTAAGATGGTTTCATGCATCTCAATTATTCCCTGGGCCCGTTTACACAGCAGATCCCTTCAGTGGTTCCTGCTCCCATTCCAAAGATCCAGAAGAAGCAACTCGAAGTCCAGAGTCAAGGTGCCTCCAAGGGTCCTCACGTCTCTCCTCTGGTGGACCAACCCTGCCATCAACAGGGGCCACCTCTTCTCAGAACCTCAGCGGCTAACCCTCACCACGGACGCCAGCCTATCTGGTTGGGGCGCTCATGTCAACTTGTTCTCGGCACAGGGCAAGTGGTCGCCAATCGAGCAAAGATGCAGCATCAACTGGCTGGAGTTTCACGCCATCCACCTGGCCCTGCGCAGATTCCTCCCCCTGGTTCGCGGGCGTCACGTCCTTATTCTCACGGACAACATCACGGCCAAAGCCCATATCAACAGGCAAGGAAGCACCCAGTCTATTCAGTTGATGAGGGAGGCCGAGCGTCTCTGCCGTTGGGCAGAATCCAACCTCCTCTCAATAAAAGCCGAGCACATCTCTGGAATCTCCAACATCCAGGCAGATTGGCTGAGCAGGGCCACGGTGGACCAAGCAAAATGGTGTCTCCATCCATCCCTATTCAAGGAGGTGTCCAGAATATTCGGCCTCCCGAGGGTGGATCTCTTCGCCTCCCCATCCAACGCACAGCTTCCACGGTTTTTCTCCAAGTACCCGTCTCACGGGTCGGAGAACCCCAACACGCTACGCTGCCCATGGCCCCCAGGGCTCCTATATGCCTTCCCTCCGCTGCCGCTAGTTCCCAGAGTCATACAGAAACTCATTCACGAGAAGGCAGACTTGCTCCTGGTGGCTCCTTATTGGCCCAGGCGACCATGGTTTGCGGACCTCCTCAATCTTTCAGTAGCGCCCCCATGGAGGATCCCCCCGGACAGGGTCTCCCTCTCTCAGGGGCCCCTTCTGCATCCGGAGCCCCAATGGCTCTAGTTAGCCGTCTGGAGGTTAAACGGATCCGTTTGACAAGAGAAAAATTCTCCAGTCAAGTAATCGACACTATTTTGGCCGCTAGGCGACCCTCCACCACACGAATTTATGCCACTTGGAAGGGCTTTTGCAAGTGGTATAGCGAGTCCCAAGTTGACCCCCTCTCTCCTCTATTGCGCAGGTCCTGGAATTCCTTCAAGAAGGCCTACATAAAGGGCTTGCCCCTAACACCCTGAGACGGCAGGTCGCTGTCCTCTCAGCCGTTGTCTCTTGTGATAACTTCAGTTCCCTTTCTCATCACCCCCGGGTTAGGGCTTTCCTCAGGGGCGCCACCAACTTGTGCCTTCCAACCTGTTCACAGGTTCCCCACATGGGACCTCAACAAGGTCCTCGTTTCGCTTCCAAGGCACCCGTTTGATCCTCTGAGGGAGTCCTCCCTTCAATTTCTAACGTTTAAGGTAGGTTTTTTAGTGGCCATTACTTCTGCTCGTCGAGTCTCGGAAATAGCAGCAGTGTCAATCAGAAATGATTTATGCGTGTTCCACGCTGATCGGGTGGTCCTTCGCCCCAACCCCACCTATTTACCCAAGGTTAACTCACCCTTCCACAGGTCTCAGGAACTGGTCCTCCCAAACTTTTGCCCCAGACCCTCAAGGGACAGGGAAACCCTTTGGCACACCCTGGATGTTAGAAGGGCCTTGCGCATATACATTAAGCGCACACAACCTCTGAGAAGATCAGAATCTCTCTTCCTCTCCTTTCAGCCCAGGACACTGGGGCTCAAAGTCTCTCCCTCAACCATCAGTCGCTGGATCAGGGCGACTATCGCCAGGTGCTACCTATCACAATCTCTGCCCACACCTGGTGGAATAACCGCTCATTCCACCAGGAGTGCAGCTACTTCGGTGGCTTGGGCCACACAAGCCCCAATCGCTGACATTTGTCGGGCAGCCACTTGGGCCTCTCCGTCCCCATTCATCAGACATTACAAAATAGACTTATACGCCTCAGTGGAGGCCTCTTTTGGCCAACGAGTCCTACAGAGGGTCATAAATGACCCGGAGGGGCTTCCGGCCCAGACGGAGTCCCACCTGTAGGACAGCCAAGCTTTGGTATGTCCCACTCTCTGGATGCTCCGAGCGGCTCGAGGGAGAACGGGCATTGATTCTTACCTGATACGCCCCTTCTCGGCGAGCCGCAAGGAGCATCCAGCCCCACCCTAACTCCTCTGTCTGGGGGGTACTTCGGTTTCAGCCAAGGAGCCAATAGTTGATTAGAAAGATTTCATAACCTTTCTTCTCATCGCAAAAAACTGGGGGAACACTACTTGGAGTCACGTGAGGGGGCGGAGCATTTCCTCAGCTAAAGCTCAGCCTGCAAGAAGAGGACTCAGAAGCACATCCCACTCTCTCTGGATGCTCCTCGCAGCTCGTCGAGAAGGGGCGTATCAGGTAAGAACCAACGCCCATTCTATAAAGGTTCAGTTTACTCATAATACAGCTCCCCCTCTTCTTTTGTTGGGTCTAGTAGTTGTTTTTTTTAATTTATATATTTCTAGCAGTATATTCCAGTTGTGAATTCCATCCCACCAAGTTTCAATAATGGCAATAATATTATACCTTTTCTCATGTATTAGGACTATTTCTTCCCTATACTTTGAGTATTAATGTATAGGCATCGAAGCCCTTTGATGGGCGGCCTTGCATTTGTGTTCTACTCTTGTTTTTTACCTGAGTTTCTCTTTCTTCTATTCAAGTCTCCAAAAGTTTTAAACTTGCCACTATTTCTGTTACATTAACACTCATGGAACTAGAGATTCCTTTAGATCAAGCTAATAAATTTCTATCATTCATTTTAAGTGAACAAACCATTGTATTCTTCGAAAGTGAAGACTTTTCATTTTTTCTATGAAGTCCAATATGTTAGGTGAAAAGCAGCCTTGACTGGAAATAACATTGACAATTTGGTTTTGCTGCACTGCAAAATATAACATGTTAAATAAAATAAGATTTCACTCATATAGAAAAATAATATTCATATTATTAATGGACAACATTTTATTGTTTGATTTCTGTTAGCAATCAAAGGGCTTAGCTTGTTAACACTTTACAAAATATCAAAGTGGAATTTGGGAAATAAGAATTCCAAAAGCTGTCATCTGCTTTATGTATAAAATTAAAGCAAGCACCACATGTTCCAGTTCCATTCCAGTTAAGTTCTTAGAACAAATAAGCATGTTATTTTTATTATACTATTAATTATAATGTTGCAATCAGCAACACGATGGCTATATTCAAAGAATGGATATTTCTATTTTTTATCTGTAAAGCTGAATGATCAACACTGGTTTAAAGTGATCAGTAGGCAACTTTACATTTATTTTTCAAGCAATAGCTGCAGAAATGGTCAACAAATATAAATTCTACATACTTGTACCTATAGCAAACCTCATTTTATTGGACAGATTGAGACTAAAGATAGACAATTATTCATTCATCTTTATTAATAATAATAAAAGAATTATATCTCCTTATGGTATTTTTTAAATATATTTTTATTATTTTTTAAGATATACATCCATATTGTATGTAAACAGGTAACATTCATATTAATCCAATTCACAATAACAATATTAGTGATCTCTATCAAATTTATCAAATTTAAGTAATCCTCATTATACTATTCAGATATAAGTAAACAAAAATGCCTAACTCCCCATCTTAATCTCTATCTTCATCTATATCTTTCTTGTTAGATTTAAACATTTCTTTATTATACATGAACAAATTTAACTGGGTATCATTCATATTGATCCAATTCACACTAATATTGTTAATAATAAACTTTTTTCTATTGCATATAGACAAAGTTAGTTCTGAGTATCATTCATATTTATCCATTTCACGCTAACGATGTTAATAACTCTATCACATTTATCCACTTTAAGTGATCCTCATTGTATTATTTAAATATACACTAAAAAAAAGGTGCCTGACCACTATGAACTTCTAATCTTTCTATCTATTTTTATTCATTTTATAAAAAATTATGTTCTAATATTTTCCTTGTCTAATTTTGTTTCTGCCTCCTTCAGCTTACATCAGGCTACTTTAATGTTTTAAGGGCAGTTCTATCTATCAATTATCTCTTCTCTCTAGTGCTTCAATTCTTACCTATTTTTTAATTTGCCTCCCACACTCCTCATCTTTATCTCGATCTTCCTCTCTATCTTTCTTGTTCAGTCTAAACGTTTCTCCCAGTACAATCTTGTGCTGCCAATTCTCCCAGATATCTGCCCATCTTTATTCCTTGTTCTTTGCAAAGTGTTTTCTATTTTCTGATCCATACCTTCGAATAAGTTCATAAAATTTTGGAACACCAAGGTCATCTCATTAAGAAATCTTCTCGTTTCTGCAGATATTCCTTCAACTCCTGTCACAGTAGCGATAAAAGTGGGATGGTTAATTTTTAAGTAAAGGGGAAACATCTCACCCAGCAACAATCTCTGTTCACTGCTCTCTTCACTCCTGCACTTTCTTAGACGTTCTGGCTTTCTCTGGTTTCGTGGCAGCCATGTGGACTGTTGCTATTCCTTCGGATGGAGGAGATTTTCCAAATCAGGGAGGAGAGATACATCTCCCCTCGACCTGCAAGGAGCCCCTCTTTACTTCACCACCCCTACAGGGTGGCTATGGCTTCTTTTGGATATAGTCTGCAAAAACCCTTTCACAATATTGAGCCAATTTTTTATCCGTCAGCATGTTTAATAATTTTTAATTAATTTTTTCTGGAACAATTCCTATTAGAAAAAAATAGAAGTTTCTTTTTTTATATATACACACGCTTATCGTAGAAAACAAACACAAATTATGAAGAGCAAAGGAAGCAAATAAAGACCTGTTGGGCTATTGTTTCAAAGATATTTCCTTATCAGATTCCACAATGCCTTAAAAAATGACAGAGCTTCTAATGTATTGCCCTTGTAATACAGGTTGTCCTCAACTTATGACCACAATTAAGCCCAAAATTTATGTTGCTAAGTGAGAAATTTGTTAAGTGCGTTTTCCCCATTTTATGGCTTTTCTTGCCACATTTGATAAGTTAAACACTGCAGTTGTTAAATTAGTAACATGGTTAAGTGAATCTAGTTTCTCCATTTGTTTTGCTTGTTGTAAAAGATGATCAGGGACAGGGCAACCATCATAATCGTGAGTCAGTGGTCAAGCATCTAAATCAGTGGTGGGATTCAACTAATTTAACAACTTGTTCTTCCTAATGTGGCTGGGGGTGGCCAATTCGATGGCACTCATGGCAAGGTGGGTGGCGCAAGTGGGCCAAAGCAGCAGTGGCAATGACCAGAGCCTTTGTGCAACAACAGCAATCGTGATTCTACGACACCCATTTCTTGCTGGCTCTTGCTGCCCAGCAGGGTTTTTAAAAAGAATTTTACAGCAGGAAACAGCGGGCAGCTATTTCTGGCCTTTGTTGGTGCAACTGGGAACAACTTTGCCCCAAGAAACTGGCCTGCTGCCACTTCTTTGCCAGTGTGAACAGCCTACTGCCACTGCCACTTTACTAGTGCGAACAATCTGCAGTCACTGCCTCTTTGCCAGTGCGAATGGCCTGCCACCTCAGTTCAGGCTGGCAAAGAGGTGATGGTTTGGGTTGGCAAAGAGGTGGAGGTAGCAGTGGTTTGCACAGAGATGGTTGTGGCAGGCTATTAATGCCGGCAAAGAGATGGCAATGGCAGTGGAAGGCCATTCGCGCTGGCAGAGGTGGCAGTTTGGGCCAGCAAAGAGGCGGCAGCAGGCCATTCACACACCGGTAAACAGGCAGGCAGGGTGATGTATCTGGATCATGTAGGAGGCAGCGGAGAATGGTGCACGGCAGGGACCCGGGCCACATGGGAGGCTGGGGCAAAGGCAGGTATGTGGGCTGGGCTGCAGGGGCAGGTGGTTGAGGCAAGTGAGGTAGCGAGCAAGGGAGCCAGAGGGCAGCAGCTGCTATGCCACGGCTAAGGCAGGCGAGGCAAGATAAGGAGTGACTGGGCAGGGTGGGGTGGTTGGGGCCAACCAGTGCCGCGCAAAAGTTTAAGAACTGGTTCGCCTGAACCGGTCTAAACCAGCTGAATCCTTCCTTTGATCCAAATGTGAATCCAAATGTGATTATGGGCATGCTGCAACGTTCATAAGCATTAAAAATGGTCATAAGTCACTTTTTTCAGTGTGGTTGTATCTTTGAATGGACATTAAGTAAACTGTTGTAAGTTGAGAACTAACTTTACATTCAGAAATGTATCTGCCTTAAAAATAGCCCATGTTGAACTGTGTAGCACAGTCAAATTTCAACACAAGAAATATTTATGACATTTTGTGTTATGATAAAGTTTATGTCATAAATTGTGTTATAAACATTTCCAAATTTCAATTCCATGGAAGTTCCAGATTTTTGTTTCATTTTGTAGGTTAGCCCATTTTTAAACTTGGTTCAAAAAATTTTGCCCTTCACCTAGTTAAAGATGACAGGAATCCCAATTTTAAATAGTATATAGATGAAATGTATTTAAAAAATGGGAAGTCAGTTTAATGCATGTTTAATTGTGACATCTACCAGAGCATCATGCAAAAAAAGATAAACAGACATCAGACAGCTTATCTCTCATTTGAAAATTCCCATGAAGTTCACAGGCTTAATACATCCAAATTATTGTAAAGTTAAATAATGATTAAATAAATTATTATTAATCATTATTGCACAGTATTGTCCAATCAGATAAAAATGTCATACTTATTAAAACATATCTGGTTAATATCTAAAGGAAGAAAGAAAGAAAGAAATTGTTTTGACAGGGAGCAGAAAAGTGCAATAATATGTACGCAGATACATAATTTGATAAATTGTTGTATCCATTCTTACAGTTTTGCATAATTATATGGCATAAACAAAAGGATATGTTTTAAATTACAAACGTTAATTGATATTTCCTTCTCAAATGCATGTCTGTTAATTAGTGTTTTTTCTGCTCATATGTACATATGAAATTGTCACGTTGAATTCTTTCCCTTTAAGAATGCTTTGCTGGACACACACATACAATTTATATATGAATGGTTCTTGTTACAAAACTAGTATTCAAAATGAAATATATTGCAAACTGAAGAATCTTTTAATACGTAGCATCAGCTATTTGCTAGAGACAAGTAATAAATGGTGTGAGGTGTTAAGTAGAACTTAGGAATCCAACAGAAATTAAGAAAGTAATATAATAAAGAATTAGTATACAGAGTTACACTAGTAGTTTATCCAGTTTGATATCCTGTCCAAAACAGCTGCAAGATATTGAGTGTCCTAGAGAGAGAAAAAAGGGGGTGTGGGACAAAGAGGAAATGACTCACTACCTGTTGTTCGCTTTCAACTTGTAGAAATCAAATGCTTTAATATACTTTGCAAATGAACTTATGTGATGACTGGTAGCAAATTGTGTCCTCCAAGCATCTGTCAAATACACAGTTAGGTATCAGCTGTGTTCTTCCCTATCATAGTATTCAACATCAGTAATTTTACAATTTAATGTGTCCATTTAGTACAAATTAATTATTTCATAACTATGGCTTTAAGAACTTTATCATGATATCTGTCACAAGTGAAATTACAATTCTATTGTGATGTTTTTCCATGTAAAGTCCTAATTATATTAGATGCATATTATACTTTTACTACAAAGTCCTAATAACAACTTACCATGCTTTGGATTTTAAGGCAGAAAGTACCCAAGAGTGTTGGCAGGGGAGGACACACAAGTAGCACCTATCTGCAGCTCCTTAAACCTACTGTGGAATTACACTGTAGGTGTAGAAGAAAGAAGAATATTATAATCAAAATTCTTGATCATTTTATCATACATTCTTAACATGCTCTTCCTGTTTCATATCTTATTCATTCATATCTATTTTATCATATTATATTTCTGGAATACTTTTATTTATATTAAATCTTTCTTTTAATTCTGCATGTGAGAACCATTGAAATCTAAATCCCTCTGTAACTATCCTCTTGATTTCATCCTAAAATCCCCATTGTTGTTTATTGATTTATTTCATTTCTATCTCAACATTATTACTTTATTACTTTATAATACTCCCTCCTCTTTTTCCTCACAACCACCCTGTGAGGTGGGGTTGGACTGAGAGAGAGTGGCTGGGCCAAAGTCACCCATCTGACTTTCATGCCTAAGGTGGGACTGAGCTCATCATGGTCTTGTGGTTTCTAGGCCACACTTTAACCAACACCAAACAGGTTCTCTACTAGTAAATATTGATAAGTTAACCATTTGTCATTGCCTGCTTCTTTTCAATAAAACACTTCTTGCACTGATGCCAGTAAAAATATTTTGGTACATAGGCTGGGATTTTTTCTCTATTATATATGTGTACTATTTCATTCCTAATATTATTTTTCAAAATCTGCTTTAAACTTTTCATATCATAAGTAACCATGCCAAACCTCATAGCATTACTTTCTAAAAGTTTCTTATTTCTTAACAAGCATTGTTTCATTTAAACCAAAAAGAAAACAGCAAAATACAGTTGTTATTATTACTATAATACGTTTATTCATTAAACATGAAACTCAGTCAACTGAACATTTAAAAATGTATCACAAATATTATTGACTGCCACTGATGGTTGATACAGGTTACTGCCAGCATCCTAGGTATTGACCAAGTATCTTCTTAAAATGTATGCTGTTCCAAATAGTGCAGTTTTTTTTTTTGCAATTCTGCTTGGTGTTATTGCAGGAAGCTGTAATTTCTTAATGTATTTTGTAAAATCCTTGGACAAGTTGCTAAGTGCCCCAATTAAAATGGGTATCACTGTCACCTGTTTCATCCATAATGGCATAGTTTCAATGGCCAGGTTACAATATTTCATGATTTCTTTCTAGTTCTTTTTTTTCGAGTCTGGTGTCTCCTGGTACAGCAATATCAATAAATTGTAAGCTTCGGTTTTCGACGACTGTGATATCTGGTGTGTTGTATTCTAAAATGACTATCCATCTGTATTCAAAAGTCCCACAGGATGATTGTTGTTGTTGTTGTTGTTGTATGGCATTGTTACATTAGCCAGAAGACTACAATGCAATTACAGAGTAATAGTTTGGTTGCCAAGGTATCAATTCTGCTTTAGAAAAAAAATCCTTCCCATAGTGTGCCAGATTAGGGTGACACACCAGAAAGGCTTCACACCAGAAAGAAAAAAAGCAGCTCTTCCTGCAATGTCATCCAAGGCATCCTCCCACCCTGGAGCCACCTCGCAAACAGCCATTGCAAATGAGAAAGTACAGAGGACAGGAATCTGACTGCTTGTGCAGAGCATCAGTTTGTCTGCCCCACTGAAGTGGTATCTTATCTACTCACAAAGAACATGCTTTTAAACTTTCAAAGATGAGTGAGTGACAGGCGCTCCCCCTGACATGCAGTGCTAGGACTTGAACTGCCAGAACAGAAACCATTTCAGTGTCATTAAGCCACTAAGCTACCACACCTCTAAAATACAGTTTAAAATCATGGTCTCATTTGATGTCACAGCCCTGTTCACATCTATAGATCCAGAATTAGCCAAAGAATCCATGACTGCATTTTTTCACAGTACACCTCATTTAATGGAAGACACAAAGATCAAAACACGAGGAACTGTGGATCTCATAAACCTCTGCTTAACTACGTACTTCCAATTTGATGGCCAAATTTACCAACAAATTAAAGGGACACCTATGAGATCACTGCTTTCAGGACTTAGAGTGGCGTTGTCAAGCAACATCTAGAAGCGATAGAACTTCCACAGATACAACCAAAACTATGGATCAGGTATATAGATGACATCTTCACCATAACAAAAAAAGGATCAGATAGAGAACAACCACAGAACCATGAATAACATTTTTTAAAGGAATCCAGTTTATTATAGAAAAAAACAATTTGCTACCCTTCCTGGACATCTTGATCATCAGAGACACAATGGCAAACTATAAATACAAGTCTACAAAAAAAAACCACCCATACTAACCAGCTGCTTCACTACTAAAGCAACAACCCAACCTCTCAAAAGAAGCTGTGCAAGGACTTTATTTAAACGAGCCCAAACACACTGCAAAAATGCACACCTGGAACAGAAGACAAAGGAAATGGAGCATCTATGCAACACATTCCAACAAAATAGATACCCACGCAACGTCATCAAAAAGTCAATGACTGCTCAACCCAATACAGCATAACCAACACTAACCCTAAAAAGAGTTGCACACAGTGATTCCAGTTGTAGTAGTCTGTTGGTCGTTTCCAAGATATACTTGGTGAATCAGTGTAGCACACAACCAACTAAAATATTTCAAAACATCCTAAACAAAAGAACTAGCAACCCCAGAAGAAAATACAGGAGTCATCTACAACATACAATGTAAGAACTGCAACAATCACTATGTAGAACAAGCAGGCAGAAGACTGACAGAACACATCCATGAACACCAGCCGGCAGTCAGAACATAGGATGAAAATTCTTTAATTTCACAACATATGGACATATTTAATCATAGTTTCAATTGAGAAAATGTGATAATCCTAGACCAGGCCAAGTCCAAAAATGCAATTTCTAGAAGCCTGACACTCTGACAAATCAGTCATCAATAGATATTAACATCTATAAACTATGGAAAAGAGATAACCAACCCAAAAGAGAACAAAAAGACTCCAGAACCTCTTCACCAGTAATTGGCACCAGATCAGCATAGATTAACTCCAAGATAACTTCAGACCAACAATCAAGTATACAATACCCCAATCAAAAACTGCCAAAGAGCCATCAGTAAACATCTCAATCAAAGAATCTCTAAGACTGCCCCCATCTACACAGACGGGCAAGTCAGCAGATGATAAACTGACAGCAAACAAGCACTCCTTGCTAGCACTGATGTGTTACCAAATTAGGATAATGAAACTGCAAGACAATAAGCAAGTTCAGATATCACCAAGGACTCCTTAATTTAAAATCTAGTAGCCCACGTCTTCCTCTTTCCTTTGCATCTTGTACAATGTGTCTTCTGATCATTTTATTTATTTTCATTTACTTATTCATGCCGTGCCTTTATTATTTTTACAAATAACTTAAGGCAATAATTCACATGAGTCTAGAAGAAGAAATTAAGTTGTATTACAGGTAACATTTAGTGACCATAATTAGTCACTAAGCAAAGCAGTTACTAGATAGAAAATCACATGACTGCAGCTGTATTTTTGGTTGCCTCCTAACATCTTTTTGGAATGCTCATCCCATTGCTGGATAATTAACAAAAATGGTATTTACATTTATTTGGAGGGAAAGGAATAAGAAGAGAGTAATCATATTGAAAGCACAGCTCTAGTGCCAGCAGTTACTGTTCTGATCACTTCATCTTTAATTATTAGGACTGCTGTTGGCAAATGGGAGGAGGATAGGGCAGGGAGGTGCCAAAGACAAGTATTGATTGGGGGAGAGACATAGGGTGTTTTGGTTGGAAGACTTGGATAGTGGTGGTTTGTTTGGGAGGAAAGGGTTGGTGTGGGGGAAAAGTGGGTTTCCAGGTAAGCATATTGCAAGGAGTGCATCCCTGATCCAATATGAGCATTGGAAATGGAAGAAGCAATGAAGGATAGGGCTTCCTCAAGGACACTCTTGCATGTAGCCCCAACTCAAGCAGAACATTTACTCCTACTTGGCAATGGGGTGATTAGATGGCCAACAGCTTCAGCATGTTTCCTCCTGGATAAGGACCCACAGTCAAGTGGCAATGTGCAGAGTAAAAGGTGGCTCTGCAGCCACTGACCAAGCACCCCTTGTAGTGCCCTATTTTTAATCAAACTTCCTCACAGTGAAACACTAATCACTACAAGAGCTCCATCTTTTTGTTAAGGCCAGTTAACTTGTCGGTCTGCTGGGTCTCTCCATATAAATGGGGCATAGTCTCATCCATTCAGCGTGACTGCTGTGTTCCACATCAAACTGTATATCACATCTTGACCGGCTGTATCTGAAGGAATACATTGTTGCAGTATCTGATTTTTTTAAATAATGTGCTTCAGTGGTTAGATGGGCTAGACATTTGTACTTGAACATAGATCTTTTTAAACATGTACATTTTATTGTGTTTTACTAATCTTGGTGAAATGTTAATATATAATGTTAGTCTATATATGGTAGGCCGTACATTAAATAAATAAATAAACCTTCTCATGCAGTTCCTGCACCACCAAAATGGAAAAAGCTGGCCAGGGTCCTAAGCTGGCACAGCGTAAACTGGCTGGTCAAATGTTTATGGGTGCCTTCTCTTTGCAAGCATGTAGGGGCAGAGACTCAAAATGCATACAACCTGCAATATAAAACAGGCTTACCTTTGGATCCTTATACATTTGTAATAATGTTTTGAACAGTAATACAGAACCCCAACCCTATCAGTTCATACTTACTTACTGCATAATTAGACAGTTTGGGTTTTTATAATATTGACATTTATCATAAATTATCCACTAGGTTCATTGTTTTTTGTCTGCATTGTCTATGGTTTTAAATCAATTTCCTTTATACTATAAATCCCCAAAATAGTGTTGTACCTGCAAATTTTAACATAATATACATTAATTTGTAGTATTTTTGAGGGATTGTTAAACTGTATTAGAAATTGCTAATTTATAATTGGATTTTAATGAAACCGCAGAAGATATTGACACAATATATTTTTGCAAATTCTAGGAGACGAAATTAAGGATGGGTAGAAAGGCTCTGCTAATCTGATGAGGTGATGGTAAGTGTAAAGGTTGTTTGAATAGCAAGGAATTTATGTGACTTAGTTCTGTAGCAGTTGATTAGATATGTCATTAACATATTGTTGATTTAGGTATGTTATTGGCATATCTAAATTTTGTCTATATTCATACTATTTTTTCAACCTCTCTTAGCTGTCAGGTTTTTTTACATTATATTCTCTCCATTTGAATGAATGTAGTTAAAAAGTAGTAAATTATTACCCCTAGCAGAACACAGTCCTGTTAAAAGTCAAACAATTTATCCTACTTTAGAACTTAATTGTTCACCCCATAAATGAAAAATGAAATGTAAAATCTACCACTACAGGTAGTCTGATCCACAGATGTTCTGTGAAAAAATGGTGTTTGGTCATGGATATGAAGAAGAAATGAATAAAGCATTAATGGAGAGTTTCAGAAAAGGTTATTCCATGTTGATATTATTCCATGAGAAAAAAACAAAAATAATCCCACTTTCATTCTGTTAGTTATATGAAGGGACATGGAGAAATAATTTCAGCTGTTCCTAAAGCATATGTCCTCAGATTCCTATATCATCTTTGTTGGCATGTTCTGAAATTTCTCAAAATTGTAAATATTCATCTGGAAATATGGTGGCCCAGTACTTCAGGTATGCATGCACCAATTCTAAATAGAAAGGAATAATGACTTAATGTCATTATTCCTTTGATAGAATGTTACTTCTAATACAGCCCCAAACTGGATTAGCTCTTCTGACAGCTTTTCTCACTGCTGGTTTATGTTCATCTTACTGTCAGTTCCTTTAATAATTTAATACTTATATATCATGATTCCCTTTGTACGTGTGTCCTACATGTTTCTCCCTAAATGTAATACTTTACATCTTTGATCCTTATTAAATGACATCTTGATCCTGTCCGTCCAGTCTGCCAATTTGTCCAGATTAAACTAGTTTAGTTTTGTCATTCTGGAAGTTGGCCAGGTCTCCCAATTTTTATCATCCTCAAATCTGATAATGAGCCCATCAGTGTAATTATCTATATCATTAATTAAATCTTAAATAATATTTACCTCAAGATATATTGATATAAAGCAGTAACTAATTCTCAGAGCAGTTAACTAGCCAGTTGTGCTACAACTCATCAGTGAGAATGTTGCATGAATTATTTTTGTCAGAAGATTTGCTGAAATTAAGGTGAATTATATTCACGGTATTCCCTTTGCCTATTAGAACAGTTACCCTGCCAAAGTTCATTAACAATTGTTTTCAGGATATATATACTAGCCTGATTTACTACCTGTCTAACATATATTTAGAGATCGTTACTTGATAATTAGTGGGCTTCTCTTTTCCACCTTTTTAAAAAATGGCACCTCCCCCGACAGCTCTTCAGTTAGTTCCTATATCATTTTCAGTTGTGCAATAATGATAACTCTTTGGGAAGATAAAGATATGTGGTCCACTACTTATAGATTGCACATAATTATTATAAAGTCTAGGCATAACATTCATGATCTCATAACTCAGATTAATGGGGAAAAATAGTAGCTATCAAAGCTGTTCAGCCATAGGCAGAGGTTTTATCTGAAATCTTACAACAGTACTGTAAGTCTTCATGCCTAGAATAAAGAACACATAGTTTTAATAATTAACAAAACTTTCCAGAAAACAACTGTTTGTTTGTTTGCTTGTTTTGTGTTTGTTTACTATCCAGCCTTTATTGTTTTTATAAATAATTCAAGATGGAGAACATACCTAATACTACTTCCTTCTCCTACCAGGATGATTAGGGGACTGGAGGCTAAAACATACAATGAACTGTTGCAGGAACTGGGCTTGGCTAGTCTAGTAAAGAGAAGGACCAAGGGAGACATGATAGCGGTCTTCCAATATTTGAGGGGCTACCACAGGGAGGAAGGGGTCAAGCTATTTTCTAAAGTGCTTGTGACTTACAAGATCCCTTCCAACTCTGATTATCTATTATCTATCTGTTATCCTATTTTCTCCATAAAACAGCTAGATAAGATGAATTGGACTTGAGAGAAAATGATTGACCCAAGGTCACCAAGGAGACTTTCATGCCTAAAACTCATAATCTCTGATTTCTAGTCTGGTGCCTTAATTACCAGAGCAAACTTAATTTTTGGTTCTTTAACTTTTAAAACACATAGAATAAGGTTTTTCTATATCGCCTTAGTTTATCCTTTTTAGATATTGTGAAAACTACAAGTCATGAAATCTCATGCCTTTTAATAAAATATGTTAGTTGAAAAAGATGTTAAGAGATTTTTCTTCTTTTTTTTTTTTTGCTGCTTTCTAACATGTCTTCTCTAGCTATAAGCCTAACTGTAGGGTGGGATGAAGGTTATTACAAGGGTATCTTTGGAAGAAATAAGGATTTGTTCCAAGGATAAGATTGAAATTGTGAGCATTTGTCCATAAGTTGCCAGAATTGGACCTACCTTGATTACATTTAACAAGTAGGTATATTATTTAATCCAGGATCAGAATTATTAGAAGGATGCATATTTTCTGTTAGTGATTTGGACAATAATTCATATCTACTAAATGGAGCACATAGGTTGTATAAATAATAAAACCAGCTACATTACAGAGTTTTATAGGTTTTCACAAATTTGCCTTGAAGTTATAAAGGCTTTCAGAGCAATGATCTGTTTTTCCACTAAGTAATCTCACTGATATGCACTTTTCTGGATGGCATAAGCTAAACCATAAACAGATAACTGACAAAGGTAAATTTGAAAGCATGGATTCTGAAACCAAAATAAATGTGTTTTTAAAAAGAACTTGAATGATAGAAATACGTAGAGTTTCAGTTTTATTATTATTGCTGTTGGATTAAAACTTAACATTCCTGGAATTATCTGCAGAAAATATAAGGCAAAATTATGATATAATGAATATTTATTTTCTTAATTTGCACCAGTTAGATTTGTCAGAAAAAAGCATGCCGTCTTCAACATGGGTTCATTTTTCAGAAATTGATTTATTTTAGTATTGCCAACTTTAGATTACTTGACCACACTGTGGCCTAGTAGAATAACCTCAGTTCCATACGAACTTTAGAATTATATGTCTCACTCATATTCATTTTGCTACAGTAAAAGATGTATTCTGACTTATTTAGTTCTAGGCATTCTTAATTAAGATACAATTATTTGCATAAAGGGAAAACAAGGGGAAAACAAACAGGATAAAATTTATGTATTAGTATATCAATTCTAAATTTGCTTATTTTTACTCAGTGAAAAATTGAGTTTACTAGAGTCCAGTTACTCATAAATTGTATATAATTATATAATCATTATATATATTTTTTAAAATCTTTTTGAGGGAAAATTGTAAAACTCAGAAAAATGCTCTTCCCATTGTTTTATGTGGACAGTAAAGAATCTTTTTAAATGTTGATATCCATGTACATGGCAGCTAACCTTTATATTGTCATTATTCTTAACATGGCTATGGATTTATATACATACTTGTGCTTATATAATTTACTGTAATTTAACAATACCAAAAGTAGGAAAACTTCCGGTTGCAAGGCTTCGGCGGCGGCAGGAATCCACTTCTCTGCAGGTCCCTGCTGCTCTCGCCGCTGAGGTACCCCCGATCCAACTGGATTTGGGGGTTGTCGCTGCCCCAAAGAGGCAGCGGAAGACAGAGGAGATCCAGGCAGGGGTGTGGGGATATCGCACCCCCTTTCCCCAGCCAGCTAGACTCCTTTTTCCTGAGGCGGTGGAGTGGCTGTCAGAAATGGCAGCCACAAAGGAATCTTCAACCGGATAAGACTGTGCAGGAGGAAGACAGAAGGAGAAGTTTTCTTGGCTGAACCGGGACATTAAGTTACTTTTAAAACACCCTGGAAACCTGACTTTCGGATTGATACATTTGTTTCCAAAAGAAGTTGTTACGGGCAGCGAAAGTGCTGAAGGAAAGTTCACTCCCCTTCCTTACGGAGAAAGCAAATGAGCACAGAAAAACCTGCTTCTTTAAGGTAAAAACAAGCTCTTTGTTATAAGTGGGAAGGAGAGGACTAAAAAAAAAATCTTTAAAAACTTGGAGGAGACGCTTTGAAGATTATAAGACCAACAACTAATTGTAATACAGCTTTAAAATATATTTGGGATTTTGCCCCAGGAAGAAAAGTTACAAAGAGAAGAAGAGGAAATAATTTCTGTCTGTTTGGATTGTTTGATAACTTTGATATTTGCAAATTACTTTAAGATTAAAAACATCTGGGTTGTTCTTAAAAATTTACAATGGCACCATCTGTGGATCAACTAAAAATGGAATATGAAAAATTAAAAGAAAGAGAACAAAATGGCAAGAATTCATTGGGAGCTGTCTTCCACTTTTTAGAAATAAAAACTTGTTTTTTTTTTTAAAAAAAAAAACAATACCAAAAGTAGGAAATACAAAAATAATGCAAGGATGCTCTATTGGCCTGAAGTTAAGGTACGAAATTAGAACTGCACGCATATTCACACAGAATTCTGATGACTAGGATGATTTTGTATTGCTCTGTATTTTTATGGTATTCTTATTTGCTACATGAATTAGATAAATATGTGCCTTTAGGCCCTCATTGGAAACAACTTATAAAGCTGCTGAATGAGGCTGAAAAATAAACAATCCATGGTTGCTTTAATGATTTGAAGATGGGAACCCTGGCAGAGGACTTTTCATTTCCAGGTTCTTTTTCTTTGTATCTATTTATCCAGCACTTGCTATAATAAAAATCTCTCTGCCACAGACAATGATGCAGTTTTAGTATCTTCAATTTTGTAATGATTGTTCTTCTAAGACTTCAGTTAACAAATGTACTGGAAACCTATATATCTGTAGTTCAACTTGCTTTCAGTATAATCTGAATGTCTTCAGGGATTCAGTTTGGGGGAATGGGCCAATTGTCTAATAATGTATACTTTAATGGCCACTGAACATTCAGTGCTACATGAAAGAGTGACTGGGTTATTATTGTTTATGTTAGCAATGCTATTGTTGTCAGTAATGCAGTATTCTTCAATTTAGCTGTTAAGTATAGTCTATAAGAGTCTTGTCTGTGCTTCATTCTTCCTCTGCTCATTTTTTGCTTGCTCTACCCCATTTTTCTGTGTACTGCTGAAATCACTTTCCTGTATTTATGAAAGCTCGTCAGAAACTAATGGTCCATGTTTGAAATAATTATTTTCATAGCACTAGCAACAATTTTAAAGCCTGATTTCACTTGTTACTGATAAACTGACACTACTCCCTTGTAAAGCTTTTATGATTAAAAATCACAAAACAAGCAATATCCTAATTATCTTGTTTGCCATAAGGCTACAATTAGAATTATAGAATTTTGCACCATTTTTAAGAAGTTGAATCTAAAACAGGCTAGATAAGTTACTGGCGAGAATCAAAGTGTACTGTGCCTAACTCTGTAACCCCATCCAGTGTTGGTGGTACTAACTTTTGCAGAGTGGAGGGTTACATACGGTGGATGGGATTGCAGACTTAATCTCGATCGGGCATGATTTGACTACAAGAAAAGGGTGGTATTTCAGTAGCAGCATTCCCAATCATAGAAAGACTTTCTCTGCTGATCAGCACATGCCTCAACTATGGCATCAAGAAACTGATGGACATTGTCATTTCATTTCATGAATTTGAAAGTTGGAAAATTTTTGTATATTTTGTGTACTTTATTATACTGACATGAGTATTCATTTTGTCAGAATAAAAAAGATGATTACAATTGAAATTGGTTGATTAAAAGCATATGTGTTAAAATAAAAAATAGGATCAAGAATGAATGGCTGATGAATATATGTTGATTGTATTCAAAATGAATAAGTGGTATGAAAGAAGTCAGTTGAAATGGTTTGGTCAGATAGAGGAAATGAACAACATTAAAACTGGAAAACAAATTTGTAAAGAAAAATGCATCTATTGAAAGGGGGAGACTGAAAAAGGTTTGGATAGGTGAGGTTGATGAAATCCGAAGGAGTGTGTATAATCAATGTTACAGAGTATAAATTTGTGTATAGACATGGTAAAATCAGGTTGGTAAAAAGATATTGAATAGTATTGGCAAATTATATTTAGTTTTTCTTTTCTATTTCGTACCTTTAATACCTTTTATTTACTACTTATTTGGGGAGGGGTCTTTGTATTTATATATCATGCCATAGTTTTAAAAACAGAAAATATTTCAAAAGAGTCGCTTTGTTAGTTTGCAGATTATTGAAAAACTATCAGCACACTAAAGTTTTGATAAGCTATGCTACATAGTTGTTTACTTAATAGTTTTTTAGTCTTCCCAAATCAGGGAATATGAACATGATATCGGGGAATGTGCTTCCCAATATGAAGCACAAAATAATTTGTGCGAAATATACATCAATAGAAATGCATAAAATATCCACAGTATGCTATTTACCCATTTTTATAAAATAAGGAAATATTTGTAGACACCAATATTATGTTAGGCCACCAGAGGTCTCTTGTTCTCTTTTGTTGAAAATTTCATTCAGATAAAATAACTTCACTGTACACAAAAAGAGATTATCTGCAAACTACAGTATATGTCACTGTTGGGAGAGAGAATTCTGTTATGGCAGGCAACTGATTAAATGGTTTGTTCTGTTGCCTGGAGAAATGCCTGTTTGAGGACCTCTTAGCCAGAATTCAGAATTTCCTCACATATAAAGAAACCACCTATACAATTGTCCCCAAACGATAGTTCCCTTGCGTGCTCAAATTAACCCACTATGAACATAATACAAAAACTTAGATAGGTGGAGAAGGATCTAATGCTGGAAAAGATGGAATGAAAGAGAAAGACAACCAAAAGCAAGGGTGTGTGTGTGTGTGTGTGTGAAATCAATTACAGTGGCAATGAATGTATTTTAGAACATCTGAAGAGTATATTGTCTCCTTGATTGATCACTCTGGAAAATCCTATGTGGTCCCTGACAGTCAGCACCAATGTCCATTTACCCAGTGCCAAGCTGCACTAAAGGCCTCCAATAAAGTAACACAATGTTGCCAGCCAATCAAGATACAAAAAGAGCCAAAAAACAGACAGAAGATATTAGAAACACCAACCAAGCAGAACACAGCAAACTCCAAGACCAATAAACACAGACCAAGACTCCCAACCAATCAGGATGAAGAAAAAACCATTCTGGCACAGCAATAGGCTGCCCCAAATTTAAATCTGAAACCACTGTAAAAGTCTGACTCACAGATGAACACTATACAGAAGCCTGATGATGGCAGATGAGATTCTGCTGAAACGTTGCTACAACTTTAAAAGCACAACTACAATGACGTGGGAAAATACCTGAACAAAGCTGAATGCCATACATGTAAGTACCCGCGAAAACTTAAGAAAACATACACACACACACACACACACACACATACATACATACACATATATATACTCGAGTATAAGTCGACCCGAATATAAGCTGAGGCACCTAATTTTACCACAAAAAACTGGGAAAACTTATTGACTCGAGTATAAGCCTAGGGTGGGAAATGCAGCAGCTACTGGTAAATTTCAAAAATAAAAATAGATACCAATAAAATTACATTAATTGAGGCATCAGTAGGTTAAATGTTTTTGAATATTTATTTCAAACAAAAACAGTAAACTAGCTCTGTACGTGGAAAAGAGAGTCAATAAAACCAATATGGTATCAACAATAACTTTAAAAGTACAAAAACCTTAGCTCAATCAGCAACCAAGCTAAAACACAAGAGTTAAAATCCTTCAAAACTGGATTCCTCAACATCATCTGTATGTCCAAATAGAGCTTCAACTTTATCTGGTGTGAGGCTATCAGCATAGACATTGTCGTCATAACTGAGTTCACAGTCATCACCATCACTGCTGTCGTTCTCATACAAAGCGCTGTCTTCACTGCCATCCATAGCATTACTAATGCCACATTTCTTGAAGGCACGTTGCACCATGTCCTCTGGAATCTCTTCCCATGCATCACGAACCCACTTTGCTATTAATTCTATGTTGGGCTTCATCAGATTTCCAACTTTTGTCAATCGGGCTTGACCAGATGACATCCATTCATGCCACATTTTCCACACACGGTCTTTAAAAGGTTTGTTTAAACACACATCTAGCGGCTGCAATACAGATGTAAGCCCACCTGGAATAACGGCCAAAGTAACTTGAGAAGACTTTGCCAATTTTTTTTATGTCATCAGATGTGTGGGCTCTGAACATATCCCAAACTAGCAATGATGGTTTTTTCTTTAAGGCTGTTCCTGGACGTCCATTCCAAATTTCTTCCAGCCGTTTTTTTGTTCCATCTTCATCCAGCCTTTAATATGTGCACGCACTGTAATTCGTGGTGGGAATTTGACCTTTTTAGGCAAGGTCTTTCTTTTAAAAATAATGACAGGCCACAACTTAGTTCCATTAGCCAAACATGACAGAACGACTGTGAAATGGTTTTTTTCATTTCCTGTGGTTCTGAGTAAAATAGTTTTTTCTCCAAACTTGCCAGTTCTGTTGCTGGGAAGATCAAAGGTCATAGGTGTTTCATTCATATTCCCAATATCTCCCAGGTCAAAGTTATGGATCCTTCTTTGTTTTATGATGAATGAATGGAATGACATCACTTTCTCATCAAGGTCTTTTGGCAACTTCTGTGAAATCTTTGTTCTTTGCTGCAAATATAAGGCATGTCTGTTCATAAAGCGGGTACACCATCCTGCTGACACAACAAAATTTTTAATACCTGGTGCTTTTAATTTGTCATCTTTAGCCATTTGAAGGGCATGTAAGCGAATTCCCATACGTGTCACGCAGTAACCATTTTGACAACACTCCATAACCCATTTATGCAATTCAGTCTCTAGAGCTTCATATGAAGGCTTTAAACCACGTCGAGCTTTTTTTGCCTTTGGAATCTTTTCCAAGTCAGCTTTCATTTTCCGCCGGTCCCTCACTTGTTTTTCATCAACACAAAATTCCCTACTTGCAATACTGTTATTGCTCTCTTCTGCTCTTGACACAATCTTAAGTTTGAAACCAGCTTCGTATGACCTGCGTTTTTGTTTTGGTCCAGGATTAGACGTATTGGGATCCATTTCTAGCAGGATAAAAAAAAAGACTTCAAAAACTTTTGAACAGTACGCATGCACTCATATTATTTGTGGACAAAAATGGATATTCATTCAGGCTAGAGTGCTTTAAAATGTAAATGAGGTTAGTTTCACACACACTCACGCACACCGTTTCACTTTCCATAAACTAATTTTTTAGTGCATGACAGATGAAGTCCGTGACAGATGAAAATCCTCTTAGGAAACTTTAGATCTTAACTGGCATTACATTTAAAATCAAACATGTTCACATCCTTAACATCTCAATTTTTTTCCATGGCAAAGTGTTTCTCAAATAATAATCCATAGAAAATTCTCACTCACTTGCATTGACTAAATAAAATAAATACTAATATTTTGAACATGCAGAGAGCTGTATACCTATCTGCCATTTAACTGCCCAAAATGAGAAGCCAGCCTGGGGGAGGGGGAAGGAAACTCATACCACAAACATGAGATTCTACCCATTGATTCTTGCTAAAGTGCATGATAATTGCTAAAATGCATGATAATCCTTTTTGTAATAGTATGTTAACTGAAGAAGAAATGAATTTGAGGGATGGTACTCGTGGCAAACTTTCTCTGCTTGGATTTTGGCTCAGAAGTCCTGAGAAACAATCACATTTCAATGGGCTTTAGTATCTGGGATATTAGACTTCCAGTATTCCAATATATTGGAGAAGAATAAAGGGTCTGAGATATTTTTCTCTCTGTTGATAATGGTACTTTTCATCAATCAGGTGCTGGGCTACGAAGCAGGAAACAGACCAAGTGTACAGAGTGAGAAAAAAAGTTTCACCTAGATGTCATGACCCAAATCAGAAAATAAACCAGGATAAGGCTCAATCCAGGTTTTAGTTAAGAACTAAAAGTTGCAAACTTCACATTTCAACTTTTTAATTTTCTTCAGGTTTTAGCAGCCCCAGTGATAATGGTAACAGCACTGAAGTAATAGTAGACTTCTATGAAACATAACTAAAAAGGCATGTTGCTTTCATGAGTGTCAAGATGGCATAAATACTCAATTGCAAGTTAACTTCATTCACTCTTGGCATTAAAAAATGCCACAGGGAGGGAATTATTATCTAATTAAAACTTTCACTAGGATAGTTGAGAATAAGTTTGATGTTCACAATTTCCTCTTTGAAAGAGACCAGTAAATAGGGAACAAGAAGATGAAGAAAAAGAAGTGTGTTTTTTTCACACCTTTCACACTGCAGTGAACAAAAATGGCATCATAGGAACAGGCTTATTCTCAGTCCAAAGGTTTTTGCATTTGCAAGATGCAAAGCGGAGGCGGCGGATCACATGTGCTGGAAAGGGCTTGACTATTCTGGGGAGAGAGAAAGAGATCATAAGTGAATCAATTAATTTGGAAAACGATCTCACTATCATGAAAGTCAGTGTTCTCTGAGAGTGGGGCGTTTGGAAGAAAACGCCCCGCGGCATATCCACATGCGTGTAAGGGGAATCAGAAATCCCCGCGTTCAACGCCTAGCACGGCAGAAGAGAAAATGCAGCTGTGAGCAAATACTGGGAAAACCTGATTGATCAGAAGGAAGGAGGTAAAAGAGGGAGGGGTGGTGGTGGACGGAGGTCCCACTGGTATTTGTGAAACACTCGGTCGGCAGCACTTAAAGTCAGCGTCCTCGCTCTCACGCACCCAAAGCCACGAAGTCCCCCAATCGCACAGCCCAGAATTGCTCTAGGCTCGCAGGCTCAGAAAACAACACGAGCCGCCACCACCACCTCCTTCTCCTCCTCCTGAGCGGACTGAAAGCAGCTGGGGCTGAGGAAATGAAGCCAAGCGGAGCCGAAGCCACCTCGGCTCGTGTTGTTTTCTGAGCCCACGAGCCAGGGCACTTTCATTGCACGGCGGAGCTTCTTGTCTCAGGAAATGCCGGGCGTCGTTGCTGCCCCGAGGGGAGGGCGATTCTGGGCTGTGCGATTGGGGGACTTCGTGGCTTTGGGTGGGTGGGAGCGAGGACTGACGGAGTCCGCGAAGTGGGGCTTGCCCTTGCTGGCTGCCTCTGCTTCCTTAGGGGCGGGGAAGGGGGCTCATCTGGACCAAGGGTGAGTCTCCCCCTCAGTTTCCCCTGAAGGATCTTCCATCGCTTTTGCCTTCTCCCTACATCTTCCCTCTGTTAAAATTCCCCCCCACACACACACTTATTTTCGGGCGGATAGATTTCGTGTCTGAGCATTCTCACATGGGTTTTTTCAGAGGGGGAATCTCACTCGAGTATAAGCCGAGGGGGGGGGGGGTTCAGCACAAAAAATGTGCTGGAAAACTCGGCTTATACTCGAGTATATACGGTATATATACATACACACACATACATACATACACATACATACATAGACACACACGTACATACATACACACACAAACATACATGTATGTATATGTATATATTTGTTTTCTTAAGTTTTTGCGGATACTTATATGTATGGCATTCAGCTTTGTTTGGGTATTTTCCCATGTCATTATAGTTGTACTTTTAAAGTTGTAGCAACGTTTCGACAGAATCTCATCTGTCATCATCAGGCTTCTGTATTGTGTTCATCTGTGTGTCAGCACCAATAATGACATGGAAAAATACCCGAACAAAGCTGAATACCATCCATTGTGTGTGTGTGTGTGTATGTATGTATGTGTGTGTGTGTGTGTATATATATATATATATATATATATATATATATATATATATATATATATATATATATACATATATATACACACACACACACATATATATATATATGTTTTCTTAAGTTTTCGTGGGTACTTACATGTATGGCATTCAGCTTTGTTCGGGTATTTTTCCCATGTCATAGTAGTGGTGCTTTTAAAGTTGTAGCAGCGTTTCAGCAGAATCTCATCTGCCATCATCAGGCTTCTGTATAGTATTCGTCTGTGAGTTAGACTTTTACATCCATTTAACCGAAGCCAAGCTGCACTAAAGGCCTCCATTAAAATAACACAATGTTGCCAGGCAATCAAGTTACAAAAAGAGCCAAAAAAAACAGACAGAAGATATTAGAAGCAGAACACAGCAAACTCCAAGACCAATAAACACAGACCGAGACTCTCAACCAATCAAGATGAAAAAAAAAAAAACATTCTGGCACAGCAATAGGCTGCCCCAAATTTAAATCTGAAACCACTGTAAAAGTCTAACTCACAGACGAACACTATACAGAAGCCTGATGATGGCAGATGAGATTCTGCTGCAACGTTGCTCCAACTTTAAAAGCACCACAACTATGACGTGGGAAAATACCCGAACAAAGCTGAATGCCATATATATATATATGTATATAAACAATTTTTGTTTAATTTCCCCCCCTTGCTATAAAAACGTTTACGTTGTTACTGATATTGCAGCAAAAAGACTTGAACCTATTGAGTAATGTCTGTTTTGATACTTAGTAGGTGCAAGTTATGTATATGTGTGATATTTGATTTTCTTCCCTTTGATTGTATCCAACTTTCAGAGACTGCCTGGAAAAGTCCATGCAATTTCCTTAGCAAGATTTCAGAAGTGTTTTGCCATTGCCTGATTTCTAGGGCTGAGAGAGAATGACCAGCCCACAGTCACTTGGCTTTGTGTTTAAGGTTGGATTAGAACTCCAGGTTACCCAGTTTCTAGCCTGATACTTTAATCACAATACAAAAGGTGAATTGTGAAATATAGTAGTAGTTCAAAGGGGGAGAAACTATCAAAGTTTTGATATGCACTTAAACAGGAAGCATTAATTTCCCCTTTAAACAAGTATGGGAGTGTTCTAGAACCTTGAACTTGAAATATTCTAGATCATAATGTGCAAAGTGTTGAGGATTCCTGTATGTTTAGCTGAATAGATTTCTTTAGACAGCAATAGATAAAAGACTCATTGTGATACCTTCTTCAGTATAATATTGCTATGGTAAACTTGAGGCAGATTATGTAAGTTTCTAAATCAAGCCAAATATATATATTTTTAGAATATTAGTATAGCTTTTTGCAAATTGGTATCAACCAAGTAAATTGGATTTCTCAGAATTATCAGCCAACAGTATATCAGCCATGTTCAGCGGGAATTCTGAAATAAGTTGTCCCAGTATATCAGGCTGCAATAAACAAGCAATTTTTTATATTCTACTTTCTGTGAGCAAAAGCAAAATTTAAAAACTATATAGTTGAATATTTATTCAAGGTGTAATTTCTTATTTTTTTATCTGTTAATGTTTCAAGATAAACAGAGAGCTGTTTCTGCCTCTATCATTATATGAGCATTGTTGTAAGATACATATACTATAATTTACCATTTTTTCAACAGTAAAAAATAAAATTTCAGATGAAAGGTTATTGTTTTCTAATATATGTTTACAAGCATGCATAATTACAAAGCAGACGTGTTCAACTGTTGAATGTAAGTGGCCTACATATTAGATGAAGAGTTCAAGAGATTGAAGTAATATCCTATTACTTCTTACATGGGAATCAACCCATTGAATCACTAGGATTTACTTGCAAATAGATATTTATAGGAGGTTATTTTACGTAAGAGATATGCATGGTGGACCTAGAAGAAATAGTGATCTAATAATGTATATTTGCTTACTGGAGATCTCTCTTCAGTCCCTTTAGCACATGGAATCCTTCACAGATACTACTGTACATTGCTGTTCTGGATGAGTGGAAGGTAAATGTATTTGTTTTTTTATGAAATTCTGTTGCAGAAGTCAATATATTTATTTGTTACAAAGTAAGTATATATCACCTCATATGTTTTTGCCACTTTCTAACTTCATCTATTTGTCTGTACATTGCTTACAAACTTAAGCTTTTGAAGAAAAAATGAAATAGGGTATTAGGCAGGGGGCCAACTCAGTACTAGAAAACTAAACTTCATGACAGGCAGCAATACCTTTAAGATGGTGCTTCTCAAACCTTTTCCTTCAGTACCCAAAACTGCATATCAGATTTTTTTTTTTTACCCAATATAGATAAAACTTTTAAAGTCAATTTAAATGTCCCTATTGTGATTGGGTAATATGTGTGTTTTTATCCAAAGAAATTTTTTTTTACCTAATTTGGGGTAATTTACCTGGGTTTAGGGAAAACTTTTTTAAGCTAACAAAGATAATGTTAAATTTGCTTTCTACTAAGTCAAACATAAGTGATAAACTCCATTTATACTAAAGAATTTTGTGAAAACATCCGTAAGATGCTCTCCAATACAAAAGAAATGCTGTAATTTTTTTCAAAACTTTTAAGTTACATAGTATTATAAAATACAAAATATAAAAGTAAAGAGAAGAACAGTGGGAGGGGGAGGGGAAAGGTGGAAGTGAAGTGAGGAAAGATAGGGGCGGAAAAAAGAAAAAGAAGCATTGACTTCCAACTTCTGTTACAATAAAATAAGGCATTAATATCAAATCACAGCTTCTTGCTTTTCCCTAATAGTATAAATAAGTCATTTCAATAAAGATCTATCAATCTAATCCAGGAGTCTCCAACCTTGGCTCCTGGAAGCCTGGCGGACTTCAACTCCCAGCAAAGCTGGCTGTGGAATTCTGGGAGTTGAAGTCCGCCAGGCTTCCAGGGGCCAAGGTTGGAGACCCCTGATCTAATCTGTAAAACCCGAAGTCAGAGTTACATTCTTTTCCACATCAAGCATGAAATTCAGAAGCTATTTCCATGTGAAAACAAAAGTACTTATGTTCTTTTCTTTAATCATAGTCATTTCCGCCAACTCCATCAACTTCTGCAACCATTCTTCCATGCTAGGAATCAAAGTGTCCTTCCATTTTTGCACATATAACAGTCTTTCTGCTGTCAACATATATAATAAGAAAGTTCCAAATTTGTTCTCCAATTCTTTTTTCATGAGACCCATGCCCAGTTTAGCAAAGAGGAAAGAAGTTGTGATATGTCATGTGATGATGTGAGTTTGACAGCCCTGCTCTCTAAGGGGACAATCATTTATTAAGTTACTAATTTTCTATGTGTTACATTTATTTAATGTATGGAGATGTTGCATTATCCAGGAAACTACAGTATTGGTACAGAGTACTTGTTTGACTGCCAACATTCAGTTCACGTTTGTGTACTATCCAGAGTGAACCACAGGGAGCAGACTAGTTCCACACTCAGAAAGGTTTAATGGTGTTCTATAGCAGTCATCTGGGTCTTCTCTTTCCTCTGGTATTGCCTCATACTTCGTGTTACATTGACAAAGGTCTGGCACCAACTGGATTCATACTACCACACCATATGCTGTTATTTTCTCACGAAAGTGATACTGATTTATCAACTTGCATGTGGCATGCTTTCGAACTGCTAAGTTAGCTAGAGGCAAGTGAAGGGAGCTCATTCCACAATGCAGTGCTAGGACTTGAACCTTCAAAGCAAAAACCATCTCCAGCACCTCTAAGCCATTGAGTATCTTTTATGGATTACATTGTACATAGACACAATATGTAAAATATGTGGATAAGCTCATACATTGTGCTAAGCAATTATATACTGTAATCATAAGTTTATTAAACTAAAGACAGATGTTCACATATATTAAATCATGAACTGGGCAGACTTAGGGAAAGGTATGTTGTTTTTGACTCCAGCTTCTATTAGATATGTTGTTACTCCTGCCAGTTATCTTAACCAATTAGAGACGGCAAACCACAAGAAACTATTTTTGTTCACACAGTGCCATGCGCTTCCATCTGCTGTCTTATATGGCAAATATAAATGATTGAAAAGACTCTCTGTTCCTATGGCTCAGGAGAGGTGGAGACCAATGGACACATACTCCTTCGACACTCTTTCTATAGAGATATTTGAAAAAAACCTATCCCCAATAATCAGTAGGTATCCTGGTCATTCTGACACTTTATCTCCAGTGTCTGCTTAAGGATGAATAGACTGATTATAACACAGGTGGCTACAGAACAGCACTGGGGTTTCATCAGAAACCTGATTAATCCACCGTAGCTGTTTTACACAACTAATGAAGCAAAAGCTTTTGTATTACTACTTTTTTGCATTTTAGTATTTAATGACTGTGGGCCTCACAGTTTAAGGATTGATATTATAATTTAGTTGGGTCATGTGTAACTGACAGATTGGATGCCAAATTGTGATTTTAATACAGATTCTATCTGTCATTATTTTATTCTATAATTTTTTTACTGGATATTTTTTGAGTGTTTTTATTTGTTCTGCTCTTTGGTTTTTGACTGTAATGAACATGATTTGATTTTGATTTGATACTAAATCATGAACCATAGTTTATAAATCAGTCTGGATTTATGCAGACCATACTGCATTGTAGTGTACTCAGGCATTATCACTTAATTTACTGTCCATGCTTTTTAGAATACATGAAATCTTTAACCTAAAGCATTAGGGTTTTTTGTTTAGATTTATTTTGATACCTCTAAAATGTTATTATTTATTCTTGGTTTTGCTCCAAAATAGAATTCAAGTATTTGCCCATAAAAATGCTTTTGGGGACAATCATGTGATGTGAGTGGATATCAACTGTTACTGTCTTTCACAGTACGCAGTCTTTCTGACCCTATTGTTACTATTATTAGGTTGTCATTTCTAGTTAACAGGGGAATTCACTTGGAGAATTTAATAGCATATTATCCCAGACTTATTATTAATATCAAACATTTGCTGTTGCACTTTTTGCATGGATTTAAAAAAAAAATACTGATATCATTTTAGTTCTCTTTTTGTTAAGATTTAGAGTCTCTGAAAGTAAATTGGTTGATACTATTCTCTTATATCCTGTTCTTCAACTAAATACAAGTAATTAAAATAGAAGTAATTAAAATTAGAGAACAAAGTAGAGCAACCACAAACCCTATATATTATGTTATAAAATATAGTACATGTCATGTGAGATAATACAAAAATCTTTTTGCAAACTCACGTATTTAACAATTGGCAACTACACACACTACACACATTTGTTCATTTATTTGTGTGTGTATATGTGCAAGTGTGTGGTTTTGGGTGTGTGGTTTTACTAATCTTGTAAAATTTCTAGCATGAGAAGATGTTAACATTTATATAGAACAAGTCTGGGGGATCTTTATAACCTTGCATATATTAACATTTCTGGAGAGCAAGGGCCTTTGTAAGTGGGAAATAATGTATTGCAGGGTAAGTGATGATAGTATTTAAATGTTCCCTTTATAGGTATTGGAGGAGGTAGAATTTGAAACATTCTTTTTATTTTCAAACTAAGTACATTACAATTTTTAGTGTTTTCTACTAAAAAAAGATCAAACTCTGACCACCAGGTTTAACAAAATTGTTAGTATCAGGAACCATAAAAAGGGACTTTACAGCTTCATGCAACTTGGCATCTCAAATTTTCAACCTCTGTTTAAGAAATTAATTAATTAATTAAGATTAGTAAACTTTCATAATACATTTTAGCATATATAATTTTTTCCTTCCAATTTGTATGAGATTTCTGTTATTTACGGTCATACACAAATACAAATATACCCAGATGTTAAGATGTTGACCTAAAAATCTGGAGACTGAGTTGTAACTCTGCATTAGGTGTGAAAGCTGGCTGGGTGACTTTGGCCAGTTACTCTCTCTCACCTCAACCCATCTCATAGGGCTGTTTTGAGGAAAATAGGAAGAGGATGGAGTAGTATGTATGTTCATCATCTACAATTGTTATAAAGTAATAACAGTAGGATAAAATAATGCAGCCTTCCTTGATTCCATGACATTCAGTCATCCTTGATTCTTCCAAATATGTCAAGATGTAATTATCACCCTAACCAATTAGGCTATTGCTGGTTTTCTGAAAGCTAAAAATTGTACAATAATTTATGGCACGGGGCCAGCCTGGAAATCTCAAAGGACCGGCCCGCAGTGTCTCTGGTGGCTAAAACAGGCCACATGTAATCCCCCATGCCTCATTTTCACTCTCCATGGCCTCCTGCCAGTCCAAAACGGGCTGAAAAACGGGCCCAAAATGGCTGAAAAACAGGCTCAAAACAGGCCAAAAAACAAAGCCAAAAATAGGCCATACGGCCTGTTTTCGACTGGCAGAGTGCTGCAGGATGCCATGGAGGTGAGAAGGTGCAGGGAGCTGCGCGCAGACCCCCCCTCCGTGCCCTGTTTTAGCTGGCAGGGTGCTTCAGGAGGCATCTGTCCCACCTACCCTCTGCCTCCGGCTCGCAGAGGAGAACTAAAATGCTGATCTGACCCTTGAAGAAATCCAGTTTGAACCCCTGATTTCTGGTATCTGGAAATCAACAGGCTGCTTTAATTGAAGTGTCAAGTCAAATGTTTTTATTTGGATAAAATCAATTTAGAAATACATTTATAAGTACATACTTTGGAAAAGACTAGGGATACACATTTCAAACATTACATGAGCTTACTTCTGCTATTAATTAAATCTTTTTTCAGGGTTTCATGCAACATAGAAAAATGTTACAATGCTTTAATGAGTCAGTTCGTTAATTGTAATGCAGCTCTTGAAACAACTGCAGATTACTTTGATAAATAGCAAAGAATCATATGCTTCCTGATCATTTTATATTTTGTTTATTTGTTTTCAATATTAAGGCATAGGCTTTTTGTATATATATTGAAACCATCATCCAGACACAAGAGTTAGGGAAATTTTTAATAATTTAAACAATAGTCCATAAGGATACTATCGGATAGGGAAATGCTGACATTGCTGGGCACAAGAGAAAGAGCAAAACTGAAAATGATTAGAATTGGAAACGTACATATTATCCTATAAGTAAGTTTTGAACATGAATGTTACATTGTGGGATGCATTTTTATTTTAAAACAAAATTAGGTAATTATGCTAATTAAATATTTACAGATATGTGTTTTTTAAGAATATAAATATAAAATCACCACTAGGTGGCACCTAATTCTCACACAATATAATTGACACTGTTTTACTGTAGTTGTTACTGGCTGTTAAGACAACAAATTTAAATAACTGAAAAGATAAATGTCTGCTTTTAAAATACTGCATTAGTATTTTTCAGCACTTCTTTTCTGTAACTAATTTGCAATTATCTAAAATGTTTTGTTATCCTGAAGACAAGACAAAAAGGTAAAAAGTTGGTATAGTAATGTCAAATAACAGAAGTAGCATTGAAAATTTTTTTTTTGTCCATAGTTACTTTTTGATATATGCATCACCTGAGCTCTTTCATCAAAAATACTTATTAGGTCCGTATACAAAAATGTAAATATTAGAAACTCTCCATTAGAGGACATTAGGGTCAAGCACCTAATTATGTAGAAGATTAGAGCTCTATACATTTAAGAATAAGACAAAAAAGCAACAGTCTGTGTTTTCATTGAGGAAATACAGCAGCATAGATAGCAAGGCTCTAATTATGCATTTATCTTAATTTGCATTCAGTCTGAAGGAAAAAGAGTTTGCCAAAGAGGAACAACAGGAAAAATGAAGGTTTTTGTAACAATATATCTGCCCTTAAGTTATGAAGAAATTAAGAGATGTGTTGGAGATGCTAAAAAATTGAAGCATCAGGAAAGGTGGTGAGTACCATAAGATGATAGTATCTCACAGTGGTAGGTTTTTTTTTACATGACCAATAAATTTATAATGTAAAATTAGATTATAAATTCACATCATTGAACCAAAAAAAACACCAAATAGGTGGAACAACAATATGTTCCCCTGTTTAGTGCAGGTGCCCATTAACCTATTTAAAACTTAAACCTTTTCCACATACAACATAAATCTACTAGAGTATAAATCCAATCCTGTGCCTTCAAAAGACAATAAACTATATTATATTTAAAGCAAGTTATAAATAATTTACAAATATGATTTCCATTGTTTGATTATTTTTAGTTATTCTTTATTTGGGCCTTGATCAGTATTCTTTCAATATAATTGTTCTGTTAATTACTTGGGTTTTGGATTTATTATTTGTCTGCCTTGATTAAGGCATATAGTTAGTTCTTAATGGCATCAATTATGGACATCTCTCAGCAATTCATTATCATTCTAAAATAACTTTAAATTTTCTTGAAATTTAGATGTGTAGTTCCTTTATGATAGTTTTGTATGAACCTAACAATTATTTGAACTAGAAATGAACTGCAAGTTTCATTACAACATCCTTACTTATTTAGTGTGGTGAAAATTAAATACACATTCCCGAATTATTGATTAGCTATTTCCTTCTCACTTTGCCAAAACAGCTCTTTTATTTAGTAGTAGGCTACGGTGAAGGGAATTGTTGGAATATCTCTTTAAAATATTTGTTCCTTTTAAAAATATCCATTACAAAACTAAATAAACACATTACCCTTCTGATTTTAAACTGTGGAAAGAATGAAATAACTGTCTTAAAAATGGAAAGAACGCATGATATTCAGGGGGGAAAAGGGCGTTACCTGAAATGCATCTTTTAGTTGTACGGGAGGAGAATCCAAAGTGTGGGCTGTCTCCTGCTTCCTCACTTAAAGACGGAGTCAATCAAAGTTTAGTCCAGCCCCCTTTCTACTGTGCATGTCCAGTTTTTGATGAAGGCCGATGATTGACTTGGAGAGTTTTTTGGTGCTCGTTCTTGACCGTTCTGAGTTCAGGACTAACTACCTAAGGGTGGGATTTGGATTCTCCTCCCGTACAACTAGAAGATGCATTTCAGGTGAGTCCAACGCTCTTTCTCAGTTGTACAGGTCGGAGAATCCAAAGCGTGGGACGTACCCAAGCTAATTGTCCTGAGGGTGGGCCAACTCCTTGTTCCGAGCCTCCATCTCCATGTGAAATCTTTGTAGCACTCTTCTTCCAAGGATGCTTCCGCTGATGCAGATGTGTCCAGTTTATAATTTCTGATGAATGGAGATGGTGATGATCACATTGCTGCCCTACAGATCTCTTCAGTCGAGGCCTGTGTGTTCCATGCCACTGATGTGGCTGCACTCCTGGTTGAATGTGCTGTTATGTTACCCGGCAATTGCAATATTTGGCTTTCATAAGCTTTTGTGATACATGTCTTGATCCATTTTCCTAAGGTAGACGGAGAAACGCTTTGTCCCAACAAACTCGGTCTAAATGAAACGAACAATGCTTCCGTTTTTCTAATGGGCTTTGTTCTCTTAATATAAATGCATATAGGTCTCCTAACATCTAAGGAGGGCCACTTTCTTTCTAGGCTAGGGACTGTTTCCAGGCAGAAGTCTGGTAGTACTAACTCTTGTGCTCTATGGAACGTAGGATTGATCTTTGGGATAAAGGTGGGGTCTAATCTTAATACTACCCTATTCGGGTGAACTATACAGAGGTCCTCCCTCACAGATAATGCTGCCAACTCTGAAATTCTTCTGGATGATGTAATGGCTATTAGGAAGGCCACCTTAAGGGTCAGTGAAGGTAGTCCTACTGACCTCAGCAGTTCAAAGGGCTCAGTCAGGAGCTCCCTTAGCACCCTTGTCAAATCCCAAGTAGGGTACCTGTGTATCACTGGTGGCTTTAGATTGGTTGTTCCTCTAATGAACGTGTGGATTAGGGGGTGTCGTGAGAGGGACTCTGAGGTCCCGCAACCCAACACTAAAGCTATTGCTGATAGCTGTCTCCTTAAGGTGTTAAACCCTTAAGGGTTAAACCCTTCTCCAGGCCTTCCTGGAGGAAATCCAGCACTTGAGTAACTAACACTGTGGTTGGATCTATTTGTTTCTTGGAACACTAGGTTCCAAATGTTCTCCAAGTAGCATCATAATTTTGTTGGTTGATGGTCTCCTGAATGCCTGGAGTGTCTGTATTACTTTGTCTGAGCACTCTAGACGCTTTAGCGTGGTCCTCTCAAGTGCCATATGGTTAGTTTTAGCCATTGTGGCTCTAGGTGTTGTATGGCTCCCTGACTCAGTTCTACCTTGTCTGGGGGAATTCTCCATGGTCTGGATACCGACAGATCTATAAGATCCACGTACCAAGACCTCCTGGGCCAGTGAGGTGCTACCGTTAAGACCTCCGCCCCCTCTTCTATCACTTTCTTGATTACCTTTGGTATCAAGGGGAGTGGGGGAAATGCATAAAGCAGCCCCTTTGGCAACGCTCCTTGGAGTGCATTGGTTCCTTCCACTCCCTGTGTTGGGAATCTTGAGTAGAATCTTGGGAGTTGTGCATTTGCTGGCATCACAAACAGATCCAGGACTGCTCTCCCAAATCTGTGTGACAGTTCCCTGAACAGGTCCAGGTGTAGGCGCCACTCTTGAGTGGTCAACCATTATTCTGCTGAGCCAATCTGCCTGAATGTTTTTCACTCCCGATATGTGTTCCGCCCTGATTGATAGAAGGTGCATCTCTGCCCAGAGGCCCAATCGCTCTGCTTCTTGCATGAGTACTAGGGATTGAGTACCCCCCTGCCTGTTGATATGAGCCTTGGAGGTCACATTGTCTGTCAGAAACAACACGTGCTGTCCCACTATCACTGACCTGAAGGCCCTTAGAGCCAGATGAGATGCCCTGAGCTCCAACCAGTTGATGCTGTTCTTGAGGTCTGACTGAGACCACTGACCCTGTGTAATCTGACTCTGACAGTGGACTCCCTAGCCTACTAAACTTGCATCTGTTGTGATAGTCAGTCGGGTGGGTTCCTTGAACCCACATCCCCTCATCACTGCGGGTGATCTTCATCACTGGAGTGGGGACTAGTACCTTGGTTCCTGTATTGCCCTTGCCTGCTCTCTGGTAAGGTAATAGGAACCACTACAATGTCCTTGCATGCAGCCTGGCCCAAGGTACTATCGAGATGCACAATATCGTTTTCCCTAGTATTTGTGACAGCAAGTCCAGGGACATCCCTGGAGCTGTGCTCACTTTATTTATTGATGACCTTATGCTATCCTGCCTTTCCTGTGACAGGTAAACCTCGCAGGAGTTGGTGTCTATTATAGCTCCAAAGTGTTGTAATCGCCTGGTCGGTTTTAAGTGGCTCTTTTCAAAATTCACCAAAAAGCCATGCTCTTGTAATGTCTGTATCATGGTTTCTAGATCGCTCTGTGCTCTTAGAGTTGACATTGACTGTATTAATATGTCATCTAAGTAGCATTGGACCCGTATGGGCTTTGTCCTGAGAAAGGCTGCTACTGCTGCCAGGACCTTGGTGAAAGTCCTCGGTGCTGAGGACAGGCCGAATGATAGAGTCCTGTACTGGTAGTGTCTCCCTGTGTAACAAAACCACAGGAACTTCTGGTGCCTCCTGGTAATCGGTATGTGTAGATAAGCATCTGTGAGGTCTACTGATGTCAGGACATCCCCCTCCCGTATGTTCCCTAGTATAGCCTGCAGAAACTGCATCTTGAATCTCCTGTACTCTGTGCTTGTTTAGTAATTTGAGATCCAAAATTGGTCTCCACCCCCCCCCCACGCCTTCTGCACAACAAACAAATTTGAATAGAACCCTTGTCCCTGTTTGTTCTCTGGTATCACTTGTACTGCCCGAATGTCCAGAAGATGTTGAACTGCTGTTTCATAATTACCCTTTTGGTTCTGTCTCTTGGCGTCGGGTATCTTCTGAATGAGCTCGGGGGTATGGAGATGAATTCCAGACTAGGCCTTTTCTTAATGTGTCTATGACCCACTTGTCCATTGTAGTCGACATCCATTGGTCGGTGAATAGGCCCAGCCTCCCGCCGATGGGCGCATTGTTCCGGCCATCACTTTGTATGCCGGAATGCCCTGCCGGTCAAACTTCAGAAGGGGTGCCTTCCCTGGGACCATTGTCCATCCTTATCTCTAAATCCTGATCTATCTGGATGAATAGCAAGGGTCTGTGTGTACTGTCTCTGTGTGTATGAGGAGTGGCTGAAGCCACCCCTGAGATAGGAAAGAGCTCTTGCCATGTATATGGAGAAGGTCGCTTATCTGCCTGACCAAGTTTTCTGGGTAAGACCTTCCTCTTGTCCTTGGTTTCAATCAGTAATGGCTCAATGATCTCCCAGAAAAGTTTGTCCCCTTTAACTGGAGCTGATGCCAGTTTCCATTTATGTTTCAGATCTGCCTGCCAGTGGTGGAGCCAAACAAGTCGCCTTGCAGCTATTGAAGCCGCAATGGCTTTAGTTGTGTACTTGACCCCATTAAGTGTGGCGTCTGCTATGAACTCTGTTGCAGCAGTTATTTTGTTCAAATCCTGTTGCAATCGAAGATCTCCAGGTGGCATCCTTTCCTGCATCTGTTCAATCCATATCAGGACTGCTCTGCTGAAAAATGATGCCGTGGATGTTGCCTTTACCACCTATGTCGCGGCCTGGTGAAGTTTTTGTAGGGTCTGTTCTGTTTTCTTATCCTCCCCTTTTAGACCCATCCTCAGCTTCGTTAGCCAAGACTGTAACAGACGTGGAGGCTGCCACAGGGCTATCTATCATGGGAATTGGGAATAGGTCTGCTAGTTCCACATTATAAAATTTCCTCTTATTCCCCCCTGGCATTGGGAAAATAACTGGTTTGTCCAACTGACATTTCACCACTGAACAATTCAGGTGAAGGTATGGATTCACTTTCAACCTTGGTTCTGGCAAAAATTCTATCTTTGAGATCAGACAGTTCTAACTCAGACCCTTCTGTCTCTGTGATTCTCCCCAGGCCTGTTGCTATCCCTTCCCCAGCAGCATCTTAAACAGCTGGTGACGAAATAGACCTGTGAACATTGAAATTTCTGGTTCATTAGTTTCTTCATCTGAGAATGCTGACTCCCTATATTCTTCCTCTCTTGAAACAGAGGCCTCACTGTGAGTGTCTGATCTACTGGAACTGTCTCCCTGAAAGCCCAGTTCCTCCTGATGAGCCTCCCGTCTCCTCTCATTATGTCTCAGGCTGGGTCTGTTACCCTGACTGTGCCTGAATTCTGCCATCATCTCTTTCATCATAACCCTCATTTCCTCTTTAAAGGACTCTGACTTCCGATGTTGTGGAGGAAGAATTAGACTCAGTTGAAAATCTCTTTCTCTTGGGGGAAGGCTTTTCATTGCATGCCTGAGAGCATTGTCTTTCTGATTCACTCAATCCATCATTTACACAAAGAGCAGGCTGAAAAGGCTGATCTTCAGTGCCCTCTAGTGTTGCACTCATTTCATGATACTTATTGGTTTGCCTGTTGGAGCAGGGGAATTTCCATTCTTTTCCGCCTCCTTTTCAGCCCTTGGGAAGCATTTTTTTTTTAAGACAAATTTTATTAATTTTACAAAACAATACACAAACAATCAAGGCATAATAACATAAAAGATCTTTTCTAAGAAAACCAATCCAAATTTTAATATATATATTTACGTTTTTCTGTTCAACTTCATATCTTATCCCAACTTCTCCTTTTCATTCTATTATCTAAATTATATTTTTTGCTAATTAAAATTTTATTGCCTTTCAAAAACAATACACAAACATACAAAACATAAAAAACATAAAACCTCTTTTCTGAAAGCTACTTGATCCAGGGTTAAAACTCTTCGCACAGACACAAATTCAAAAATCATATTTACTTTATATATCATTCCATATCTTATTACCATTTTCAATTTTCTATATAGCTTCTTCCCTCTTTTATCTTTCTTAGTTTTATTTTATTTATCTTATCTCAATTCAATTCATAATATTTATCATTCTTTGTCTGTTCTATTTCCAGCTATCCATCCATTTTCTCTTTAAATATACTTCTCCTGTGCACTGATTGGAGTGACGCCTTTGACTCTTTCCCCTAACATAATACTACTTAATATAACACTTATCTTATATAGGGATTCTGTTTAGTACATTCTAAAATTACACAATAAATTTTATGAGAAGAGCAAAAACACTACAATAACAAAATAAAAGCATATAAAACCACTATCAATACCATTCAAAAGCTAATCAAATATATTGATACTCATTTATATCTTAAACATTTTACTCTAAATGCACATATAAAAACACAATCTTATGTACCTTCCAGAATCCCTTTTTCAATTATATTTACTCATTGTCTCCAAATAAGTTTTGTTTCCTTAAGTCTTGCTTCCCACCATTAAGGCTTCTCATCCCCTCCTTTCTCTCTCGTTTATTTTTCTCCTTGCCCTTTTTACCCCTTTGTCTCTCCTCCTCCCTTTTCTTCTTCTGCTTACCCCCTTTCTGTTGTTTTTTAACCTTGTATCCACCTTTCATCTCATTTTTCTCTTTTTTGATTGTTTTTTCAAACCTTAAAATCCCCTTTTTCTTTTCCTCTTTCTCTTCCTCCCCAAAAAGTACCCATTGTTCATCAAAGATGGCTTTTTCTTCTTCTTTGTCCCAGTCGTCCTGCTGCGTAGTCAATTTTTCATAAGTGCATACCGCCATTTCTAGAAATTGAAAAAGAGTGCCCAAAGTATCTTTTCCATCTTGTTCTTCTTTTTTATATTTTTTATATTCAATTTTTAGTTTATCCACAAGCAATGCCATCATGAAGAGAAAAGCTTTTTCCAAAACAACCACCCAAGTATTTTTAATCAAGAATAATTCCAAAAAGTTCCAAACTCACCAAAGAATCCAAATAAACTATTTCTTTTAATCCTTTTTTTTCTTTCTTCTATTTCTCTTTCTGGGGTTATTGTTTAATCAAAGAGTTCCAATTAAGATATATCTTTCTTTAAAGTTCTAGGCAATCTCCTCCTTTTTCAAATTCTGCTCCAATTTTTTTTTTCCTCTCCCTTCCCACTTACAACAGAGATTTTCCTTTAAATGTTCAGAAATCCATACCTCCAATACGGGTTTTCCGATTTCTTAAGTTGTTAAATCCAGTGTCCAGGAATCCTTTATCCCTTGGCTTTAACTTTCAAATTGAGTTACCTTCGGTGCCCAAATAGATTTTCCAGATCTCCGTCTGCTATTTCTATGGGGTGGGAGAGTGAAGAAAAAAAAAAAGCTTCCCCTTGACAGCTTTCTCTGCCGCTTTCCAATCTTCTTAGGGATACAGTGTATCTTTCAAGCAATTCAGTTTCCAGGGTATTTAAGAGTTGTTATTTTCCCGGCTCAGCTAGCACTTTCACTTCTTCTGATTCTTCTTTCTCCTTCTTCCTCCAGCACAATCTTGTCCAGCTGCCGGCTTCTTTGTGGCAGCCATTACTGACCGCCGCTCCACCGCCTTGAGAAAAGGAGTTTATGCCAGGTGAGGAGGGGGTCTGCGACACCCCCAAACCCCTCTCCGGATCCTCCCTATCTTCGGCTTCCTCTATGTGGCAGCCTTATCCTCCAGACCCGTCAGGATCGGAGGCACCAAGATGGCTAGCGCAACAGGGATCGCGCAGGATCGCGAATCCCCGCCGCTGCCGAAGCCTGGCAAACTGGAAGTCCCTGGGAAGTTTATTGGTTTGCCTGTTGGAGCACGGGAATTTCCATTCTTCTCCGCCTCCTTTTCCGCCCTTGGGAAGCATTTTTTAATGACCCTTTGTCTCCTTAATGTCTTCCTCTCATCTGCCTTGGACACCCTGCTGAGAGGCCTTTCTGAAGCTCTACCAGCCTCTCTGGGTTCCTTTTTCTTTGCTGTCTGTTCAAACTGGGGGCAGGGGATTCCTGCTCCTCCAGGCTTGCCTCTGTTTCAGAAAATTCGTCCATGGTCTTTCCCTTTGGCTTTTGTCAATAGAGTATATTCAGACCGGCCTGAGCATGGACTCTAGCCTCCCTTTCTCCTGGGTAGGCTGGTGTGGCTGTGATGGAAGCTTGCTCAGCCTAAGACTGAGTTTGCCTCCAATTAAAGAGAGCGCTGGAGGCTTGTGCGGCTTCTGGTTTGTTTAACGAAGGCTCTGGGAAAGCTAAGTTAATTTGCCCTCCTTCTTTGCTAGCCAATCCAGAGTCCGCCTGCTCTTACTGAGGCTGCTGCCGCTTATTCTCTTAACACTAAGCAGCTGTGTAGCCTTTCCCATCTTGGGATAAGGTCCCAGCTCTTTCGCTTACTCACAGTTTACTAACTTTCATTCTTTCTCTTTTCTCTCTTTTTTTCTCGAAGAATCCAAAGTATTGATCCTATATTTTCTGTTTTTCTTTTTTTTTAAACAAATTTTATTAATTTTACAGAAAACACAATACACAAACATACAAAACACAAAACATAAACAAAACTAAAAGATCTTTTCTGAAGGCTGTCTGATCCCGGGTTGAAACTCTTCACACAGACACAAATTCAAACATCATATTCACTTTATGTATCCTTCCATATCTTATTATCATTTTCTTTATATATATATATATATATATAAACCATTTTTATCAATTTTATAAAAACAATGCACAAAGAATCAAGGCATAACAGCTTATAAATTCTTTTCTAAGAAAAAATAATAAAAGAAGAAAACCAATAGAACATAACAATTCCAAATTATAGTATATCTATTTAACTTCATATCTTATCCCAGCTTCTCCTTTCATCCAAATTATTTCTTGTTAATTAAAATTTTATTGCCTTTTATCAATATACAAAATCCAAAAAAACATAACAAAACCTTTATATATCCTTCCATATCTTATTACCATTTTCAATAACATTCTTTGTCTGTTCTATTTCCAACTATCCATTCATCTTTTTTCTTTTACTATACTTCTCCTATACACCAATTGGAGTAACGTCTATAACTCATTACCCTAACTTAAAAGTACTTCATATAACAATTTTTCTTGGGATTCTGTTTAATAGATTCTAAAATTCCACAATGAATTTTATACTCTAAATACACATATAAAAACACAATCTTATGTACCCTCCAGAATCCCTCTTTTATCCTAAATTAAATTCACCCATTGTCTCTAAATAAACTTTTTTTCTTTAGATCTTGCTTCCCCCCATTGAGGCTTCTCCCCCCCCTTCTCTCTTGCTTATTGTTCTCCTTGCCCTTTTTACCCCTTTGTCTCTCCTCCTCCCTTTTCTTACTCCCTTTCCTTTGCTTTCTAACCTTGCCTCCACCTTTCTGCTCATTTTTCTCTTTTTTGGTTGTTTTTATAATTCTTAAAATCCCCTTTTTCTTATCCTTTTTCTCCTCCTCTCCGGAAAGAACCCATTGTTCATCAAAGATGGCTTCTTCTTCCTCTTCTTCTTTGTCCCAGTCCTTCTGCTGCGTAGTCAACTTTTCATAAGTACATAACGCCATTTCTAAGAATTGAAACAAAGTGCCCAAAGTATCTTCCTTTTTATATTTTTGATATTCAGTCTTTAGTTCATCCACAAGCGATGCCATCATGAAAAGAGAAACTTTTTCCAAAACAACCACAAGTATTTTTAATCAAAAATAATTCAAAAAAATTTCCAAAAATTAGTACTTTTCTTCCTTCTTCTCTTTCTCTTTCTGGGGTTAATCAAAGAGGTCCAATTACCATATACCTTTCTTTGGGATTCTAGGCAATCTCCTCCTTTTTCAGCTTCTGCTCCAATTTTTTTTCCTCTCCCTTCCCACTTGCAACATCAATTTTAAATAATCAGAAATCCATACCTCTAATAAGGGTTTTCCAATTTCTTAAGTTTTTCAATGTCCAGGAACCCTTTTGTCCCTTAGCTTCAACTTTCAGAATAATTTACCTTCAATGTCCAAACATATTTCATATTTGCTGTTTCCATGGGGTGGGAGAGTGAAGAAAAAAAAAAAGTTCCCTTTAACAGCTTCTCCGCCGCTTTCGATCTTCTTAGGGATACAATGTATCTTCCAGCAATTCAAATAGCTCAGTTCCAACAAATTTGAAAGATGTTGATTGACCCGGCTCAGACAGCACTTTCACTCTTCTTGCTTCCTCCAGCACAATCTTACCCGGTTGCTGGCTTCTTCGTGGCGGCCATTGCTGACCGCCACTCCACCGCCTTGGGAAAAAGGGGTTTTCCAGGACGAGGAGGGGGTCTGCGACACCCCCAACCCCCAGTCCGGCTCCCCTCTCTATTCGGCTGTCCCTACAGGGCAGTCATATCCCCCTGACCCATCTGGATCGGGGGTACCTTGGCGGCTAGCACAGCAGGAATCGCGAGCGGTCACGAATTCCTGCTGCTCCGAAGCCACGCGAAACCGGAAATCCATTTTCTGTCTTTCTTTCTTAGCACTCTCTCCTCGTGTCTTCTTTGCATGTAGATGGAGTCAAAAACTGGGCATGCACAGTGGAAAGGGGCTGGACTAAACTTTGATTGACTCCATCTTTAAGCAAAGAAGTAGGAAACAGCCCACACTTTGGATTCTCCAACCCGTACAACTGAGAAAGGGAACAGTTTTGCTTTTCTGTTAGTTACTTACTGTATGGTAACTCAATTTATTGTTCTTCTCTGCTGGCAAACTGAAACCATTTGCTCACAGCATGTTCCCCATTAGGCCATTAATTCTGTAAAAGTTAGAAATGCTCATTACTAGCTGTCTGCTGTGAAACAGTACAGAATTGATTCACTGTCTGCTCAATAATTGGTACCAAGTAAATGAGCATTTTCCTTTTTTTACATTTCATAAGCTGACTTGAATAACCTAGTTATCCTAGAGCTAAGATCCCAATTAAAATTAACTGTTCTCTTAATATTAAATAATTGTTATTAAGTCAAACAATATATAAAATCATATATAAGGTCATAAACATAGTTTTTGCATTTTATCAGTACAGCATTATTGGTCCTGCAGTTACTGCCTTCCATAAAAACAATTGAATAGTACAAATTCCATCCTTGACTCTTCCAGAACTAATGTTTGGTTAGCATGACTAGAAGCTTCTAATGATCCATATTGAATTTTTTCATAAACTTAATTTTATGTGACATCATGATTCACCACAAATTGATGAAGTGGTTTGTTTCATATTTTATTTTGTGCTGTGCTTTTGCCATTATAATGGAAATTACTACTGAATGGATTTCTACAACCTTCCATGTGCTTTTCAGATACGATCTTGACAATATTCTTGAGAATAGTGGATCATCCCTGAAGTATATTGGGGAGTACTTGAGTCCAGAGAGTAGAACAACTAGGGAAAGCTTCTCTTATCTATCAAATGCCTTTTGAATGATGTTGACAGAGTCCATTGTTGCTATTATAATCCATCTTGTGAAGAAACTAATAGAAACTCCAATATTGTAGCTCATCAGCTTATAACTCTAGTTAAGCAGTCTCATAAGGTGCCCTAAAAGATTAGCTTCTAAATTACCTTTCTAAATTACCTTTCGCATATAGTATGCTAACCTAAAATGTAGCTTTTATTTAGCACCATGTATGAATTATTCTTTCTCAGTTAAAGACTTCATTACATGGAAAACTGCAGTAAATGACTTTATTTATTTTTTGTTTGTTTATTATTAAATTTATTTGCCACCCATCTTGTTTTGAAGCAACTTTGGGTGGCGTACAGCATTAAAAGCATTAAAATAATAAAATGCAAATATTTCTAAAACAATAAAAATGGAAATTACAATCAAAAATAGAATTATAATGGGGAAGTGGGGTTGCCTCTTAGTTAATCAACCATCTCCTTGTGACCCCCATCACAAGGTGTCCCAAGCCATCTGGCAGAGCCAGGTCTCTAGGCCCTTATGAAAGGTCAGAAGGGTGGGAGCCAATGTCACATCAGGAGGTAAGATGTTCCAAAGAGCAGGGCCATGGCAGGGAAGGCTCTTGTCCTGGACCCCACCAGCCAGAATTCTTTGACTGACATGTGCCCGCAGCATGTCTTCTCTACCGGCATGGATGAAGCGAGCCAGTCCCTGTGGGGTAAGAGGATTTCTTAAGTTTACATATCACATTAAGCTAATTGTATATTTTACCATGGTGTGCTTTTATCAAATTTAGAAACTGCCCCTCTTATTCACAGAGGTTAGGGTACAAATAAACAAAATAACTAATAAAAATCTATATCTTTAGACAAAAAACCAAGTATATATATAAAGATGGTTAATAAAAATATCTAAAAATGAAAACGTATGGGAATGATGAATAAATTGTCTATATATAATTAAAAATAACTCTCACACAGAGTACATTTTTTATTATAACAGATATTTCAAAATGCTAAGAAAAAGAGCAAAAGAAACAAGAAGGAAATTAACTTAAGCTATGTAAAATTGGACAAGATGTGCCCAAATAGATTATATTAAATTAATAGTAGATATAAAATAATAAACTTTATATTTTTATTAAAATCAATAATTAGTAGGGGCAACCAATGTCAAAGTAATTCATCAGAATAAACAATATGAGTTTCTGTATAATGTAAGAAAACTATCATTATATAATGAGTCACATAAAATTCTAATATTTGAAAAACAACGTTGAGAGAAACCAAAACATTGCAGCTGGAAAAGTTCATTTGCAGAATTATAGCCCGTAAATAGTTTGTAGCAAAAATTGAATTCTATTGCAATCTTGTTTTTATTTTGACATTGAATCAATGAATTCTTTATTGGTCAAATGTGATTAGACACACAAGAAATTTGTCTTGGTGCATATGCTTTCAGTGTACATAAAAAGAAAAGATACATTCATCAAGAATCATAATGTGCAGCACTTAATATAGTCATAGGGTACAAATAGGCAATCAAATCATACTAGGAAACAATATAAAACATAAGGATACAAGCAGGGAATTATTTGTTTAGCCGTGTGATGGCGTTCGGAAGAAAACTGTTCATGTGTCTAGTTGTTCTGGTGTGCAGTGCTCTCTAGCGTTTTGAGGGTAGGAATTGAAACAGTTTATGTCCAGGATGTGGGGGGTCTGTAAATATTTTTACAGCCCACTTTTTGACTCATGCAGTATACAGGTCCTCAATGGAAGGCAGGTAGTAGTAATAGTTTTTTCTGCAGTCCTAATTATCCTCTGAAGTCTGTATCTGTCTTGTTGGGTTGCAGAACCAAACCAGACAGTTATAGAGTTGCAGATGACAAACTTAATAATTCCCCTGTAGAACTGTATCAGCAGCTCCTTGGGAATATGCATCATTGATGCATATTCTTACACCTTTGACTGCTATTATAGAAAAGTAGAAAGTCAATACTTAAGATTCGTTTATGATCTATCTTTCAGAATATTTAAGATTCATGATTTTCATCAAATGTGAAAAAAATGATTCAATCTGACATTTCCAGAATATTTTTAAACATGAATTACCAAAAATCTTGTAATAGTTTACAAGATTAAAATAGTTTACTTTCCTACTATGTAATATTTGCAGTTAATTTAATATTTATCTTCTAGTGGTATTCCTATTATGATACATCAGTCCTCTTGTTTAAATTCTCCATCCATTTAACCATGCAATATTGATATGTTCAGCTTTTTGAAACACATTTCAAAATCATTTTATAAATAATCCCCAACAAATGTGCTAACATTGCAAGTTTTGTAATTTGTTTAAGTTTCTTGAGTGTTGACCATTCTAAATGGTCAACACTCGTTTCTCCAAATATTTCATTTTGGTTTGATTAAAGTTTAAATCTCAAAATTTATAAAAATTTCTCCAGTAATATTTTTTTTGGTGTGAGGTAGGTCAATTTACCTTCATGAAAATAAATGTTTTGTACTGAAACAAGGGTGTAAGTCTGGGCTTACTATTTTTCTGCATTTATTCCCATGGATCAATATAATTATTGGTACCTTATAGACTGTATACTTCTGTTTTTATCCAATATAAAATATTTATGCAAGCTTCTGTGAGTCCTACTTCATCAGTAGAAATAATTCAGCTATATGTTGGTATGATCATCCAGTCTGTAATCCAAGTTAGACATTCGGTCTGATAATATAATTTGAGATTTAGTTCAGCCAGTTCACTTCATTCTTCCATACCTTGCAAATCTTATTTTTATTATAAATTCATCATATGTTTATAGGAAGTCAAAATATCACTTCATTAACCACTGAAACAATAAATTCAGGTTTCTAAAAATAAAGCATAATTTCACCTTTTTATATTTGAAGGTTGTACGTAGTGGGATTCTTTTATTCATTGATGGTGCAAACAAGTATATTTTAATATATCCAGAGTCTTTTTTTATCATTTTTTTATTTTCTTTTGATTATACTGTATATTAAAATACTCTGAATACTGATTTAGAAAGGCAGTACAATAATATGACATAATAAAATTTATTTCAGGAAATATAATCTGTGTGGTGTATCTATTCAATAAATAGTATTTCACATCATTAATGAATGAACATCTGAAAAACATGGAAAATTTTGTAAACAATCGTTCATAAGAGGATAACAAATAATATCTATTGTAAAGTTTTCATTACAATTTGGAAGGACTATTTAAAATGTTGGTTCTGCTTGGTTTTAGACACTATTTTATTCTGAAAGATTCTCAAGTACTATACTGTAGAGCACTAAGTATCATGCTGAGAGATTATTTATACTCTGAGAAGATTTCTTAATCCAGTTAAAGATGCAGGGAACAGAATAATTCCACTTCTAATGGGTTGCAAAATGGTAGCAATTCATCAGTGCCTTTTTGTGCAAAATTGTTTGCGATTTCACAGACCTTTTTTAAAAAATCTTTTAGTACTCCTTCATATAATTAGGTATCTTACCAACTGTTTAATTAACTGAACAGAGATGGATGGGACTAGTTTATGGAAATGAACTAACTAATTTAAACTGCTGGCATAGTAAATATCAACTCACAGTATAGTAAATATTAGAATACTTAAATTTAAAGAGGGATATACAGTGGTTCTTTTTGATAGTCCTCTTCCAAAATGTATAATTCCACTGTTTTTTTTAAAGGGCACCAGCAATGATTTGGATGTATCATTAGCGAATCTCAAGCAGTTACCTATAATCCATATCTTTGCCTAAAGTTAATAGAATATGGAAAAAGGAGATCAAGGAATTTCAGGGTAAATTTTTGGATATTGTTTAAGGTAAAGTTAAATTTAAAAAATGTGCTTTATGAAATATAATTCCAAGAATGGACTTGCTAATTCTGAGCTTTAATAAAGCCTTTTAAAAAATGCTGTAAACTTAAATTCTTAATGGTAGATTTTAAGAATTGATTACAGAGTCATAAAAGATGAGTTCATTTAATGCGTATGCCACCCAGAGTCAATGTTGAGTTTGATGGCCTTATAAGTCTGAATTATAAACATAAATAAATAAATATAGGTAGTCTTTGGTTAACAAAGGAACCAGAATTTAGCTCGCGTAAGCGATGTAGTTGTAAATCACAATATCATGTGACCACATCGCTTAGTGATGACGATCCCAGAAGACCCTGTAGTGATCATTATGCAAGGATTGTTGTTTATCAAGCAAGTGCCAGAGAGCTCACAAGCAGACCAATAGACAGGTAAGTAGCTATTGCCAGGCAGGGAAGATTGTGCAGGTGGCAGGTATGGTACAAATGTAGCATGGCTGGGGGTGACTTCAAGCAATTTTTGGAGTGACTTGTAACCTTCCTTCTACTATCCCATTTATTTTGTTCATGGGAAGTCATCAGATAAACACTTCAACCATAATATGTGCAAGCCAATTGCCAAGTGCCCAGATCACAATCACATGACTGCAGGAGTGTGAGACAACTTGCATGAATGACTTTAAGGACTAGTCATTATTGCTCGTTCAGTGTCATTGTAACTTCAAATAGTTGTTGAATGAGAAGTCATTGAACAAGGATAACATACCAGTTTTATTTCGCTATAATTTATAATCTCTTTGTTACTGTGAAGCTTGTCATACAGAAGTATAAAAAAATCTTCACAGGATTAGCATGATCACAAGGTAAGATGACACTCAAAAGTCAGGAATCATTTGTGTTTTTATCAATTTTCAATGGTGGTTATAACCCAAGAATAAACAGATCCTTTAAAACTTAGAATTTAGGGCCATATTGGACTAATACAACATATTTATTTACTTAACTAGAGAATTCTAGAGCAATTTTGGTATGGCACATGGGGTTAAGATAGAGAAAAAAAGTCCTGTTATAATATTTGATTTACCATACATTATATACCACTGTGAAAATAATAAAAACTGAGTAGAAGTTTAATGTTGCCTTACTTTTCAAGGATCACAGATTTCCTAAACTTGCTATCCTTTTTATATTCAACTATATATTCTTTTTTTTAAAAAAAAAGAATTTTTATTTTTAAAAACAAACATACACACACAAAACATAAAAACAAAACCATCTTCCATTTTATATACATACAGTGTGTCAGTTGGTTACAAATCTTTTGTGCTATCCTTTTGTAGTCATTTACTCACAATTTATATCAATTTTCACATTGTCAAACTAACATATGCTTATATATTTATCAATTATTAATCATCCATGACTAAACTATTCCATCATTTTATGCAAGATATTCCAAGTTTTATCTTAAAATTTATGTTATACTTTCAACCAATGGTTACATATATATTATATCTTATATCAATCTATTAAATTTCTATCACAAAATTATCTAGTTTGTTACATTACTATATCTTTTTGTCCAACCATTGATAAAACAAATCTCGTTTCATATAAAATTGTTTATCTTCTTGTTCTCTAATTTCAAATGTCAATTTACTCATTTCAGCACAGTTAATAATTTTCTTAATAACTTCCTCCTGCCTAAATATTTTATCATTTTTCCAGTTCTTAGCAAATACAATCCTAGCCGCTGTTAATACATTTACAATCAAATATTTCAACTCTTTGTTGTATATTTCTGGTATAATTCCCAATAAAAAAAAATCTCTGGTTTAAAGTCTATATGTTGTTTTATCATTTTTTCCAACCATGTGTGGATTTTAGTCCAATATTTCTTTGCGTCCGAACATGTCCACCACATATGGTATCTGATGACATTTCCAACATTTATCCGATTTATTCTTAAACATTCTCGCAAGTCTCGTCTGAGTAGATGCCACCTGAAAAACATCTTATACAAATTTTCTTTATATGCAGTTGACATTGTCATTTTATAATTTTGAGACCACAATTTTTGCTATTTTTCTAAATCAATCCCATATCCAAAATTTTCTCCCCAAGCAATCATCATTTCCTTATCTTGTTCCACCTCCAATTTAAATTCTAATAAGTGTCCATGAAGTTTCTTAATTACCTTTTCATCAGTACCCATCAAAATCTTATCTAAATCAGTCAACTTATCATAAATACCTTCTGCTTTAACATCTTTGTCAAATCTAGATTGTATTTGCAAATATGAAAACCAGTTCATTTTTATACCTTATTCTTCCAACACTTGCATAGATTTAAGTTCACCCTTTTCATTCAATATCTCACCATATCTGTTCCTTTCTATATATTATTGGATAAGAAAAAGCTTCAATGGTAGATATCCATAGTGGAATTTTTAAATAATATTGTCTTTTTATCTTCTCCCAATTCAAAAACAATGCCTCTCGAATATAATTTCTTCTAAAATACCCCTGTGTTTTAGTTTCCTTGTACCAAAGGAAGGCATGCCATCCCAACAGCAAGTCATGCCTTCTAAGGTCAATAGTCTATTGTTCCTTAATGTTATCCATTCCTTTACCCACATCAAATTTGTTGCTTGGTAATACAATTCCTAGTTAGGCAAGGCAAACCTCCTCTTATTCTTGCATCTTATAACAATTTTAACTTTATTCTTGCTTTTTTGCCCTGCCAAATATATTTCAACACAATTCTATTTAAATCTTCAAATAACTCTTTCCCTAGTTGGATTGGAATTGTCTGGAATAAATATAAAATTCTAGGCAATACATTCATCTTAATTGTAAATACCGTATTCTCCCAAACAATGATAACTGTAAGTTTCCCCATTTTGTCAAATCTGTTGCAATCTGCTGTTTGAGTTTAAAATAATTATCCTCCTTCAGTGTACTCCATCTTGATGTAATGTATATCCCTAAATACTTAACCTTGTTTGTGACCTGTATTTCTAAGACTGCTTCCAACTCTTTCTTTTGTCTTACTAGCCATATTCTTTGTTAATATCTTTGTTTTATATTTATTTATTTTCAAACCTGCTACTTTTCCATATTCTTCTATTTTTCCTATTAATTTAGGAGCTGTTTCCAATGGGTCTTCAAGTATAAATACCAGGTCATCTGCAAAAGCTTGCAATTTATACTCTTCCTTTTGGATTTTCATTCCTTTTATTTCTTTATCTTCTCTAATATTCCTATTCAACACTTCCAATGTTCACACAAACAGCAGAAGCGACAGTGGACAACCTTGCCGTGTCCCTTCTTATATCTAGAGATTCTGTTAGTTCTCCATTTACCATAACTTTTGCAGTTTGTTCATAATATATCGCTTTAATGGCTTGAATAATTTTTTTTCCAAAGCCCATTTGTTCTAATTGCAATAGCATAAATTGCTAACTCACATTGTTGAAGGCTTTTTGTGTCTCTAAAAACATCAAAGCCATGTGCTTCTTAGGATGTGCCTCATAATATTCCAGAGTATCCAAAATAATTCTCACATTGTCTTTGATTTGTCTCTTTGGCAGGAATCCATTTTGATCAATATGGATAAAGTTATTTAAATATCTTTTTAGTCTTTCTGCCAAAATTGAAGCAAAGATTTTATAGTCTGAATTTAATAGGGATATAGGTCTGTAATTTTTAACTTGCTGCAGATCTGTATCCTCCTTCGGTATAAGTGTAATGTAGGCTTCTGTCCGTGTTTGGGGTATTTTTTTTCTTTAACATAACTTTGTTCATAACTTCTTATAGGTGAAGGTTCAGTATTTTCTTAAAAGTCTTGTAAAATTTCGCTGGTAAGCCATCTGGACCTGGTGCTTTTCCAACATTCTGTTTTTTAAAGCTTCTGTTAATTCCATCATTTTTATATTCCCTTCTAGCATTGTTTCAATATCTTTAGGTATCTAAGGTCAATTCGCTTTCTGTAAATATTGCTTAACTTTTTTTTCTTGAATATTCGCTTGAAAATACAATTTCCCATAGTAATCTTGTATATTTTTTTCTATGCCTCATTTCCATAACATGTATGTCCTTTTTCATTTATTAGTTGGCTAATCCTTCTTGATTCTCTCTCTCCTTTCTCAATTTATGGGCTAGCCATCTGCCTGGTTTATTTGCATCTTCAAAGTAATTATGTTCAGCATTTTTTTTTTGTGCTAGTTCCTCTTTTTCTATTAGTCCCATTTTATGTTTAATTATATCCATTTTATTTTTAATATCCTTTTTTTGCAGGGACTTCTGCAAATCCTTTTCCAATTTTTTATAATCATCTTCTAATATTTTGAAAGTCTTTTTCTGTTTTATATTTCTTTTCCTTGTATAGTCTATTATCAAACCTCTTGTGTAGGCCTTCACCGTGTCCCAGAGGTTCTATAGAGATGTATCCTCTTTTCTATTTTCTTGAAAGAAGAAATCAAGTTCTTTCTTTATTTTCTGTTTAAAGTGTTTTTCTTTTAATATCATATTATTTAAGGTCCATCTGGGTCTCCTCTTGTATCCTTTCCAAGTAACTGTCACTGGGTTATGATCTGCCCAAGTGCTTGTTTCTTTTTTGATCTCTGTTATGTTAGCCAGTAGTTCTGCTGACATCCATACCATGTCTATTCTAGACCATGAACCATGTCTGTTTGAATAAAAGGTGTATTGCTTATTCTCCACGTTTCTCTCCCTCCAACTATCTTTTAAGTTGAATTCTCTTATTCGAAAGAAGGATTTTGATAATACCTTTTTAGCTTTCTTTGTTGATTTATTCCATTAAAATCTCCCATCATACAAATATTAACATAGTCCAATTCAATTATTTTCATATGTAATTTCCTGTAAAATTCTTCTTGGTTATCATTCAGAGCATAAATTGCAATTAAAAGTGTTTTAACTTTATTGTCATTATTTCCACCATCAAAATCCTTCCATCGTCATCTGTATAAATTAATTCTGCCAGTATTATATCATTAATATATAAAACCACACCTCTTTTTTTAGATTGTGGCAGCGATGTAAATAATTTCCCTAATTTTTTTTAAGTATATATTCATGTTGTTTTTTAATATGTACTTCTTGTAAGTAAATTATATCAAATTTCAATTTCTCTAGTTTATGAAATACTTTCCTTCTTTTTTTTTTTTTAAACAAATTTTATTAATTTTACAGAAGACACAATACACAAACATACAAAACACAAAACATAAACAAAACTAAAAAATCTTTTCTGAAGGTTGTCTGATCCCGGGTTAAAACTCTTCACACAGACACAAATTCAAACATCATATTCACTTTATATATCCTTCCATATCTTATTATCATTTTCTTTTTTTATAAACCATTTTTATCAATTTTATAAAAACAATGCACAAAGAATCAAGGCATAACAGCTTATAAATTCTTTTCTAGGAAAAAATAACAATAAAAAACCAATAGAACATAACAATTCCAAATTATAGTATCAATACTTCATCTATTTAACTTCATATCTTATCCCTACTTCTCCTTTTCATCCAAATTATTTCTTGTTAATTAAAATTTTATTGCCTTTTATCAATATACAAAATCCAAAAAAAAAAAAAACCATAACAAAACCTTTATATATCCTTTCATATCTTATTACCATTTTCAATAACATTCTTTGTCTGTTCTATTTCCAACTATCCATTCATCTTTTTTCTTTTACTATACTTCTCCTATACACCAATTGGAGTAACGTCTATAACTCATTACCCTAACTTAAAAGTACTTCGTATAACAATTTTTCTTGGGATTCTGTTTAAAAGATTCTAAAATTACATAATGAATTTTATACTCTAAATACACATATAAAAACACAATCTTATGTACCCTCCAGAATCCCTCTTTTATCCTAAATTAAATTCACCCATTGTCTCTAAATAAACTTTTTTTCTTTAGATCTTGCTTCCCCCCCATTGAGGCTTCTCCTCCCCCCCTTTCTCTCTTGCTTATTCTTCTCCTTGCCCTTTTTACCCCTTTGTTTTCCCTCCTCCCTTTTCTTACTCCTTTTCCTTTGCTTTCTAACCTTGCCTCCACCTTTTCGCTCATTTTTCTCTTCTTTGGTTGTTTTTATAATTCTTAAAATCCCCTTTTTCTTATCCTTTTTCTCCTCCTCTCCGGAAAGGACCCATTGTTCATCAAAGATGGCTTCTTCTTCCTCTTCTTCCTTGTCCCAGTCCTTCTGCTGCATAATCAACTTTTCATAAGTACATAACGCCATTTCTAAGAATTGAAACAAAGCGCCCAAAGTATCTTCCTTTTTATATTTTTGATATTCAGTCTTTAGTTCATCCACAAGCGATGCCATTATGAAAAGAGAAACTTTTCCCAAAACAACCACAAGTATTTTTAATCAAAAACAATTCAAAAAAAGTTCCAAAAGTTAATACTTTTCTTCCTTCTTCTCTTTCTCTTTCTGGGGTTAATGTTTAATCAAAGAGGTCCAATTACCATATATCTTTCTTTGGGATTCTAGGCAATCTCCTCCTTTTTCAGCTTCTGCTCCAATTTTTTTTCCTCTCCCTTCCCACTTGCAATATCAATTTTAAATAATCAGAAATCCATACCTCCAACAAGGGTTTTCCAATTTCTTAAATCTTTCAATGTCCAAAAATCCTTTTGTCCCTTAGCTTCAACTCTCAAAACAATTCACTTTCAATGTCCAATATATCCAAACATTTCTGCTGTTTCCATGGGGTGGGAGAGTGAAGAAAAAAAAAAAGTTCCCTTTAACAGCTTCTCCGCCGCTTTCGCTCTTCTTAGGGATACAATGTATCCTCCAGCAATTCAAACAGCTCAGTTCCAAGCAATTTAAAAGATGTTACTTGACCCGGCTCAGACAACACTTTCACTCTTCTCATTTCCTCCAGCGCAATCTTACCCGGTTGCTGGCTTCTTCGTGGCGGCCATTGCTGACCGCCGTTCCACCGCCTTGGGAAAAAGGGATTTTTCCGGAGAAGGGGGGGTCTGCAACACCCCCACCCCCCTGTCCGACTCCCCTCTCTCTTCAGCTGTCCCTACAGGGCAGCCATATCCCCCTGACCCATCTGGATCGGGGGTACCTCGACGGCTAGCACAGCAGGAATCGCGAGCTGTCGCGAATTCCTGCTGCCCCGAAGCCACGCGAAACCAGAAACCCTCTTGAAATACTTTCCTTCTTTTAGTAGCCAAATTAAGTCTATTTATGTTAATCGTAATCAATTTTCTTTCATCCATGTTAAGCTTTGTGAGAGGGTTTTATTGCTCTAGTAGGTCTTAATTCTTGTTGCTCTCTGAGTACACCACCTACTGCACATTCTTTTTTCTCTTTTTCAATTACTGCTATGCACTCCTCTTGGAATTCAATTAGTGACTCTTCCTTTCTAGCTTCTTCCTCTTTTACTCTGAAATATTCTAAGTAGAATAGCTCAGCTTTTTCAACTGTGTCAATTCTGTGTCTTTGTTCCTGCCGGGTGAACAAGAGGCCTTCTAGCATCAGCCATCTGTAATTTACTCCTCTTTTAAGTAACCCTTTGGTCAAAAATAAATATTCTCTTCTCATCTCTCGCACCTCTTTCAGCACCACAATTTCTTTATCTTTGTACTTTAAAGTTTTCTCTCTTGCCATCTGCAGAATCTGTGTCTTTTTAGTGAATCTGATATGAACTTCTCTTGGCAGTCTGTTTCTCATTGTGTATCTTGTATATACACAGAACACTTCATCCCACCCATCATCTTCTCTTTGGTTATCTCTAACGCTTCTGCCAGTATTTCTGTCATTATTTCAGCAAGGTTTTCACCTTTTCCTTCTACATTTTGAAATCTTAGAGAATTCTGATCTGTCAATTTCCCATCCTAATGGTTCGGATCTGCCCTTCTCAATATCACTCAATCGAATATCAAAATCTCCAATTTTCTTGTCCCTTTGTGTATCTTCTTCATTTTTTTAAAATCTGTCTTCATATTGCATCATCATCTGTTGAATATTTTCTACTTTCTCATCTGTCTTTTCAATTCTTTGCTCAATGTTTTCCATTCTCTTTTCAATCTTCTGGATTCCTTGCATAATCATCTGTAATGTCACTTCTTTCTCTTTCTCTTGTTGTATAATTGTCTGTATTGATCATTGTCCTCCAGATGGTGAAGAGGTTATTGGTATCGAAGAAGCAGGTCTTTCTGCTCATCTTGTGCTTACCTGTAAAAAGGGAAAGAAAAAGGAAAAAAGAAAGAAGGAAAAAGAAAAAAAAAGGAGTACAGGCAGGCAGTTGCTCCTCCCCAAAAAAGGGAAAAAGAAAAATCTTCAAGCACTTATGTACCTTAATCCAATTATTTCTCTTAATAAAAAAGAGAAAAGGAAGAAAAATTTTAAAAAATATGTTCTAGTTTCTGGAATAGGTGGTTAAAATCCAAACATAAAAATCCAAACTAGGGGGGAAAGTAGAAAAGGAGATGGAAAATAATCTAGAATTAAGCCAGCTGCTGCCACTAAGTATCCAAGGTTCTTTGATAGATAAAATTCAATGTTTCTGGTTCTGGTATTTTCAAGGTCACTTCAATCTTCTTTCTTTCAACTTCAGCTCAAAGCTCTAGTTATTTAGTTCCACAGATGAGCACCTGTATAAACAATCTACCATTTTCATCCCACTATCTTTTCTATTGCAAAGCTCAGAGTCCTTGTATCCAATACCAGAAACAAAATGAAAAAATAGAATCTTTCCTTTTTTTTAAAAAAAAAAAAATACAACTCAAATCCAAAAGAAAGGTCTTAATCAAAACAGACTTTCAAAAAATTATTTAAAAAAGTAAAAATAAAAACAAGGATGGAAATTTAAAAGAAATCAGTCCAGTTTAAAGTTCAGTAATTTTACCAAATTCAAAATTCCAATAAAAAGGGAAAAAGAAAAAAAAACCTTCACTTTAACTAGTTTAATTTCACCACTTAAACCCTTTCCTCTTCACTTTTAATTTCACTTTAAATATTTCAGGATGTTCTCTTCAAGTAATAATAAGTAAAAGTTCATTTCACCAAACTGACACACTTTCCTTCAGTCTCTTCCGTTCCGGAGCTGTCCCAGCTTCAGCAGCTTCAACAGCTGCCTCTCCACTGCCGGCAAAAGAGCTTCTCCTGGATCGACCAGGGACTTTGCAGTGTCCCTGGATCGACAGGACATGCCCTAGTCAATCACCATCTCTACGGGACAGTTTAGGTCCATTGGGACCGTCCAGCAGTGAAGATATCGACGGTAGTCTTGGAGAATCAAGATCACATGTCGTACCGCCACGACACCAGCTCTGCCCTCTCATTCTACTTATTTTTAAGAACTATAACAAGAGAGTCAGTTTTAAAATTAAAGAATGTGTTACATACAATTAAGTTATATTGTAATTGAATGCAACTGTATAAATGAGTTTCAAATAAAATTACAGAAATAATAAAATGCATGAATTAAAGGTGGTAGCACAAAGTATCAGTTGCTCCAAGGAAACAAGAATTAGTCTGATATGTGTAGTATATTATCGTAAAATGTGATCTTATGAAAATGGTATGTTTCCATTATAATACTGGTAGTATTTAATAACTTACTTCCTCTAAACTGGTGGGGGGGGGGTATTTTCATTGAATCATCTTCAGGAATACTTCCTTAGGCATTCTTGTGTTAATCATATATTTATCGCTAATATTAAAGGTTCTTAACCCTGGGACATCATGAATTAAAATTTCTATATGCCATTAACACGAACAGTGGACAGCTGAGATTTCTGGTACCACAGAGATGAATTATAGCTTAGTGAAGTAAATAATGAGCAATTGGAATTAACAGTCAGAAGTACTTACATATCTCCTGAGTATTTGCATTTTAGTGTAAATAAGTTTAGGATACTAAATATTATTTTAAAAAATCTGAGAACATGCAGTTTAAATAACGATAATTTTAAGAGCCATTTTGGTGTTATGGTTAAGGGCAGGTGACTAGAAACCAGGAAACCTTGAGCTTTACTTCTGCCTTAGACTTGAAGCCAGGGTCCCTGCAAAATCTTTGAAATTTGGTAATTTATTCTGCATCTCAGAAAATCACCTTCAAATTTTAGTAGCAGGTCAGTCCTATCATGTTGTGATACTAAAAACATAATAGGGCTTGCTGCTAAAATTCAAAGGTGATTTTCTGAGATGCAGAGTAAATTACTTAGTTCCAAAGATTTTATAGGGATCCTGGCTTGATGTCTAAGGCAGAACTAAAGCTCAAGGCTTATAGTCACCTGCCTTTAACCATAACACCAAAATGGCTGTTAAAAACAACAGTTTATCCATTTAGGAGACCAGCACAATTTGACCTTACATTGAGATGTCATCTGATGGAAAATTAATCAAACAAATATGCATGTCATTAGTAATAGTTTAATAAAATATATGTGCAGCCTCTGATTGAAATTAACAATTGAAATGATTATTTTCTTTGTTGTTCTAATTGTTTGATTGTTCTCCAAGGTTCAACTTGAATATATCTTTCCATGTCCTTGAAATAAAAGAAAATAGATCGTAACCTTCTGTGTAACATTCTTGAAAAGTGCTATTGTACACTGGCTTCTTTGCTATCTTCCTCTTCCATCCCATTAAAATTAACTATTTGTATAGTAGCATTGTGAAAGGCTGAAAAATTTACAGTGAATTACACTTACTAATGAATTATTTTTGCAAACATTGCAATATTGTTTTCAATGCACATGTTTTAATATACAAAATATACATGTTTATTTTCCTGTAGGTCACAGTAATGAAAGGCAGCAATAGGAATAAAGATCACTCAACAGACGGAGAAGGAACTGGAAAACGACCAAAGAGGAAGTGTCTTCAGTGGCATCCACTACTTGCAAAAAAAATTCTTGACTTTTCTGAAGAGGAGGAGGAGGAAGAAGACGAGGAAGATATTGAAAAGGTAAAATTACCCTTTTGAAAAGTAGAATTAAGAGTGACACCCCTAAGTTTATGTGGATCTTCTCAAAACACAGGTTGTCCTCAACTTATGATCACAATTGAACTCAAAATTTATGTTGCTAAATGAGACAGTTGTTAAGTGACTTTTGCCCCATGCTACAACATTTCTTGCCACAGTTGTTAAGTGAATGACTGCAGTTGTTAAATTAGTAACATGGTTGTTAAGTAAATCTTGTTTTCCCATTGACTTTGCTTGTCAGAAGGTTGCAAAAGATGATCACATGGCCCTGGGACAGGGCAACCATCATAAACGTGAGTCAGTTGTCAATCATCCAAATATAAATCAGGTGACCATTGGCATGCTGCAATGTTCATAAGTGTGAAAAATCATCATAGGTCACTTTTTTCAGTGCTGTTGTAACTTTGAACTGTCACAGAATGAATGGTTGTAAGTCAAGGACTACCTGTTTTAAGAAATTAAGCAAATTTATAAATAGCTTTTTTCATATCAGAGCCTGAAAATGGACTGTATACTCAATGAACCATATCTTTAATGGTGTTTTGACGAGCATTTTTTAAGGAATATACTGTGTTTGAAAATTGAAGATATTTCCTGAATCATATTGTAGGATCCTGACTACAACAGATGACCACATTATTCCTCAAATTATATTTGATTAACATATGAAAACACCAGACCTTAAAGCCCTCAAAGTCTTTTCCTTAAAGTTGTGCCACCTTTATCCAAATACTGCTATTAATATCTGATGCTAAAGAGAATGTACAGAGTGAATTTAATTTAATTTAAATAATTCAATTTAGGCACTATCTGATTTTGAATTGATCTTAGCAATAGCACTCAGACTTATATACTGCATAGTGCTTTTCAGCCTAAGCGGTTCACAGTGTCAGCATATTGCCCCAACAATTTGGGTCCTCATTTTACTGACCTTGGAAAGATGAAAGGCTGAGTCAACCTTAAGCCGGTCAGGATCGAGCTGCTGGAAGTTGACAGAATTAGCCAGCAATACTGCAATTCTAAGCACTCTGCCGCCACAGCTCTTGGAGTATAGCCATGTAAATACACAATCTACAAAATAATTATTAAAAAAAAACCCAATGGTGGATTTGACTATCACATCCTCACTATATGAAACTGGGAACCACCTATGCATTTTTGGAATGATTTTTTTATTCATTTAGTCAATCAACTTGGACATGCATGGTGTGTTCAATTAAAAGAAAAACACATTAAAATATAATATATAGTTGCTGGAGATGACTTCAAAAAATCAAAAACAGAAACAGACACAAAACTTCTGATTTACTGCTTAGGGATAAAACATAGTCTTCAAAAAGGCAGGCAGGGGTCATCTGAACTTCAGGGAAATCTTGTTCAAACAGAAACAGCAGCAGGCAAATCATGTCTTGTGTCCAATAAACAAAGCTTAAGAAATGGAACCTGGAGTAAGCCCACCCATATCTTACTGGCTAGGCAAATAAAATATTGCAACTATTGTATATGGAGCTGTTTCTAGAGACCATCTGAAAGCTTCATTTGATACAAAAAGCAATGACCCGGAGATGCGTGGGTACCAATGGGTACATACTGCACTTTAAAGTGTTGGTTAGAAAGCCCATTATAGTTTGGCACCAGGTTACCGTCAAAACTATCTCTTCATTGGCATAAGTCAAACCACTTTGATCATGCTGGAAAAGCATCTGATTATCCCCCATTTTAGGGAGATTGGTGGACTGAGTTTTAGAGACTTTGTTTTTCTGGTATTGAGCTGACCTTCTGCAATGGCCTCTTGCCATTGTGTGTTTGACACAAGTTCTAGTTCCCTCCCAGTTATATTTAAAAATAGACCTTTTCTAAAGGGAATTGGGGAGCTGATGAAAGATGGTATCTAAAATGTATGTTTGTGCATTTTTTCTGTTGGTTTTTGTATTTTTTTTAATTACTGTTTTTTTCACTTTTTGAACTAGGAATGTGCATGTGAGGATATAAATGATAAACTAGAACATTATAGAAGAATGTAGGCATCTTTAATGTAATTACCTATTGCACCTCAGTATGAAACATCAAAAAGAAGATTGAATGATAAAAGTTTGTGGCCTTCATAGTTTATATTTTGATATTCTGGATATGGAAAATAAAATGAGTATCAACTAGTACAGAGAAGCATATAAAATGTATTAATATAACAGACATCTGGTGAAATTCCTGTCATGGATTACAGTGTAGTAGTAGAAGAAAAAAGTTTGTTAAAGAGGATTGGAAGCAATAAACAGAGAATTCAAAATAATGAAACTGACAATATTATAAAGAGTCAAAGTACATGGACTAACACTAAAAGTTATATTTGTTGGTGTCAGTTATCATCCACTTAGTCAAAGCAAATGTGGAAGATTTGTCCAAAATCAAAATTGCAGATCTTTCAAAGAAACATGAAATAATAGATAGGAAACTTAACTCTGACAATCTGTTGGAAGACAAACTTTGTCACTCATGGTCCTACAACACTGACAGCAGGAAATGAATTTCATTGGTGTACAAGTAGTTAATGACAGCCCATTCAGCAACCATTCAAAGTTACAACTGCATTGAATGGATTGTATTTCTGAGTGGTCCTCACAAGTTCCATCTGTCCCAATAACTCCATGGGCATGTGATCACTTGACAATCAGCTGCACTGAGAATTGTTACAGTATCCCATGGTCATGTGATTGCCATTTGTGATGTTTCCTGCTGGCTTCCCACAAGCAAAATCAATGGGGAAAGCCTACGTTTGTCAGAAGTTGCTCTGGTAAGTCTCTTCCACCCAGCGGCACCCACCTCTGCCATGTCTCACTGGCCATCTGTTCATGCCATGTCTCACTGGGCACCTGCACATCTTCCTTTACCAAGAGTAGCAATCCTTGGCCTGACCTCACTCATTCCTCACCAGCCATCTGCCAACCATCCAATATCTGACAGTAGCCTTCCCTAGCCCTGCTGCACTTATGCCATACTGCCAAGCCTCTCCCACTTGGCAGCAGTCACTTCCTGCCCTCCAGATTGCTTGCAATCCACCTGGGGTTTGCAACTTCCTGCCTGCTTTGCTTGTTGGAAGCCATCAGGAAGTTGTGAATTTAACTGCCAGGATAGCTTCATGCTTTATAATACATCACTTATTGGTAGTTCCTTCCAACATTGTTCCTCTTACAAAGGTAAGTAGTTAATGTTAATTCAACCTGGCCAGATCTTATTATTCTTGTTAATATATTGTTCTTTATATTGTTTTCAATTTCACATAAAATATTAAGGAAGCTAATTTTAACAGTTATTTGTTGATGAAATTAGAATAAATTATCTTACTTTTTAATTCCTACATTTCATTATTTAAATACGTTCCACTCAAACCAGGTTAGTAATATAAAAATGGATTGCCTTTGACCAACCTATGTACATACACACCTGCGTAATATGAAACACACACACACACACACACACACACAAACACACACACATATATATATATATTCTTAAGTTTTCGCGGATACTTACATGTATGGCATTCAGCTTTGTTCGGGTATTTTCCCACATCATTGTAGTTGTGCTTTTAAAGCTGTAGCAACGTTTCAGCAGAATCTCATCTGCCATCATACAGAAGCCTAATGATGGCAGATGAGATTCTGCTGAAACGTTGCTACAACTTTAAAAGCACAACTACAATGACGTGGGAAAATACCCGAAAAAGCTGAATGCCATACATACATACACACACACACACACACACACACACACACAAACATGTTTTCTGAGGTTCTCGCGGGTATTTGTATGTGGATCTTTGGTTATTCGGGTTTTCTCCCGCGTAAGATTGGAAGTATCTAGGCAACGTTTCGATGAAGTCTCATTCATCATCTTCAGGCTTGGTCTTCAGCTCTGTGCTTCTCAGAGTGATGCGAGCTTGCAGCTGCTTCTTCCTTTTAACTGCTAGTGGGGGTGTGACTTGATTGGGTGGGGATGTGTTCTCATTGGTTGGGGGTTTGGCTGTGTTCTGATTGGTTGGGGGTTGGCTGTGTTCTGATTGGCTGGAGGCGTGTTCTGTTTAGGTGGGGGCTTGGTTGTGCTCAGGTTAGTCTTAGTTGCTGGGGGATTTGAGCTGGTGAGCTGTGATCTTGCTGTTTGGCTTCGAGTTCGAGGTCCTGCTGCATCTTCATGGTGGGGGTCAGTTTGCTTCATGTATGGCTCAGAGGGGTTTGAAGTGGGTAGTGATGCAGCTGCAGTGCGGCTTCTGGTCCGTGGTCGTGTCTCATTTTCTGTGTGGGTGTGAGTCTGCTTTCTATGTGGAAGTGTGGTGGTGGCCTCTTGTGTGGCTCTCAGGGGTGTGGGTCTGGTGTCATTCTTCATGTTAGGTACTCGTCTGTTCATGAGGGCGGGTTTCCAAATGGCTGGTAGGTGGGAGGTATCATCTCGTTTATTCATGCTGTGTGGGCGTTTTTCTATCTCTATGGCTTCTCTGATTATTCTGCTGCTGAAGTGTTCGGTTTTGGTGATAGTTCTGGTATTTTTAAAGTCAATCTTATGTCCTGTGGCTTTGAGGTCTTGGACCAGGAAAGAGGTCGGTTCTTCCTTTTTGATTGAGTTCTTATGTTCTTCAATGCGTGCACTTACTCTTCTGTTAGTTTGTTCAATGTATGCAACGAAGAAAAACCACCAGATCCAAAATAAAAGCCACCCCCATCAGCGAAGAAATCCAGGAAAGAATCATACCCAGAGAAAAATCATCCAGATGACCTAAGCTTTATGGTCTCCCCAAGATACACAAAGAAGGAACCCCACTTAGATCAATAGTCAGCTCCATAGGCTCACCTCTACAAATCCTAGCCAAATTTCTCACCAAACAACTACAGCCCTGTGCAGAATCCATCAACTCACACGTAAGAAACTCATTCCAGTTCATCGAGATCATAAAGAAACAAAACTTACAACCCAGTGACTTACTAGTGAGCTTCGATGTCATATCCCTCTTCACCCAAGTGCCAATAAAAGAAGCCTTGACAGCCATCCAAAACAAATACAACCCCCCCCCCCAAGCACATCCTAGATCTGACCAACCACTGCCTATCCAATACATACTTCACCTACAACGGACAAAAATACAAACAAATAGAAGGAGCACCCATGGGATCACCCCTCTCACCTATCATTGCTAACCTCTACATGGAACACTATGAAACTCAAGCTCTAGAAAAATATGATCACAAACCCAAACTCTGGCTCAGATACGTAGATGACACCTTCATCATCTGGCCACACGGGAAAGAAAAACTGAACAACTTCCTGACCACCTCAACAGCCTACACCCCAAAATACAATTCACCATGGAAACAGAAGCTAACAACCAATTTCCCTTTGTGCCAGTGCAAGCAGTGTGTGATCGGAGCTGCTGTCTCTCTATAAATACTGGTGGTGGGGGCTGGTGTGCTGGGCTGGCTGCGCTGCTGCCTCTTAATTGGTTGATGGAGTTGATGTTGGTATGATGGGCTGTGTGATGGCCTTGTGAGTTTTGTTGTTCAGCACAAGATCCAGGATATCTCCACAACAAAACTCACAGGGCCATCACACAGCCCATTGGATAATGGGTTGTGTGATGGGCTTGCAAGTTCTTTTGTTGTGGTATCCTGGGTCCTGAATTGTAATCTCTTGGGTCGTTTGTGTTTTGATCTCTTTTCCATTAGCCTCCTGTGTAGTAACGACTTGGGTAATGGGTTGTGTGATGACCTTGTGAGATTTATTGTTGTGGTATCCTTGGTCTTGCGCTGTGATATCCTGGGTCATTTGCTGTGTTGCAACTTCTTGAGTTCTTGTGATATAATTTCCTGAGTTTTCTGATGTGATGTCCTGAGCGGGTGGCTGTGATGTAGCATTCTGGGTTTTAGTCTGGCTTCAAGTTTGGGGTCTGGGTCTGTTCTTGGCATGTGTCAGCTTGTTTGGTTTTGGGGTCAGGGGGTGCGACAGCTGGCGAAGTAGCCGTGGTCTGTTTTCTGGATGGTGGTTGTCCTTCGTTTATAGGATGGGCTTGGTGGCTGGGACTCGTTTGTTGGTGAGGGCTAGCTTCCAGATGTCTGGTAGGTGGGAGGTATCATCCCATCTATTCATGTTATGGGGGTGTTTCTCTATCTCAATGGCTTCCCTGATTATTCTCTTGCTGGAGAATAAACGACCCAGGAGATTACAATGCAGGACCCAGGATACCACAACAAAAGAACTCGCAAGCCCATCACACAATCCATTACCCAAGCCGTTAAAACACGAGAGGCTAATGGAAAAAAGATCACTACAAAACAAACAACCCAGGAGATTACAGCACAAGATCCAGGATATCTCCACAACAAAACTCACAAGGCCATCACACAGCCCATTATACCAACATCAACTCCATCAACCAATCAAGAGGCAGCAGCGCAACCAACCAACCCAGCACACCAGCCCCCACCACCAGTATTTATAGAGAGACAGCAGCTCTGATCACACACTGCTTGCACTGGCACGAAGCCGAAAGCACCAGCCTGAGGATGGCGAGTGGGACCTCGCTGAAACATCGCCAAGATACTCTTAATCTTACACAGGAAAAGACCTGAACACACCTAGACCTACATACCTGTACCTGTGAAAATCTACAAATATATACAGAGAGAGAGAGAGAGACAGACAGACAGACAGACAGACAAATGGCAATTACAATAGTTAAATGAGTTAGAGGGAAAGAAAGGGAAGGAGAGGAGAAGGGGGAAATATTAAAAAAATAAAATGCAGTTTCATTGGACTCTAATCCTTATTGGAGGGGGGGAATGGGAAAGGGATGAGGAGAAAGAAGAAGAGAAAGAAGAAGAAATATATTGTAACCAACATAATATTTTATATTATTTACTTAATTAATATATATATTATGTCTAGTATCAAAGACTTCATACTCTTAAACTGTCTAAAGTGGAGGATTTAAACATCTTAGTGGAGAGTCTGTTTAAGGAGAAAAAATTTGTTTTTGTTCTTGGATGCAGACATATTTCTTTACTTCGTGCCAGTGCAAGCACAGTATCAGAACAAATAACTTGTGGATGTAATAAATCCTTGTCAGTAACATTCTTTACATGTTATATTTTCTTCATTGTTAAATAGATCCAGATTCTGAGTGCTGATGGTCTTGATCATGATGCTGATGAAACAGAAGATGAGGAATCTTCAGAACAGCGAGCTCGTAGACCAATGAATGCATTCCTTTTATTCTGTAAACGTCATCGTTCCCTTGTCCGGCAAGAACATCCTCGTCTGGACAATCGTGGTGCTACCAAAATATTGGCAGATTGGTGGTCTCTTCTTGAGCCTAAAGAAAAACAAAAATACACTGACATGGCCAAGGAGGTATACAATAACAGGATCAATAGGTCTTTAAATTATATAATGTTCATTTTCTTGATATGATAATATATTTGTTTGATTTATGCTTTACTTTTCTATTCAGGAAAATCCTAACAATTACAAATCAAAGAACAGTATATAAAATTAAAAACTACAACTTAAAGTTAATAGTGAAATAAATGATAAATTTATGTAATAAGTAAAAGTTAAAAGTGGCAAGCAGAGTAAAGACAAACAAAAAAATTTCAGAGTTTCCATTCCACCCTCTGGTTTATTGCTCTACCCATTTGGCCCTTGCTTGACCTGTATAGCTTTGGTAGAGGCTCCCTCCACTTTTATTTGGAGGACATCTTTCAGTGAAATATTTTAATAAATATCAAAATAAGGAATTGGCAATGACAAGAATTATGTAAGTAATGATCCATTACTCAACCAAATAAAGTATGTTAGTAAGCTGTGTTTATTATTTGTTTAAAATTTTGCAAGAATATGATATGCTTGAAAATGTAACTATATTTTATAAGCTATTTAATTCCTTCCAGAGAGGTTCTCCTACCTTTGCATAGAGTTAATTTTCAAAGACAAATGTCAACAAGGGTGTTTTTGAGTTAAGTATAAAATATAAGATTATACTTAGATAAGATGATTCTCCAGTTATTCAGGAATTAAATAATTAATATCACTAAGTTCTCTTCCTTAGCAGTGCATTTACAGGATAATTTAGCATTATTTCAAATAGTTTTACTATGCAGTCCTATTCTTTCCTGTTCAGAAATACATCTTAAAGATATTTTGAATATAGAGCTACAATAAAAAATGATAAATACCTATTTGTTCTTGAGCCATATATAGGTAGTCCTTGAGTTACAACTATAATAGATCCTTCCCATTAGAGTTACAAGTGGTGATGTCCATTAAGTAAGGTGATTTTGTTTAAGGATCCCCACCTGATGCAGCCATTCAATAAACTTGTAGGTCGTTAAGCAGAGCACACGATCTGTCAGGGTAGGCCCTTGGAGGTCTAGTGCAGTCCCATGCCTGCCTTCTCTGGAACTCCAAGGTCTCCACCACCACTTCTGACACGATCAGCTTGTCATCCCTTGGGACCCCATGGGTATTGCCCGATCCCCACCCCACTGTATCAGGCCCCACATTCTCTTCCTCACTTCTATTTTGAAGATTTCTGAGCCTCATGTTGGGGAAAGAGGACAGACCACATGTTTCTGTGCCATGTTTTTCCAGAAGAGACTATCATTTTCATTGCACTTGCAATTGCTTAACACAGCCTGCCCAGGACTACAGAAAGCTTCTGCAAAATATCTTAAGGATTTGCAGATGCACTGAAAATGTTTACTGCTTGAGGGAGGAAGCCATATATGGCACTGGGATGTGTGGTCTTCTCTTCTTCTCCAACATGAGGTCCAGAGATCTTCAAAAAGTAGCTGTGCAATGGCTAATGGGCATGTGCAGAAAAAGTCGAAGCCTGGGTCCCAATGGGGAAGGATGGGAGCTAAAGAGGTGGAGTGATGCAGCAGTGTCCCTGCGGTCAATTGTAAGGGCAAATGTTCCTGGGGGCACTGCAATGGCCATAACTTCAAAACTGGATTATATATGGCTTTTAGGAAGTCTGTCATAATTTTGAACGACAGTTAAGTGACTGGTTGTATCTCAATCTGTAATGAGATATCTGTAATGAAATTAGGAGACTGATGATTAAATATTGACAATGAATTAATTGAAGAAATGAAGTAGATACATGAAACACTGAGCAGTAAATTACATATTAGGGATAATGTAATGTAATAGGAAATTTATCTTTGATGAACAAAGCCTTAATTCATGGGGCAGGAAATTATTGTATAATATTTCTATAAAAACATATGGTTTAAAAGCTGTTAAGAAGGCCGAAGCCTACAGTACAGTACTATGCCTCTTGTGATACGAGTCTAAAAGTAAGTTCCACATTTTCTATTGAAAAGAAACAATATGACTAAATGTTCAACCCAGTAATGTTCATTCCAAGAATGTGTAAGAAACATTCAATTAACATATAATTTTTATTCTTTATGTGGTTTAAGAGTATAACAGCAGTAATTAGCAACAAAAACTTGCCATTGAGCCTCCTTAACATTTCTTTGTTCTACAGCAAGAAATATACATAGAAAATAAAGGTTTGTATTTTCAGTGGCATTCCTTATTTTAGGGAAAGTTTGTCTTTGTTATGATGTGTATAGGAAGGCATGACACATTTATTTCAGGGAGCAGCTCTCACTTCAGTATGGCAATTTTCAAATGGCCATGGGTGGACTGCTTGTTTGATGGCATAAATGATCTGTTAACCTAAAACTAATCCATTTTTCTCAAATAAATGTGCTATGCCTTAAAGTAAAATATCTGTTCTTCTCATAGTATAAAGAAGCATTTATGAAAGCAAATCCTGGCTACAAATGGTGTCCACCTACAAACAAACCTGTGAAAACTCAGTCACCCACAATAACAAATCGAAAAAAGCTTTGGGCTTTCCCATCAGAAGTTACAAAAGATTTGCCTAGTCCAAAAAAGCTGATGAAGACAGAAGAAACCCCTCAGCTGAATTTTGCAATGGCAGGTAAGTTTGTCAACCCTGGTCTTACAAGCTTACCAGAAGGATGCTTTGAGTTGTGGCTTTTACTTGTAGAAAGAAAAAAAAAAGACTAAGTCCCCTTCATATATTCATTTCCCAACATTAAAACCTTCCTACATTAAAATAAAGGCATATTTAGTTTTGCATTTCATTCACATAGTGTCTAACTGTGGTATCTTCCTGAGCCATCAGTATAATAGTAAAATTTTTACTTCCCTTGTTTTTCAGAAGCTGTCCTCAAATATTATGCTGATTGCAAGTAGTTGCTTAATCAGTTATTACTGAATCCTGTCATTCTTGTTCCTGGAGAGGGAGGGGGGTAATTATGTTCTTCTGCCCTACTCCCATTGGAGAAGACTTAGAATGCCAAATTTTAGCAGCTTCTAAACAGTAAATAACTTGGAACGGTACTCCATATGAAGTCTAAACAGTACCAACCTTTTGGCTTTCAAGATCTGGCTGTTTAAAAAGCCATTAGGAGAATGGTTGTATGGTGAGTCCGCCACCACATGGGCAATAGTTAGTGTTCGGATTGTTTCCTGTGGTATATCAATAGCTTAGATTAGAAGTTGACTGTTGTTAGGCTTAGATTTAAAAAAAACTTTATAATTTATTTTGAATGTTTGCACATTTTGTAAGCTGCTCAGAACTATTCTGGAATTAAATTACAGTAATAAAATATAAATAAATATCTAAACAATTTGCAGGTCATATCGGTATCTTTTTGGTAATTTATTTGTCATAATAAATATGTTATTGTATATAGAGTGATTGTTTTTAAATTATTCTGATTCATTTTTCTGAACATGATGTTCTATTTTTTAAAAGTAAATATCTTGTATTACAAGATATCAAATATCTTGATTCTTTTTTCTGTTAAAGGAGTCAAAATAGCTGTATGGTTGTTTATGTAGGTTATAAACACACACAAAACCCCTAGCAGTTTTCTTCAAGAAAAGACAAAATCCATTTTTCCCAACATATTTTGAGATACCTTTCTTCTAGGTTAAGATATGCAGTTATTACAGGTTCCTTCACTATTAAAGCTCCAGATGTTTAAGGCAAGATGTTTGCCTAAACCATTTCTAAATAAATATTTTGACTAAAATGTTTCCATATATAATTTCTTTTCTGTCAGATCCTACGCAAATGGGAGGCCTCAGCATGCTACTGTTAGCAGGAGAACATGCCTTGACTGCACAAGAAGTAAGTAATTATCTTTACTGTTTAATTATTTCTTTTAAAAAAGAAAATGTTTAATAGGTTACATTACTACATAATGTAGTTTCACAGTTATTTGGTACATCTTTTGCTTGGATTATTGACATCATTTTAACATTTAAGAGAGGTTTTTTTTTTACTGAAAGAGCTGATTATAAAATATCTATTACTTCGACACTGCCTTTCCCCCCTATATTTAGAGGATTAGGAGTATGCACAAAGAGAGTGTGAGGGAAAGAAGGTAGAAGACAACCTGTCGCATAGCTTTATTTCCCTCAAAAATTGATACAGTTCTTTGTATTGTACAGCATGAGAATTAAATGATTGATACAGTTCTTTGTATTGTACAGCATGAGAATTAAATGATTAAGGAAATAAAACCAAACCTTTTTATATATGTAGTTACAAGAGATCTGAAATCAAGAGAAAATTCTCCATTTTAGTTGTTAAAAAGGATATCTGAATGACAATGGAAAAAAATAGCTTCAAAGAAAAATCCTCCTTTGATGTGCAAAAGTTTCAGAATGTTTCACATTCAAAATGCCTGCATCGTTTGCAGTTAGCAGGAGTTGATCAGTGGTCAAAAAGTATATTTCTATCCAGAATGATGGTTTCGAACTCAAAATGGGGCTTTCCAGATTTCAAAGGATTTAATTAAGAATCATTTTCAGATTCCTTACATTTAATAACAAGTGAGATTCTGAAACAAAATGTGAATGTGAAGAATTTTTGTTTCAAGCACCACTAGCTGCATTCCATTTCTATTCCTCAAACCATTGAGGAACCCAACTATTTTTTTCTTTTTATCTGTTCCATACAATTGCCCCACTTATTTTGAGGTATTTTCTTCCCCAGTCAGTAGTTCATAGGCAAACTGCCATATCCACTTGTTGTGGCTTGGAGGTTTGAACCTGTTCTGTTAGAGGACGAAGACTTAGACAATGAGGAAGAGGAGGATTTGGCTTTGAGGTTTGAGCCTGCTTTGTTAGAGAACGAAGACTTGGACAATAAGGAAGAGGAGGATTTGGCTCTGAGGTTTGAGCCTGCTTTGTTAGAGGATTTGGAGTTGCCTTCCTCCCCAGGACTTTCCTCTTCGGCAAGACCTTCCTCCCTGATTGTGCCTCAGGTGTCGGCAGATAACCAGGAGAGCGTATCAGAGCCTCTGACTGAAGATCAAGCTGAGGAATGCTGTCTTGATGCAAGGCAAAGGCGCAGGCAAAAGTGAGCTACAATGCAAAAAGAAAGGACGAATCAGAGACTGAGATGAGAGACTGACACGCCCCACAGGGAATAAAAGTGGGTGTGTTCGCTCTGGGAACTTGTTCGGGACAATGTGTTACTTAGTGAGAGAAGCTTCGGAAGTATCCTGTGTGTGATGACAGCTTGTGATTTATATTCCTGCTTTCTTGTTGGACTTGGCAGACAGTTTGTGTGAGATTGCCAAGAACGTTATCAGCTCAAGGAAATTAACCCTGCAATTACTGGACTTGCTTGCTTGTTTGTATTCGGCTGAAAATTTGGACTTCTCACCTTGTTGGTACAGGTGAGACATAACATCCACTTGCTGGATTAGCTCTGTATTCGGATAGACTGAAGGAGTAGATCAGAATGTGAAGATTCCCCTAAACTCAAGCAGCAGTTGGGGCCTGGGGAGCCATGGCCAGGGGAGCCTTTGCATACCTTCAGCTGTTGGACATGGAAACTAGCAAGGTCTTACAAATCAGGCACTTATCGCTATGCAGATAAAATATTCCACACTTCCTAGCTGGAACTGCCTTTAATGATAATTTGGAAGCTACTGTTGTTCAATGTATGGTGGCTTGATGGTTGGTGACAATAATCCATTGAATAGTATAATGCACGTGCTAAAGTTCCTGCATGTGTTTGAAATAGTTTTCCAGATCAAGTTCAAAGTGCTGGCATTAGCTTACAAGTCCCACGTGGCTTGAAACTAATTAAACCTGGCTTGCTGGCTTATTGTAAAACAGTTAAATCATTTGTGATTTAAGATTCATTTTTTCCTTTGAATTTTGATTGATTATATTCTAGTTACAATTTTTATTTTAGATGTTTAGGGTTTATAGAAGATGGAGAAATTGAGTTTTTTGAATGACTGCTGTGCATTTTAGTCTATTTTGAGTCTTTGTGGATGGCCATCATATTAGCAAGTATTGTAGTGTTTTCTTTACAAGACAGTTTTTCTCCTTTTGTTTCTAAAGAGTTTGTTATTTAACAGAGCTGTTAGCTGCTTGAATTCCACATTGAAACATGCAAATTGCCATTTACACTAATCTTGGAAACACTTAGAACATTGCTCAATATAAAGTAAAAATTGAATCTTTTTCCAACTAAAGCAATTAATATAGGGCAGTGGTGGCTAATATTTTTGGGTTTCTGTTAAGCCTGGGTTCCCCAACCAGAGTTAAGGAGACCAGCTGAACAGAATGTGCAGCGTTAGTCAAATAGGCATACAGATAAATGTGTGAGATAAGTTTGTATGTTAGTTAACATACAGTAAAAATAACAGATACGCTTGTGTTATCAAAAATATAGTTTATTCCATTTAGAGTTTTATAGCATAGTCAAAATAACAGTCCATTAGTCATGTATCGTTTTAGTCAGTCCATTCAAGGATATTCAATTAGCAAAGTCCGTGTAGAATATCCAATGTCAGTTCACTTACAAATAAATCAGTCCTTTGTCTCTCCCTTTCCAGTAGGGGAAAAACGCAGTCTTGAATCCATCCAGTAATTAGGGATCATTAAGCCAGAGAGAGAGCTGCCGTTGTCTTGCTTCTTTTATGGTGCTTTTACAACCACTCCCTTAATTACATTCCTACAGTTAAAGTTGCAGACACTTTAACTAACAAACCATGATAACATATTTATTATTTTACCTAAACCAGTTAGGGTAAACAATGTTATCCCTAACATTCTCCCTTTTTAGGAAATAATAATACTATAACTATTTACATTTTTAAATCATATTTGTTACAACTCTCTTTAAACTTAATTACTCCTTGAGCTTTTGTAAATTGGTCTGCAATGTTTTCTTCCGTCATGCAGTATTCCAATTTAATTAGCCCATTCTTTACAGATTCTCTAACATTTAAGTATCTTAAATCAGTATGCTTTGATCTAGTTTTTACAGCAATATTAGTAGCTAACTTTATGGCTGCTTGGTTGTCCTCGTACACAATAATGGAATCTTTAACAGTTATACCCATGTCTAATAATAACTGCTTGTGCAAAATTAAGTCAGTGCATAGTAATGATAGACATGAAAATTCCGCTTCCATCGCGGACAAGCTAATATGCTGTTGTCTGATTGACCTCCACCCTATTAGTGTCTTACCAAATAATATAGCCATCCCAGATGTTGATTTTCTAGTGTTAATGTCAGCTGCAAAACTTGCATCTGCATAGGCACTAAGACTCAAATCACCCTTTGGTTCTATATACAATGCATGGTTCATTGTTCCTTTAAGATATCTTAAAATTATCTTTAATGATTGCCAATGACATTAATGTGGATCCGAATTAAAACGTGCCAGCTGATTAACACTATAAGCTATATCTGGCCTTGACCAATTGCTGATATATGATAAGCTACCAATCAAAGATTGATATATGGACTTATCAAATTTGGGACTTTGATCATCAGTTTGGCAAACTTCCTGACTCATTGGAGTTTTTGCCGGTTTACAAAGTTCCATTTTATACGTTTTAATTAATTGGCAAATTTTATCTTCTTGAGATATCTTAAATCCATTTTTTGTTTTGTTAATTGTCAATCCTAGATATCTTTTAATTTCACCTAAATGCTTTAATTTTATCTTTTTGGCTAATAATGATATAATCTCATTAGTTTTATTATTAGTCTTAGTTATCAAAGCAATATCATCTGTAAATAATAACAATAATGACACCGTTCCATTACTTTCTCTTTTAAACACACATGGATCTGCTAAACCAGATTTAAAACCTATATTGTTTAATTCTTTCACAGTATATTGGTTCCACTCAAAGCCAGATTGTTTCAACCCGTAAAGACTCTTTTTGAGTTTCCAACAATCATTACTATTTACTTTATTGTCTTTTATACCTACTGGTTTTCTTAAATATATAGTGTGCTGCAATGGTGCATGCAGATAAGCAGTTTCTACATCTAAATGGTTAATGACATAGTTTTCCTTAGCTGCCCACACTAAAGCTGCTCTCAAAGATGTTGCTTTAAGACTTGGTGCGAAAACTTCATCGTAATCAGATGCAGTTTGATTAAATCCTTGAGCTACCAACCTAGCTTTATGGGTAACAGTCCCATCATTTCCTGTTTTTACTTTAAATATCCATTTGCACCCAATGGATTTTTCTCCTGGAGGTAATTTGGCATCTTCATATACTTTCATTACCTTTAATGAATTTAATTCTTTTTCCATTGCTTTTTGCCAATTCTCCTGATCCTTAGCAGGAAACATCTTAAGTTCATCTACACTAGTTGGAACTTTAGTTACTTGGCAAACTATACTTGCTTGATACCTTTCAGGTGGTCTAGTTACACGTGTAGTACGTCTAGGTATTACAGGACTTACAGGTGGACTTTCATTTACTAACTTTTCTTGATTATCTAATTCTTCCTGATCAACTGTTTCCTCTTGTTCTGATCCTATTTGCTCTTTGTGGACTTCTTCTTTAATTGGACTCTTCTTATAACTAGTCTGATCTTTTTGCCTTTTGTAGGGTTCAATAATTACTTCGTTATTTAAATCTTGCTCTAATCTATTCCATCCTACATGTTCTAGGAATTTAGCACAAGCACTGCTGTAAACTCTAGATGTACCTGGTTCCCAGAATCTATAAGATCTGTGATTAGATTCATATCCTACAAAAAATAATCTTTTAGCTCTATGCTGTCCTTTTTGTCTAAGTTGTGTAGGGATATGCACCCATGCTGGTGCTCCAAATGTGTGCATGTAACTTAAATCCGGTTTTGTACTATGCCACAGTGTGAATGGTAATTCACCTGTTGTTGAATTAACAACATTATTCAATATATAATTATCACACATTATTGCTTCTCCCCATAAATTGTCAGGTAATCCTGAATCAGACAACATAGTACGTGCCATTGACTGTAGTGTTTGGCCTCGTCTCTCAATAAAGGCATTATGTTGTGGCCTATATGGTGCAGACTTTTTATGTTGAATACCTAACATTCTAAGTCTATTCTGGAATTTATTATTTGTAAATTCCGCACCATTATCTGTTATAAGAGTTATTAATTTCTTTTTTAGTTTTTCTTTCTGCAAATTTAATCCAATTAAAGAGAGTTAGATACGTTTCAGTTTTGCTCTTCATTAAATAGCAGAACCCATATAGTGGTCCATTATACTTAGTATGTATCGAGCTCCTCCTACACTTGGTTTTTTCGGACCTATTAAATCGGCAAATACTACCTCGAAAGGCTCTTTGGTAGTAAATCCATCAACTCTGTTAACCGGTATGACCCTGCTTTTGCTTTGTTTATAAGCATAACATTGCAAATACTTATTACAAGGTTTCAAACTTATTCCTTTAGATAGTTGAACAGTTCTCTTAAGCATTTTAAAATTTAAATGCTCTAGCCATTGGTGTAACAAGTGAATACATTCATCATGAGGTTTCTTATTATCATAAACCTGTTAGTCACCTCTAAACCATTATCATTTAACACATATAATTCACCTCTTAAAGATGCAGTAATTTTCTTATCTTCTTTTTCAATTATGCAGTTATCTCCCCTAAAGGTAACTACATATCCTAGTTTAACCAAAATTCTAACTGAAATTAAATTAAACTTAAGTTGTGGTACATATAACATTTTTACATTCTCTTTTATAAAAGAACAATATGCTATACCTTGACCTTTAGCTTTCAGTTTCCAGCCATTGGCTAACGATATCTGCTGTGTACTCTTGGACATTTTAATAAAATTGTTGTTATCATTTGTTATACAGTGGGATACTCCACTGTCAATTACCCATGAATTCTTTTTTACAGCTCCGTTAATATACATGGCTAACTATAAATTTTTATTTATCTTTTGATGACTTTTAGTATTCTGGCCAGCGTTCTGGCGCTTTGCTTTTTTACAAAATCTTGCCAAATGTCCTCTTCCTCCAAAATTAAAACTTTTTAATTGCGTATGCAGGAGGAGATTCAATATCTTCTTTTTGAGGTTGCTCCCTCCTTAACTGATCTCTTTCAAGTCTTCTTCTTGCCTCTTCAATCAATCTGCCAGTTATATCAGTTAAAGTTAGACTTTCCTTTGGCAATATTTCAAGGTAAGTGACGTAGTTGTCATAACTTACATCTAGTGATGATAGAATTATGTAGACTTGGTGTAGTTCAGAGAAAATAAATTCTTTCTCATGCAGTTCTTGAAAAATGCTTTTTATAGAATTCAAATGACTCAGCATATCACCATTCATTTGGAGATGTGTCCTGAAAAGCTTTCGTGTTAGATTTATGTGAGCACCAACGTTATCTCAGACATAAATCCTCTTCAGCTTCTGCCAACACCCAACAGCCGTTTGCTCTCCGTGGATATGAACAAGTTGCTGGTCAGACAGTGTTAGTCCTATTATGCAAAGAGCTTGTTCATTCTTCAGTTTAAAGTCTTTTATCTTTTGTCTATCTTCCTCAATCTCTGGATCCCATTCCTCTACGTTTGGTGGATTTTCAATTATGTTCCACAGACCTTCTCTTCGTAGAAGTAGACTACATTTCATAGACCATGATACATAGTTTGTTCCATCCAACTTGGATATAAGGGACAAACTTTGTAGATTGACTTGTGCCATGTTTTCTTATATGGATATAAAACTATAATTAATAAAACACAGCTGTCTGTTTACTGTAATGTGTAACAACACAAACTCTCACTTTTTACATAAATCTGTTTTATCCTAGTTAAACTGACTTTGCAGCCTCTGAGCCCATAACCAGTGTTAAGCCTGGGTTCCCCAACCAGGGTTAAGGAGACAAGCTAAACAGAATGTGCAGCGTTAGTCAGATAGGCATACAGATAAATGTGTGAGATAAGTTTGTATGTTAGTTAACATACAGTAAAAATAACAGATACGCTTGTGTTATCAAAAATATAGTTTATTTCATTTAGAGTTTTATAGCATAGTCAAAATAACAGTCCATTAGTCATGTATCGTTTTAGTCAGTCCATTCAAGGATATTCAATTAGCAAAGTCCGTGTAGAATATCCAATGTCAGTTCACTTACAAATAAATCAGTCCTTTCTCTCTCCCATTCCAGTAGGGGAAAAACGCAGTCTTGAATCCATCCAGTAATTAGGGATCATTAAGCCAGAGAGAGAGCTGCCGTTGTCTTACTTCTTTTATGGTGCTTTTAAAACCACTCCCTTAATTACATTCCCACAGTTAAAGTTGCAGACACTTTAACTAACAAACCATGATAACATATTTATTATTTTACCTAAACCGGTTAGGGTAAACAATGTTATCCCTAACATTTTCTATGCCAAAAATTGTGTGCACTCGTGTGCCAGCACTCAGAAGGCAGTGCATGCCCTCTATGCATGCACAGGTAATCCCCCCACCCACCCACTCCTTACCTGCACTGCGCCTCACAGCTGATTTTGGCTGGTTTAAGGCCTTTTTCAGCCTCCCAAAGGCTTGAAGAAGGCTTCTGCAGGCCTTGCAGGCCAAAAACTAGCCCCGTTTTGTCACTTCCGATATTTTCAGAAAAACAGGAAGTGATGAAATGGGGCTAGTTTTCGGCCTGCAGAAGCCTTCCTCAAGCCTTTGGGAGGCCGAAGAAAGGCTTCAAACTGGCCAAAAATCAGCTGTGAGGTATGCACATGCCCAGTGAGGTAAGTTTGCCTGCAGCTCGCTTGCCAGCACAAATGACTGTGTGCCACATGTGGCACATGTGCCATAAGGTTTGCCTTCACGGATATAGGGAGTCCTTGTTTAACAACAATAATCTAGATTGGTAACTTTGTTGCTAAGTGCTTTGGTAGTCAAGTGTGACATTATTTGCTTGTGCCAACTTATGCTGGCAATTGTTGCTCTGTTTGCCATTATTTAGCAAATCCTGTGCAGTCATTAACTGCAATGTCACATGATCACAATTCACAACCTCTTCCTGGCACAAATGGCAATCATAAGATGCTGTGACTATTGTAACTGCGAGTCAACTTCTAAGCACCAGGGATGGAATTCTCCTGGTTTAACAACTGGTTTGGTGATCATGCAATTTGCGTACGATCATTTAAGTAACACAGCTGAGAAGTGGCCGATTGTACAGTGGCAGATAGGACAGCACTCCAAAGGTTTAATGTCATTGCCCAGAGGATCATTGGTTGGAGGATCATCTCTCCCCTCTTTAGAAGAGCGTTGAGAAGTGGCTCAGGAATCTTCTATGATAAACACAAGGTTGTCAGCAAATTCTTGCAATTTAAAATTTTATTTTTTAATTTCTAACCCTTTTATCTGAGGCTTTTGCTGAATTATCCTTGCTTAATACTTCAAGTGTAAATATGAATAATAACGATGAGAGTGGGCACCTTTGCCTTGTGTCTTTCTGTATAATAAAGTTATTTGTCGCTTCTCCGTTTATTATTATTTTGATTTCTTGTTTTGAGTATATTGCCATGATTATGTTTAAGAAATTTTCGCCAATGTTCATATATTTTAATTGCTGTAATAAGAACATCCAATTAACATTATCAAAGGCTTTCTGGGCATCGAGAAATAGTAGTGCTATTAGTCGTGACATTTGCTATGTGATTCCTAGAATTGAAGGATATCCAAGTTTGTCTTTATATTGTGTTTGGTTTGTTTTTTCGGCAGAAAGCCATTTTGGTCACTATGGATAAATTCGTTTAGGTAATTTTTGAGTCTTTCAGCTATAATCATGGTGAAAATCTTGTAGTCTGTGTTCAGAATGATATTGGTCTATAATTTTGGATTCGTTTCTGGTCTGCATCATCTTTTTGTATCAGTACAGTGTTGGCTTCTGTCCAGGATTTTGGTATTTTTGCCTCTTGTAGGACTGCATTGAAAACTTCCAATAGGGATTGGCTCAGAATATTTTGTTGTTCTTTATACAACTCTGCCAGTAGTCCATCTGAACCGGGCACCTTATTGTTTTTTTGTTTGTCAATTGCCTTGGTAATTTCTGATATTCAAATTCTTATCATGTGATGCAGAAATGCTGCAGTGGCTACCACTGCAGGAACCAGTTAGAAGTGTTCTTCAGCACTAGCATAACTGTCTGTATGGCTGGTCATTAAATAAGGACAACCTGTAGATGCATTGTTAATTCAGTTTTTTCATGAATGGAAGCCTTCATCCACGAATTTATAGAAGATTAAGAGAATTTGTCAGCATAAATATTTTCTCTAAGCATTTATGCCAGCTTAAGTACAGGCAGTCCTAGAATTATGACCAGTAGTTCAGCAAATATTCAGAGTTACAACAATGCTGAATAAATGGTACTTATGACCAGTACTCAAAGTTCCATTCATCACAGTACCCAACAGTCATATGATTGCAGTTAGGGCACTTAGCAATCAGTACACACTTACTGTATTTGTAATGTACTGCAGTCATATGATCCACCTTTGAAACCTTCGCTACCAGTTTCCTACTAGCAAGGTTAGTGGAAAAGACAGCAGGGAAGATCACAAGTTGTTTCTGGAAGCTGATCTTGCAGCTTTTTCTTTAGGAGCCCCACTGTGAAATAAGAACAAGATCCCAGGGATCTCATAAGCTATAGCACTGCCCTGCCAGCCTCCAGCTCTGGCTCACCTACAACCATTACCAAGCTACCATACCTCTGCTGACCTATCCATATTCTGTCACACTGGTCCACAATCCCCTCAACCCACCCATGCTCTGTAGCACCCCCTTAGCTGTTGCATCCACAGCCCCTTCACATCCCTGCACTCATTGTATGGAATTCTTATCTCCTCCTGCTTAATGACCCATATGATCCTGGAGTGACAATGGCAACCGGTATTGCTGTTGCTAAGCAATGCAGTCATGCAACATCATGCTTTATGATCACATCACTGAATGACAGAAATTCCAATTCCAATTGCCTGAGGACTTCTCAGGAAACAACAACTGGATGGAAAACTGCTGGTGACCTTCTACCGCTGCACCACAGAGCATATTTTAATCTATTGCACTTGTGTATGGTTTGTTGATTGCACAGTGGCAGATAGGACAGCACTCCAAAGGGTTAATGTCATCGCCCAGTGGATCATTGGTTGCCCTCTCCCCTCTTTGGAAGAGCTTTATTCCTGCTGCCTTAAAAAAGTTCAAAACATTCTTAAAGATCCATCTCATTCTGGGCACCCTTTTTTTGAACTATTATCATCTGGCAGATGGCACAGGATAATAAAAACAAGGACAAATAGGCTGAAAAACAGCTTCTCTCCCAGGGTAGTAACTATATTGAATTCTACTGTATAGTGCAATATTAATGCAACATTGGGTTTTCAATTCAGTTGTATAGAATGTGAAGGATGTGTGTTTGTGTTTATTTTTATAGTTATAATGTACACTGAAAATGGCATTTAATTTCATTGTGCAAGGTGAAATGACAAAATAAAGTAAACTAAACTATAGTAGAGTAGCAGTACTGTAATGCTATCACAGTTCCATTTAGAAACTCATATTTCTACAAAGTTCTAAGAATTTAATTGTAGATTGAAGGCACTTCCTAAAAACCTCATAAATATATTGCAGAACAATGCCTATGATTTTCATCTTTTCTAATTTTTCCTAAACTTTAGTCTTTTTAATTAGAAGAAATTAGGAGAAAATATTAATAGTGTTAGAGCAGAAAAAAACACTTTTCCATTCTTAATTTTCATGTATATTTCATTGGTAGAGATTAAATAGTATTGTGTTCCATTAAGAATATATTTTATGACAATTAAGCTAATTGTAGTAATGATTATATGCTAAACAGTTTCATGGATATTGACAATTACTAATTTTGCTTAGCTTCTTATAAAAAACTTAATTATAGGGAAGCTGTCTCTTGTAGCAAAAAGCTGTGAATGATTTAGATGCTTTTTAATGTTTGTACCTGATAATGAAAATGAACAATCAATGCAGTTATGTGACAAAAAAATTTAAGTACAAATTGCACCCTTTAGATTATAAAATGAAATTTAAATGAAATGAAAATGAAAGTTCTGATTGCTGTTTTACTTTTATTCCTAAACCACCTTTCAGTTTTATGGTAGAATGGAAGATAATTGTTGTTTGCTCTTTAGTGTATTTGTATATGAAAATCAGAAAGATCTTTGCATTTAGTCTTCCTGAATGCGATTGCAACCCTTATATTATCTCTACTCATTTTTGTTGGGAATTCCTATTTCTGATCTCATATTTGTTTGTTTGTTTGTTTGTTTGTTTATAAAATTCTTCTAGTATATGAGGAAACTTGTCTTTTATCTGTTCCTTTTTCTTTTTCAAATTAGGTTAAATCAACATTTCTACTGCAAGTCTTTTTGCTTATAATTTTTATGACTGTTGTCTTTTATTCAATTTCTCTTCGGATAGGTATTATTTTCTTCTCTCTCTTCCTCCCTCCCTCCCTCTCTCTCACACACACACATTTTTCCTTTTTTCCAGTATATTGTAAATCTCCAAGAAAAAAGTTATTGGTCTTATATATTGTTGAAATTTTTTTTGATTATTTGTTCAATCCTTAAATTTTCCTTCTTATATTGTTTACTTTAGGTTTCTTCAAATACATGTCATCCTGATTCTCCTAATTCTACTGAAGGATGTCTAAACTCAACAATGTTACAATTTGCTGAGGTAAACTCCTTATAATGACCATTTTTTGTTAAGTGGTACAGCAACAGTTTATAATTACTGAAAAATATTTCCTTAATGGAATACAATTTAATTCCATGACAGCCTTAGTTATCATGCAGTTATTACTTCTTGTAAATAAAGTAGTACTGGATTCAGATTGGAAAAACTATTTTTTTCAAAAGTTTTTTTAATCCCACCTTTATATTACTTGAGTTATTATTAATAACTCAAAGCAGCGATCATATCCAATACTCCTTCGTCCTATTTTTTTTCTACAAAAATAATCTTGTGAAGTGAGTAGGGATGAGAAAGAATGACAGGCCTTAAGTTACCCAGACAGCTTTCATGCTAAGGTGAAACTAGAACTCAGCTGGTTTCTAGTCTGGTACCTTAACTGCTAACCATTATTCTAGTGCTTCTAAACATTTAACATGCAATATGAGAGCATAATTTCATTCAGCTAATAGAAATATTCAGTTAAAATCTTTGATTTAATAAAAGCTGTTGAAGACTATTTTTGCTATTCCTTATTTATGAGGTTGGGGTTTTTTGTAAGATTTTCATTGTGAAATTATATCATTTTTTTTAAAGCTACTTGCTTTGGAAAATGGTTTATTCATATTCCTTATATGCTCATACATGCAACACAATCACTTTCATTCAGTTGGGCAGCTTCATATATTTGATAAATAAATAATGCTCAATTATAATGTGGCCACAAATATCATTTGTGTTATATGTCACTTGAAAAATAGACTGTTAATAACCTCGTGGTTGTTTTGAAAAAATACTTTTCCATTAGATTTCTTCAAATCTGTCAAAGGGAACTGTTCCTGAAAATCCAAAAGAAAGTGATGAATCAACTCTACTTCAGTTCTCAGAGGTAAAACTATACTATTATTTTTTACAAAGGAGATAAAAGAACTCTTAATTTTGTAAAAATATAATGTAGCTGTAGCTGTATATGTTATATTTTGTTATATATGGTTTTAATCCCAATTACACATTGGATAGTTATATACTGCTCAAATGGAGGATTGGATTGGCAATATAAGAAAAGAATGCAATATAACGTGCAGAATAATCTTCACAGCAAGGGCATGTCACATATTGATTCTAGCACTGATCTGAATGCAGGTAGTCTTTATTTAGCAATCACAGTTGGGACCAGCAACTCAGTTGTTAACCACGACTTTTCTTATCAGCCTACATCATTTTTCCTTGTTTTATAGACCCACAAATGTTGTAAATGCTAGAATTAGTCGTTAGTTACTTTTTCAAATATCCTTGTAGTTGCAAATGGTCAGGTACAAACGAGGCTGTCACTAAACATGAACTATAGTATTATCTTTTGATTTGAGTATTTGTAAATTACTTATCTGATGTAATAAATCCAAATAATATGTTGAATTGTAGTTCCCTCTCCTTGAAGTTACTGAGAAGTATTGTACCAGTAGTACTGTACTTCTAGTATATACATATACAATATCCATTAGTTATGTATATGTTTAATAATTCAGAGACAACCAAAACAGTAGTCAGGATTCTGAATATCAGTGAGAAATATGCTTTAATTCTGCATATGTAAAACTTTGTTCCATCTTCACATATTTTTTCACATTTTTATCAGTCTTTTCCCTATTTTATTATTTCTTGCACATTTTTCTTATTTCCATACTTATCTAATTTTAAGATCAGTGGTGGGTTTCTACCAGTTTGGGCGAACCGGTAGTTAAAAAATATTACTGTTTGGGCGAACAAGTAGTAAAAAAACAGCTACCAGTTCAGTTGAACCAGTATTTTTTTTCCTCCTGATGATCAGCTGTGCAGAGATCCCTCTCACTATCTTACTGCTTCACCCATGAGGCTTTACTGAGGCCCAGGAGCAAAAAGGGGCACATGGGGGGTGTCCATGCTCCATTTTTTGCCTTGCCTGGGGCCCAGGAGGAAAAAAAATGGAGCAGGAAGGGTGCTGCACAAAAAAAGAGAGAAGAAGAAGCCATGCCACCCAGTGACATGGCCATGGCCACCTAGCCACTTCCACCTAGCCATGCCCACAGGACCGATAGTTAAAATATTTGTATCCCACTCCTATTTAAGATGGCAAATTTCTAATAGCATCAGTTCATTATTTCTCATTTAATAGTATGCAAATAGGATGCATTTACAAAAATTGTAAAATTCTTACAATTTTATCAAATGTATTATAGCATCTCGGAACCAATTTTGAAATGAAAAGATCAAAGGCTGACTACTAATTTTTGTATAAGAAAAAAAATTATTTTTCCACAATCATCTGTTTCTTTTTAGAATATCAAAGGTGAAAAAAAGGAAAGCATGGTTGATTGACTGATGAAACCAGGGATTGATTGTTGAATAAACCATAAATTTCTCATTTGTAAATTTCCAATTAAGCTAAAGCAGCAGTTAGCTAGTTTCCACAATATGATCTTGTGTGTCTACCTATCATTTTTAAAGAGAGAACCAAAATTACTTTGAAATCCTGAAACTTTTTGATAGGGGTTCAGAAGAATTGTGAAAAAAATGAGACATTGAAAGGCACCACCTGTAGAATCTTGGAATCTACAGTAAAATTGTAACTTTTAGGATAACACTGGTAGGAACATGTATGGGTTAGTTTGCACTTAAAGGACTTAATTCCTTTCTGCTTATTTTAAAATCTGTATATCTTTGCTTCCAGTTGAAGGGCCCTGAGTCAATCAAGCACTGTAGAAAATCAGCACTCTTCCAGTTGGCTGAGGTAATTTTGTTTTATTAATTTTATGATCTTTTGAAAAAGAGGCACCAGAAGTATATTCCAAAGGATACAGTTGAGAATTGTCTATGTTAGCGCAGATCACCCCAATTATTAATGTGATGTAACTTATTTTTAGAACACAAACTGATTTTTTATCAGATCATGAATCTTAAATCTGCCTGTAAAATGCTTTTACAGGTAGTAAGAGAAGACAGATATTAATAGTTTCGGCAAAAGTTTTACCGATCTATCTTTTCCATAATATATGAAAGGTAGATAGATATATAGAAACTGCAAAAAATTGATCATCACTTTCAAGCATACACCACTTCTCAAATGGTATTTTTAAAAAATTGGATTCCAGTGATGTTACATTGTTTTGCAACCCCAACCTCTAAACAGAATCCCAATCCCATAAATTCCTATAAAACTTTCATGTTTCTAGAAATCTGGAACTGAAAATAATACTCTAGTTCTGAAAAGATGCTTTAATTTATATACAATTTTGTAACAAAAAATGCAATTATAATTCTTCAAATATTACTTCATTGTATACCAAGCAACATATTCTGTGAGGGAAATGAGAGTTTTCATGTACAACTAACTAAAATATCAATATTATTCCCACATAAATTTCTAAAATATTCTTTTCAACATTTTCTAACTTCAAGTTCATTTTAGATAATTTCCTCAGTTTTACTTCTATTTCCATTCACTTCATTTCAAATTGTTTTATCAGTGTTATTTTTGTCCTCATTTATTCTGTTTACAGGCTCTTGGTTTAGTCCCCTTCATTTTTTCCAAAAACGTTTTATTTGCATCAAAATTCTTTGTTCAGTGCTTTTTGCAATGTTCTTTGCAACTATATTTTCATCTATATCTAAGCATCCTTGTCTTACTTCTGTGGCACTTTGTAACATAATTCCTTTCATTCTGTCCCAAGTACTGTATTTTTCAGAGTATAAGACACACTTTTTCCACCCCCAAAAGTGGGTGGAAATGTCTTGTGTGTTATACAACAAATGTTGCTGAAGCCCTGCCCACCAGCCCCCACTCTTTGACATTTGCCTCCTTGCAGCAAACAGCAAATAGACTGTTTCAGCTTCAGGACAGCCTGATTATCACAAGCAGCTGATTGTCAGTTGGATCAACTTCCCGACAATTGCCATTGCTATTGCTGCCTCCGCACACCCCATTTTTGGCCTCTGCATGCCCCATTTTCTGCCTCCACACACCCCATTTTCCTCCTGTTCTGATCCCCGCTGCCCAGAACAGGCCAAAAATGGGGTGTACGGAGGCTGAAAATGGGATGCAGACGCCAAAAATGGGGCATGCAGAGGCGGCAATAGGCTATGCATCCTGAAAGAGCTGATGGTCAGGAGGCTGATCCAACCAACAATCAGCTGCTTGTGCTTATCAGGCTGTGCTGAAACTGAAACAGGCTGTTTGCTGCAAGGAGGCAAATTACTGGGAGGTGAAGACAGAGGCAGATTTTTTTTTCTTGTTTTGTTCCACAAAAGCTAGGAGCATCTTATACTCCAAAGTGTCTTATATTCTGAAAAATATAGTAGTCCCCTTATTATCTTTTTTCACATTCCTTCTTTTACAAGATTACCCTGTCTTTAATACTTTTTCATAGGCCAGCATTTTCTATCCTTGCAATTCTGTTTTCACTCTAATTTTCTTTTCTTTTTTTCATCATATTCATTTTTTCTCAAAAGCCAGCCAGAGTTCAGAACCTTCCATCAGCCTTGTATCCCTCCCTAATTCTTTCAGCTTTCAACAGTCAACATGTTTTCAGATAAATTCATTTGCCATGTTTACACATTAATAGACCGTGGCTTAAGTCATGTATTTTAAATAAACATAACTTTTCCTTAGCAAATAAATTCTATTCATTATTCTTTTTCATTTGAGCTTCCAAATCATTTCTCCTATAGTTTTGTTTCATTCTCACTCATCAGTTTATAGAGCCTTACAGAATACTTTCCCTCACAACATATTAATTCAGAATGTTGCATAATAGTCAGATAAAATAAATATAATATAAATGATTTAAAAGACAATATAGACAATACTACCTCAAACACAGATAGAGTAGTTATAATAATGACACTAAATACAGTATGAAATCTCAATAATACAGAGTCAATTAGCCAACTACACCTCCCCTGTCATTTCAAACCTAATTATTTTTCACTGTTAGAAGTAAGTGTTGCATTCCAATGGCTGTAAAAGTGCGGTTTAAACACTGTTCAGTTCACAGAAGAGTCCTTTTTTCTTTTAAATGGAAGGAGGAAAGAAGAAGAGAAATTCAAATAGCTGATGCTCTTGGAATTCTAGTACATGGCTTTATTGCATCTATTTTATATGTATATAAAATTTAAATGAACTACCATGAAAATAAAAAACGTTTGCAATTTCCAGTTGTGTAGTTATGTAACTTTTAAATTTAAATTTTCTTTGTATTGGTATAATTCATTCTTGCTATAAAACTGAATTGAAATTGAACCTAGTTGATATAATATTTTTTATTTTTAAGGAACTCCAGTATTCCAAATATTGCTGTCAAATGTGAAGCTTCCATAGATATTCAGTGTTCACCTTGAAGATGCAACTTTATCAGTGACTTTGTAATATTATTTGCTTCAACCCCTCACTTTCTTTATTTCTACTTTAGATCTCATCAAGTACATCCCATTCAGGTCCTTCTGAATTAACGAAACAGTGTGGGACATCAGCATTGTTTCAGTTGGCAGAGGTAGTATTAAAATCCTGTGGCTTAATTACTACTGGTACATTTGGGAAATAGGAACTGAATGATGCTGGTTGCCAAAGTCTAGGAAATAGAGCTCTAGTACAGACATAATTAGCATCGTTGTTTATAGAAGCTTAAATTATTGTTCATGTCAAGAATCTAGATTTATCTTGTCTAACCATTAGGCATGTAGTCTCCTTAGTACCAAGGTTAGAAACAGCTAGCTCAGGAAACAGTAGCCTACTGAGGTAGAGCATAATTGTAAAGTCCATACAGAATTTCTCTTAATTTTAAACATTTCATATTTTTAAAGGAAGAAGTTCATATAATGATGTATGAATAAATTGTATCACTCATCACTTTTATGGGCCTTGACCAGTTGCAGACTATAAAAGAGAAATGGAAACTATTTCTCATTCAGAGGGTGAGATTCTTAAATCCGCCCAAACACTAAACTATAAGACATCCTTTTCCCACTATGTTCAACCAAAGCAGTATGCCAAAGACACAATAGCTCTCTTGCTTCCACAGATGAGTGTCCTAAAGCTGTATCCAGCTACATGGTCTCTACCTCACCTTACATTCTCAAGCCTGTCAGTGTCTCAGAGGTAGTAGTTAATCAAGAATAAATTACTTTCTAAAGATACCTTCTTATTGTTTAAGCTATATACCTTGCCCTCTGTCATTGTCTTTCTTCCACAGTTGGTGATTTATAATTCTCGATAAAGATAGCAAACAAATGGGGATAAATTCTTGTTTTTTATGTTGAATTAATTCCCTCAAATTTGATCAGAAAAGGAAAAGAAAATAATTGTAAAGAACCTTTGAGTGTTGCAATGTAAGATTTCAGGCACAGTCAAACGTGAACATCAATCTAGAATTCATTGAAATTGCATATAAATCTGTTTAGTACATGGCACATATTTATATATTTGCACTGAGAATCAACCAAGTGCCAATAAATTATATATATTTTTCAGACAATGTATAATATACTTTTATTGTTATTTTCATGTGTGCAACTTTTAAAAACAAAAAGTGAAGTTAAAGCAGCTTCAGGAATGATATACTAAGTTTCCAAGGGAAGGCAAACAAATAGCAGATGAATTTTAACATATTTTGAGTAATACATTGTAAAAACATTTGAGAGTATGTAAAGCATTTAAACTATTATTCTTTTCTTTTTTAAACATCTTTAGGGGTAAGACCTTAATTGACTAGCTGTCCAAGAGGGTTCAGTTCTTTGTTAGTGTTAATGAAATAAACACTGTTAATTAAGTACATGTCTGCGGTATCACATTCCATGCAAATTTTACAATAGCGATTTCCTCTATGGGTAAATTCAGTGCACTCAATTTGCAATAAAATACTGCATTTTGTAATAAAATATTGACAAGCAGGCTAGATCTTATGCAAGAAATTTATTACACACATATATAGCATACACATATACATTGTGTTCTTCTTAAGAAAAAGCAGTATTATGCAAAACACAAACATAATAAAATAATAATAATAAAGTCAAATAATTTAAAGACATGAGATCAAAATAAAAAGGAAACATAACAGACATGATATTCTTCCGATTAAAATCAGAATTCCGATTTTTTTGAAAATCGCCCCCCCCCTTTCCCCCCCTTCTTCTCCTCCTTCCCTTCCCCTCGGAGGCCCCCTGAGTCAGGAGTTGCTACCGCTGGCACAGCTCCAGTCGCGCGTTGCCTCAGGAAGGGAAAGGCAAAAAGGAAGAGCCACGGCGGCCCTTTGCAACAGCAGCAGTGGCACCGGAGGCTCTGGCGCAGCAGCTCCCAGTTTTGCCTTTCCCTTCCCAAGGCAACGTGGGACTGGAGTCGTGCGGAACCGCACCGGCGATAGCAACTCCTGACAGCCCCAGCCGGACACCTGAGCGGAGCCTGGGCAGTGCGAGTGGAGGCCACTGAGCGGCAGAAAAAGGGAGCTGGGCAGCCATGGACCATCCGTCTCTCCGTGTAACACGCCACCGCCCGGCCCTGGCAAGGGAAAGCAGCGGGTGCTCCCCAGGCGGCAGCCTCGGCCCTGCCCCCAGGGAAGCGGCTACCCAGTTCTGGAGCTCTGATCCACATGTGACCGGCTGGAAAGGAAGGGTGTGTAGCGTTGGTGTTGTGTGTGCAATTTCTTGGCTCACAGCGCGGGGTCTCTTTTGACCGGCCTCGATTTTTTTTCAGAGGGGAATATCATGCCTGACATAACTAAAACAAATACCATACACTTTATTTCTCCATACAAATAATCTTTGATTTACAACAGTTTATTTAGTGACCATTCAAAGTTACAATGGCACTGAAAAAAGTGACCTATGACCATTTTCCATACTTATGACCATTGCAGCATTCCTCAAGTCACACGATCAAATTTTGGAAGCTTGGCAACTGACTCATAGTTATGAGGGTTGTAGTGTCCAGGGTCATGTGATCACCTTTTGTGACTTTTTAACAAGTAAAATCCACGGGGAAGCCAGATTCACTTAACAACTATTTTATTAATTTAACAACTGCTGTGATACACTTAACAACTGTGGCAGCCGAGGTTGTAAAATATGACAAAAGTCACTTAACAAATGTCTTGCTCAGCAACAAAAATGTTGGGCTCAATTGTGGTTGTACATTGAGGGCTGCTTGTACTTTCTAGTCTTATAAATTGCATGATCTGACTTATGCTATTTAAATTTCTTTACCTCTCCCTTTTTCTGAATATCATCAATTCCATATTTCTTAGTCCTTCCCATCCTCCGGAACTACTCATTCTTTATACATTTGATTCTCATTCATTCTGTCCACATGATCAAACTAAGATTATTTATTTATGTTGTCAATTATGCTTTGTATTTGCTCCCCTATATATTATGTCCTTAAAAGAAATATTGACACACTGTAGTTTTTTGGCATTCATATATAGCCTGTTATCATTCACTCCCATTATTTTTAATTTATTTATTGAATTTATATTGCTGCCTATTTCCCCATGGTGACTCGAGGCGGCTTACAGAATGTAAAACCATATTTAAAATAAAAAAACAATAAAAGCTAATAAAAAGAATCAAATAAATTAATAAAGTACAATAGAACAAAATCTGGGAAAAAGTAAATAAAAAATCACCTCCAACTCCCACCCCCCCGGCCCCGACTACAGCAGATCACATGAGCCATTTGATGGGCTCCATCCCGCTCTGGGTTCCCCAGGCCCACTGGCAGAATTTTCCTTATTAAATACTGGAAACTTTTAGCTCAGTATTCATCATTATGTCAGATATGCAGCAATGAAAGCTTCTATGCCAGAAATGAAACCAGAGCCTAGTTTTAAACCAAGCATACTCAGTTGACTTAGCCTTCCATCCTTCCAAGGTTGGTAAAATAAGGACCCAGATGGTTGGGGGCAATATGCTGTAAACCACTTAGAGAGGGTGGTAAAGCACTGTGAAATAGTACATAAGTCTAAATGCTACTGCTACTGCTCTTGCTCACGTTATTCTATGGAGGACAGAATCTGTACAAAGACAGAATCTCCTGAGTCAGTATAATCCTTTTTACATCCCACCAACTTTGAGGCAAATGCAGCATGCTAACAAATTCAAACTGCAAGAAATTTATTAAATTAATAATTTTATGCTTTTATAAAAGCATTTTTAATATGAAACTCTAAAAGAATGTCAGCAAAGCTATCACTGCCATTTTATTAGCTTTACACCAATAAATTATTACTATACCCTTGATATTATTTTCTTTGGAATTTTTAAAAAGCAACAACTTGATGAAACTGAGTCTAAAACTGACACGTTGGATCAGTTCCTGAAGTATAGCTGTTATTTAAAATCTCTAAAGTAGGGTTCCATGTATATGCAGTACAGAAATTAAAAGGTACCATGCAAGTACTCTAGATTTGATTTTTTTTTTTTTTGAGAACTCGTACAGCTTAATTGAAATTGAAATAAGCTGTGTTTTCACCATGCCTTTCAGTGATTTTACTACCAGGTTGCTTGGAGTACATAATTGAATGTAATGTGTTTACCATTGTAGACAGTTAATTTATTAGTCTAATATATACTTGTTCCAAAGTATTTGTATACAATTTGTATATTCCCAGCTTTCAAAGAGTTCAGTGCAGTCACCATGAAGACACAAAATTGTTTTTGTTAGATGTATCTTCCATGGTATATAGTGTAAGAAATATAGAATGCACTGCTACTAAAATGAGTATACCAATGCTATAGTAATTTGAAGAACTGTTATGCAATCTTTAAAATTCCATAATAAAGGAGAATTAATATTGGATTTTGTTTCAGATGTGCCTTGCATCAGAGGAAGTAAAAGGGAGAGAACCTGAGAAGGCAAAAACTGAAACAGCCAGGATTGTCAAAACACTGGAAGCATCTGAACAGATGAAAGTTGAAGATTCAGAGAAAGCAAAAGTAAAAACAGAAAAATCTCAGAAATTGAAGGGACAAGAACATGAAAAGGCAAAGACTGGAGTTTTCGAAGAGGTAACAAGGTGTAAACATATTTCAGATCCAGCTTTGAACAGCATTACATTAGTTGGACATGACAGTGCAACAGCAAAAGATCCTGCATGCTGTTCCCATGAGCTGACATCAGTAGCTGACATCAGCACTTTAGGATTAAACAAACCAGAAAAACTGAAGAAGAAAAAGAAGAAAAATAAACTGGACCGGCAAGGACTTGAAAAATGTACTCCTAAAAAGACTTGCAAGAAAAGGCAGTCTTCCGAATCAGATATTGAGAGTGTCATTTATACTATTGAAGCAGTTGCAAAAGGGGACTGGGGGACAGAGAGACTTACAGAAGTGTCCCATAAGAAAATTCGCCTTTCTTCTGCAGTGAAAGGCAATATTTTGGACACAAAGTCACCAAAGAAGAAAGTAAAATCAAAAGAAAAAAGAGCACTGAAAGAAAAATGTTTAGAGACCACCAAAGAAGCAAAGCCGCCTGATTTTTTTAGTGTTAAAGATAACAAGGATGTACCATGTGAAGTATCTGAAAACACAATATCAGATATTCTAACCCCAGCAGAGGATATAATATCACGGAGTTTACCAGATCAAGTAAAAATTGAGGACAGTGACTGTAATAAAAAGGCAGAAATTTGTGGGTCGAGAAAATCTGAAAGAGCTTGCAAAGGTGCACTGTACAAAACACTGGTTTCAGAAGGCATGCTTACATCTCTGCGTTCCAATGTTGACAGAGGTATTTAGCTTTTAATATGTCCATCTCAAAATTTTAAAACCCACAAAATTATAATGAATTGTGTTTTTATGTTTCATTGTTCATATAATTCCTTCTAGTCTTTGACAATAAGTCTGCTTTCAGTGAGCTTATTTCTAGAATATGTGTCAGTAATAATAGCAAATGGCTGCATATCTTCTCTCCATGTTTTAAATTACTTATTTATAACACTTTTAACATGCCATGTGGTTCAAATGCAATGCAAAGGCTTTTTCCAGATGGGACAAAAAGAAGAGGCTAGCAAGTTCAAACTAAGATCTATCAAATAAATGATAAGCCATATTTTCCAAAATACTCAAAGCCTAACTTCTAGAATTGGTATTTTAGGTGCATTGTTGTACATCATAGGTTTTACAGCAACATCTAAAGCCATTTTATGTCATTGATAATATTGGGGAGTCTATCCTAATCTTCCCCACATACTTTGAAATTTTGTTAGAATGTAGCTAAGCTTCATACCATAATGAATAATTGGTACTTTGGAGGGCTGTTCTTAATTCATATCCCAAATCCTCCTTCCACATTTTTAGATCTTAATTAGAAAAAAATCTTTCATACCATGGCTGTACCACTCAAAACATTTGCTCTTATACATTTGCCATTAGATAAATGATTGCTCATTGAGTACAATGTATTAGTGCATTGTACTAATAAAAAACAAAAAACAGCACCTATAACCATTGTGTAAGATATATAGATCATATGCAAAAATCTTCTAAGAATGCATTTATTTCTTCATGGCTTATAGTTGTAGCTCACTTTTTTCCTGTGGATTCATAGGATTCCAAGGTAGTTTTTCACCCAGAGATTAATCAGCCCTCAGCTTCAAGCAAACTGGGATCTGAATAAATGCTTTGGCATGAAAAGATTTTTACATCCAATTAAAAACAGTACTAGTTTATCATTTTCAATACATAGAGAGGAGAGTGTCTAAGTTAATACTCAGTTTCCCTTTGTATATTTGTTTATGTAAGTCTCTTTGGAGCTCTTAGGAATATGTGCAGGGGTGCATGGAGGTGGTTTAAACATACATTTCCATTTTTAGCCTTAAGGATAGTAGCTATCTGGTTGCTTAGTAAAACTTTATATGAAGGCTGTAAAATGCTAACAGTATGAATTATTAAACAATGATTGCTATGGATGTATTTGTTATTTGAGCAGATTATTTTCCTCTTTCATTCCTTAGTTCTAGGTTCATACTAATTAGCATTAAATTATACTTATATCAATTCATGGGGACTTGCTCAGAAATTGCCATATTAAATGATGATGTAACGCTTTTGTGAGTCCTAGGATAATCTCTGATGAATACCTAGTGAGATTAATCAGTCATCCTACTTAGCAAAAAAGCAATAATTTATGTTTCTAGTGTGTCTCTGTTACAAAGTTTCCCAGTAATTTCCATGCAATTTTTCTTTTTCCTACTCACTTTCTTAGGAAAACGAAGCTCAGGAAAAGGTGGCAACTCTGATCAGGAAGGATGCTGGAATGAAGAGACTTGGGCATTTTCCTTAAGTGGGGCAAGTGGGAACAAAAAGTTAAAAAAAAGTAAGCCAAAGGAAGACGTTGTTTTGGGGTAAGTGATATAATAAGTATGTAAGGGTACAAGTTACTTTCAAAATAGTTTGGTAATCATTATAAATGAAATATCTTGTTAAACAGATATCTTGCTCATTTTTGTCACTTTTGTCAGTTTCTTTTTCAACTTCAAAAGGAGAGATACAAATAGTAACAAACAAGGGTATAAACACACACAAACGCATGCATGAATGCATACATACATACACCAATTGGTTCTTTAGCTTAGATTACATGTTGAATTTTGAATATTATACAATTATCACAACAGTTACTGAGAAATGTAATTGTCAAAGTTACATGTGAAAGACCTTTAGGAAAATCAGCCTATACTATCTGGATCATGATTTCTTTGATTTGCAAATTTTAGATTTGCAAAAATGATGTACAAAATTTAGATTTGAAGTCAAGTCAAACTATAGTGAACTGTTTTCAGTTACGTACATGTATACCCTATATACTCATGGATAAGTCAAGAATGTTACATCCCCAAAACTGTTTCACTTATCCCAATGGGCTTATCTGCAAATAGTGCTTTTTAAAAATACCCATATTGACTCACAGATAAGCTGATCCTTTATTTTTTAACTAAAATACATGAAATAATTATAATAATTATTTGACTTATCACAAATTAAAATAAAAAAAATTGAGGCTAATCCAAGGTACCATTTCCATGGCATTTTGATTAAAAATTCAAGGATCAGGTTATCTGCAGATGGGTTTATCTGCAAGTTTATATGGTACTTTAAAAGTGCAAGACATGAAAAATCATTTGTGTGCAGCCTATACATGCATAACTGCCCTGCACAGGAACAAATCATAATATTGTTTGATTAATAGGTCACCTCATTGATTATTTATACATGGCTAAGGGAATACAGCTATACTGACCCTGCTAGATCTTTTGGTCACCTTTTATACTATTAAAATTGTATGCTTCAATGAGAGCTGGGAATTGCTCTTCTTTAATGGTTCTGCTTTTTCATGAGTGGATAGTGCCAGACTGTAGGAAAAAGAATTCAGGTTCTAGAAGATTCTAGCACTTGGGTCCTAAGGCTAGACCATTTCCCCTATTTTATTCAGTATCTTAATAGTATATTAAAAACTACATTATTTTAATCTGTTTGGTTTTCTGTTTTCACATCTTTAGCTTAGCAAAACTTGAAGAAGAATTTGAGAAAAAGTTCAACAGCCTTCCTCAATACAGTCCCATTACATTTGATCGTAAAAATGCCTCGCTACCAAGAAAAAAGAAGAAAGTTGGTAGTTATGCTGTAGACCAAACAAAATCTAACAAAGGTAAGCACTTACAGCAATGCAAACTCACTTGAAGCCACATTTTTAGATCAGAAGTGCTACTCTTCATTTATGCATGAAGATAAATGAAGGAATGTCAGAATTTTTGCATTCTTTTCCTATTTTTCCACTGACATTTCAGAGGGCTAGAAAAGACAAATCTAGAATCCAGGGCTGTTTTGTGTAATATATTTCTGTTTTATAATTCATTACTGATACTTTTCAGAATGACAGTTTGGTGGAGTGGTTAAAGTATCAGGCTAGAAACCAGGAGACTCTTAAGTTCTAGTCCTGTCTTGGGCATGAAGCAATGGGGTAACCTTGGGCCAGTCACTTTCTCTCAACCCTAGGAAAAAGGCAATGGCCAATGGAAAAAACAACATGCCAAGAAAATTGCAGCTTCCAAGAATGGGACATAATTTAGCATCAGGGGGAAAAAGTTTCTGCTCTTCAGGTCCTAAAATTGGGACCTTAAAAAAGCCTATTAGGAGTCCTTGAATCTTCATCTCTCTTCTGTGTTTTTATTTGTGTGTGTGAAGCATTAGCCAATTGGGACATATGAGGATTCATGAAATAACACTATAAAATGTTAGCCCTGTGAAATATAATCTAGCAAAAGTTAATCAAGATTGCACATGATACCTGTAGAACTAGAGATTCATCCACCCCAGAGATCAGTAATGCTGCTGAGTCAAAGCTTTCCTACCAATCAGTTAGAAATTATATTTGTTCACTCCTTTTCTCATACAGATTGTAAACAAATTGGTTAGCTAAGCTATTTTTAATGTTGCTTCAGTATTAAATACATTGCTTCATATGATATTTAATATGTTACAATACTTTACTGTTGCCAAGCGATGTCACTGCAGCTAAGTTACTTCTGTTATTGCTCATAAATGAGCTTTTTTCTCTACAAGTATAATTGAAAGCATTTTCCTCAGGGAGGAAACCAGTTATTTAATGTTACTTAAGTAGAGATACCTATAAGAAAAATACTGAAAATAAAACAAATTAGTAAATAATTCAACTTGAAGAATTCTAATACAGTTGCTTGTGTGAAAACAATCCAATTTAGTTAAGGTTAAGTTACTTTATTTGCTTTTTATGGGATGAAATAGTGAATCAACATTTGAAATATTGTTCCTATGAGTCTTTGTCTTACAACCACAATTGGAATCAGAATTTCCATTGCTAAGCAATATGATCGTTCACTGAGTCATGCCCGATTGTATGACTTTTTGTTGCTAAGCAAATCACCGCAGTTATTACACTAATCACATGGTAAGTGAATCTGACTTTCTCCATTGAATTTCCCTGTCAGATGCCTTCTCACACATTACCAGTGAGAGGACAAGTTATAAGTCACTTTTTTTAGTGTCATCAAAACTGTGGATGTCATTAAACAAACGGTCATAAAGAGAGGATTACCTATAATTTAAAAAATATGTCAAAAGTGTTATATCAAAAGTGTTATAGAACACTTTTAGCATTGCTAAAATTAGCATTGCTAATAATGTGTTCATTGCTGTCCAATTCCAGTGTGCAGATAAAAACTTCGAATGAAATAATTAAATACTGTAGTGACTCTTTTGAGTCTTATTGAAACTACAGTAGATAGATTTTTCCTTAGCTTCTTACATTTATTTAGAATTTCTTACAAGATCTGTATAGAATATTTTGCTAACAGTCAAGTAGCTTCTCCATTGCAACCTAATTCTAGCACCAATGAGGTATTAGGGAAAAATAACAGCTCTAACTTTCTTCTAAATATTCCAGAGTCTGTAGTAATACAAGAACCTTTGGTTGGAAGTCAGAAGAGAAAAGCAAGGAAAAGCAAGATCACACATCTTGTCCGGACAGCAGATGGTCGAGTTTCACCAGCAGGGCAAGGTCTGGGTAAGTACTAGTATATGACTGATTTTCTTTGGCTACTACTACAAATTCATTCATTACTCAAATTTCTCTGTGAGTTCCAGGAATCATAGAAACACAAAAGAAAATGCAAAAATGTAGATTTGTAAGCTATTAGTTGTTTTAAAAGCCTGGTACAAGTGAATATATCTTGTGTTATTAGTGTTACACAGTTTCAGAATGAAGTGTTGTGTAAAGAATTTTAAAAAATCACATATACTTAAGAAAGAACTTGAAAACAATGCCCATGACCATTCCAAAAATATGCCCTAATTTTTTTTATCAAAATGTCCAGATTTCTGGTACAAAGATTTCTTGAATTATAATTTTTGGGATTGTGTCAGTATTTTAAAAGTCTAAAAAGAAATGAACCTATCCTGAATTAATCTAAGTTCATTGAATTTATACCTAATTATTCGATCAATGTACATCAAGAAAACTATACATAATGAATCATGTAATATTTTATGTCTTGTGACTAGATAGTATAACTACTTAACATAGAGCGGGTTCATCTTGTAGCAACTACATGAACAAATGCCCATTATGGTTCCCTTCCTTCAGTAATAAAATTAATCCAAGGACATTTTGGTAATCTCTTTGATCTCCTTCATCCAACATATCTATTGTTTTCCTCTTATATTTACCTCAATCTTACCAGGCATAATCATTCTTTTCTAACCCATCATATACTTGTGTTGCATGCACAACATTTAGTAAGCCTTTATCTGGTCAGATGTAATTCATTGGTTCTATTTGTAGCTCATAATGATTTTATTAACATATCAAAATCTATAATTTAAAAGTAACTGTTTTCTTTTCACTTTTTTTTTCAGGTTCCAGCTTTCACAGCTGGGCATTATTATTAAAAAGACAACTCCTTTAATTATTTAGATATTTGTTGTCACCAAATGTTCTTATCCTTTTTTACAATTTATCATTATATCCTTTCCTAGGATAATCTAGGATTTCAAAAGATACAAAGCTTTGAATAAAGCTTCAAATAAAGGAACTTCCCATACTTATTTTAGGAAGCTACATGAACCCCTTGCTTCTAAGGGGAAATTGCAACAACATCTATTTAGGAGCCTCTCCAAGCCTTTCAATGTACGGAGAAAGCTATGAAGAGCTTTCTTTGACCAGCCCTTAGAGGAGCCACACATACACACCTGGCTAAAGGTCACCCAGCTCACCCAGCATTTTCTGCATGGCATGGTGCAGAATGACAGCCAGCTTGCTGCCCCCTCAGATTGCACCAAAGAACATCCAGATCATTGGTTTCAGTAAGTGCTGCCAGTTATCCCAGAGTGATACTGGAAGGGGCCTGCCTTGGTGAGTAGTAAGGAAGAGAGGCAACTGTTATGTTTTCACACTTGTCAAATGTTCTGGCAATGCCAGAAGGGAAGCATTCCTGACTTCCTCACAACCACATTAAGAATTTACAACCACAGTTTACCTGTATAGGATACTGTCCAACGCTGGGGAAGAGTCAAATGGCATGTCCTCCATCAGCCTTGTTGGCAAGCATCCCTGACCAAAATTTCTCCCAGATTGAGTATCTCCACTGGAAACAATGCTAAATCCACCCAGCTTCAGAAATATTTCAGCCAGCATTAGCAAAGAAAGATGAAAGCAACTTTCTCTTCCTCAGCACTGACCTGAAGCAGTTGAAAGAAAATTGATAAAGCGATTCACACTACCTTCATGGCCCAAATTCCTTTTTTAAATTTTTTTTAGCTCATTTCAAACATCAATACTTTATTTCCTAGCACTCTGCCCATACTTATCTATCACTGAATCCCAGAAATAAAACTTGTCTACTAACTTAATTTCTTCATTGTCACTTCTACATTAAATAAACATACTTTGCCTTCATATTATGTTGAATTATTTTTTACTTTTCATTTATATCTTCATATTAAGCTTTGACTTTTAGGGTAGGATGGCAAACTAAGCATGACTTTGCTTTTTGTGGAACTAATGAATGTGGTCAAATAGGACCACGTGAAGGGATTAGCTCCTCAGAACTCTTCTCTGGACTAAGAAAACAAGGATCATCAATGTTGACCCCTTCTGAAGAGATTGCAAAACGGCATTTTCCAGCAAATTTGAGAGGTCTGGGGGACTCAGCATCTTTTAAAGAGGCACTATGTTTGCCTACTTCCTGTCTTAATTACTTTAGGACTCTTATTGTTGATTTCTATGGAACTAAGATCCTTCCAAAAGACAAGTTGTATTACAAGAAAATTGTCCTGAAATATACAAATTGTATAACGAAGGAATGGTTAGAACAGAGGAAAGTTAATATTTTGGAATGGTCAAAATTCTGATCATAATCCTATAGAAAACTTGTAGAAGGGTCTGAAGTAAACTGTTCAAGCAAGGAAGCCTACCAACAACAACATCCCTGAATTGAAGCTGTTTTATAAAGAGGAATGGACTAAAATTCTTCCAAGCCAATGTGCAAGACTGAAGAAACAGTTATTGGAAATGTTTAGTACAGTTGTTGATGCCCAGACAGGGTGAAAGCGAAGACTCACAAACTTTTACCACTTTCTTTGGGATATCTTGATCATTTTTTTCTAGTAGCTAGTTGGATCATTTCCTTCTTGAATGTTTTTCTACTTAAGTTTGCAGTGTCTCTTTAGTTCTGCGGGTTCTATTTTTCATAAGATAGACATACTAAATTAGTTCCTTGCATTATTTTATACACGTATTAACTACTTGCTTTAATACTTTCAATTTGACATGGATGATGCACCCGTTACAATTGGCCATAGAGTTCCTCAGTATTTTCCACCATTGTATCTATACTTATCCAATATCTTGTACAAGATTAATATTTTTGTACTTCCCTTGATTCTAATGCTGTATTTATGATTCTGTCTTTTATTGGATGCATTGTTCTTTTCAGTATTTTTGTTGCTTCATACTTCATTTTGGTTTATGGTATATCTAGTAGTCATCTGAACTAATGTGGCCAGTTCTAGTTTCACTTTTCTTATAATAATGCTGAAATGGCTTAGCAAAAGAATAAAGTATCGCATTAAGATTTGTTTAAAATGTGGTACAATGCACACAATTTAAAACATTTTGTAATATACTAAAGACTATAGAAAGTAGCACAATCTCAAGATAAGCATTAGAAGGACAGAAGTTCTCCTATATTTTCTTCAATGGACAGTGAATGGGGAATTGATTGGCTGGATTTGTTTTTATGTTGTATGTCTCCATATTGGTTTGATTATAAAGAAGAAAAACCCCTGAATAAGGCTTTATTTTTTTCATCTCAGTGTAAGGAAGATTAGATTCTGTTAAAACAACATTTGCTATTTTGCTTCTTTTTAGAAGAGAAACCAAAAGGGCAACTGCAGAGTACTCTTCAGAGAACATTAAATACAGGGAGGGAATGCAGTAAGGAATCCTTGCTAAACAATGATCTGGCTGAAAATCATAGTATGACATCAGACATGCCATCTGTATCTGCATTCTTCAGTCTAGCTGCCTTAGCAGAGGTAGCGGCAATGGAAAATGTACACAGGTAAGTACGAGTTAAAAGGAATTTAACCTTTTTATATCTGTAGTTGTGTCTAAAATTAAGCGCTCAGATCAAGAGATATTTACTTGACTCTCGTGAAGCATTTTAGCTAGACATTCCATATATACAGACATCATTTGGTAACTATATCATTAATTTCTTTACCATCTTGTTCCCATAAGGGGAAAATACATCTCTCTTTTCCGTGCTACAGCACTTGCAATTCTTAAAAGCCAGTCTGTGCACCTAGGAACGACCTGGAATGTAGAATGCAGTGGGAAGGTGACATTTTCTTGCACTAATCGCCTTGTCCAATAGTTTGATTGTATATATTATTTTCTATGAACATTGATATAATAGAATGATGTGGGTATGCATTGCTAAGTCATATTAGTTTAAACTCACACCCACCCTTTTTCAAAAAAAAATGTAGAATTTGCAAAGTTTTACCTGTTTTCAGCACCGAAATATTGAAATGAAAGTTTATGCCTATGCCTATTTAAATGTTATGGTGATACATATGTTTGCATACATAAATGTACATTTTCAGAAACTGATTTTGTACCTTTTTTTGTTTACCACAAAAGGTTTTTTAAAAAACAGTACAATATTGTATATCCTTTAATCACAAAGATAGCATTTTGAAATGTGATTTGTGTGTTAGTAATACAATTATTGAACTTAGAGCATCAATTTAATTTCAGTTAGTGTTTTCTCATATACTGAGAAGGAGAGACAGAGGTGAAAAAAAAGTGTTCTACTGGCTGTGCTAATAGGTCAGCAAAAGCAACACCTTTGTGTCAACAAAATCATTCAGAACTTTTGTTTTATTCTTATTTTTGCTAGTTTTTAACCTCCTTTTTGCATTAAACATTGGAGCATTATTTCATTGCATTTTAATTTTCACCAGAATGGAATTTTGAACAAATGTTTGGGAAATGATTATAATGATATTCAAAATGCAAACCTTATTATCCGTGCCAATGGAAATTAGAATGAATGTAAAGTATTTGACCACTATATTTGTGTTAAGAATTGTGTTAATGGGGTTTCTGAAACCCATTGTGTATATATTCAAGATTTTCTGTTTTAAATTTAGAATTTGGCTTAAATTCAATTCCCATGTTAAAGGGGGAATCAAAAGATGAAAAAAATAAGATCAAAGTTATGAAAATGGCTTCTTAAAAATATGCCAGCTTTCACAAAGATTTGGTGCCTTCCCAAAGTATAGAATTAGCATACTCTTTCTACTTACTTACAACTATATATGGATGTGTATGTATAAATTCCCAAATCTATTCCAAAAGAAATGCAAATCTTTCTCTGTTTACCACAGTAAGCAAATTGAGAATACAAAATATTCTTCCAAAAGATTTTATCTGCCAAGCATATGTATTTGCCAATTTCTGACAGTTTTGTCCTGGAGACATTACATGTCTGATTAGAACAATGGAAGACATCTTCCAGAATGAACTAAATACCAGGGACTCCCTGAGCATGTTAGCACCCAAGGCCAGACAGAAATTAAGACTCTGTCAGGAAACAGGTTCCAATACATAAGAACACAAGATACTTTAATGTAGAAAGCAAGTTCTGAATTTATGTTTTAGAGCATTTATTCAGTAGAGATGACATAGAGCTTCTGTGTTACATTTTAGTATCCTAATACTTGCAACTTAATGTAGAAGATGAAGATTTCCCTGAAAATACTTCACAAAAACTTAATTGCCTATGTAGGACCAGTTCATGTGAAATATGAGGAAAGAAATAGAAGCGTTGAGCATTGTTAGAACAATAAACAAAATTGTGCACAGTGATTTCTCAGTTTATCTTTCTCTAGAATACATGAGTGTGAGTGACACAAATAAGTTACAGTTTTTAGTTGGACAGATATTTTTGGTTCTCTGGAAAATTATTATTAAAAACCCCTGAGGCTCAAGAGTTTCATATGCATGGGCCTTGTGATATATGGGAGAGACACTATGTTAGAAATTTGAACCAGGCCACCCCCCACCCCCACCCCCAATGGATAGGTTTCATTGAAACTATTGCTAAGGAAACTTAATTGTTATAAAGCTTACTCTCCTGGCTACCATTGTGACATTATTCCTGTATTATTCTTTACAATATTATTTGCACATACCAGACATTTTCAAATTGCAGTAGCAGCTTTCCAACAAAAGGAGAAGGAAAACAGAAAGAGTATTGTGAAAAGTATTCTGTATAACTATATTGGAAAAAAAGATTTAAATAAGCATGCAAGGAAAGTAATCTAACACCCTCCTTGTGTGATTGGAATATATTTATGAATAGTGGAGGGAAGATTGTAGTAGGATTCTGCACAATATTTAGCAGCCAGCATACCTCTTTCCTTTTCTCAAGATTGGAAACGCCCAGGAAAAGAATTCAGCAATTGTTCAAGGGATTCTATGATCTGTAGGAGAGCTTCAACTTTTAGAAAATAAAACACTTTATATAAAACCCATTCAACCTTTGAAAAATTAAAAAAAAAACTTGTTGTTTTTATAAAGGCAATTATGTAAGAATTAAGAACAGGAAATTTCTAACTACAGTGGAGTAAATTGGCCTTGATTTTCATATAGCAAAAACTGTTCCTGGTAACTTGCCCAAGCAGTTCAGCTTCCTGGTTTAAAAAAAAGCAGCACTCTGAGAGTTATGTTGTTACTGTACTTTTAGGGAAACCATCTGAAAAAGGAAATAAAAACTAAGGAGCTGCTTTCCAAATACTGCTTCTAGTTGTCTGTATTCTATGTAAGCTGTACATTGGAAGAAAAATCTCAGATGTATTGTCTAATACATTCACTATTGAAGTGCCTTTTCTGTTCTTTCCCTTCTACTAGTGTAATCACTTCCTTGATGCATTATTATTACTAAACTGAGGAGTGGGTTTATTAATATGATTAGTGGGAGCTATTGTGGATGTAATATAAATGTGAAGGCAGATCTCCAGTAGTAGAAGCCCTCTTTCTTACTTCCCAGTATGTTAACAGTATTTCATCTGAACATTGTAGTTATTATTTTTTACTAAGAGATTGTCTTCTTTTCTTCAACAAAGCATTTATAACTCAAAAGTTGTAACATTTTAACAGGTTTACTTTACTCTTACTAGATAATTTAATTGGCACTTTGAATATTATTGATTATACAGTGACATCCTACTATAACATATTAATTGGAAGAAAAATCATTGAATCTAAGAGTAGGGCATTGTATATATTTAATCATTTGTGTGATGACCTAATTACAAAAATGGCACAAATTACATCATTTGTGTAATTTACAATTTACATAATATGCAAATATTTTTCATCATCACAAAAAATGGCATATAAATCACTGTCAAAATTTAGGCTGCTGCATATAAAAATTCATTGTATCAAACTCCAGTAAAACAAGCTTTTGCTATATTTTATGTTCAGGGTTTTAAAAAATGGTATGTTCTCTGAGTTAACCTTACATCTATTCTTCCTTTGTAGGAATCAGAGAACAACCCCTCTTCCCTGTGATGGACAGCCAAAAGAAATGTCTCAGGCTCCAGTGCTTATTTCCTGTGCTGACCAGTGAAGCTCTACCCTTTTGTAAAACATTGTGCTTTACCTAATATTCTAGCCTTGTCTTTACCAATGGATGGTAGTCAGTCCATGTGATGGAGGAACTCATAGACTGAAAATGAGTGGTTCGTGTTCAGTGTGGCACAGATTTCACTTGTAGCTTGATCCAGGTCCCTTTAGCTTGAGCCTAAAATGTACTATGAGAGTGATATTATTTTTCTCTTATGGAACAGAAATGAAATATCCTGGAGCTTTGCTTTCTAGTGAAGGTTTTTAAAGTGGTAAATTCAGTTACATGAAGAAGGCAAACTTTACTGTAGCTCACACAGCACCTGTTCTGTCAAAAGTAGTTCATATGAAGTCTAGCTACTTTAAACAAAAGTACAGCGAAAGAAAAGAGAAAAGAAAGAAAAAGAAAGAAAAGAAAAAGAACTGATACACTGCACTAGTTACTAGATAATCTTAATCCTTTTTACATGAACATTTTAAGTTCTCGAATGGTTTATATAATAGGTTATGCCTACATTTATATTTAAAAGTGAATTTAACCTGTTTGTAGACTCCAAGAACGCATGGGAGGTGTACCGTTGTTTGAGGTCTATGTGCGGCCATGCGGCCAAGAAGTTCTGCACTTTTCTGAATTTGCCACCAGGGTGATAGAATTTTTGGCAAAAAAATATTAACAGGCTTTATTGTGCTTTTTTTAAATTAAGCATAGAATAATGGAGATTTACATTTAAAGCAAAGGTCTGGCATACAGATAAGAGCAGTGATTACAGATTACTGGTTTGAATTTCAAGCCTTGAAAATTTCATTTATTTTTGGACAGAAATTCAGAATGACAAAGTTTAAAGCAGTGAAATGGGGAAATACTATTAATATATTGTTCAGAAGTGACCTTAGTACTATTTCAACTCTTTTGGGGAAAAATCTTTTCAATTGACAAATACACTGACGAATATATTTTACATTTTATGAACACTGGAATTGTCATAAATACTATGCACAGTCTGAATTGGCTTCATCAGTTTATGAAGTGCCAGTGGTAGTTTGGGATGGTAAAGTGCTGAGTATAGTATAAGTAGATGATGACTGAAGAATAATGTTACAGAATTTAGGCCATCAAACAGACCATTTTTCAATTTGTGTTATCTTTATTCTGTGTTGCATCCCCTTTCCCCATCTCTACATCTCTTGCCAGAGTAGGTTCCAGAGTTTATATAATTATTATTATTTTATGGTATTTCTTAATTACTTTATAATATGCCAGTTTGCTGTCATTCAACACAACATACAGCAGCATCTATACAGATTCCTTTTTAAAAAAAGACACCCTAAATTGGCTGCATGACATGAAATAATTGATAGATAGTACTTTAATTTTTGTCCAAGGCCCCAAATACAGTAATTCTGCTGTAACATCAAGAATTTGGCATCTGTGTACACAGTTTTCCATCTGTCTAGGGATGCACAAATGGAAGTCTCCTTCCACATGTATACAGACCCTGACTGGATCAGGGCAACAATACTCCTAGCAGCAACATTTTATTTTTCATACAAATTTGACAGGAAATTTACACATTAATACAGGGTACTTCTTCCACAGCACAAGAAATTTCCCTATTTTGATTTGCATCATAGCACAAAGATTTAATCAAATGCTATTGATCAGACCCCAGCAATAATTTTCTATGAGTCTTGTCTCTGGTGGAATTTTGTGGTATTGTTTAGTTCAGTGAGACCCTTTTATATTAATTAGGTCTCTCTATGAGCGTTTTCACAGTGTTATCAGGCCTTCTTCATTTGTATGTGACAAAATTTAGAGAATATGGGGTTTTTCCCCCCTTTTTTTTGTAATTGGATTTAACAGCCATACAAAAAGTGACTCTTAAAATTTGCTTGGCTTAGCCTTTTATTATTCTAATCAGTGCATGTCTTTTCAGGGTCTGAACCAGGAACAACAAGCAGATCATATGCTTTGTCATAATTGATAACAAAAATTATCACTTATGAAAAAAGAAGGAAAACTCAAAGTTACAAATATTGAAGAAAAAAGAGAATAAAAAACAGTTTCAACAGGCATGAGAAAACAAAAACTTTTAGAAAATTCAGGTAGAAGAAACTTCCACATGCTGCTGTAACATGTGGAGCTATTTTAATAGTTCAATTTTGTTAATGTTTTCTAAATTATTTTAACAAAATAGAATGCTGCCATCATGCCATACCGTTGAGCATATATTGTGGTAGCTAAAGGAATATATGACCATGTACTAGCTATGGCTCAAATATGTTAGTAGCTGAAATCCAAATATCTTACAGTGCAGCCTCTTCATCTTTACAGTGGGTACTAATATACACATTCTATTGAATCCATTAGAATAACTACATTTTGCAAAAGTACATCATCTATATTTCATTTTAAATTTCTATTTGGTTCCTAAAATATTTCTTTGTATGAATGGTACCTTTATAAAAATGTGGAAAATTAGCTTTTTCTAAGTCAATTAATACCTTGATTACCTTTCTTTCCAAAACTTCGTTGACTATCCCTTAGATAAGGGACTTGAATATGGATCAATTTACTGAACATGAGTGTTTTCTGATGCTAATAAACTTTTCTGTAGATATGCTTAATTTTTAAGCGATTAGGCACCAAGAGTAGCAGAAATCCTGCAAAGCTTTATAGTTCGTTAGGAGCACAAGACCACTTGGAAGATTCTCTGCAGCATCCACATTGGAATGTAGGTATTGCACAGCTTCCATTCATTCCAGCGGGGGTTCTGCAAAAGAATAGCCAGATAAATTGTGCCCTATGATTCCTTTCTTTTGTTGTTGAATGATGTCTTAATTTTAGAGACTTGCTGAATTTATTAGAATGGGGATCGCTGATTTCAGAAAGAAAAAGCATTTGTTAGCACAAAAAAATGCAAAACCAACAATATATTGTGAAATTGCTTTTTTATTTTTTATTGATTTGTGTGTTTTTTTAAAGAAATTTCATTTCTGTGATACGTATTTTCATATATCAGCAATGTCACTATCAAACTTAAGTCCATGAATTTATTTTGAGCAAGAAATGTTGCACCTTAACTATTTCAAAAAACCAAAATATTATGTTCTCTACTGTTTATTCCAGAATGTTGTATTATAGTTTATCAAACCCATTCTAATTTAGCAAAGTTATCAGTATTTATGCATTTAATAATATCCTCTAGGTCTGAACCTGTATATGTGTTTTTTTTTCTTTTACAAACAAAATTTAAATAAGATAAACAACATATTCTACCCTCCTCTGTGTTCTCTTTCTGAAGATGAGATATTTTCTAAATATAAAATTTAGCACTGCCCAGTTTTCTTTATAATATTTTATTTATTTAGTGATTTTTGATTTCACCTACTTCTGAGATATACACATAGTTGCTGATATTGCAAGCATAGATTCAGCTGGGAAGATACTGTAATGTCATTTTCATGTAATTGTGTTAGTACTGTATTAGAAGGTGGGATGGGAAATGAGTTCTGCAAAGTATTTAATATGTGCATTAGATTTTGATTCTCCTGTTAGGGTGTTTTCCAGATTCAAGACCAAAACTAATGTAAAATCTTGTGGAGCTTATATCATGCTGTTGTACTTATGACAGTATTTTTCTCTGGATTGTACTGTGATACCAGAAATAGGATATATTTATTTACAAAGATATAGTGTGCTTTTTACTAATACAATATCTAAAAGTTACAAGCAAAGTAGTTCTTTTTTTTTTCTCACCTGCAATTCAATCTGTGTCATACAAAGCAAACTAAAATATTGTGAATTTCACTATTTTTTCCTAGATAACCTCTATTGCATAAATGTAGCTGCTAATCACTTATCATTTGTTGACTCTACATATTCACTTGCAAACTCAGAAGAGTTGGATAGTGGGACATCACAAGGATAACATAAATGGGATGAGTGAAGTCTAATATATAAAAAAGAGATATACTCCTGAGGAACAATTCAGTCAGCTTTTAAAACGCATATACAGTCATTACAACTTTATCTCCATATACAGACATACAAGAGTAGTAGTCCTCATAGTGCTTAGTACTTCCCAATAGGGGAAGGAACAGCATTTATTTGTACATAAGGAAAGATGGGAATATCTGCATACCTTCTACATTATCTGGTTTCAAGATGAGGCCATAAATGCACAGAACATTCACATTGATAGGCTTGGAATATTCCATGTGCACGGTAACTTTTTCTGGAGATGCTGGCAGAATGAGAATAAAAATATAGCATGATGTCTGGAGTGAGGAACTGTGCAATAACTTACTTTTGCAGATTATACCCAAAAAACTTAATAGTTCCCTGAATAATGACTACAAAACTCAAAAATTGAGTTCTTGTAGACAATTATCATTTGATTCTCAGTGATACATGTTTTTCAGTCATCAATGAGACTGGAAAAGCTCTGAACCTTCGTAAAAAGTTTGGAATGTTTTGCAAGATCGATTCATGTTCAATGATTATATAAAATGTATGCTGAAAGAAACAGTTATGTGATGAAAGTTAATCAAAGCGTAAGAATAAGACATTAACATCACATGATTTCACTGTGGGGGGGTTGGCTTTTGTTTTTGAAGGAAAATTGTAGTAAAGTCTATAATGATAATTGAGTTTGCCTTGTACCAATGTATATTTATGCCTCTCAGCTGCACTGTATTCTACAACTAATTCTGATGCTACCTCTATTAAAACTATTTCAGTTGATTTCATTTATTTTCACAATTCCTCGTGAAGTCTTTTTAAGTTAATAGATGACTACTTGGGACCACACACAAATACAGCAGTTTTCAGCAATGTAAATCTTTATGACCCACAATAATTCTATCATTGTAATATCCTTATGACAGGTATTATAATTTTATATTATCATTAACTTTTGGTTTACATTTTAAGTCCAAATTGTAAACATATATACATACAAATATATTGCACAAAACATTTGTACTAAGTGTTTTTCATAGAAAGTTCTAAACAGTTTTGCTTTTTACATAATATACCTAAAATGTAAACACACAAAAAACACACATTTTCTTCTACAAAAATATTTGTCATTGTACTATATAGTTTTCTTCTCATAGAAAACTGGGTCAGGCCATTAATATACAGAATTTCATAGGCATGAAATTATGTTAGGTTTTCTGTTGTCCTTTGCTGTGTCTCCAATATATAAAATACATTCCATGAGAACTATTATCCCATTCCCTTACAAGTGATAGTAGTACAAAATGTATTACAGTAGATATTTTTTATGTTACTAAATTCTAACTTTCAATAATCCATTTTTTGAAAACCAAAAATAGTTCATACAAGTACAATAAGTTCCCAATGCTGAAATCTTCTATTGTTCTATCGCCCCATTTTTTCCTTAATACTTCTGCTCCTGGTCTTGAGGCAATAACTGAAATGCTTTGATTTAGTAATATAGATGATTAATTGCAACAAAATATTCAGGTTGTTTATCTTTTGAATAAAAATATAAAACTGCCATAGTTCACAATGGACTGTCAACTATAGTGGTTAAATATTTGTCAAACATAAATTAATAGCTTTTCATCCTATAGTTCCAAGGAATTGCTCCCCTATGAATATCTAAATTGTGTTTTAGTATCGGGTACCTATTGCCAGTTTACCTATCTTGGAAGATCAGATCTTTCAATTCATTTCAAATATCAGTTGCAGATCATATTTTCCAAATAAATATTTTATCAACCCTTTAAATGTTCCATATGTGGAGCTATTTTTTATATTATAATTTGCATCTGCTTTTCTTTGTAAAATAAAACCAGGCATTATCAAAAATGTTTTGCTAAAGAATTGTACTACATGGTCTGTTTAAACTGACTATAGGTAACCCCTGAAGTCTAAAACATTTAAATCTTTTACTCTGAGACTTTATTTACAGATGTGTACATTTCCTATTTAAAATGTGAACAGTTGTATTTTTACAAAATATCAGTGGTGTATAGGGGTTTGTGAAAGAGGAACTATCTGCAATTATGTGGGAAAGTCTAATATTCTATAATGAATGGCTGTAATCTTTGCTTAATAGGATTATCAGTCTGCTGGATATATATCACATTTGCCATACGTTTCTGTTGTTTGTCGTCTCGTAATCTGTGTGCCTGAAAAGAATTCCAATAGATCCTTTTCCATACTTGGATTATTTGTATGTATTTACTTTAAAAAAAAACTTTGATGCAAAATGAAAAACTAAATGTCTCAAGTGTTCAGTTGTATTATATCTTTGTAGTTTTGTGTCATGCAGAAAAACTATAAATCTAACTCATTTGATACATAGATATATTAGAGGTAAATATTCTAGAGATTATAATTCATAAAATGTAACTTTTTTACGGAAATTCAAATATATTAACATATATCTATAGCCATTCGGGGTATAAGAAATATGTTCAATTTATGACTTGAAGACAGCAATTAAAAGATTTTTTTCTTTTCCTTAATTCAAAGCATTTTAATTAAAAACACCTTCTTCTGAAATATTCTCATTGATAAACCCCGATTAACAGAAATTTTCAAACTTCCACACCATAGAAAAAAGGTTTTATAAAAGTTTTATTTTTAAAAAAAATAGTAAAACCTTTGATCAATAAGCAATGTAATGAGTTGTTATTATAAATATACACACCATAGTCTTTTTTAAATGTCAACTGTGACAAGACCTACTTTTTCCAATGTATCTTAGAAAAATAGCTATGGATACCACTGGCCTTATTCAAATGAACTTCCTACCCCTTTATGGTCTACCAAATCCCATGAAGTTATGGGATTCTAGGTTTTTTCAGAACAGAGTTTCAAAACCCTGGTATACAATTTATGGTTATACTGCTGCTTACGTATGGCACCCATTCATTCCTAAAAACTTTTTTTCTAACTTCAGATACCTCAGAAAATATGCATGATTATTTATTTTTACTTCATATTTCTAAACTATCCATCACCCTCAAGAAGGGACCTGGATGGTATATAATAAATCATTGAAATATACAACAGTGTATAAAAAATTAAAATAGTAAAATTCAAATTGAAGTTCAAATGTTTTAAAAATTATAATTTTTAAAGTTATAAACAATTTTTAAGGAGGCAAGAAAAGTTAACCCTGTAAAAAGTTGGTTAATCAGAGCAAAGGAGGCCTTTCATGGCACCAATGCCATGACTGCCTACTCCTTTGGGTTCCCAACACAAGGGTGCAGAACTATGTTTTAACCCCTTCTTGTAAGGCTAAGAGAACAGGTGCCTGTCTCATCTCTGAGGGAAGAATATTCCATATGGTGGAGGCAACCGCAGAGAAAGTTCTCTCAGACCTGTCAGTCAAAATTATTTAACTGATAAGAGTCTGCAACTTATCTCTTGCCTGGTCAGGTATGTTGGACTGATGTAATGGAACAAAGCCCATTCTATAAGTATCCTGGCCATATGCTGTGTAGGACCAACCTCTACAATTAGACCCAGAAGTCAAAGAAGTTTGCTCTTTGTGTTGCCCTTCTTTGGGCAGCCAGTGTAGGCTGCAGTGTAGGGTTGCACTTTGGGCCAGCTGAAGTTTCCTGATAGTTTTTAAGTTGACCCATGTAGAGTTTATTGCAGTAATCCGAACAGGAGATAGAGAACCTCTCTTCTCCAGGAAAGGTACAACTGGCGCACAACAATATTACAATTCCAACAATTTACCATTTTTTCCCACCTCATCAGCATTCAGCCAAAAACCATAGTATAAATCAGAAGAAAAAGTCCTACTACTGCATTTCTAGAATTCACATATACTGCATTCTCTCAGGGAATGACAGTGATACAATAAGTATGCTGCTAATGAAACATGTCAGAACAGCCTTTCCAGCCTGGCAGCCCCCAGATGGATACTTGGGAATTGGCACTCAAATTTCCCAGCCATCATCATTATCATCAAATTCCAACTTAGCTTTAGGACACAATGTTAAATAAAGTACCTTGGAGCATTGTTACTCTGTAAGAATTCCTGCAGCAAATTGGGTCATCTGCTGCCAAAGTTTTAGTTACCCCTATGACTGAATGTTGTTTTTTAATTACTAAATTTATCAGTCTTTGTAAAAAAAAACAACACTTATTTTTGTACCAAGTAAAGACATTAAGGTCAATAAAAGATTTAATAGTAACTTGAAAAATAATTGGTTGCTTGGAAATAAATGAGACAGACTTCTTATGCAAGACATACTGTGCTAAATGTGGCTAGTGTGGTACCCTTTCCTAGCATCAAGGAGAAACTTAGTTTGGGTAGCAGGGTGAAGAGTACAAAGTCTTTAACCTTTTGCTGTCTTCCAGGATCCCAGTCAAGTTAGGGAACATGCATGCAGATTATTTGGATTTTGATACAGATCAGTTCTGTGCTTATATTTTAGTAAAAGGCTGCTAGCTACATCTTTAAAATAACATATAATTTGGCTCTTTGTTTAGATGTGTGGGTGGGAAAGTGCAATGTACATTCACTCATCCACGTAACTTGAAAAAGAAAAATACAGCTGGTTAAAGGAATATACAGAACTTTGGACCCAAGTTAATCATTAAAATCCTGGCACCTGAAAATGGGACCATATTTAGGATCAAAAGAGTTTTATAATTAGTCATATAGCCACACTATATGACTAAATTCTATTCTGTTCTGTTTTGGGTGTTTTCTGTTGCAGGGATATGGAAAGGAAAAAAAGACACTTTCTTTAACATTTACTAATATGTAATTATACTTATTTTAAAATTATCCTGATGCAAGGAAAAGTTGCCCGTAAAAACTATGAACATGTTGGCATTTATTATAAACAAGTGTTTCATTTTGACCTGAGTGTGTATTTATTTGTATAGCTAGTGACTGACTTAGGGTATGAGAACTGACATCAACAATTCTGTACAATCTATTGTGTGACGGCAACAACTACTCTGTAAATCAAAAGTGTGAAACCTGCAAAACATTAGTATCAGTGCTCCTAAAAAATGAACTTGCATTAATGCTGAATCTGATATCCTGCTCTTTAACACACATATTTATAAACAAATGCTACTAAAATTAACTACCAATGTTAGAATATGCTACAAAGTGAAAAACAAAATATATCCATGCAGATGAGTAGATGCATTTCAGAAAAATCAGTCCAATGCCTGCTTTAAACAAAGTAAGCATGTGACTCCTTCTATACTTGGTGCCAACCATGAGTAAAAGAAGGAAATATATACTAAATCAGTAATGGCAAACCTTTTGGGTTTGGCATGTTAAACATTGGGGAAATGCCTAGCTTGATTCTGCTTGTCACTACTTTTGTCAAACAAAAGAGACAATTCTTTACATGTTCATTTACTTTCAAATATATAGCACTTAGACTTATATACCACTCTATAGTGTTTTATGACTCTCTCTGAATGACAATTTACGAATGTCAGCATATTGTCCCCAACTATCTGGGTCCTCACTTGACTGATCTTGGAAAGATGGAAGACTGAGTCAAACTGGAGCCAGTCAGGATCAAACTCCAGACTGTGGGCAGAGTTAGTTGCAATACTGCATTTTAATCACTCCCACCAATGACCCTAACTTCTGAATGGTGGTCAAAAGAGTATGCAGTAATTATCTCTTCTTCATATATTTAGGAACTGAGTGTTAGGCATTATTTGGAGAATGATGCTGCTTGTCTGAGAATAGAAAAGAAGAATGATTAAGAAAATCTGATAAGATTAATTTTCTTATTTCTATATTGTGTATAGAAATTATGCCTTGAATTTGCAATCTGTATTACATGATTATAGGGCTGTCACTCAAGGGAAGTTTAATATGTTGCATGAGTTGAAATCTTATAAATAAAGGTTAAAGCAGAATTCTTCAGGAAAAAAGCTAAGTTTCTTTTTTAAGACAACTCATGGGTCTTACAGTGAGCATAATTTAGAATTGGAGTACACTTCTAAGATAGCGCTTATTGCAGCATAGGAATGAATTATCGTTAAACAAAGGCAGAGAACTTTAAATTTGTCTTGAAAAACATTGTACTCTGCATAATAAAATCCACTAGCTAAGGTGCTAGGTGTCTTCTCCCACCTCAAAAAAAATCTCAGCTGAGTTTTTTGATGTTAAAAGAATTGATGTGTTTTGTTGTAGCCAAAGAACTAAAATGAACCAAGCAGTTAGTGCAGAAACAGCTGTCATGATTTTGATTCTGGGTTCACAGCAATAATATTCCAACAGCAAGAATATATAGTGCAGAAGGGCAATGCATATTCTAGGAGAACACTAGCTTCACCATTAAAAATGTATTTAGCTCATTGCATGAATGTAGTTAACAAATACATTTGTTTGCATATCCCATAAACAAATCAAGTTCTTACTGTGGTTTTAATTACAGCTTAAGCAAGTTTTCTGTAACAAGCTTCAGAACTATACTGTGCTGTTCTGGCAGATGATATCTGACAAGAATGCACCAAGCACATATGAAGTGCCTTTTCTTATTAGTATTCAGTTAAAAATTGACTAATACAATAGAACTCAATGATCAGGATGCATTTGTTTCTCCAAGAGAGGGAAAATGAAGCTGGCAGATTTCAAATATACTTAGTATGAGTCCTAGAGCAAAGCAAAATATTTTGCATGTACTGCTGGGCAGAGTTTTTAGATGCAAATATTAGGATTTCAGTAGCCATAGTGAAACATGTAACATTTTTTCAGGGAAATCCGCCAATGGGATTGATAAAAGATATCTAGCAATAAATAAAATGCAATAGGTTTTGAACTCAAGGCATATTGTGTTTACTATTAAGTATTTTGAATTTGAGGACAGTGTTTCCCATAAAACACACATTATTGGATAGATCCAAAATGTTAACATACTTAATTGAGGAAGTGTTAGAAGCCAATTTAGATATAGGTTGTCCTTGAATTATGATCACAATTGAGCTCAAAATGTCCATTGCTAAGCAAGACAGTTGTTAAGTGAGTTTTGCCCTATTTTACAATATTTCTTGCCACAGTTATTAAGTAATCACTGCAATTATTACGTGGTTGTTCAGTGAAATGGGCTTCCTCGTTGACTTTGCTTGTCAGAAAGTAGCAAAAGGTAATCACATGACCTTGGGACACTGCAGCCTTCAAAAATACATACCAGTTGCCAAACGTCTGAATTTTGATCGCATTACTAGAAGGATGCTGCAATGGTTGTAAATACAGAAAAGTCAGATAAGTCACTTTTTTCAGTGCCATTGTAACTTTGAACTGTCACTAAATCAGGGTTGTCAAACTCAAGGCCCCTGGGCTGGATGCAGCCTATGGAGCCAGCCTGGAAATAGCAAAGGACCACCCCATGGTGCCTCAGCCAGCAAAAATAGGGTGTGGTGGGGCCCACATGCAGCCTCCTATTCTCCATTTTCAGCCTGGGTGGCCTCCTGCAGGCCTCTGCCAGCCAAAATGGGGCATGGAGGCTGCGTGCAGTCCCCTATGCCCCATTTTGGGCAGCAGGGTGCTGCAGGAGTCCATCCCATCAGCCGGCCCACAGAGGAGAATGACAGCGTTGATCCGGCTCTCGAAGAAATCCAGTTTCACAACCCTGCACTAAATGAATGCTTGTAACCCGCAGTGAGTTAAGATGCTGATGCAAAAAGTTACAAGATGAAAGTGGGTGACAGGAGAAGAGGAGGAGTGAAAAGAAAGAAAAAGGCTGTGCAATAAAAGAGGAGATGAATGAATTGGATAAAGGCTATAGTTCTCAAGGAAGAAACCAAGATCTTGTCTTGTTGAGAATTGACCGTTTTCCTTTTGTTACTAGGAAGATCCTTATTTACCACTGTTAAGAATTATCCATTCAGTCTGAAGCCAATATTCTCTTCAGCAATACAGTATTTTCAGATGATATGTAGACACCAGAAGAGCATTGTACTATTATGCTGGAAGTCAGAGCCAATACCAATATATTTATTTTAATAAAACTCAGCTGCTCTCTTGTTAGTATTGTGCTCTTTTTCATTTTCACCATTCACGTTTCATTTGTGAGGAAGTGAATAAATGAGTATAGTTAGCTCTCGAATTACAGCTATATTGGGAACAGAACTTCTGCCATAAAGCAATGCGATCATTAAGTGAGTCACACCTGTTTTTATGAGCTTTTTACTGCAGTTATTAAACAAATCACCATGGTTTTAAGTGAAACACGCAGTCATTAAGCAAATTCAGCTGAAAAGAAATTTGAATCTTGGATTTTTATCCCAGACCATGCCATTGTAACTTCAGCAGTAGCTTTTATCTTTAAAATGTTAAATGTTATTTTTTTACATCTACCTTTTTACCTATCAGATTGCATTTTGATTCTTGAAGGCACACTTCAAAAAGCTAAAGTTTTAAAATCAACTGCTAGTAATATAGCAGCTAAAAATTCATGTTCCTCTTTTGCTAGAAATTCTCCATTAAAATATGGAAGATGAATATTGCAAGTTGCCTATGCATTATACATATGCAAGATTCAATTACAAAGGTTAATCTTTCCATTTCAACTGGAAAAAAGACAGTGCTATTGCACAATGTGTACTTGACTTAACAAAGTTAAGGTGACATTGCATGCTAGAAGATGTTAAGTCATAGTCTAAATTAAGAGTAGCCAATGTGTAGTTTTTCATTCAATTTCAAAAGCCTTTTCTATCTTTGTTAGGAGTCTTCTATGCCTTTTTATAAGCTATTGCTTAGAGAAGTGTGATAAGTTTTCAAAACAGAAAAATACTTTTAAAAAACTCTTATACTTACTTTTATCTCTAATCCAACTCATTGCTGCTTTTATCCCAATATACTAGGTAAGATTCAGCTTAGACTAGTGATGACAATTTTGGGGGGTTTGTCATGTCAACAATTAGAAAAGTGCCTAAGTTGATTTTGCTGGTGTGTTACACACAGATACAGATATACATACAAACACCTTTAAAAAAGAAACAAGATGTTACATATTCAATTTTTAAAATTGTGGTCCAATCCTGTGTGTGATTCCCAGGATTTTCTGTGTGCTAGTTAACTTCATGGGGTTGTTTTCTTTCTATTGACAGAGTCCTGCATCCTACCCTGATGCTTTTCTACTACCACTCTAGCCTCAGAAAACTGTTACAACATGATTTGTGGTGGTTGTGGTAGCTGCACAAGAGTACACCCCATTTTTGTGTAGTCTCCGAAAATCATGCAAGAATAGGGCATGCTTTTGAGAATATTGTTGGGTGTGGGTGAATGCTGGCCTGTCACCCAAAATATCATGGTGTGTCACCACAAATCATAGATTTGCCATCACTGGTCTAGACCATATGTCTTATAATTGTTGCTGGAGTCTGCTACTTCAAATTAATAATGCTCATTAATTAAAGGGCAAAAAGGTGTTGAATAATGTTGGATGAGGAAGAAAGCTTTTACAGAGAAAGATATTTACTGGGATACCTAAACTTATATAATTATGCAGCTGTAGTCTGAAATGGAAAATTATGTCCTTATAACACATAGTATTTATATTTTAAACCCAACATTATACGTTTCAACCAAAATGAAATAACTTTAAGACTTCATGCCTGCAGTCATGCCAATAAAGATACAATTATTAAATTCAGTAGGGATTATATCTGAATAGACAACTAGAGGGTTTCATTGTAATTCAGCTAAATCTGCCTTTACTTAATTTTATGAAATTCCACACTGTAATTACAAATGAAAATTCCAATTATGTCTTAGACTCAGACTCTTAGAATTCTTATGTTTATTAATCCAGTTCTATTGTACATAATACTTGAGTACAAGAGAACTCTAGTTACATTTAAGAATCCCTCAGATGGAAAGAAGACATCAATGTGTAATTTTTTTCCATTTCTATTTATTATATTATTATGCCATTATTTTTATAATGTATCAAGTCTCCCAAAGTACCCGATAAAGCAGTGTGAACAATTGTAAACAAAATAAAAAAAAAGATTGAACATTGTTGTGAATGCATAAGGTTTAATAAAGAGAACTTGAGCTTGGAGTAAAGTGCAGGGTTCTGGCCCTGCACTTCTGATTGGCTGTTAACGGCAGGATCGGATTGGCCCGTTCTGGGTATTCCGATTGGCCATTAACAGAGAGTTCCTATTGGTTAAGGGAGCTAGCGCTCCTCGATTGTTATTGGTTAATAGTTATTGGGGTTGCCTATATAAGGAGGGTTATAACTGCCATTGAGTTGAGAAGTCACTATGTAAATAAAGAGTTGAAGTTCACCGTTCCAGAGGCTTGTCTCCATTCTTTCTCGCCCATGCTCCAAACTTAACACTGGCAACGAAGGTGGGATTTGGAGACGTCTGAACCGACGGAACTAAGAAGAAACACTGAGCATGTGGCTGACGACGCTACACAACGGAACCATGTCCGGCGTCGTCGTACCACCCGCTCCGTTCGATCCAGTGCAGGAAGACTGGGAGTCCTACATGGATCGCTTCCAAATGTTCTTAGAAACTAACAACTTAAAGGACGCCACAGCCGGGAAGAAACGGGCAGTGTTCCTAACGCATTGCGGTCCAACCGTATTTAAGATGGCTAAAGCACTAGCAAAACCTAGAGAAGTGAAGGCGATGAATTGGGATGACCTCGAACCTCTACTAAGAGATCACTACGCACCAACCGTGCCTACGCTCGTGAGACGGCACAAGTTCTATCAGAGAAACCAGCGAAAAGGAGAAAGCGTCACCGACTTCATAGCAGACCTCCGAAACCTTTGAGGCCTCTGCGGATTCGCCGATTTGGAAGAGGCACTGAGAGATCGAATAGTTCTGGGATTAGATGCACCAGGCGTGCAGAGCAAGCTGATGGCGAAAGGCGACATCAGCCTTGCTGATGCCATCGCCGATGCTACTGCAGCAGAAGCAACCAGGAAGTCAGCTGCACAATTATGCCGCAACCGCACTCCGGTACACCAACCGACAAGCGAAATTTTATCCAAGTCAGAAGGGCAGCGTTCAACGACACACCACGAGGACCTCTCTTCGTCATCAGACAGCGACGAAGAAGAGGTCCATCGACTGCGGTCCGACCAGGACCACCACCCGAAGTCCCTACGCCCTTGCGCTGGCTGTGGAGCCAACCATGCCAGGTCCGAATGCAAATTCCACGACGCGCTCTGCCATGAGTGCGGGAAGAGAGGCCACATCGGACGGGTCTGCCGAAGTTTACAAGGACCCGGCCAGGCCTCAAAAGGGGCTAACTATCGCCAATCGACAGGAAACCGTCCTGTAAGGTGAGAACCAGTAAGCCACTCCTACAGAAACCGAGCTTTGCAGCGAGAAGAGGCTCACCCATACTATCACTATCGGTCACGCCTCTGCCTTGGATGCCAAGAAAATCTGAATCACAGTAGCCATCGAGAACCAGCCTTGCCACATGGAAGTCAACTCAGGATTGTCCCTCTCGATGGTGTCCTGGAAGACCCTCAAGCAACTCATCCCCATGATTCAGCGCCAAGACCTCCATTTCCAAAAATTCATTCTTAAGGACTATCAAGGGAATCGAATATATATATAATAAAAATTTAAAGTATTTGATTGTAAATGTATTAACAGCGGCTAGGATTGTATTTGCTAAACATTGGAAAAGTGAGAAAATACCATTCGAGGAAGAAATTATTAAGAAAATATTGGAATGTGTTGAAATGAGTAGATTGACATTTGAAATTAGAGAACAAGAAGATAAACAATTTTATGAAGTTTGGGATCTTTTTTATCAATGGTTAGATAATACAATATAATAATAGAATATTTAGAAATTTAGGAAATAATGAATACATAATTTTTCTTGGTTTTGATAATTTTTTAGAATATTTTATTACGATAGATTTGGTATGTTTCTATGATTTGTTATAGAATAATTTAACTTAATTATAGTTATCTCACTTAAATATGAATTAGTAAAATTATAGTCAAATGATTGTTCAATAATGATATTGGGATATTTTATTGATGATTGATAATGTGAGTTATTATGTAATATAATTATTTTGATGACTATGAAATGGATGCACAAAAGGGAGTGATAAACCAACCGATACACTGTAAATTTATGAAGAATGATATTTTTTTTATGTTTTATGTCTTATATGTTTTTTGTTTGTTGTTAAAATCAATAAAACTTTTATCAAAAAAAAAAAAAGGACTATCAAGGGAATCGAATCCCTGTTGTTGGTTCCTGCCGAGTCCGGGTCTCCTTCAAGAAGCACACAGCGTACTTACTGCTAACTGTGATCGACAAAGATCGGCCTAGTCTGCTAGGTCTCCAATGGTTTGCGCCACTTGGCATTGAAGTGGCAGGCATAAACCGAATCAGCGGAAGTGACTGGGAGGAGGACCTCATCCATGAGTTCAAGGACGTCTTCGTGGAAAGTTTAGGCGAGTACAAAGGGACCCCAATTTCATTCAGCCTTGATCCAAAGATAGCTCCCATCCGCCTTAACCCCGTCGAGTTCCGTTTGCCTTAAAGCCGAAAATCGATGAACAACTTGACAAACTAATAGCTCAGGGGGTGCTAGAACCTACCGATCACTCCCCTTGGGAAACCCCAATCGTAACACCCATTAAGCCAGACGGGTCGATCCGAATTTGTGGGGACTACTGGGCCACCCTGAACCATACCCTACAGCAGAATGCATATTCGGTGCCGGTGGTACAGCATCTCCTCCACTCCCTGGGGGGCAGAAAAGTCTTCGCTAAATTAGACTTAGCTCAGGCATATCAGCAACTACCTGTTGATGAAAAGACGGCATAGGCACAAACGATTGTGACGCACCGAGGTGCCTTCAAATGTACCCGGCTCCAATTCGGAGTCAGTGTAGCCCCGGGGATTTTTCAGAGCCTAATGGAGAGGCTACTACAAGGGATTAAAGGCGTGGTCCCCTATTTTGACGATTTATTAATTGCTGCACCTACAAATAAAATCTTACGGATCGTTTAAAATTAGTCCTACAAAAATTTCAAGACGCCGGTCTTAAGGTAAAAAAGAATAAGTGTAAATTGTGTACAGATAGTGTTGAGTTTTTAGGGTACCTAATTGACAGGGTATTCACTCTACCGACAGTAAACTAAGAGCAATAAAAAACGCTCCCAGGCCTTGGAACAAGGCCGATCTCCAGGCATTCCTAGGCCTCATCAACTTTTATAATGTATTTCTACCGCATAAAGCGACGGTCGCTGAACCGTTACACTGGTTGTTAGACAAGAAAGCAAACTGGTTATGGGGTCATAGAGAAGAACAGGCGTTCCGTAATGTGAAAAAACTACTGACTTCTGACTTTGTACTCATGCAATACAATGAGACTTTGCCGTTAAATATCACATGTGATGCTTCGCCTTTCGGAGTGGGCGCCATTCTGAGCCATGTACTGCCTAATGGTAACGAAGCCCCTGTTGCATATTTTTCAAAGACACTTTCAAAAACTGAGCAAAATTATGGCCAAATCGATAAAGAAGCCTTCGCAATTGTATCGGCCGCTAAAAGATTCCACGAGTACGTGTATGGCCGGACTTTTACTATCATGACTGACCACAAACCGTTAATGGGGATAATAGCTGGAGATAAGCCGACTCCCTACATATTATCCCCCAGAATGACTCGCTGGTCAGAATTCTTGGCTGCTTATAATTATCGGCTGCAATACTGCCTGGGGAAAGCCATTCCCCATGCCGACGCATTGAGCCGAGCACCGCTTCCAGAGACTCTCGATCCTGCACCAACGGTAACCACGTTGCAAATTGAAACACTCAACTCGCCATTAACGGCCCGAGATATCGCGAGAGAAACCAAATGTGACCCCACCTTAGCGCGAGTTCTGGGCTGGGTAGAATGTGGATGGCCATTGGACCAATTATCAGATGACTTCACACCATTCAAGACTCAACAAACGGAGTTGTTCTCCCAAAAGGGCTGTGTCATCTGGGGCGATAGAGTCGTTATCCCAGAACAACTCCAAAAAGCGCTGCTGAGAACCTTGCACGATGGCCATCCCGGTATCGTGCGAATGAAAGCCCTCGCACGAAGCTACGCATGGTGGCCGGGCATCGACAAGCAAATCGAAAATTGAGTTAAAGCTTGTCATAAATGCCAGGAAGTGAGCAACGCCCCACCGAAAGCCATCCCTACCGAATGGGAGACACCACGGGGACCCTGGTCCCGTATTCACTTGGACTTTGCGGGGCCGACCAAAGGCCACACCTTTCTGCTAACCGTTGACGCCTACTCAAATTGGCTCGAGATTCACCGCATGACGAACACAACCACTGAAGCGGTTATCAAAAACTTGGAAAGACTATTTGCAACCCACGGATTACCAGACGTCCTGGTATCCGACAACAGGCCCCAATTTGCAGCGCTGTCGTTCAAGCAGTACCTGGCTGACTGCGGCATCTGCCATGTGCTCACCTCGCCTGCGCACCCTGCGACCAATGGCAAAGCAGAGCGCATGGTCCAATTCGTTAAGAAAACCTTGCAGAAGGTAGACTACGATAACATTGACGACAAGATCAATCGAATCCTTTTTCTACAACATATCACACCTCATAGCGTCACCAACAAATCTCCCGCCGAAATGCTAATGGGACGAAAACTCCGCTCCCACCTCGACCGGTTACACCCAGCTTATGAACCGGAAAAATCACTAGGATCCAGCGGCCGCTGTCGTGCCTTCCAGATAGGCGATTTGGTATACGCTAAAAACCTCTCGGGCGATCCGCTGTGGGTGGAGGCGACAGTAGTTCGTGTAACTGGCCCGAGATCCTACCTTGTACAATGCCTTGATGATAGACTATGGAAACGCCATATCGATCAATTACGATCGCAGCTCCCATTGGGCATTCCTGAACTCCCTTATGACCAAACTGGGGGGGGGGGGAGATACAGAAGAAGATGAATCACAAGTAGAAGAAAACCCGTTCGAAGGGAACGACGGCGTAATAGAGATACAGGAAGTGGAACCAGAGAGGGAAAAAGATGCACCTCAGGGAATTACAGAGAATAATGGCAACGACGAAGAAATGAACTCTGAACCAGAGGCGACCCCGTTGCAAACAACGATCTACCGCAGCTTGATTGCAGCCAAATGACACAGCGAAAATCAAAAAGACTAATAAAGCAACCATCCTACCTAAAGGACTATGTAACTGCGCCCTGCAAACAGAAGCCAGGGGGAAGGGGTGTTGTGAATGCATAAGGTTTAATAAAGAGAACTTGAGCATGGAGTAAAGTGCAGGGTTCTGGCCCTGCACTTCTGATTGGCTGTTAACGGCAGGATCGGATTGGCCCATTCCAGGGAATCCGATTGGCCATTAACAGAGAGTTCCTCTTGGTTAAGGGAGCTAGCACTCCTCGATTGTTATTGGTTAATAGTTATTGGGGTTGCCTATATAAGGAGGGTTATAACTGCCATTGAGTTGAGAAGTCAATATGTAAATAAAGAGTTGAAGTTCACCATTCCAGAGGCTTGTCTCCATTCTTTCTTGCCCATGCTCCAAACTTAACAAACATACTTCTAGGATCCTTCCTCCAGAGCAACTGATAGAGCAAGCTCAAGTCCAGCTACAGTTTGGATGATTAAATCTTCGGCCTATAATTTCCTTTGCTTGTATTTTTATTGTAATTATTTTGAAATATTGCTAGAATTTCTGAAATAGAGGGGGTAATAAGTGAAAACAGGTGGAAATATTTGGCTTTAATTTTATTACATGTGTACAGCCTCAAAGAGACCCATTCCAGTCTTTGTTTTGTCTTTTAAAAAGTCATTTCCAATTACAGCCACTTTTGGTAAGGTTAAAAATTTTCAGGGTTGGGATACTTTAGAATTTATTCCTTATATACCAATATTTCAAATACATACCATAATTCATCCTTTGAATTTTAATCTTTGCTTTAAAACTTTGACTACCATTGTTTTACTTATTGAATATCATGAGCAAGCGGTTAAGATTTAAGCTTCTCAAATTACAGGTAGTCCTTGACTTATGATCACAATTGAGCCCAAAATTTATGTTGCTAAGTGAGACATTTGTTAAATGAGTTTTGCCCCTTTTTACAACTTTTCTTGCCACAGGTGTTAAGTGAATCACTACAGGTGTTAAATTAGTAACATGATTGCTAAGTGAGTCTGGGTTCCCCACTGACTTTGCTTCTCAGAAATTTGCAAAAAGGGTCACATGACCCCCTGGGACACTGCAATGGTCATAAGTATGAAACATTTGCCAAGCATCTGAATTTGGATCACAAGATCATGGGGATGCTGCAAAGATTGTACGTGAGAAACAGTCACTAGTCACTTTTTTCCCGTGCTGTTGTCACTTCAAACCAGTGGTGGTATTCAATTTTTTTTACTACCGATTCTTTGGGCGTGGCTTGATAGGCGTGGCAGGGGAAGGATACTGTAACATCTCCAGTCAGAGGTGGGATTTGCTGGTTCTCTGAGCTACTCAAAATTTCCGCTACTGGTTCTCCAGAACTGGTCAGAACCTGCTGAGTACCACCTCTGCTTCAAACAATCACCAAATGAGCTGTTATATGTCCAGGATTACCTGTATATTTTTCAATCATTAGTTTTTAGCATTTAAACAAAAGCTAGACCCTTGCCTTAGTAGAGAATGGTTCAGCAAATGTTCAGCATTTGGCAGTATTCCAAGACATATTTTGCTTTTGATACATTAATGATAGATAAGTCAATGCATCAAATTACTTACAGAAAAAATTACATACAATTTCTTCTGTTTCTTCTGTTGCTGCTTATTATCATACCTCCACAGATTTAATACATGCATATCTATGTTTTACTGTACAACATGTATTGCAACATAGACTGTAGCTGGACAGCCTGCTAGATTTATGGAAGATGGATAAACATGATATATTAAAATGACCATTTGATCTCCAAACAAAATGCAGAGATCTGTGGTCCGTGAGGCTATAAATCCCATTCCACTAATATGTTGAAGCACTGGCTATAATTTTGAATCATTCAAATTTATACATTCATTGGAATCAAACCATAAACTCAACAACTGATCATTGTGGCCACGTGATATGTGTTTTCTGTTTTTGCCCCATTCCCACCTCATACAAATGTTTCTGCATTTTACCTACAATGATTTGGCTTATTAAGGGAGATCTCCTTACTATGGACAAAACTTAGAAATACCGTGGTTGAAAATATGATGCACTATGGACAAAATTATTTATAAACGGCAGCTCTTATGTACTATAGATTGTGCCTCATATCTATTTGATATTTCAAATGAAGCTTGTTCTGAGAAATTGATCCTAACACCAAAAAAGTCAAAACTAACTACAGATAAAGGTTATGCCACCAAACTATCTAAAGGAAGGAACTATCTAAAACCCAAGTATAATCCTGAAAAATGCCACTACTCCATATATCTTAAATTTCTTCTAACCTATGTATTCAACATGTCACATGATCAGGTTTCTTGAAAAAAGAACTTTTAAAAGTCTGTTACCTTCCACCTGGGAGCAGTTGGTGTCATTACTAGCAGCTTATAATTATTCATTGGGTTATAGAGGCATGAAAATAATTTATTTCTTTGTATTAGGGAGTACAGGATAACAACAACAAAAAGTTTCATATTTTCAAAATATGGATTAAGTTATTCAGAGTTCACTGCGTGGAAATGTTATTAGGAATGATTCACAGAATATTTAAATATTGTCATGTGAATAATTCTTTAGTAACTTTAAGCCTTTTGTAGAATGCCATGGGAGAGATACTTTTCACAGTACAGTGTTTTGAATTAATTTGCATGGCAACTTAAATAAAAAGGTATGTTTGAGCTACATCGCCTCCATAATACTTCCAAACTGTAGAAATACATTGTGATTCTATTATAATATTCCAAGGCTGCTATGAGTGCTTGTAATTATGACACTATAAATACAAACCTGAATGCCCGAAACACTGATTAAAATAAGAGTTATAGAAATATACTCAAAGGATCAAAGATTGATATAACTGTAAGGATCCACAATAAATGTGTATGTTTTTTTAATATTCTGCAAGCAAAGTCAGAAAGACTGTTTAAAAACTAATATAAGAACTACAGGAAGTCTGTGCCATTTTAAAAAGTGTTTCTAGGACTGTATACTTAAAATAGTGATCAGCCAACATTATGGAAAGGCTGTTGATTATGTTCAAGTAAATATTTATACAACAGCCTATTTGGGGTTTTGTAGTTCTCATCTTAGATTGTTTCTGTTTTGCTCTACAAAAGGTGCCTGTTTATATAATGCTTTTGTATCGCTTTCTGCAGAATCCCTAATATATTTGTTATAAGATTAAATCCTGTGTATATTATGGAATATAGAGATTTTACAATTGATAGTGAATACTATAATGCCACTAGCTGCATAAAGGGATAGTTTTCATCTCTTCTTTATATTGTGTATAGTTGGTTGCCTGAAGAATTGTAATGTACATATATTTACTCTTTGCAATGATTAATTACAAGGTAATAAAATTAACTTTATGTCTGGAAACTGTCCTTAGTTTTGCATTAACTGGGGTTAAAGGCACATCACCCCCCACACTTTTATTTACAGCCCATTATACAAATACCACTTGCTGCCATCATTCACTTGAGTAAAGGAGACAGGGCCAAGAACTAAAGGAGAAGAAACTCCATGGATGCTCTCAAACTTTCAATGTAGAGCAATTGAATTGGATGGATCTAAATTCCAACGCTTTTGGCAATCGATCAGAGATTTGTCTCCTGTGCAAGAAGTAAGAAAACCCTATTGCTGAAACCAAGTGTTGAATGACAGGCAGAAGCTTCACTGTAGGGTGGAAGTAGATTGAGGACAATGCCAGGAGTTCATATTTTCAACTAATGACTACTGTTCAGCGTTGGAACAAAAGAGAGGGGAAAAGGCACTGCTGTGTTCTGAAATTCACCTCCCCATTTTCCACTTTGAATATTCATTCATTTATTTTGCATTAGTGAGAAGACAGGATAACCATGTCACCTTTGACCCCAGACCACTCACCTAACCAGACCAGCCCTGACCTCATTAGAACAAAGACTATTTTAAGTCTTTCCACCCATATAGACAATTGGAAGAAATGCATCTTCCACCAGAAAATTAGCTAATATCAGTAACTCAATCAAAATCATTAGAAGTCTCCTTAAGATATGGAAATCCCTTAGATACACAGTAGGATTTCCCGGACACATCATCCAAGGTCTTCACCTGGGCACACAAAGATGGCCAAAGATGACACCCATTTGGGTAAACATTCCTTTCAGAATACCAGAGATTCCACCCATTAATAAACATAAAATCCCTTTCTCTGCAGTGGTTGGATTAGAAGACCTCCAAGTTCCGTTTGAGCCCTGTGATTCTATAATTCTCCATGTGCCTACTACTTGTATCTGTGATGTTAGTTCAGCAGAAAACCAGTTGAAATGGATAAATAGGTGGGGAAAGTAACCATCAGGGTGTCTGATCACCAAGCACCCCTTTTTGGCCATCAAGCCAATTGGTGTTTTCATTAATTCCTAGAGGTTGGGATATATTCCTGTGAGAAACTTATGTAGTGGTTACTTTTCTATAAAAGTAACCACTACAAAACACTAATTTTGTGGTCATCTTTGATTGGCATATTATATGTTGTTGAATAAAATTCACCTCTGCTTCAAGCAGTTTTCCTCTGCTCTATCCAGGGGTGGGATTCAAGTTTCTTAACAACCAGTTCTGTGGGCGTGCCCTAATTTGTGAGTGTGGCTTGGTGGTCATGTGACTGGATGGGCATGGTTTGTATGTAAATATTGTAAATATTTATGGAAATATTGAATTTTTTTATTAAAAAAAGAGCAATTTTTACCCAAAACAAGGCAAAGTAGGCAGGCAGATTGAGTTGCTTGCAGAATCACACAGTCACTCACAAATCTAACTTTCTGCAATCTGCTGACTGAGTCTGCACAGAAAAATAGAAGCTTCAGTCCTAAGGAAGGTTCAGTTCTGTTCTCAGGCCAGTGGTGTGATTTGCCAGTTCTCCGAACTTTGTAGAATCGTAACAACTGGTTCTATAGAATTGGTCCAAACCAGTAGAATCCCACCACTGGCTCTATCCTATGGCCTTTGGAAGGCCTGGTGTCAACCATCCCATTATGTCATGCCCCTGGTGGAGACTGACTCTGAGAAAGAGGAGGAACAGCCAACAGGAAGTGGGAGTGTGGCTCCAGAGGTGTTGGAGGAGGCTGGGGGAGGGCAGAGGCCGGCTGAGCAATCAGAGGAGGATCCAGGCCCATCCCCTATCCATCCTAGGTCACACAGGGAGGAGAGGATCAGGAAAAAGCGAGGTCTACTCAGGAGATTACCATGATCCTCCTCGTGGCTTGCAGCTGGGAGCTGTATATATAAGTTTGTAACTGCGCAGTCAGAATTGCTGGAGTCAAAGTTTAATGTTTTATTTGAAAGAGGTTTATCTTTTCTGGCAATCTTCCCATGGACTCTCTTCCCTTATCTTCCTGGAATATATGATTAATTATCTTGGCTTGCTTCAGAACTCTCATCAATGCGGTTTGTTTTGGTTTTCTTTTTGCCTCATTATTTACTTTTGTGACTTTAAACTGTGCCTAATAAAACAGTGAAGTTAAGTTGAAGGCATTACCGGACTTTAATGTATGTTTTGGGTTTTGGATTATTTTGAGAGACTACGGGTCATCACATTTTTACTCCAGCCACCCCTTCAACTTATTTTTGCTTTTTGTGGGGTGACTATGAATCAGCTCAGAGCAGAGATTGCCCAGTTAAGCCAGCAAGTGGCTCTTTTGACTGCACAGCTGGCACAAATGCAAGCTGCCCGACCATGCCGAAAATGCCTAGTGGCAATGCCAGATAAATTTGATGGTTCGCTGGCCCAATTTCCAGCATTTTTTGGGCAGTGCCAGCTTTACATGAGCCTTCGGCCTGAGGACTTTCCTACTGACCGGGATAAGGTGGGGCTTTTGATTAGTTTGTTGTCAGGCTCTGGAGCATATTGGGTAACACCTCTGTTGACCCAGCCCAACCAGGTGTTGGACAATTACGCCAAGTTTTGCCGTCAGTTTCAGGCCATGTTTGAGGACCCTGTTTGAAGCCAAACAACAAACAGACATTTGAGAGAGTTGAAGCAGGGGCATGGCTCACTCATGGATTATATTGCTAGTTTTCGGGTGGTTGCTCAGGATATACAATGGAATGAGGCAGCACTATTAGATCAGTTCCTGGAGGGTTTGTTGTCGGAGCTCCTGGATGAGTTTTGAATGTGCACATTGAATGCCCTCACACCTTTCAGGAGCTCATGCATCTGTGTCTTCGTATCGATGCTAGACTTCAGCAGCGATGGATGCAATGATGGACAGAGACCGTATCTGTTTCCAGCAAGACAGCGCCCTTGGTGGAAGTGCTTTGGAGGAACCCATGCAGTTGGGGGCTGGCCACCCTCTCCTGACTCAAGTAGAAAAGGATGGACATCTTCATGATGGTTTATGCCTTTGTTGTGGCAATCAAGGCCATTTTGCAGCCAAGTGTCCTGTTAAGACATCCACAGCGGCGACACCCGCGGTAGCAGGAAATGAGCATTGCTCTGCCTATGGGGGTCTATAGGTCAGGGTGTAAAGTCCTTAGGCCTGCCATCTTCACCAACCTTGCCATCCTCACCACCTTTGATGTCTCCACCACAATTGTTATTGGTGAAGCATCTTGTGTTGACAGCAAGTGTGTTCGTGCCTGGTGTGGGAGTGGTGGAGAGCCAAGCCTTGGTCGACTCAAGGGCCACAGTCAATTTCATGGATGCTCATTTTGTAGAGCAGTGGTTCATTCCTCAGCAACAGCTGTCCCTCCAGTAATGGTAGAGATGATTTATGGTCGGCCCCTTTGTTCGGGACCTGTGGTTGCTGCAACCAAACCCCTTTGCATGCGTATTGGAGAAAACCATGTTCTACGTTATTGTAGTGCCTCATTTTATGGTGGTGCTGGGTTTGGAGTGGTTACAGGCCATGATCCACAGATTGTCTGGTCATCTGGAGCTGTGCAGTTTCCTTGATAGGAAGTGTGCGAACCATTGCTTGTGCTCCTGTGCAGGGAGTGTGGCTATGCCCATGGACCTAGATCTACCTGCAGAGTTGGTGGACTTTTCTGATGTGTTTGGGGAGAAGGAGGCAGATCAGTTGCCTCCACATCGGGCATATGACTGTCCAATCGACTTGTTGCCTGATGCAAAATTGCCAGTGGGTTGGATATATTCCCTGTCAGAACCAGAGTTGGCCACGTTGTGGGATTTTATTGACAAGAACCTCTGGAAAGGGTTTATCCGGCCTTCTACCTCCCCATTGGCTGCACCGGTGCTTTTTGTAAAAAAGAAATCAGGAGAGCTACATTTGTGTTGTGATTACCGCAAGTTGAATGCAATCACAGTGAGGAATCGGTACCTGCTTCCCCTCATCCCTGAACTGATTGAGCAGTTTCATCAAGCTAAGATCTTTACGAAGTTGGACTTGCGTGGGGCCTACAACCTGGCTCGCATTGATTCAGGGGACGAGTGGAAAACAGCTTTCCGTACGGGCATTTTGAGTATTCTGTGATGCCTTTTGGATTAACTAATGCCCAAGCTGTGTTCATGCATTTCATGTACAATGTTTTCCGTGATTTGTTGGATCATCTTTCTTTCTTTCTTTCTTTCTTTCTTTCTTTCTTTCTTTCTTTCTTTCTTTCTTTCTTTCTTTCTTTCTTTCTTAATTGCTAATCTTTCTTCTATCTTTCTCCAAATTGCTGCACAATATTTGCTTACCCAGTTTTCTTTACATGTTGTTCCTATCAATTTACTAAAGTTGTACAGAGTGAATTATTTCCTGAGTTCTCCATGCCACTTTTGTCCAGCCAAGTTATTAAATCAAGAGGCAGAATCACACTTTATAGGGCTAAGCTGCTAATTTAAAAAAAATAATGATATTAAGCTTCAAATTTAAGCACAATTATTAGGATGTATGTTTTATGGAGCATAGTAAGATTTACTTCTAAATAATCATGTTTACACTCTAAAAGAAAATAGTTTACAAAAACTGAAGAAATCTGGATACTCTGAAATTTACACAATAACTTTTTAATGGGTTTTTGAATGGAGGTTGGTATACTGTACGGATGGAGGTTGATTTTCTTTCTTTTTTAAAAAAACAAATTTTATTCAATTTTTCACATAAAAACAAAAAGCTCTTTTTAGTGGACAACATATTTCCGGGTCATCACTTTTACATACAAATATGACAGTAGTTATATATTCATATATGCATACTTAATTCTATTATTACCTTTTCCATTTCAAACTTTATGAAAGGAGAGAAACTAGCAAATTAATGCTAGTCTCTTACATTAATCTCAATCAAAACATCTTTTTGTTCCATTTCAATTATTTCAAATAAAAACCTTTAATATTTATTTTAAACATAAAAGTAACAATATGTTTGCCTAATAAAAAAAAGTTACCATTGTCTCTCCTTCCTTTTAATAGTCTATATTAGCTTATTAATTTAAGTAGTTCTTTAATCTGTTTTCTTTTCTTTAATCATATTTTCTTTCCATCACACATGGATTCTAGGTTTATACAAGTTTTAACACAAAAGAAACAAGTATAAGTTTCCCCCCTTTTACTGCTTTGAGTGTGACACCTCAGTGGTTAAAATATACCTTTATTCCCTCATCTTAATTCCCAATAAACCATTATTTTTAAGTAGTTACAATAATAATCATTACATCTTTTCATTTGGATTCCACAACATATTTTCCCCCCTTAATTTTATTTCTAATTTCAAAAGAAGTAAAAGAGAAAAAATTGACTATTCAATTTCTGGTCACTGATATTTACCTCATTTTTAAACATCTTCACATCCATTTCAATTATAACAATGTCTTCAATAAACCTTAACTTTTCTTTTGAGAATAAAAATAAAAATATATATTCATCTAATAAGAGTTATCAGTATCTATCCCTCCTTTAATAATATATATTACCCTATTTTCTAAGTATTTTTTTTAATTGCAAATATATTCTTGTTACCCTTGTCACCCTGCAGAATCCCCTTTTTAATTCATCAACTATTATCTCTGAAAAAACGATTTCTTTTCATCATTTTACTATTTCCATAGTTCTTTATTTCATGTACCTGTTTCTTACTGCCTCTCCTCCCCCTCTTTTTCCCATATCTTTTCTCATTCTGGTTTATATCCCTCTCTTTCCTGATATCTTCCTTTTCTGCTGGATCTGTCTACCTCTCCTAATTTCACAGGTATTCCCCTTTTTGATTACCTTCCTAAATCTCAACTTTTTAGTCTGCCTTCTTTCCCCTCATCTTTGTAGTGTTCTTTGTATTAATTGTCTATTTAAGATGGCTTCTCCTTGAATTGACTCCTCCTCCTCCTCCTCCTCCTCCTCTGAAGCTCTTTCTTCTTGTTCTTCAATTGCCATTTCCATTTCTTCTAACACAGAGCAAAGTGATTTGCCTCTTTCCTGTAGTAGTTCCCTCATATTTTTAAGTTCCATTTTTAATTCCCAAAAAGATATCATCATTACACTCTCTTATATTTTAAAATTGTTGAAGTCCACAAAAAACACTTTTACTTTCCTTCTTTCTTCTTCCAGTTTTCTAAAGTTCTCAGTTGTTCCAGCCCAGGGTCTATACCAAAAATGTCAATCAATCCCACAATCAGTCTTTCCTTGCTTCTTTCTTTATTCTGGTTCAGCTTTCACTTTCTAAGATTCTTACTTTGTTTCGATATTTCTTTAAAATTATATCAACACAAGTTCATACAGAAACAGAATGCTTTCCCTTTTGTTTGAGTTCAAGTTTTTGTCAGAAGATGGCACTCTCTGTAATACAAAGTCTTCACCTTTTCCCCCTATTTTTTTATTTAGGGTTTTTCGAACCTCAATATTCCAGCACAATCCAGCCTCCAAATTGTAAATTTTATTATTATTATTATTTGACAATCTTCAGTCCAGGTTTATTTTATGCCTGTTTATTGCCGAAATATTTTAGTACAATTTAATTAAGTCTTTAGTTCCAGCTTCTTCCTTTCCTGGTTCGAAGCTCCGCTTAGCTATCAAAATTATTTTCTTATTTTTTTTTCCTGTCCCTTTGTATTTCCTCCACTCACTTTTATTTTCTTAAAAGTTCAATGTTACCTTAATCCCGGGGTACTTTTTGTTTAGTTGTTTCGCCCAATTGTCCCAGTTCAGATGTTATCCACCTCTTTCTTCCCTCCTACACAAATCTTAGCCCAGCTGAGTCCTCCTCTTTGGGTGGCCATTTTAGACCACGGCTTCAGTCGTCTTTGAGGGGAGGGGAGATGCAGCTCCCCTTAACCTGGCTTGTGGCTTCCCCTTACTCCACCACCCCTCCAAAGCAGCTTCAGCTCCTAATCTCAATGACCGGGGCTCTCTGACGAAAGAGCACGGACCATAGCTGCGGACAGTCATGATCTAGGGTCTGTCAGCAAGGAGGGCTCAACCCGGAAGACCGTAGGTTGATTTTCTCTGTTCATTTGTATCTTGCTTGTTTGAAATTGTGAGCTATACGCAGTAACCTGGAAATATAATTGACAAAACAACTGTCTTCAAAAGTGATCCTTACATGACAAGAATGAATGTAAGTTACATGCTTCACATTTCTCTCTATCACTGGTGTGTGTGTGTGTGTGTGTTTGTGTGTGTGTGTGTATGGTATTCAGCTTTGTTTGGGTATTTTCCCATGTCATTATAGTTGTGCTTTTAAAGTTGTAGCAAAGTTTCGGCAGAATCTCATCTGCCATCATCAGGCTTCTGTACTGTGTTCGTCTGTGAGTCAGACTTTCACAGCCGTTTCTGTACAGAAACGGCTCAAACACACCCCAACCAGGCACCCAGATGAAACCCAGCTTCCTAACGAATGATAGCCGTCCATTTACCCGAAGCCAAGCTGCACTAAAGGCCTCCAATAAAGTAACACAATGTTGCCAGCCAATCAAGATACAAAAAGAGCCCCCCCCCCAAAAAAAACAGACAGAAGATACTAGTAGCAGAACACAGCAAACTCCAAGACCAATAAACACAGACCAAGACTCTCAACCAATCAGGAGGAAGAAAAAACCATTCTGACACAGCAATAGGCTGCCCCAAATTTAAATCTGAAACCACTGTAAAAGTCTGACTCACAGAGAAACACCATACAGAAGCCTGATGATGGCAGATGAGATTCTGCTGAAACGTTGCTACAACTTTAAAAGCACCACGTGGGAAAATACCCGAACAAAGCTGAATGCCAGACATGTAAGTACCCGCGAAAACTTAAGAAAACATATATATATATATATATATATATATATATATATATATATATATATATATTTGTTTTCTGAGGTTCTCGCGGGTATTTGACACCAGACCTACTAGGTCACTAGTGAGCTTCGATGTCATATCCCTCTTCACCCAAGTGCCAATAAAAGAAGCCTTGACAGCCATCCAAAACAAATACAACCCCCCCAAGCACATCCTAGATCTGACCAACCACTGCCTATCCAATACATACTTCACCTACAATGGACAAAAATACAAACAAATAGAAGGAGCACCCATGGGATCACCCCTCTCACCTGTCATCGCTAACCTCTACATGGAACACTTTGAAACACAAGCTCTAGAAAAATATGATCACAAACCCAAACTCTGGCTCAGATACGTAGATGACACCTTCATAATCTGGCCACACGGGAAAGAAAAACTGAACAACTTCCTCACACACCTCAACAGCCAACACCCCAAAATACAATTCACCATGGAAACAGAAGCTAACAACCAACTCCCCTTCCTAGATATCTTGGTATACAAAAAATCCAATGGCTCCCTAGGACACACCATCTACCAGAAGAAAACACATACAAACCGCTATCTACACGCACTCTCACACCACCACCCAGCACAGATCAATTCCATAGCTGAGACACTCATCTCCAGAACAAAATGCTTAGCCGATGAACAACACCTAGAGACCGAACTACACACTCTCACCAGCGTGCTGACAGCCAATGGATTCCAAAGAAAGAAGATCACCCACCTAATCCAAAAAGAAACCCCAGCCAAAATCCAAGACAAAGAACAAGAGAATGGCAAAGCCCTCCTCCCATATATAAAAGGCACTACGGACAAAATCAGCAAGATCCTCCAAAAACACAACATTAAGACAGCATTCTGCACTAACAGAAAGATATCCACCATCCTAAGAAACCCTAAGGACAGAATCGAGTTAGAAAATCAAGGAGTATACGAAATCCCTTGCACTGCCTGCCCCACCACATACATTGGACAGACTAACAGAAGAATAGGTGCACGCATTGAAGAACATAAGAACTCAATCAAAAAGGAAGAACCGACCTCTTCCCTGGTCCAACACCTCAAAGCCACAGGACATGAGATTGACTTTAAAAATACCAGAACTATCGCCAAAACCGAACACTTCAGCAGCAGAATCATCAGAGAAGCCATAGAGATAGAAAAACGCCCACACAGCATGAATAAACGAGATGATGCCTCCCGCCTACCAGCCATTTGGAAACCCGCCCTCATGAACAGACGTGTACCTAACATGAAGAATGACACCAGACCCACACCCCTGATAGCCACACAAGATGCCACCACCACACTTCCACGTAGAAAGCAGACTCACACCCACACAGAAGATGAAACACGACCACGGACCAGAAGCTGCACTGCAGCTGCATCACTACCCACCTCAAACCCCTCTGAGCCATACATGAAGTGAACTGACCCCCACCATGAAGATGCAGCACGACCACGAACTTGAAGCCAAACAGCAAGATCACAGCTCACCAGCTCAAACCTTCCAGCAACTAAGACTAACCTGAGCACAATCAAGCCCCCACCTGAACAGAACACGCCTCCAGCCAATCAGAACACAGCCAACCCCCCAACCAATCAGAACACAGCCAAGCCCCCAGCCAATCAAGTCACACCCCCAGGAGCAGTTAAAAGGAAGAAGCAGCTGCAAGCTCACATCACTCTGAGAAGCACAGAGCTGAAGACCAAGCCTGAAGATGATGAATGAGACTTCATCGAAACGTTGCCTAGATACTTCCAATCTTACGCGGGAGAAAACCCGAATAACCAAAGATCCATATATATATATATATATACATACACATAAATATACACATACACACATACACACATACACACATACACACATACACATACACACACACACACACACACACACACACATATATATATATATATATATATATATATATATATATATATATATATATATATATATATAAAATTTATTTGATTTGTCAATCGCTTACAAGATACAGGTATAAGAATAAACATAGTTTTGAATACATGAGATAGATACTTATAAGAAAAATAAAAAGAAACAATAGGACAGGGACGGTAGGCACATTAGTGTGTTTATGCATGCCCCCTATAGACCTCTTAGGAAAGTGGTGAGGTCAATAGTAGACAGTCTAAGATTAAAGTTTTTGGAGTTTGGGGACGAAACCATAGAGTCAGGTAGAGTATTCCAAACATTGACCACTCTGTTGCTGAAGTCGTATTTTCTGCAGTTAAGATTGGTGCAGTTAACCTTGAGTTTGTATCTATTGTGTGCTCTTGTATTGTTATGATTGAAGCTGAAGCATTTGCAGGTAGGACATATCTGAATTAGTAAACCTAAAAAGCTGAAGAATTTCTGCTACTCATATTTTTAAAAACTGAATGAGAAGGCACAGGCATTTATAATCATACCAAAGTGATGAAACATGGCATCTTGACATCACAAAGCAGGCTCTAGACTTTTGTGCCAAGGTTACAACATCATGTGAAAGTGTACAGAGAATGGAATTTGCATCATAATATTTTGCCAACCCACCTTTTTCCAATGATGGCTATGCCAGTAGAGCAATTTTATTCATTGTTATTTATTAAACTAAAGTATATAGCTTTTTGGTATATTTACCAAAAAGGAATTCTGGGCATCAGATTTAATCAATACTTTTGCAGTGCTGCAATCAGATGTAGAACATAGAACAATGCTCCCTCATGCCCAATATGCATCCCACTAGGACTACTCAAATGTTTAGCTGTACCTTTATCTGCCTGATTCTAGAATAAATGGGGAAATACAGTGGTTGTCAGTTTTACCCTGCATCAGGTGCATAGGAGGATCAATAGGTTTTTCTTCTCTGATCTGGCTGATCTCTGATTGCTCTTTGTGCCCTATTCTGATTTTGTAGTTCCCTGTTAAACCATTCTCCAACATTACAATTCGCTGAAAAGACCTCTGCTATAGCACCTGCAAGAGAAGGGAACCCTAACATACAGTAATGATTGGCAGAGATAACTAGAAATCTCTGCATGAAATGATGAAATCTCATCATATCCTTTAACTGGCTAAAATAATGCATCACAGAACAACACTTTTTGAATCAAAGTACCTCAAATGGGCTAACTTACAGAATGCATCCAACATCTGGGATCCTGTGCTGCCCCACTCACTCACACACATGTAGGTATATGTGTGGTTTGTAGAGAGTTTTATTGATGTTCCCCAGCAGTTCCCTTCACCCTGCGTCAGAACTGCCCCAAATAAAGCCTGCCACAAGCAAGAAAAGATTAATCCACAAGGCAATGGCCAATAGTCCATAAAACAACTGGAAAGCTGCTCCAATAAGTAAGGCCACTAAACAAACTTAAAGTCACCAGGCAAAACTGAAAGTATATCCATGACAGGTCACTTGTCAAGACAAGTTCACAGTCTCAAAAGTCAAGCAGGAAGCAATGAAATTTAAGAAGTTTGTGGCTGCTTCAGTGCAACTGTATGCTGCTGGGCTGCTACTGCAGTCATATAATCTTCATTTTCAACATTCTACGACAGTTTTTCAGCCAGTCTCACAATCTTTTGCTACCTCTCCCACCCAGCCACCAATCTCACATGCTACTCATGTGGCTCCTCCTGTCACACACACTTCTTAAGCCATCCTGCTCCCTTGGGCTTAACTTAACCCCATATAACTTCCATTACCCATGCCCCTCCTTGCACCTTCCTCCTGCATGTAACACCTCTTGGCTACCCATCACATACTATTCCCAACCTGTACTGCCCAATGTGTGCCATCCCTAACCTTCATGGTACCTCTTGCATACTTGCAGTCACCCTTTCTAACCTCTACTACCAGCCCTGCATTTGCTCTGACCATCTCTCACACACCCTTTCTGACCCATGCAGCCCTCCCTTCATGCTCTAATTGACCCACATGACACTTTTTGTGCTCCTTTTGGGAAATCTTCCTGACCTATGCTGCCCACATGTACACAATCCACAACCCAAGCAGCATCATTGCACCCCCCACACCCTTCCCAAACTATATGGCAGCTCTCATGTACCCTTAAATACTATTCCTGATCTGCACTACTGCATATTGCCTCATTCCCTTCATCACCCAGCAGCAGCCATTTATCTGCCTGTTGGTTTTATACATGCAATTCATTGCTTGCTTTCTCCCTGAAAGCTTCCCCCAACCTGACTAACTGGGAAAGCTGGCAGGAATTCAAGGGCGGGAGGGAGGAGTCAAAGCCATAAACCTTGAGACCCAGGATATGAATGTGGTTGGAGGAGTCCATATACACTGCTCAAAGAAATAAAGGGAACACTTAAACAACACAATGTAACTCCAAGTCAATCACACTTCGGTGAAATCAAACTGTCCACTTAGGTAGCAACACTAACTGACAATCAATTTCACATGCTATTGTGCAAATGGAATAGACAACAGGTGGAAAGCATAGGCAGTTAGCAAGACATCCCCAATAATGGAGTGGTTCTGCAGGTGGTGACCACAGACCACATCTTAGTTCCTATGCTTTCTGGCTGATGGTTTGGTCACTTTTGAATGCTGGCGGTGCTTTCACTCTAGTGGTAGCATGAGACGAAGTCTACAACCCACACAAGTGGCTCAGATAGTGCAGCTCATCCAGGATGGCACATCAATGCAAGCTGTGGCAAGAAGGTTTACTGTGTCTGTCAGCATAGTGTCCAGAAAATGGAAGTGCTACCAGGAGACAGGCCAGTACATTAGGAGACATGGAGGAGGCCATAGGAGGGCAACAACCAAGCATCAGGACCGTTACCTCCACCTTTGTGCAAGGAGGGACAGGAGGAGCACTGCCAGAGCCCTGCAAAATGACCTCCAACAGACCACAAATGTGCATGTGGCTGCTCAAATGGTCAGGAACAGATTCCATGAGGGTGGTATGAGGGCCCGACGTCCACAGGTGGGGGTTGTGCTTACAGCCCAACACCATGCAGGACGTTTGGCATTTGCCAGAGAATACCAAGATTGGCAAATTCGCCACTAGTGCCCTGTGCTCTTCACAGATAAAAACAAGTTCACACTGAGCACATGTGACAGATGTGACAGGGTCTGGAGACGCCATGGAGAATTTTCTGCTGCCTGCAACATCCTCCAGCATGACCGGTTTGGCAGTGGGTCAGTAATGATATGGGGTGGCATTTCTTTAGGCGCTGCACAGCCCTCCATGTGCTGGCCAGAGGTAGCCTGACTGCCATTAGGTACTGAGATGAGATCCTCAGACACCTTGTGAGACCATATGCTGGTGCGGTTGGTCCTGGGTTCCTTCTAATGCACGACAATGCTAGACCTCATGTGGCTGGAGTGTGTCAGCAGTTCCTGCAAAACGAAGGTATTGATGCTATGGACTGGCCCGCCCGTTCCCCAGACCTAAATCCAATTGAGCACATCTGGGACATCCTGTTTCGCTCCATCCACCCATGTCACATTGCACCACAGACTGTCCAGGAGCTGGGGGATGTTTTAGTCCAGGTGTGGGAGAAGATCCCTCAGGAGACCATCCGCCACCTCATCAGAAGCATGCCCAGGCATTGTAGGGAGGTCATATAGGCACGTGGAGGCCACGCACACTACTGAGCCTCATTTTGACTTGTTTTAAGGACATTACATCAAAGTTGGATCAGCCTGTAGTGTTTTTTTCCACTTTAATTTTGAGTGTAACTCCAAATCCAGACCTCCATGGGTTGCTAAATTTGATTTCCATTGATAATTTTTGTGTGATTTTGTCGTCAGCACATTCAACTATGTAATGAACAAAGTATTTAATAAGAATATTTCATTCATTCAGATCTAGGATGTCTTATTTTTGTGTTCCCTTTATTTTTTTGAGCAGTGTATTTGGTTGGAATCTATAGCATTCCCCACTTAGATGAAACTATCAGGCAAGTTAATTCAGCTCCATTTACAATAAACTATACATGCTATGGAATTGCTCGAGAGATGCTCAAGGAGATGAAGCCAACGATGAGTGCCTGCTTGTAAAGGGGTCCAAGCTTACACAACATATATGCTGTGGACTTGCTCAAAAAAAAAAAATCCTAAAGAACATATCGCCAAATTGAGTACTTGGTTGTAGAGGGGTCCAATCTGACAACATATGTGTCAGTATGTGTTGATATCTTGTCTTTTCACAACAGGGGCTATGTCAAAAGAAAATTGATTAAACCTCACATAAAACATTTGGAAACTGAACAGAAGTACCCTCACTCATTGGTGTCCTGCATGAATGTCACATATCCCTATCCATGGAAGTGTTAGGTGAAGATAGTCAATTAAATAGTCTTCTAAAACTTCAGAAGCAGAGTTATCCCTCACTTTGCTGCATTGCAGCAGATACCAAGAGGGTAGGTGAGTAAGGAGGGATGCCCCCAAATGAGCACAGACATGGTACCAAAAAAAGAGAAAGGGACAGGCCTTTGTAATCTGAAGTACTGCTTCTTCGTTGTTTCTGCCTGCCTGCCTGATGCATTCAGGACTCCAAGTTCCTTCTATTACACTTTGCCATATTGTGGGAACCTATGAAGTATGTATACTCTGTCTCCATTCCTGGTCTCTGGAACAGCATCGATTAGAGGTAGAAGATGCCCATCATGCTGGCTACACCTTGATCAAGTCAGGGTCTGTGTCAGTGGTGGGATTCAAAAATTTTTACTATCGGTTCTGTGGGCATAGCTAGTGGGCGTGGCCATGTGACTAGGTGGGCGTAGCTTTTTGCTTTGCTTTTTGCAGCCCCCCCTTTTTTTAGGCCTTCTGGACCTCAGGCAAGCCTCCTGGGAGAATGTTTTTGTTCCCAGAAGGCTTCCCTGGGGCTCAGGAAGACAGAAAACTGAGCCGGAGGGGCAGCAACCCCCACACTTCCTTTGGGTACCTTCTGGGCCTCAGGGAAGCCTCCTGAGGGAGCATTTTTGCTCCCAGAAGGCTTCCCTGGGGCTCAGGAAGGTAGAAAACTGAGCCTGCTGGGGACGCAACATCCCCCCACTCTTTGTTTTGGGGTCTCCCTGGAGCCCTGGAAGGCAAAAAATTGAGGGGTTGTTTTTTTGTTTTTTGTTTGTCTTCCTGGGCCTCAAGGAAGCCTCCTGGGCGAAGCAGTAAGTAAGTGAGGGGAATCCTGGAGCAGTTGACCATAGGAGCAGCTGATTGTCAGGAGGGGGGAAAAAGGAAATACCTTAAGGAGTGACTGGGTGGGCTGGCATTAGGCTGGCGGGGTGAGCAAGCATCAGGTGGGCGGGGCAAGTGAGTAAGCAGCGCCTGGGCCGGGGGCATGGCCAGACAGAAGTTACTACTGGTTCTGCAACCCATGCCACATCCTTGCTATTAGTTTGCCTGAACCAGTGCGAATTGGCTCAGACCACCACTGGTCTGAGTCATTTTGAAACTACCATGCAATGCTCAGCTAGTTTTCAGATAGCAAAGCAAAGCAGTCACCCAAACTACTCACACAGAAAGCTGGAGTCATCTGAAGGACAGTCAGGTGATATGTCAGCAATATGTATGGCTCATATTCTATAGCAACCATCCATGTGAATTAACAGTAAGTCAAGGAAAACTGGGCAAGTAGTATACGATATATGAGTGATCATTTGTTGCATGCCTGGAGATACCCTGTGTCAAAGGCCCAAAATACATGCAAGAGTACCCAGGATATTCTCCATGTAATCTTCATGAGGAATCTCACTAAAGTTGCAGGAGTGTGGGGAGGGGGAGGTGAACCTCTCTAAAAACACAGGTTTAAAACCCACCAATGCCATTGGTAATTCCATACATTAGAAATCTGTGGTCTTATATTAGAAGCCTACAGGTCTGCATTTGGTGGGCTGGAAATCATGGGGTACAGTGCCAGGTTTCCTTAGAAATAGTGATAGTAAATGAATCTCAATTGTAGGGTTAAGATTTCCACATACTGCTCTGCGACTTTTCTTGTACCAAGTGCCAGGGATTCTGCATGCTGATGGGTCCCCTATACACTGTTGACTTTTCCATATCTCTTCCCCTCCCTTATCACTCCCAAGATGCATTTCTGATTACTTATGGAATGAAGCCCCCTACAACTCTCTGTCCCTCCTCTTTCAGGAATACATTCAGATTCCAGAATAACAGCTTGCTGCTTATCCTTTAATGGTACCATATAGGTAATTCAATTGCTACTGGTGTCAGTGAGCCACTAGATGGTACAGCACTTGATTAGCTGTTGTAATCATCATCAGTCAATTGCAAAAGGCAGCTTTACTTGGAACAGCTTATATATTGTGATGATATCTTTAACATGATCAAACAACAGTATCTGCCTTTGAGAAGGACTACCCAATCTAAAGATACTAGCAGCTAGTCACTGAGTTTTACTATAATGTCTATCTCATATTAATGTTTCCTCCCCACCCCCTTTCCAGATTCACATCACAAACGTTATCTCTTTTTTGCTTTCCATATTTTACACATTTTCCAGGGAAATCAGAAGAAGAAAGGGAAAATATCTGTAAGAAAATATTTGGAAGTTTACACAAAGGAGGCAATATTGCTTGGATGCCTGCCTAAAGTTCCATGACCGTTATCATGTGAGTATAAGGGAACAAGAATTTCATTCAGGATTTTGTGGATACTATGAAATTAAAGTTCCCTTATCCATGCTTTACCCTACCCTGATTATTTTCTCAACGTTCATCTCACACCTGCTTTTCTTTTGCTTTTTGACCTTAGAAATTCACTCAGGATATTTTTCTCCTAAATTATATGCTGTATTCTATCACCTTTCCCCCATCCTAGTTCCATTTCAACATTCATGGCAGATGTATATCCCCTGTTTGTCACTTTTTTGAAGATCTCTGAATTCATTGTTTCAGTTCTGAGCCAGTTATTTCTTGCCCCAAGTCCATAACCTTGTTTCCCAACTTATATATGCAATGTTGTAATTTTCTTTTCATTTTATTGTACATCGCCCTTGAGATGTGAAATGTTTTGCCTGAATCTCATTTTGTCTCATTTATCATGTAATCATCTACTTTAATTAATGTGTCCTGTCATATTGAAACAAATAATATTAGGTCTCATATGCCCCTTACTTTTCCTATTTCAAGGGAGGCCAGCCCACTTGTCTAAAATTCTTTCTCCACATCCATGTGCTCTTGGCACACTGCTGTCTTGAGCACATCTCTGTTCTTCTGTGTCCTCATGGCAATGCCTTCTTCCCAACTCTAGTCCATGACCAACAAAACTTTAAGCTGTCTAACTGTACTGGTACTAATGTGAGAATTTTCTTCATATAAATCTGTTCAACTTTGTTATCCATTGTCCTAGAGGGAAGTCAGGTGATTACAATGACTTGCAAAAGAAACAGTAGAGACAACAGGGGACTGCAAGTTTCTTTTTTATAGAGTTTTCTGCTGAATCAAGGATAGATGAATAACACCAACTCAACAGTAGGGAAAGGCCCCGAGGAGTGTTACTTTCCCTTCTACTTATGAATTTTGTAATTCCTGTTTCCAATTAATTTCTCATATTTTTCATTCAGCTCAGCATTTGATCCTTTCCAACATCTTTCTCCCCTCCAACCCATCCCCAGCATCTTACTTTGTGCTAGCATCCATGTATTTATTTGTGTATAGATCTAGGTAGCTTGATGACATGGGGTTTAGAATTAAAAATGATTGGGCAAGATTAGGTAGAGTGCTATGAATCCCTTAGGCAGCTGATTTTGTATGTGATGAAAGGGCAGATGTTCAGGTGTTAATGTAATGTTCCTTTATTTTTACAAGTAGGAGAGAGGAAGAACTTGTGAATGTTCTTCCTTAGGTGACAATGTAACTTTCCAGTCTTATACATTGTGCAGCATGATTCAAAGGAGTTTGCTGTTCTCAGCCAGTGAAATCTTTCAGAAAATGCTAGCTACACCCTCTCTGCATCATAATGTGTGTCATGCTACAAAGACATGCTCAAACTGTCCTTGAGACCAAAAATTACAACACAGGTCTCATCATAAAATTGAAGTGTTAAAATTAAATAGAAACTCAATTTGTTAAAATGTCAGGTATAATTAGTGCATAATCACTTCAACATTTGTAAGTGACATTTTTACACATTTAAAAGATATTGGAACAAGGCCCTCTGTTATTTATTCACTTCTGGATTTAATAACACCTCAAAGACCTTTACAGCTAGATGCAGCACCCACAACAAATCCAAGGATGATGTCCACACACTGTTTGATCATTAGCCAAAGTTGGCATTCTAAGCAAGAATCAAAGTATGTGGGCCCAGAAAAAAGACAGGCATGATATAATCTCCTGACTTGCATTAAGCAGAGATGTGCTGTGAAACACCAGCTTCTGTTCTTTACCCTATCCAAATTAATAAATGTTAACAAGATATTAAAAAGAGAAATGAGTGGAAAACTAGAAACTAGATCATTGAACTGGTGATTTGTGGGATTCTCCTCCTCTTTTTAAAAAAATAAACTAAATATTTCACAAGGAAAGAAAATCGGGTCTGTAGAAACTGAAAAGCAGAACTACGCCATATATTTGAAAACATTCTTTCCAATACAAGCCTAATAGCATTTCTGCCTCTATGTAATTGAGGAATGGCAATATTGATACGTGTTATTATCACAGTGCTGTTTTTTCCTTTTATTAATGACATTCCTGTGTCAGTTCAGAAAAACTGCCCCAGGAACTGTTGATACAATTCTAGAGAAGAATTATTCATTCTGTCATTTGTACTTCTATAACTGTCTGGTTTGGTACAGCAACTAGGTACAGACTTCAAAGGATAGTGTGGTGGGGAAGAATTGCAACCAGCCTGCCTTCCACTGAGGATCTGCATACTGCATGGATCAAAAAGAGAAATGAGAAAGTATCTACAGACCCCTCACATCCTGAACATAATCTATTTCAACTTCTTCCCTCAGGATGCCACTATAGAGCATTGCACATCAAAACAACTAGACACGAACACAATTTTTCCCTTGTGCTATCACTCTGCTGAACAACTCATTACGACAGTACTGTCTTATGTCTAATGATATTTATCCATGTAGCATGGCTGTATTACCATTATCTTTTTCATATTTTCTCCTATTGATATTTTATGATTATATAACTTTGTTGTTTGTATGTATACTGAAAGTATATGCACCAGAGACAAATTCTCCTTATATAAATTGCATATTTGTGTACAAACAAATTTGGGGACAAACTCTACTAATAATATTATCAATGGTATGATCAATCGTTTCTACTTATTCCTCTTCCACCAATCAATGAATTCCTTTAAGAATTTATGAAAAATATAGAGATGAACTAAGTCAATGTAGAAAATATAGTTATCTTTCATTGAATAATCAGCCTGTCTCAATCATTCTTACCTTTTCTGTTTGCAGAGATAATATAGGTTTTCTTATTCAAATTGCATATCAAGGTGCTTCCAGGGAACACATCCTACACTGCAAATCACTTTGTCTTTCCCTTATTTTTGTTTGCTTTTGTTTTTCATGAAAAACTAGTGGAAAATCACAAAAAGCAACATTGGATCCTTTGTAGAATTTTATTAAAAAATTAGGATATCATCATCATTATCATCATCATCATCATGTCTCATTCCACTTATGTATCCCAGAATGAATTTCACAGTGCTTTACTTTTTTTAAAAAATATTATTTCTGTGAATGAGTTTGTACTGGGTAGCCAACTGTTTTGAGTTCAGAGATCAATTAGAATTTTGAGAGGGGACAGACACACATACAAAACAACAGCAATTATAAGGATTTGCCTTTTAGAAAATGGCTGCTATAATAGGCAAGATTCACTGCAAAATAGCATTTTCCACAAAATGAAACTTCTCTGCAGTACTTTTCCATTCCAGTAAGATATTTATGGTCCATTCCTGAAATAAAGAAGTGGGTGCTTTGCTTTATGGCAAGCCAGTTCCCTTTTTATTTACTTAAAGAATTTTTAAGAAATCAGGTGGAACAAGGAGGCCAGAGCAGATTAATAGATGAATGTTGGTGTCATGTCCGTCACGGGAAGGGAGACTCGGAACCAGTGACTCAGTTTCAGCTCTTTATTAGGTCCCGAGATCAGCTCGGGATTTAAAGGGAAAAACAGCGGCTTTTATTCTCTGGCCGCGGTGGCCACGGCTAATGTCACCGCTTGGAATCTCCCGTGATTAGTTTCCACCAATCGCGGGAGATTTGTTACGGGCCAATCAGTGCGGCTCGCTCGGCCAATGAGATCGCCGTGCGCTTTGGCCAATCACAGCGCGGCACTTGCAAGTATGCTAATGACTGTACAGAACACCCCTCCCCTCTTGGTATGGTCCTACGTAATGTAGTCCCGTAAGTAGGCGGGGCTTCGTGCTTGCCTACTTGACCTGTGCAGGTTAATTGTTGCTTGGCTCCTGGCCGGTTCGGTCAGGTTCTGTGTTGCTCTCTGCCTCATTGATGGAACCGCCTGGAAGGCCTCGCCAGGCCTTTTGTCGCAGCTCCCTCCCGGTCTACCCGGGTTGGTTGAGCTGCGGTTGTTGCCACTCCCATCTGGTCTTTCTGGGCTAGCTGAGCTGGCCTGGCTGCTTCTCCCTGGTGAGGCTTCGAGCTGGCTGCTTGCCAGTGAGTATAGCTGGTTTCTTTCTATTGGTTTTTGGTTCCCGGGGTATTCCCTCCTCTCTTGGTTTGTGTTATGGGGGCTGTCTGTGTCTGTTTGCGTGTCGGCTGTGTTTCCCGTGGTTGTTCTCGATCTTATTTGATCGATGTGGTGTTTCCATGCTCGTCCGTCGGTTGTTTGCAGCCGGTACGAGTGGGGACCTGTCAGCTGGGTTATAGTTGCCGGTACCCAAAGTGGATCTCCGGTAAGGTTCTTTGCATAGACTGCGTCACCTGGGGAAAATGTTCGGTTTTTGCTTGAGGAGTTTGGGGGGTTTTCTGGGTTGTATGTGGGGTGCAGTCTGTCGAGTGGGGACCTTAATTTCCTCCCCATTAATAGTTCTGCCGGGCTTCTGTTGGTCGTCGTGTTCGGGGTTATGTGTTGTATAAAGAGCATTTTGTTTATTTTTTCTAGGATTTCCCCATGTTCAATTTTTTGGATGGTTTTTTTTGTGAATTGAACCATCCGTTCTGCCCTCCCGTTCGCCGCTGGATGTGCCGGTGCTGTCAGTGCGTGTCATATGCCCCGTTCCGCTAGGAATTTTTTGAATTCCAGCGAGGTAAATTGGGGCCCGTTATCCGACACGATGACATCTGGGAGGCCGTGGGTTGCAAACAGCTTGCTGAGTTCCTTGGTCATGGCTTCCGTGGTGGTGGTTTTCATGTTGTTTACCTCCAACCAGTTGAAGTAAGCATCTACCGTGATAAGGAATATATGTCCTTTCGTGGGCCTGGCAAAATCTATGTGAATCCTGGACCGTGGTCCCCTGGGGGTTTCCCATTCCAGGATTGGTGCTGCGGGAGGGCTCGGTCTGGTTTCTTGGCAACTTTTGTATGTTGCCACCCAAGTCTCGATTTGCTTATCCATCCCTGGCCACCAGGCGTAACTCCTGGCCAGGGCTTTTGTTCTAACTATGCCCGGGTGCCCCTCATGTAACAACTCCAATACCTTCCCTTGTAACTTTTCCGGAATAACAACCCTATCCTCCCAAAGAACACAACCTTTTTGTAATGAGAGTTCTGTTTGCCGGTTCTGGAATGTCCTGAATGATTCGTCGTCATCCTTTTCCGGCCACCCCTTTTCTACCCAATGTAACACCCGCCCCAGATGTTTGTCTTTATTAGTCTCGCGGGCAATGTCTGACGCGGTTATGGGTAGATCAGACAGAGTCTCTATGCTGAGGGTGGCTGTCGTGGGTGCTGGGTAAGTGTCTAGGTCAGGTAACAGCATGCGGCTCAGGGCATCAGCGTGGGTGATTGTCTTCCCCGGTTGGTGTGTGAGCCGGTAGCTGTAGGCAGCAAGGAATTCGGACCACCTTGTCATTCTAGGAGATAGAATGTTCAGAGTGGCCTGTTCCCTGCCAGGATTCCCGGCAGTGGCTTGTGGTCGGTGATGATGGTAAAAGTGCGGCCGTAGAAGTACTTGTGGAACCTCTTCACTGCGGTGACGATAGCCAGGGCCTCTTTGTCCAGTTGACTGTAATTTCTCTCCGGTTTGGTGAGTGTCCTTGAAAAGAAGGTGATGGGTGCTTCTTTTCCGTCGGGGAGCGACGGCTGACGACGGCGCAGACGCTGAAAGATGAGGTGTCGTATGTGACGGCAAGTGGTAAAGTCTCATTGTATTGGATTAGGACGGCATCCGAGGTGAGCAGGTCCTTGGTTTTGCTGAAGGCAGCTTCCTCATGTTTCCCGCAAGTCCATGTGGCCGCCTTATCCAAAAGTCTATGCAAAGGCTCCGTCGCGGTCGCCTTTTGGGGCAGGAAAACATTATAAAAATTAAGCAGTCCTAGAAATACCTGCAGTTCCATTTTATTCCATGGTGTTGGGGCTTCTTTAATGGCTTTGATTTTTTTCGCGGTTGGGTGTGTTAAGCCTGGGTTCCCCAACCAGTGTTAAGGAGACAAGCTAAACAGAATGTGCAGCGTTAGTCAGATAGGCACACAGATAAATGAGTGAGATAAGTTTGTATGTTTGTTAACATACAGTAAAATTAACAGATACGCTTGTGCTATCAAAAATATAGTTTATTCCATTTAGAGTTTATAGCATAGTCAAAATAACAGTCCATTAGTCATGTATCATTTTAGTCAGTCCATTCAAGGATATTCAATTAGCAAAGTCCGTGTAGAATATCCTATGTCAGTTCACTTACAATAAATCAGTCCTTTATCTCTCTCCCGTTCCAGTAGGGAAAAAACGCAGTCTTGAATCCATCCAGTAATTAGGGATCATAAAGCCAGAGAGAGCAAGCTGACGTTCCTTGCTTCTTTTATGGTGCTTTCACAACCACTCCCTTAATTACATTCCTACAGTTAAAGTTGCAGACACTTTAACTAATAAACCATGATAACATATTTATTATTATACCTAAACCAGTTAGGGTAAACAATGTTATCCCTAACAGGGTGGATGCTGTGTCGGTCTAGGAGGTATCCTAGGAACTCGACCCGCTCTGTGTACAGCTAGCATTTCTCTTTTTTCACCGTTAGCCCGGCCTCTTTGAATTTGGTTAGTACCTCCCTTAGACGACCCTCTAGTTCTTGTTGGTTGGTCGCTGACACCAGTACGTCATTGAAGTAGGGCCCCACCCCCTTGATGCCTTGCAAGAGTCTCTCCATGAGGCTCTGGAAAATTCCCGGAGCCACGCTGTTACAGCGAAATGCTCTCCGGTGAGTGACTATGGTCTGCGCCTCGGCGGTTTCTGCGTCAACCGGCAACTGTTGATAGGCTTGCGCCAGGTCGAGCTTCTCAAAGACCTTGCCTCCCCCCAGTGAGTGTAGAAGGTGCTGCACTACTGGGACGGGGTAGGCGCTTTGTTGTAAGGCACAATTTATGGAGGCCTTATAGTCCCCGCAGATTCTCACCGACCCATCGGGCTTGACTGGGATGACCATGGGAGTCTCCCACCGGGCGTGATCGATTGGTTGTAGGACCCCTTGTTTGATGAGCTTGTCAATTTGCTTGTCGATTTTGGGTCGGAGTGCAAAAGGTACCTGCCGTGGTTTTAGGCGTATTGGGGAAATGTTGGGGACTAGGCTGAAGGGGGCCCTCGGTACTTGCCTTGGATGCCGACGAACACTTCCTGGAAGTCCTGTGCCAGTTGCTCTTCCCAGTCGGCCTCTGTGACGTGGTTGATGCCCGTAACCTCGATCCCGAGTGGTGCGAACCACTGTAGTCCCAAAAGGCTGGGGCAGTCTCGGTCCACGATCATCAGGGGAAGCTTTGCTGTGCGGCCCTTGAAGGTCACTTCGAACTGTCCGGTTCCGACTACCGGGATGCGGTTCCCCTGGTAGTCTCTGAGGATTAGTTTCTGGGTTTCCAACCTCCTCTTGTGGATTTCCGGCACCAAACGCCTGATTTCTCGCCAGGCAACCATGGAGAGGTAGGACCCGGAGTCCACCTCCATTTTGCATGGTTCGCCTTCGATGCGCACTTCCACATATACCTTTCGGGCATCTGTGGTTGATGAGTGGCCAATGACGACCATCTGGTGGGTTTCCTCTTTCTGCCAGTTTTTGCCGCTTTGTCGGTTCCGTCCATCTCGGTTCCAGCGATTTTCGGCTTGGCGGTCTCTGGCCCGGGCGGGGATGCCGTCTTGTCTCCGGTTGCTGTGATCTCGCCGACGGGGGCTGTAGGCTTTTCTCAGTCGGCAGACTTGGGCGATGTGACCATTTTTATCGCAGTGTCGGCAAATCGCATTGAAAAACCAGCACTCCGATCGAGGGTGGTCGCCTCCACACCTGGCACATGTGGTCCCCGACTTATGACTCCACCGATCGCACCGATCTCGTCCCATCTGGAGCTGATGTATTTCTTCTTCCTTGTCCGTGGTGTCAGAGGCGGAATGGAAGTCGCCATGATGGGTGGTGGTTTCCCGGTGGCTTGCTTCTGGGTGAGCCTCAGTCACCCGGCCCATCTCGGTGGTCGCAGTACGTTCCCCGGTGTCCGGTCTCCACATTCGATTCATCGATTTCCGGGTTGCCTCAGCTATGGTGGCTTCAGCGAGGGCAATGTCGCCTTTTGCCATCAGCCGGCTTTGTAGGGCTGGGTTTCTGAGTCCAAGCACAACACGGTCCCGCAAAGCCTCATCCATGTCCGAGAACCTGCACATGCCCCCTAGGCTCCATAGATCAGCCACAAAGTCGCTGATGCTCTCACCCGATCTCTGGTCCCACCAGTATAAATCGTGCCGCCTGATGAGGGTGGGCACGGCAGGGGCATAGTGGTTTCAGAGCAATGGCTCGAGGTCGGCCCAGTGCATCTCCTTCACGTCCCCGGGTTTTGCGAGAGCTTTTGCCATCTTGAACACTGCGGGCCCGCAGTGTGTTAGAAAAATGGCTCTTTTCTTCTGCCCGGTTGCATCCTTCAAGTTGCTACTTTCAAGGAACATTAGGAATCGGTCTGTGTACGATTCCTAGTCCTTGGTAGCTGGGTTAAAGGGTGCGGGCGGTGCGATACTGACCATCTAGTTGGTCTCGTTTCCTCAGGACACGTGCTTGATGGGGTTTAGTCTCGCGATCCCATCCTCGTTGCCAGTGTCGTGTCCGTCGCGGGAAGGGAGACTCGGAGTCAGTGAAGTTTCAGCTCTTTATTAGGTCCTGAGATCAGCTCGGGATTTAAAGGGAAAAACAGCGGCTTTTATTCTCTGGCCGCGGTGGCCGCAGCCAATGGCACCGCTTTGAATCTCCCATGATTAGTTTCCACCAATCGCGGGAGATTTGTTACGGGCCAATCAGTGTGGCTCGCTCGGCCAATGAGATCGCCGTGCGCTTTGGCCAATCACAGCGCGGCACTTGCAAATATGCTAATGACTGTACAGAACAGTTGGTGCCTGTAGAATCCATGCTGTATAACCCTGGAATGTCTTATGGATTGTCCCAAGATAGACAGAGCTTGGAGTTTGGCAAGGGATTCTAATAGTCAGGATAACCTGGTGATCCCCTGCTTGAAAGAGATACAACTAACTGCTGAATTGCTGTTCCTATGTACTTCGGGGAGACAGAAACATTTTAGGAATCTGAATGTGGAACACTATCTAGGTGTAGTGAAAAATAAATTATAGAACTGGTAGTCTGGTAGATCAAATAAGTGCAGAGACATATACATGAATCTCAGCGAATACAATATATTTCAATGTAATATTACATAATCATAATTAATAAAATGATAAAATATGGGTTAGGCGATATTGCAAATAGGTAAATTCATAATAAATGATTAATGGATCCTCTTAACTTGGAGGGAAGAATTGAGTGGAATAACAGAAGGCTCTTAAATTCTATATTGTTCAACTTGTTTATCAACGATGAGGGTGAGGAAGTTGAAGGGAATCTTTTCAGATACTAGATGACAAAAATTTGGAAAGTTGTTTAACACTTTAGAGAAGGAAGATATCTACATTTGAAATTAATAGAATGGAATATAATAGGGAGAAGTACAATTTTGAAACTGGGCAAGTACAAAGAAAGACATAAGTATAGCATAGAGAATATCTGGTTTCACAGTAGTTCCTGGTAGTCCCTGTAAAAAGGATCTGTGTATATTTGTCGCGCATGGGTTAAAAATGAACCAGCAGTATAATGTAGTTGATAAAATCCTACCTTCATTAAATTCCTTAAAAGGAACATATAGTCCAGAGCAGGGGTTGCCAACCTTTTGGACCTCAGGGACCACCAAACTCATAATTTTAGATCCCAGGGACCATTAACCGGTTCTGTGAGCATGGCCTGATTTATGGGTGTGGCTTGGTCATGTGACTGGCTGGGCATGGCCTGTATGTAAATACTATAAATATTTATATAAAAATTGATTTTTTTTTTATAAAAAAAAGAGCAACTTTTACCCAAAATCAGGCAAAAAGATTGAGTTGCTCACAGAATCACAGATTCATTCAGAGATCTATCTATTTGCCATTGGCTAGCTCAGTCTGTCACATAAAATTTGCTTGCAAGCAAACTCATAAAATTTGCTAGCAAGCAAATTCACAAAATTAGCTCACAATATACCATGCATGTAAATATTGATTTTTTTTTAAAAAAAAAGAGCAACTTTTACCCAAAATCAGGCAAAGCAGGCAGATTGAGTTGCTCACAGAATCATTCAGTGATCTATCTATCTGCCATCGACTAGCTCAGTCTCTCAAATTTGCTTGCTGTGAGTGCACTGAATTTACTTGCAAGCAAACATTCAATCCTAAGGGAGGTTTGGCTGTGCTGAGCCAAAGATCTAAAGACTAGCTAGAAAGCAAGAAATCCAACCATTTCCTGCTTCCTAGCTAATCTAACTCTCCTGGCACAGCAGAACAGATGATGGTCAGTAAAAGGAAAAATAGCAATTTAGCAGGCAAGTTTACTAGGTAAGGAGTTGGCGGGAAAGGTTCCCGCAGGCCATGTGGGTGGCGCAGCCTTGTGTTTCTGTGCAACCTGGATTAATTGCTTTGTGGGGGTGCTCTGGGGCTGAGATTTCTCTGCGGCCCACCAAAATTTTCTCACAGCCCACCAGTTGGCGACCACTGGTCCAGAGAATTGGAAATAATTGTCCTACATATTCTTCCCTGTTTAACCCCCATATTGGAATATTGTGTGCCATTCAGAACAGTTAAATTTGGTATATATTTCATCTATAGAAGAGACAATTGTGGGAGATATGATAGCAGTTTTCAATTAACTAAAGAAATTATATAGATGAGTGGACTTATTCTTTATTCCTCTAAGAGAGCAATATCAGCAGCAGTGGGTTAAAACTACAAGACAGTAATTAAAGCTAAAAGACAGTAGATTCAGAATAAATATTAGGAGGAAATTCTTCATGATGTAAACTGGCAGCTGCTGGAATAGCTGCCACATGAAATAGTAGAGATCTTCAGTAGAAGGTGGGCGATCTTCTGTCAGAAAGTTCTAATGAATCTTGAAGTGAGTGCAGACAGGTGATTTCTAAGATCCCTTCCAACATTGCCATTCTACAAATTATTAGGTAATTGTTTCTTGAAATCTGACCATTCTTTTCAGAGCAGGAGAAAAAAACCTGATGGTCATAAGGATGTTATTTTGCCTACTTCAGTCTAAAGATGATACAGCTAAGATGCCTCTACATCAACCAAATTTATGGACATCTTTTGGGATTAAGGTATCCTACTAGACAAAGACAATTGCAGCATATTTCTTGTCTATAAAATAGTATGTTGACTTCTTTCCTCTGGTGTGAGACTTTCATCTGTCTAATGGAATGCTTCAAAATATGCCTCCACTGGTTTCCAGCCTATATATTTTGTAAATAATGTTAATCATAGAGGCTGTTTGTTGCCTTCAATATTAGAGGCAAATTCTCAATACTAGTTGCCAAGGAATATGAGGAGAGGTCACTATTTTCTTATCTCCTGTTTGTGAGTTTTCTATTGGCATCTGATTGACTAAAGTAAGAACAGTGTTGAATTACAAGATTATTTTGATTAGCACTTCTTTTGTTTTTATGACTGAAGGGGAAAAAAGAATTCAAATCTAAATAAGTAGTGAAGTGCTATAGTCTATTATTGCTCAGAGAATAGGAAAGAATATAAAAATATACTCCTGGAACTGGGAGAAATTGTTTACTTTTAGAAAGGCTGCAGTGAAATTTATCTGTGGGCCTCTGGGATGCTCGTATAGGCATTACTGAGATTAACAGATGCATAATCTTGATATGGGTGGATATGTGGAAACTCTCTGGATCATTAATCATATGCAACGTACATGAACTATATCAGAACCATTATTGTGAACATTTTGGTCTGCCAGCTTCAGCATACCTTTTCCTACTTATGAAATAAAATTCTAATTATTGAATGTCATGAAATAGCCATCTAGTCATCTGATTTTTTTTAAAAGATACTGTAGCAAATGTTTAGTGTGACTAAGAGCATTTTATTTCTACATATCACTTCATTCTGATGCTATATATTGTCCCATTTCCATGGTTACACTGTAGAGAATTGCTATGAAACATCTCACTGATTTTAATGAAGAGATAACTGCATTTCATTAGCTGGTACAGAGACCTTTTCTGCACAATGTAGTTTTAAGAAGTGAGTCTTAAAATACATTAAGCCGAAAAATCTCTATATTACTAAAACTCTTGCGACTGTTTGTAATCTTCAATTGGCTAAAACTGGAAGGGCAACCATTATTGAACCAAGATAACTCAAATGAGATGACTTCCAAAAGCTGGGACTCATGACTCCTGTGGGAGTGAAATCTGGGGAAGTTGTAGCTGCCTCAATGCCACTGTGCCTTCTGCATCTGAATATACTTCCCACAAAACCATAAGTTATGTGGTAAAAGGGAGGATGGAAGTGTTTCCCTCCCTCTTTCATTCTTCCCTCTGCCTCTGCACTAATCAGCTTGCAGCAAGGCCTGAAAGGTGAGTAGTCATTGGATGCTTTGGACCATGGCTGAAATTTAAAATCTCTTAATGGCAGTGGGTGGCAAAGGAAAGATAAGGAAGTGACTCAGGTGTCTACTCATGAGGTAGAGCTGAAGTGCTCTAGCAATTGATGGGTGAATCTTCTTTCTTCCTGGGGGAAGGAGGCCTCTGGGGACATGTTAAAATGGAAAGTGCATGCAGTTTTCCTCACAGTTCCCATTGTTACCCCTCCCCTCAGCAAAGTGACAGCAGCTCCACATGTCAGCCAAGAAGGAGGAGTTTGAGTGATTTCCAATGCGCTGTGCCAGCTTCTCACAAGCAGTCAGTGGGGAAGCCTATAGGAAGTCAAAAATCACTCATAATCTCACTGTTTTTCTGCCTGCTCATAGCCATACTATTGTTTTCTCCCAGCGCTACCACCACAAAGTAGCAAGACAGTTCTGTGGGTCAGCCAAGGAGGAAAAGGGTGGATTTCTGATGCTCCCTGCCAGCTTCCCACAAACTACAACAATAAAAATTGGAAATTGCTGCCACTGACTTTTTCCTTGCCTGTGGTAATTTTGCTTCTCTGTTTGGGTAAAAAAAATAATCTGAAAAGATGACCCAAAATACAGAAATACAGAATAACAGAGTTGGAATGAATTAAAACAGTAGAGCAGACAAGATTTCTGCTGCCTAGAAAGGACCCAGAAGGACCCAATATACCGTGGATTGTTCAGTATGCAGCATTCTAGCATTTGTCAGGTAATCAACATTCACAACAGCAAGGACATAGCTTTAATTAAATTATTCTGTTCTAGTTTTCGCCTTTTGCCTTTTGTCGGTTGATATGATAGGAGATGAAGTTATTTCAATATCATTAACCATTACATACCATTTTCTTTTTGATTGTGATCTATCTTTGAAACATCTAAATTTTATAGGCTTTGACTAGGAATATATATACATACTATGCATTTGTGCATTCATTATGGATTTGTTTTGTTTGTTCTTTGGCCTATCCATATTATACCAATCATGAATCTTTAACATTAATCCAACATGTTAATCCTCCACTAGGTGTGCCTTCTGTCACTTCATCTCCCAAATATCTTCTGTACGATTTGTAAGGAAAGATAGGCCAGTTACAAATAGTTCCTTCTAATCGCCTCATGATTTGCAAATTCAGAGGGGGGGAAGAGAGAGAATTTTATAATCCGATCATACCATAAAATTTTTAATCATTAATTTGCCTAAATAAACTAAGTGGAAATAAAACATGCATTCCTTTTAAAATGTCTAATAATAATTTTCATATTTATATTATACATAATATATTGTTATTATATACAATTATTAGAATTAGTATCCTTTTTTAGAATTTTTTATTGGCCAAGTGTGATTGGACGCATAAGGAATTTGTCTTGGTGCAAATGCTCTCAATATATATAAAAGAAAAGATACATTCATCAAGAGTCAAGAATCATAAGGTACAACACTTAATAATAGTCATAGGATACAATAAGCAATCAAATCATACTAGGAAAAGTCCATATAGATCGTAAGGATACAAGTAACAAAGTTACAGTCATACAGTCGCAAGTGGGAGGGGAAGGGCAATAAGGAGTGATAAGAAGATTAATAGTAATAGTAGTGCAGACTTTGTAAATAGTTGGACAGTGTTGAGGGAATTATTTATTTAGCAGAGTGATGGCATTCGGGGAAAAACTGTTCTTGTGTCTAGTTGTTCTGGTGTGCAGTGCTCTATAGCGTCATTTTGAGGGAAGGAATTGAAACAGTTTATGTCCGGGATGTGAGGGGTCTGTAAATATTTTCACAGCCCTCTTTTTGATTCGTGCAGTATACAGGTCCTCGATGGAAGGCAGGTGGGTAGTAATTGTTTTTCCTGCAGTCCTAATTATCCTCTGAAGTCTGTGTCTGTCCTCTTGGATTGCCGAACCAAACCAGTTATAGATGTGTAGATGATAGACTCAATAATTCCTCTGTAGAACTGTATCAGCAGCTCCTTGGGCAGTTTGAGCTTTCTGAGTTGGCGCAGAAAGAACATTCTTTGTTGGGCTTTTTTTTAATGTAAGGTGTCCATTTTAGGCCATGTGATATAATAGAACCTAGAAATTTGAACCTACTGTTGATACTGTGTTGTACATAAATGTGCAATAATTGTATATAATATTATATGTATTTAATACAAATAATGTATTATACAATTTGTGGTATAAACATATGCTAATGAAGATATTTTTCCAATAATAATTATTTCCAAAGAATGTATGCAATAAACCAAACCATTTTTTACACATTTCTGTTATGGACTAAGCCAATGCAGCGATACAACCCTAAACAGCTTTACTTTATAGCAGGCTTGTAATCCTGCACTTCCCATTGGCCCGTGAATAGCAAGTCGTGATTGGTTGTTTTTGGCCAGTCTGATTGGCTGTTAACGGGGCCCCCTGATTGGACGCTTGTGAAAGCGGTAAGCTCAAATCATTGGTTGTTTTGACAGCAGCCAGCTCTGTAAAAGAGCTGCTGCTGCCCAAGTATTTACTTTGTTCTTTCTGTTCAATAAAGAGTTGAAGTCACCATTCGATGCCTTGTCTCCGTTCCTTGTGCCCATGCCCAGTACTTAACACTGGCGACGAGGATGGGATGAGGAGACGATAGAGCTGACTAAGTACGCATCAAACAAGACAGAGCACGTGGCGAAACAGCGCACGCAACAAACGGCAAGATGACCAGTGGCACCATACCACCCACACCATTCGACCCAGCAACCGAAGACTGGGATTCGTATATAGATCGCTTCCAGAAGTTCCTGGAGACCAACAATTTAAAAGATGCTACGCCTGGCAAGAAACAAGCGGTGTTCCTGACTCATTGCGGCCCCGCCGTTTTCAAAATGGCTAAAGCACTGGCAAAACTGGTGGGAGTGAAGACCATGGATTGGGATATCCTTGCCCCAATCGTCCGGGCCCATTACGCACCTGCAGTACCTACACTGATACGAAGACACAAATTTTACCAGAGGGACCAACGGAAAGATGAAAGTGTTGGAAATTTCGTAGCCGACCTCCGGAACCTAGGAGGCCTTTGTGGTTTTGCAAACTTAGAGGAAGCCCTAAGAGACTGCATAGTTCTGGGATTAAATGCACCACACGTGCAGAATAAACTGATAGCGAAAGGTGACATCAGCCTTACAGATGTCATCGCCGATGCTACTGCTGCAGAAGCAACCAGGGAGTCAGCGCTCAAATGCACCGAGCAAACGCACCGCTTCGCCAACTCGTTAATGATAGCCCACTCGTCACTGAGAAGCACGCTACCACTACCCACCACGAAGACCTCGAGTAATCCTCAGACAGTGAGGAAGAGGAGGTCAACCGGCTCCACTTGGAATGAGAGCAAAGAAACCAGAGACATCCACGCCAATGTGCTGGTTGCGGGGCAAACCACTCGCGATCGGACTACAAATTCCTCGACGCACTCTGCCATACTTGCGGAAAAAGAGGCCACATCGCAGAAGCAAGTGAGAGTCCAGTCCCAGCCGAAGGGAGAACAACCTCCGTCGGGAGACAGGCAAACCTTCTGAGAACCAGGACCGTCTGAACCACCAATGGAACAACCACTACTACTACAGAAATCGAGCACCTGCCTTTTCAACAAGACGAGAAGAGGTCCACCAAACCATTATTATCAGCCACGCTTCATCATTCGATGCAAGAAAGATCCACGTAAAGGTTACTATTGAGAATCCACCGTGCGTGATGGAAGTCGATTCGGGATCATCCCTATCGATGGTATCCTGGAAAACCCTCAAACAGCTGATCCCTGACATTTGCCGCCAGGACCTCAGTACGCAATGAATCGTCCTGAAAGACTACCAGGGAAACAGAATTCCTGTTGTCGGTTCCAGCCACGTCCAAGTATCCTTCAAGGACCACACAGCGACGCTTCCCCTGACTGTCGTCGATCGTGACCGACCCAGTTTGTTCGGGTTACAGTGGTTCGCCCCATTCGGGATTGAACTAGCCGGCATACACCAAACCAGAAGCAACGACTGGGAAGAGGCTCTCATCCAGGAATTCCAGGACGTGTTCACAGGGACATTAGGCAAGTACAAGGGGACCCCTATATCATTTAAACTTAGCCTTGATGTAGCTCCCATTTGGCTTAAACCTCGTCAGGTACCTTTTGCCTTAAAACCGAAAATCGACAAGCAGCTAGATAAACTGATAGCCCAGGGCGTATTGGAACCGATTGACCATGCCTGCTGGGAAACTCCAATAGTAATGCCCATGAAGCCAGATGGTTCGTTAAGAATTTGTGGGGATTACCAGGCCACCCTAAATCATGCTCTTCAACAGAGCGCTTACCCAGTACCGGTGGTTCAACACCTTCTTCATTCCCTGGATGGCGGGAAAATATTTGCGAAATTGGACTTAGCTCAGGCATACCAGCAACTACCTGTAGATGCAACAACTGCAGAAGCCCAGACAATAGTTACCCATAGAGGCGCTTTCAAGTGCAATAGACTCCAATTCGGAGTAAGCGTGGTGCCTGGCATTTTCCAAAGTTTAATGGAGAGACTCTTACGAGGCATAAAAGGCATCGTGCCTTATTTTGACGACGTCCTAATAGCTGCCCCCACTAAAGAGTTATTAGTACAATGACTCAGAAAAGTTCTTCAGAAATTTAAAGACACTGGTCTGAAGGTAAAAAGGGACAAGTGTCAACTTTGTACGGAGAGAGAGGAGTTCCTGGGATACCTTCTCGACAGACAGGGAATCCACTCCACCGAAAAAAAACTAACCGCAATCAAAAATGCCCCAAGACCTAGGAATAAGACAGACCTCCAAGCCTTCCTGGGACTCATGAACTTTTATAACATCTTCTTGCCCCAGAAGGCAACCGTAGCCAAGCCCCTACATAGACTTCTCAATAAAAAGGCTCCCTGGGTCTGGGGATGGCGTGAAGAGAAAGCGTTCCAAGGGATAAAAGACTTCTTAACCTCCGATGCTGTATTAATGCAATACAACGAGATTCTACTGTTGACGGTTACCTGTGATGGCTCACCATTTGGAGTGGGAGCCATCTTAAGCCATGTACTACTAAATGGAAATGAGGCACCTATTGCGTTCTTTTCGAGAACTTTGTCTAAGACCGAAAGGAACTATAATCAACTTGATAAAGAGGCTCTCGCTATTGTATCCGCAATTAAACGTTTTCATGAATACGTATATGGGAGACCCTTAATCATAATTACAGACCACAAGCCGCTACTTGGTATTTTGGCGGGAAACAAACCAACTCCCCATATCTTATCACCAAGAATGACACGTTGGTCAGAATTTTTAGCCACCTACGATTATCGATTGCAACACCACCCAGGGAAAACCATTCCCCATGCTGATGCTTTGAGCCGCTCTCCACTACCAGACATCATAGAGGACCCTGCTCCAACCTTAGCCGTATTGCAAATTGAAACCCTCAAATCGCCGCCGCTGACCGCTCGAGACATCACCTTGGAAACAAAAAAGGACCCTGTTTTGGCACGAGTCCTCAGCTGGGTGGAACAGGGTTGGCCGGTCAGCGCAACCAATGACACGTTCAAGCCATTTAGAAATCGTCAAACAGAGCTATTCTCCCAGAAAGGCTGCATAGTGCGGGGAGACAGAGTCATAGTCCCAGAGAAATTGCAATATAGGGTGTTGAAAATGTTGCACGATGGACATCCAGGCATCGTGCGGATGAAGGCATTGGCCAGGAGTTACACATGGTGGCCTGGCTTAGACAAACAGATAGAGACCTGGGTAGCAAAATGCAGCAAATACCAGGAGATTCGCTACACTCCTCCAAAAACTCCCCCAACCCAGTGGGAAACGCCTTGAGGTCCTTGGTCCCGTATCCACATCAATTTTGCGGGACCCACAAGAGGACACACTTTCCTCCTAACAGTGGATGCCTATTCAAACTGGCTCGAAGTTCACAAAATGAAAAGCACCACTACAGAGGCAGTCACTAAAAAGCTGAATAAACTATTCGCTACCCACGGATTTCTGGATGTCCTGGTCTCCGATAATGGCCCCCAATTCACTGCCCTGCCATTCGAACAGTACCTGGCAGATCGGGGCATCCGCCATGCCTTAACAGCGCCAGCTCACCCTGCAGCCAATGGTAGGTCTGAGCAAATGGTTCAATTTGTAAAATAGACCTTGCACAAAATGGACCATGGCGACATTGATGACAAAATAAACCGGATGCTTCTCCTCCAGCACATAACCCCAAACATTATCATGAACAAGACCCCAGCTGAACTCCTGATGGGCCAGAAACTTCGCTCGCATCTCGATCGCCTCCACCCAAACTACACGCCGGAACAACCCCCGGGATCCAGTAGCAAGTGTTGGGCATTCCAGGAAGGTGACCTCATGTTTGCGAAAAACTTCTCAGGTGACCCATTGTGGGTCCCCGCGACCATAACGCAACTTACGGGACCCCGATCCTATCGCCTACAAACTGCAGATGGTAAGATGTGGAAACACCACATAGACCAACTCCATTCCAGATTAGCACCTAGTCCCATCTCAGCCCCGGAACCTCTAGCTGGGGGGGAGGGGACATTGAAGAGGCCAAAGAAGAAATGATAATTGAAACCCAACAGCCTACACAACCAACCAGGGGATACTCACCATCAGGAGGAGAACCGAGCCAGGGAGTGGCCTCGCTGCGTGACAGCACTGCGATGGGAACAGATCCAGGGAACCCGGAAGACAGCACTGGCGTAAGCAGGGAAAGCAGCCCAGGGCCACAATTTTCACCATCCAACCCAGCTAGCAGCCCACTGGAACCAGACCCAGGACAGAAACCGGTGGAACAGTGCAAGTCAAGCAGACAGGTGAAGCGACCTGCCTATTTACAAGAATACGTCACCCCACCCCTCAGACGGAACCTGGGGGGAGGGGTGTTATGGACTAAGCCAATGCAGTGATACAATCCTAAACAGCTTTACTTTACAGCAGGCTTATAATCCTGCACTTCCCATTGGCCCGTGAATAGCGAGTCGTGATTGGTCGTTTTTGGCCAGTCTGATTGGCTGTTAATGGGGCCCCTGATTGGACGCTTGTGAAAACAGTAAGCTCAAATCATTGGTTGTTTTGATAGCAGCCAGCTCTATAAAAGAGCTGCTGCTGCCCAAGTATTTGCTCTGTTCTTTCTGTTCAATAAAGAGTTGAAGTCACCTTTCGATGCCTCATCTCCGTTCCTTGCGCCCATGCCCAGTACTTAACAATTTCCATAGAAACCTTATTACAAATGGCACTGACTTCTTTCAGAACATTATAGCAGAGCTGTGTTAGCCTATAGTGGCAAAAAGCAGGCATGTCATATTAAGCTGTGGGTGATAATCTTAATTATTTAGGTTTCAAACCTTCAAAATGTCTGAAATATTATTATAATAAATATATCTTGCTTCGTGGATTTTTCTAAAACAAATTACTTCAGTTCAATTGATGCTACAAACAGAAACCAGATTAAATTTATTCAAAAGCTGCATAATTTTGGTGTTAAATTATCTAAGCTTTTCTCTAGTAAAATGAAATCTAAAATATGTAAAAATGCTGTTCATAATCTACCAAATTCAGCTAGCCTTAAAATTTCAGATCTGAACCTAACATGAAATTATAAAGAAATATTATGACACAGTATACTTTAGTATATTCTGTATATGTATGAGTATCTCCATATTCACATACACAATGATTAATATATCTATATATATAAAAGTGAAATACCACTCACGCATCATCACAAAATCTCCAGAACCATAAAGCCTACAAACCTGAAATTTGGCACATATGTTCCTCTTGGCTTCTTCCTCTAGGTACTCACTAAGAAAGGATTTTTTTTTTCAAAATGACCATCAGAGCATTAATATTTTATGTATTATTATTAATACGCTCTGATGCTAAGGAGTTGTTCTTCTCCCCACCTGAAAAGAAATCTGTTTCAAATGCAAAACATAAGCAGAAGAGAGGAGTTTCTATTTCAGTTTCAGTTTAACAGCAACAACCAGCTTTAGTACAGAACAGTTGAGCTCAAGCCACACCCAGGCTCCTTGCTGTCTCCTTCTTGCTCACACAGCAAATATTGTTTTAGTTTCCATGCTTCAGTTTCCAAACAGCCCTTAACTCTCTCTCACACTGATAGGATGCCAGTCAGATGAATACCGATGGATGCTGGCTGGCAGAGGCACAATTTCCCCCCTTAGTTTCCCCCAAAAACTAAGCTTGATCACATAGTTTCATAGTGAAGCAAGGGTATAGAGCTAGTTTTATATAATTATAAATCACTGTGATATTCAATTTAAAGCCTCTTATTGAGATGGCAGAAAACTGACTTACTAAAACTTGATTCTTTTTTGAAAATGTTAGTTTATTCAAAGAAGATTAAAACATCAAAATATTTTTTTAGAAACAAAAAATAAATACAACAAAAATGACATTAACATGAAAAAAAGTGTCTTTAAAAAAAGACTGACATATATACACACAACATCGTATCTAGTTGAATGCTGATTAGTATAATACAACAACGTTGGTTTCCCACTCCTTGTGAAGAAGGTCAAAAGACTTTAAAATTATTAAACTACTAAATCTACTTGGAATTGTTAGCTTATCATCTATAAACTATATTTATAACAAAATGATTAACAGAAAAAACATAATAATGGATATATTGTATAAATGTATAAATGTAATAAAAATTGTGAACAGTAATAAAACAAAAACAAGATTGAAATTCCAAAGCTCTCTGTAAACAAACTGTTATTGTAATAAATTCATAGAAAATTTACCATAGCTACAATCCCCAATCACCCCAAATATTAACCTTAATTGGTCTTGGATCAAATATCCATATATATTTTTTTACCATTTCTTATCAATTGCTGATTGATTGAGCACAATAAGTCCAGTCTCCAAAGCCAAGCTACCTTTCCCCCCCAAAAACAGATCAAATTGTTCCTCAATTAGATATATTAAGTCCATTTCCCATTCTCCTTAAAACCTCTTACAAAAAACTATTTGGACTTCCAGCTGACATCGCAGCAAGATCGGACATGAGGAGTGGGTCTCTGCACTTCCGCACAATGTTCTCCCTGTTCTCTCTGAAAGAAGCTAAAGCCATCCTGTAGGGGTGGTGAAGAAAAGGGAGGGTGCCCTGTACGGTGCAGAGAGCTGCAACTCTTCCACTCAACCCAAGGCTTCTTCCCTCTCATCCATGACAAGGAGAAGAGGCAGCCATCATGGCTACCAGGAAGCTCGGACAGCCGAGGTGGCAAAAAAAGTGCAGGAGCAGTGTAGATGAACAGTGAACTGGAACTTGGTGAGATTATTCCTTTTTTACATAGAACCTAACCCTAAAAGATAAAAAAAGAAAATCCAGGAAAAGAGATTCTTATAACTATTTGTTGAAGTGTCGAATAATTATACAGAGAAAAATTCTAGACCCAAAAGAAAGGAACTAAGGGGAGAAAAGTTTTTAAAAGTTTAAAACATAGAAAATTGAATTTTCAAACTGGGTAGGCATTGTTTTGGAAATGCATTTTAAAATGCTGGAACTATCTACTTGAATAACTGACTTTGCCTCCATAAATTGAATTAAAATTGGATGAAATAACTTTCAAATTTGAAACAATCCTGAAACCTAAGCTAAGGGTGCCACCTACTGATAAATGGAAAATGTATCATACTTCTACAAGCCTGGAAATGTTTCTGATAAGAGAAATAAACAACATTCATCTGGAAGACTGTGGTGATACCTACTGTTCCATAATTATCTGCTTTATGATTACTGGAGACTCAATTGTAAGAATAAGGAAGACTCTTAAGTAAAGTAAAGTGACTTTTGATATTTGGAAAGCTTCCTGGACTACCTAAATGGAACTGATTGAATAATCCTGGGATATAAAGAACTATGATTACTGTACTTTCTGAGGAGCAGCATTTGGCTTGAATAGATTGTTTTTGGAATATTGAGTAAGAGCGTGACTTACTAAAATAAAACAAAATGCTCCACCAAGGGGAAATGAGTGAAATTTCAAAAGAAATGGTGTTGATCTTCCAAATCATTAAGGATACTATGACAAAGAATCACAGGGAGATGAAGAACCTACTGCAAGGCATAAATGGGAAAATAGAAAATACCCTACAGCTGATAATGAATGAAGGTCAAAAAGTCCAGGAAAAAGAGGGAACAACAGAAAGAATGGAGAAAAGAAAACAGACAAATCAACAAATAAAGCAAGAAGATGGAAAGGAGAAGACAATAAAGATAATGACTGATGAAATAAACCAAGGGGAAAGTATTTTAAGAGATTTAAAAATGGAATCAGATAAACAGGAAGGTACTTTTGAAAGGAAGATAGGGCTTGGGCAGACACTCTGGGAACCTGGCATACGAGGATAGAGATGGGAGAAATATTTAGACTGAATAGTGAAGACACATTTGTAGATAGAGGCAAAGATCCAAGAGAGAAGTATGGGACGCAAGCTAAAAAATGAATAAGCATTGAAGTATTAAAATGAACAAGAGATGATGGATAGAAAGGATTTTTTTTTCTAATATAATGATGGCCTGATTAAAAACTAGAATAGAGGAAGAAATAAGAATACATACTTTTAGATAAAACAATAGCTGGATGAAAAGATTAGAGGTTGAAAGATGGTATTATTATGTATGTTTAAACAATATGGTGATTGGCACCAGAATGGTGCATTGAAACATTTAATAACTAAATAATGAAGGACTATATCTTAATATAAACATGTGTATTAACACTAGGATTAGTAATGATGGCCTGACTAGAAGCTAGACTAGAGGTAGAAATGAGAAATAGGGAGAATATTAACATATATATTTTTATATAATAGAATAAAAGCAATAACTAGATAGAAAGATTAGAAGTTGAAAGATGCCATTACTATATATGCTAAAATAATATTGTGATTGACATTAAAATGAAACATTGAAATATTGAATAATTACTTTAAAACAAACACGTATATTAATACCAGGATTAAATAAGTTTGACTAATGTAACAAATATTATTAATATTATTATTGCTACTTGAATCAAAATGAATGATACCCAGGTGCCACACTGTTCATGTATTGATGTTGACAAAAATTTAAAAATAAAAATAAATGGGGGTGGGGGAACTATTTGCCATTTATCCACCCAGAGAGCTCTCTGCTGTTATATAAAAGCACAATGTTAAGCTTCCTGATGGTGTATGGAGTCGACTCTATGATTTCTGAGTCTATATTTCTTCCTGGCCAATTCACAACTGGGAAATCACATTTCTTCTCACTGTTCTCCACCATCTGTGATATTTCTGTATCTATGTCTCTTCCCAACAAATCAGCTGCTTGAAAAATCAGCCAAATATTGAGACTAGTTAGGCATTTTTGGCTACCTATCAAATCCTTTCCGAAGACCTAGGATAAGCAGATCTTGATTATTGTTATTATTGTTGTTATTGTTGTTGTTGTTTGTCACAAAGATGTTTACACTAGATTTTGCTTTTTTTATCCACTTATCATATAATATATATTACACTAGATTTTGCTTTTTTTATCCACTTATCAACTCCTCCCCAAGGACCTGGGATAGACAGATGTTTAAACTCGATATACCTCATCTACTCCATCCATCATCTTTTTCTCTGTAGTTTCCAAAGCCTCTGCCAAAATTTCTATCATTATCGCAGCCAAATTTTCTCCTTTTTCCTCTTCTATATTTTGAAATCTGAGATAAAATTCTGACCTTTCCATCTCCCACCTCAACATCCCACTTTTTTCTTGTTCAACCACTGTTAATCTACTGTCAATATTTCCAATCTTCTCCTCTCTTTGTTTACCTTCTTCCTCAATTTTTTGGAATCTCTCCTCATACCTTCACCATCATTTGTTTAATATTTTCCATTTTTTCATCAGTCTTCTCCATTCTTTGTTCAATGTTCTCTATTCTTTGTTCAATGGTGTCTGATTTTATCTTGAGATCTTGAATTCCTTGCATAATCATCTGTAAAGTTACTTTTTCTTGTTCTTTATCTTGCTTCAACATTGTCTGAATTAAACGTTGTCCTCCAGCTGGTGGGGATGCAGAAATATAAGTAGAAACGCCAGATGATATTGGTTTCCTGCTCATTTTATTGCTTCCAAATCTTCAAATTCTTTTTAACTTTTAATCCAACTGGTGAAACAGCCAATTATAATCCAAAATGGAAAAATCCAATACTAAAAGGCCCAAAACCAAAGAAGAAAAATAAAAAAAGGAAGAAAAAAGATCTTCAGGTTCTTCTAGACCCTAATCCAATTACGAAGTAGTCCCCCATCAAAAATGAAAAGTAGAGAGAAAAAAACCCCCCAAAATAATAATATTGATTAAGAGAAAAAAACACAAAAATAAAAAAGGAAAGAAGAAATTCTTTCAGGTTCTTCACACCTTAATCCAATTGAGAAGTCTCAATAATCAAAAAAGAAAAACATAGTGGTCCAAAAACATGGATAGAAAAAACAAAAGGGTCTCAATAAAAGTAAGGAGAAAAAAAGAAAAATAAAGAAAAAGCTCTGAGGCTTTCCCTTTAAAATAAAAAGCAAAAATAAAAATATTACTAGAATTGAAATTTACAAAAAAGCTGGTGAGTAGGGGTATCCCAAATATATATATATATATATATTTGTTTTCTTAAGTTTTCGCGGGTACTTACATGTCTGGCATTCAGCTTTGTTCGGGTATTTTCCCACGTGGTGCTTTTAAAGTTGTAGCAACGTTTCAGCAGAATCTCATCTGCCATCATCAGGCTTCTGTATGGTGTTTGTGAGTCAGACTTTTACAGTGGTTTCAGATTTAAATTTGGGGCAGCCTATTGCTGTGTCAGAATGGTTTTTTCTTCCTCCTGATTGGTTGAGAGTCTTGGTCTGTGTTTATTGGTCTTGGAGTTTGCTGTGTTCTGCTACTAGTATCTTCTGTCTGTTTTTTTGGGGGGGGGCTCTTTTTGTATCTTGATTGGCTGGCAACATTGTGTTACTTTATTGGAGGCCTTTAGTGCAGCTTGGCTTCGGGTAAATGGACGGCTATCATTCGTTAGGAAGCTGGGTTTCATCTGGGTGCCTGGTTGGGGTGTGTTTGAGCTGGAGGTATCAGGGGGGATCTGTTTGTGCCCAGGTGTTTGCCTGGCTTGTGGTGTGGAGATTTTTTTGTTTGTGAGTGCAGGCTTCCAAATGATTGACAGCCTGGTGGAATCATCTCTTCTGTTCATGCTTTCTGGTCTTTTTTCAATCTCTATGGCTTCTCTGATGATTTTTGAGCAGCAAAATCCACCCTCTACTTTGGGACAAGATAAAACAACTTACAACTTGGAGAGCTGAATCTGCAAACATTTACAAACAGGAAAAGCTCTTGAAAAAATTAAAGAAATTAGAACATGACAAGAAAACCCCCAACAACTCACAACAACACCTGAAACAATTAGTGTACAATGTTTCCAACAGATAACTCACCAAAACAGAAACAGAAGTCCTAACCAAAGGATTCAATTATGCTATAGCACCCCAAAAAATCCCCACAGAATCCATCATATGTGCAGTAGAATCCAGCCTAACTAAATTAAATACAGATGAAGCTGATAAAATAAGACACCAAGTTACCAACATTCTATGCACAAGCAAACCACCCAAAAGCAACTTACAGCAAAATGAAATTAAAGCGCTACAAACCCTGAAAAGAGACAGCAGCATAATCATCCTCCCAGCAGATAAAGGGAATGCCACTGTAGTAATGGACAGAAAAGACTATGAAACTAAGTTGACAGACCTACTCCAAGACTCCACATACAAACCCATAAACACAGACCCAACCACATATCTGGAAAAATTAACCAAGAAGAAAATTATAACCAGCCACATAAGCAAAGAGATCCAACACACGATCATACCCAGAGAGAAATCTTCCAGATGCCCCAAACTATACGGCCTCCCAAAAATACACAAAGAAGGCATACCTCTCAGACCCATAGTCAGCTCCAGAGGAGCACCACTACAAAACCTGGCTAAACACCTAGCAAAAGAGCTACAGCCCCATGCTGAAACAGCAGCTTCTCATGTACAAAACGCATACCACTTCTTGGAAATGATCAAAGATCTACACGTGGAGCAAGAAGATCTGCTTGTAAGTTTTGACGTGGTTTCACTATTCACTCAAGTCCCAATAAAAGAGACCCTCGAAATCATCAAAAATAAATACCAACCAGCTAAACACCTCATGGAACTAACAGAACACTGCTTAACCAACACATATTTCATATACAAAGGACAAAGATGCAAACAAATTGAAGGAGCCCCCATGGGATCACCACTGTCACCTGTCATTGCAAACCTGTTCATGGAAGAATTCGAATCCAGAGCCCTGGCTAATGCCATACTCAAACCCAAACTATGGTTAAGATATATAGATGACACATTTGTGATTTGGCCCCATGGACAAGAAAACCTAAACAACTTCCTAACACACCTAAACAGCGCACACCCCAAAATCAAGTTCACCATGGAAACAGAAACAAAGAAACAACTACCATTCCTAGATGTACTAATCTACAAGAAAACAGATGGCACACTAGGACACACCATATACCAGAAGAAAACACACACCAACCGCTACCTCAACGCCCAATCCCACCACCACCCAGCACAGATAAACTCCGTGGCTAAAACACTAATTACCAGAACCAAACGCCTGGCAGACAAGACACACATTAAGACTGAACTATGCACCCTGACTAAAATATTGACAGCCAACGGCTTCCACAAAAGCAAAATCACCAACTTGATCCACAAAAGCACACTGAGACATAATAGAGACCCAGAAGATGAACAGACCCATGGAACAGCTGTCCTGCCCTACATAAGAGGTACTACAGACAAAATTAGTAAGATTCTATACAGACACCACATCAAGACTGCCTTCAAAACAGACAGAAAAATAGCAGCCATCCTCAGGAACCCCAAAGACAAAATTGACCTGGAAAACCAAGGCATATATGAAGTCCCCTGTGCATCATGCCCGGCCACATACATTGGACAGACCAATAGAAGAATAAGAACCCGCCTGGATGAACACAAAAATGCAGTCAAAAAGCTGGAACACACTTCCTCACTTGTCCAACACATGGAAGCCACAGGTCATAACATCAACTTCAATGGCACCAAAACTCTAGCCACCATAGAAAATCCCAGCCACAGAATCATGAGAGAAGCCATAGAGATTGAAAAAAGACCAGAAAGCATGAACAGAAGAGATGATTCCACCAGGCTGTCAATCATTTGGAAGCCTGCACTCACAAACAAAAAAAAAATCTCCACACCACAAGCCAGGCAAACACCTGGGCACAAACAGATCCCCCCTGATACCTCCAGCTCAAACACACCCCAACCAGGCACCCAGATGAAACCCAGCTTCCTAACGAATGACAGCCGTCCATTTACCCGAAGCCAAGCTGCACTAAAGGCCTCCAATAAAGTAACACAATGTTGCCAGCCAATCAAGATACAAAAAGAGCCCCCCCCCAAAAAAACAGACAGAAGATACTAGTAGCAGAACACAGCAAACTCCAAGACCAATAAACACAGACCAAGACTCTCAACCAATCAGGAGGAAGAAAAAACCATTCTGACACAGCAATAAGCTGCCCCAAATTTAAATCTGAAACCACTGTAAAAGTCTGACTCACAAACACCATACAGAAGCCTGATGATGGCAGATGAGATTCTGCTGAAACGTTGCTACAACTTTAAAAGCACCACGTGGGAAAATACCCAAACAAAGCTGAATGCCAGACATATATAATAATACATATATATATATATGTATAAATGAAAGCACACTGCACTTTATTTAGTTATCCAAGGCTCTTATTATGACTCTCTTCTCCAGCAACTTCAAAGCCAAGCCTCAAGTGTTGAAATATTGATAAGAGTCCAGGAAAACACCTGTAATTATATTTTGCTGTGCTCTCCCTCTATCTTATCACGTTGAAATGTCCTTGAGAAGGAGTCTTCTTACAATTCTTTTCCAATTCAAATAAAGTGTTTTCAAGCCTCTAGTTGGCAGTGTTGCAATGTTTCTTAATGCTCTTTCCCTCCCCAGCCAGAAAAAAGGAATAATGTATACAAAAAGAAAAAAGAAAAAGAAAATAGCTAAAGGGAGCCTCTATCCTAGAGAAAATTAAAAAATCAAAAGGAGCATAAAAATATATATAAGAGAAAATTCAATCCGGTTACCTACAAAGTCACACTTAAGTCCCCAGAAAAAAAGGAAGAAAAAGAAAAAAAAATCCAAGCCTCAATTTCATCACTTTAAAAAACGCCGCTCATACACTTTTTGTAAAAAAAAAAATCTCACAGGTTTCTTCTCTATTCAAGGTGCCCTTTCAAATCTCAGCGAATTTACAACACAAAAGAAGTTTCTCACCCAGCCGACACACTTTCACTTCCAGCCACTTTCTTTCCGGAGCTGTCCCGACTTCAGCAGCTATGGAGGCTGCCTCTCCGCCGCCAGCAAAAGGGCTTCTCCTGGATCAAACCAGAGATTTTGCGATATCTCTGGGATTCTGGGACAGTGCCCTTCACAATCCCCATCTCTACAGGATGGTTTAGGTCCGTTAGGACCGACCAGGGGCGAAAATATCGGCTGTGATCTCAGAGCCCCGAGATCTCAGCTGTATCGCCGAAACGAAGCTCTGCCTTCTCCCGGAAAAATAGCAATTTAGCAGGCAAGTTTACTGGGTAAGAGGTTGGCAGGAAAGGTTCCCGCAGGCCATGTGGGCGGCGCAGCCTTGTGTTTCTGTGCAGCCTGGATTAATTGCTTTGTGGGGGTGCTCTGGGGATGAGATTTCTCTGCGGCCCACCAAAATTTTCTCACAGCCCACTAAACAACATACAGCCCAGCTAAACAATATACTTTTTATTCAAATAGACATTTATCATGGTCCAGATTAGATATGATTTGGATCTCAACAGAATTAATATCCAATATTCAAGAAACAAATATTGAAACAAGTACTTGGGCAGATCATAGCCCAATGACAATTAAATGGAAGGGACAAAAAAAAAGATCGAGATGGACATTAAATAATACTATTTTAAAGGAAAAAGATTTTATACAACGGATGGAGAAGGAACTGGCTTTTTTCTTTGGAGAAAATAAAAAAGAAGATACTTCAACGCAGAATGTTTGGGATACAATGAAGGCATATGCTAGAGGTTTGATAATAGACTATACAAGAAAAAAGAATATTAGGAAAAGGCAAGCTTCTGAGGCCTTGGAAAATGAGTATAAAAGACTTGGAAAAGAATTACAGAAAATGCCACAGAAAAAAGATATTAAATTGAAGCTGGATGTAATTAAATATAAAATGGAATTAATAGAGAAAGAAGAACTGGCACAGAAAATTAGAAATTCTAAACAGAATTACTTTGAAGATGCAAATAAACCAAGTAGATGGCTAGCATATAAATTGAGAAAGGAGAAGGAATCAAGAAAAATACTGAAGCTAATAGATGATCAAGGCCAAGTTTGTTATGGCAATAAGGAAAAAAAGGAAATTATTCGAGATTTCTATGGACAACTATATAAACAAGAGAATATTGATGAGGAAAAAGTCAAACAATATTTACAGAATTCTAACTTAACGAAGATACCTAAAGAGACTGAACAAATGCTAGAAAGCAATATAACAATGATGGAATTAAATGAAGCACTTAAGAAACAAAATAATGGGAAAGCATCAGGTCCAGATGGGCTTCCGGCAGAATTCTGTAAAACATTTCAAGAATCATTGAGCATCCCACTGTTAGAAGTTATGAATGAAGTTATGTCAAAGAAGATGATACTCAAAACATGGTCAGAGGCTTATATTACACTTATTCCAAAAGAAGAGGCTGACCCACTGCAAATTAAGAACTATAGACCTATTTCTTTATTGAATGTAGACTATAAAATTTTTGCTTCAATTTTAGCAGAAAGACTTAAAAAATATTTAAATAATTTTATCCATCCAGATCAAAATGGATTTCTGCCAAAGAGACAAATCATAGACAATATGAGAGTAATCTTGGACACTTTGGAATACTATGAGGCTCATCCTAAAAAGCAAATAGCTTAGATATTCCTAGATGCTCAAAAGGCATTTGACAACGTGAACTGGAGATTTATGTTATCACTATTGGAACAGATGGGTTTTGTCAAAAAATTTATTCAAGCAATAGAAGCCATATACAATAAACAGACAGCAAAGGTAATGATGGAGGGAGAACTTACAGATTTTATTAATATAAGAAAAGGCACAAGACAAGGGTGTCCCCTATCTCCTTTGCTATTTGTGTTGACTTTGGAAGTGTTGAACAGAAATATTAGGGATGATAAAAGCATAAAAGGAATGAAAATTAAAAAGGAAGAATTCAAACTACAAGCTTTTGCTGATGACTTAGCTTTTATTCTGGAAGACCCGCTAGAAACAGCTCCAAAGTTATTGGAAAAGATAGAGACATATGGTGAGATGGCTGGTTTGAAAATAAATAAAGATAAAACAAAGATTTTGACAAAGAACATGCTCCTGAGACAAAGAGAAGAACTGGCAGACCTTTTGAAAATCCAAGTTACAAATAAGGTTAAGTATCTGGGGATATATTTGACAGCAAGATGTTGCACATTAAAAGAGAATAATTATATTAAACTCAAACAACAGATAGCTACAGATTTGAAGAAATGGGAAAACTTGCAATTGTCATTAATAGGGAGAATTTCAACAATCAAGATGAATATTTTACCCAGAATTCTATTTCTGTACCAAACAATACCAATTAGGCTTGGAAAAGACTATTTTGAAGATTTAAATAAAATCATGTTGAAGTTTATATGGCAAGGTAAAAAAGCGAGAATAAAGCTAAAGCTTTTGCAAGACGCTAGATTTAGAGGAGGTTTTGGCCTGCCTAATTGGGAATTGTATTATCAAGCTGCAAGTTTGATGTGGGTCAAAGAATGGATAACATTAAGAAAGCATAGATTGTTGACATTAGAAGGGCATGATTTGCTGTTGGGCTGGCATGCTTTTTTATGGTATAAGGGAACTAAAACACAGGGTTATTTTAGAAGACATTATATACGGGAGTCTTTGTGGTTAAACTGGGAGAAGATAAAAAGACAATGTTATTTGAAAATTCCAGTTTGGTTATCGACTATTGAAGCATTTTCCTATCCTATAATTTATAAGAAGGAACAAACAGTTAGATATGGGGAACTATTGGATGAAAAGGGTGAACTTAAATCGATCCAAAACTGAGAGGAACAAGGTATAATGATGAATTGGTTTTCATATGCGCAAATACATTCAAGGTATGATGAAGATTTTAAAACGGAGGGATTCTGTTCTGTACCTTCATTTGCATTTTTGAAACCCTGCGTTTTGATTCGTCAAAGCGTGGGGTGATCTGATTGGTTTAGCGAGCTGTGCTGATTGGCCTGCTGAGAATCTCCCGCGATTGGCGGATACGAATCGCGGGAGATTCAAAGTGGTGCCATTGGCCCCGGCCGCTGTGGCTTTAGAATAAAAAGCCGCAAGTTTCTCCTTGGAGCCAGATCGGTTCCGGGGGCCTAATAAAGAGCTGAAACCACAGTCACTGCCTCCTGGTCTCCTTGCTGAACGGACACGACACTGGCGACGAGGGTGGGATACCAAGGCTGAACTCCATCGAGCACGTGTCCACCGGAAGCAAGACCGACGAGATGGCCAGCATCGCTCCGCCCGCACCCTTCAACCCCATTAGCGAGGACTGGGAATCCTACACGGACAGATTCCTCATGTTCCTTGAATGCAGCAACATGAAGGGCGCCACTGGGCCGAAAAAAGCGAGCTGTTTTCCTGACACAATGCGGGCCCGCAGTGTTCAAGATGGCGAAAGCCCTCGCGAAATCCGCCGACGTCAAAGCAATGGACTGGGATGACCTCAAGCCCTTGCTCCGCAACCACTATGCCCCCACCGTGCCCACCCTCATCAGGCGGCACGACTTCTACTGGCGGGACCAGAGACCAGGCAAAAGCATCAGCGACTTTGTTGCCGAGTTGCGGAACCTAGGAGGCATGTGCGGATTCTCCGACATGGACAAGGCCCGACGGGACCGAGTCATGCTCGGACTTCGGGATCCAGTCCTCCAGAGCTGACTGATGCCCAAAGGCGACATCGCCCTCTCCGATGCCATCGCTGAAACCACCGCAGCCAAGGCTACCCAGAAATCGGCGAACCGCATGCGGAGATTGGACGCCGGGGACCGCACCGCAACCACCGACTCAGGATGGCCGACTGAGGCCCAACCGGAAGCAAGTCACCACGAGACCACCACCCACCATGGCGAATTCCACTCCGCCTCCGACACCTCGGACGAGGAGGAGGAAATCCACCGGCTCCAGGTGGGATGCAACCAGCGCAATCGGCGGGGTCATTAGTCAGGGACCGTGTGTGCCAGTTGCGGAGGTGACCACCCGAGATTGGAGTGCCATTTCTTCGACGCAGTCTGCCGGCATTGCGACAAAAAGGGCCACATCGCCCGCGTCTGCCGACTAAAGAAAGCCTACAGCCCCAGACGGCAGGACCACAGCGAGCGGAGACAGGACAGCACACCCCCCAGAGCCAGAGATCGCCCAGCTGACAGCCGATGGGACTGGAGCGGGTGAACCTGACGAGGCAGAGAGACCCGACGGAAGGAGGAAACCCACCAGATGGTCATCATTGGCCACGCATCAACCACCGATGCCCGAAAAGTCTATGTGGAGGTAGGCATCGAAGGCAAGCCATGCAGGATGGAGGTGGATTCCGGGTCCTACCTCTCCATGGTCGCCTGGCAAGAAAGCAAACACTTGGTGCCCACCATCCACAAGAAGGGACTGGAGAACCAGAGACTAATTATCAAAGACTACCAGGGAAACCGAATCCCAGTAATCGGAACCGGACAATTCAAAGTAACATTTAAGGGCCGCACGGCAAAGCTTCCCCTAACAATCGTGGACCGAGACCGGCCCAGCCTTTTGGGACTGCAATGGTTTGCGCCGCTTGGCATCGAAGTCACGGGCATCAACCACATCGCCGAGACTGATTGGGAGCAGCAACTGGCACGGGACTTCCACGAAGTGTTCGATGGCACCTTAGGCAAGTACCGAGGGCCCCCTATCTCCTTCAGCCTAGACCCTAACATTCCCCCGAGACGCCTAAAACCACGGCGGGTACCCTTTGCACTCCGGCCAAAAATTGATGAGCAAATTGACAAGCTCGTCAAGCAAGGGGTCCTACAACCAATTGATCATGCCCGGTGCGAGACCCCAATAGTCACCCCAGTCAAGCCCGATGGGTCGGTGAGAATCTGCGGGGACTATAAGGCCACCCTAAATTGTGCCTTGCAACAAAGCGCCTACCCCGTCCCAGTAGTGCAGCACCTTCTACACTCACTGGGGGGAGGCAAGGTTTTTGCGAAGCTCGACCTGGCCCAAGCATACCAACAGCTGCCGGTCAACGCAGAAACCGCAGAGGTGCAAACCATAGTCACTCACCGGGGAGCTTTCCGATGTAACCAACTCCAGTTTGGAGTCAGCGTGGCACCTGGAATTTTCCAAAGACTCATGGAGAGACTCTTGCAGGGCATCAAGGGGGTGGTGCCCTACTTCGATGATGTGCTGGTATCGGCTACCAACCAGCAAGAACTAGAGGGTCGGCTAAGGGAGGTGTTAATCAAATTCAAGGAAACCGGGCTAAAGGTGAAGAGGGAAAAGTGCCAACTTTACAGAGCGGGTCGAATTCCTGGGATACTTCCTAGACCGGCATCCACCCCACCGAAACTAAAATCAGAGCCATTAAGGAGGCTTCCACACCCAGGACTAAAACAGAGCTGCAGGCGTTTCTGGGACTGCTTAATTTTTACAATGTTTTCCTGCCCCAGAAGGCAACCGCGGCGGAGCCTTTGCATAGGCTCTTGGACAAGGCGGCTACCTGGACTTGGGGGAAATGCGAGGAAGCTGCCTTCAGGAGAACCAAGGACCTGCTCACCTCGGATGTCGTCCTCATCCAATACAATGAGACCCTACCACTCGCCGTCACATGCGACACCTCACCCTTCGGCGTCAGCGCCGTCCTCAGCCACACAATCCCGGATGGAAGAGAAGCATCCATCACTTTCTTCTCCAGGACACTCACCAAACCGGAGAGGAACTATAGCCAGCTGGACAAGGAGGCCCTAGCCATCGTCGCAGCAGTGAAAAGGTTCCATGAGTACCTCTACGGCCGCACCGTCACAATCATCATGGACCACAAGCCGTTGCTGGGCATCCTGGCAGGAAATGGGGCCATCCCAAACATTTTATCTCCCAGGATGACAAGATGGTGCGAATTCCTTGCTGCCTACAGCTACCGGCTGACACACCGACCCGGTAAGACTATTACACATGCAACGCTTTGAGCCACTCACTGGTACCCGACCTAGACACCGACCCAGCACCCACAACAAGCACCCTCAGCATAGAGACTCTGCCTGATCTACCCATAGCCGCGTCAGACATTGCCCGAGAAACCAATAAAGACAAACGTCTGGCGCGGGTGTTACATTGGGTAGAAAAAGGGTGGCCGGAAAAGGACAACGACGAAGCATTCAAAACATTCTGGAACCGGCAAATGGAACTTTCGCTGCAAAAAGGGTGTGTACTGTGGGGGGATAGGGTGGTTATCCCGGAAAAACTGCAAGGGAAGGTATTGGGGTTGTTACACGAGGGGCACCCGGGCACAGTTAGAACGAAAGCCCTGGTCAGAAGTTATGCTTGGTGGCCAGGGATGGATAAGCAAATCGAGGCCTGGGTGGCAAGGTGTCAACGCTGCCAAGAAACCAGACCGAGCCCTCCCGCAGCACCTATCCTGGAATGGGAAACCCCCAGGGGACCCTGGTCTAGGGTCCACATAGACTTTGCCGGGCCCACCAAGAGACATACATTCCTAGTAACTGTAGATGCTTACTCCAACTGGCTGGAGGTAAGCAACATGAAATCCACTACCACAGAGGCCGTAACCAAGGAACTTTGCAAACTATTCGCAACCCACAGCCTCCCAGATGTCATCGTGTCGGACAACGGGGCCCAATTCACCTCGCTGGAATTTAAAAAATTCCTAGCGGAACGGGGCATATGACACGCACTGACAGCTCTGGCGCATCCGGCGGCGAATGGAAGGGCGGAACGGATGGTTCAATTCACGAAAAAAACCATCCAGAAAATTGAACACGGGGAAATCCAAGACAAAATAAATAAAATGCTTTTTATCCAACATATAACCTCGAACACAACAACGAACAAAAGCCCGGCAGAGCTACTGATGGGGAAGAAAATAAGGTCCCCACTCGACAGACTGCACCCCACATACAACCCGGAAAAACCCCCAAACTCCTCCAGCAAGCACCGGTCTTTTGCACCAGGTGACGCCGTCTACGCAAAAAACCTAACCGGAGACCCACTATGGGTACCAGCAACCATAACCCAACTGACAGGTCCCCACTCGTACCGGCTGCAAACAACCAACAGACGAGCATGGAAATGCCACATCGATCAAATAAGATCGAGAACGGCCACAAGAAACACAACTGACATGCAACCAGAGACAGAAAATCCCCTTAACACAAGCCAAAAGGGGAGGGAGTACCCCGGGAACCAAAACCCAGAAGAAAACCAACCATACTCACCAGCAAGCAGCCAGCTTGAAGCCTCACCAGGGAGAAGCAGCCAGGCCAGCTCTACCAGCCCAGAAAGACCAGGAAGGAGCGGCGAGAACCGCAGCTCAACCAGCCTGGGTAGACCGGGAGGGAGCTGCGACAAGCAGCCTGGCAAGGCCTACCAGTTGGTTCCATCGACGAGGCCAAGAGACACAGAGAACCCGACCGAACCGGCCGGGAGCCCACCAACGACTGACCTGCGCAGGTCCAGTAGGCAACTCCGGAGCCCCGCCTACTTATGGGACTACGTTACGTAGGACCAAACCAAGAGGGGAGGGGTGTTCTGTACCTTCATTTGCATTCTTGAAACCCCGCGTTTTGATTGGTCAAAGCGCGGGGTGATCTGATTGGTTTAGCGAGCTGCGCTGATTAGCCCGCTGAGAGTCTCCCGTGATTGGCGGATACGAATCGCGGGAGATTCAAAGTGGTGCCATTGGCCGCGGCCGCCACGGCTTGAGAATAAAAAGCCGCAAGTTTCCCCTTGGAGCCAGATCGGTTCCGGTGGCCTAATAAAGAGCTGAAACCACAGTCACTGCCTCCTTGTCTCCTTGTCGAACGGACATGACAGATTCTATGATAAACGGACTGATTTAGATAAGATCTTGATGGGTACTGATGAGAAGGTGATTAAAAAATTATATGGTTATTTACTGGGAATTAAATTAGAGGAAGAACAAGTTAAAGAAACTATGATTGTTTGGGGGAAGAATTTTGGATATGGGATTGATTTAGAGAAATGGCAAAAATTGTGGTCTCAAAATTATAAAATGACAATGTCAATAGCATGTAAAGAAAACTTGTATAAGATGTTTTACAGGTGGCACTTTCCCCCGACAAGAATAGCAAGAATGTTTAAGAACAAATCTGGGATAGACAGATGTTATTATTTGATGATATCATTGCAGAATGTAAGCTGTCCAAGTAAAGCTGTCTTTTGCAGTTAACTGATAGTGATTTTGTCACTGCTGAAAGTGTTCAAGTGGTACTCCAATTGTTTTGGGATTGCACCCAAGTTGCCTATTACTATTGGTACCATCGTTGCTTTCTTTTGCCCCAGCTGTTCTGTTTCTATTTGCACTCATTGTATTTTGTGAATTATTATTATTATATTACAATAATTAAACTTTAGACAATGTAATATGAAAAAACAAATAGAAGAACCTCTAACTTGGTATTTATAATACATATATAGAAGGGTGTTTTTTAGAGATATCTGGGAGCTGGAATGCCAAATCAAAATTGAAATAAAAACTTGGCTTTCCATTTTGGTAACTGTTTTCATTTATATTTGTCTCCTTCAAAGTTAAACAAATTACTTTAAAAAGGTTCGTTGGAAGGATAATGTGACAAATAAACTGTTATATGTTCACAAATTATTTATGAGTTATTTGAGTATATGAATTATGACAGTTGTTGGAGAAGCTGTCAAGGGCATGAACATTCATGTGGAGTGGTTTTATAAAGAAGTGTCCCTTTGGGGGAATAAATTTTTTTCAGATTTTAAATATTACTAATTAACATTCCCAACACTGATTGTCTGGATTTCTACAAATATATGATCAGACAAATAAGAATTTGGACAGGATATTTAAAACCAACGATTTATAGTTGCTCATGTAACCACCATTTCTAGACTGTATAGGAAAACAGAGATAAAGTTGGTGAAAGTAGGCAAGAATTTCTGCTTTGTATTTACAAACTATAGAATAATTTCTCCTTTATGTGAATTGTGATAAATAGTATTACAGATACTTTCTTTTTAAATATTCTAAGCAGAACTATTCCTGACAACCCATTCAAGCTGGTTCTCACATTTTCAGAACATTTTGCTGCCGAGATATTTTTTTCACGTGGCATTTGTCACAGGATCAAGAATCCATCTTAACGCTGTTTTCTCTTAACTAGCTTTGTGGAATGCGGATATTGGTGTGGTCATAAGTAAAAAGAGATTACTTACCAAAATATTATTCTCAACTACAGTTCTAGATGCTTTAAGAAATGCAATAAGAATTCAGTATGGACTTTCTTTGATCCAGCAAAAGTTTTTGATGTCAGTTTTGGGGAATCTTTCCTTGAAGCAGAAGAAAATCAAACCTTTCAGTCAGTAATCTTTCAATACCATAAACAGAAGAATTAGTTTGTTTTCTCTCTTCATTATCATCCTCTGCTTACAGATAACAATATTAGCATTGGCTAATTCTTACAGTCTTTAAATTCCCCTAAGTCTTTATCGCACAAAACAAAAATAAAGCACTGTGCCATGGCCATTGAAAATTCTAGCCCTTGAGATTCTTGAGACGGAGTTGACAGAATCAGGTAATCCAGTTGTAAGTCACAAATTGCACTGCTCTCTTGAAATGTAATCAAACCTGCTTTTTTGTTGTCTTGGTTTGGTTTGTTTCCAGAAAGTTGCTTTAAAATAACAGCTGGGATATAAATATAGTGATTGAGTTTTAAAATGATAGTTATTTTTCATTTGCCCACTATACATGGACCTGTAAGATCTCCTCTTGGCACAAACTCTGTTCAAAAGCTGCAAATCTGAGGATATGTTCTTTTTCAACAGAGTCCTCAATCTTTTTGTCAACTAGATCTTTCCTCCTCCTCTCTTTCCTCCTCTGTCTCTGCATGCTAGTGTGATAATGTCCAAATATAGATGAACTCTACCCAAAAAAAAAAGCCTTTCATAAACATTTTGAGCATTCAGAGTGTAGCTGGGCCAGAGCAAAAATATGAAGGAAAATAGTTTTTGTTTTATAAATTTGAAAATGCTTAATACAAAAGCATAGGTAATGCACATTTTAAAAAGCATATGGTAAAATAATAGATTATGAGACACATCCAAAAACTATCTTTTATTTGGTGACATTAGACTTTTATTTGGGGTATGGCTGGGCGTTAATTGGAAATGCTGTAGTAATGAATTCTGAAAGATAACTGGCTGACTTTTGATGTAAATGTAGTGGATGATCTTATAGCCAACAAGAGGTTCCAAATTTCTTTTTGCAGGTGCCATACCTCTTGAAATTCTTGTAATACAGCAGCAAATTGCCAAACCCTGTCCCCTTCCCAAAAGTCCATTTATACTTATTTTCAGTGGAAAAAAAAACAGGTGTGAAAACAGTAGGAAAAAGTTTAATACACTCACAAGAGAAAATATAATTACAAAAAAAAAAACAAAACCCACATCTCTAAGAAGGCCTGGTCAGTCCCATTGTAATCTTCAGGTACAAAATTTTCCCACCATGGAAATTTTGTCTGCCATGTTTAAAAAGCTCAAAGCACTCTTATGCAGCATTATGAGGCATCTCTGCTGTTGATTTCAAGGTGACATAAAGAAATAAATTAGCTGGATATCAAAGTTGTCCAACACAAGAGGAGCTAGAAAAGAATACCATCTGCCCTAATTAAGTGCTTAATTCATGCGGTAGAGATTCATGAATTAGCCAAGACTTTATTTGAATTTCAACTGCAACGCAACAAGGTTTAATTCAAAGTGATCAGATATAACAGAGTCAAGCGTAAGCTTGTAATGTGAGAGCATTAAAATGTTTCTAAGTGCTTTAAATTTGGGCAGAATGGTATAAAAACAGCTTTTACATGACCTTTTGATGACATTAAGAATAATAGAATATGGAAATATGGAAATGGAAGGAGTCATTTAGACATAAAATCCAACTTCTTTTTTTTAAAAAACAAATTTTTTATTGGTTTTTAAAAACAAACATAAACAAACAAAACATAAAAACATCAAGCCATCTTCCATAGGTGTACATACAGTGTGCCAGTTGGTTTACAAATTGTTTTGTGCTTCCATTTCGTAGTCTTCAGTTACAATTACATTGCATATAATCTCATATTGTCAATTAAAAATTAAATACCTTAGTATCATGATTAATCAATCATTTGACTACACTTTTATTCATTCATGTTTTACAAGATAATCATAATTCACTTAGTTTATTATATAACAGTTCATATTATCACCCCAAATTTATCCTAAAATCATTTTGTAGATATAATAAGAAAGAAGTACATCTTTATATATTTATTAGTTTCTAAAAGTCTACATATTTCATTACTGTATTTTATTGTCTAACCATTGATAGAAAAGATCCCAAATTTTATAAAATTGTTTATCCTCTTGTTCTCTAATTTCAAATGTCAATCTACTCATTTCAGCACATTCCAATATTTTCTTAATGATTTCTTCCTGTGATGGTATTTTCTCATTTTTCCAGTTTTTAGCAAATACAATCCTAGCCATGGTTAATACATTTACTATCAGGTATTTCAAGTCTTTACTGTATATTTTAGGTAAAATTCCCAATAAAAATATCTCTGATTTCAAGTCTATATGTTTTTTTGTCATTTTTTCCAACCACATGTGGATTTTAGTCCAGTATTTTTTTAGCATCTGCACAAGTCCACCACATATGGTAATATGAGCCAGGTGTCTGATGACATTTCCAACACTTTTCAGATTTATTCTTGAACATTCTTGCTATTCTTGTCAGGGGAAAATGCCACCTGTAAAACATCTTATACAAATTTTCTTTATATGCTGTTGACATTGTCATTTTATAATTTTGAGACCACAATTTTTGCCATTTCTCTAAATCGATCCCATATCCAAAATTCTTCCCCCAAGCAATCATAGTTTCTTCAACTTATTCTTCTTCTAGTTTAATTTCTAATAAATATCCATACAATTTTTAAATCACCTTTTCATCAGTACCTGTCAAAATCTTATCTAAGTCAGTCAATTTATCATAGAAACCTTCTGTTTTAGAATCTTTATCATACCTTGAGTTATTTGTGCATATGAAAACCAATTCATCTTTATTCCTTGTTCCTCTAGTTTTTGTATAGATTTAAGTTCACCCTTTTCATTCAATATTTCAGCATATCTAACTGTTTGTTCCTTTTTGTATATTATAAGATAAGAAAATGCTTCAATAATCGATAACCAGACTGGAATTTTCAAATAACATTGTCTTTTAATATTCTCCCAGTTTAACCACAGAGACTTCCGTATATAATGTCTTCTAAAATACCCCTGTGTTTTAGTTCCTTTATACCATAAAAAAGCATGCCACCCCAACAACAAATCACGTCCTTCTAATGTCAACAATCTAGTATTTCTTAGTGTTATCCATTTCTTAACCCACATCAGATTTGTAGCTTGGTAGTACAACTCCCAATTAGGCAAACCAAATCCTCCTCTAATTCTAGCATCTTGCAAAAGTTTTAACTTTATTCTCGCTTTGTTACCTTGCCATATATATTTCAACAGTTTTATTTAAATCTTCAAAGTTGTCTTTTCCAAGCCTAATTGGAATTGTTTAAACAAGTATAAAATTCTGGGTAATATATTCATCTTGATTGTTGAAATTTTCCCTATTAGCATCAGTTGTAAATTTTCCCATTTCGCCAAATCTAGCGTGATCTGCTGTTTAAGTTCAATATAATTATTCTCTTTTAATGTACTACTTGCTTGCTGTCAAATATATCCCCAAGTACTTAATCTTATTTGTGACCTGAATTTTCAATAGGTCTGCCAGTTCTTCCTTTTGTCTTAATAGCATATTCTTTGTCAAAATCTTTGTCTTATCTTTATTTATTTTCAAACCAGCCACCTTTCCATATGTCTCTATCTTTTCTATCAATTTTGATGCTGTTTCTGAAGGGTCTTCTAAGATAAAAACCAGATCATCCACAAAGGCTTGCAGCTTAAATTTTTCCTTTTTGATTTTCATTCCTTTTATATTCTTTTCATCTCTAATATTTCTGTTTAGCACTTCCAAAGTTAACACAAACAACAAAGGTGATAGTGGGCACCCTTGTCTTGTTCCTTTTCTTATATTGATCGAGTCTGTCACTTCTCCCTCTATCATTACCTTTGCCGTTTGCTTATAGTATATAGCTTCTATTTCTTGAATAAATTTTCTAGCAAAACCCATCTGTTCCAACAATAATAACATGAATCGCCAATTCACATTATCAGATGCCTTCTAGAAATATCAGAGCCATTTATTTTTCAGGATGTACTTCGTAGTATTCCAAGGTGTCCAAGGTTACTTTCATATTGTCTTTAATTTGTCTCTTTGGCAGAAATCCATTTTGATCAGGATGGATAAAATTATTTAAATATTTTTTAAGTCTTTCTGCCAATATTGAAGCAAAAATTTTATAATCTGCATTTAGTAGAGAAATGTTCTTATAGTTTAGTAGAGAAATGTTCTTATAGTTCTTAATTTGTAATGGGTCGGCTTCCTCTTTTGGAATAAGTGTAATATAGGCTTCTGACCATGATTTAGGTATCTTCTTCTTTAACATAACTTCATTCATAACTTCTGGAAGATTCAATGATTCTTGTAATATTTTGTAAAATTCTGCCGGAGGTCCATCTGGGCCAGGTGCCTTTCCATTATTTTGCTTCTTAAGTGCTTTAGTTAACTCCATCATCGTTATATTGCGGAGCTGGTGTCACGATGATATGGCATGCGATCTTGGAGGTCTGAGATCGCTGCCAATATCTTTGCTCCTGGATGGTCTTATCAGATCTAAACCATCCCAAAGAGATGGTGACAGTGAAGAGCACATCCTGTCAATCCCAGGGATACCTCAAAGTCCCTGGTAGATCCGGGAGAAGCTCTTCTTGCCAGCAGCAAAGAGGCAGCCATTAAAGCTGCTGAAGTTGGGACAGCTCCGAAACGGAAGAGAGCAGAAAGAGTAAGTGTGCCGGTTTGGTGAGAACTTTTTTTTTTAATTCTAAGATCTGAAAGGACATCCTAAGGAAAAGAAAGAATCTGTAAAAGTTTTGACAGAAGTGATTAAGCGGCAATTTTAAACAGGAATGTCAAAGTAATGTTTTTTTTCCTCATTGCTGGATTTTCTATATATGATCTTATATTTTGAAACTGGACTGGTTTTTTCATTTATATCTATTTTTTTCTTCTTCTCCTTTTTGATTTTGTAATATTTTAGGCTAGAGGCTCCATTTAGTTATTTCATTTTTAAAAAATATTTTTTTCTTTTTTCTTTTATTAATTCTTATTATATCCTGCTCGGAAAAGGAGGGGGAAAGTGAGAGCAAAGAAACTTTTTAACACTGCCAACTAGAGGCTTGAAAATATTCTATTTCCCTGTGATCAGACAAAGCTGAGAAAGAAAGAACTGGGACTCTTTTTCAAGGACATTGCTATTTGATAAGATAGAGGGAAGAGCATGAGAGAGTATTATTGCAGGTGCTCTTCTGGGTTTCTATCAACAGCTGGAGTCTGATGTTGAAACCTCGGGCGGGGGAAGGTGATAAGTTTTTGGAGAAGAGAGTTATAATAAGAGCCTTGGATAATTAAACAAAGTGCAGTGTGCCTTTTTTACTTTTTCTAAGTTGTGCTATCCCCCCTCATCTGCTTTATTGTATTTCTTTTTATCTTTTTCTTTTTTGTAATAACTATATGGGTTTTTGGCTTTGTTGGAGCTTGTCTTTGTTTTTTTCTTTTTCTTTGGAAATCCAATCTCTACATTTGCTTTTTATTTCAAAGGGAAAGCCTTAAAACCCTTTTTTTTTCTTCCTTTCCTGGTATTTTTGTTTTTTCGTCTACCTTTCTGGTTTATTCTTATGTACTTTTTTCTATTTGAGATCTTTCAATTGGATTAAGGTGTTGAAGAACCTGAAGAATTTTTCCTTTTCCTTTTTTTCCTTTTTCTTTTTTCTTAAGTCTTTTTCTTCATCGAACTATTGATTGGATTAAGGTATACAAGAACCGGAAGAAATTTTGTCCTCCCTTTTTTTTTCTTTTTTTTAAATTATTATTAAAACTCTTCCCACAACTACTACTAACAGCCAAAAAAAACACACTACTGTCTCTCACATTGATAATGTTATCATTAGGCCTCAACTTATGACTATAATGGAGACTCTTTCTTATGGTCATAGGTTGTGACAGTTGCAAAATATGTCATGTGATTGATTTGATTTTGCAATTTTTTGGTGGCCATTGTTGAGCAAATCGCCATGATTGTTAAGTGAATCTGCAGTTGTTAAGTGAACACAGTGGTCATTAAGCAAACCTGCAAAAAAGGGTTGCAAATTGCAGTCATGTGACCATAGAACACTGCAAATTGCCATAAATGCAGACCAGTTACTAAGTGTCCATAATGTGGTCACATGTCTGTCAGAACTTCAAAACTAGATTTTAAGTATCTTTTAGGCAGTTTGTTGTAATTTTGAATTATTGGTCACTAAGTGATTGGTCATTTTTTTAAGGATTTGGCTCTAAAGCAGTTCACCATAGACTGAACTATTACATGACAAAAATTAAAGTACCAGAGAGATTACCTAAGGTACTATAAATGGGCACCAGTCAATAATGATATCAGTTTTAGATAAAAGAAGTCATAAAAAGTTTACAGCAATAAATTAAAGTAGAATAAAATTGATAGACGATGAGGAGTTGCAAAAGTAAAAGTAAGGAATTTGTATTGAGTATGGAATAAAGAATGGGAATTATGGACACAATTGACTAATGAAAAAGGTGGCTATCTTTTCTGTTACACTTCTGGATGAAGAACTAAGAAGGGAAGAAATGAATGAAATTAGCAGCAGCACCAAAAATAAGTTGTAGCAGTGAAGATCATAGTTGTCTATAGGATAAACAGGAATAAAATTTCAGTCAAAAGATGAAGAAGAAAGGGATTATTTCTTGCAATTCTGAATAATAATAAAAAAAACTATTTGATTGTAGTAATAAAATTTAGATTTTCATAATTACTATTTATTTTTGAAATTATTTCATGCATTACCCAGGCATTATTTTGCATTAAGAGCACAGTGGTTAAGTGCAGTATTGCAGGCTGACTCTGCCCACTGCCAGGAGTTCAATTCTAAGCAGCTCAAGGTTAATTCAGCCTTCCATCCTTCCAAAATCTGTAAAATGAGGATACAGATTGTTGCGGTTAATATACTGACTCTGTAAACTGCTTAGAGCCATGATAGCAAACCTATGGCATGAGTGCCACAGGTAACATGCAGAGCCCTCTCTGCGGGTATGCGAGCCGTTGCCCGAGCTCAGCTTCACTGCGCATGAGTGCATTCCTCCTGCCGGCCAGCTGATTTTTGGGTCTCTGCTGTGCATGTGTGGGGGCAGGAGGCATGCAGGAGATGCATGCACATATGTGGAGGTGGGAGAGCACGGGGGTTTGCATGTGCATGATCTCCCACAGCCCTTTTTTTTCCCAGGAGGTTGGAAGAAGGTGCACTAGGCCCAAAACGGGGAGTAGGGTGATCGCTCGCGTATGTGTAGGGCATGGAGGGAGCACGGGGGCTCGTGTCCATATACGCAGGAGGTGGGAGATGCATGTACATTACATTATGGGTGTGGACACGTGCGCATACTGTCGCATGCGCGCACATGCACTTTTGGCACACTGTGACAAAAAGATTAGGCATCACTGGCTTAGAGAGTGCTTTAAAGCTCTATGAAGCAGTATATAAGTCTAAGTGCTATTACTATTATTTCACCAATTTGATTTACAAATTAAGCAAATAAAGGAAAAGGAAGTATCTGAAATAGGTAAGGATAAAAACATATGAGCAGATCCAAAAACTTTAGAAGAGGAAAAACATTTGGAAGGTAGGAAGGAAGCATTACAAATTTGGCATAATTTATGGTGTGACATGCAATTGAAATATAATTTTAGGGTTATTCAGTTAAAATATCTCGTATACACTTACTGAAGACTTTCAATTATCTCCTACTTCCATCCCCTGTCAGCACTTGGAAATAATTGCACAATCTGATGAAATTTAATTGAATTTAACTGGAGTGGCTTTCATGAAAGTATCTATAGGGTTACAGTTCAATGTGGTATACAGTATAGATATGGTAAGGTATAAGTGGAAAAGGGAGGCAGATTGGCAGAATAAAAATATAAATTTGAACTGCAGATCTTGATCTAAGTGTTAGAGCTTTCAGCAAAGCTGTGGGCTAAGGTCACCATCTCCAGAGAAAAGTTGACACCTGTGATACGCAGTAGTAGCTGTTATTTTGCAATACATGAAAGGATGAAACCTTTGGTCATGCAGAGGCAAAGATGTTTTTAAAACCTAAGTGACAGAGAGAAATCTAAGCTCTCCTCCAACAAGGTCTATCTATCTTGATACTAGAAAATGTTCTTGAATATTAGCTGGTTTTGCAGTCATTGAAGTATACTTACACTGAGATCCTCGAAGAAGAGTTTTTTAAACAGGAGGTTTTGTTCAGAATTTAATACAGGTTTTTCTGTGTCAGGTTAGAACAGAGGGAAGAGTGTAATTCACAGGAAGATTTCCCCCACTCCGTTTTCACAATGAATATTTTAACATTTTTCTAGCTGTCGCTTTTATAGTAACGTACTTTGGCTAGCAATTCACATCATCTTTAATGTATGTACTTCAATATGAGTTTTACACAAATGAGGTTCTCAGTTTGACATGAAAACTTGTCATGAAGGCAACATTATGACTGAACTTGAAGAAATACTTTCTAAAGTAAGAAGCCTCAAAAAATTGAATCATAAATAAAAATTTCAAATTAAATGTAGCCAAGTTTACTTCTAGAGCAGAGAGTTTGAATGGTTTTATATTTTGATAAGGAGAGCTAGTCCTAGAATAGAATAGAATAGAATAGAATAGAATAGAATAGAATAGAATAGAATAGAATAGAATAGAATAGAAGGGACCTTGGAGGTCTTCTAGTCCAACCCCTTGCTTAGGCAGGAAACTCTACATCACTTCAGATAAATGGTTATCCAATCTCTTCTTTAAAAACTTCCAGTGTTGGAGCATTCACAACTTGTGGAGGCAAGTGGTTCCACTGATTAATTGTTCTGTCAGGAAATTTCTCCTTAGTTCTAAGTTGCTTCTCTCCTTGATTAGTTTCCATCCATTGCTTCTTGTCCTGTCCTCAGGTGCTTTGGAGAATAGCTTGACTCCCTCTTCTTCGTGGAAACCCCTGAGATATTGGAACACTGCTATCATGTCTCCCCTATTCCTTCTTTTCATTAAACTAGACATACCCAGTTGCTGCAACCATTCTTCATATGTTTTAGCCTCCAGTCCCCTGCTTTATGAATGTCACAGTTTAAGATTAAGGCTGCATTAGAATCCTGTATCAAGAACTACTTGTGTCCAATACCTCCAGGAGGTCCTCCTAAGACGCCTTATCTTGGTTAACCTCCTCCAGTTTCTCACTATCCTTTGTAAAATGCTAGGGTCAGAACTAGATTATACTATATGTTATAAGTACAGTATGAACAACCCTGAACCAAAATAACTAGTCCTTCCTTCTCTTGAGTTTGATACAGGTAATCCTGACCACCGTTGAGGCCAGCATTTTTGTTGCTATGCGGTATCTGCCATCCCGCATCTAATGGGCGGCTCATGATAGGGAGCGAAGGGAAGAGAAACGACAGGAAGTGAGGTTTCCTCTTGATGAGCGCGCCCCGAATGTCTTGGCACATGCTCTTTTATTGTGCTTTTTTACAAGAAAATGATTTAATCAAAGCTCAAGTCAAACATGGTAATCTCATCAGGATGTGCATGTTTACAAAGCTGCATACCGGACAGATTATTTACAATGTGGATAAGCTTATTAACAACCGTCTAGCTCCTTGTCCCTTGTACGTGCCTTGCAAAGGTCACTGAAGAGACAGAAGTTAATGATTACACGTAAATGATACAATGTTGCAAACACATGAATGATACATAGTTACAACATCTCCTCTGTTTTTATTATTTATGACGAGTCTTCTTCCTCGTCCAAGAAGACAGGAACCATTTTTCTGAAATGTTCGCCGTCCCCGTCATCTAGGCAAGAGTGCGACCCGTCAGCGTCAGGGTTGTCCAAGGAGCGGTAACTCAGCAATGACATTTTTTTTTCTGGTGTTGAGGATATAACATGAGCTTGCAATAGCACATTAACATCAGCAGAGGATAATTGATTTTTTAAAAATTGCAATATTCTATTAAAACAACAAGGTCCTATAATACAAATCAATATAATGATTATTAATGATCCTGCCAATGCAGTTAAAAAGGTTGTAAACCATGGCGAAATAGAAAACAAACCCCCCTGCTATCGGCATAAAGACAACATTCTTCTTTAAGCATAGCACACAATCCCCCTTGTTTTAAAAAATAACAGATCTAAATCTTTACGATTTTGCAAAAGGGGGTACTCCATGGGTACCTGTAGGGATATAAAATTATCAGTTATACACACAAGCCATACTTGAATGCAAAATGATTTGGATTTAACAATTTCATCCCCGTGGACACATGCCATGAGACTGGTGGAACAAGTCCAAACAAAATTATTGCCAGGGATAAAATACATTCCTTTCAGGCGTGATGTTAAAGTTCCTCCTGAAGTGGTGTAGATTGCAGAATATCCCCTGGTTGTGTGGGTGCGTCTGCCAAATCGAATTGAAGTGGTGGGTAGAAGTCTTCTATGCGAGAAAAATTGGTTGTAGAACTTAAACGAACGCCTTGAAAGTCAGTTATAGTCCAAGTAATATTATATCTTCTATGAGGCTTCTGCGGATCGTCATGGACAGTTCTTTTGAAGCGTCGTTTGTTGACAGGATCAGAGTTCGGGTATATAAAAACTTCACAAGCAGGAGAGAGGGCTATGGAGAAGTTAGTTGTAGAACATTTGCGAAATGAGGAGGGAATGTAATTAGTAGAAAAAGGATAATAATTACAATAATGACAATAAAGATTAATTTGGTAATTCATCAAGGATGTTAGTTGGGGTGGGGAAACCCATAATACAATAGAAGGACATCTAGGTCCCCTTATGTTTTAGATTGAATAGAGGAAAAGATTTTAAGGCTCCTTTCCATAGGAAGAGTAAAGAAGGAACAAAAGAGCGAGTGGTAGAGTGTTCTTTAAATAAAACAGAAGTGACAGAGTGAAAACTACGGGTAGCATTTTCATGACGTACCCACATGGAACAAGTATAATAGCCTTCTGTTAATGAAATGGTTTTAACACGAATAGTCTTTTGACAGGAAGCATAGGTTTCGTTGAAGTAAGATAGAAATTGCAAAGAAGATATAGGCAAGAATATCAGGAAGAGTTTTAAGATACAGATGTAGCAGAGGAATTCCCATGATAGGGTCTAACCGCCCTACCAGGGATCTAGCAAGTGGTTTTGTCTGGCAGTAAGATCGCAGCGTAGCCTCGTCCCCAAGTGAGAAGCTCAGCGGGACCCTGCCAGGCAGGATCTGGCAATCTGCGATAATATACCAGAGGTCTGTTAGGCGGGGGTGAGGGGGAGGAAAAATGATGCGAAGCAGCAGAAGTGGGAGGAATGCCAGTCAGATTGAGAAAGTTTAAAGTGTAAAGACAAATGTTAAGAGAATTTTGCAATGCTGGGAGGTTCGGGGTTTTTTCCCGCAACAAATATCGATCAAGAGCACGTTTCAGAGATAAGTTCGCTCGTTCCACAATAGCCTGCCCCTGGCTGTTGTAGGGAATCCCAAACTTGTGGGTTACATCCCATCTGTTACAGAAGTCCTGGAAAGCAGAACTTGTATAGGCAGGTCCATTGTCAGTTTTGATTTCTTTTGGACATCCCAGCGAGGCAAAGGTACGAATTGAATGATTGATGACATGTTTTACAGTTTCTCCCCTTTGAGGAGTGGCCAGAATAAATCCTGAATATGTATCTATGGAAACGTGCAAATATTTCCAAGGGGCAAAAGGTTGATACTGAGTTACATCCATTTGCCAAATTTCACAAGCTTTTAATCCTCTAGGATTTATTCCTATGGGAATGGAATGTCCTTGCTTACTACATGTGGGGCATTGTTGAATAATGGCAGCAGCTTCTGCCTGAGTTAGAGCAAATTGAAAAGTTATCATAACTTGGCGGGGGAAATTCAAACACACTCCCTGCTTCTATTTTATAATGGACTTTTAAAGCCTCCATAATTTTCCTCCAAATGACCAAAATGCCAATAGGTGCACGAGGAGGACTATGGAGATGTTCACCAATTTTTTGCCAAGTGGAAATTTTTAAGGACCCTTCCTCTGAATAATTGGGACAATGTTGCCACACATAAGCCAATAATGTAGCAATAGGTTTCATTTTTACAGGCGAGCCCTTTAAATTAGCAGAATATTTAGAAGAAGCGACTAACTCCCTCAATTCCTTCAGATGCTGCGTCTGTTGTTGAGAAAAGTTTCCACCCATACTTACGAAAGTCGAGACCGTGTTTCAGATCCGATGATGTGCAATTCGCTTCAGGCCTGGCGATGCACAGCTCCCATCGAGCTGATAAGATATGGGCGCGTCGCAACGTATCCCCCTTAGGGAATCACGTCGGGGTCACCAGAATGCGGTATCTGCCATCCTGCATCTGATGGGCGGCTCATGATAGGGAGCGAAGGGAAGAGAAACGACAGGAAGTGAGGTTTCCTCTTGATGAGCGCGCCCCGAATGTCTTGGCACACGCTCTTTTATTGTGCTTTTTTACAAGAAAATGATTTAATCAAAGCTCAAGTCAAACATGGTAATCTCATCAGGATGTGCATGTTTACAAAGCTGCATACCGGACAGATTATTTACAATGTGGATAAGCTTATTAACAACCGTCTAGCTCCTTGTCCCTTGTACGTGCCTTGCAAAGGTCACTGAAGAGACAGAAGTTAATGATTACACATGAACGATACAATGTTGCAAACACATGAATGATACATAGTTGCAATGATACATAGTTGCAAACATATGAATGATACATAGTTACAACATTGCTAAATGAGACATCTCAAGTCAGTTTTGCCTTATTTTATGATGTTTTTTGCCACCGTTGTTAAGTGAATCATTGCAGTTGTTAAGTTAGTAACATGGTTCTTAAGTGAATCCAGCTTCCCCATTGACTTTCCTTGTCAGAAGGTTGTGAGGGAAGACCCCCTCTCCTATAAGAATGAAATATTTTGAGAAATATTAAAAAGGCAGAATATTTCCTGGATGAGAAATGGAAAGTAGCCCCCACCTTTCTTAATAGCCCTAGGTAAATGTCAGCACTTAAGAGATAACAGATAACAGATAATCAAAGTTGGAAGGGACCCTATAGGTCATCTAGTCCAACCTCCCGCCCAAGCGGGACACTGTACACCATTTCTGATAAATGGTAGTCCAATCTCTTCTTGAAAGTTTCAAGTGGCTCTCCCACAACTTCCAAGAGCAAGCTGTTCCATTGGTTGATTGTTCTCACTGTCAGAAAGTTTCTCCTTATTTCCAGGTTGAATCTCTCCTTGTTCAGTTTCCATCCATTATTCCTTGTCAGGCCTACAGGCTCTTTAGAAAATAGCTTGACCCCTCAAATATTGGAAGACTGCTATCATGTCTCCCCTGGTCCTTCTCTTCACTAGACTATCCATGCCCAGTTCCTGTAACTGTTCTTCATATGTTTTAGTCTCCAGTCCCCTAATCAACCTGGTTGCTCTTCTCTGTACTTTTTCTAGAGTCTCAACATCTTTTTTACAATATGGTGACCAAAACTGGATGCAGTACTCTTGGTGTGGTCTTACTAAGGCTTTATAGAGTGGCATTAGTACCTCCCTTGATCTTAATTGTATCCCTCTGTTAATGCAAATTAGAATTGCATTCGTTTTTTTGGCTGCTGCTGCACACTGCTGGCTCATATTTAGCTGGTTGTCCACTAAGACTACAAGATCCTCTCACAGTTACTGCTATTAAGCCTGGTTTCACCCAGTCTATATGTACATTTTTGTATTTTCTTGCCTAAGTGTAGGACTTTACTTTTCTCTACATTGAATTTCATTTTGTTAGATAGGGCCCAGTGTTCTAGTCTGTCAAGATCCATCTGGATCTTGAGCCTATCTTCTTGGGTGTTAGCTATTCCTGCCAGCTTAGTATCATCTGCAAATTTGGTAAGTTCTCCTTCTATTCCCTCTTCTAAGTCGGTAATGAAGATATTGAAGAGGACTGGGCCTAAGATGGAACCTTGTGGCACCCTACTGCTTACTTCCCTCCATGTAGACTTAGACCTATTAAGGACTACTCGTTGAGTACAGTTTGTCAGCCAGTTGTGAGTCCATCTAATGGTGGTGCTATCTATTCTACTTTTTTCTAGCTTACTAAGAAGTAGGTTGTGGTCTACTTTATGGAATGCCTTGCTGAAATCTAAATATACTATGTCCATAGTATTACGCTGGTCTACTAATTTAGTCACTATGTTGGAGAATGAAATAAGATTGGTTTGGCATGATATGTTTTTAACAAACCCGTGCTGACTGTTAGTTATTACTTTACTTGTTTCTAGATGCTGGCAGATCTGGTTTTTTATTATCTTTTCCAATATCTTCCTGGGTATTGATGTTAAGCTGATTGGTCTATAGTTTCCTGGGTCTGTTTTTTTTTTCCTTTTTTGAAGAACCACATCAGCTCCTTTCCAGTTCTCTGTTAGTTTCCTGGTGCTCCAGGATTTTTGAAAGATATGGTGCAGTGGTTCTGAGATGACCTCTGCAAGCTCCTTTAAAACTCTGGGATGTAATCCATCAGGCCCCGGTGATTTGTATTCATCAAGATCAGACAGGGGTTAGGGTTAGGGTTAGGGTTAGGGTTAGGGTTAATCTCAGTAGCTTCTTGCTCAGTCTCAGTGATTAATGCTAGGTCATCAGTGAACAATAGCAACAATGAAATTACACCATCACTTTCCTTTTTGAATAAACATGGATCAGCCATGCCAGCTACAAAACCTATCTTTGTTAATTCCTTCACTATGCATTGGTTCCATTCATAGCCTGATTGCTTCAATCCATATAGACTCTTTTTTAATCTGCAGCAACCAGTTTTGTTATCAGTTTTTATCCCCAAAGGCTTCTTTAAATATAGTATGTTGCAATGGTGCATGAAGATATGCCCTCTCCACATTTAAATGTTTTATTGTGTATTTATTTTTAGCTGCTCTCACTAATGCTGCTTGCGATGTGGTAGCCTTCAGACTAGGTGCAAACACCTTATCATAGTCATTGACTGACTGATTGAACCCTTGTGCTACTAACCTGGCTTTATGGGTAACAGTTCTGTCCACACCTGTCTTCATTTTATAAATCCTACACCCTATGGCATGTTCACCTGGTGGTAACCTGACATTTTCATGTACCTCCAAACTTTGTAAGGATTTCAGTTCCTTATCCATTGCTGCCTGCCAAGTAGCCTGATCCTTAGCAGTTTCAGCTCATTATAGTTAGTTGGAATTATATTTATTTGGCATGCTATACTAGTCTGATATTTATCTTTAAATATTAGCCTGATATCTATCTGGTGGTTGTGTTACATGGGTTGAACATCTAGGCAACTCAGGGCTTACTGGTGAACTCTCCTGTTCCACCTGCTCCTGTTCTTCTACTTCCTCCTGTGCCTGTTCTTCCTCTTTAATGGCAAATGTTGGAATGTTTCTGTTTTTTTTTTTTCATTAGATAGCAGAAACCGTACCATGAGTAATGATCCATTATACTCAAAACATAGCAGGCAACTCCCAAACTGGGTTTCTTAGGACCAGTTATGTCAGAAAAACAACCTCTAAAGGTTCATTGGTCTTAAACCCATTCAGTCTGTTTGCTGGAGTAACCTTGCTTTTCTCCTGATTACAGGCATTACATTTTAAGTATTTGCTACAAGGTTCTACTTTTACTCCCTCTGACAATTTGACAGTTTGTTTTAACATTTTGAAATTAATGTGCCCCAGATGTCTATGCAGTAAATGTATACATTCATCATGTGGCTTTACATTGTTATAAACCAAGTTAGCCATCTGCAGCTGGTCATCATGTATAACATATAAATCATTCTCTATAGTAGCAGTAACACTTTTACCCTCTTTCTCTATTATACAGTTATTTCCCCTAAAGGTTACTACATAACCAATATTAACTAAAGCCCTTACTGATAACAAATTAAATTTCAGTTTATGTACATATAACATAGGTAAATGCTCATTTACACATGAACAATATGCAGTACCTTCACCAGATGTTTCATCTTCCATCCATTTGTCAATGATACATGTTGCTTACTCGTGGACATCTTTACAAATGTCTATTTCTAGTAATGCACTGCGATGCTCCACTATCAACTACCCACAAATCATGGTTTACAGTTGAATTGCTAGACATAGCTAAATTAACATTCTTCTTAGCCTTCTGGTGATTACCAGTATTCTGTCATTTTCCCTTCTTATAGAATCTAGCTATATGTCCCCTAGCCCCATAAGAAAAACATTTCCTAACAGTATAGGCAGTTGAAAACAAATCCTCTTCTTGTGGTTGTTTCTCTCTCAGTTGGTCTCTTTCCAGCCTTCTTCTTGCCTCTTCTAACAATCGTCTGGTTATGTCAGTCAATATCAGTTCATTTCTCGTCAGGACTTCCAGTGAAGATATGCAATCATCGTAACTTTCATCCAGTGAGGAAAGAATGATGTAAACCTGATGTAGCTCTGAAAAAATCAGTTCCTTTTCATGTAGCTTTTGAGAAGTTCTTCTCATGAAGTTCAAATGAGTTAGCATATCTCCACCTTTCAGAAGACGTGCTCTAAACAGTTTACGTGTAAGATGTATGTGTGCACCTACACTGTCACGAACATAAATCCTCTTCAAATTCTCCCAACACCTAGCAGCAGACTTTTCTCCATGAATATGGACTAGCTGCTTGTCACTCAGTGTTAGTCCAATTATACAAAGAGCTCGTTCGTTGTTCCGTTAAGTCAGCTAACTTTTTGACATCGTCCTCATTATCTGGATCCCAAGCATTTACATCCAGTGGATCCTGAACTGCAGCCCAAAACCCTTCCTTATGCAGAAGTATAAGACTTAGTAGAAACAAATATTAAAAAGTAGCTTCCTATCTGCATCCAAAATACAAACTTAATAACTCACCATCCCATGTAATATTACATGCAAGTATGTTTTCTTCCCATAACCCATCCCTTATCCATATGCAAATCCATAAATCATTAACATTGCAGTCAGTTTCAGCAAAAAGTCATTATAGGGACCCCAGATTTATACAAATGTATCGTTTGAATCTTCATCAAACAAGCCAACGTTGTACTTTGCAAATGTTGCAGGGTTTTATTTCCCTTCCATTTTTCTTTTCTTTTTTTCTATCTTGAAGCTTTCTTCAAGACTTCAGCCAACTTCTTTTCTAAATCTTGTAAAAAAAATCCTTATCCAGGTAAAAAAATAGTTCTATCTCTTATCCAGGTCATTTTCTTGACTCGTCATTTGTACCTCCACTTTAGTTATTTTGCCTGTCTTCTAGTGCTTTTTATACAAAAAATGCAGTATGTTCCATTAATGTTCTGATATTTCTGCATCAGGAGAAATTTGCTTCATTTCTTCATATTCTATATCTTCCAAGATGTTCTCTTTCACATCAGTAATTTCTTCCTTAATGTTTTTAGGGCATAATATATCCACAGAAGCGTGAGAATACTATTTTTTGACCCCACTCTTCAAAAATCTCATGAAGTATTTCAAATGTAAAAGCATTTCTGATATTTTACAAATTCCAATGCTGATCAAAAACATAAGACAGACTCTTATTTTCTCTTTATGCCTGGAATCATCTCTAGTTCTGTTTCTATAATATCAACTCTCAAAATACTGTTTTGACTGAAGATAATAAATCAATTGGTTTCACAGATCTACTGTTCATTTATGTAATTATTTCCAAAATTTTGTAGAAAAAGTTCTAATGTTCCATTATTCAAAGTTTGTCTGATCTCTTAATTTATTTATAACTTTTCTTCAATCAGATTCTTATTTAGCTTTTTCCCACTTATTTCTAATTCTCTACATTCTTAAGCATATAGTTGATTTTTATTTTATTCAGGAACAAAGGAAAACTTACCAGATAGTGCTTGAAACAAATTGTTTTGAAGATCTCTGATATCCTTATGGTAGTTGAATAGGTAATTTTCAAAAATAATAATAAAATGGGTGAGCTCAGTGTTCTTTCAAACAGCAGTTCCCAACCTTGGTTATGGGTTGGTGGCCTAGCAGTGGAGGAAGAGGAGAACTGGCCTGTATAAGTTGAGCTGCACAGGCATGTGCACCGATCTCCAATCATACAAGTTGAACTGCAAGCATATGCACACCAGCCCATCAATCATGCAAGTTGAGCTTTGCATGCATGCATGCATGCCCACTGATCACACAAGTCAAGCTGTGTGCATGTGCACCAACCGCCCACTTGCACAACAAGGTGCATGCATGTGTGCTGGCCCCCCACTCATACAAGTTGAGCTGCATACACACATGCAAGTCAAGCTGCATATGCATACACTAGCCCACCACTCACATAATTTGAGCTGTGCGCACGCAGGCACTGGCCAATCTTGGTTCCAAACAGACAGTGGGCCTTGGGCTGGGAGTTGGGGGGGCTGATTTTAAAAGACTTTGATGTACTTGAAAGCATGATGGTTCCTTTCATCTTAGGGTTCTCAAACCTACAGGAACCTGCTATCCTAGTGTCCTGAGAAGAAGCCATCTGGAATACAACTGGGTGACTTCCCTTCCTCTTCTTATTTGGAGATTTTTTGTAAGACCAGTCTGGTCACTGGTCCTTCGGTCTTAGTCATGGTCATTATCTCTGCTCATTCAGAGATGTTTTAGCTCAATATTCCATACCCTGAAACTCACTACTTCTTGCATGTATATACTTTTTTTCCTGATGTCTCTGGCATCCAGGAAAAAGTCAAAACCTGAATTTGCACAGACAAATAATATGTATTTCTAGTCTGTGCAAGCTAACAGATACTCTTTGAAGTTTCAGACAGGATTGCTTTTAATATCTGTATAATCAGAAATTATACTGAATGCTTTTTACGTACAGATATTTGAGCTGCAACTGAATTATGACTTTCCTCATTGTTGATTCTTGCAGATCCCTGTTGTTACATCTTCATTTGTTCTCTCTTAGTAAGGAGAAAGAAAAGAATAACATAACTACTAGTTTTGTCCTCTTTTTCTGACAATAGAACTACCAGGTCTTAATGAGATGGAAAATAAATGTGCAAAATTGATAACATTGATAATAAGATCACTCAGTGAAATGTGTAATAGTTCCACAGATAACTGTACCACCATATTTACATCAAAATATGCATACTATCCATTCAGTACAGGTCATTTGTATATTTTTTTATAACAATAAGGGGAAATGCTTGTTTTTCATAGGAGCAGCAGGGTGGAGGAGAGGAGAGGAGGTCCAAGTAAAATTATACATAAAAGTTCTAAAGCCATGCATTAAATACTATATTAAACATTTGTTGAGCTCTATACCAATGTTCATTCTGTCTCTAAAAAGTTAAGTAAAGTAATGAAGAAACTTGCTTTTTTCAATACCAGAAGGTATTTTAATTGCAACATGTGTGTGGCTTTTTTTTTTTTTTTGCTTGTAGGATATTTAGGATATCTAGTTATTCTGGGGATGTTATTTTAGTTGTTTTGGCAGCCGCAAAATATTATCCAAAACTAGCCTTTTTTTCCTCCCCTTCTAACACTAAAGCTGCAATGTTACTGCATATTCAGTATCTGATGAGGATGATTGGTTTTAAATTCAAAAAGGTTGATACCTAAGTGAGACCATTTCCCAGTACAGTCCATTGATAAAGAAAGAGATAATTATTAAATCTCTCTGATTTAGATGATTTTAAAAACTTCTTGTTGCCTAATCAGTACAAATTCATGTCAACTTCCCACCCCATAGATTAATATAGCATAGTTTAGGCTATATGTATGTTACAAGCAATAACAAATGACATATCCACAGAGCAAAAAAGTTCAGATAATGGAAGCAGACTGTGAAAGCCACAGGTTATAGAGTAAGTCAAACACCTGATGCACACATATGTGGTATCATACTTATGCCCTTTAGAAAACATTCATCCCTTGACAGCTGGGAAATACCAAACTTGAGACAAAGTCCTGGGCAGTTGGTGAATCTGTGACACAAAATTAAGCATAAAAAGAAATAACCACCCCCTGGGCAGTAAAACTGCTGCCAAACTAAAGTGAAGTTAACAGCTTCTTTGCACCAAAGTTATTTTAAAAATGCCAATAGTATCAGCTGGAAAGAAGTGTTTGATAAATATTAGGAATTCAGTAGGAATGAGGAGGAAATTTAGTTCTTTTACTTTCACAAGAAAAGAATTAATCCCCTGGCCAGAAAAGTGCCAGAAGAGTGATCTTGGGAGCAGATAGGCCCTTTGGACACACGACTTGGGCTCTTTAATCTTATTTGCCATTTTTTATCCTGGAATGAAAACTATAATCTGGGGATCCAGGACTATATGCAGCCCCAAACCCCACAGCTCAATCAAAAGCTGCTAGTGAATCATAATTCTTGATGCAACAAAACTGTCCAGTGATGATATTAATTTTAGGTTGACTTTTTTTCTATAGCGGGATGACAACCAGTAGGCTTCCAGAATTCACTAAATGATACATCCAAGAAAAACCAGCATGGACAATGATGAGAAATGCTAGCAACTGTAGTTCCATTTAGAAAATTGTAGGTTCCCTGCCCATGTTTTGACAGGATGTATTAAAACTTTACCTGTTGATTTTCAATTAAAAATGATGCTGCATTGCGTTTTCTCCAAGATATTCCAAATAGTATTTAGCTTTATAATAAACCTGTGACACATTTAAGTTGACATATAGATTTGTAATTTCTAGTCACAGAGCTATTATATGAGTATTCCCATGGTCTGTCCACTACTCTAAGTATTGTATTAGGTCACCAGTCCTGGATGTCTTTTTGGAAGCAGTTTAGCCATTTGCTAAACAAAGAGCATATCTTCTCTATATATTTTAATTTAACCATTTCTTCTTATTATAATTTAGAAAAATGGCAACAAACCCTCCCAAATGTTTGGACAAGGTTGGAACAAATGAAACGTTATATGTTAGAAACACCTGTTAAACGATCTCATGTGGAAAGACGAAAGAAACTCTTATTTTTTTCATTGCAATTTCATTCTCTTTTCTATTTTTGTTCATCATGACAACCAGAATTTTCAGGGAAGCAAAGCAAAGTCAAGTGCTTATTTCTTATTTTCAGACAAGTTAGTTGGGGCAAAGATAAAGAATAGAGACATTTTCTGAAGCTATCCAGTACCCAGTCCAACCTCTGGTTAAATGGTCCAAGACTGGATGATTTCAGCAAAGATTCTGGAAGCAATCTAGTCCGGAAATACTTTGTCCAATACTGGGGTGAGGATTCTTCCCTTTTCTCCCCCAGCACTGGCTGAAATGCTTCTAGGCTGGCTAGTATCAGGAATTCTCAATAATGGCTGGGAAGGATGAAAGAAGACCAGGACCACTGATAGTCTAAGTTGGAAAGAGGTGATAGGGTATGCAGTATCAATTTCTTTCCCTCATGACTGGTCAGGAATATTGATCTGCTGGAAGAAGGTATAGGGCATGCCCAATCAACTCACCTACATGAGCTGGTGAGAACTATTGATGATTCTGAAGGAGACTACATTGTTGCCTTCTTCCAAATGCCAATACTTCCAGCTTGCCTAAGGGAGGGAAAGCAGTTGTGGAGCATGCATTGCCTTCTTCTTGCTCAGGCCATTAGTGCATAAGCCCAAACACAACTCAACTCCTCTTAGGGTCATTTCTGTACCTTCTACAGGGATGGTTTCTGTACTTTCTACTTTTTTGGCTTGGATGCCAGAACTGCAGCATAAAACTGGAAATCAACTTAGACATATGGGAATATTAAAGGAAATGAAGGTAGACAGGTGGACCAGGCATTTTAAGTATTAACATGCACACAGTTTCTTCCACAGAAGTGAATGGAAAACTGCTTTCTTGTTTCTGCTTGGAAACTTGCCTTTAAATTTTGATCAGAGAACAGCAGTTGCTATTGCAGGATATGAATAATCTACATAGCAGTTCAATGACTTCTGCTTGTTTATCACTGCCTGAAAGTTATATTGGAATATGGTGGCTGCACTCCAGTACATTAGACTCAGTTCTACAGGCAGACAGAACATCTTCCCTGTGCTGCTGCCATTTTCCCTTCAGTCCGCCTATTTTCATGTCATTATTTCTGCTAGCTCTAAAGAAATACGTTTTGAAATGTGTCTAATAGTCATTATAATTCTTGGCCAGTTCAAACATTAAAACAGAGACATCTTTTCTGCAGTATGAGTTGGCATCTAAATGCAGATTAACCAAAAAATTGCAAATGAACATATTTAACGAGCATCACTCATTCTCAGAAAAGGAAAATTGCCTAAACAGATGTAAAAAAAACAATGTGGGAGGAGATGGTAAATTACAGCTGGCAGAAAATATTGGAAAATAGATTATTTTAATTGTACCATGTAACTAACCAATACAAAGCAGTAAAAGTTAATTTGGGGGGTGGGTGTTGTGTTTTATTAATACAGAGCATTGGATATTCAGAGGAAGACAGTAAAACAATAAAGCTGCCTGCCAGATAGATTTTTCTATACAGTCTGTGGGATGCTGGTGAGTATTTAGAATTTATCGTGTTTAGTCTCCCTTTATTTCTACATGAAATGTATAGTTACCTTTTGCAATACAGATTTTGAAGTTTCAATATTAGATATATGTTGTTAGCATCTACCAAGCATACAATCATGTTGATGATAACCTCACTTAGGTTGGCTGGAAGCAGAAGGATTCTGGTAAAAATACAGAATAATTGTGAAATATATGAAGATACAGGCAGAGCAATTGATATGTTATTTCCCCATATCTTTACTTACATGGGGTATTCTCCATTTTTCCCAACCTGTATGAATAATTATCTAGGAACAATGGAGACTGAAAGTTAGAGGAAAGCTAGTTAAGACTGGAAGGCTGGAAAATCAATCTTCCTGTAAGCCTTTTTGCTAAAATGGTTATTGGGGGTGTGGGGAGAGGATCCATTTCTGAACATTACAAAGAATGTACATTATAAAATTACAAATTATTATATATTACAAAAAAAGTTTTGGAGTTACAAGTTTTTAAAAAATCCTCCTCTTTTTAAATTAAAAATCAAATCTTTACATACTTTCCACTATCTGTAATTGAAATAGGAAGGGGAAAACTTGAAGGGTTTCCCTCAAAAGAGCAATTATTTATTTATTTATACGCTACTTTTATTATTTTTAAAAATAACTCAAGGCCGCAAACAGATTCAGTTCACCTTCCCCCTCCTATTTTCCGACATCAACAACTCTGTGGGGTGAGTTGGTCTTTCATCTACCTTCCTTTTATGGCTAAGAAATACTATAACTCTCAGTCTCCTGCTTTCTAAGCTGATGCCTTAACCAGATCCAACATTTTTTTTCCCAATTAATCTCTGAGCTTAGCTTCTCTCTACAAACCCTCCTCATTTCTGGCTCATTTGAAATATTACTGAAATCTCAGCAACCTCAGCCAACATGATCAATGGTGAAGGATTCTGGGATTTGTGGTGGAAAAAAATGGAGGGGTACAAGGTCTTTATATATACTTCAACGACAAAATCCATTGGTACATAATCATCTTTGGAAGACTGAAATTGTGCCCCAAAACTGACTGGAATATATTATGGAAGGAAACTTGTTGGTTTCTGTTTATTGTGCTTTTGCAGTGCTCTTTTAGCAAAATGTGACCTGGAGATTCTTGGCTGAGAAAGTAAACATGAACCATTAGAAATAAATATAAGGATATTATGATCTGTTCTTTTGAGGTCATTTGGGGTCATTTCTTATTTCTCATGAATGTTAGAAGAGGAGGGAATAAGAAGTAACAGATAAAGAATATCAATTACTAGAATATGAAAGAATAGAAGGGGAATATAATTACAACAATTCTGATTTTGACCTCTCTGATAGTTAGCTAATAATATCTGTAAATTCTTTAAGACAAACATAGACAAACAAAACATAAAAACATCAAGCAATCTTCCATATATATATATATATATATACATACTGTGTGTCAGTTGGTTTACAAATTGTTTTGTGCTTCCACTTCATAGTCTTCAATTACAATTACATTGTATATATTCTTTTTTTTTTGAACAAATTTTATTAATTTTTTTTTTAAACACATAGACCAGCAAACAAAACATAGGATGTAGTAACATAAAATATCTTTTTCTAGAAAACACATAGAATATCTTGTTTAACGAGCAAGATAATTCCAACTTATCCCATTTCTATACAGGCACAATTTAATATATATATTTATCTTATCTGTTCAACTTCATATCCTTTCCCAACTTCTCTTTACTGCTCCCTTTCATTCTGTTTAATTGTATTTCTTTTATCTTAAATTATGTTTATTCATTATATATAATTTCATTAGTTCTCTTCCAACATTCTTTCAAACATAAACAAACATTACACAAAACATAAATACATAAAACTTCTTTTTGGGAAGTGGCTTCCCCCGGGTTAGATCTTTTTGTACAGACGTAAATCAAATTCGTGCTCACATAATATATTTTTTCATATCTTAATTAACATTCTATATTTTCTATATATTTTCTCTCTTCTATTCATTCTTTTAATTCTATTTTATTTATTTCATCTCAATTCAAATAATTATACTTGCATCTTTTGTCTGTTCTTTTTCAATCATCTATTTTTCCTTCCTTTCTAAAACAATATTTTCCCTGTAACCACTGGCTGAAGTATGACAACTTTTTATCTTTCCCCTAAATTTTACACTTAAAATAATACATACTTTCCATACTGATTCTGCTTCGTACATTCTAAGTACTACATTTCAAAATAATAAGACAAACACATAATATTAAATTTAGTAAGTAATAGTAAAACCAAAAAGAGGGATATTGAGTTTATAATATAATAAAAGCGATATTTCATAGTAAATTAAACTCTGTTATCAAATCTTAAACATTTTCAAGCTTCTCTTTAATGCATTATTAATTCATGTAATATTTTAATTTTCTAATTCAATTTCAAATACTAATATCTACCATACAATCTTATGTACTTTTGCAGAATCATTTTTATAAAATTATATCTTACCCCTTATTTCTAAAAAAAACCCGTTTTTTAGCGTCTTGTTTAAAGCTTTTATGACTTCTCTTTCCTTTTTCCCTTCCTTTCTTATCAATTCTGGCTTTTTGACCCCCCCCCCATCTCTCAAGTTTCACTCTCTTAATCCTCCCTCTCTGTTGTATTTCTCTTTTCTGTTGCTTTCTGACATCATATTGATTTTCCATCTTAATTTTCTTTTCCTTGGTTGCTTTTTTAAGTCCTGAATTCACCATTTCTTCACCCCCCTTACACTTTTCTTCCTCCACTAAAAGTATCTGTCCATTAAAGATGGCTTCTTCTTCTTCTTCTTGGTCCCAGTCTTCCTGTCACTATTGTATTTCATGATAGGTAAAAATCGCCATTTCTAAAAAGTGGAAAATAGATCCAGAAGAGTCCATGCCTTCCTGTTCCTCTTCTTTCAATTTTTAAAATCCATTTGTAGATCTTCAAAAGATAATGCCATTTTTTCCCTTTTTTTAAAACAACCCAAATATATTTAATCTTTCAAGAAGTAGTTCACAAAGATCCCAAAGTCACAAAGCAAACCAAATCAAAACAAACAGTTCCATTTAGCATTTTGTTCTTTCTATATTTTCTCTTCCTAGGGTAGAATTCAAATAACACAGTTCCAAAGTAATCTTCTAGAAGTCCAGAATATCTTTTATTTTTGATCTTATAAGCTCAAAGCAGTCTCCTTCAATACAGTCTTAAAATAAATCTTTACCTCTTCCCTTCCACTTATAACAAATAAAAAGAATTTTAAGTTTTTAATTCCAATGTCCAGAAATCCTTTATCCCCTTGGCTTAAAATTTCAAGTTTACCTTCTATGCCCAAGCAGGTTTTCCAGATTTCCAACTGCTGTTTCTGTGGGAAGCGAGAGTAAAAGAAAGTAACTTTCCTTTTCAGCTTTTTTTTTGCCGCTTTTACAATGTTTCTTGGGAGACAATGTATCCTTAGAACGTTTCAGTTTTCAGGGTATTTAGAGGTTTCTTATAGTCCCGGTTCAGCCAAAACTTTCACCTTCATCTGTTTTCTCCAGCACAAATCTTACTCGGCTGCAGGCTTCTTTGTGGCGGCCATTGCTGACCGCCGCTCCACCGCCTTGGGAAAAAGGGGTTTTGCCAGCTGAGGAGGGGGTTTGCGATACCCCAAACACAAATCCAGATCCCCTCTCTCTTCAGCTGTCTCTACGGGCAGCCCTATCCTCCAGATCCGTTCGGATCGGAGGAACCTCAACGGCGAGCGCAGTAAGAATCACAGAGAATCGTGAATTCCTGCCGCCGCTGAAACCTTGCAAAACCAGAAGCCTACATTGTATATATTCTTACATACATATTGTCAATCAAATATTCCTAAATGCATTAATATCATTATTAATCAATCATTTGACTTTTCTATTATTCATTCATGTTTTACAAGATAATCCATAATCATAGTTTCTTTAACTTCTTCTTCTAGTTTAATTTCTAATAAATATCCATACAATTTTTTAATCACCTTTTCATCAGTACCTGTCAAAATCTTATCTAAATCAGCCAATTTATCATAGAAACCTTCTGTTTTAGCATCTTTATCATACCTTGAATGTATTTGCACATATGAAAACCAATTCATCTTTATACCTTGTTCTTCTAATTTTTGCATAGATTTAAGATCACCCTTTTCATTCAGTATTTCACCATATCTGTTTCTTCCTTTTTGTATATTATAGGATAAGAAAAAGCTTCAATAGTCGATAGCCAGACTGGAATTTTCAAATAACATTGCCTTTTAGTCTTCTCCCAGTTTAACCACAGAGACTCCCGTATATAATATCTTCTAAAGTACCCCTTTTCACTTTTTCCTGGCTTAAAATTAATTCAAATATATTTCATTGTGCATTTATAACATTTCAAAATGTAATGGTCCTTATAATTATAATTTTTATATTTTTAAAAAATATTATAAAAATATTCCAATCAAAATAATATTAAAAATATAATTATTTCTGTAATAGGGTTGTCAAAGTCTGGAACGCTCTACCTGATTCAGTGGTTTCAGCTGCAAATTTTCAGTTTCAGTCACAAATGGACTTTTGTGGACCTTACATCATACTTAAATGGTTAGTAGAGGGAGCATGCATAAGTGCACTAATGTGCCTATCGTCCTTGTCATTGTATTTTTATTCTTTTATTCTTGTTCTCATTTTTGCTTGACAAACAATAAATAAATAAATAAATAAATCAAAGTATTATTATAACAATAGAATAGTACATTGCAAAACTACAATTAAGTATTTCTATTGCTTGTTCAAATGAAATATGATTTAATTTGCAATTTGTTTTCCTATCACCAATTCCTTCTGGTGCCAATTCAAGACTCATGTAATATTTTTTCCAGGTCATTCTGCTGTTTCATTTTTTTTAAAGAAGTTAGTATATTCAAGGATATATGGTTAAATTCAGGAAATCTGCAGCTAGTCATTGCTAATTCTTTCAACCCTACATCTGAGCACAAAGTACTGTCAATGTCAGTGATCGGTTGCTGCTTAGATACAGGCTGCATTGTCCTGTTTCCCCTCTTGAAAGAAATAAAAGGGAAAATGAAGAAAATTGGAGCATTGCTTCTTGTTATCTTGTGTTCTTCTATAATAGGACTCTTGACCAGTCAGAGAAAGTAGTCAGTTCCATTGGACTTACCTCAGACAATATTTGATCAATTGAGAAACATATTTCAATCACTTGAGGCTAAATGTATATCTTTTGAAAAGAAAATAATTGGCACATTTGGAAAAAAATTAAGGCAAATATCTGGATATATAAAACAAGTTAATTACAAGAGGGGAAACTTGGAAGAGTAAAGCAGGTCATTGGTACACACAATTAGAAAGAGAATTGGATAATTTGGCTCTACTGGAATTGAGAAAAAAAGAATTTTGTTTGAGATTTAGAATTATTTCAGAAAGCTCTGATGAAAGTATTAGATAATTAATTATACAAGCTTTGATTCGTGTTTTGATTAGTGTTTTAGATTTGAAGGAAAATGATACTGAGGCAGATAATTGATAAATTACACAATAAATTCACACTATGCAAGAACAAAGAATGTTCCTAGAGATGTTTTGGTGCATTTTGTGAAGACAAGAGATCGGGTTCTGCAGTACCATTTTAATGCAAGATTGAAAGTGCAGATATAGTTAATCTAAAATAAATTCTTATCAGACCTCAGCTTAGAAGGAAATACAGGTAGTACTCGACTTGCAACCACAACTAGGATCAGAATTTCCATTGTTAAGCAAGGTGGCTGGTAAAATAATTCATGTCCAATTTTATGACCTTTTTGTCACAGCTGTTAAGTGAATCACTGAAGCTGTTGACTGAATCATGTAGTCATTAAGCAAATCTGGCTTTTTCCATTGACTTTGCTTGTCAAATGCCAGTTAGGGAGGTTGCAAATGGGTGATCAGATGACCTTGGGATTCTGCAACCATTGTAAATACTTGTCACTTGCCAAATATCTGAATTTTGATCATGTGACTATGAGGGGAAGGATACTGTGATGGTTGTAAGTGCAAAGACCAGCTGAAAGTCACTTTTACAACATCATTGTAACTTTGAATACTTGCTAAATTATTAGTTGTAAGTCAAGGACTACCATTTTTTATTGAAAAATTAAATCAGAGAGAGATTGTTTTGCTGGGATACATTAGAAGTGATGATATTTACTTTTAAACAGTAGAATTTTGCCCTTTCAAAGGGCAATTTTTTTGAAAAAATATAAAAGAGAATTGGAAGAAGAGCAAACACAGCTTTCAGTGGAGATTTCAGAATAATTACAGCAGATGTGAAAGGACACACAAAAAGATGGCATCGAATGGAACAACTAATACTGATTTTCTAAACTCTTGGTTTGACTATAGATTATAAATATATGGAATATAAATAGAGCAAATACTCCCCCCAAAAGAAAAAAAATCCTATTACTTAAAAAAATTGAAACAAGATATAAAAATTTCACCTACAGGAGACTCATATTAGGAAGAAAGATATAAAATATTTTATTCATAAATATTTAGATGAATAATTTATTTCAGCAGGATCTTACAAAATGAATGTTTTGTTTGGATATTAATTCTCATCTAAAGTCAAAACATTTATTGACCAATAAAATGGTAGATTAGTTTTATGAAACTTGTGAGAAAAATATTTAAACCACTCAAGGTAAGCTATCAAATGTCATCATTTTTATTTGACATATTAGGCTTATGGAGAGACTTTTCTTTTGGGACTGATCCTTACTTATAAAAATTTATCCAGAATGAAGGATTGGATGTCAGGATGATTGAGATGGCTAAGTTGATGGCTTTAATTAAAAGACAAAAATTGTCTAAGTTTAATGCTGATTGGAAAGTCTTTATTGATTTTTTTGTATGAAATTGAAAAAAATATGGTATATGGTTTTGTTGATTAGAGAAAAATAGGTTGTAAAAAAATATAAACAATCCTGTAACTATAAGAGATTAATTTACATTTATAATAAATAAAAATGTTAATTAACTTCTTACTTTAGTGCAGGAAAAGAAAATTGGAAGTTATTCTTTATATTTCCTTTATTTGTTTTATGTACTTTTACTGTTTTTCTCTTTTCTTCTTCCTTTTCTTTTCTTTTTTTACTATAAATAGTAATTCTGGTTAGTTTTAACTTTTCATCTTAAAATTTTAATAAATGCACATAAAAGAGAAAGAGAAGAGGTGTTGTAATTTTAGAGAAGGGGGTAAATTTACAATTGTACTTCATGTACAATTATAAAGAAGAATGGAAGCCATTTCTTTATATCTTCTTTTGTTTCTATTTTTCTTTTTCTTCTAGCTTTTTCTTTTATTTCTACTTTTTCTTTTTCCCTTTTTAAATTTCAGTTTGTATTACTTTACTATTGTTTTTAAAACTTTAAATAAAATTATATTGCACTGAGATATAAGTTCTAAAGTTATATTATAGACATCTTCCCTTTTAGGCATTTCAGCAATTAGGTCATCTTGGATCAATTTCAGTAGCAACAATAAATATCCTTTCATTAAGTGTGTTAGTTCATGAGATACCTGAATTTTCTCACCTTTATCTAGCCTCAGCCAAAATATTATGTTTTCATAAACTCTTAATTCAATTTCTTCATAACTAAATAAAAAGTACCCTAATTACTTCTAGTAGAGTGAACTTTTAGAAGACAGAAAGACCATAAATATAAGATTCTGCATTACCTCCTTTACAAATGGAATATAAGCCTGTTTATACCAGCCTGGAAGTTCATGGTTCTGCTGTTGTTAATGGATTCTCTGCTTTATGTCTTGCTGAACAGCACAGAATACCAAAACATCAATAAACATACATTTTGACTTTGACTTGAATGTCAGGTCATTCCATTATCATCAGTACAATATTGCTGTCCTAATGGAAAAGACAAAGAAAGCAGGGTACATTGGCAGCTGAATTTCTCTAAAGAACTGATTTGTTGTTACTGATGCAGCATGTGACTGAAGTCCCATAGTCAGTTTGGATTTTTCCTACTAAAATCAATTACCCAAACCAAACATAATGTTTACATTTAGGAAATTCTTACCACCTTGATAAAAACCCTTCGTTAGGATTCAGTTCCCCAAAATGTGCCTCTAATGCAGTTTTAAGACTTGAAGCAAATGTTCCAAGCATTTTATCTCAGGCTTGACTCGGGGTCAGAACTCAGAATTAGGGACTGTTACTTCTGCTACTATCAGATAACTACAAGTGTCATTGACATCAAACTTGTATGAATGAATTATATAGCCTTGGCTTTTCTAATTTAGGACAATTAATTCTTGTGGAGGAGAAATCAATGGCAAAGGAATGAATTAGGATAATTTATTATCAGAATTACTTGAATATTAATCACTTGAATATTATCTGCAAATGTTAGACTGTCACAAGTCCTCCACTCTATATTTATACATTCTAATCTTCAGGGGTCCTAGTGGTTCAAGAGAGGTTGAAACTTCAGTATCCCTTATATGATGTCTATTCTGCTCTATCCAATTACTTCCAAAGTTGAGAACCATATAGTTAAATGTTACACTCATTACTTTTAAAAATAATCTTAAGTGTTCATTCAGTCTTGGTTACCAAATACCTTTGCTGAGTCATACAACTGCACAAGGTATGTTCTTCAACTGTTTTATGATTTTTTTAAAAAAAATAATGGGTTTGCTGTGGTCATTTTTTCTTTATTCGTAATATTGGTTAAAGAATATAATAAATACATTAAATTTTATACATATATATAATAATGAAAGACTAAAAGAAAAAAATCTTTTCATATATAGATTCCTTTTTAACTAGGTGGCATTTCTTGATAATGAAAGGCTAGAAAATTTGAAGACATGTGGAAAAATAGCTTGAGTGTAAAGGGTGAAATTATAAGTGTTTAGAAAATTTTCTTCATTTAACTTCCTCCCATTTCTAATTTTGATGGTACATAGATCATGAAAATAATTTAAATTAAAAGACACCAGATGCAAGTTTAAAATTACTGGCCAGAGCCCTTAGTTAGAATTTCATGTATACTAGTTTTGTCCAGTGATGGGATTCAAAATTTTTACTACCGGTTCTGTGGGCGTGGCTTGGTGGGCATGGCAGGGGAAGGGTGCTGTAAAATCTCCAGTAAGAGGTAGTATTTGCTGGTTCTCTGAACTACTCAAAATTTCCACTACCAGTTTTCCAGGACTGGTCAGAACCTGCTGAATACCACCTCTGGTTTTGTCCCCAGACTGACATTGAATTGATTAGGTATATAGTAGGTGCATACTATATGTATACAATTTAATTACAATTTATTCAACCATAAACTGCAATTGCACACATCTAGTTTTATTAAGAAGAAATCAATGAAAGTTAAATTATTCATTATATGCTTAAGTCCTTTTATTTTCAAACTAAACTATAAATACCTTTTTTTTTTTAATGCTCTGCCTGGGCAAACTATCTGAAAAGTCACGCATATGTTCCTGTTAAGGCTGGGACTTTCCATGTGTAAGCCCAATTATTATTAGATACACTTTAGGTTTTTCTTCCCTGGCAGGCAGAGCAGAAAAATATGAAAGTTTGGTTTAGCCATAACATATACAAAAAATTAACATCCAGTTCTCATGAATCAGACTGAATAAGACAACACTCCTTTTTTTATTATTTACACACACACACATTTTTTCCAGTTTGGGTTGTTTTTAGCATCCCTTATTAGTTCAAGTTCCTTTTGAGCTTTAGTTATTATAGCTGATTAAACCCATTATTCATTTCCTGCACATGTTCTACCTTATGTTCTACCCTGTTTCTCCAACAATACAGCCTCCCCCAATAGGAAGTCCCAGCATGTTTTATAGGCATGAAATGAAATTAAGTCCCTCCCCCCCCCCAAATTAAGGCCTATATTAAAACATGCGAAATGGGGGGTAAATGGCGGGGGGGCTTGCTGTTAGGAAGTACTTTTGTTGCACACCCAGATATGGTGCTGCCTGCGTTGACCCTGATACAAAATGCCCCACCAATGCCGAGGTCAACATCCAAGCCGTCGCTGCTCGCCCTAAGATGCAAGGCGGGGGGGAATTACTACTTAGATCAAATATAGGAAAACCAATCCTTCCTCTTTCACCTTTCTGAAAATGAAACAGTAAGGCCATTACAGAACTTTAGGACAGTTGGCTGAATTGGTCTGAAGAGTTGAAGTCCCAGATTATCACCATATTTCTCCACTCTGCATTTATAATTTGATTGATGGGAAACCTATCCATCTCTTATGATTAGGTTGGTTATCTCTAGCACATTAAATTGGTCTACCTCTGGTGACTAACAGACCCAAATGGGATCCAGAGGGAGCTGGAAGATTTTTTTTTAAGAATCTGCTGCATGGTCCAATAGAGGCTTTTGATTGTTCTTTGGAATGTGGATGAGGCTTGGATTGGATTGCACCTTGCATCCTCACCCTTCCTATGGACCCCATCATTCTCTGTACTTTATGGAAGAACTGAAGAAAATGAAATGGGAGATGTCTAGAGTGTTGCTTAGGTTGATGAAGGATAAACTCAACCAAAAATAAATATGAACTATTAGGACCTACTTGTGGTGGTAAGAGTGGCAAAGTGACATTATCTCTCCATCCTTATTGCATCCAGCCAGCCATTCAATGGCCATATTTCAAACCCTTCTAGGCAGGGGGACCTTCTAGATTGAACAACATAACTGTGCAACGTATGAATGTTCAAATTCATTTCCAGTTATATGACAGGCTTGATTCAGGTTCTGTGTAGTTGCCTGAGGCAGTCTTACTCTGTTATCTGGGAATGGTTTGAGCCTGTTGGGCTTGAGGAAGTGGATAGGTTTTTATGATTGTGAGATCAGCCCCCTGCCCATTAGATCCAGGCCTGTCCTGGTTGGCTGAGACTTTGTGCATGTATGTGTCTGTGTAACATGTAATTGGTGTTTTAATTCTCCTCCTCTTAAGGAGGCATTGGTTCACTCTTCCTCAAGAAGCCATTTCTGGATCTCACCATACTGAGCAATTTTTATCCAGACCCAACCCTTTTAGGGATAGTTGTGGAGAAAGTAGTTGCACAAGCTATTTCAATGGATTCTGGGTTATGTGGATGAGTTTCAGTTGGTATTCAGGCTTGGACATGGGACAGAAATGGCACTGGTCATGGGGGTAGTGCATCACTCCTGGCTCTGGCTGATTTCTTCCAAATGTATGTTTCAAATACATTCATCCTAGCACATCACATTTTGTGCAGCACATCTCAGCTTAGAAATACACACACCATTATCCCAAAATCCAACGTGATTTCTTTGATATGATCTGTATAATCAATTGTTTATTTCCAGTACTGTTTTTCTTTCAACAGAGATGAAAAAAAAATCACCTGTGATCCAGCATCTTCACCCTTCTTCCCATCACTTCACATCCCCTTGCAGTTTTTTTAAGATTAAGTGTTCTTGTTTTCTTGTTCATGTAAAAAAGTATTTTTGATGATTTTAGAATGCCAAGACTGGTGCATTATTTTCAATGCCATGTTAAAATGTTTCTGTTTGCAGTCAAATTTTAAGAATTTGAAAATGAAAATGAATGTAATCATCCTTGATTTTAGTTGCTTTGGAATATAATTTTTAATGGTGATTGTGTGAGATTTCATTTTATAGATGTTCTGTTTTGTAGTTTTCATCTGGACTATTACGGGACAACTTGAAGAACATATATACAAATTGTAATGCAAAATAATCCTATGCGCTTTCTGTAAACATGAAGAATACCAAAGTAATACTTTTTGATTCCTTGAAAGCTGAAACTAGTCAGTAATCAAAGATCGGCACAACACTCTTTGTAAATCTTGACAAAGTTCCATTTTGTGGCTTCAAGTATTACCTCTGAGTAAGTAGTTTCATTGCATTACAAAAGGACTTATCTATTCACAAGATGAATATTTTGTTTTTTAAAAAAACCACCACAGACATTTGATGAGAAGGAACTCCTCCTTTCCAGCATGTAGATTTTCCAATTTAATATGGTTAATAGAAAAATTAAAAATGAAATCAGCCAAACAGAGAAGGGAGATGATAGCATAAAGGTCCTGTACACAACATGACAAAGTTACATAGACTGTTGTACAAATAAGTTATCACATCCTTAGTGACTGATGGGTTTTTTTTAATGTCCATTTGCTTACATAATTCTACATTTAAAAGCTGTTGTAAAATATCTCTATTTACTGTTTTAGAGTGTTTTTAAAATAATTAATGCATGAGAAACTTAGCATTATAAAGATCTGCATTAAAGGGCTTAATCTGACAAGCATCACATCAAATAAATTTATTCCTTTCATAAACTCCACATTGGACATATAAATAAAACCAATTTTTTAAAATACAAAAGTTTCATAACATGAGTTGAAACATTAATATACATGGCATTAGAAAGCTTTCAATGACTTAAAACACATAATAGCATTCTCCTCATGATGTGGCAAACAGGATATCGTACTTCACATTTGGAATAATTCATTTTCATGATCTCTGTAATGCCAAGGAATTTACTTCTTATGCATGATTTGAAATAAATTCAAACAGGTAATGTTATACAATATTTTACAATAGTACTAAATTATTTTAGTTTTAAACAAGGAATTAATCATCACATTAATGACTATGTATTTTAAAATTTTTGAATTAAAAAATATGGACTGTTCTGTATGCCAACTTTCAAGAAGTTTTTGTTTTAATTGCTATACTGAGTAGTTAATCCAGATGAGGTAGGAGATACATGGTATGATAGGAAATACAATAGCTTTAACTATTTAGGTTTTATACGCTCTGCCATCTTTTTCGTCTTCCATTTGTAGTACAAGGATGAAAGGAGGAATGCTGAATATATTAAGAAAATATCCAACTAAATTAAAATAAAACAGACACTATACCTTTCTTGTATGAAACATAATTTATTGATAAGGGGGAAAAGTAGCAAGAGTCTGTTCTGAAAAGCTATAAGGAAGTAGAGAAAATTAACAAGAAACATTAAAACAAATAGAAGTAGATTCACTATATTGATTTGGATTTACATAAGGGAGGTAATGGAAAACTAAGTGCAGGTAGTCCTCACAATCACAACTGAGCCCAGAATTTATGTTGCTAAGTGAGAAATTTGTTAAGCGAGTTTTGCTCCTTTTTATGACTTTTCTTGCTACATTTGTTAAGTGAATCACTGCAGTTGTTAAGTTAGTAACACAGTTATTAAGTAAATCTGGCTCCCCCGTTGACTTTGTCGGAAGGTCACAAAAGGTGACTCAGTGACCCTGGGATACTGCAACCATCATAAATATGAGCCAGTTGTCAAGTATCTAAACAGAAATCACACGATCAGAGGGATGTTGCAAGGGTGATAAGGGTGAAGATGGTCTTAAGTCACTTTTTTCAGTGCCATTGTAATATGGAATGGTCACTAAATGAACTGTTGTAAGCCGAGGATTACCTGTACTCAGTAAAATAGAATGTTTATTGTTTGTAATGAATTTATGGTTGGTAAATTCTTAGTGAGAGTGAGAGACAGAGGGCTAGAAAAAGCCTTTTTATGCACCATGTAGTAGAATGAATGTATTTCAGAATACTTTGAAGTGCATGAAGACTAGAGATACCCAGTTCCCTGAATCCTCTTGCATAAAAAGCCTTTGCAAAATCACATAAATCATGAGTTTATGAATTTGCAGTCTAATCTGGAATGTTTGGCAACCTGTAGTAAAAATGAGAACACTACATATTTCAAACCATACGTTTGGATGACCACAGGCTATAAAAAATGGAAGGGAGGAAAGGATGATTTATCAAAACTGTTAATAGGTTGATTTCTAGCTTTATGAATATTAAAGGACTACATTCCACAGTATAGAAGTTGGGACTTATGCAAATAATATTCACCTTGGCCCTTGCATTTAAAAGTATTTTAAAGAAGAGGAAAAGAGAAAAAGACACGTGGACCACAATACTGATCAGCAAAGAACATAAAGAATTACAATATATACAGCAGATTACTAACAGCAAGTAGATCAATGGGACTTTTGTGACCATCTGAATTTGTTGAAAATGAACTTTCTATTTAGGAATAAAAACTAATTTCTATTTTAAAAAAAACCAGAATGTTATACTAAGAGTATTTGTTCACTTAAGACCACATCCACTCAAATTTATACTATATAGGCATAAATAAAGCTTATACAAATTGTTCCTTTTAATATATTTCTTTGTGTATTTATCATAAAAAATCTCAAAATAGTCATGCAAAAAGTAAGTACACCCTATTTATTTATTTTTAACTTTTTCAACAGATTTCCATATACATTTTCACTTCAACAATATTGATAAAGGGGATATCCTACAACAAATATCAAAACTCATTTACATTTTGTAGTTCAATGCATAAGCTAAATCAATATAAATTCAAATTTTACATGTAGAGAAAGTAAGAGCTCCCTTACATTTAGTACTACCTCAAATATTTAAAGTTAAAAATGGCAAATGATTAGAAAATAATTGGAGAGGACAGGGAGGAGGCTCTCCTATTTAAACCCCAGAGATTCTGTTTGATTTGCTCTTCATTACCGAAGTATATGGTATCATCACATTTATAACATAAAGAAGGTTATAGATGCTTATGTGTCTGGAAAGGGATTTTAAAAGATCACCAAACAATTTTACCGTCCAGAAGATCTGCAGGTGGAACAGCTTTTAAATAACTGCTATATAATTTACTATATAAGCTATTATATTTAGAATTATACTTAATTTATTAAAAGGATTAAATAAGATTAGAAAATTAAGAGAGTTAGACTATCACAGATTACATACATATATATATATATATATATATATATATATATATATATATATATATATATATATATATATATATATATATATATATATATATAAAAGGTGTGCATAAAATTAAGGGGAGACATTATTAAGTATATAAGACCTTGTAGTGATAAACTGAAGGGATTAGAATAAGATAAATAACTGCCAACTTAGCCAGACCAGGCTGTTTCCACAAGTTCAGCAAGAAACAGAATTCAAGATGCTGAGAGAAGTTTTGAAGAACCCCAGAATTTAATTGTATGACATAGAGGTACCTCTTGGTGTGATTGATGTCAAAGTACATGAGTACACTATTATTTATTAAATTCATTTGCTGACCATTGCACTATGAGGCTTACAAGGTTAAAAAGAATAAAACTATACAAAAACATGCTATATAAATGTATATAGCAAAGAATAAAATACTATAAAATAAAAATTAAAAGACAGGGAGGAAAGTAGTAGTATAAGCAAGGGGGGAGGTGGGATATTTTGTTCATCTATCAACCACCTCCAGTATGAAGTTCCCATATTGGAGCCCCAGGTGAACTGGCAGAACCATATCTTCAAGCACTTATGGAAAGACAGGACGGTGAAAGCTGACCTCACTATGGACCACACAATGTTCCAAAGGGCAGAAGTGACAGCAGCATACAGTATGATTGAGGGCCTATGATCTGTATTATTTTTGCGGACATCCATAGGGTATACATGCCTTATCCCTTGGGTTGCCAGAAATATCTTGAATTGATTGCCGGTGAACTGGGGACCATTATCTGACACAACTGCATCTGGCAACCTGTGTGTTGCAAATAATTTTCTCAATACTCTGATGATCATTTCTGTCATGGTTGATGTCATAATGTTGACCTTTAACCATTTGGAATAGGCATCTACTATGATAAGGAAGGTGTGTCCCTGACATGGTCCTGCAAAGTCGATATGAATTCGGGACCAGGGTGTCTTTGGGTTTTCCCACTCATGTATCGGTGCAATGCGTGGAGCTGGCCGGGATTCTTGGCAGGGTGTGCACGTTGTGACCCATATCTCTATTTCCGTATCCATTCCCAGCCACCACACATAACTTCTAGCCAATGCTTTCATCTTGATTATCCCTGGGTGTCCCTCATGTAATATTTCTAGAATGTCCTTCAGTAACGTTTTAGGGATTATTACTCTATCACCCCACAACAGGCACCCCTTCAGTCCCGACAGTTCAAGTTGGCACATTTTGGTCTTCTACTGTAGCCCCAGGCAATCCCTTCCATACCCAGTTTAAAATTTGCACCAGCGTCTTTTGCAGTAGCTCTCACAATCTCTGCTGCCGTGACTGATCCAATTGTGAGGGTTTCTATGAGAAGTGTGGATGTCACCGGTGCTGGGTCCTCCACTGGCTCTAGTAATGGGCATCTGCTGAGCGCATCCGCATGGTCGATGTTTTCCCCTGGTCTGTAGCTCAGTTGGTAATTGTATGCAGCTAGGCATTCTGTCCATCTCATCAATCTCGGGGACAGTATGTGCAGTGCAGATTGGTTTCCCGCAATGAGTATTTTATGGTCTGTGATTAGTTCAAAGCTCCTGCTGTATACATATTCATGGAATCATTTGATTCCAGCAACTGCAGCCAGCGCTTCCTTATCAAGCTGACTGTAGTTCCTTTCTGCTTTGGATAATGTTTTGAAATAAAATGCAATGGTGGCTTCCCTTCCGTTCAACATGCAATAGCTAAGGATGGCTCCCTACTCCAAAAAGTGAAGCATCACATTGTTAGTCTTAGGGGCAGGTTTTCATTATATTGAACAAGCATGCTGTCTGATGTCAAAAGTGTTTTTATTTCTTTGAATGCACTTCTTTTTGTCCCCATTTCCATTCCGCTTTTTTGTCAAAGTGCTGGTTCATAGGTTCAGCAGTCATCACCTTCTGTGGCAAGAAAATGTTGTAGAAATTTAGTAACCCCGGGAATGCTTGTAGCTCTGTCTTATCATTGGGGATTGGGGCTTCCAGGATTGACTTCAGCTTGCTGTCAGTGGGGTGTATGCCAAAGCTATCAATCAAATACATCAAAAACTCAACTTTCTCAAAAGCTGATTGGCATTTGTCCTTCTGTATTTTTAACCCCACTTCTTAAAACTGGCTCAATACTATTCTTAAATGTTGTTGTAACTGCTCCTTGTCTCTCACTGATATAAGGACATCATAAAAGTAAGGCAGTACACCTTCGGTGCCCTGTAGGAGGCCCTCCATCAGGCTCTGAAACAGCCATGGGGCCACGCTCCCCAAACTGTAACCATCAGCATTTGAATGCCCCCTGTGGGTGACAATAGTCTGGGCTTCTGCTGTGGCATCATCAATGGGCAACTGTTGGTATGCCTGAGCCAGATCAACCTTTGAAAAGATTTTTCCTCACCCCAGGGAGTGCAATAGGTGTTGCACAACTGGCACGGGGTATGCACTCTGCTGTAACGCTTTATTGAGTGTACATTTGTAATCAGTGCACAGGTGCACTGACCCATCTGGTTTCAGGGGAGTGGCTATGGGTGTTTCCCACTTGGCATGATCCATTGGCTCCAAAATCCCATGAGCAATAAGTTTATCCATTTGCTTGTCTATTTTGGGCTGCAGAGCAAATGGGACCCTCCTGGGTTTCATCCAGGCGGGGCAACCTTGGGTCAGTCACTGACGCATGCTTGTTTTTCCCACTTTGAGTACGGGGCCAATGATTGGTCCCTACATCATCCCATTCAATATCTAACACTGGGGGTCCCAAAAGCTGCATCACTACATTATACACCAGATGTAGCTTCAGAATACTCTTTATGGGTAGTTCCATGTAGAGCAGGTTGTAATAGCCCAAATGTGAGATGACTGGGGCTTGAATGATTGAGCACAGGGACTTGAATGATTGAGCATCCAGGAAAGACTGCAATGTTTGCACAACCTGAAGTTGTGCTAAGCCTCTTCTAGCTATGACTGCCACCTGCTCTTTGAGCAGGAGTCATTAGTCCAAGAGAACTGGAAAGTTGCAGATCAGATCTGTCCAGGATAGTGTCACCCCAACCAGAACTAAGGATGTCAAATCCCAGATCTTGGGGCTCCAGGCACCCAAAATAATTCAGTCTTGCCAGGGTTCAGCCGAAGCCTGTTGTCTCGCAGCCCAGACCCCAAAGTCTCCAGGCACTGCAAGAGAGCAGCAATAGCATCACTTGGGTCACTAGGGTTGGAGACAATCATCAATGTACTGATGCTACCTCAACCCACGGTGATGGATGATCTTACCCAGCAACTTCATGTGAATGTTAAAAAGGAGTGGAAAGACTACTGAGCCCTGAGCCATACCCCAATAGAGCAGTCATGGGCTGGGTCTCTTAATCCCCAGTATCACTGATTGTGACTGGCTTTAAGAAAGGAGCCAAATCAGTGCAAGATTTTGCTGTCCAGCTCCAGCCCAAAAAGATAGCATAGTGAATGATATCAAATGCTGCTGAGAAGTCAAGGAGAGCAAGGATGGTTGCACTACTATTAAAAAGAAGCAAATCTACACGTGATCTACACGTGAGATGTGCTACAGAGGAAATCATTACTGTTCAGAAAGAACATTAGGTCAGGACTAAAGTTTGCTCATAAACACTTAGTAAGTAAAGACCAGGATTTATGGAACAATGTGCTCTGGACACATACAAGACAAAGATAGTTATTTGGTTATCATAACAAAAGACACATGTGGTGAGAACCAAAGATAGCTTTTCCACCAGAAGAACCCAATAACAAACTATAAAGGATGTTTGAGGCTGCAGGCAGGACCTTGGCAGGTCATCATCACAAAATCCACTATGAATTCTTCATTTTAACAGAAAATATTTGAGAATAATGTAATACTATCTTGCAGAAGATTGAAAGTCAAGCAGAAAGAAAGGAAAGAAAGGGGAGAGGGGGGGGAGGAGGGAGGGGGAAGAGAGAGAATGAACACTGGAATGGCCAAGTCAAAGTATAGATCTAAATCCCACTGAGATGCTATCACGTGATTTGAAATTTGAAACAGCCCAAACATTGCACAGATGAAAAAAATCTGCAAAAAGTAGTGGGGAAAAAATTCTCCGAGGCAATGTCAGACACTAGTAAATGATTGAAAAAAAGTTAACTTGAGGTTGTTTCTGGCAAAGGGTCACTACCAGATATTAGAGCCACAGATGTACTTAATCTTTTTCAGAGAAGAAAATGGCATGTCTATTAATTTTCTAGTGAAATAATTGATTGTAAAGTCATTTTTCTTTTCAAAGTTCATTTAAGACACCTTTATATATTATTTAAATTAAGAAAAAATATTGATATTTCTGTATATATATATATATATATATATATTTTAGCAAAAACTTTACATGGGGTGTACTTACTTTTTTCACACGACAGTATAGATTGGGAATGCAGTTGTTTTTAGAGAATGGTGAATAAAAATTCAAGAAAGAAAACCATACAATCTATCATGCAGTACAAATATTTGTATAAGTGGCCCCCTAGAAATCTCTTCTGTGACCTTGAGATACTTTCAAACATCCCAGTGCTGGCTTAGCTAAACATTTTTTTTTAAAGTGAGAACTGGAGTTCAGCAATTTTTAAGGTGTGGGTGAGAGGATCGGCAAATACATACATACACACATAGTTCTGGAAGGAAAGGAGAACCTTTGAGCAATCCCCACTTCAGACTTTTCAGCACTGCAGCTTTTCCTAAAAGATAAGAATTGCTGTTCCATATAAGTGGTTGCTGCTTAGTGATACCAAACCCGAAAGCAAAACGAAAAACAAACAAAAACCCTGGCCCAGAGGTGATGAGATCAAGGTTGTGATGTCCAAAAGTAGTCCCTCGTGATGTTTGGTCTCTATGCAAAACAGCATTTTCAAGATCCTCTGAGAAGTTCAGCACTAAAGAGAAAGTGGACCAAGAGCATCATGGTTTTTGCTCTCATCCATCTGTACGGAAGGGAAAGGGGGAAACCTCACGTGCATACACTTACTTCTCTTTTAAAATTACTACAGCTGCTGTGACTATAAAGTTACATCAGGTGAGCCATTACAGCACTTTTCCAAACATGCAAAACAACTAATTTTCCTGATTTTATTTCTCTTTGAATAGTGCATCTTCAAGGCCACGGTGTATCAACAAAAGTCTCTCTCCACTTGTTTCCATGTCCATAATTGGATTCAATTACCTCATATCCAGTGCTGGAAAATAAAAAAAACAAAATTCTTATTCAAGATATGAGATTTCTTCTTCTTCTTTTTTTTTTTACAACTGCGCTGAGCACCTTGCTTATGATTTACTTTTATATTTCCAGAATGAAAGGAAAGGCGAAAGGACAACTGTTAACATCATCACTTCATAGGAAACTCTCTATGTAAAACTGCACAAAATTTTCACAAAGATTTTCAGTTTCCCCAGCATTTATTTAAATACATTCCTCATGTGTGACAGATAAAAACATATTGGATCATCCTGAATGATAAAAGGAAGAAAGCCTCTTTGTTTACATTTAGGGAAGGTTTTTGCATCTGATGCTGAGTTATGAGGCTTCTTTTTCTTCCAGATTAAATGTTTGTCAACCTCCAGGAAAGCATTCAGCAACCTCAATAGATTATTATAGGAATTGAAAACCCACTGTGCAATGTTTGGAATACTCTACCTGACTCTGTGGTTTCTTTCCCAAACCCCAAAAACTTTAACCTTAGACTGTCTACTATTGACCTCATCCCCTTCCTAAGAGGCCTGTAGGGGGCGTGCATAAGCGCATCAATCGTGCCTACCGTCCCTGTCCCATTGTTTTTTATTTTTCTTATAAGTATCTATCTCATGTATTCAAAACTATATTTATTCTTATACCTGTATCTTGTAAGTGGTTGAAAAATCAAATAAATACTAAATACTAAAAAAAAAAACTAAATATGTTATTGCATGACTGATACAGATAATCAGAGTTGGAAAGGACCTTGTAGGTCATCTAGTCCAACCCTCTGCCCAACCCTACACCATTTCTGACAAATGGCAATCTAATCTCTTCTTGAAAGTCTCAACTGATGGCGCTCCCACAACTTTCAAGCTGTTCCATTGGTTGATTGTTCTGTCAGAAAGTTTCTCCTTGTTTCCAGGTTAAATCTCTCCTTGTTCAGTTTCCATCCATTATTCCTTGTTTGGCCTACAGGAGCTTTAGAAAATAGCTTGACCCCTTCCTCCCTGTGGCAGCCCCTCAAATATTGGAAGACTGCTATCATGTCTCCCCTGGTCCTTCTCTTTACTAGACTAGCCAAGCCCAGTTCCTGCAACCGTTCATTGTATGTTTTAGCCTCCAGTCCCCTAATCATCCTGGTTGCTCTTCTCTGTACTTTTTCTAGAGTCTAAAACATCTTTTTTATAATGTAGTGACCAAAACTGGATGCGGTACTCTAGGTGTGGTCTCACTAAGGCTTTATAGAGTGGTATTAGTACTTCCCTTGATCTTGACTGTATCCCTCTGTTAATACAACTTAGTATTGCATTAGCTTTTTTGGCAGCTGCTACACACTGCTGGCTCATATTTAGCTGGTTGTCCACTAAGACTCCAAGATCCCATAGTTACTGCTATTGAGCCTGGTTTCACCCAGTCTATGTGTACTTTTGGTTTTTCTTGCCTTAGTGTAGGACTTTACTTTTCTCTATATTGAATTTCATTTTATTAGATATGGCCCAGTGTTCTAGTCTGTCAAGACCCACCCATCCTTCTTGGGTGTTGGCTATTCCTGCCAGCTTAGTATCATCTGCAAATTTGGTAAGTTTCCCTTCTATTCCCTCATCTAAGTCGTTAATGAAGATATTGAAGAGTACTAAGCCTACGACGGAACCTTTGGCACCCCACTGCTTACTTCCCTCCATGTAGACTTAGACCCATTAAAGACTACTCGTTTGCCAGCCAATTGCGAATCCATCTAGTGTTGAATTCCACTTTTCTCTAGCTTACTAAGAAGTAGGTTGTGGTCTACTTTATGGAATGCCTTGCTGAAATCTAAATATATTATGTCCACAGTATTTTGCTGGTCTACTAATTTAGTCACTGTGTTGAAGAATGAAATAAGATTGGTTTGGCATGATCTGTTTTTAACAAGCCCGTGCTGACTGCTAGTTATTACTTTACTTGTTTCTAGATGTTGGCAGATCTGTTTTTTTATTATCTTTTCCAGTTTCTTCCCTGGTATTTATGTTAGGCTGATTGGTCTATAGTTTCCTGGGTCTGTTTTTTTCCTTTTTTGAAGTTGGGAACCAGATCAGTTCTTTTCCAGTCCTCTGGTAGTTCGCCGGTACTCCAGGATTTTTGAAAGATATGGTGCAGTGGTTCTGAGATGACCTCTGCCAACTCCTTTAAAACTCTGGGATGTAATCCATCAGGCCCCGGTGATTTGTTTTCATCAAGATCAGACAGGTGTCTGACCAGGCTCTTTAGACTTACCAAATATATTTAAATTAATTATAAAATTAGATAAGAACTGTGTTACCAAGTTTGAGTAAATAATTTTATTTGACTGAATCTAAAATAAAATTTGCATGTGGAACAAACTAATGAAACACTCATCATTATCCCACCAATTAACTGCTTGATTGCAAGACCTAATTACCTACTAGTTAGGCCGCAGTGAAAGATTAATTAATCTCAATCCCCATATAATAGCTTTAGTATAAAATAAAAATAAATGAAGTCTGAAGTAAATAGCAAGTCAGAGTGGAATGCTGCACACACAATATGAATATTTCTTCAATTATTTTTCCTTTTAGCTGATTGATGGCAAATATGGCATTCTCTATTACTATTAAGCCAGTAAAGAAAAATACATTTTACAGATTGCGTGCTTGAGTCATTGCAGTCAGCTTCATAGCTATAAATTAGTGAAATGGATCTATGTTACACAGATCTTACATCCATAAAAAACAAAGATGGATACAGTCATTTTGATTTATATATCTTTCTTTCTTAGGTCTGCATATTTCCATAGTACACAGGTTTGTCTCACAAACATGACTGTTTATGTTACTGAATTTAATAATGAAAATGGCAAGTTATACCAAGCAGAACCCACAAATTAATGTTAAAATGTAAAAGATTCCTATTCCATATGCAACCACACAGTCAGGCTCTTTGATCTATGATATTCCTTCCACCCCTGTACATTCAATCCTTATTATGTGTTGGAAATCCCTGTTCTCCCAAACCCTACAAGTTTTCATACTTCTTCAAAAGTTGGAGTAAGTCTATGGACATTTACCCCTTTAAATACAGGCAGCTCAGTTTTGGCCTTGAAAGGAATAATGTTCAGAGAGTTAGAGTCTTCTAACAAAAAATAACCTTATTTGCTGTAGTCAGTGTTCCTCATCCTTTGCAACTTTAAGAAGGCCAGACGTCTTAAAGTTGTTAAAGTTCAGAAACATTGCTATAAGACATCAGAGTTGATTTTCAAGTTTTAAAAATGTAATAAAAATATTTCAGAAGAGCGATTATTAATGTTTTACTTTATACATATAACTGTATTATTCTCAATAATTTTGAGGACTATGACAAGAAGTAACAATCAGCTTGCACTAAGATCAGCTAGCATGAAAAACCCTAAGAGTAAATAAACTTCACACAAATAATTATACAGTTTAAGTTTTGCGCAGTCCAGAATTTCCCCAGATAGCAACTTCACAATTTTTCTATTGATTAAAATATACTCAATTTTAGGAAATTGCAAAATCTCTGAGATTGTGATGTTCTGACTAAAATCATTTCAATCCTTTTGGGAGGGAAACCCAAAATTTTGCAACATTTGGAATTATATTGAGATCTTAACTATTTTAAAATTACTTTATTTTATTTTGGTGCCCCTCTCAGAGGCCACTTATGGTAGCCACATGGACCATTAATGGCTTGACTACAGATAGAAGTAGCATTCTGAACCACACATTAATGTGATAATAGCTTGGTATACTTCACATATATCTAAGAATTTACATTAAACCTAAGAACATAATTTTTTTCTGCTCAAAATGGCAGTAAACACCCCATCAAATTGAACCATTGCTTCAGATTTCCTACATATTCCAAAGTCTTGGGAAATTTTCTCTACACTAGTTTAGGAACAGACAGAAGCCATACAGCATTATTTTCATGTGGAGTTTTGAAATTCAACAATTATATTTTTTGAAGATAATTACGTCTTCTTGATATGCCAGAGGGATAACAGGGACACTTAGCATAACAAACATATTTCTGGAGTAATTGTGACAAAAATAACACTGAACAACAAAGATTTTGCTTCCTGAACACTTTGGGCATACCTAATATTGTTGGTGGCTAATCATGAAAACGATTTCACCCATCAAGTACTGTTTATAGGAATCTTCTGTTTTTGCAATTTCTTCTTATATATATTTTAAGTTTACTAATTTTCACTTGTGTTATAAAATGCTTTGTGTAATTCATGCATGTCCAGGCATGCACTTGACATATTGTATAACATTGCACTACAAGAGCTATGATGATGCAGTAATTACCATGCAGTGCTGCAGGCTAACTCTGCTGACTGCCAGGAGTTTGATACTGACCAGTTCAAGATTGAATCAGCCTTCGATTCTTCTGATATCAGTAAAATGATTGTTGGGGGCAATATGCTAACTCTGTAAACCACTTAGAGAGGGCAGTAAAGCACTGCGAAGTGGTATATAAGTCTAAGTGCTATTTCTGGATCAGGTACAGTTTGGGCATACCTAGGCATATTTAAACTGGCTGGATGCTGCTTGGAAAGTAGGTTGCATGCACAGATGCTACTCATTTCATTGATATCAATTTCTATGTATTTTGATGTGATTGTTTCAAGACATAAGATAGTCTAGGCACATGTAATTTACATAACAAGTAAGCCAGTTGCAGACTTGTTATCGGACAACTAATGATAGCAGAAAAGTCTCATTCATGTTGGAACAGTTGTGATATGGTTTACACTTGTGGCAAGTACAGCTTAAGCCTCAAAGATAGCAATAGCATTTAGACTTATATACCACTTTATAATGTGTTACAGACCTCTCTAAGCGGTTTACAGAGTCAGTATATTACCCACAACAATTTGGATCCTCATTTTACCCATCTCGGAAGGATGGAAGGCTGAGTCAACCTTGAGCCTGGTGGGATTTGAACTGCCAAATTGTAGGCAGCTGGCTGCAGAAGAAGTAGCTTGCAGTACTGCACTCTAACCACTGCACCACAGAGGCCCTATGCACCACTTGCAATTTATTCTGGTTATGTGATTGATGATCAAGACAACGGAGTTCCTTACATTTGTTGTGCAAGATGTGCTGTTCATCTTAGACCTTGACTCAGACAAACTTGGAAGTCAATGTAATTTGTTATCCCAATGATATAGCCAGAACAGAATGATTACATGAAAGTCTGTTACTTCTGTCTGATTAATGTCACTGGCTCCCCTGCTAAAACTAAGAAATAAATTAAATACCTCAATCTGCCTTTAGCCATATGACCAGTGCCACATGATAACAATCTGCCAGTACTGAAGCTATCAAAGACATGAAGCTTAGACAAAATAGACGAAGATGCTGCAACGCACCAGCCAGGAAGGAACAGTGACAATGATCTGAATTTTGAAGTGTGTTGGTCTCGTGAACTCATCTCCTACAAAATCAAAATTAAATGATCAAAAGCAGAACTACTGGGTTCAAAACTGCTAGAATGGTGTTTGTTATCACCAGTATGAAGCTTTCTGTTTTTCAAAGCTGCCAAGATGATTTAACAAATTTCTTGGCACAGGCTGAAACCTCATTTTTTTGTACTGACATTGATGATTTGTTCACAATTTTGGGTTGTGAATATGACCCACTAGAATGGCATCTCTTTATTGATTCATCAGTATTAAACCTCAAGGCTGTCTTGTTACACAATGGCAATATACATCCTTCAGTTCCTATTGGCTATACTGCACAAATGAAAGAAACGTATGAAAACAAGGAACTGTTGTTGAAGCATATCCAGTTCACCAAGTGCAACCGGAATATCTGTGGATATCTAAAAGTACTCACTCTGCTGCTTGCAATGCAGCTTGGATATACCAAGTACTATCGTTACAAAAGAATGTGCAAAAGAATCACATTACATGAAAAAGAAATGGCTACTCCAAAAGAATTTGGTTCCAAGCCAGAAAAACATGGTGTATGAACCACTTGTTGACCTGATAAATATATTTTTGCCTCCCCTTCACATAAAACTTGAAGAAAAAAATGTGAAAGCAATGAAAAAGGAAGGTGAATGTTTTCATTATTTGAAACAGATGGTTCCATGAATAACTGATGCTAACAGTAAGGAAAACATTTTTGTTGGTTCACAGATTTCCAATGAAAAGCGGTTCGAAGATCTGTCAGTAGCATGAGACAAAATCACCTGGAAATCATTTTAGGGTGTTGAGAATTTTCTTGGCAAATGCAGAGCACCAAACTATATTCAGTTCGTTGACAAGTTTCTTACAGCATACAAGATTGTGAAATGCAACATGTCAGTGAAGATTCATTTTCTGCATTCACACTTGGACTTCTTTCCCAAAAATCTAGGTGCAATAGGTCATGAACATGGTGAAAGTTTTCATAAGAACATTGGCACAATAGAAAATCAGTATCAGGGCAACTGGAATTCATCAATTCTGGCTGACAATTGTTGGACACTACAGTGAAATGCATCAGACACTGAGTACAAGTGAAAATCAGCAGCAAAACACTTTTAGGCTGTTGAACTCATGCAGTATGTTGGAAGCATGATGCAATTAAATAAATTACAGTCAATAAAAGTTAATTTGATATTTCTCAAGAACACTATGATTTTGAAATCATATTTGTGTTCAGTCTGAAGGGGTCTATCATAATCATCCAAATATTTTCAGGAAGCAAAATTTTTGAAAAAAACAACAATGTGCAGTGTAATATGTGCCAAGATTCTGAAAAATAAGAACAATGGTTTGCTGTATGTTGCTACTGCACATTAGAAAAGAAATAAGCCCTATGGTTGTGAAATATAGGAGCATGTCATAATGTAAAGTCGATATCATAACCAAGCTGAGAGCTATTCATGTCTTATTGGGATAAGACTATAATACTAAATCATGTATTTCAAATTCTATTTTAGAAATATGTAGAAAAGAAAATCTTTGTCATGTTGACAAACATGCACCCAAAATACAGATAATGGCTACTCACCATCATCATTCTAACATTACTCCTTTTGCATCTTTTGAAAAAGCAAGCAAAGAGTTAGTAATTAGTCAAACAAACAAGAATAGAATAATTCAAGCATGCCATAGTTCCATGTAACTTGAAAGAAATGAGAGCATCAACATTAACCAAAATACCTCTGGATAATCCAAAAACAATTAACATTCCTCTTGATTTTTATATCACCAGAAGTGCTTTCAAATCAGCTGGATCAAATAAGAAATTGGATATGCAACAGCAAAACAAAACAAAGCAAAAAAAAAGAAGAGCACAGCATAATCCCAGAAATTCATGCACCCCATGTAAAAAGCAGGGTAACATCTACCTTTAAGAAGAAATCTGTTTTCACATTGAGATTGATTCTTTTGGCCAAGCAACTTATATGGTCATTATCCCATTTATCCTAAAAAAATACCATCCAGTAGACATACCAAAAACTACTGCACCACAAAGCATTAGTAATCCTTGAAATGACCAGAAGATCATCAGTGATTTGATGCTATGATTCATGTTACATTATCTTGCATACATGTCTATTTCTAAGTGGCATCAACAGTCATTCTCTGATATTAACCAACACCAATATCAAATCTCCCAAACTAAACAAAATTACCACCTACCATTAAGTGATTCTTCAACAGCTTTCTGTAAAATAGTTAAAATACATAAAGCTTTCAAGTCTAGTTTGGAGGTCCAAAATTTAAACAACTCTAATCGATATATATAATAAATAGTGATTCTATAAAAGAAATAAAAAGAGGCAGCAAAATATTAGAAAGATTAGTGACAGGTTTGGTTATCTCCAGGCTATAAAAGATGATGACATGCCTGCTTCAGAAGTACTTCAGTGGCAATAGCTTCTCTTTGCAATTTAGCAGTAATGCAGAAAACAAACACTACAAAGAACAAGGATCGCGTCTGCAATGACAACTGTGGAACTCATTTCATTTAACTGGTAGCAAACTACAAATCACAGAAACAAGCTGAAGAACCAAATCTTTCAAACATATCATCAAAACTTTAACAAAGACAGTATCAGTTATATTTTTGTCAAAATATTGGAGTACAACAGCATAACTGCTTTAATGGTAGCAACTTTCCCCCACATAAAAAGTACAGTTAAGGATAGGGATGTGATCACCATATCAGGAATATACAAATGTTTCTTTATATTTCAATACGTTCATTATTTTTAAATGATATCACAAAAATACCCCCCCCCCCCCCAAAAAAAAAAAAACACACCTTGGTACCAAAATTATCATCTTGTGAATGCTTTATTTCCCCATTTTGGCCATTCCCTATTTTGGGGAAATAATAATTTGCTTTATTTCCCCATTTTGGCCACTATTTAAACTGTACTAAAGTTTGTCCATGTATGTTGTATGAGACTTTGGCTTAGTCACAAACCATAGATCTCAGTGCCTAATTTCTATTTGTATTTTTTTTTTCAGCCTGAATCAATCCACTCACTGGCCTGTTTGTTTGTCTACTCTAGTAAAAGTTGGTAGGTATGTGTTTTCTACTTTCTAGTCTAAAGCTGAGAGTGAGTGACTGGCTCAAAATCACTCAATTGGTTTGTCTGGCTAAGGGAAGACTAGAACCTGGGTTTCCCTAATCTTAATCCAGCACATTCACCACTTTACCACACTGGCTCTGAGAGAGATAGTAGGTTATGTTGGTATATTGATAGACAAGACTTGCACAAACACACATGTTTTACATACAGAGAGAAAAACTGAAAGTCTTTACCAGTAAATGATTGTATTTAAATGTTTCTTGTTTTCTTCATTATTGAATTATACAGATAATTTAAGGACTTTCAAGAAAAGGGTACACAATAGAATAAGATATAAATGATTTAAGAAAAGAATACAGCTGGTTATCCTAGTCCAGGATGCCTACAAATACTGTATTAAGAGGATTTGTATTGCAGATCATTTTTTCATATATTGTTAGAAAATTAGTAACAATAGATTAGAAATAGGTTTAGGAATTATTTCAAACTTAATCACAAAGATTTAGCTAATGCCATTGCAGATGCAATACATGCTATGGTTAAAGCAAGCCAGAAGAGACAGATTCACAAATAAGAAGACATGGACAGGTGTAAGAAATATATGACCCAAATTCTGCTCTGCTACTTTAAGTTAATCTTTCCACTATGTCTGAGTACAGAACTTGACATACTCACAGTAGTGCACTACACATTATGCACCTGCTTTAAAGGGCTAGAAAATTCATTTGTTGCCAGATGAATAAAAAAACCAAGCCAAAGAGTGCTTGAAGTTTGTCCTTGGCTTACAACCATCATGAACTCTGCCCATTCATATTTATAAGTTGTGAAGTTGTAAAGCCATGTGACCAATCCAATTTTGTGTATGCATGTATGTGTATGTGTATGTATATGTATATGTATATGTATATGTATATGTATATGTATATGTATATGTATATGTATACGTATATGTATTTGCAGTGCTCTTAAAGTAGATTTTGAAGTTGCAAACCAGCTGCCAGGGTTGTTAAGCAAACCAATGATTTATTACAGGTTGGTTTTGGTGGAAACCAGAAGTAAATGCTGTTTTTCAGTCAATATGTAAAACCCAGTTTATATGACTGCAGGATGCTGCAACTGGCTATAAATACAGGCTGGTTGCTAAGTGCCTGACATGCGGCCATATCAGGGATGGGATCTGACTGGTATAACTACCGGTTCTGTCTATTAACATCGCGCACGCATGCACAAGTCGCACAAGTGCAATTTACAACCTGCTGAGCTGCCCGGACAGCTGAGCAGTGCTGTGTGCAAGTGCACAGTGGTTAGAAAAGCCCTTGTTTCCTGCTTTTTCAACTGCAGCTGTGTCGGGCAAAGCAGCTGCGGTTGAAAAAGCAGGAAATAAAGGTCAGATAAGAGCCCGAGGGGGGGGTGTTGGTGGGCCACAACAGCAGCAGACACAGAACAGGTTCTATGTCTGCTGCTTTTCAGAGCAAATGTTCTACAGAGGTGGACAGAACTGATAGAAACCCACTCCTGGGTCACATGTCCATGGGAGAGGCTCGTGGTCATCAGAACTTTGGAGTCATAAATATATGAGGAAATTCACTGTAACTTCAAATGGTTGTTAAGTGACCAGTGTACACAGGTTCAACAATCTTCCTACTTTCCATGCATCTCAAAGGGAAAGGAGCACAATAAAGGCAGCATAGATGAAAGACAATAGAGATGGCATCAGTAATCATCTCAGGCAGCAGCTGCTCTTGGGAAATTTTTGTATTGTAATTAATTAATTGATTTCTATAGCCACCCATTTCAATCAATGACTCTAGATGGTTTACAATTCCAAATCTTGTGATTTCATGAGGTCTTAAACAATGCTGTAATATTTCAGATGTACTTGTTTGTTTCTGGATGGCCAGTTTAGCACACCCGCTGAGGCTCTCCATAGATTTGCATTACTTATCTCTATTGTGCAGTCATGCTGTCTCCTATAAATCCTTTGTCTAGGTTGAAGTTTTCCATGTAGCAGAATATGCACATCTAAAGTTATAGTTCATAAAGATCTTGAAGTACAGAGAAAGCAAGAAGCAAGGCTTGAGAACACTATGGACATGCACACAATTATTTTTAATCACTTTATAGTAGGATACTGTCTTTCTTCAACCATCCCAGAATTTATAGGGTATTATGCAAGACAATAATTCACATATAACATATTTGCATTGCCTGTACCAGTTATCCAAAACTTAGCAAAATGTCTCTATCTCAAAAATGCAAATGTTCATCCAAATCAATATAGCAATGAATCTTTGAAATCTGTTCAATAAATAAATGATGAAGTAGAGACAGAAGAAGAAAAATAAATACAGGGAATTAACGCAGAAATTGATGTACCGTATATACTCGAGTATAAGTCGACCCGAATATAAGCCGAGGCACCTAATTTTACCACAAAAAACTGGGAAAACTTATTGACTCGAGTATAAGCCTAGGGTGGGAAATGCAGCAGCTACTGGTAAATTTCAAAAATAAAAATAGATACCGATAAAAACTTTCACTAGGACAGTTGAGAATAAGTTTGATGTTCACAATTTCCTCTTTGAAAGAGACCAGTAAATAGGGAACAAGAAGATGAAGAAGTGTGTTTTTTCACACTTTTCACACTGCAGTGAACAAAAATGGCATCATAGCTTATTCTCAATCCAAAGGTTTGTTTCTGATTTCTTCCCTGATTTAAGGGAAATTTGAGAAACGATCTCACTATCATGAAAGGTTTAATTGATTCACTAACCCAAAAGAAGAAGATGATGATGACAGTGGGAGGCAGGAGTCACTCTCTCCCTTGCAAGAAAAAAGCAAGAGCTGTTCTTATGATCTCTCCCTCTCTCTCTCTTTCTCCGTAATACAGTCAAGCCCTTTCCAGCACGCGCAATCCGCCGCCGCTGCCACTTTGCACCTTGCAAATGCAAAATCCCGGGGTTTTTGCATTTGCAAGGTGCAAAGCGGCGGGGGCAGATCGCATGTGCTGGAAAGGGCTTGACTGTATTGGGGGGGGGGAGAGAGAGAGAGAGATCATAAGAACGCTGGCACCCACCCACCCAAAGCCACGAAGTCCCCCAATCCCGCAGCCCAGAATCGCCCTCCCCTCAGGGGGCAACAAAGACGCCCGGCGTTTCCCGAGACAAGAAGCTCCGCCATGCAATGAAAGCGCCCTGGCTTTAAACTTGCAGGCTCAGAAAACAGCGTGAGCTGAGGTGGCTTCGGCTCTGCTTGGCTTCGTTTCCTCAGCCCCAGCTGCTTTCAGTCTGCTCGGGAAGAGGGGGAGGTGGTGGTGGCGGCTCGTGTTGTTTTCTGAGCCCGTGAGCCTAGAGCTCAGAAAACAATGTGAGCCGCCGCCACCACCTCCTCCCTCTCCTCCCGAGCGGACTGAAAGCAGCTGGGGCTTAGGAAACGAAGCCAAGCGGAGCCGAAGCCACCTCAGCTCGTGTTGTTTTCTGAGCCTAGAGCCAGGGCGCTTTCATTGCACGGCGGAGCTTCTTGTCTCGGGAAACACCGGGCGTCATTGCTGCCCCCCTGAGGGGAGGACGATTCTGGGCTGCACGATTGGGGGACTTCGTGGCTTTGGGTGGGTGGGAGCAAGGACGGACGGAGTCCACGAAGTGGGACTTGCCTGCCCTTGCTGCCTGCCTCTGCTTCCTTAGGGGTGGGGAAGGGGGCTCATCTGGATCAAGGGTGAGTCTCCCCCTCAGTTTCCCCTGAAGGATCTTCCATCGCTTTTGCCTTCTCCCTACGTCTTCCCTCTGTTAAAATCCCCCCACACACACACACACTTATTTTCGGGTGGATAGATTTTGTGTCTGAGCATTCTCACATGATGGTGGGTCTTTCCCCCCCTAAAAACAGTTTAAAAAAGAAAAAACAATATATCCTCATGCAAGAACTTTTCTGCTTCCGATTATCCCCATGCTTGAAAGTTGCAAAGGAAACACGGAAGCAGGGAAGTGGCTGCCCAGCTCCAGAGCTCCACACCATTTTTTTTTTCAGAGGGGAATCTGACTCGAGTATAAGCCGAGGGGTTTTTTTTCAGCACAAAAAATGTGCTGAAAAATTCGGCTTATACTCGAGTATATACAGTAATTTGTTAAATTTTATTTTAGTCAGATGCACATTTAATTAGGCTTTTATTTTGCCCAATTTCTTTGTATTAATTTAGCTACTTTTTTGATTTGGCCACTGACATGCCACCCAAAATTGGCCTCTAGTTAGTCTGGGATGTAGTGGGGGATAATAGTAGACAGCACTCTTAGAGAATATACATTGGTTTAGCTATTCTTCAATAACTAAGCATGAACAAGTCAACTATGATTTCAGGGTTCAAATGTGCTATGTGAGACTGTTTAATGACACACAGAGGAAAAAAGGAGAAAGAAACCAATACAAATGAATCCACTGGAGTTGGATAGCTTATAGATTCAAATAAAATTAAATGAATGGATGGATGGATGTATTTAATATGTAAATAATATATTACATGCAGACAATAATTCAACCTAATTTTAAATATCTCATTAAATCTTCACCATATGGAAGAATGCAATAATACTGATCACCCATTGAAAGAACATCCTGATTCCAGTGGATAACTGATCAAGCTGCAAATCAAGTTTGCATTTTGCAATTTCAATATGAAATAGGGTAAGAAAAGATATTGCCAGAAAGACTTCTTAGAGTAGAATGAAAAATGTGGAAACCCAGGTTCAATGAGTTCCAAGAGAGTTGGTACTGACTTGATGGCACAGTAAAGATCCTTGAAGAAAGTATAGATAGCCAGTTGAATACAACACATATTCTTGCCATATTTTCTGTGGGTTTTGCTTGCTACCAAATCTGCAATTATGAAAGCTCAGCATTTCATTACAAATTCTCTGAGCCATGTAGACACCCCAAATACATTAATGGTAAGCTTACCCTTGGAGGCTGATGATCTTTCAAGTTGGAACCTAGGTTAAAAATATAAAACACATTTTCTGTTTAGATAACTAAAACTAATCTAATCTAATCACATTACATGGGTGATATTATCAGTGTCCCATTAATTATTTTTCAGTGCGGGTTTATTTCTATCTTTCAGTTATTATAATATGACAGCGTTCATAAGCTGAATTAAGGGGGAAAAGTAAGAAGTAAGCCACTGCAATGTTAGGGAAACTCTAAATAGTTTAATTGCCTAAGAAAGGAATGAAGACTTAACTGAAAACTAACAAACTCTCCTTTTAGAATCATTTTTTTAAAACAGAGTTAATTTATCAGATATCTGACGATTCCAAAAAGGGTTTTAAATCCAGGGTTAATCTATCAGAAATCTGATGATTCCAAAAAGAGATTTAAATACTTAGCCTTTAAATGTTAGCATATATTTCTCAGATATGATTTGCTACGGATTCATTTTCTTGTATCTGGAGCATAAACCCTTGGGACCCCACCTTCCAGAAGACATAGGAAGAAAATTGGACAACTGAAACAATGGATTCTTATAATGGAAGAAGTGATACTGAGGATGATCCTGGAATTACTATCTAATCTGACCACATGAAACAATTATTTCTGGTACAGACTATAGTAAATCTTTAATGTCCTTTACTTCCGATCTGCTAGGATTCTACACATGCAGGTAGAAAATTAATGTTGTGTTAAAATAGTCTCAATGTACTATGATCACCCCACATTTTTTGTTCCTTTTTGATGTCAGGTGCATGAAGGCGGGGGGGGGGGAAGAATTTTGGAAGAAAAGATATAGTTCTTTGGATATGTGAAATTTACTCATACAGTATATACTAGTTACAGACATTGTATAATGGAACTGCATATGTGAACCGGCTTTCAGGAATACACCAAACAATAATTATTGTAGACTGTCATATCCTTGATTTTTTTTATCTCTGTTGATTGAAGTTTGTTTTCTCATACTATAATTTAATCATTTGATTTATATTTTCCATTAGATGTAGCTATTTGTAACAAAACAACAGGATATAAATATTTTTAAATCAACCATGACTACATTGCAGCTGGCATTACATATAAGGGCAATAACTCTCTATATCAAAGCTGGCTCAAATCATTTATTATTTAATGCAGTTTTAGACTGCTTTGTTATTTCAAAGCATCAGCACCTTCCTTCCTACACTAAAATCTTGCTGTTAATAACAATGGGACATCAAAATTAATTCTACTATAGACAATTTGAGGCTTCCAGTTTGGGCTTCTTTTGGCGACAGACCGAAATCCGTGATCATGCGTGGTTTTGATCCATGCTGGCAGCTGGAGCGCCCTGAGCCGCCCGGATTTGGTGCTGAAGCCACCCCATAGAGGTGGAAAGAAGGAGGAGCTGTCAGCAGGGTTGAGGAAAGCCGCATCTCTCCTCCTCAGCTGACCATTACTCCCAAAAGCAGTTGCAGCAGTGGTCAGAAATGGCCACCTCAAAGAAGAACCTGACTGGACAAGATTGTGCAGGAGGAAGTTTAAAGAAGAAGGTTTGACTGATTGGGTTGAATGGAGAACATCTATTTAAGGTACCTGGAACCTGAATTTTAAAGACTAATACTATTCCTAAAAACATCTTAAGTGGTGAAAGAGAAAGGGAAAGGAAACGGAACTGGCCTTTTTTCCTCTCATATTGACAGTTTTAATTGACTTGGAATGTTCAGAAGAGATTCGAATAAGAAATTGATACAAATCCATTTTGACATTAATAGGCTATTTCTAGCTGAAAATCAAGTGTCAAAAGGGATAAAGATTCTTGGATAATTTAAAAATTTTCTTTAAAAAGAAAGAAAGCAGAGGAGGGAAAAAGGAAACAAGAGGGGGGAATCTGGAAAATGGAGACCACCTGGAACTTAAAAAAATTGATAGTGGAATTTCAACAAGGCTTGCAAAAGATACATTGTAGCTGAAACTTTGTTACAAGATAACAAAGCCCCTGGAAAGAAAAAATGAGAAAAAAGCAAGAAACAGTTTTGGATTATTGGATGATTCCTAGAATTTTGGATGGTGGATCCTAATGAAACAAAATAAAATCAATTGGGGATTGTTTAAATTTTTTTAAAATGGCATCACTCCTTGAAGAGTTAAAAATGAGACTTAAAGAACAAAAAGAAGCAGAAGAGGATCTTTTGGCTTCATATTTCAATTTTTAGAAATGGAGATTTTGAATTATGAAAAACAACAAGAAATGCTGGCTGAACAAAAAGGGCAAGATAAAGAAGAAGCCATCTTTAATGACCAAGCAACTTTAAGCGGGGTAAAAAAGGGAAAGGGGGGAAGGAAGTTAAAAACTTAAGCATTGAAGCAACATCCCAAAAAATCAGTAATTTGAAAAGCAATCATAATATCAGGACGAAGCTGAAGGGAGGATCACAAAAGGGAGAATCAGATAGAAAAGGGAATAAAAAGGGGAGAGAGAAGAAGAGAAGAAAGAGGGAAAGGAAAAGAAACTACATAGGACAGAAACAAGATATAAAGGTACAGGAAAAGCATTCAAGAATTAAAGGTGTAAAACTATATAAAAGACACAGAGACAATGGTTAGAATTTAACTTAAGGAGAAGATTCTGCAAGGGTGCATGGGATTGTTATATTAGAAATAGAAAAGGGTTAGAAAATATGTTTAGATGATTAAAGTGATAGAAAAAATTTGTATTGATGTGTAATGAAATATTAGTTTGTAAAGAGAATAAAGCTCTCAATGATTTTTGAATTTGATTAAGAATAATAATTTTATTGACTACTGTTAATAACTATTGTTTGGTTTTTTATTTAAAGACAGTAATAAGTAAAATATGAAATATAGATGATTAAAGTGAAAGACAACTGATATTACTAGATAATGTTTGTTAAAAGAAATAGATATATAAAAGATTGTTACAGAATTCAATTCAAAACAGGTATGTGTTATAAAATAGAGGTTAAAAAATGAATGTTATAACTGTAAAGGTGTGACTTAAATTTTTAAACAAGATTTGAAAAAAGATACAAAGGTGTTACTTCAGTCTAGTAATTACAGGGGAAAATTTGTTTTATGAGAAAAGATAATATGAAATTGTAAACAGGACAGATGAAAGTATAAAAACATTTATTAGAAAAACCTTAAAAATTAGAAAAAGATATGTAATTGAATAAAGAAAGAAATTAGATTATTTAAAATAAGGTATAGGAAGTAAAGAAAGGGAAAAGGTATTGAAAAAATTGTGAAAATAGTTATAAGATATGGATTAGAATGTATGATAAATATATATTCAGTTTATGTCTGTATGGAAAAGTGATAACCCGAGGTCACACTGTTCTCAAAAAAAGATATTTTATTTGTATTTATATGTTTTGTGAAAACTTAAATAAAACTTTTATTAAAAAAATAAATTCTACTGTAGAACAAAGGGTCACATAAAGTGAAGCTCTGAGAATTTGGAAAGAATTTGTCTGCAAGATAATCAGATGTGAGCCATCAATTTGAGTTCTCTGAAGCTCCCTTAAACTGTGCCACTGAAATTCAATAGCAAAATGATAATTTTATTGGATTTTTAACTAACTGCATTTACTTTAAACTGTTTTAAACTAAAATAGAGTTTATTTATTTATTGGACGTCTATGCTGCCCATCTCAATACTTCATAGACTCTAGCCAATGTACAATATCATTAAAATTAAAAAGTGCAAAAAGGCAATTAAAAAAGTAAAAAATTAACAAAAATTAAAATCAAAATTAAACACAGCCTCGGGGAAAGAATCTTCTCTATCCTATCAGGCACCCCTCAATGTAGAGGGCCCCTATAGGGCCACAGGCCGAGCAGCAGATTTAAGTTTTTAGGTTCTTCTGGAAGGCCAGGAGCATGGGAGCAGATCTCACTTTTGACAGGGGAATATTCCAGAGGACAATTATATAATGGATTATATCATGGGTAGTTATTTCATGTATGAGCAATCTTGCCCTACATCTAATTTTAAGGCTCCAGAGTACCTATAGATTACACTATAGAAATTTCCTGATAACGCTGCCAATATTATTTGGTGCAATTTTCTCATTTTGCCCCAGAAAAACGGCAAAATAGGTTTTGTATCTTAAGCCATTCAACCTTGCACATTGAGTAAGGTCTCCTTCTAGAAAAAAAAATGTTTGGATTTCTTTTGATTGTTCTTCTAGTTTAATACTAGTACTCTAAATACCACACTGTCCTTCTCTATCCTATTCCCTCTAGCCTTAGGAGGCCAATATGATGGAAACTGATCATCACTGCAACAGAGAATACTAAACTAGACAGATCAAGTGGTTTGAACAATAATAAAGCAAGTTGCAGTACTTCTGCTGACTGAACAGATGTATTATAATTATACTTAAGTTCTTAATGAGAAATACATAACTTATAGATTGTAGGGTTACCATTAACCCAATATAATACACCTTTTTCTCTTTGTACTATAATAGAAATAAAATTAGGTATCTGATAGACCTTTGGAAGATTGTAGCATGCAAACCAATCATTTTTGATGAGATATGCCTGTCACTGAAAAACATGCATAACAACGCAATGCACGAAAAAAAAAAGGGGAAACATATACTAAAAAGGAACTCTAAATTAACACTTGAGTAGACAATTCTGGACTCAAGTATTTCTTTGTATTTGATATAACTCAGGATTAAACAGCCACTATTGAATAGTGCTTATTTGACTTTTACTTGTTTAAATAGTCATGGTCGTGCCTTTGCTTATATTTCTACCTAGCATGATCAATTCTCTAGCCATGCAGCAAGTGAGGATTTATGCACAAAGAAAATCATCATTGTCTGAAGTAACTATTGAGAATGAAAACTCCAGTCGCAGCAGGTTCTTCATCACACATATTACAATATTTTCTATAGGCACAAATTTAAATATTCTATGAACGGAAACAGAATGGTTGAAATTCACACACTAATCCAATACTTCAGATATGATTTGTTAAACAAGCCAGAATGTCCTGGTCTACACAAAAAACTATGAAATGATGTCATTTCATGACAAAACATAAACTAATAGAACATTATGCTTAGCACTGTATCTGAATCAATTAAAAAGAGCAAAGTAACAAAAGAGTTTATGGCATTGCATGCAACAATAATACAGCAGTCATCTTCAATTTTTTTAAGATACTGAATGTTAGACCATCGATTAAATGTCCACAGTCAGCTGATCATCTGTACTCCTCTTAATGATGTTGAACATACCTTTAATTTTGACAGCTTTTAATTAATTTATGTCATAAATTAATACCATAAATGTCATAATTTTTACTCTTTCACTCTAATCTATTATAAAGTTTTCTAATTTTCTCTCTATTTGCTTGAGGCTTCAAATATTAAATCATATTCCAGTTTTGGATCATATGATATATATATATCATACAACTGTTAATTCAGCTAAAGGTTTTAAGTGCTGTTGTGGTGGTGTTATTGTGTCTATAACCAACCACATAGTGCTATACTAGATTTCCCAATAACCAAGGCTACATTTTCTAACTGCATGTTCATTAAGCAATATTTTTTTGTCAGAAGAAACTTGGCTAAATAGAACATATCTTAAATGAGATTCATTCAAATATTTATATATCTAAGCATAGATATATGATAATTATTTAAACTTTGGTTAAAAAAATCATGTAACCCCAGATGATTGACTGGATTTAATTGCTATATATGTGAATTGTACACAGGAGGAAAAAAGTATGGTCTGTAGACACTGATTAAAAACAATAACCTTGTAAAGATAATGTATGACGAACGTGCCATGATAGGGAAGGACACGCATTGTATTAACTTTCTTCATGCAGACACAATGCTATGATCCAAATATTTCTTTTATAAAAAAAAAGACAAAAACTGATTGATCAAGAATTTCTAAAAAAAATCAATAATTTTCTGAACTTAATACTTATATCTCATATAAGCTTAATTTGAAATATATATATAAATTATATTTAAATATATTTTAAGCAGCAACTATAACCAAGAGGGCTTTCACACAGATTCAACACTTTGTGGGTTGTGCCTCTATCTGACTGTTCAGACAATCACTCGCATCTTAGTCACTTCATAAATGGGTAACTACAATGTACTCCAACCACATCAGGCTGTCTGTAAAAGCCACACAGAAGCTACAGCTGTCGCAGACTGCAAGAGCACCTACAGTGATGAGCATGCTATATTATGCCTACCTGATGGCAGTACTCAAGTGCAGTTCCAGATGAGTTATTATATAAAAAGTCTATTATGACATACAGACTGGATATTGATGCACTGCCTATATCTGAATGTTTCTGCCCATTCAGCATGACTGGGCAGAGTGGGATGCCTTCAACTAAACAATGTCATCTATTAAGTGCGTTCCTAACAACACCTGCCTTCTGGAATAGCATCCCCCCAGAGAGCCATACAGCTGTCACCCTGGTGATATTCAGAAAATCTTTGAAAATTTGGCTATGCATCTAAGTCTTGGGGTACAGATATAATTGAGTTGGATATTGTGTCATTACAATCTGGATGCTGATCATATGTTTCTTTTTCTTTCATAATTCATAATTGTTTTTTTAAGAAAAGTAACCTACCGAAATCATCTGGGGTCAAACAATCTTTGTATGAAATAAATAATTAAACATTTTCTACAGAAATTACTTACCAATAATAATAACAATGTAAATTAAGCCAATTGCTGCTACAGCTCCAATAATTGCTAAGCCTGCAATCAAAACAGATCTATGTTTCGGCTCACATACTGTTGAGAGAAAAAGGCGGGCATTTAAGTTAGTGGTGAAAGATTATGAAAGGGGGGGGCTGGTACTTTCACCAGCTCTGAACAATATTGTATAGATATTTGAGTGGTTATATACCTTACATTTTTCAGACATGATAGTAGAACATGCAAGGACATCTTGAAATTATATACATAAATGAGGCTTGGTTTTTTCACGGCTTTACTATATAAAAGTTAGGACTAACATAATTTATTTTTATGGCACTTTATTTACAATTTATTTTTATGGCATTTTTATGTTTGTGCATGAGTCTGCTTAATCTGTATAGGGAAGGTTGTATCAATTAAAACAGTTACATAACAAACATTTCCAGATGTAAGAAGCAACCCACAACCCAGAGGCCTGACAGGCATATCTGGAATTTTAAGAGAACTCAAACTCTTAAAAATATATGCCATGAAGGAAGCCTGACATGCATGACAAAACGTCTGTCATGGAAACATAACTGTTCCCACAGACCCTGATTCATCAGATAGCAGGATACAATAGTTCACAATAGTGAATAAAACTGTAAGCTCAAAAATGATACCATTTAAATTGTATCAGAATGCTTCACAATTTATATTATAGAGAACTTCCATATCTTGGCTTCAAAAAAGTGCAATAATCACTAGGTGGCAGCAAAGAGAGTTTTATCTATTATTTGGAATTTTACAGCTCTGATATGGTAGCCCCATATTAAGGCAGTATCTTTATTTATAACTTTATTTGTTATATTTGTATCCCACCTGTCACACAGGCAACTCAAGGTGAGAAACATGAAAGCAATGCGAAAGATATAAAATACTAATCTTGGTCAAAAGAAACAAATCACCAAATGTAATATTTTTGTCCTCTTTGGAAGCTCTTTAAGCATCCATGTTTTTTCCCAGAGTTGAGTATCAACTGCAAACTGCTGCAGCAAACCCCGGGAAAATCTATGCTTGGCTTTAGGAGATGCTGATGAATGCTTACATGCAGGCCACTGTGCAAAGTGCCTTTTCCCTCTTGAAATTGAAGCCATGCACAACCATAGCACATAGTAACTAGAAGGAGGGGGAAAATGGAGTGACGGAAGGACCATACTGAAATGGGTTAAGAAGGTTAGGAAGGAAAGCAAAAGGGAGGAGTAAAATGAATAAATAGAAGGGGGGGGGACCACTGGGCAAGGAAGGAAAAAAACAAAGACAGCATCACAAAGGCAAGCCCAAATTAAGTTACAGCTGAGCTAATCTTCAAAGGTATTCATTCTTTTCAGCAGTGATGCTTGCGATAATTTGCACTTTTGGTTTATTACCTTCTTTTCAAGACCATGTAAGATGATGCTGAGCTGCAAGGGCCAGCATTCTTTCCCATGCTAACTAGGACACTGGAAGTTCAGAAGCATTTGATATGGGTTGATAATATCTGAAAAGTATTGAATTTGATATAGACATATAGCTATGCTTTGTTGTAATTTTGTTTTAGTTTGAGACAGCCACAGTATAAAAGTTAAGTAACATCTTCAGGATCAAACTGTAACACATATTACTTTGGTAAAGTACATAGTTTACCTGTCACACACAAAGCAAATCCAGCCACAGCAATTACATATCCAAGTGCTTTCAGAGCTAGCAAAATAACTGCAAAAAGTGGTTGCTTCTCAAAAACTAGGGAAAGAACAATAATGTTACTGAGAAAAGAACATATTCAGAAACAAAGGAGAAACAGAACAAGTCAGGATCTTTTAAAAAGTAATTTAAACTTGTACAAACATGTCTCTGGCATGAGATAAAGTTATCAGGATGGATGGATGAAATAATCCCAGGGTAACTTGTATTATGTGCAATTCTCAATTATTTTTTCTTATGTTCAATTGTGTCTGTTTATTGAAGAGTCCCTGGACAAGTCCCTAAGTTTTCTTGGCAAGGTTTTTCAGAAGAGCCATTGCTTTCTTCCTAGAAAGTGACTTGCCCAAGATCACTCAGGTAGTTTTGTGCCTAAAGCAGGACTACCAGACTTCCGGTCCCCTGGTTTCCACCCTGATTCAATCACTACACCATGGAAGCTCTCAGTATAATGTAGTAGAGCAGAATTTGGATACTAAAGGTCAACAAACAATGCTGGTTGTATAGAATATATGGAACTCCTAGGCCACACTGACTGATGGCTCCATCTCCAAAGATTTCCATATTTAGAACAATTGGTATTGGTGCCTTCTAAGCTTTGGTGCTCTAAGCTAGTGCCTACTTGGCCAACCCTGACAAGTACAGCCCATAAACAGCCCATCAGTTATTGTGCACATAAACAAAGGTTTGTACATGTATCCCTAGTGGGTATTTTTAGCTCAAATTCTTCTCTCACAAAGGATAGTAAAAGATCATTTCTTCATTTGAAGAAAAGTGATACTTTGATACATCAAAGGAATCTCTAATTGATGCTTTGACATATCAATGAAAAAAATATCATTGGCAATGTCACAATTTGGTACTCTGGTACCAATTCAAAATTCTGAATCCTTTCCTCCTTCTCTCCAAATGTTGTCTAAAACTCAATGAGAATACTGTTGTTCAGTGCCAATAGTTTTCCAATAATTTTATGATTTCTTTCCCTTCTGCATTCCCACTGCACCTTCAGAGTAACGTTTAACTTTTAGTCTCTAAAAAGAAATATAGTGATGAAATAAATTAGAAGATTCTCACCTGATGTAAACAGGAAGTACAAAAGAGGCACTACGATGACTGCAGGGATGACTATGAGACCAATACCAGTTCTAACTGATGTTGTATATCCACCTGGAGAAGGTCAATTCTTTTAAAAAAATCAATCTTTAGCATCAAGCTATTATGTAAGAATACTATGGATATTAAAAATAACTGCAATAGAAATCACAATAAATAGACCATCAAGTTTAAGCCAAATGATATTTCTACTTTTTCCAAGTTGTCTTTTTTATTTTATTCCAGTACAAAAGGGCTGGAGGATCTGTGGATTTCCAGATATTGTAGAATCATCATCATTCCCCAGGATTAGCCATACTGGCTAGGAATAAAATTGCTACATCTGATGAAATAGATTGCCCTTTAGCTTTAAAATTTGCAACTAACAAAGCTACAATTGGAAAGTAAGAGAGGGAACATATTTAAGTTGTAACTAGATATATACTTTCATCAATTCATATTTAATCCATATAATTTTTTGATGTGTGACTAATTATTAGTTCTTAGCTAGGAAGCAATAACAACATTGAAAGAGAACATGTAAAATAGCTTATTATGAGAATTTTATCCTTGGAAATAATTGTGATGATTGTATTCTATAATCAGCAGAAAACTATGAAGGCGACCTATTTAAGTGCCTCCTGAGGGGAAGAACAGCACAAGAGAAATATCATTTCCTGTTAAATGTTTACCGAATAGTAAGGGAAATTTATCCTACTAACATAGAATGAAAATATTAGTGCAAATATTTTTAAATGACAAGAATTAATACTAGATATGCTTCATCTATATGAACCATTCTATATTTAATGAAGGATTTCTACTCTTTCTGGTCTCAATTTTGGCTGTTTATGACTGCAAATTAATTGAACAAATAACAATGCATTCAAGAGTCCTTTTATATTTGCAGGGATTTATTAAACAAGAAAAATAAAAATGCATGTTTTGTATAGTAAAGTTAAAAATCAGAAAGGACACTTGGAGGGAACCATGACCAATTATTTCATGACCTCAGAGATATCTGCTTTTATAATATTAGTAATAAATAAATATTTCATATGTAGCAAGAATAATATATACCAAGTATATTCAAAAGATATGCTAAACATATAAAACTAGGACAGCTACACTAATAGAAATAGGAGTAGTAATTAAATCAGAATTAGGAATAATTCACTTGGTGACATTTTGAATCTTACATACATTAATTTGCTTGTTTTTATGTAAAAACTATTATCAGTCACATACTGGCTATTATCAAATTCAGTCTTGCTGTATGTAGCTTAAGGCCCAATTTAGCTTGATGGAGTATATTTATTTATTACAATTCTTACCTTGGGCATAAAGAATGATACCAATCACAGCAAAAATTGATATTAATAGTCCTGTAACAGTAAAACCAATTTTCTTTTTGAATGTCATGTCAAACTTTTGAACTAAAAGAAAAATAATAGAAAACAACAATTAGAGACTAAACACTTAAATAAATGATTTTCAAATTATGCTTTTGAACAGAAAAAACTGAATATGAATGTTGTATGTATGTATGTAAGTATACAGAACTTTGTTTCGATTACATTTCCATATTATTCATTTGTTTAGGCCCACTGGTTTTACAATTTTACAAACTATAGAAAAAACATGAAAGCTCACACAAAAATGAACACACATACCTATATTTTCTATTTATTTTCTTCTACGGAAATTATTTTAATCTACTACACATTATGCTTTGATTTAAAAATTAAGTCAATTTAGAAATATAGCTAATCCAGAGGTATGGGGGAGGAGGGGTCTTTCTTTTCTTGGAAATGCTCTAATAATAGCAGCTGGACAGCCATCTGATGGGGCTGCTGTGACCTGAATTTCTGCACGGCTTTGGACTCAATGGCATGTAGTGTATGGCCTCTTCCAACTTTATTTTTCATCCGCTTTGCAAAATTCTGAAAAGCATAGATTTAAATTTAATCCAGGTCACACGTAGGGTTGGGAGGTGCAAATTGTGTATCTCTAGCCTTTAGAGAGAAGGGGGAGGGAGGGAGGGAGGGAGGGAGAAAAGGGGGGGATAATATTCTATATGATCCCAATTTTGCTATCTTTTGGGAGAGTACTTACTCCCAAATTAAAGCTCTCACAGGTTCTTATATAACATTAATCACTGAGCAATTGCTATGTAACTATTTAATTGTTGTAAATTTTATCTCTCTTTTTCCTGAGGTGATTATCTTTTATACTATTCTTTCCACAGAACTTTTTTAATTCTTTGGCAGAAGTGGGCAAACCTTAGAAATTGATTAAAATCAATAAAATAAACACATTCAGTTTCCCCATTTATTATCTAAGGCATAACATTTCCAACTGAAATCATCATATAAACTAGGTAGCAGTCATGGAAAAACTTAAACAAAATACAATTAAAAGCCAACTATCTTAGAAAAATAGGAGAATCATGGAAAATAGAAAGGTCTTGAACCAGCACTGAATAATGCCAATGTGCATGCTAATGAAATCTTTCTGTAGTGGGAATTCCACCAATGAGGTGTCACCTCAAAAAAAAAAAAAATCCTAGGTTCTATAGACTGTTAGAATTATATAAGATTCCAATACCATTCCAATGTCATTAAATTGTACCCCTCTTGTCTAAATGCAGACACCCTCCATTCCTTTTTACATTCCCTTCCATCAGTGATGGACAGCCGTATCTAGGTAAGGCTTATCTACTAGATTGGGCTTATCTACTAGGTAACACTTGCTTTAGTTCTTATAATCCAGCAAGATGTAGTGTTTCAAAGCTTGAAAGAAAGACATGAAGAGCCAGTCTCAATGTAGGCGTCAAGCTGCTAAGTATGTTAAACTAAAAAAAAAACCTAAACAAGTTTACAAACAATTTGTTGAGAAATTAATGCAAATCTGCAAGGAAATGTAATAATTTTGTTTATTATTTGTATGAAATGATAGCAATTACAGTAAATATAATGATCAGCTATGACTAATGATATAATGAAAAGATAAAAAATATATAATGATTAATTTATAACCATTATGAATAATCATAATAAATCTATAGACTCATTCATGATCTGTGGCTGATACAGCTGGAAAGGCTGTAACTCTTTAAGTAGTTTATAGCTCTTGGACTTTAAGTAGTTTATAAGCCATTGTGCTATTCTATTAAAGGCAGGAGCTGAGATCTAGGCTGGGAGTAGAGGATCCCTTCTCTCACCTTCATTCTAGTCCAAGCTGCAGATCCTGGGATATTACAGAAACAAGTTTATTGGTTTGACCTGGGATTTGGATCTTCCACCTAAAAGCCTTGGGAGAACTGGAATCACTACAATAAAGCTGCCAAAAATATAAAGGCATAGGTGCTTACAATTTTTAAACAGTATTTTGTTGTTGCTGCTGCTCACTAGAGCTTTATTTTTGCTTCCTTTACTTGTCTTTCTGTTTAATTGCCTGATCTGTTTAACAGTTAAAGATTTCTAGGTCAAAATATAATATATAATAAAGTTCCTCTAGATGTATCCATGGTGGAGCTTGTTTCATCACTGGTGTTTACTTAATTTCCTGTAAACTGCTTATAGTAGGTGAGTCACTTGCTCTTCGCAGGCAAGTCTGGATTTTTTTATGTTGTCATGGTTATGATTACAGGATCAAAGCCACAATACCTTGTACTTCCTTCAAATAAAGGCAGCTGGAGTTACAAAACGCTAATATTGCAAAATTTACTTTCAACTACATTTAGTTGGAACTGTTAATGTTAATACTTCAGACTAATTTACACTGGTTTGAATGAAACATTGTGTAAGGCAGACATACAGTAGCACAGGTTAATTTAAAATATTTACTTTCTAAAATAAATAAAGATTAAATAAAGATTTTAATTTGAAAGAAAGACATAGACAGATCAATATTGCCACTACATAGCATTCATGATTTTTTTTTGCAATGTACTTCAAATTATTAAAAAAAATTTCCTATGTTTTATACTACCAAATATTGCTTACTAGAGATAACCTATCCAAACTTTAATAATTCCCTTGACTACCAGGATTTCCCCAATAGATATGCAAGTCTGCCTGTTACCAGCAAAAGCAAGGCTTTTTAAATGGACTATTCCAACTACTGGTTGGTAAGGTCATGCAGCTTCTAAACATAGGCATTTGGAAGTACCGAACCCTGTTACTAACCATTCTTATTTTTGCCAGAGACTCTTTTAACAAACTGGCGGATACATTTCTATTCTAAACACAACAGTTTTAGATATTGCATGAACCAGGAGACTCAGCATGATTTTTAATATGTAGGAGAAAATACACCTTATAAATCAATATTATCGCTGTAGCTGTTGCACAAGGCAGAAAAAACATAGTATGGTTTTTGATATATAGAAAGCACTAAAGAAGTTCTAAAGAACAACTTTTAACAAATGAAAAGCTACTAATAACAACCTATTTTTAGATGTTTTTCTTGCCTTTATAAATTTTTATAAATAACTCAAGGTGGCAAACTATCAAATACTTTTTCCTCTTCCTATTTTCTTCACAACAGCCCAGTGAGGTGAGATGGAGTGAGTGACTGGCCCAGAACCATCTTTTATGTCTATGGCAGATTAGAACTCACTGTCTCCTGGTTTCTAGCCTGGCATCTTAACCATTGGAACTGGTTTTTATTTAAAGAAATGTTTGAAAACATTCAGTTTTGTTTTGATTCTGTTTACATAATCAGTGTGCCATGAAGTAAGGCCAGTAGATATTGAGTTAGCATCTTCAAGAAAGAGTACACCACAGATATAAGTCAAATATAAAGCAATTAAGATATTATACCGTTAACATCTTAATTAACAAACCTAACAATAAATATTACAGTAAAATAATTTGCTACCACCTTGGATATGAAGATTTGTGACTCATGTTTTAAATTCCTTTAATGTCTACAAATACTACTTGACTGTATTAATGTGTAAAGATATTTTAAATGATTTTTAAAAAAGTATTATATAGTAGCTTTTTCAAGAGCTCCATTTATGAAACAAAAGCAAAACGTATCTTTTTATTTTAGATTTATGTTTTATAATATTCTTAACATACTAAATTTTGTATACTATTTTTGTGTTCCTACTGAAGTACAATGTACCAGTACAGTGCAAATAAAATTAGTAAAATAGCCAGCATGGGAAAGTTATTTATTATTTAATTTGTGTGCCACCCATCTCACCACAAAGTTTACAAATATTGAGGAAGAATATTACTTAATAATATGGGTACAAATATGATTCAGTACAGAATGAAAAATATATTAAGATTGGCCATAAAATTTTCACTCAGAGAAATGATCCAACAACTGGGATTGAAGATTAGCTTCATTTTTTTAAAATCACCAACCTGATTTAAATGATATCTTTCATTTAGATATTTGGAGTTAGTGCCAAACCATTCTACTTAATCCCTATTGATTCCATATGGATATGAATGATTACTATATTTTTTGCTATCAAATCAGATTTGACTCATAGTGACTACATGGTTTTTAGACAACATTTTTGGAAGTGCCATTACCATCTTTCTAAGGCTGAGAGAGGGTAAATGGCCAAAGTTAACCAGTTTCTAGTTTATGTGCCTATGACAGGACTAGAACTCTGGCTTCTTCACTCCTACGCCCCTTTAACTGCTAAACCAACCTAGCTCTCATGAATATGGTTATTCCATCTTTAATAAAAATTACCACAGGATTTAAAAATATAAATCTGTTTACAACACAAGCAAGATTATATTAAGGGAGACATTCTTACTTAATGTTGATAAAATTATATCATAAACATAAAAATAAAAATGTACCTAAGTTAAAAATGAAAGAGATTCAAATTAAGTTCTCTTAAAGAAAGCATTATACATTAGACTGGCCCCCACTCTGACACTCTTTTGGAAGGCACTGAAGACGGGGTTCTATCAGCAGGCCTAGGGAACCCAGAGCAGGATGGAGCCCATTAAACATTTTGTATGAATGTGTGTTGTTGCCAGGATGGGGGGGTTATTAGTTTACTAATTTATTATTTTATTATTCTTTTTATTTCTTTCATATGGTTTTTATTTCCGTGTAATCTGCCTTGAGTCGCCATGTGCTAGTAGGCGACAATATAAATTTTCTTAAATAAATAAATTTTATCGGTGACTGAGAGGTCCTTCCCCGATATGATGTGGCAATGGAATGCTGTTGATTATACTTATTCTGTTTTAATAATTTTTTGGGGTGAACCACCTAGATTTAGTATGTATAGACAGGCAGCTAAATAAATAATTAATCATTCAGCTTGTTTATACCATCAGATATATATCTTATGGTACAAAAAGACTGAAACACATTAATCTAATCTAATAAGAGAGCTCTCATATTCACCAAAACAATAGACAGAACAGGAAAATCCTTAGATCACGAACCTTCATTTAACTGTAAATGAACAGCTCTCCTTCAATCCCTACCAATTCAAAATAACTATGATGACTTTATGATCCTTATTTACTGGCTAAACTCTATTTCTTTCCCACAGAAAGATATTAATATGGTATTTACTTAAACTAGAGGAAAATATACAGTAAATAAAGCAAAATCCATGTTTGGATGGTATCATTTTATAAGCATATCATGAAAATATAAACTAAATGGCATAGAAACCTCATGGAATAGATTTTTATCCAATATAAAAAAAAATAAAAAAAAATAAATGAATCATCTCCTCACACTATGTTTGGAAGTTACCATATGGAGGAAAGGACTCAAAATGAAACAATTTCCCAATCTTAGTTCCCAATCTAAGGAAACAAGCCATATCATCGATGACATTAAAAGCCATTAAGATATGAAGCTGAAGCAAGGGAATTACATTCGGTCCTTCCTTCTTGCCTACCTACCTGCCTGCCTACTGAAGTAGTACCTGATCAAAGTCCTAGAAAACATCTTAGTTTCATGCATAAATCCTTAGAAATGTATATCAAAGTAGACTTTGTAGCATCTAAGTACCGTATATACTCGAGTATAAGCCGAGTTTTTCAGCCCATTTTTTGTGCTGAAAAACCCGCCCTCGGCTTATACTCGAGTCAGATTCCTCTGTGTGTGTGGGGGGATTTTAACAGAGGGAAGATGTAGGGAGAAGGCAAAAGCGAGGCTGAGAAAACAACGCGAGCCGAGGTTGCTTTGGCTCCACTCAGCTTCCCTCTATCTCTCTCTCCCTGTAATACAGTCAAGCCCTTTCCAGCACGCGGGATCCGCCCCCGCCGCTTTGAACCTTGCAAATGCAAAAACCCCAGGATTTTGCATTTGCAAGGTGCAAAGTGGCGAAGTGAGTGAGTGTGTGTGTCTGTCTGTCTGTCTCTCTGTGTGTGTGTGTGTGTGTGTATCTATGTGTGTGTGTGTGTCTCTCTCTCTCTTCCTCGCACCAGCGCGCCTTCCTTCCACTGCTACGCGTTTGGGCTGCTTTGTACCCCCCTCCCTCCCCGGCTGAAACCGCGGATGGCTGCTCCGGAGGTGAGCGCGGTAGCTCCCATACAACAGGTGGGTAAAGGAGCCGCTCGCCGCCAAGTTGAGAAGAGCGAGAGGAGGTGAGGAGAGGCGCGGCCCGGCTCGGCTCTGCAAAAGGCTGCGCCTGCAATGCCGCCCCGGGCACTGAGCAAGGCTGACTAGCGGCGCCCGGGCTGTTCGGGAGTGGGAAGCGGCTGTGCCCCTGGCCGGCCAGGGGAATGGGGACCCTGCCTGAGCGGGAGGCGGCGGCGGCGGTGGGGTCTTTCCAGTTAGGATCCAGGGGCGGCAGCCGCCCGGGCATCCTCCTCTCGTCTTTCGGCCGGCCGTTTGCAGGGCTCAGCGAGTCACTCGGACTTCGGGCCAGTCTGTGCCAGGAGTTGCCCCGCCGCCGCGCACCGGGGAAGTGGTGGCCGCTCGCCTTCGCTGCAGTCGGAGCTCTTCAGGGGCGCCCCTCGTCTCTGTCTTTGATCTGTCTCTGATCGCGGTTGAGGGTTGGCAGGGTTTGGTAGCAAGACAGCAGAGAAGCTGTCTGTGGAGTTGTCGGGGGAACCCAGGAGGAAAGCGAAGGGCGGGCTGGGCTCCAGCAAGGCTTTTCCTTCCCTTCAGACTGCAGTGCGAGCTGGGAAGGGAATTGCCTCGGCCACGTCGGCCGCTTCAGGTTTCTCCCAGCACGTCAAGCAGCCACGAAAGCGCGCGCAGGGGGAGGGGGGGTTACTCGAGCAGGCTGGAAGGAGGAGGTGTGCGCCGGGTGACTTCCCACACGGGGAGTCATCTTAAGTCACCTCCGCCGTCACAAGAGCGGTCAGTATTCTCATTCACACTCTTTCTCACTCACTCTCTTTTTTTTTTGCAAAGCCCTCCCCCGCACCACTCTGGCAGCAGCACTTTTTTTTTAACTCTCCTCCTCCTCCTCCTCCTCCTCCTCTCCTCTCCCCTTGTTGTCTGGTCTTCCCTAAGGAAACTCCAGGGCTCACACTTCCAGGTGTTTCTCCCTGTCAATGATCTTTTCTTCCCTTCCCTTCTCTCAGCCCCATCCTCCTTCACCTTTGTCACCACAATCCTGAACAGATGAAGTTTGTACTTCTCAAGAAAGGTTGGATGTTCCTTTTGAGGAGGGAACCTAGTGTGACATCTGTATGTTGACCTACTACTGAGCCATGGCATGTGTGCACATGCAATGGAGGCATGAGGGAGAGCTGTGAAAGAGATGGTGGCTCTCCAAAACAGGATGTACATGCAGCACATACACATGCTTTTTTCTTGCAAGGGAGAGAGTGACTCCTGCCTCCCACTGTCATCATCATCATCATCTTTTGGGTTAGTGAATCAATTAAACCTTTCATGATAGTGAGATCGTTTCCCAAATTTCCCTTAAATCAGGGAAGAAATCAGAAACAAACCTTTGGACTGAGAATAAGCCTGTTCCTATGATGCCATTTTGTTCACTGCAGTGTGAAAAATGTGAAAAAACACACTTCTTTTTCTTCATCTTCTTGTTCCCTATTTACTGGTCTCTTTCAAAGAGGAAATTGTGAACATCAAACTTATTCTCAACTGTCCTAGTGAAAGTTTTTATTAGACAATAATTCCCTCCCGTGGCATTATTATGGATTATTTGAGAAACACTTTGCCATGGAAAAAATTTGAGATGTTAAGAATGTGAACATGTTTGATTTTAAATGTAATGCCAGTTAAGATCTAAAGTTTCCTAAGAGGACTTTCATCTGTCAGGCACTTCATCTGTCATGCACTAAAAAATTAGTGAATGAATATCCACTTTTGTCCATAAATGAGTGCATGCGTACTGTTTAAAAGTTTTCAAAGTTTATTTTTTTATCCTGTTAGAAATGGATCCCAATACGTCTAATCCTGGACCAAAACAAAAACGCAGGTCATATGAACCTGGTTTCAAACTTAAGATTGTGTCAAGAGCAGAAGAGAGCAATAACAGTATTGCAAGTAGGGAATTTTGTGTTGTCGAAAAACAAGTGAGGGACTGGCGGAAAATGAAAGCTGACTTGGAAAAGATTCCAAAGGCAAAAAAAGCTCGACGTGGTTTAAAGCCTTCATATGAAGCTCTAGAGACTGAATTGTATAAATGGGTTATGGAGTGTCGTCAAAATGGTTACTGCGTGATACGTATGGGAATTCGCTTACGTGCCCTTCAAATGGCTAAAGATGACAAATTAAAATCACCAGGAATTAAAAATTTCGTTGTGTCAGCAGGATGGTGTACCCGCTTTATGAATAGACATGGCTTATGTTTGCAGCAAAGAACAAAGATTTCACAGAAGTTGCCAAAAGACCTTGATGAGAAAGTGATGTCATTCCATTCATTCATCATAAAACAAAGAAGGATCCATAACTTTGACCTGGGAGATATTGGGAATATGAATGAAACACTTATGACCTTTGATCTTCCCAGCAACAGAACTGTGGCAAGTTTGGGAGAAAAAACTATTTTACTCAGAACCACAGGAAATGAAAAAAACCATTTCACAGTCGTTCTGTCATGTTTGGCTAATGGAACTAAGCTGCGGCCTGTCATTATTTTCAAAAGAAAGACCTTGCCTAAAAAGGTCAAATTCCCACCACGAATTACAGTGCGTGCACATATTAAAGGCTGGATGGATGAAGACGGAACAAAAAAATGGCTGGAAGAAATTTGGAATAGACGTCCAGGAACAGCCTTAAAGAAAAAACCATCATTGCTAGTTTGGGATATGTTTAGAGCCCACACATCTGATGACATTAAAAAATTGGCAAAGTCTTCTCAAGTTACTTTGACTGTTATTCCAGGTGGGCTTACATCTGTATTGCAGCCCCTAGATGTGTGTTTAAACAAACCTTTTAAAGACCGTGTGCAAAAAATGTGGCATGAATGGATGTCATCTGGTCAAGCCCGATTGACAAAAGTTGGAAATCTGATGAAGCTCGACATAGAATTAATAGCAAAGTGGGTTCGTGATGCATGGGAAGAGATTCCAGAGGACATGGTGCAACGTGCCTTCAAGAAATGTGGCATTAGTAATGCTATGGATGGCAGTGAAGACAGCGCTTTGTATGAGAACAATAGCAGTGATGGTGATGACTGCGAACTCAGTGATGACGACAATGTTTATGCTGATAGCCTCACACCAGATGAAGTTGAAGCTCTGTTTGGACATACAGATGATGAGGAGGAATCCAGTTTTGAAGGATTTTAACTCTTGTGTTTTAGCTTGGTTGCTGATTGAGCTAAGGTTTTTGTACTTTTAAAGTTATTGTTGATACCATATTGGTTTTGTTGGTTCTCTTTTCCACTTACAGAGCTAGTTTACTGTTTTTCTTTGAAATAAATATTCAAAAACATTTAACCTACTGATGCCTCAATTAATGTAATTTTATTGGTATCTATTTTTATTTTTGAAATTTACCAGTAGCTGCTGCATTTCCCACCCTCGACTTATACTCGAGTCAATAAGTTTTCCCAGTTTTTTTGTGGTAAAATTGGGTGCCTCAGCTTATATTCGGATCGACTTATACTCGAGTATATACGGTAAGTTATATTAGCATCAGATAATAATAGTACATTGCTTTCAGAGAAACATTAGCTACTTATTAGATCTTCATGATCACACTCTTTTGTATGTTATTAGAAGCCAGAAAATTCAGGATTGTAAAAGAATAAATCCATCTGGATGCATCAAAATGGATGGATTGCAAATTTAGAATAATATTGTATAAAATACTAGCTCTATACCTGTGCTTCGCTATGAAACTATGTGGTTGGGCTTAGTTTTTAGGGAGAAAAATAAGGGGAAAAATTCTGCCTTTGCCTATCAGCTTCCATCGGTATTTGTCTGGCTAGCATCCTGTCAGTGTGTGAGAGAGTTGAGGGCTGTTTGGAACTGAGGCAGTATTTTCCGTGTAAGCAAGGAAACAGCAAGGAACCTGGGCGAGGCTTAGCTCAACTGTTCTGTACTAAAGCTGGTTGCTGCTGTGAAACTAAAACTGAAACTGAAAATCCTCTCCTCTGCTTGTGTTTTGCATTTGAAACAGATTTCTTTTTAGATGGGGAGGGGGAATAGAACTCCTGAGCATCAGAGCATGTTAATGGTCATTTTGAAAAACCCTTTCTTAGTGAGCATCTACATGCCAAATTTCAAGTTTGTAGGCTTTACAGTTCTGGGGATTTTGTGATGATGCATGAATTATTTCGCTTTTATATACATACATACATACCTATAAAAATAACTAATTGTAAAATATAATATTTGACCAGACTATGGGTAAATATTGTCATATTAAAAATATGAAGCTTATTTTGAATTATATTCCAAAATATGCCATGTTTTATGGGGATTTTAAAAACTCAGGAAAATAGATACAATCCATATCTCTGGGTGGGATCTGGTACAGAAGGTAGGAGCTGTGACAGAGAAGTCACCATACTTCCTGGGTCTCACACAATAGTAACTTTTAGGAGCATCTGTGGCACAGTGGTTAGAGTGCAGTATTGCAAGCTACTTCTACAGCCAGCTGCCTACAATTTGGCAGTTCAAATCCCACAGGGATTCAAGGTTGACTCAGCTTTCCATCCTTCCGAGGTGGGTAAAATGAGGACCCAAATTGTTGGGAGCAATATACTGCCTCTGTGAACTGCTTAGAGAGGGCTGTAAAGCACTATAAAGCAGTATATAAGTGCTATTGCTATTGCTATTGAACAGAAGAGACTGGAGAGAAGGGATGGTAGAAGTAAGCATCTTAGGCAGACAGAAACAATGGAAGATAATGGCAGTACCGAGGTGGTCTACAGTTTTCTCAGGCATGGGGCATAGCAAAAAGAATTATATTAAGAAACTAACAAGACTCCTAGAGTGCACTAGACTGTCTACGACAAATGATCAATTCTGTCTTTGAAGAACTCTGCTAAGTTCTTCACTTCAGGTGGCAACCTGCTCACATAGTTCATACAGTTAAGCAATTCCTACTGAACGTAGCCTGAAGCACTTTTCATTGGTTCTGGTTCTGCCTTGTGCACAAAATAAGTCTACTCTCTTTTCAACATGACAACTTTTCAGTTCTTCAAACAGAAGTAGAACCATTCATCAGCATTATTTGCGCATGATCATTCTACCAATTGTAAGTCTTTTTAACAATAGGACCAACTTGTCCACATTTTATCATTTTATGAAGGAAAATTTCATTCAAGCCTGTTGAAGAACAAGTACTGAGGGTCCAAGTACTCTCTACAGCAGTGGTCGCCAACCAGTGGGTCAGGGACCACTGGTGGTCCGCGAGAAAATTTTGGTGGTCCGCAGAGAAATGTCACCCCAAAAGCAATTAATCCAGGCTGCACAGGAACACAAGGCTGTGCCGCCCATGTGGCCTGTGGGAACACAAGGCTTGCATTGCAAACAACATGAGGTAGTGAAAAAGGGATGGGGAATTTTCCTGCAGACTTTTTTTGGGATTTTCCAAGGGTCTCTGGTCCGCAGGATTTAAAATTCTGAGTTTGGTGGTCCCTGCGGTTCAAAAGGTTGGTGACCCCTGCTCTACAGCATTCTCCTAATCTACTAAGGTAATAATTCTATAAAGAAAATGGAGTTGCTCTGGCATTGCAGAAGACACATACTGGTTCCTTCTTATTGTAGCTAATCTATCAATGTTCAGAAACAATGATTTTATATTATTATTAATATAAAACTTAATTTATATAAATAATGACATTAAAAGAAAGAACATTTTCTACAGAATGATAGTTGTATTCAATTTGTGTCATTTTATGGCCAAATGCTGAACACCTAGAGGCAAGTACAAACTTTTTTTCAGTGCAGACTGTTATAGAAGGTATTAATAAATACTCATAGACGTCACAAATGAAAGGTAACAGATTTTAATTAATTGCAATGTCACCTTTTATTGTTATTTCCGCAATCAAGAAAACATTAGTAAGCAATTACATAAACTGCTCAAAATGAAGATGCTTACATAAGTTTTTAATCATGTAAAGCAAACTTCTTTTGCATTATTCCACACATTATACACACACACACACACACATATTAACAAACTTTATTGATATCAGTATTAATAAAGAAAAAGGAATTTAGTACTTACCTACAGTAATGAACTGGCACCAGTACAAAATAACAATCAATACTATGATGGAAATGATAGAGAACCGTTCCACTGGCTGAAACCAAGGTACTATAAACAAAACAAATACAGTACAACTTCAGGAAAGTGTGCACATTTATAATATATTTCACATAATTCTGTGCTGAACTTTCGGACATTTCTTTATCATTACAGCAGAAAAAGTCAAATTATTTACAGGACAATTGTTCTAGGTTTCCAGATTAAAAGCATATTTCTTGATATCTTAAATAGCTTATGTTAGCAGATTCTCCATCAAACTAAGAATGCCCTATATTTAGGGGGAAACATTTCTTCAAATCATCCATCCTCAAAAGTGCCACTCCTCTACTAGTGTCTGCCTATCCACAACACATAATCTAATAAACTTGTGTTTATTACATTCAATTTACAACTTTTAGTGATTACTCACATAATGTAAGTAAGAGCAGTTACTAAAAAAAGGAGCAATATTGAAGGACTGCAGCACTTAACAATACTATGGCATCTGCAAGTGGCCTTTGAAAAATATTCTCAAAATAGGTCATAACAAAATGAAGATGAGTATCTTACAAAGCAAAGTGGACCTTTGTCCTAACTATTGCAGACAAAAGCAAAGCTTAAGAAAACAACTCGTCATTTCTATTGCCTTAGTTCAAACCATGGAAAAACTCAAGTATTTCAGTTTTGTTTCAAGTTATCATCCTAGCACTATCATCCTGAAGTTTCTGGAAATCTGTCCCCGATGTTCTTGCACATTTTTATTTCCTTCACCTTCCTGCACAGTCAGAGACTTCTCTTCTGAGAATTAGCATTCTACATTCTATCAACTTCAACTTTTGCATCATAGAGGCTTTGTAATTTTCCACTTGTGACCTTAAGCTGTAACTTTGTCATGGCATTAAAAAGCACTTTCACTAAATAGTTGAATGTAAATGTAAAAAACACCAGCCATTGGAGACATTGGATATATTTTTGGTTGCAAATTGTAGTCTGCACAAAGGGCTGCCTTCTTAAATTCTTATGTAAAATCTAAAAATTATTGGGGTACCCAAGAGTGTTACTTTTTTCTATCTTCCATAGCCTTAGTAAGACTGCACTCTTTATTTCAAAGACTGTTCCGAAGACTGTAGAGATAAAACTTACTATAAATAAGCATGCTCTAATTTTTATGTATTTGTATATTAGTTTTATACAGGTGATATGGTCAAATGACTTAATCATTAAAAACTCCATTCCATTTTGCAATTTTACCCGGGAAGGAAAAAAGGGTAGATTCTTTGGATATCCTTTCCAAACAGTGCTACATCCTTCCACAGAACATAGCTAAATCTACTGTGCTGCTTAAGGGCTGGCAAAGTAAGCCTTACCAATTCTCTGCTGGCACAGGGATCAGGGGATACCAGGCACTTCCTGCAGGAACCAAATAGGGTTTCTGCATTTCCTCAACTGCAGATTTTGACCTAGTTAATGCGGTAGTATATGCTATTCATACCACAAACTATGATTGGGTCAAATATGCTTTTTGAATTAAAGAAGTAGTATGTTGGTCAACCAATTCTGCTATGACAATATTGAGTGCATTATGATCCCATTCTTAATTTCTTTTTAGCAGCAGCTGTGAAATCTCAAGAAGAAAGGCTGATGCAGTTGCCAGGCTGACTGAAGTGGGAGGACTAATTCAGGAAAACTGCCAGAAAGAGTGAACAAGCCTTTTATGCAGCTTCATTTTCCAGATATTCTTCTTACCGCTTTCTGATGAATAATTTAGGCAGGCTGTAAGGGGGAAAAAAACAAAACAGGGACAACTCTAATTTCTATGTTTGCATATATTATGCCATGGTTAACATAAGGTACAATTCATTAGCCCACTGAGCTTCCCATCGCACTTTGTTGCTAGAAAAACATAGCCTGTCTTAGGCTCAGATAAATGTATAATCTTCAACTTATTGAACTATAGCTTGCTTTAACTTCAAATCTACCATTTTCTTTTGAAAAAAGGAAAATGATATCTTAAAATGGTACTGTTACATTAATTGAAGCTACCTCCATTTAAAGCCTTTTAGAAAGTCACTTTTTCGTTTTACTTATCTTGTTTGTTGATCAAAACCTAACCAGCAAATTAATCTGTGCACAATCCTGGATCAATGTATAAATTCAGGCCCAATTTTCTGCAACATTCTAAAATCATCTCAAATACTTACAGAATTGATGTTACCACAGTTTTCTTACCATCTGATTCTTTTTCTATAATATCACATATTCCATGAAAAAAGCAAGACTCTTAAATAAACTACAACAATAGATGAAAGATATATTTAAGAGCAAGGAAAGTGGAAGAAGGACCAGCTTCTATTTATTATGATATAGGAAGAAAATACCGCATAGAACCTAATGATAATTCAGAAAATTCCACATGATATTACTTCTAAATGTTTGGGGGAGGGGATGTAGTTTTTTGTATTCAAGTTTTGTCCTTGTAAGCTTCCTGGAGTCACAAAGAGCAAGTTGGATGGCCATAGTTTTTTTTTTTCCTTTTAACAACCCTAAATCCCTTGCATTGGGGTGGAGTTGGGGAAACTGAATGGAATGTTTGAATGGCTAAAAGCCCTTCCTGATGTCTACGTGAAACTCACAGCTTCACTCATTACACCCAGAGAGAAATATCTGCAGTATCTTGGAATCAAACTCACAGCCTACTGATTGTGAGGTGAGAGCTTCACCTCTATGGGGTGGCCATATAAATGTTCTTAAATAAAATAAAATGCCAGCAAATAACTCTAGCATGCAAATAAGCAGGATGGAACGTGAATACCTCCAGACAAGACTTCAACTGAACTGTCAATGTATTTTCCTACTACAATATCACAAAGTTTTTGTTTGTTTGTTTGAACTGAAAGTGTACTGTTTTTCAGGGACACAACTGACCAGAAAAAATCAGGACAATGGAGGCTTTTATGTTTTTTTACTGTATAGGAGTTCTCACTTAACAGCTGCTTCAAACAATGACCCTTCATAATTATGATGGTGATGAAGAAATAACTTCACCACCAATGCCTATGAGCTTCGCAGGTCTGTAGAGGAAAGATGAGTAAGATCATAAGCACAGTTGAAGTCACATGATATCTCACTTAGTGACTACACTGTTCAATGAACAAGTTGCCAGTCCCAACTGTGGAAGCTAAACAAAGAGTACCTGCATACAACTGAATTATTTACAGCAGGCATTTACAAAAGATATATACTATACAATATTGATGTTCACCTGGTGTCAATTTCCTTCTACTCTACCTCGTAGAGTTTTAACCTGGAACCTCCTAATCAAGGCACAAAGTTATAGAGCTAGATTGAGTTTGAGTAAACATGGCCCCTCCCAATTTTTCAGGGAACTTCATTAGGTTTTCACAGCTCCCTAGGATTCCACAAAACAGAGTTTGAAAATCCCCAGCACAGGGGAAGGAGTTGATTTTTGCATAAAACTGTAAGAAACAAGTTCATATGAAGAAGCCTAATATTCGATTCTAGATCTGTTAGGAAGTTAGTTTTAGCTGAAATGTATCTTTAACTTTTCATGTTTTCTTCCCTTTTTAAAAAATTCTATTCTGATTTTTTAAAGACAACTTTAAGTGGTGTTTTGAACTTATTATATCCCAATCAGGACCAAATACATGCAAAACAGAAAATATTTGGTCCTTCCAATATTCAAGTGTTGGGATAAGGATGACAAGAAATTTGCTAATTAGAACCATGTCAAGGTGAAAACTCTGACAATATACCATCCAGTGTCGCCCCCCCCCCCCCCAGTTGGTGTACATATGCCTATCTGATAGCTTTACTCTTTTAATCATGGAATAGCACTATGCTTTTTTAAAAGAGGACAATTGTTTAGTACGTAGAGGACAATTGCTGGAGTTACTGTTTTCCATGACACATCTTTTCATCATTCAGAAGCACAGATGGCTGGCCACGCTTCTTAGTGTGAAAGAAGCTCAATGGGAGATACTCCCTCATGGTGGTTGTTTAAATCAAGTATGAGAAGACAGAGAGACTGTACACCTTGGTCAAAGGAGCAAGACATTTTCAACTCACCCTACCATCTCCTACATGTTAAATAAAAATACAAAACATTAAACTCTTAACACTCAATATTTCACTGAAATGTTTTTTATTTATTTAATCCTAAAATACCCATGCTGCTCCATTGCAGAGCAGCCATTTCTGCTTCAGAAACTATTTAACTTGTTTACACCAGAACTGATTTTTTTTAAAGGGTTTTTTTCCCTGCAGAGTACCAGGTTTTGTATTACTAAAACAAAAACTAATGCAAACAATCAGAGGACTCAATAAAGGACCTAATCTCTTGCTTCTCTCAAGATTAGCAAGTATCAGATCTAGACAGGTGGTCTATGATTTGAATGAATCAGGAAAACCACAGAGGAATAAAAAAAGAAACCCTATCCACATGAAAAAGTTATTTCTGGGATCATACTATGTTACACTACTATATGATTGCAGAAAAGCAGTTTAAGAACAGTCATCTGAGTTTGCTTTCTTGCTTTCCTTTCCCTTTTAAGCCTTTTCCTTCTTTTCTTCCTCATCTTTACATTGCAAGCCTTCAGGCAGAGAATGTCTTCTTTCATTTTTTTTTTACTTGACTTTATGTAAGCTCTTCTGGAGCCTCTTGAGCTGAAGAAGATATAAATACTTTAAACCAGTGGTAAATGCAATCTGTGCTCTTAATCTAATTTCACATTTCTGGCCTATTGCACAGAATGCGGAGAATATATTAGGAAAAGAGAAAGAGGGACAAAAAGCAAGATGGGAATGGTGTGTTGAGCTGAGCTTCTTAAAGTCTGTTCAGTAAACAACTATCAGTAAAATATATCTATACTGATATAATATATATATTGATATATTTTACTGATCAGTATATGGTTTATTTGCAAGTCCAGAAGGGGACTGTGAATATTGTTGTTCTTTAAACTACCAATTTTATTTTTGCGATATTACATCTCACTTGAAAGTCTTTGAAACAATAGGCTGAATTCCAGATGCCCGCCATTTTAACATTTCATGTCTTGCTTGTCTGAACCACAGACTATATAAGAAGCAAGGACTGACTTTGGGAAGAGTTAGCTTTGAAATCCCTAGATGTTTCTAAATATCTGAGGCATCCTGTGGCCAACCTCCTTCTTACCTTTTCAAATGCTGCAAGAAGAGGCCAAAGACTGAAGCAGAGACACAGTAACATGGATGAAGTTTTATAAATGGAAACTTATTTGCATTGGGCCTAGAGAGAGCACAGCTGATCTGCTCCATCAGCCCATTCACCAGCAGGAAGGCCATAAAACAAAGGTATTTTGACAACTGCCAAAGGAGAGGGCATGATGAGAGATTCCATTAGTTGGCAATAAGAGCCCCATGTTTAATAGGAGTGCCAGCTGAAGCTAAGAATTTGCACTGTTTCCATAAATGTTCAAAATCATGTACAACCTCAATCGCAGATCTAGCATCAGTATCCATATTGACCCTGCAACCTTTAGCAATTTCACAAGCCCTTTCAAAAGCAAAAATGTCTGCAAATTATGCAGAACAGCCAGGCTGGCTGCATCAAAGTTCTCCCCATGCTTTAAAAATTACTGGAAAGTGATTAGCTGCACCCTTTAACTCAGGCAATAAAAAAACAATAGATCCTCAGCAAAAACTCTCACCTGAGATAAAAGCCTTTTAGAAACTTGCCTTTTCTTGTTTCATTCCCCCAGTCTTTTTTCCTTTCCTGATAAATCAAACTGTTGGGTAAACATTCAAAGAGTGTGTGTGTGTGTTTTATACACTGTCTGCCTTGAGTGGTAAAAGAGAATGGGTGAAAAGGAGCAGGAAGAAGGAAAGAAAAGAGTGGTTGTATAAAAGAAGCTGAATTTATTTTGGAGGTTTGGCTTAACCAACTCTTTGTCAATGTACTGTAGTTTTAAATTACTAAGTTTGCCTGTTGTTTTTCAATCAGCAATGGCCTTTTTGCTTGCTAAACTATAGATTTTTTTAAATAAATAAGTTTTTGAACCATTTTTCTCCTTTGTGCACCTTTCTTTTAATAAATTAAGAATCAATATAAGCGCCTTCCAGGTATGCATTGTATAGATTCATGTTTCAATGTTTCTATCACTTGGTTGACTATTCTATTTCAGTTGTTTACACTGTATCATAAAACAAAGTTTAATGATTAATAAAGTTGATGTGACAAGAAACTTTAAACTTTAGCCTTGATAACTGAAAATTTGCAAATGCTCAGCTATTATAATGGGGATTTTCTAATTGTTTCCCCCCAAAAAAACCATTAAACCTTTTAAACCTGCAAAACCTCCTAAGAGGGATTTATTGCATAAAATTGAATTTAATTTTGTTTTATTCTTGTGGGAAATTTATTTCTTTAATTTTTTTAATTCATGCTCTCACTAAGAAAAAAGCAATGGATTCTCCTAGTGGCCACAGGGAGATTTCTTTCTGACCCCACATTTGTGGAGATCTTCTCTTTTCATATGGTACTCATAAGATTCCAACAAAGAGCAAGAGAATACAAGAGATTTAATTTCAGGAAACATTTTTCAATGTGCTCTTTCTCCCTTTAAGGTGGTTTACGCTTCTGGCACAGAGAAATCTTAATATTTATTGTTTTACCTTATAATATATTTCTTCCTTCCCCAGCCTAGATGGGTAGAAAAAAGGAACACAATTTCAGGTTTCTATTTATTCATGGGATAAAATTATTTTAAAGTGGGTTTTAATGATTTTATTTGGGCTTTAAAATAATTGAGATTTTAATAATTATTGAGAAAAACATGTTAACAACCTTTCTTTGCATCAATTATATATACTTTCCACTCAACTGATTCTAACTCATAAGGTTTAGACTAGGATGGGATTCTTGCTCTATTTAAAATTATATTTTATTTCATTACGAAGATTTACCCCAAATATTGTGTGTGTGTGTGTGTGTGTGTGTGTGGTATTCAGCTTTGTCCGGGTATTTTCCCACATCATTATAGTTGTGCTTTTAAAGTTGTAGCAATGTTTTGGCAGAATCTCATCTGCCATCATCAGGCGAACACAATACACAGCCTGATGATGGCAGATGAGATTCTGCTGAAACGTCGCTACAACTTTAAAAGCACAACTATAATGACATGGGAAAATACCCAAACAAAGCTGAATACCATACATATAGATACCTGCGAAAACTTAATTTATATATTATATATATAAAATAATAATATATATAATTTTAACATGTAACATATAATAGTAATATATATAACTTTAACATGTATTTTCCCCGGAACAGTATGTCTGTTCTATATGAATGTGTTTCTGCTCCCCTTTTCTTTTGCTTCCTCTATGTATGCCTATGGATAGGCAAACATGAGTTGGATTGCACATGTCCACTTCTGAATCAAAGGGCCAGAGAGGGAGAGAAAAAAAGGATTACAATGGAGAGAGTCAATTGTGGCCAACTGCCTTTAGAATGGAGACTAAATTGCAGCCAATTGCATTTTCCATAGAAATACACTGGACTGCTAATCATTTCCAAAGTTAATATTTAGTTGGGCTCTCCCACTACATTGCCTCTGTTTTCAGGGAGTAATCCTGCTGATAGGCAGTGACCCAAGCTCTTTAAACTTCTAACATTCGACTCTGGCTTCAGTGATTGTTTTACTTAAATCCTACTGGTAAGTTGTGCTGGAAATAGATAACAATGAATTGCTGATTTTGGAATTTATTTATTGATTTAAAAGATTTGTTTATGGTGAACTATGATATGCAATATGGGAGGCTGGAAAAGATAACAGTTATGTCTGTAACTACTACAAAGAAGTTTGAAAATCACTTCTTTACATTTCTTTTTCTTCTTTTTTCTTATTCAACTTTTACCTTTCACTTTTTTTTCCTATTTTTCTTCTATGTTTCAGTAGTTTTTTTTAATCTTTGCAAAATATTTTAATAAAATTGTTAAAAATGTTATTTTTTTAAGAACAATTCCCAAGTTAATAAGACCTTCAACACAAAAATATTGTTCACTCCTATTTTAGATAAATAAATGTATTTCTCAGTCATACAGTTGATATATAGGTATGCATTGACATGTAAATGCTTATAAATAGCATTTACCATGCATATATAGAAAGAATAAGAATCTATTTTTTCTAAAGGTGATACCAGCACAAACTGGTCGTACAAAATTAAATACATCACTATATTTGCTACATTTGCCATTATAAATTGCTCTCCTCCCAGAAATTAGAGGTTTTCTAAATCAACTCCAAGTTATCATTATTTGATAATTCTTGAAATAGAACAAATTATGGCATCAAGAATACCATTATCGCTTCTCTTTTACGAACCATAAAATGTAATTTGTTTCCTTTGTGAGCACATTTTAAAAAGCTAAACCTTTTCAGGAAAAAGGGTAGATGTTAAAATTTAAATCAATTTGCTTTATATATTATAGGAGTATGGTGGTTTCCATTACCACTACAAACATGTTAAAATATACACATTATTCCTTTCTAATTATCAGAATTCCTAATCTTTAACTTTAAATTGAATCATCTGTGATTAATATATATTGCATTCATTAATGCAAACACCCACTGAAATAACTTTTGAGTCAAAAACGTACTTGTTACTATTTGAACATATTATTTTCCGTCTGATTATTAGAGTAGCAAGAATTTAAAAGTTTCAAATTATGAAACTTAAATTAAGTGTTAGAAATTATTTTTAACAATATTTTATTGAAATTTTAAAACACAAAGGTAAAAAATCTAATACAAATTAAAAAATATATAAAAAAGAAAAATTACAAAGTGCAGAAAGGAAAAATGTGGAAAGATCCACATTCTCTAATATTTCAACCCAAAATCTCTTTATCTCATATTTTATCTTTTGTCTTTAGCAAATAATAGGGCCTGGACATATAAATTTAGCAAAAGTCCATTAAGAACTACCACAATTTTAAAAAGTAAAACAAACGAATTGCTTTCCTTTATGTAACACTCTGGCATTTTCTCTAACTATACCAAGAGGAAAAAAAACTGTTATCCTCATGCCTTGTCTATAAACAGATATTTTAAAACTCATCATTCAAACTTAACAAAAATTCCATTAGGAAAGATCAGAAACAACAACAGCGTATTTAAAAGTATAATATTTAATCCCTTCAAATGATGTCTCAAATTAATTTCTTATCATTTTGTCTTCATATTCTCTCAATTTTAATACCAGAACATCATTTTTGATAAAAATGTAACAAAAACTATTTTCTTCCCATTACTTATCTATAAACAAATCTTTAAAGTCTCAACATTCAGTCCTAGTCAGAAAACTGTTAAATCTTTAAAGTCTCAACATTCAGTCCTAGTCAGAAAACTGTTAAAATTGTTAGGAAAAAAATTCTACACATTTTCACTTTGATTGAATAAGCCAACTTTGCAAACCTACATTTTTCTTTGAAAGATCTTGATGCTTAGTTCTTTTAAGAAATGTCCCAAAAGCTGATTTCCCATCTGTCTCTCTTTAATTCTTTTCACAAGAATTCTTTTATAAGTATAACACCTCTCTTTTGTAAATTCAAAGTAAGAAACTTGTCCAAGTCACTTTCCTGAGTTAAAATCCATATATCCAAATCACTCTTCTGGCTTATTACTTGTATGTCCCTTTTAATTATTAAAACCTTGGTTTTCAATTGTCAATATCATTGTTGTATCCTATCAATTTTAAACCATATCCCAAACAGTTTGATTTTCAATATTTTCTTCTGTCTCTTCTTTTAAGACCATTTTTATGATGTAGTCTAAAATAGAAAGTTCTGGGTACACTGTTGCCAAATATCCTTGAATTCTTCCAGAGTTAAATTAGTTTTCTCCATTCTATATTAGTGAGTCTTCTTTGATTATAATCTTTAATTCTTTCTAGTAGCCTCTACTAACCAGCTTTTATAGCCTCCTCTTATCACATTTTTCTATCATCTGACATGATTATAGGAAGTTTTTCTTTACTCTTTAAACTTACATAAAGCTTTTTTTTGCTGGTGGTTGAAGGAAAAATGCCCAGGGAAATAAACTTGCCCTTCTGAAGGTTCTTAACATCAATCTATAAAACAATTGACAAGCCATTTCCAGTAAGGATGGTTAAGAGAGGAAGCAAGAGGAACCCAATATTTTTTAAAGGCTTGGGCTAAACTGACTGCTTGCTCCCAGAGTACAACCAGCTGGAGACAGTTTCATCAAGGAAATGTCTGTTGGGAACTCTCAAGTCCTGCCCTTTATTCTTAAAGGGTTCAAGGAGCCAACTCTTTCATTGACTCCACTTTCTGCTACCATCATTGGGTCCACTAAAAGCAAAGTTGTCTTCAGTCTGCCATTGCTTCCCTGGAAGTCATGTCAGAAAGTATTTGACTTTCACTGGTATAATGTAAATTATCATCAATACATTGCTGATACTCAGTTACACATCTTTATACATCTCTACCCTAAGCTGAGTTATACTGTTGGGAATTCTCTCTCAGTGTCTGGAAGCTGTGGAGGTTTGAAGGGGGAAGAACAGGCTTAAACAATAGCAAAAGCAAATGGCTTTCAGCTCTCAAGCCCCGAGATCTGAGAAATTTTCTAGTTTCTCTCCTTAATGAGATAGCACTTCTGCCAGCAGAATTGTGTGCACACCCGGGGACTTCCTGGATTTCGGCTCATGTTAAGAAACAATCAAAAAGTTTTTTGAGCAAATCCATCTTATATGTAACTTAACTTATGCTCTAGTTACTTTCTATAGTAGAGATAAGCTTCAGTGGGAAAAACCTAGCTGCATTCATGTATCCGTGGAGAGCAGAAGCCCGCCCTGGACCTGGCCAAATGCGAGGCAATGCAGCAGTGACACCAGCAGAGAAGTCTGAAAAAGCAGGCAACCTAAGCACCACTAATCAGCTGGTGTAGGCTAATTTGCCCCCTGTGGTGCACCAAGGATAAGCACACAAGTGCTGAGCAGAATGAACTAGCTAGCACTAAAGGCTGTCAAGGATGCATTGTGTCCAGCATTTGTAGATTTCCATGGCACTGCTTGTCATGTGCTAAATAAAATAATATTTCGTCCTACCATCTCTGATCCTGGAATCTAAGTTAAAATTATTTTCACATCACCTTATATTATACCTATTCTATGCATGTTTTTAGCAGATTCCAGATATTCTATGTCTGAAAAAGTTAACATATTATTTTAAGTATATTTCTTAGTACTGGTTTTGAATGCTATATTCATATAGTATGAACTTCCTATTCACATAATATGAACTAGTTTTGCAAATTATTGCTATATTTGATAAAATTCAGATTTCTTCCCATCTGCACGTTCACCCCTCATCACAAAATAACTTTTACATAAAATGATGAACACATTATCTAATGTCCAGAATCATTAAAATGTTTCCAGATATCATTTTTATAATTACATTCATATTTCTAAAATGCTACTATATTCAATACAAAATCAAATTGAACAAAAATAAATATACAGTATATTATCATAAAGATGTTCACAATCATGTAATTTTATAAGGCTTCACATTTTAATTTAATAATCCAGATATAACCATAGTTTGAATAAGTGAAAGAAAGTCAAGAATCTTAAGTTTTGCTCTTATCAATTTATTCATCCATAAAACTTATTTTTCTGTGTCCTGATTTTCAGATAGGCAAAAGGAGGCGACACAGCATGCATTAAAATCTCAAAAGACTTGGGGAAGTTCAAGCTTTGCAGAAATATAAAAGGCCTTTTAAAATAAACTGGAATAAACAGTCAGCAGCTGCTGAAATACTTGCTTTATTGCTTCAAACTCCATCAAATCATATTTTTCAGTTTTAGAAAAAGTGAGAGGGGAGAGAGAGATATATAATTAAGGAATTTAAAGAATATCTCTAAAAACCAAAGATGAAGCACACTTTAAGTTGCTCCTGGCTGCAAGATAATTACCTGCTTCCTTTTCCAATGAAGGTAAAGGTAGAGGCTGGTTTGATTTAAAGTTGACTCTTAGTGACAACATGGAACTATTCATGCATATTTTTTTGACAAATATTCTGAAGTACTGTAGTTTTTGGCTGTTTTCAATAGGATGTTTTATAATCTTAAGATTCTGTCCTATAGCCCAAGAATTAATGGTAATCCTTCATCTAAATAATAACCAGGTTTGACCCTATGAAAATTCTGGAAATTAAGTCATCTAGGTGCTGAAACCTGCTTTAAGTCTCAAATTCCAACTAGAGTTGGTTAATTAAAAAATAATATAATGAAAATAGACGGGAAAAATCTTGTTGGCTGTTATCTGAAAAAGAACTGGAACAGGAACTGATAAAAGGAAGTTTTGCTTTCTTGAACCCCTTATATTGTAATCTGCAGTCACCATCCTTAAGAGAATTGTATATCTTAGAAGTGGAGGAATATAATATTACTTCAACACAGTATCATTTGTGTTTTTATTGCTAACCTTCAGCCTATTCTCCAAAAAGACAAAGAAAACCTGATGCCTGAACCTTCTCAAGAATATATGCAGGTTATTAACCTCAAAAAGGCTTATCATTTGCCTAATATGTGGTTTTACTTTAAGGAACTTTTCAATTTTACTTACTAGCTACAGTTCTTTGCAGTATCCAAATTAATTGCAACAGGATATTTGTGGAATGGCATTATAGTTCTTTGAAAAGATATTCAGTTAGCATATGTCAATATCTACAAAGATCAAAACACAGGTAGTCCTTGACATACGACCATAATTGAGTCCAAAATTTATGTTGCTAAGCGAGACATTTGTGAAGCGAATTCTGCCCCATTTTAAACCTTTCTTGCTACAGTTGTTGAGTGAATCATTGCAGTTGTTAAGTTTGTAACACGGTTGTTAAGTGAATCTGGTTTTTGCATTGGCTTTGTTCAGAAGGTCGTAAAAGGTGATCACATGAAGCCCAGGACACTGCAGCTATCATAAATTAAGTCAGTTGCCAACTATCTGAATTTTGATTATGTGACCATGGAGATGCTGCAAATGGTCATAAGTGTGAAAAATCATCATAAGTCACTTTTTTCAGTGACATAACTTTAGCAAGTTATTATATTAATTGTTGTAAATCAAGGACTACCTGTCATGCAAACAATAGTACTCCTTGTGACATTCTATGGAAGACAAAGTTGGACTTTAAAGAACCAAAATGGGAAGAATAGTGATGTTTGGAACATTGATGTTGCAAAATAAAATCCTTAAGAATTACATAGACAGCTAGGAAAAACAGAAATAATCATCATATAAATTAACCACTTGGGACACAAATGACCAGACTCAAATTATCCTACTTTGGACACATTATGCAAGGACTTAATTCTCTGCTGAATGCTGAGAAAGAATGGAAGAAAGAAAAAGAGGCTGACCAGCAGCAAGCTGGATAGACTCAATTACAATACTATTAGGCACATCATGGGAAAACTTGAAAGACCAGATTAGGGAAAGATCATTCAGTATTGCACAACTATAATCTGAAAAACTGGCGAACATTTTATGTTTTGTACTTGTATTTCTATAATATGAAATTAACTTGTACTAAGCAAGCTTGTGGCTCTATCTAGTCCAGGGGTGTCAAACTCACATTGTCACATGACGTATCACGACTTTTTTCCTTCACTAAATTGGGCATGGGCGTAGCCAGCATATGACGCATTTGGCTCACAGGCCATGAGTTTGACAAACCTGATCTAGCTGAAGTACAGTCAGAGGAACGGTAGGAGTACAGGATTTCACACAGACAGAAAATCACCAGCAGCCTTTGATCCAAATGCACTAGGAAACACCTTTCTGGTATATTATTATGTCGCGTCCTGGTCCTGAATAAGGGACCCTCGCAAGGGTGAGGAAGGGGCGGGGCCCTCGCAAGGGCGAAGAATCCAATCCTGGATATGGGACCCCCACAGGGGTGAGGGAGGACAGGTCGCAGTTCGCCCGGGCAATGCTGTCTAGGGTACGTGGTTAGCGGGACCCTCGCAAGAGTGAGGAATTCAATTAGCACACTTCTCATGCAGGTTTGTTCAAGGTGGCGAAGTACACGCTGCACGGGTGGAGAAAGCATGGATGTTCTGGCTCCAACCCCGGCTAGCAGTGCTACAACGCCTTTTATTGAGCTTATAAAACCGGAACAAGGAAGTACATACAATTTTTCCATATAAGGTAATCATAATTCATTCACCACAAACAGGAACAAGGAAGCACATACAGTATTGCCATATAAGGTAATCATAATTCATTCACTGCGCCGTGACAGGACGCTGTCTTTTAGGAGTGTTTATTGCGCATGAGCAGGATGCTGTTAGTGTTTTAAGGAGGAACTAGGATGTTTCTAATGTTTTAAGGAGGAACTAGGATATGTGATTGTGTTGTGTCGCTTCATCATTACAAGAAACATTTGTCTTTTTACAGGTTTTCCTTCCTTGGACATGCACACAAATACATCTCAAGTGCACTCAAAAATATTAGAAGTGGTTTTAAGAAACATTTAGCTGTAGGTCATTTATTTTTGGTGTTGTATAGAGTTAGGATTAGATTCTAACATTAAGAATCATTTAAGGTGTTCCTTAACACAGATTGTACCACATGTAAATTAGATAATACTCTAACATTATGCTAAAATCATATAATGACAAAGAGTCAAAAGTTATTGAAAAGATGGAAAGACTAAATGGAGCAAATGGATGATTATATAAAGAAACAAATTTATGAACAAAGAGCTTTTATTTCTTATGATTATTAATCATAATTGGTGGACTGGTTCTCTCAAAAGTTAGCCTATCCATTTTCATAACTATTCCAATGATAATTACACTATTGTGCAGAACTGCACTTGATCACATAATTAAATATCATTAGTTACCATTTCCCTTCATTCTGATCCTTCTCTACTCATTCAATATATTCCAATCTTTTTAGAAAAATACATGTCTCTTCAATTTTTCTTCATATAGTCATACTTATTTTTAAAACACCTGATTTTATTACTTTCAAAAATATTGATTTGCTTGGGCAATATATTGAAAATAGTGTTCAGTTTAAAACCTGCAAAATTTTTCATTCAATTCAATTCTTCTCCTTTCGGTCTTAAGCTACACATTCATCCAGTATGTCCAACTTACTATGTCCAATACAATACCTCCTACGGTAGTATCATTTCATTTTAGCTTTATCATGAAAAAACTGAACCTCATTCATTCTTTCAATTTATGTGTAGCCATCTTCTACAATAATTTCACCTTCAGGCTCAGAATAACTGAAAACAATATCTGGAGAATATTGTGTCTGTGATGGGCTTGATCTTCAGCTCCCTAATCCTGGTTGAATATTTTTATCAGAGTTTTCTACAGAGAAGAATTTGTTTTTGCTGGGCATTTTAATTGGCTTTTCTTTGCATTTCTGAAGTGTGGCTGCAAAATTATATGGCTGAGAATTTACCCACAACATTTTCCCCATCCAACAGATTTACTTCAACATTTACCAGAAAGTTTTCTTCCTAAGTAAATAAAGAAATAATTCTATCGACTTGTGGGGGGAAATGTTTTTTTAATCTTATTGAAAAATGGCATGGGATAGTCTTAGCTAACAATCAAATTTTACCTCTATTTTCAAGCCCTCATGGCATGAAATGAAATGCCTTCACAATACCCATTGTTCAGTGAAAGTTTTCATGGTTCTTTACAGTTCCAAAGGGACTCAGGACAGCTAAAGTTTGGTAAGCCAAATACTTAAAAATGAAGAAGTTGAAAAACCTTCTATGAGAGCACTCAATTATTTTTCTGTATGATTTGCATCAATTATTTTTCTGTATGATTTGCTAATAATTCATTTCCAGTCAATTTTCCATCTGATCAAATTTCCAAGGAGAGAATATCATTTCAGAACCAACCAATCTATATTTTTGGGTTAGAGTTTTTGCCCACCACTGTTTATATTGAATGCAAATCTTCGTTCCATTGATCTATTATTAGACATCATGACTCAGGGTGGGGAAAGTAGCATATTAAGTCTGCAAAGTCAGACTTTTCAAGCAGAATGTAATGACATCCTCTGAAAGGACAGGATAAAGACAGTCCATATGCATAAAACAGTCTGCATGCCCTTCCTTTACAGCAAAAAGCTAGAAATCCTTCCTGTGGCAACATTATTTGGCACTACAAGAAAGACAAGAAGTTTGACTCTTAACATTTCAACAGCTTCTCAAACCCCCTTCTCCTTTCCCTCTCTTCACAGCCTTAGGAACACATACAGGAGGGCTATAAAAACTATTTCTCAATTACCACCTGAGAAGTAAATTCCATTCCGTGGAAAACAGGGTGGATTTGTTGAAGAGTTTTTTGTAATTTCAGTTGGACTGCCACAGGGTTTACAATTCGTTCTATTGAGAAAGGCCCAACATACTTAGGGGCAAGCTTTTTTGACTTTTGGGTGGTTTGCAAATATCTGGTGGATAAAAAGACTTTGTCGCCCACCTGATATGGTCTTTGTGGAGTTCTCTTTTTATCTGCAAATTTTTTATGAGCTTGATGTGCATCATCTGATGCTTTACGAGTAACCTCCAGGTAAGCTGGAGTTGTGTTATCCATTCATCTAATGACTGAATGTTAGGCTTCTCATGTTGAAGTTCATTCGATAAATCCATCTCCTTCTTCTTTTGGGCTCTGGTAACCACTGGAGCTGCCAACTGTTTGGTTGGGACAATTGGTCGTATCACTTCCTGGTGAGCACTATTATATTGAGGTAGTCTAGATAGAGCATCCGCCATGAAGTTCCTAAGTCCCAATATTCCTCTGGAATTTTCTCCTCCCCCTTCAGTTTCTCGGTACCCGGGAAGGCCAGTTCAGTGGGATTCTTGAGTTTCGGTTGAGATCGCCCCTCCCCTTCCGGGCGCTGGTCAGTACGTATGCGCAATGACCCCCTCCTCCAATCGACGTGGGGGTTCCATTTCCGGAGCCAGGGCAATCTCAGTATTAGCGGCCGTTCCATTCCAGGGGCCACAATAAAACACAAAATCTCTTTATGCTTCCCCATTGTCATTTCTATGGGTTCCGTTATGAAATGTGCAGGGCCGCCCCCAGCTACCGATCCATCCAATTGGCAAAAGGCTATGGGCGTTTTTAAGGTCTTTAGTCTTAAGCCCATTTTCTCCACTACTTCCAAGCTGACAACGCACCTTGTGCACCCAGAGTCTAACAAGGCCAGCATTTTCTCTTTGGCTCCTGATGTGGGTACCCTTAACTTCACTGGAATGGTCATAGGGCCCTTGTTTGGACTTACCAGTGAGTCGTCTTCTGATTCGAATTCACTCTCTTCAGAAGAGGTTGGAGTTCCCAGCTCCTCTCCTTTCGGAGGGGCGACCTCTACAACCTCGTCCACTTTAAGTGCCATTTCACGAGGCTTCACTAGGGTTTTTTCAGGTCTTTTTCCTCCTCCTGGCACCCCCTTTGGTTCCAACTTGGCCCGGCAATCTGCAGTCGGTGACCTTCCTTCCCACATCGGAAGCAAGCAGTGGTCTTGGGTTTCACCGCCATCCCTCCCTTTTGGGTTTTTAAGGCTTCTCGAGGACAGGTGGGGGAGGACTTGCTCCAACTGGAACCCCCCCAGCATCTGTTTCGGGTTAGATCAATTTCCACCTCTGCTGCCAGCATGTACCACTTCTGCAGCTCACTGGGGTCTCTTCTGGCAATGCAGCTTTGGTATACATCTTCATTTAACCCATCTTTGAATGCTTCTATCAGGGCTCCCTGGGACCAGCCTCAAATATGATATGCCAGCTCTCTAAATTCCTGGGTATAGTCGGCCACTGGTCTCCACCCCTGATTTATGGTCTTCATCCTAATTCTGGCCTTACGTTCAGCAAGTGGGTCTTCAAACCTGGCCCGCAGCGCAGTCATGAACAGATCATAATTCATCAGCTGAGGGGCATTATCATTATGCAAAGTCACCATCCATTTGCAGCTGTTCCCTCCAGAGCCCTGGTAACACATCTAACTTTGGCTGCTTCTGAGGAAAAATCCCCTCCATATTCCTCCATATGGCTCCAGACTTGTGCTAGGAAAAATCCTAACTCCTTGGGATCCCCCCCATATTTCACTTCCAACGGAGGCACCTTGGAGTTCTCCATCTTCTGGCAATTACTCCTCCTACTGGGGGCCCCTGGGCTGCTGCTGCGTGTTGTGCAAGCCTGGGTTGATTTATATGGGTTGCTGCTCTGCTTCTTCTGGCTGGGGCTGCCTCCCCCTCCTCTACCTCATACCTTTGTTCAGTTTGAGGATCTCCAATAACTTCATTTAGAAGATGCCTGGCTTGAGTTAGCAAAAAATTCTTCCTTTCCTTCTCTTGCCATGGCTCCTCTCTTCCACGCCGATGGGTAATGGTCACTCCTGGAGGAGGCTTTTCCTCAGGATCCTTCCAGCCGACTCCCAGGGACCATTTGAGTTTTACGGCTGGTTTTTCTCCAAGATTTAGTTCTACTAACAAGTCAGCTTCCCTTGCTTCCTCTAGCAGCAGAGAATCTTGTCCTCCAGTTGCTCCCAGATCTTCTTGGTCACTGGCTGGACTTGACATGATGTTTAGACCCCCTCGGAAAAAAATGTATTATCTCTCCAGGTGGGCTGCTAATGTGAGATTCAGAATAATGTCAGCTGGTGCTCCATTCAAAATCCAAGAAAGAAATACTTAAGACTCTTTTAATTAGAGAAAAGATATCTTTTACTGGAAATCAAGTGGTAGCAACAAAATAATTCTGAATCGGAGAAAATGGGTGTGTAAACCACATATACAAAGTAATGGCAACGTTCCCACCCACAATAGTTCAAATGGTTCTTCCAATTAAAAGTTGTGAATATCATCATGTGGGCCTCTCCAGGTGGTGATGAGGCTTCTGTCCACTGACCTTGGCATAGTTTGATAAAGGTTTGCAGCTGCGCATAGCATAGAAGAGAAAACTAAGCAAGGAATAGAAACCTAAGCAAGAATGTAACCCCCCCCCCCCCCAGCTTATACAGTTCTGGTTTGTAACACCTCCAGCTCACTTCCCATAATTTTCCCCCCTCCTCCCCCCGTTACTTATGACAGCCGAAAGATGCAAAGCAAAGGAAGAAAATCTTGAAGGCTGACAATTCCCCTCTGAAATTACCAAATTTGCCCTTAGTGGAAAATTTTAAATTCTCTTATTCACACTTCTTTATTTCTCTGTCATGGATATGGAGTGGTAGAAATTGTGAGAATTGTGAGGGGGGAATCACTTTGCCTATTTTTTATACTTCTTATATTATTTGATACAAACAGGGAAAGGGATATTACGATTGATAAACTCAAATTATGACCAGCTATATTAAGCCAAGCCTAACATCTGTATTCTTCTGATGATTGCATGATCTTCTCCAACATCTATATAGTTCATGGGTAGATTTTAAAAACCAAAGTTTCAATGGATTTAACAGAACATCCAAACAAGTAACTTACCTGAACTCGCTCTCAGTTCAAATCTTGTTTTTCCTTCTCTGTTTCCTTCTGTTACTTCACAAGTATAATTTCCAAGAACAGCCTGATTTGTTGATATAACAAGTGAAGCAATGCCGTAAGGTAGCATCGAGTGGTTCAGAAATTTTGCAGTTTTAAAACTATTGATTTTGGTAATGTTATCAGAAACTCCATCATAAGTGAAAAATGGGTTTCCTTGAAATTTCCATGACACAAACATTGTTACACTGTTATTCTCTTCCAGATTAGTTACCACACAAGGGAGGATGAATTGAGGTCCATTACAGTAGTTTATTTCAAGAAATGGGACATTCTGAAAAGACAGCTGGGCTGAACCTAAAAGAAAGAGAAATAAAAATATGAATGTTTGTATTTTAAGAAGGAAATGTGGCTCACGCAAGACTACATGCATTTTATCTCAGCCGAAGATGAGCCAAAAAGTCTTTTGCTGAAAGAGGCCACTCTCAAAGCTTGAATCTTTGCTTTATTTCAGCATAGTTTTTGAGAACTCAAAGATCCACCCACTCCCACTTTGATGAAGGAACCAATTAGAAGGCGAAATGGCCAAATAGAAAATGAATTGCAGGTTAAGAGTTTTAAAAGGAAGGGAAGATGCTGCAAATGGACAGGAGAGTTTTCTTCTCTTTCATCTAACCCTACCTTTGAACACATCAACTACAAGCCATAGGAGACATTTGTTTCCAGTTTGCTTCCCTTTCTCTTAAGGGAAGTTTCCCTTAAACTTCCTTCTTAAGCTTTTTTTAAAGAAAGAATTTCTTGACAGTGAGAACAATTAATCAATGAAACAGCTTACCTCCCAGAATTATGGATGTTCCATTGCTGGAGGTTTTCAAACAAAGATGGGACAACCATTTGCCTGGAATGGAATAAAGATCCCTCCCTCCAAAGTCCCTTCCAGCCCTATAAGTTGCCTTTCTTCTCCCTTTCCTATGCTGTCTTCTCTTTCCTACCCTTTCCCATTGATAGGTATAGAACAATTAATAACCATTAGTTGACCTTTAGACAAGATAGTAATGATGATTCACTGTATGAAAAATATTTTTGAGCTTCAGAAAAGACAACAAAAGATTAATCCTGGTTTGGTTCTTAAAAAAGAACAAAGGAAAATAAATCTAGATGTATACAAATTGGATGTCCAGAGTGATAAAATGTAGTATGTTTATGTAGAGTTGTGTTCATGTCTGAATAAGTCATTGTCCCCAAAGGAAGGAAATGTTAGCTCCATGCAACAGGCAGAAGATGACCGGTACCTCACTGTGACAGTACTATCCAAATGTGAGAAACTGACAATTTCCAGTTAGAGGGTAGAAGACTATCAGTCCCTTGGTGGCAAAGACTTATTCAGAGGGCTGGAAAGTGACAGTTCGCAATCAGAGTACAGAACATCATTATTTCTTTGAGAGCAGAAAGATGGTAATCAGAACTTCTTTAAAAATTGAGTGATTGGAGTGGGGGGAGGAGTGCCCACATATAACCTGAGCCTAAATTGAGCCCAAAAACAGTTCCACTTTTTTGGGATTGTATTGGGCACAGCAATGTTACAAAATCTGAATGTTTTTAAAATATTTTTTTCTCCTAAAGCAAAAATGTAAGGCACCTGGCATACCTGTTCTCAATCTGTTTTATTAAATAAATAAATAAATAAAATCAGCCCATCAAATTTTAATAGTGCAGTTCTAGACCTTTGGTTACATGCAAACTACCCCTTACCCTTTCCTGATGAAGTGTCTGTAACAGAAAGAGACTATACAAATGTATTAAACACGATTTAAGAATAAATCAGATGATGTTATGCTATTTATTTTATCAAACATGCTTAAGTAAATTATTTACAGGTCAGGCAATGGCAGACTAAGACATTTCTGAAGGGTAGTGACAATTCTGCAGTGGAGATCAATGTCTGGATGAGAAGCCCAGGCGAAAAGAGCCTCTCGGCATAAGGTAAAAATAAGACACCATCCACTTATGCTTCAGGCAGTTTTTCCTTGGAAGCCTGAGAGATGGTCATGTGATCAAAATTCAGACACTTGGCAACTGACTGTTTATAACAGTGTCCTGGGGTCATGTGATCACCTTCTGTCAAAGCAAAGTCAATTAGGAAGCCACATTCTTTTAACAACCATGTTTCCAACTTAACAACTGCAGACATTCACTTAACAACTGTGGTAAGAAAGGTCTTAAAATGGAGCAAAATTCACTTAACAAATGTCTCACTTAACAACAGAAATTTTGGCCTCAATTGTGGTTGTTAAGTTGAGGACTACCTATATTTGAACTTTGGGAGGCTTCATAAGATTAAGCATTCAATTACTCTATTCAGGTTCCAAATTGAGTAGATTGGTATAAAGTGGGATAGGTGTCAAATGGTTGTTATATACAGCTGCTAACAAGCTAATGTCATATTCTTCCACATGAAAAACATGGAGAGTATTTCATAAATGAAAAGTATTGGGAGTTTGAACAAGGAAGTGTCCTTTGAATGGAAGAGCTAAGGAAAAAGAGAACAAGAGTAATTCTGCCTAAAGATGGATTGAGTAAAATGCCCTCAGGGACAGCTAGATTTGTCAAAATAGGGACTATTCAACAGCATGACTGTCAGGCTTACAGTTAGATGCAAAAGTTTAGGCACCCCTGATCAAACTATATACTTCAATAGATGCCTAAATGAATAGAAGCTGACACAACCCCTACATAATACAAAATGAAGATAATTCACTCTTACAAAGCACGATGAGGGTATAAACAATTCTCCGTAGAACTGCTGCGAGCATCCAGAGAGTGGGAGGTGCTTCAGTCTTCACTTCTCACAGGCTGAGCTGAAATTGAGGAACGCCCTCCTCCTCCACGTGACTCCTCCATGCGTTCCCCCCAGTTTTAGCTCAGCCTTCGAGAAGCAGGCAGCTTTTTCTCGTTCCTTGGCCGTTTCAGGTGATCGTTGAGAGTTGGATCAGGTTTGATTTCATTTTTTCCTCTCCCTGCAAGGCTAGTGCGATCCCAAATTTAGTTGGTGGAACGATTTCGCTCCCAGGAGGGAAGTAAGGGGTTTGGAGCCTTTTGCCCCCCACCCCTTCTAATCTATCCTCTGCCGTTCCAAGCGTGCTGGGCTCAGCCGCTTGGCCCTGCGCTGTATTTTTAAAAGCGCAATTGCGTCTTCCACCCTAAAACGCCTCAGAGGAGGCAGCGCTTCCTCTCCCAGCTCTTTCCTTCGCTCGTTTGAAGTTGCGGTGGGCTGGTGCGCTTCTGAGCTGTGCGCTCTGAGCCGGGCGGCCATTTTGTGCATGCCTCGTGGCCGGCGCCATTTTGTTTTCTGAACAAGTAAGGCCTTCTTCTTTTTGGATTGAGAGTGAGCTGCGAGGTTTTTTGTAGGCCCTTTAGCGGGACCGTCAGGCCGCGTGGAGCCTTTGTTTTTACTGAGAGAGCACTGTGGCCCCGTGCCCTGTTGTCTCTCTTAGAGTTAATATTGTTGGCTTTCTTCCTTGGCCCGCAGCTAGTTCAGGCACGTACTCTCCATGTTGTTGGGGGGCTGCCTATAGAGGCCCCTTTTTTCTTGTCTTGCCTTTTACAATTGTTTGGCCTCAGCGTTCATTTGGTCTATTTGGAATTAAGTTATTTTATTTATTTTTTTTGCTGTACCTTTTTGGGTCTATTTGGTTTTCCTTACTTGAACCTGACCCCTTTTTTTGTATTTAATTGCCAGTGTATATATTCAGGTTTTTAATTTAGCTGCTAGAATTTTTTCTGTTTTTTTTTATTACATAAGGTTCAAAAAACAGAGAGAGAGAGAGAAAGGAGATTTTTTTGAATAGATAACAGCTAGTTCTAGAATAAAATTTCTTTCAAAAAGGGGGACGTGACCCAATTTTAGGAAAACCGGTTTACGTTTGTAGGCCGAACTCCGAGGCGTGCCAACCGCCATTTTCTTTCAATACCATGGCAGAGGCTAATCCTACTGGCTCTTCTCTGAAGGCCAAGTCTAAGACGCACTACCTTCGCAAAGGGCAAGGATTCTTCCAGTGCTTCTCAAAGAGATGCCTTACGACGTCATAAGGCCCTAGAAAGGGAATTTAGCAAGCGGGATAAAGAGTCTCACTCTATAACACCTGCCTTTCCTTCTACCCCCCCTGCTGAGCCAACCCTCTTCCTCTAGGGGCGGTACTTCCACTCGAGGCCGCCAGCCCTCCCGTGTACCAGAGGCGACATTTACGCCGACCGCTGCAGACCTACGCTCTTAGGATCCTGCTCCAATCATTGTACCTGAGAACATCAGGGAATGGATGCAGTCTGCCATCCATCAAGTTATAGCTGAAGGAATGCAGCAGCTCGCTAGACCGGATTCCCGAGGGAGGACTCCCGAGGTTGAGTCTTTATCCGGGAGATCTCCTTCTGCACCAGCGTCACAGCATGGTCAGGTACCTCCTCACATGGATGTTCCATTCCCAGAGGGGGAGGACACCCAAGAAGAAGAGGGAGTGGGCCTTGAACCGTTCGGAGAGTACGAAGGTTCTGATAGAGGTTCCTTACAGTATTTGGAACCCTTTCTGGAGGGGGACCGAATGGACAGAGAAATGTCGGAAGATGAGGGTCTTTCTCCTTAACAACCTGCTGTTGTGGGTCTTTTTAAACCCCATTTATTTAAGTCCTTGCTATTTAAGGCAAAGAACATTTCAGGTCTGACCTCTCAGCCTCCTTCTGAACCCCCTCCATCGAGTCCAGAAGGTCCTGATGACCTTATGTTCAGACAGCCGACAGTGGCAGCAGACATTATTCCGCCCCCCCCCCAATCTTCTCAGATCTGGTGGCAAAGCAGTTGGCCTCGGTGGGTCCTTCTCCGGCCCCTTCTAGTCAGGACAAGAAGTTGTTTACCCTGGATTCGGGTTTCTCAGCTATGTTAGACACCCCGGAAGTAGATGATCCGATTGTAAGACTTGCTTCCTCTTCCAATCCTACCGATGCACTGGAGGCACTGAAGCCGGAGGATAAGCGAGCGGAGATGGCGCTCCGGCGGGCTCACACCGCTGATGCCTGGGCTATCCGGTTGGCCACGGCCGCTTCCTTTTTCACCCGATCCTCCATCAGGTGGCTCAGACAGCTGAAGCAACACATTTCCCCAGCTGATACCAGAACCCATCAAGATATTGCAAAGATCACGGCAGCGGAGGAATTTACAGCCGACGCTACCTTTCATTCGGTTAAGTCCTCATCCCGAGGTATTTCTTCCCATGTTTCTGCCAGACGATTGCTTTGGCTTCGTCACTGGCAGGTTGATATTAAAAATAAGTCTAAGTTGGCTTCAGCCCCCATAGTAAAAGGGAAATTATTCGGGCCCACTCTGGAGCCATTGCTCCTGGAAACCCGAAATAAGAAAAAGTTTCTTCCTTCACTTTTTCGTAGGCAGGAAGCCAAGAGTTCCCAGTCCTTTCGGAGGGGCTCCTTTCGTCCCTCCTTCCAGTCATCATTCTCTCCTAGATTTCACGGCTCCCCCTCATTCCAGCTGTCCTACCAGGACCGGGGCGACTTGGGAGACAGAAGCAAGAGAGGGGGCAGCTACAGAAGGCCCTTCAGGGGTTCCGGGAGTAGAGCGGCCCGTCGGCCCAGGTAGCGTTGCAGGTTTTCTTATCATAGGCGGCCGCCTCAGGCATTCTGCCGACAAGTGGGAAGAATCCACCTCTGATACTTGGGTTACAAATTCAGTGCGCTTTGGCTTGACCCTGCAGTTTCTCACTCCTCCCCCTGAACATTTCAGGGTTTCACCCATTTCTAGGAATCCTACTAAACGAGCTCTTATGACTTCTGCCATCAAACATCTGATATTAGGACTATTCAACCTGTACCCCCATCCCAACAGGGAAGGGGTTTCTATTCACTTTTATTCTTGGTGCCTAAACATTCCAGGGGATGGAGACCCATTTTAGATCTTAAGAGGTTAAATCGTTTTATTGTACGCCATAAATTCAAAATGCAGACTCTGCAGTCGATTTTACAGGGCATCAGAGAAGGGGACTGGCTTACGTCAATTGACCTTTCCGAGGCTTATCTCCATATTCCCATTCATTCCTCGTATTCTAAATATCTCAGATTTTGTTATAATAATCAGCATTTCCAGTATGTAGCCCTCCCCTTTGGTCTAGCCTCAGCTCCGAGATCTTTCACTAAGGTGTTGGCGGCTACTGCAGCTCACCTTAGACAAATTCCCATCCGGATCCACTGTTACCTTGACGATATCCTGGTTGTATCCCCTTCCCGACATCAAGCCGAGAGCGATACTAGCGCTACCCTCTCGGTACTTCAGTCCCACAGGTTCTTAGTGAACTGGGAGAAGAGTCAGCTTACCCCCTCCACTAGTATATCCCATCTAGGGGCTGTGATTGACTCTGTTGAAGGAAGGATCTTTCTCTCTCAGGAGAGTCTTATTAGTATCCGCACCACTATCAGGGATATCCGGCGGATCGGGAAAGCATCGTTGCTCAATTTATCCAAACTGCTAGGGAAGCTAGTTTCCTGTATTTCCATTATTCCATGGGCTCGCTTGCATTCCAGAGCAATGGTTCCTCCTGCCGTATCAGCATTCAGGAAGGAGCACGTCAAGGTTTATAGTGAAGGTCCCGCCGAAAGTTCTCACCTCCCTCCTGTGGTGGACGCGACCATCTGTCAACAGAGGTCAGTTATTCCAGGAACCTCAAAGGGTTGTTCTCACGACAGATGCAAGTCTTTCCGGATTGGGGGGCCCACCTACAATCTCTCTCAGCACAGGGAGTTTGGACTCATGCGGAGCAAAGTCGGAGCATCAACTGGTTGGAGCTTCGTGCAGTGTACCTGGCTCTGCGAGCATTCCTTCATCGGGTAAGGGGGCACCATGTCCTGGTCCTAACGGACAATACTACAACCAAGGCCCACATCAATCAGCAAGGGGGCACCCATTCCATCCTTCTCATGAGAGAGGCCGAGCGACTGTGTTGATGGGCAAAAGCGCACCTTTTATCCATCAGAGCAGAGCACATCTCCGGGGCCTCCAACATCCAAGCGGACTGGCTCAGCAGGGCAACACTGGATCAAGCAGAGTGGCGCCTGCACCCACATCTGTTCAGAGAAGCAGCAGCCAGGTTCGGTCAGCCCTTAGTAGACCTTTTTGCATCTCCACTCAACGCGCAAACACCGAGGTTCTTCTCCCGTTATCCCTCCAGCGGAGCAGAGAATCACGATGCCTTGCGTTGCCCGTGGCCTCCCGGGCTACTGTACGCCTTCCCTCCGCTTCCATCAATCCCCAGAGTGATTCGAAAATTGATAGCCGAGAAAGCAGAAATACTCATGGTGGCACCTTATTGGCCCAGGAGGCCGTGGTTTGCGGACCTCGGCAATCTGTCGGTATCTCCGCCATGGAGGATTCCGTTGGATCAGATTTCGCTGTCGCAAGGCCCGCTGCTTCATCCAGAGCCACAGTGGCTACAGTTGGCCGTTTGGAGGTTGAGTGGGAAAGGATGATTGAGGAAGGCTTATCAGCCCAGGTCATTAACACCATTTTGGCGGCTAGAAGGCCTTCTACCACTCACATTTATGATGCGACCTGGAAAAGTTTTTGTAACTGGTGCCACAAATCATTCGTCGATCCTCTCTCTCCTTCAGTTGCACAGATCCTGGCCTTTTTACAAGATGGCCTAGATGGAGGTTTATCACCTAACACCTTAAGGAGGCAGGTAGCGGCGCTCTCAACGGTGGTTGCTGGCGGTCCTTTCGGTCCCCTTTCCAACCATCCTCGAATCAAGGCTTTTCTTAAAGGGGCTTCTAATTTGCGCCCATCAGTAGTGCACAGGTACCCAACAAGGGACCTTAATAAAGTTCTCCTGTCCTTGACTAGATTTCCTTTTGAGCCTCTCAGAGAGGCGTCACTTCAATTTTTTACATTTAAGACAGTTTTTCCGGTGGCTATTACTTCGGCTAGAAGGATATCTGAAATTGCAGCTCTATCCGTGAGAAAAGATCTGTGCATCTTTCATTCAGATTGGGTGGTTCTGAGACCAGACCCAGCATTTATGCTGAAGATCAATTCACTGTTCCACAGGGCGCAAGAGTTGGTCCTGCCTAATTTTTGTCCGAAGCCTCTGCACGAGCAAGAGAGGCAGTGGCACACCCTTGATGTTCGAAGGGCTTTGCGTATTTACATTTCTCGTACACAGTCCATCAGGAAGGCAGAGTCTCTATTTTTGTCATTTCAGCCAAAGACACTAGGCTGTAAGGTTTCTCCATCCACGATAGGCAGGTGGATTAGGACTACCATATCCAAGGCCTATTTAATTCAAGCTATTCCAGTTCCCAGTGGGGTTACCGCTCACTCCACCAGAAGTGCAGCTACCTCGGCAGCCTGGGCTACTCAGGCGTCTATTCTTGATATTTGCCAGGCAGCCACCTGGACTTCCCCATCTCCCTTTATAAGACATTATAAGATTGATGTTTACGCCTCAGCTGAAGCATCTTTTGGCAGGCAAGTTTTGCAGCAAGTGGTGAGAGATCTTGGGGAAGTTCCAATCCAGACGGACTCCCACCCGTAGGACACACTTGCTTTGGTATGTCCCACTCTCTGGATGCTCGCAGCAGTTCTACAGAGAATGGGCATTGGTTCTTACCTGATTCGCCTCTTCTCGTGGAACTGCGTAGAGCATCCAGCCCCACCCTGTTGGTCCGTCTGTAAAGGGGGAAAACCTGTTTCAGCCAATGATTTCTAATGTTGTAGTTCATGTTGTTTAATACTTAAGAGTAGAGGGTTGTTTTTGTCCTCTCGTCTTCGATAAAACTGGGGGGAACGCATGGAGGAGTCACGTGGAGGAGGAGGGCGTTCCTCAATTTCAGCTCAGCCTGTGAGAAGTGAAGACTGAAGCACCTCCCACTCTCTGGATGCTCTACGCAGTTCCACGAGAAGAGGCATATCAGGTAAGAACCAACGCCCATTTTCTAAAGACTTCCAGCTAGCAGTTTCAGCCGTGACAAACAGAGTTAAGAAATGGAAGTTATAATGAACTGTTGAAATCAGGACAAGGCCTGGAAGATCAAGATAAATCTTTGCTAAAGCTACCTGAAATCTAGTAAGACCTACAAAGCAGAATCCATAGATCATTTCAACAATCTGCTGAAAAGTGTAGTGGCATTGTAGTATATGTCTGTAGATCTATACTACAACACTGCCTATACACAATGGTCTGCGTGAGAGAATCTATCGCTTTCTCTTTCTTTCTCTCTCTCTTTCTCTCTCTTTTTCTTTACAGAAATTGTTCAAAATATGCAAAAGAAAACTTCAATAAGTCTGACATGATTTGATCTGTTAAATTCAAATGGAAATGTTTGGCCACAATCAATTAAGTTTGAAGAAAAGACCACCTTGCCATTTAAAGAACTTCCAAGGAGAACTGCATCAACACTGGCAGGCCAAGCTACTGTATATAAATAGTTAGATAGTTTGCAAGTATACAACTGAGATCAGAAAGCATCAAGGACTCAACAAAAGTTCTATTATGCTTTGGGGTTGTGTGACATCTAGTGTCAAGGAAATGTGCTGGTTAAAGGAAGAATACATTCATCTAGGTATCAACATATCCCTAGAAGTCCTGAAGGCAGAGAAGATACTGAAAAAAGGATGACTATTTCAACAAGATAAAAATGTGAAACATATCTCCGAATCAATTGTGAAATACGAAGGAGAGATAAAAGATTTTTGGATGCCCTTCGCAGTTCTCACAGTTGAATACTATTGAAAAATCTGAAGAGAAATATCAAATGTATAGCATAATCAAATAGAAGAACGTTTCTGAACTAGAAGGAAGGTTCTCCAAGGAAGAATGGAGGAAAAACCCTAAAGTAAGAATAGAAGGATTCTTCTTTCACTACATACATTGTTTGAAATCTATTAATTGTGCCAATGAAGAGTTAGAATTTAGTAAGTGAAAAAATGTCCAGTATTCTGCACCTGCCATTTTACTCTTTCTAATCTGCAAACAACTGCACATATAGGAAGTACATATTCATATTTGCATAGAGACGTCATATTTAACCTTACACCATATAGAGGTTATGTCAGCTTCTATTAATTTAGGAATTGACTGGAATAAGCATTTCAATGAAAGATGTCTAACTTTTGTATACAACTATATCTTTGGTTTGTTTGAGCTGAATTGGAATGATACTTCTTTTAATTTTCTTGTTGCCTGTTTTTTCCCCTTAATATTCATAGATCTGTGTTTAGATAGGAAGCAGATTCTTCTTTAAATATCCAGATCACCTTCCTCATCCATCCTTTTCCTTAATACTTTCTTTCACTGGGATTCTTATATTGTGGTAAAGTGGTTTTATATGTTCAGTTATTGGCTAAGAGTCATAATGAGTATGCTCATTCATAATAAGTTTTAAACCATTAGTTCCAAACTGAATTGCTGGATGTACATTGTTAGTCATAAACTAACAAAAAAAATCAATTTGGCAGAATGTTGAAATTTAGTTTTTGTCTGTATTATATAGTACACAACTAAACTGTCAGCCCAATAACTGTCCTCTTTGTTAATCTTCTGCCATATTGTTCTGGATATTTTCAGTGATGAGAGACAGTTTGTGAATGTTTGTGGCCTGCAAAATTCAATATTGTATTGAATGCCTGGGGCAAATTTGTTAGACAAACAATCCTGGAAAGAGTAACAGTGGTGCCACGTTTCTCCATTTGTACACACTCTATTAGCTGATAGAGCATTTTATTTGGCAATGATTTTGTAGATCTTTTCAGCAAATTGAGCATCAGGAACTTTTTTCTGAGCTCCACAGAAATATTTTTGATTGGGGCATGAATTATTTTTGATAGAAGTATATATCCAGAAAACTAATATGTTTTATTTAACAAGAGAGGGTTCTCCAAACCACAGATATGCCCAAACATCTCTAAGTAGTCCTCAACTTATGACTATAGTAACATTTGAACAATTATAATTGTAAGTAATGATGGTTATTAACAAGATCATCACATACCAGTAACTGATTTTACCTTTTTGCGACATTCATTAAGAAAGCTGTTACTCAGCAAATGCGGGTGTTGTAAAACAAACCCATAGTTTTCTATGGGGCTTTTTTTGCCAGAAGCCAAAAATAAATTCCAATTTCCAACAAAAACATTACAAATCATGGTCACATGATTGCAGGGGATGGAATGGGCAGGTCAGTTTATGGAACCTCAAATCTGGATTGTAACTTTTTCAGGATCCATCATAAGTTGGCAACTAGTCATAAGTTGAGGACTACCTGTATCTCAACTGATCTGCTGATCAATTAGACCTTTTCTAATAATAACATAGTGAAAGTGGGCTCAGTTTCAATACAGAGATGGCATAGTATATTGCTTGGGACATTGTTTGCTTTAACCAGAATACCTTTATGCATTAATAAAACTTTGATGACGTTTGCATCATATCGCAGGACACACTACTACACAACTACAGATAGTTTTAAGGGTTTTACCATTTTTTCCCTCCATGCTATATTAACTTGCTCTTTAGGGCTAATTTCTTAATAACCTTCTCCTAAGTACTGCTTGGGTTTTATCAAAAATATCAGAGGAAAATATATATTTTTAATTCAATGTAGTTTTAAAAGGTAGGTAAATATGGGTATATGATCAAGAGTGTTCATATGTCACACTCATACCAAAAAATAAATTCACTTTCTAGGGATTTTATACCAAGGAATCACCAAATCAGCAGATTTTCAATTGAGACACAAAAGCTTATCAATATAATAATTAACTTTTCAAGCTACTATGTTGTAATTATGTCCTGGTACTGTACACATTTAGAATTCACGTTCCAAACTTCCTTCAGCTATGCATTTACAGCATACATTGTCATGGCCCCGAATCAGAGTCTGACTATGAAAAAGCTGTTCCAGCTGAACCAGTTGAATGTCAGCCCCAGGAGACACCAAGCCAGGAATCAACTTTGGCTGTTTAAACATAGGGACCATCAGAAAAGCTGGATCAGTGGGAAGATGAGGCGTGTTCTCCACTCCCTTGGACTCAGCAAGTAGAACAAAAATGCTCAATGAGACCCCTTGCCACACAAAAGAATAATTGTATGGCAATTATTCCTTAATTCTATCTTTAATTATAGCTGGCAGCAGTCTGATTTAGGAACAATCTGACCCATGTTTCTTTGTTGAAACAACTGACTGATCTATTTTGGTATCTTGTTCTTATAAAAAGTTCCTGAAACCTTTGGACTGGCTGATAAATTGACTCGGCTGTCAAAACCTTAGTTTGGATTTTGATTTTTGGTGTGTTAAAAACAAAACCTTTCAGACAAGCTTTCTTTCCAAAAGACCCTGTTTCAATATAAATTCCTTTACTTAGTTGTAGAGTTGTAATTGCAGGAATGTTCCAATCTTGGAATGGCAAACCTCAAATAAAGAATGTTTCCAAGCAAATACAACTCAGGTAAACAAAGTCACTAATCTAAAGGAGGATTAGAGAGAGGAAGTAAACAATATGTTAGACTTTAACTACAGATAATTAATTGCATGGATTACTGTGCTAAACAATAACAAAAGTTAAGCAATAACCAAAGTTAACCAGTGATGGAGGAGAACTAAAAATGTGTATAAATGCAAGACTGGACTCCAATAAAGATCATCATGATTCAGTTGTTCATGATCAAACAACTCAATTGCCTCATCATTACAACACTTAGTAGTGTTTATCTACCCAGCCTGAGTAAATTGCTATTATCACTAACCACAGTGTCTGAGAGTTTAAAACCTAAAACAGGACATGCATCCACACTGGAATCCATTCAACTAAAATACAAGAGAACCATGTCTCATGTTTTCCCCATAATGACTAATACATTTCTCCAGCTGCAGGTAAATTGTGCCTCAGTAAAGGCAGAATGAGAAATTATTGGCTGAAATAAGTCTACAAGCATGTTTTTAGCTCAGTTTATCCTAGCTGAGAAATTCATCTGCTCTTGGAAGAGGCAAATAATCACTGACTTGGCTAACTATGGACTCTCACCTCAACCTCTGCTTATGATAGCAGTAGAGAAAGAATGGCTGAAGTCGAGCAAAGAGTATTTGACTCAGATCTCTTAGTTGACACAATCAGTCCCTCACATTGCTGCTGCTTTACTTTCATTGACACGTCATATGCCATTCCAAAATACCTCTTCAATGTCCTCCCTGCCTAACAAGGAAGGACATTCACCCTGGCCTCAGGATCTTTGATATCCTTCACAAATAATAGAGATACCATTTAATATATCCCTTTTCAAAAATGGATTTGCATCTATTCACACTGCATCTTTCTTTCTAAGCTACCTCATATCATTGTTGGCAATTAGAGTTAATCACCCCATACATTAGCTGATGCTTCAAATGACTTCCCTCTGAAACTCTGCTCTTTTGACTAAGGGATCAGTCCAGGGTAATCCCCACAAAGACCATTAAATCAGCACTGTTGCAATTAGAAGGCAATAAGTTTAACATGGAGCCCAACTGTAGCTATTTGACTGACCCTTCACACTTAAAGGTAGTCCTAGACTTATGGCCATAATTGAGCCTCACAATTTTATTGTTAAGTGGGATATCTGTTGTGAATTTTGCCCCATTTACCACTTTTGCATAGTGAAACACTGCAGTTGTTAATAACTCAATTTAAGTGAATCTGATTTCCTACTGACTTTTCTTGTTGGAGGTCACAAAAAGTGATCATATGACCCCAGCACACACCAATTGTCATAAATATGAGCAAATTGCCAAGCATCTGAATTATGATCACATGACCATGGAGATACTGCAAAAGTTGTAACTGTGAAAAATGGTCATAAGTCACTTTTTTCAGTGCTGCTGTAACTTTGAACAGTCACTAAAACTGTTGTATGTTGTACATTGAGGACTACCTTTATGAAGTCAAGCTGGGATGAAGTATGGTATATAGGTAGTCCTCAGCTTATGATTGGTCGCTCAGTGACTTTTTGAAATTATGATGGACTTCCCCAGGAGTACTAACAACCCAGTTCTGAAGTTCCAAGGTCTGCCCCCCCAGGTCATATGACCACATCTTAGACACTTGGCAATCAGCCCACACTTACAGCTGTTTGCAGCATCCCATGATCATGTGATTGCATTTTATATTTTTGCTGAAAGTGGCATTTACTACCGTTTATTTTGGCAAAACTGCCCCATAGGAAACAATTGGTTTGCTTAACAACTGTGGCATTCACTTAACCACCACCACAGAAAGGTCATTAATTAAGTCAGTTATATGACTTAATGTGCCACACTTTATGATCTCAGGACTTATAGCCATAATAGGCAGCCTTCATATATCATAGGACTTGACTTAATATATGTATAAAGGACATGAGTGGCCAGAAAACATGATTTTCAAATTTGCAGGTAATAGCTTAAAGCAGGGGTGTCAAACTCAACCACTATGAGCTGTATCAGGATTTTGTTTGCCCTTGGGGCTGGGGTGGACATGGCTGGTTGCTGCATCTGATTGGGTAGATGGGACTGGGGTGGGGTGGGGCCAGGGTGTCACGGCCCCGCAGGACAACTCTGGGCCTATCACGGGCCAGATCTGGGCCATCACCATGTGTTTGACACATCTGCCTTCACAGACACTAACAAGATTCAAGAACAGTTTGACAATCTGGAAAATTAGGCCCCAAAAATAGCAGAATGAATATCAGTTCAACAATATCCTAAATTTGTATAGGAAAAATCAAAGGCATGGGAAAAGAATAAGAGAGATGTAATACATGGCCATGAAAAAAGATTCTGGATATCTTATTGCATAATATGAGCCAATGGTTTAATGCAGCTGCATAACTAAACAAATGTGATCCTGGCTGAACCTGCAATTCAGGAAGAACAGGCAAAACATGTCCAGAGGAAAAGTCAAAATGAAAAGAGGCTCCCGAAAAAACTAATTATATGAATTATCTAATTATCTTAATATCTACAAGAACTTGAGGAGGCATCATGCAGCACCTGGTGCTCTCCAGTTGTGCCAGACTATAATCCCACTATCACAATTAGTTTTGTTTGGAGATTTTGGAAACTGTAAAGTTATAGAATTAGTACGGGTAGTCCTTGATTTACAACCATTTATTTAGTGACCATTCAGCACTAAGTGACTAACAACCATTTTCACCCTTATGACCATTGTTGCTTCATACCCACAGTCACGTGATCAAAATTTGGATGCTTGGCAATTCACATGCATTTTTGACAGTTGCAGTGTCCTGGGGTCGTGTGATCACTTTTTGCTACTTCTGACAAGCAAAGTCAATGGGAGGCTCTAGATTTACTTAAGAACTGTGTCACTAAATTAACAACTGAGGCCAGAAAGGTCATAAAATGGGGTAAAACTCACTTACCCCTGTCTGGCTTAGCAGTGGAAATTTTGGGCTCAATTGTGCCCATTAGTCAGTGAAAACAAGGTGTGTACTATCCGTATACCCATTTCAGCAGCAAGTCCAATCCCCTTTTCAGACCAGAAACTCAAATTAAGGCAACCCAGAGAAATAGCTCACTAGGCACTGCTTGAATATATCTAGTAGAGATCACCCTACTGGTTTACTGGTTCCATAGTCAAACTAGTCTTAGTTGTGTTCAACAAATCAGACAGAAGTACCAGGCTCAGGAGATTCCTAAAATGACAATCTGGTGGTAACCTTTCATTAGAAAAAAAAAAAAATCTCATTGGCATTTTCAAATGAAATATTTTTTTTTAAGTTTGCTTTGGGAATTTGAAACCTATTTGTCCAATAAATGAAACCAAGTTGTCAATAAATCAATAAATCTTTGAAGATAAATGTTAAAATTATCCCAGAATGCTTCCCAATTTTAGTTATTCTCAAAAACTCGGAAGGTGTCAAAGATAATTTATTACCTCCATTTCTAAAGAAGAGCTGTGCGAAATGCATAACTTGAGCCTTCATAATCCCTGTACAACTCAACAATCTGCTTGCAACAAAATTCTTCATTACCAATCTGATTAAAAGTATGCTAGCACAATGTTGTCACTCTGTATGATTCATTTAATCTCAAAATCTGTCCATGACAAGGTTTGGGGATTACATGAGTCCATCCTGTGTTGCTGGGAAATGTGTTCTGTACATGCAATACTGCAACCCTGAACCAGATTATTCAGTCTGCTCTCTTTCCCAGGAAGATATATTGGCAGTGGCCCAAGTGAAACACAATACTGGTTGGTTTCACCCACCAGGTTACTCTTGTGTAAATCGGAGAGAGTGGGAAGTTGCTCCGAAGTTTTAACGTCAAAAAGAAGAGGTGGCTTCTACACTATCACAATCCTTTAGCTGGGTTCTCCCAAGGATAGCAGCCATGAACAGTAACTATTAACCGGAAAGCGGGGGGGGGGGACACCCCAGAACTGTCTCGCAAACCAAGCCAACCAGAAGGTGAGAAAGCGGCAGCCAGAATATTCCGAAGCAGGGCGAACGCCGGAGTCACATTCAATAACAGCCCCCCCCCAACACACACACATATATACCCGCCAGCCTGCTGCCACTTCTGCCACCACACATTCGGAGCAGCAGAACTCCTGAAGCGAAGCGTATGGGAAGCATCAGGCGTTAAAAGAGGTAGCCAATCCCAGAGCTCAGCACCCTACGCCAGTCGGAATAATTGCGTTCGCTCGGGGGAAAAGGGAGGAAGGGAGGGCAGAGGACGTGTGGTGCAAGGCAGCGGTACACTCCAGCCAAACAAACCCAAAAGCCTCAGCTTCATGGCGCAGTCAGCGGATAGGACGGAAAGCTAAAGTCTCAACAATCCCGGAGGGGGGGGGAGCAGGCAGCTTCTTTCCCTTTCCGCTTCTATTTAAAAAAAAAAAAAAATTTAAAAGAGCCGAATTCTACCGTCCTTGGAGCCCGAAAAACAACCCAGCTCCCTTCGGGGGCTTCAGGCCACGGCCAAGCAGAAACGGGGATAGGAACCGCGCAGCTTACTCCAAAACCGCCGCGGAGCAAAAAGCGCGGGGTATCTGCTGAGGTGTTGTTGTTTTTTTTTTGGTTACACGGAGGGAGGCGAAAGGCCGAGAGAGAAAAGCGAGGGGAACAGCAATTGGAGCGGGAATATCGCCGCCGAGGGCGAGAACAGCAAAAGAAGAAGACAACCGATACTCACCGGCGCCCAGAGTGCCCAGCAGCACCCACCACACGCACAACATCCACATGTCCAGGCTGGCGCTAGGGAGGGCAATCCGCTTTCTTGCCGCGACAATTCTCTCACAGGCCAAGGGAAAGACCTCTGGGGGGGAAGTAAGGAGATCCGGAGCTCGAACCCGGAGCCGCCCAGCCCGCAGCCTGTCAAGCTTCGACGGTTCCCTCTCGCCGCAGCAAGCGGGGCGGAGCCACACCCGGCTTTCGCTTTCGCTCTCCGCCGCAGGAGGGGAGACGAAGGCGTAGGTGGAAGAACAGCCCCCTCCGTAGCCGGCTGCCGGACTGATGCTGCGCGCTACGACTTGAGAGCAGGTGGGTTTTCTTTCGTGAAGAGCCGGAGAAGACCTTCAGGTTCTTGCCCTTTTCCAGCTTGTGCCGCCGTAAACCCAGGGAGGAGCTACGGTAGTCCTCGACAATCGCCGCACCCCTTCAGAAGACCTTGAAATCGTCCACCGAAAGTTTCTGGCGAGACGGCGTTTACGGCTGCTCCCGGCTCTTCTAGCGCACGCAGGAATTGCGCAGACTTGGAAATGAACGTTGGGCTCTTGGCGTGACAAAGGAGGAACTCTGCGTCACACTGAAGCTTGCGATTGTCAGGGAAAGCCGACGCCGCCAAAGAGAAGTCTTCGCCCATCTTATGTACTGTTCAGTATGTGCAAGTCTGAGATGGCGCAGCAGACTGGACCTGAGGCTCCGGCTAAGCCCGAAGCAAAAACTCCCAGTGAAATCTTTACAGCGCTGTTCCATGAGTGTTTCCCGTCAGTCTTATAACAAGACGGCTTTATGAAGTAAGGTTTCTGGAGCCTTGAAACACGCACAGTTGCAGGAAAAGCATTAGCTATAAATAAGAGATGAGTTTCCTGGTTTCATCTGAGGTTTCTACACCGGGGGATTTAGATTGGAGTTGGGTTTTTTTGTTTTTGGTTTTTTTGCTGGTGTCTTCAGTTCCCCTGCTCTCGTTGTGCTGGTGCCTATTATTTTTCATAAAGTATAAATGCATCATGCTTTAGGAACACTTGAAGTTAAACCCACATAATCATTATAGGAGCTGACGTTTTAAATTCAACTATAAATCACACTAGATAGCATCTCAAGTAAATTAATTTAGAATAACTGAGATAAATATGGCTTTTCTACAGCCTTTTCAATATGCTGCTATATAATAAATACCATGCTGTCAGCATATTAGGACTTACACTCAGACATGTGGGGAGAATTGGCCATCTTTCAGACAATCATTCTTGATGCTTCCTTCATCAAGAGTAAATGTTAGTGGCAAAATTAATAATAAGCCAAAGGGGTTTTTCAGCAACTGCATGTTGAAATCATAGCATATAAATAAAGACAAATTAAGTAATCCAGTTTCAACAGAATCTAGGGGTAATCTTATCTTCTTTTTAACCCAGAATATCCTGGATTTCTAAAATATCCTTTTTGTTTGAAGAACACCAAGTAATATATTGCAAATCATTTCTTCTCTAAATGCTCCTCACCGGAATATTTTTGGTTGGCTTTGGAGAAATTCAGGATTAATAAGCAAGATCGCAGAGATGTACCAAATTGTATCTTTGTTTAAACAATGACTGTGATAGGTGCATATTGTTATAAGTATATAACAATAAAGAACAGGAAACAGCAATACCAAAAAACAATTCTTACTTTAAAATTAAGAGATTTATTTCTTGAGCAATTTGAAACAGGAATAGCCATCATAATACAACTTATATCAATAACTCATTGCAATGAGGTCCAATGACATAGCTGAGTCCGGCAAGGAGTAGCCATGGCCAGTGGCCCTGAACACATCCCAAGACATTCTTTTTATATTTTTCTGCATGCATTTCACAACTTCTCTGTTCTGTCTTACTGACAGTCTCCACATATACCTGTGTACATCTCAAACCTCTATCCAGTGGCTAATTTCAGTTCCTTATTTCTTGCAGTTTTCAAAACTACATAATTTGCAAAATCACATTTCACAGCAACAGCTCAGTAGGATTACAAATAGTTCTGGTACATTTGAAATCATCCTATCTAAAGCTTTGGTTCATATCTCTTTATCCTAGGGCTTGCTATCAAAGGACTTGTTGAATCTGATAAATCGTGATGGTGAACCTATGGCACACATGCCATAGGTGGCACACACAGCCATTTGCGCCAGCACGTGAGCTGCACTTACCTCACTGCACATGCATGCGCCTCACAGCTGATTTTCAGCTGGCTTGAGGCCTTTTTTGGCCTCCCAGAGGCTCCCAGTATTATAGGAAGTGATGAAACGGGCCTATTATTTGGCCTGCAGAGGCTTTTTTCAAGCCTCTGGGAGGCCAAAAAAGGCCTCAAACTGGCTGAAAATCAGCTGTGAGGTGCAATGCAGGTAAGGGGGCAGGAGGGGATTGCACGCACATGTGCAGGGGGCATGGGGGCCATGCACATTGCCTTCTAGGTGCTGGCACGTGACTGCGCACACAATTTTTGACACAAGAACCCAAAAAGGTTAGCCACCACTGTGATAGATCAGTAGCCTATATTTTTCTTCCCACAATATGTTTGGATATCGTTTCAGTCATGACTTAGTAAAACTCCTTTTCCAAAGAAAAAACAACATCTGAGCATTCCTGTAGGCAACTGACAGCCTATTTTTGCTTTAAAATTTTTTTCCTCTACTCTTCCTTGCAGAAGTCATCTAGCTTGGAAATATTCTTACGTCTCTGCATAAACTTTATGTTTCACAACTCCACACAGATTTTCACACTATCCAAGTCTGGGGATTGTGAATGTCATTCGAAGACTTCATAGTTCCTTCATGAAATTACTTCATGGTTAAATTGGAGATATGTTTCAGATCATTGTTTTGCTGAAATATCCATTTTCTTCCACTTTTACATTCTCAAAAAGTAATATGAAACTAATTTGTAAATGAACTAAACCTACTTTTATGTTCAAATAATGCCACATTGCCTTTTAAATAGTTTCTTATACTAGATGGATATTTTTTTACAATCTATTCATGCAATTTAGCTATTGCCTTAATCCTTATGGATTCTGGGCAGTTTGAGATATTAAAATAGTAACAATAAAATACATTTAAAATTTTCAATAATAAATTATAACAAGAAATAATAAACATTCATGCATGCATGCATCCATTCACATACAAAATAATAAATTGTGGCTTTATTGTCGGTTCCCAAAGGCCTTCTGGAAAAGCCAGGGTTTTACTAGCTGCCAGAATGCCATAAGGATGGGGGTTGATAGTCACCTACGGAGACAAGCTGTTCCATAGGAAGAAATCTGCCCTTGAGAACACCTGATGTTGTTATCTTCTCTTGCCTTATCTCCTAATAGATGGAAACTCTTAGTAGAAGCTGTTGGGCCACCTGGTTGGATAGTTCTGAAATTATTTTAGAAAGGCAATCTCTTAGATACCTGGTCCCAAGCCATATAGGCCTTGAAGGTGCTGGTTGCTACTTTTAAAGTTTTAAAATTGCACTCATAAACATGCTATCAAGTAATGCAGCTCCTGAAGCAGTAATATGACAATACAGGTGCTATACAAGCTTGTGAGTATATGGAGCAGAATGTTCTGGCCAGCTGAAGGTTCTGATTGATCTCAAGGACAGCCCCACATAGAGCAATTTACAGTAATCTAAACCAGAGATAACAAAGACATGAATGGCTGTGTTCAGAGCCTTGGGGTTTTTTTTATTATTATTATCTCACAAAATGTTTCTGCATCAAAGAATATACAGCTGTTACATGAGGCAGAGCAAGGTCAGTTGAAAATGATAGAAGTAAGGTATGTACACTGATAAGACAGAACATAATATAATTAAGGATAGTATCAAATTGAGGAACTACTGTGTTCCTATCCATTAGCAATTTGCTGATTTCTAATTAAAATAAGAAAGTTTGTTAAAACACCTGACCAAAAGATTGACTTAATTTTCTTCCCGAATAAGTTAGGCTGGGTAAATTTTGTGTAAATAAATCTGTAGCTTCAGACAAAAATCTTTTGACTTCTTTTGTTATTTTTTTTATAGTCCAAGCTTTTTTGACCAGTAATTAAATTCACAAAGAGCAGTTTTCTCTAGCTAAGGATAATCATGCATTTGTTGAAGTTGCAGTATTTACAAAAGCGTATGTGACAAAATGTTTTCTATCTATAAGCTGTCATTTTTTTTAAATTATTGCCAAAACAAACCATTGCATTTGAAAATAAAGATACAATAAGTACTGTTTCATTGTTTTTCTGCTTGAAGAAGGTTAAGTGGGAATATTCATGTAAGTGTTTGAGTTCTGCTGGTAGCTTGGCACATTGGCAAAAGTGGGCAATGTGTTGTGACTGAAAATTAAGTCCAGTGGGTCTTTCTGATGTATGGAAGTATACCTAACTGAGATAAATGTAAATATATTCCAGCAAAGATGTGCATAAAGGAGTGTATTAAAATACAATAAAACTATAGCTGTTAGTTTGTAAAAATCTTTCTAAAAGCAACAGTTAATTAGTAAGGATGGAAGCAAGATTGACTCTGTTCATAGAGAATAGAATATTTTATCTACTTGAAAGGATTTCTTTGTTCTAGAAATAAAGTCTAATTTCAAGACTGAGCCCAGCCTGATGTGTTAGAACTCATTTTCAATATAACAGGGCTAGCTCTTAGCATAATTTGATGATGTAAAGTGTGTGTGTGTCGGCCTGTGAATGAATATTCTATTCTCTGTACCCATCTAGTAGATGCTTGAATCATTCTGCACCTTGACCCTAGACAAAATATACTTTCTACCTGAAAAGCCATAACACAGTCAGAAATCTGCCAGTAATCAGGATTTCCTATAGCATTTCAATCCAGCTGGTTGTGGAAAAGAAATCAAATAGAAAGGGTAAAGCTTTTTTTTTTTTTTTTTTTGGGGGGGGGGGGGAGGCAGATACAATCCCAGCTAGTTTCCTCTCTGCAGAGAGAGTCAAAAGGCACTCATTTATAGCCAACAGAAACTAACTGAAGTTCAGGGAATATACAAAGGGAGAAATTCTTGATTCAGTTCTCTAAATAATAACTGAATAGGCCGAAACACAGGCTGGCTTCTTTTCTGGCAATACTGGCCTTGCATTCAGGTGCACTGTGTCTGAATGTGCAATGACTGTGCAATGCTACCTCTGCGCTGCTGAGTCCAGATTGCTGCAGCTGCAGCACACCCACTCATCTTTTGGCTGCCAAGGCAGCTCTCTGAGCACACCCACTCCTGGCTGCCTAGTACACCCACACTGCAAGAAGCAGCCATGGCACGTACACACAACCAGTTACTGATGCTGCCTCTCAAGAGGGTGTGCTGCGTAGGAAAGCAGATGTGTAACAAACATGCTGAGTTCTCTGCAAAAGGAGGAGGGAGGGTGAAATTGTATTGTGACAGCTACTATTGAAAGATGGTATTAGCAGCAGAATTTGTTCTGTATAATACTGAAGTTGGTTACTGATTTCCATCTGGTTGTTGTTGTGAAACTCTAAAACACAGCTCAGTCAATCCAGCAAATATAGATTTAAGTTTAAAAGGAATGTGTAATCATAGCATCTGCTAATTACACTCAGAATTTTGAAAATGAAGAACCTATTACTAGCTTTGGACAATTGTACATACATGTCTAAAATTGTTCTGTACAGTCATTAGCATACTTGCAAGCGCCACGCTGTGATTGGCCAAAGTGCACGGCGATCTCATTGGCCGAGCAAGCTGCACTGATTGGCCCGTAATGAATCCCCCACGATTGGTGGAAACTAATCACGGGAGATTCAAAGCGGTGCCATTGGCCGTAGCCGCCGCGGCCAAAGAATAAAAGCCGCTGTTTTTCCCTTTGAATCCCGAGCCGATCTCGGGACCAAATAAAGAGCTGAAACTGAGTCACTGGCTCCGAGTCTCCTTTCCCGCGATGGACACGACGCTGGCGACGAAGGTGGGATCCCGAGACTAACCCCCATCAAGCACGTGTCCTGAGGAAGTGAGACCAACAAGATGGCCAGCATCGCACCGCCCACACCCTTTAACCCAGCTACCGAGGACTGGGAATCATACGCAGACCGATTCCTAATGTTCCTTGAAAGTAGCAACTTGAAGGATGCAACCGGGCAGAAGAAAAGAACTGTATTTCTAACACACTGCAGGCCCGCAGTGTTCAAGATGGCAAAAGCTCTCGCAAAACCTGGGGACGTGAAGGAGATGGACTGGGCCAACCTCGAACCGTTGCTCCAAAACCACTATGCCCCCGCCGTGCCCACCCTCATCAAGCGGCACGATTTCTACCAGCGGAACCAGAGATCGGGTGAGAGCATCAGCGACCCTACAAAGCCAGTTGATGGCAAAAGGCGTCCTACAAAGCCAGCTGATGGCAAAAGGCGACATCGCCCTTGCCGACGCCCTCGCTGAAGCCACCGCAGCCGAGGCAACCCGGAAATCGGCAAATCGAATGAGGAGACCGGACACCGGGGAACACACCGCAACCACCGAGACGGGCCGGGCAACCGAGGCCCACCCAGAAGCAAGCCACCAGGAAGCCACCACCCATCATGGTGACTTCCACTCCTCCTCTGACACCACGGACGAGGAAGAAGAAATACATCGGCTCCAGACAGGACGGGATCGGCGCAATCGGCGGAGTCATAAGTCAGGGACCGCATGTGCCAGGTGCGGAGGTGACCACCCTCGATTGGAGTGCCAGTTTTTCAGACACTGCAATAAAAAAGGTCACATCGCCCGAGTCTGCCGACTGAGAAAAGCCTACAGCCCCCGTCGGCGAGATCACAGCAACTGGAGATGAGATGGCACATCCCCCAGGGCCAGACACCGCCAAGCCAAAAATCGCTGGAATCGAGACGGACGGAACCGACAAAGCGGCGAAAACCGGCAGAAAGAGGAAACCCACCAGACGGTCATCATCGGCCACTCATCAACCACAGACGCCCGAAAGGTATACGTGGAAGTGGGCATCAAAGGCGAACCATGCAAAATGGAGGTAGACTCCAGGTCCTACCTCTCCATGGTTGCCTGGCGAGAAATCAGGCGTTTGGTGCCGGAAATCCACAAGAGGAGGTTGGAAACCCAGAAACTAATCCTCAGAGACTACCAGGGGAACCGCATCCCGGTAGTCGGAACGGGATAGTTCGAAGTGACCTTCAAGGGCCACACAGCAAAGCTTCCCCTGACGATCGTGGACCGAGACCACCCCAGCCTTTTGGGACTACAGTGGTTCGCACCACTCGGGATCGAGGTTACGGGTGTGGACCACGTCGCAGATGCTGACTGGGAAGAGCAACTGGCACGGGACTTCCAGGAAGTGTTCGACGGCACCCTAGGCAAGTACCGAGGGCCCCTTATTTCCTTCACCCTAGACCCCAGCATTCCCCCAATATGCCTAAAACCACGACGGGTACCTTTTGCACTCCGGCCCAAAATCGACAAGCAAATTGACAAGCTCATCAAACAAGGGGTCCTACAACCAATCGATCATGCCTGGTGGGAGACCCCCATAGTCATCCCAGTCAAGCCCGATGGGTCGGTGAGACTATAAGGCCACCCTAAATTGCGCCTTACAACAAAACGCCTACCCCGTCCCAGTAGTGCAGCACCTTCTACACTCACTGGGGGGAGGCAAGGTCTTTGCGAAACTCAACCTGGCGCAAGCCTATCAACAGTTGCCGGTTGACGCAGAAACTGCCGAGGCGCAGATCATAGTCACCCACCGGGGAGCATTTCACTGTAACAGACTCCAGTTTGGAGTCAGCGTGGCTCCGGGAATATTCCAGAGCCTCATGGAGAGACTCTTGCAAGGAATTAAGGGGGTGGTGCCCTACTTCGACGACGTACTGGTGTCAGCGGCCAACCAACAAGAACTAGAGGGTCGTCTAAGGGAGATACTAACCAAATTCAAAGAGGCTGGGCTAAAGGTGAAAAAAGAGAAATGCCAGCTGTACACAGAGCGGGTCGAGTTCCTAGGATACCTCCTAGACCAACACAGCATCCACCCAACCGCAGAAAAAATCAGAGCCATTAAAGAAGCCCCAACACCACGGAATAAAACAGAACTGCAGGCATTTCTAGGACTGCTTAATTTTTATAATGTTTTCCTGCCCCAAAAGGCGACCGCAGCGGAGCCTTTGCATAGGCTTTTGGACAAGACCACATGGACTTGGGGGAAACGTGAGGAAGCCGCCTTCAGCAAAACCAAGGACCTGCTCACCTCGGATGCCGTCCTAATCCAATACAATGAGACCCTACCACTTGCCGTCACATGCGACACCTCAGCTTTCGGCGTCAGCGCCATCCTCAGCCACACGCTCCCCGACGGAAAAGAAGCACCCATCGCCTTCTTTTCAAGGACACTCACCAAACTAGAGAGAAATTACAGTCAACTGGACAAAGAGGCCCTGGCTATCATCGCCGCAGTGAAGAGATTCCACGAGTACCTCTACGGCCGCACGTTCAACATCATCACCGACCACAAGCCGCTGCTGGGAATCCTGGCAGGGAACAGGGCCACCCCGAACATTCTATCTCCTAGAATGACAAGGTGGTCCGAATTCCTTGCCGCTTACAGCTACCGGCTCACACACCGACCGGGGAAGACAATCACCCACGCAGACGCCCTGAGCCGCACGCCATTACCTGACCTAGACACCGACCCAGCACCCACGAAAGCCACCCTCAGCATAGAGACTCTGCCCGATCTACCCATAACTGCGTCAGACATTGCCCACGAGACTAATAAAGACAAATGTCTGGCGCGGGTGTTACATTGGGTAGGAAAGGGGTGGCCGGAAAAGGATGACAATGAATCATTCAGGACATTCCGGAACCGGCAAACAGAACTCTCATTACAAAAAGGTTGTGTACTTTGGGGGGATAGGGTTGTTATTCCGGAAAAGTTACAAGGGAAGGTATTGGAGTTGTTACACGAGGGGCACCCGGGCATAGTTAGAACAAAAGCCCTGGCCAGGAGTTATGCCTGGTGGCCAGGGATGGATAAGCAAATCGAGACTTGGGTGGCAACATGCAAATGTTGCCAAGAAACCAGACCGAGCTCTCCCGCAGCACCAATCCTGGAATGGGAAAACCCCAGGGGACCATGGTCCAGGATTCACATAGATTTTGCTGGGCCCACGAAAGGACATACATTCCTTATCACGGTAAATGCTTACTCCAACTGGTTGGAGGTAAGCAACATGAAAACCACCACCACGGAGGCCATGACCAAGGAACTCAGCAAGCTGTTCGCAACCCACGGCCTCCCAGATGTCATTGTGTCGGATAACGGGCCCCAATTTACCGCGCTGGAATTCAAAAATTCCTAGCGGAACGGGGCATACGACATGCACTGACAGCACCGGCGCATCCGGCGGCAAATGGGAGGGCGGAATGGATGGTTCAATTCACAAAAAAAAACCATCCAAAAAATTGAACACGGGGAAATCCAAGAAAAAATAAACAAAATGCTCTTTATACAACACATAACCCCGAACACGACTACCAACAAAAGCCCGGCAGAACTCTTAATGGGGAGGAAATTAAGGTCCCCACTCGACAGACTGCACCCCACATACAACCCAGAAAAAACCCCAAACTCCTCAAACAAAAACCGAACATTTTCCCCAGGTGACGCAGTTTATGCAAAGAAACTTACTGGAGATCCACTTTGGGTACCAGCAACTATAACCCAGCTGACAGGTCCCTGCGGTATCTGCCATCCCGCATCTGATGGGCGGCTCATGAAAGGGAGCGAAGGGAAGAGAAACGACAGGAAGCGAAGTTTCCTCTTGATGAGCGCGCCTCGAATGTCTTGGCACACGCTCTTTTATTGTGCTTTTTTACAAGAAAATGATTTAATTAAAAAGCTCAAGTCAAACATGGTAATCTCATCAGGATGTGCATGTTTACAAAGCTGCATACCGGACAGATTATTTACAAAGTGGATAAGCTTATTAACAAACGTCTATCTCCTTGTCTCTTGTACGTGCCTTGCAAAGGTCACTGAAGAGACAGAAGTTAATGATTACACGTGAATGATACAATGTTGCAAATGCTTGAATGATACATAGTTGCAATGATACATAGTTGCAAACACATGAATGATACATAGTTACAACATCTCCTCTGTTTTTATTATTTATGACGAGTCTTCTTCCTCGTCCAAGAAGACAGGAACCATTTTTATGGAATGTTCGCTGTCCCCGTCATCTAGGCAAGAGTGCGACCCGTCAGCGTCAGGGTTGTCCAAGGAGCGGTAACTCAGCAATGACATTTTTTCGTCCGGTGTTGAGGATATAACATGAGCTTGCAATAGCACATTAACATCAGCAGAGGATAATTAATTTTTTAAAAATTTGCAATATTCTATTAAAACAACAAGGTCCTATAATACATATCAATATAGTGATTATTAATGATCCTGCCAATGCAGTTAAAAAGGTTGTAAACTATGGCGAAAATAGAAAACGAACCCCCCCCCTGCTATCAGCATAAAGACAACATTCTTCTTTAAGCATAGCACACAATCCCCCTTGTTTTAAAAAATAACAGATCTAAATCTTTACGATTTTGCAAGAGGGGGTATTCCATGGGTACCTGTAGGGATATAAAATCATCAGAGTTATACACACAAGCCATTCCTGAATGCAAAATGATTTGGATTTAACAATTTCATCCCCGTGGACACATGCCATGAAAGCGGTGTAACAAGTCCAAACAAAATTATTGCCAGGGATAAAATACATTCCTTTCAGGCGTGATGTTAAAGTTCCTCCTGCAGTGGTATGGATTGCAGGATATCCCCTGGTTGTGTGGGTGCGTCTGCCAAATCGAATTGAAGTGGTGAGTAGAAGTCTTCTATGCAAGAAAAATTGGTTGTAGAACTTAAACGAACTCCTTGAAAGTCAGTTATAGTCCAAGCAATATTATCTCTTCTATGAGGCTTCTGTGGATCGTCATGGACAGTTCTTTTGAAGCGTCGTTTGTTGACAGGATCAGAGTTCGGGTATATAAAAACATGACAAGCAGGAGAGAGGGCTATGGAGAAGTTAGTTGTAGAACATTTGCGAAATGAGGAGGGAATGCAATTAGTAGAAAAAGGATAATAATTACAATAATGACAATAAAGATTAATTTGGTAATTCATCAAGGATGTTAGTTGGGGTGGGGAAACCCATAATACAATATAAGGACATTTAGGTCCCCCTATGTTTTAGATTGAATAGAGGAAAAGATTTTAAGGTTCCTTTCCATAGGAAGAGTAAAGAAGGAACAAAAGAGCGAGTGGTAGAGTGTTCTTTAAATAAAACAGAAGTGACAGAGTGAAAACTACGGGTAGCATTTTCATGACATACCCACATGGAACAAGTATAATAGCCTTCTGCTAATGAAATGGTTTTAACACGAATAGTCTTTTGACAGGAAGCATAGGTTTTGTTGAAGTAAGGTAGAAATTGTGAAGAAGATATAGGCAAGAATATCAGGAAGAGTTTTAAGATACAGATGTAGCAGAGGAATTCCCATGATAGGGTCTTACTGCCCGACCAGGGATCCACCAAGTGGTTTTGTCTGGCAGTAAGATCGCAGTGTAGCCTCGTCCCCAAGTGAGAAGCTCAGCGGGACCCTGCCAGGCAGGATCTGGCAATCTGCGATAATATACCAGAGGTCTGTTAGGCGGGGGTGAGGGGGAGGAAAAATGACGCGAAGCAGCAGAATTGGGAGGAATGCCAGTCAGATTAAGAAAGTTTAAAGTGTAAAGACAAATGTTAAGAGAATTTTGCAATGCTGGGAGGTTCGGGGGTTTTTCCCGCAACGAATATCGATCAAGAGCACGTTTCAGAGACAAGTTCGCTAGTACCACAATAGCCTGCCCCTGGCTGTTGTAGGGAATCCCAAACTTATGGGTTACATCCCATCTGTTACAGAAGTCCTGAAAAGCAGAACTTGTATAGGCAGGTCCATTGTCTGTTTTGATTTCTTTTGGACATCCCAGCGAGGCAAAGGTACGAATTGAATGATTGATGACATGTTTTACAGTTTCTCCCCTTTGAGGAGTAGCCAGAATAAACCCTGAATATGTATCTATTGAAACGTGCAAATATTTCCAAGGGGCAAAAGGTGGATACTGAGTTACATCCATTTGCCAAATTTCACAAGCTTTTAATCCTCTAGGATTTACTCCTATGGGAATGGAATGTCCTTGCTTACTACATGTGGGGCATTGTTGAATAATGGCAGCAGCTTCTGCCTGAGTTAGGGAAAATTGAAAAGTTATCATAACTTGGCAGCAACTCCCTGCTTCTATTTTATAATGGACTTTTAAAGCCTCCATAATTTTCCTCCAAGTGACCATAATGCCAATAGGTGCACGAGGAGGATTATGGAGATGTTCACCAATTTTTTGCCAAGTGGAAATTTTTAAGGACCCTTCCTCTGAATAATTGGGACAATGTTGCCACACATAAGCCAATAATGTAGCAATAGGTTTCTTTTTTACAGGCGAGCCCTTTAAATTAGCAGAGTATTTAGAAGAAGCGACTAACTCCCTCAATTCCTTCAGATGCTGCGTCTGTTGTTGAGCAAAGTTTCCACCCATACTTACGAAAGTCGAGACCGTGTTTCAGATCCGATGATGTGCAATTCGCTTCAGGCCTGGCGATGCACAGCTCCCATCGAGCTGATAAGATATGGGCGCGTCGCTGCGTATCCCCCTTAGGGAATCACGTCGGGGTCACCAGAATGCGGTATCTGCCATCCCGCATCTGATGGGCGGCTCATGAAAGGGAGCGAAGGGAAGAGAAACGACAGGAAGCGAAGTTTCCTCTTGATGAGCGCGCCTCGAATGTCTTGGCACACGCTCTTTTATTGTGCTTTTTTACAAGAAAATGATTTAATTAAAAAGCTCAAGTCAAACATGGTAATCTCATCAGGATGTGCATGTTTACAAAGCTGCATACCGGACAGATTATTTACAAAGTGGATAAGCTTATTAACAAACGTCTATCTCCTTGTCTCTTGTACGTGCCTTGCAAAGGTCACTGAAGAGACAGAAGTTAATGATTACACGTGAATGATACAATGTTGCAAATGCTTGAATGATACATAGTTGCAATGATACATAGTTGCAAACACATGAATGATACATAGTTACAACAGGTCCCCACTTGTACCGGCTGCAAACAACCGACGGACGAGCATGGAAACGCCACATCGATCAAATAAGATTGAGGACAACCACGGGAAACACAACCGACACGCAAACAGACACAGACAGCCCCCATAACACAAACCAAGAGGGGAGGGAATACACCGGGAACCAAAAACCAATAGAAAGAAACCAGCTATACTCACCGGCAAGCAGCCAGCTCGAAGCCTCACCAGGGAGAAGCAGCCAGGCCAGCTCGATCAGCCCAGAAAGACCAGGTGGGAGCGGCAACAACCACAGCTCAACCAGCCCGGGGAGACCAGGAGGGAGCTGCAACGAAAGGCCTGGCGAGGCCTTCCAGGCGGTTCCATCAACGAGGCAGAGAGCAACACAGAACCCAACCGAACCAGCCGGGAGCCAAGCAACAACTAACCTGCGCAGGTCAAGTAGGCAAGTACGAAGCCCCGCCTACTTACGGGACTATGTTACATAGGACTGTACCAAGAGGGGAGGGGTGTTTTATACAGTCATTAGCATACTTGCAAGCGCCGTGCTGTGATTGGCCAAAGCGCACAGTGATCTCATTGGCCGAGCGAGCCACACTGATTGGCCCATAACGAATCCCCCACGATTGGTGGAAACTAATCGCGGGAGATTCAAAGCGGTGCCATTGGCCACAGCCACTGCGGCCAGAGAATAAAAGCCGCTGTTTTTCCCTTTGAATCCCGAGCCGATCTCGGGACCTAATAAAGAGCTGAAACTGAGTCACTGGCTCCGAGTCTCCTTTCCTGCGACGGACACGACAAAAATCTCCTTTACACATAGAGCAATATCAATGTGATATTGTTGGCAAAGATAACTGGAAAAAAATAAGGAATCTCTGCACCATGGTGAATGATGGGTCATGGTAGATATACTTACATATCCAGGAATCAGCTTTTAACACCATAGAACTAAAACATGTCAAAAGCTTTGCATATATAAGGCACCATCAAATATATCATGACAAACCTATTTCCTCTGCATACACTATTGCAGATTATATGTTCACGTATCCATGAGAATATTGGTAGTGTGCTCAGAAGTAGAAAAATTCAACACTACCCACCATAAAACAACGGCTGAAACTTGCAGAGATGACTAAACTGACTTTCTTGATTAGAGAAAAAACAGTATCTACATTTATGGCTAATTAGAAATTCTGTATTGCATAAACTTTGCATGAAACAGGAAAAAATGCACATATGATTTGCACTTTTGATGATGGAGGAAAAATGGCTAGCAGAAGATAGTGAGCTTTTTTATTGTCATAAAGTTAAGTTATAACTTTGAAGCTATATTTGTTGCAAAGGAAATTAGAAGTTTCATCTATGTTTATCTTTTCTGTAGTTTTGTCTTTTTCATTTCTTTGTTTTATTTTGTATTAGATTATGCTAGTTTTCATGTTCTGGTATATAGTTAACCATTTATCCATTTTTTCAAATTGGAACAAGCATGCAGATCTAGTAGTCTTATCCATTGTAGAATTATGAACGCTCTTTCACTACCAATTAGTAGTGAGTCTTCCCAATTCAAGAATAAGTAAACCTTGTAGATCTATCTGCATGCTTGTTCCCACCTGGTATCGGAAAATGGATAAAGAAGTTTCCCTCTATTTCTCTATTTCTCTCTCTCCCCCTCACATATACAGAGATTATTACAATCCAGAATCATCCAGTGATACTAATTTATAGAAGAATACCTCTTCACCTAACACATAATTAAGATTTGAATTTTGCAACTGCAAAGTATATACTACTCATCAGGTTGGATGGCTTCAAAAGGAAATTAGTCAAATTCAAGGAGGAAAATACTAACAACTACTGCTTCTGATATAGAAGACTAGATCTCAAAACTATTTATTAGGGAATATGAGTGTGAGCATGCTATTTTAATATAGTTTTGAACTTCCCACTGTTTTGGCCCCTGTGATAAAACAATACTGGGCTAGAAAAGCTCAAGATGGAGGCCAGCAAGTCTTCTTAAATATAATTATTCAAGGAAGAAAGTAAACGATATTTATAGTTCATTCAACTGTAGGTGAAGAACTGTAGATGACTGCATTTTAAACAATAACCCCGAAGGCTCACAAACTAAGATAATACCATAAAAAGGAAGTGAGAAGTGAAAGGTGATGGAACAGATCTATGTTATACAAGATTTTCTCTTGAGGAGGACATAAATTGATGAAAAGGTATCATACATGCTCATGAAATCGAGACGTACTTTACAACATAAAAACACCTGAGAATGGACAGACAGCTGCTTGACTTAAAAAAAAACACTGAAAGTGGCCTTAGTCACTCAGGTAGAATTGAACATTAGATTAGCAGTTTTAGTAGGTGAAGAAAAAAATTACATTTTTAAAATATTGTTCAGGTAGAAGAAAAGGGCATTAGTTATTAAGACGACAGCAAAGATACACACAAATTCCAGCCTTGCTTTCTACAACTTTGTAAACAACAAATTAAAAGACTCAAGGTCCATCCCACCCCTGAAAGGACCTAATGGTAAAGACTGCAACGATGGCACTATTAAAGCCAACATCTTTAACACATTCTTTGCCTCAGTATTTATAAACAGCAATGGATCAAGCCCAGTACTTCCTAGTTGAACCACAGACAACTACAATGATCTAATACATATCGATTTTACAGAAGACATTGTTGAAAAAGCACTGTTCAATCCCTGTCTATTGGACCAGATGGAATATGTGCCTACTTCTTTAAAAAGCTATCCACTGCCATAGCCGAACCTCTAAGCATAATCTTGGAAAAATCTTTCAGGACCAGCTCCTTGCCAAAACTATGGTCACAAGCCACGGTTATCCCCATCTTCAAAAAGGGAGACCCCAGCCTAGTTGACAATTACAGACCAATCTCCTTATGCTGTGTCACCTGTAAAGTCATGGAATCAATTATTAATCAATCCATTATTCTCCACTTAGAGACAAACAACCTACTGTCTAATAAACAATTTGGTTTCAGAAAAAAATGATCCTGTAATCTGCAACTCTTACACTGCAAAAACATATGGACTATACAACTCGATCAGGGCAAAGCAATAGATGCAATCTACATAGACTTCTATAAAGCCTTTGATTCAGTGGTACACAACAAACTACTCCTAAAACTAAAATCTTATGGTATCTTTGAACACCTACATAACTGGATAGAAGCATTCCTGTCAAACAGGCAATAAATGGTCAAAATTGGGAGTGTCCTATCAAATCCTGTACCTGTCAACAGTGGTGTCCCCAAGGCAGTGTTTTAGGACCAACTCTCTTCATACTCTACATAAATGACCTCTGTGAACATATTAAGAGCAACTGCGTTCTCTTCGCTGATTATATAAAGCTATTCAACACCACAGACAATACTACTACCCTCCAAAAAGACCTTGACTATGTATCAGAATGGTCAAGCAAATGGCAACTCCAAATCTCAATAAATAAATGCTCTGTCTTACATATTGGCAAAAAAATCAGAATATAAAATATAGGCTGAATAGTCAAGACCTTGTTGATGATCCAAACCCTGTCAAGGATCTTGGAATACTCATCTCTAATGATTTAAGTGCTAGAGCTCACTGTAACTACATAGCCAAAAAGGCATTAAGAGTTGTTAATCTATTCCTGTGTAGCTTCTTCTCTGGTAATATCACACTACTAACTAGAGCATACAAAACTTTTGCTAGACCTATTCTTGAATACAGCTCATCAGTCTGGAACCCATATCACGTATCTGATATGAACACAATTGAAAAAGTCCAGAAATATTTCACAAGAAGAGTTCTCTGCTTCACTACTCATTTCAGAATACCTTATGCCACCAGACTTGAAACTCTAGACCTAGAAAACCTTGAACTACGCCACCTCCAGTCCGATCTAAATATAGTATATAAAATCCTACATTGCAATGTCCTATCTGTCAATGAATACTTCAGCTTCAATCATAACAATACAAGATTACACAATAGATACAAACTCAAGGTTAACCGAACCAAACTTGATTGCAGAAAATACAACTTCAGCAACAGAGTGGTCAATGTTTGGAATACTCTACCTAACTCTATGGTTTCTTCCCCAAACTCCAAAAACTTTAACCTTAGACTGTCTACTATTGACCTCACCACCTTCCTAAGAGGCCTGTAGTGGGTGTGCATAAGCACACCAACCGTGCCTATCCTATTGTTTCTTTTTATTTTTCTTATAAGAATCTATCTCATGTATTCAAAACTATGTTTATCCTTATACCTGTATCTTGTAAGCGATTGACAAATCAAATAAATACTAAATACTAAAAAAGACCTGCTGGATCAGGTCACCACACCATAAGTTCAGAGATCAGTTGATTAAGAGTTATTGATGTACTTTTCTTTTTAAGGTCATCTTGCCTGGATGAAGGGGAGAAATCACACTTTTTGGCAGTAGGCATCATCAATCAGAAAGCATTATATGATTTATATTCTCATTTCTTAATTTATTGCCAGCTTCACTGGATGACTGTAATCTGGTGATTACTTTTTTTCCAGGTAAGCATTGTTTCCTAAAATTCACATTCCTATCACGGTATTTTTGGTTCTTTTGTACATAGTTTTGTTCCTTAGTAATTTCTCTCTGTCTTCCACTCTGCAATAATTTAAAGGCACATTCCTGTGTTTAGCCTGAAATTTCAAAGGAACAAAAATAGTTTGTTGTAGGAAAGTGTGATTTCAAAAAATCTAAGGAATCAGCAGCCAAGCTCCAGCAAATTATAATAGTCTGAGATTGTTTTAATCGGGTTGTAGTCTGCTGAAAGAAAATGAGAGAAATAAATGTTCTACCGCTCTTGTCTTCTGCCAGTTTGCCTGCTTTGCAAATGCCTCACTGAAGAAGTGAGTCAAAAGACAGCTGCATTTTAGTGTTTTTTTCAGTTATTACTTTCCTATGTAGCTTCTGTCAAAAAGAAAATAAATATCTCACAATTTTAAACATTGCACTTTTTCCAATATCTTTCATGCTATTTCTGAACCACTTGTTTTTGAAACAATTAGCTTAGTGTGTCACACAGTAGAGGTGAATAGTGTAATAAACAGTTTTGTATTCACACAACGTGAAGGCATTCTACAACAATTTAAGTACTAAAGAACACTTATAGTTTAGAACGGTCAATCTTACCAACTATTTAGAACAGTCAATCTTATCAACAGGATGACTCTCTTATATGTTGTATGTGATTGTCCATCTTCAGATCCCAGTTTTACAGAAAGATGCTGCACAGATAGTACCACTGAAGACTAGAGACATTCTGACATTCTAGATATAGAGCCTATATGAAACAGATGGAAGGATCAGGCTTGTGAAGGATGCATGTGAATTCATGTTTGCCTAGCTACAGCTAAGGGAGGATTTGCTGATTCAAATCTCTTTATTTTTCTCTTGATTAATGTTGGCATCCCTAACCACAAAATATCCTCCAGCTGTTTTCTCTGCAACATTTTGTAGTCATGCATGCAATTGTAAATGACTGCATGGATGAGTTTCTTAGTATACAGAGCTCCTAAGTATTCCATATACAACAAGAGGCATGCAGCTGCTTATGAGATGTGTGTGTGAGAGGGAGAGAGAGAAAGTTTTATCATAATTTGTTTACCACTCCACCTCTTTTTGTTATGCAAACGTATGCATAATGTTAAAGAAGTATTTTAGATTGTATTTCCAAACTGTCTCTCTCTCTCTCACACAGTGAGCAAAGACATTCTCAGCTGGAAGAAGCATTTCAAATACTAGTAACATTTCTCTGCCATAGAGGTCATTGTAAAGCAAAACAGCTTCCCCTTTATTTCCATTCAAAAATATCAGCACTCCAATAGTACTGCCCCTGCCCTGGGAAGCTTCTCCATCTGTAAAGAGGAGAGAAATCTTATCAGCCTGACAGGCCAAATGGGCCTTGAACAATGACAAAGCCTCCTTCATAGCATGAGAAAGCTCTGAACAAAAATGTGCTAGGCAAAGAAAGACAAGAAATGCCGGTATAGTAATAAAAAGCAAAGGAAAATAAAACATTAAGCTGCTGCTATAAGGCTCAAAATAATTACGAGATTTACTTATCCTTGTTCATGCAATACTTTGTTATTTGGAATGATAGAAGATAGCCTGTGTGTGACAACTCTGTTTGATGGGAACAATTCTAGGATTAGCAGCAATAACAACAACTGTGTGTGGCCCTTACTGCAAGCACATTGTTCTATGTTGCAGCACACACATCAGACAAAAGTTTTATCCAGAAGGTTTTCATGTAAGCTGTGTCAGGAACTGAAAGTAATATTCTTACAAATGTATTTGCCCTGATATGTTAATATGTGGCTTATTGAGCCATTTTTCCCTCAAAAATTAACCTAATTATCTAGCTTTGCACCATGTATTGAACGATAAATTAATTATACTGGCTTGGTTTTTACCACACACTGAGCCACAAACTACATTACCACATTTTAGTCTTCTGTGTTAAGCAAGCTCAGTCATAATGACACCAAGAACCATGTCTATGGTCCAATAAACACTTGCTGAACAGTGTGAAACCTAAAATGTATGATTTTTGTGAGCCAAATAACGTTTTGTAACATTTAAATTCTATAATTCCAAGCTTCAACTGCTTTAGTTTTTTTTTCAAATTATTAAACAGAATGATATACATTCAATTAAGATGTAATTAAATGATTATATTTCATTCAAAGTCTTAGACAGCAGTGTCCTAGGTTCTCTGAATGTCTTATTTGATCGCCACAGTCTTTTGATATTATCTTACAAGTCAAATAGTTCTTACTATTAAAAGTAAAAGAAAAAGTACTAAGATAGTTGGTACACATTCTAACTAGGCATTAGAGTCAGTTAAATATTCTAGATATCTGGGTTCGCATAACACATTAGATTAAAATAAATTTGTAAGTTATGATTCAGTACACTCTGTGATCTAGACCATTATCTTAAACTGTACTGTGGATTTGTTTGTTTGTATTTTTGTTAGTAATAACTGGATACATTTTGGTAACTCTTTGAATGTAATTAGTTTATTTAATTAACATATAGTTTTTGGATAGTTGTTTAAAAACTACTCCAATCCTAAAGGAATCTGAGAAGTGAACAAAGAAATGAAAATAACATTTAGAACACAGAAATGAGAAGATAGTTAAAAGAATCTTGTAACCATACTTCTTACAATATGTACCTACAATGAACTATCACATATGTAATCAGGGGTGTTATCTCAATTAGCCAACAGTCAGTTCCAGCTTCCTTTCTTCCGTTCCTTTCCAGCTTTTGTTTGCAACCAAAGTATAATATTTTGCATTAGCACCCAGGCATATGCTCATTAAACAAAGCCAGTTCATTCCTGTTCTTTTTCTTCCCCCAGCCCCAACACAGAAGAGTCATTCTAGTATTTATTCTTTTCTCTGTCCAACCCACACAAGTATAAAGAGATTGAAAGCTCTTCAGCAGCCTAGTAAAAAGGTAATTATTCTAAAGCACACTAGATATGATCACCCATCATGAAGCCCTTCCTTCTGCAATAAACAAAAGAAGCCTAGAAGGCAGCCCTTGGATTGCCTGGCTCATATGCAAAGGCTCGGTACCAGGACCCAGTGTGATCCCTCTCAGGCAGAAGTGTAGCAGAAAAGAGCAGAAGACATTTAACAACCAGTTCATGCAAACAATCAGAATTATCTAGATAGCATTCCCAACCCAAACAGAAGAGAAGCAACATTAATAAATTCAGTCCCAATTCTGTGCAGCCCTCAGGTTAGCTTGCCTAACTTTTGACAAATCAAAATGGATATTTTGAGCAAAGGCATTGGGAAAATGTATGGGGAATATAAATAGCATAAAAATACATGAACAGAGAGCTTGCATGCCTGAGCTGTTCTGAATCCAACATCAAAGAACTTAAACCATTGAGCCTTCTCAGTGAGGGAATCCAAATTAAGGCGTTGCTGGCAAGCAGCTGTCCATCTTCAGCCTGAAGACATATAGAAAAGAGAAGCTCTTCCCCTTAGTAACTGGCTACAGACTTGAACTGTTCTTATTGTTAGAAGGCTTTTCCTAACATAATCTGCCTTCTTGTAACATAAGGCCATTATTCCACAATACTGGTGTTTGAGACAATAAAGAACAGTTCTTGGTCTTCCATGAAACATGTTTCAAGTGTTTCAAAATGCCATTGTATTGCTTTTCAGTGATCTTTTTAAAAGATCAAATAGATCCAATTTTCTGAGTGTCCTCTCATTAGTCTTAGTTTTCAATTCTCATTTTCCTTTCTTTGCATGAGCTCGTTTCTTATGCCGATGTTCATGTTAGAAACTTAGAGTAGGTAAATAGAAGATTGGCATGTCCAGAACAGTACTGATTATAGTGATAATGTTATTTAGAAAGCTATGTATTTATTTCATACAACTGAAAAGGGGACCACAGGATCAGGGGTACAAACCCACACGGAGAAAGTTGGGAACAACCATCAAAGCAGCTCTACAAACTTTGGAAACAAAATGACTCCTTTCACCTTGCAAAAATAAATGCTTCATTAAGTTCTTCAACATTGATTGGCATTCCTTTGAATTTTTAACAGACATACTGTGAAAAAAATTCAAATGAATGCCGATCAACTGTGAAAAATGATAGATTTGGTATCTAGACACTTTACAAAACTATCAGTTCTAGCCTGATCTGTTTAGCTAGGTAGCTTCTCATTTACTGTGATGACCCAGGGCAGAATAAACACAGTCAAAATAAACACAGTCACAGAAAACAGGTGAAGCCCCTTTTATTCCTTCACTTTGCTTCCAAGCTCCATATATTCTTGACGGAAGACAAAAAAACTCCCACACAAACAGTTACAAGAAGAAGAAAAAAAGCAAAATAAACCAGGCGAGGGCTGGAGGACATCCACAGATAACACACACTGGAAAGGACGCCAAACTCAAGAGAGGAACTGTTATGAACTAATAAACGCTTAAATAAAGTTTTATCAAACCTTTAGAAATAGCAGGGTTCTAATCCTGCACTTCTGATTGGCCGATAATAGCGATATCGGATTGGTCCGTTCAGGAGAATCTGATTGGCTGTTAACGAGCCACTCTCATTGGTTAAAGGGGTTAACACTCCACGTTTCTCATTGGTTAGTAGATCAGCAGCTTGCCTATAAAAAGGCTGCTGCTGCCCTAGATTTTTGCTCTGTTCAGAATGATTAATAAAGAGTTGAAGTTCACTGTTCACCGTCTCGTCTCCGTTCCTTGCGCCCATGCACAGAACTTAACACTGGCGACAAGGGTGGGATACGGAGACGTCAGAGCTGACTGAACACTACAGAGCACCAAACAGAGCACGTGGCTGAAGGCACATCAACGGTGGAAACCATGTCCGGTGGCGCCATACCACCGCTCCATTTGACCCGGCACAAGAAGACTCATACATGGACCGGTTCCAGATGTTTCTGGAGACCAACAACTTGAAGGATGCCACAATTGGAAAAAAGCGAGCGGTATTCCTGACCCACTGCGGACCTGCCGTTTTTAAGATGGCTAAGGCACTGGCGAAACTGGCTGAGGTGAAATCCATGGACTGGGATGTCCTCGAGCCCCTCCTACAGGCCCACTATGCACTTACCATACCAACGCTTGTCCGAAGACATGAATTTTACCAGAGAGACCAGCGGAAAGGAGAAAGCGTTGCAGATTTCATCGCAGATCTCCGGAACCTGGGAGGCCTCTGCGGGTTCGCTGACCTCGAAGAAGCTCTAAGAGACCGAATAGTTCTGGGACTAGATGCACCTCACGTGCAAAGTAAGCTGATAGCGAAAGGTGACATCAGCCTTGCAGATACCATCGCTGATGCTACTGCAGCAGAAGCAACCAGGAAGTCGGCTGCCCAAATGCGCCGCACCAACGCCCGGCTCTGCCAACTCGCTGGTGAAACCTCACCTCACCTAGAGGGACATATGACGGCAACCCATCAGGAGGACCTCGAATCGTCATCAGAAAGTGATGAGGAAGAGGTCAACCGGCTCCAGTCTGAACGAGACCAATGCCACCAGCGTAATCAGAGACTGCAGCATCAATGCACAGGTTGTGGGGCAAACCACCCACGATCAGACTGCAAATTCCTCAACGCGCTCTGCCATGTTTGTGGGAAGAGAGGCCACATCGGAAAGGTCTGTAGAAGCAAGCAAGGATCTAGCCCATTTCAGAGGGGGACCAACTACCACCAAAAAGCAGGAAATCGTCCTGTAAGCCAGGAACATTTGAACCACCAATGGAACAACCACTCCTACAGAAATAAACCACTGGCCAATTCAACGAAACAAGAAGAGGCACACCAAACCATTACAATTGGTCACGCCTCATCATTAGATGCAAAGAAGATCTGAGTGAAGGTTGCCATCGAAAACCAGCCCTGCATGATGGAAGTCGATTCAGGATCGTCCCTCTCGATGGTTTCCTGGAAGACCCTTAAACAATTAATCCCTGCCGTCCGGCGGCAAGACCTCAGAACCCAAAGAATTATACTCAAGGATTATCAGGGAAACCGAATTCCGGTCGTTGGATCCAGCCTAGTCCAGGTCTCATTCAAAAATCGTACTGCATCTTTACCATTGACCGTCATCGACCATGATCGGCCTAGCTTGTTAGGCCTTCAATGGTTCGCTCCACTCAGAATCGAGGTAGCCGGCATTCACCAAACCAGAAGCGACGACTGGGAGGAGGCCCTCATCCAGGAATTCCAGGATGTCTTTGCAGACAAACTAGGTGAGTACAAGGGGACCCTGATATCATTTAACCTTAACCCTGAAGTAGCCATCCGCCTTAAGCCTCGTTGGGTACCTTTTGCCCTTAAACCAAAGATTGACGAGCAGCTTGATAAATTAATAGCCCAAGGTGTTTTAGAACCAACAGACCACGCTCGTTGGGAAACCCCAATCGTAACACCCATCAAACCGGATGGATCGTTAAGGATTTGTGGGGACTACTGTGCCACCCTGAATCACGCTCTTCAACAGAACGCTTACCTGGTGCCAGTGGTACAACACCTCCTCCATTCCCTGGGGGGCGGAAAAGTCTTCGCTAAATTGGATTTAGCACAGGCCTAACAACAACTGCCTGTAGATAAAAAAAACAGCAGAGGCACAAATGATCGTTACGCACCGAGGCGCTTTTAAGTGCAACCGACTCCAATTCGGAGTTAGTGTAGCCCCAGGGATTTTTCAGAGTTTGATGGAGAGACTCTTGCAGGGGATAAAAGGGGTCGTACCATACTTTGATGACGTTTTAATTGCTGCCCCGAATAGAGAAATACTAAAAGAGCGTCTTAAATTGGTTCTCCAGAAATTTAAAAACTCCTGCCTTAAGGTTAAAAAAAATAAATGTCAACTGTGTACAGATAAAGTAGAGTTCCTGGGGTACCTAATCAATAAACAAGGCATTCACCCCACCAATAGCAAACTAAAAGCAATCAAGAATGCCCCAAGACCCAGAAATAAGACTGATCTCCAAGCTTTCCTGGGGCTCATTAATTTTTACAACATCTTCCTGCCCGACAAAACGACCGTAGCTGAGCCCCTACATAGACTTCTTGACAGAAAAGCAACCTGGGTCTGGGGGCACCGAGAGGAGCACACGTTCTGACAAGTGAAAAAATTATTAACCTCAGATGCTGTTTTAATGCAGTATAATGAGACTTTGCCTTTAACAATTACATGTGATGCATCACCATTTGGAGTAGGAGCCATTTTGAGCCATGTGTTACCAAATGGTAGTGAAGCCCCTATTGCCTATTTTTCAAGGACCCTATCAAAGGCTGAACATAACTGTAGTCAAATCGATAAAGAGGCTCTTGCTGTTGTATCTGCTGTGAAACAGTTTCATGAATATGTATATGGATGAGTTTTTACTATTGTTACCGACCACAAATCTTTGCTGGGAATTATAGCGGGAGACAAGCCAACCCCCTATATATTATCACCTAGAATGACTTGCTGGTTGAAGTTTTTGGCTGCATACAATTATAGGCTGCAACACTGCCAGGGGAAAGCCATTCCCCACGCTGACGCGCTGAGCCGTGCACCACTTCCGGAAACCGTCGACGACCCAGCTCCAACCCTTACAACGCTCCAGATTGAAACGCTACATTCACCGCCACTAACAGCTAGAGATATCGCGATCGAAACAAAACGTGATCCTATCTTAATGCGAGTTCTTAGCTGGGTTGAACGGGAATGGCCAGTAGAACAAACCCCTGATGACTTCATCCCCTTCAAGAACCAGCAAACAGAACTCTTTTTGCAAAAAGGCTGCATCCTATGGGGGGATAGAGTCGTCGTCCCAGAGCGGTTACAACGAGCAGTATTATAAACACTGCATGAGGGTCACCCCGGCATCGTGCGTATGAAAGCGCTCGCATGAAGCTACATGTGGTGGCCGGGCATCAACAAACAGATCAAAGCCTGGGTAAAGACTTGTTTAAAGTGCCAAGAAGTTAGCAATGCCCCATCTAAAGCAACTCCAACAGAATGGGAAACACCCCGGGGACTGTGGTCCCGCATCCACATTGACTTTGCGGGACCTACTAAGGGACATATGTTCCTATTAACAGTGGATGCCTATTCGAACTGGCTCGAGATCCACGAAATGAAGAGTACTACAACTGAGTCCGTCATCCGGAAGTTGAACAGACTATTTGCAACACATGGACTGCCAGACGTTCTGGTCTCCGACAATGGACCCCAGTTTACCGCTCTACCCTTTGAACAATACTTAGCGGACCGGGGTATTCGCCATGCACTAACTTCGCCAGTGCACCCTGTGGCTAACGGAAGAGCCAAGCGCATGGTACAATTTGTTAAAAAAAAAAGGACTATGGAGACATTGAAGATAAAATAAACAGAATACTCCTTCTCCAAGACATCACTCCGCACAGCATCACCAACAAGACTCCAGCTGAACTATTAATGGGATGCAAACTCTGTTCCCACCTCGACCGACTTCACCTGTCTTATGAGCCAGAGAAACCCTGCAGATCTAGTGGAAAATACTGCGAGTTCAAGATAGATGACTTAGTTTTCGCCAGAAACCTTTCCGGCGAACCGTTGTGGGTCGAGGCAACTGTAATTCAACTGGACCCAGGTCGTACCGGGTGAAAACCTGCGATGGAAAAATATGGAAACACCATATAGATCAGCTTCGCTCAAGGCTGCAACCTAGTTTCCGTGACTCCGGTAACTCTCAAACTGAGGGGGGAGGGGATGTCGAAGAAACCGAATTCGAGATGGTGGAAAGCAGGAGCGAAAGAAGTAAGCAATTGGGCGTAACGAATGAAGAAGAATCAGGGAGGGGCGTGTCCTCACCACAGAGGAACACCTCAACAGAGGCAAGCCCGCAAAGATCAGAGGACAACAACGAGAACATTAGCGGCACTGAGTCATCCAATGCGGAACCACCGGCACCCGACTTGCCCAAAAATGTCCCGCCGAAACCGGGTTACAAGCAGGAACCAGTGGAACAGCGTAAATCCAATAGACAGTTAAAACAACCTTCATACCTCAGGGATTACATCACCGCACCCCTTAAACGGAACCCGGGGGGAAGGGATGTTATGAACTAATAAACACTTAAATAAAGTTTTATCAAACCTTTAGAAATAGCAGGGTTCTAATCCTGCACTTCTGATTGGCCGATAATAGCGATATTGGATTGGTCCTTTCAGGAGAATCTGATTGGCTTTAACGAGCCACTCTCATTGGTTAAAGGGGTTAACACTCCACGTTTCTCATTGGTTACTAGATCAGCAGCTTGCCTATAAAAAAGCTGTTGCTGCCCTAGATTTTTGCTCTGTTCAGAATGATTAATAAAGAGTTGAAGTTCACTGTCTCGTCTCCGTTCCTTGCGTCCATGCGCAGAACTTAACAGGAACCATAAACTAGAGATATTTCCACACTTTGTTTCCAGTGTTCATCTGTACGCAAGTCCATCCTCTTATTCAGTTGTCACAGCTGCAGGCCATGAAGAGGATCAAGGCCCTCTCCTGAATAGACCACATCTCTCCCTTATCCTCTCCTCCTGTGTGCCCTAGAATGGAGAGGGGATGGGCCTGGGTCCTCCTCTGACTGCTCAACTGGCCTCTGCCCTTCCCCAGCCTCCTCCACAACCTCCAGAGTCAGACTTCCACTCCCTGTCGGCTGTTCCTCCTCTCCCTCAGAGTCAGTCTCCACCAGGGGCATGATATTTACACTGTCCAATGATGAAAACAATTAACTTCCTTTCATGTATTTCCTCTTGTTAACTTCTGCTTCTTTGGTGTGATTTGTTGAGTGTCTTTAGAATATATAGAATATACAGCTTTCCAATTTTAATGATTAATGGGCATATGAGACAATTGGAGAGCATTTTCTGGGCACCCTAACAAAATGACTACCGTGTCAGATGTGACTAATCATCATTTTATCAGAAAAGAAATGGAGAAGCTCTAGTTAATCTTGGCCTTTTCTCCTAAGTAAATGGGCTTCCATACAAAATCTTAGAAGCAATTATCTCTACTTGTAAACATCAGGCCCAGGAGCATCCTTGAGAATAAATAATGCTTTTAATTAAAAACAATATCTAAAAATATTTAAAAAGTCAGGTGGAACGGTACTATTCAGTGAAGTATCTCCTGCTGTCACTGATGTTTTCTTCATCACTATCAGCACACCATGAAGTATAATAATCCTGTTTTTTCCCTTCACTCTTCCTGACCTAACAACAGCAATAAACTATAAGTAGTCTTATTATAGATTAAAATTAACTGCTCTGTTGTCATTTCATATTTGTTAGTTGTAATTTTTAAAATAAATACAAAATATTGTCTTGGCCTCATTTGCATGCTTAGTCATATTTATTTAGGTAAACACAGATTCATTATGAAATATCCTTGTACTTAGTCACTTCTCTCAAACTTTTTTTTGTAACTAAAAGTGCTTGTTTTTTACTTTTAAAAAAATGTTGCCTTAGTTACTTGGTTTCTTCTTTCTCTCTTCTCCCTCTTCCAGCTCTTCTTGGCATGGTATTTAATTGATGATAATGTTTGAAAATGCTTGGCATGATTCACCCAAATAAAGGAATAATGTTGAGTGTTCCTATTTTCCCCTCCTCCAGGTTAGTTTACAAAAATGATAGTTGCTTATGCCAAGCAGGAAATATCTAGCTTTTAAAATTTTAAGTAGGATCAGTGAGTTAACAATAACATGAACCGTTGCTCCATCAATAATGTTATCCATTATTGCCACTATTCAACTAAGGTGAGCCACTTTTTCAGGCAAGTTTCTACAAGTCTGTTATTTTCTGGATCAGAAACCACCACCGTAAATTAATGGTTGTACAGACACAGATGTCAGCTAACTACAGTACATTTGTTTCAAAAGCATGCACATTCTACTCTATGTTTAAATAATTGATCTTATCAACATTCTGGCACAACTTTCTACAGTTGCTAGAGCTGGACTGAAATGGAACGAAATACCCATAATAAAGGGCTCTTTGCATAACTGCAAGTTCATGCTCTGATGCAAGAAAGGGCCATATCAATCCAAGTTAAAAACTTGTATGTGGAAAAAGCAATATATATTGGCAATGCTCAGAAGAATGCTGTTCATGTAGAAGTTCAGACTGGCTCATGCACACTATTGCAAATCACTGAATACCTTATATACTGATGACAAGAAAGCAGATCAGATAGCATTACTAAATGTACTGCATAAGTTTAATTAGCTTAGCCAATCTTTATTCAAGTGCACACAGGATATGTTTACTATCAATAGAATCAGTTGTGATGGTAATAGCGTTTGATTAATAATGAGGAAACTCTACCTTCATGGAAGCTTATTGGGTGACTGTCAGCTAGTCTCATCCTTGAAATCATATCTACATAACAAGACCAGGCTTGTTGTGGAGATAAAAGGGAAAATTGTGCATTCTGCCTTGAGCTTCGATGGACTATACAAATAAGTCATGGATAATAAACATTGCATGAATTTTCTACTTCGTTGTTTATAATTCATTAACTGTGTTACTTGACTCATTAAATAAATAAAGATTCTATAGACTGAATCTGATTTCCTTCAGTTGAAAACTATGTATTCCACCAGTCCAGTTTCACACTACATATTATATGCTATAAATAATATTAATTTAAATGTAACTGTTCTTTAATTCCTTGTTAATTACTTTACAAGGTAATTTAACAAGACTTTCTGAAAGTCTGAATTTATTCCTAAAAGTAAGGAAATTAATAAAACTGTTTTCTATTTACTTATCATCAAAAATTGTTCTTTTTCTGAATCAAACATTTATGACTAGCTAAGTATTTTCCAAAACAACAAAGCATCCCATGCCACAAGAATTAATTTTAATAGGAAGTGATTTCAGTGTATACCTTTTTCCAGTTGTTGTGTTTTAAACAATATTTTTAAAGGAAAAGAAGTATGGAATTAACAACTGGCTTTTTCTTGCTGTGTAGTCTTTTTGTCTGATGGACCAACATGTTTAGTTCATTAGATGAGCTTTTATAACATTTTGTACAAATACTGTCAGATTGTGTGATGGATGGTTATGTGGATCCAAAAGACAGAATCATTTTGATGTTTTTGTTTTATTTTTTATTTCTTATTTTTCTAAATTCAACATCAACCTGCCGGCTAGTATATCTCCACATGATTTATGTAATTAATGGACAGTACATAAACTGAGTCTTTATTGCCAATCGCTGCCTTCCCTCCAAAGCCCTGGTTGTATCCCTCATAGCCCCATCAAAAGCTATTACAATGTTGTCAATAGGGAGGCAATTCCATACCACAGGTTTTGCTGTTTCTCTCCCAAAGCAACTTTTACCCCAAATCAGGCAAAACAGGCAGGCAGATTGAGTTGCTCACAGATTCATTCAGAGATCTATTTATCTGTCATTGGCTAGCTCAGTCTGTCACATAAATTTTGCTTGCAAGCAAACTCATAAAATTTGTTTGCAAGCAAACATTTGCTAGCAAACAAACTCACAAAATTAACACACAATACTCCATGTATGTAAATATTGAATTTTTTTATATAAAAAGAGCAACTTTTACCCAAAATCAGGCAAAGGAGGTAGGCAGATTGAGTTGCTCACAGTATCATTCAATGATCTATCTATCTATCTCTAGCTCAGTCTCTCAAATTTGCTTGCGTGAGTCTGCACTGAAAAATAGAACCTTCAGTTCTAAGGGAGATTCGGCTATGCTTAAAAGCAGAGCTGAAGATTTAAAAGACTAGCTAGAAAGCAAGAAATCCAACCATTTCCTGCTTTCTAGCTAATCTAAACCTCCTGGCACAGCAGAACAGATGATGGTTGGGGGGGGGAAGGAAAAATAGCAATTTAGCAGGCAAGTTGCCAGGTAACAAGTGAGTGGGTGGGGAGGGTTCCCACGGGCCATGTGGGAGGCACAGCCTTGTTTCTGCGCAGCCTGGATTAATTGCTTTAGGGGGTGCTCTGGGGTGAGATTTCTTTGCGGCCCACCAAAATTTTCTCATGGCGCACCAGTAGGTCGTGACCCACCAGTTGGCGACCACTGTTCTAGAAGGTGATTTTAAAAATTCCAGACCATATTGTAGAGCAAGAATGTCAAACTCGTGTCATCATGGTGGTGTCACCTGATGTGTCGGGACTTTTTTCCCTTTGCTAAACTGGGTGTGGGCGCAGGTCATGAGTTTGACAGCCCTGCTGTAGAGAGTTGATAATGGGGTCATGTTGTGCTCAGTTCAGATTGAAGGCACTGTCATCTCCCTGCTTCATAAAGTTCTCATCTATGCAGAGAAGCTGCCTGATCCTTGTGTAGGTGGTCTTACAGTACCTGACTTTTCCTTCTAGACATTGCTGCTGCCTCACTACTTCCCCTTACTTGGAATTGAAACAAAGAATAATTGAGCGCGTAGAACAAGTATAGAAACAACAAAATAAAGTTGTCCACATTGAAGCTTGTTCCAAAGAAACAGCTAGCATTATTAAATGATGCCAGTAATGTAATATCAAATATAAGCTGCAGCAGTACACTGCAAGAAACAACCAACTAATATAAAGCAAGGCTGCAATTATAATTGAATATCTTGCATGAAAACTCAACAAATGAGAAAAAAAACCAAACAATGCACTACCAAAATGGAAGATCAAGTTTAAAAATACAATCAGCATGCTAAGATCAAATGCAAGCAAGGTAGAACAATTGAAAGAAAGAAGCTGAAAAACAAGAAGATCAAAGAATACCCGATCAACAAATATTACTTAGAAACAAGAAGCCCTAGAAATAATAACACAGCAAAGTATAGCTACAGCCAAGAAGATCACAGATATGAACTCAAATCAGCAGAATATTCAATTTCAGTTGAAACAAAAATGTCTCTACCAATACATCCATGGAGAGACTGCAATTAACCAATCAACACCTGACAAAGAAGAAAAACAGTGCAGTTGTGGTAAAACCCAAAGAATTATAAGAATGCAGTTTGGATAGAGTAGGTAGATAACTATAAAAAAGAACCTGAAATGAAAGAACTTGTAATACAGCCAAAATGGTAGAGAAAGGGGCAAGGAAGACCAATTGTTCATGTTATACATGTAGATGTTATGGTTACCAATCATTATTCACACCAGCAATATTTGAATTGTTTAGTTTCATTCACTTGAAAATGGTCCTTTCTTTTCCTTAGTGATGGGATTTTAAATGAGGGTGGAATGAATTTAATCCATCAATGATACCATCAAGATCATTACCTGATTTTAATGTGACAGAGTCTTCTTGTATGTTGCAAATTCCAAGTGCAGCCATTTGTTCTACGGTGTTGCACACTTCTATACAGCCCCTTTAATAAGAAGTAAATTGTTTTCAGTAGACCTGACTCAGATTAGTGTACACAGAATTACAATTGCCCACCTATTTAAGACTAAGATCAATTAAAATTAATGGGGGCCTAGTATGAAGTAGTTTTATATACGATAGTATCATAAATCATGTGATAGATCAATGTGACTTATTTATTTATTTAGTGTATGGCAATCAATGTGACTGAGAATCTTTACGATTTTGCAAGAGGGGGTATTCCATGGGTACCTGTAGGGATATAAAATCATCAGAGTTATACACACAAGCCATTCCTGAATGCAAAATGATTTGGATTTAACAATTTCATCCCCGTGGACACTTGCCATGAGACCGGTGGAACAAGTCCAAACAAAATTATTGCCAGGGATAAAATACATTCCTTTCAGGCGTGATGTTAAATTTCCTCCTGAAGTGGTGTAGATTGTAGAATATCCCCTGGTTGTGTGGGTGTGTCTGCCAAATCGAATTGAAGTGGTCGGTAGAAGTCTTCTATGCAAGAAAAATTGGTTGTAGAACTTAAACGAACGCCTTGAAAGTCAGTTATAGTCCAAGCAATATTATATCTTCTATGAGGCTTCTGCGGATCGTCATGGACAGTTCTTTTGAAGCGTCGTTTGTTGACAGGATCAAAGTTCGGGTATATAAAAACATCACAAGTACGAGAGAGGGCTATGGACAAGTTAGTTGTAGAACATTTACGAGATGAGGAGGGAATGCAATTAGTAAAAAAAGGATAATAATTACAATAATGACAATAAAGATTAATTTGGTAATTCATCAAGGATGTAAGTTGGGGTGGGGAAACCCATAATACAATAGAAGGACATCTAGGTCCCCCTATGTTTTAAATTGAATAGAGGAAAAGATTTTAAGGTTCCTTTCCACAGGAAGAGTAAAGAAGGAACAAAAGAGCGAGTGGTAGAGTGTTCTTTAAACAAAACAGAAGTGACAGAGTGAAAACTACGGGTAGCATTTTCATGACATACCCACATGGAGCAAGTATAATAGCCTTCTGTTAATGAAATGGTTTTAACACGAATAGTCTTTTGACAGGAAGCATAGGTTTTGTTGAAGTAAGGTAGAAATTGCAAAGAAGATATAGGCAAGAATATCAGGAAGAGTTTTAAGATACAGATGTAGTGGAGGAATTCCCATGATAGGGTCTAACCGGGGATCCAGCAAGTGGTTTTGTCTGGCAGTAAGATCGCAGCGTAGCCTCGTCCCCAAGTGAGAAGCTCAGCAGGACCCTGCCAGGCAGGATCTGGCAATCTGCAATAATATACCAGAGGTCTGTTAGGCGGGGGTGAGGGGGAGGAAAAATGACGTGATGCAGCAGAAGTGGGAGGAATGCCAGTCAGATTAAGAAAGTTTAAAGTGTAAAGACAAATATTAAGAGAATTTTGCAATGCTGGGAGGTTCGGGGGTTTTTCCCGCAACGAATATCGATCAAGAGCACGTTTCAGAGATAAGTTTGCTCGTTCCACAATAGCCTGCCCCTGGCTGTTGTAGGGAATCCCAAACTTGTGGGTTACATCCCATCTGTTACAGAAGTCCTGGAACACAGAACTTGTATAGGCAGGTCCATTGTCAGTTTTGATTTCTTTTGGACGTCCCAGCGAGGCAAAGGTACGAATTGAATGATTGATGACATGTTTTACAGTTTCTCCCCTTTGAGGAGTAGCCAGAATAAACCCTGAATATGTATCTATGGAAATTTGCAAATATTTCCAAGGGGCAAAAGGTGGATACTGAGTTACATCCATTTGCCAAATTTTACAAGCTTTTAATCCTCTAGGATTTACTCCTGTGGGAATGGAATGTCCTTGCTTACTACACGTGGGGCATTGTTGAATAATGGCAGCAGCTTCTGCCTGAGTTAGAGCAAATTGAAAAGTTATCATAACTTGGCGGGGGAGATTCAAACACACTCCCTGCTTCTATTTTATAATGGACCATTAAAGCCTCCATAATTTTCCTCCAAGTGACCAAAATGCCAATAGGTGCACGAGGAGGATTATGGAGATGTTCACCAATTTTTTGCCAAGTGGAAATTTTTAAGGACCCTTCCTCTGAATAATTGGGACAATGTTGCCACACATAAGCCAATAATGTAGCAATAGGTTTCATTTTTACAGGCGAGCCCTTTAAATTAGCAGAATATTTAGAAGAAGAAGCGACTAACTCCCTCAATTCCTTCAGATGCTGCGTCTGTTGTTGAGAAAAGTTTCCACCCATACTTACGAAAGTCGAGACCGTGTTTCAGATCCGATGATGTGCAATTCGCTTCAGGCCTGGCGATGCACAGCTCCCATCGAGCTGATAAGATATGGGCGTGTCGCAACATATCCCCCTTAGGGAATCACATCGGGGTCACCAGAATGCGGAATCTGCTATCCCGCATCAGATGGGCGGCTCATGATAGGGAGCGAAGGAGAGAGAAACAACAGGAGACGAAGTTCCTCGGGATGAGCACGCCCCGAATGTCTTGGCACACGCTCTTTTATTGTGCTTTTTTACAAGAAAATGATTTAATCAAAGCTCAAGTCAAACATGATAATCTCATCAGGATGTGCATGTTTACAAAGCTGCATACCGGACAGATCATTTACAGTGTGGATAAGCTTATTAACAACCGTCTAGCTCCTTGTCCCTTGTACGTGCCTTGCAAAGGTCACTGAAGAGACAGAAGTTAATGATTACACGTGAATGATACAATGTTGCAAACACATGAATGATACATAGTTGCAATGATACATAGTTGCAAACACATGAATGATACATAGTTACAACACTCGACTCAATGGCAGTTATAACCCTCCTTATATAAGCAACCCCAATAACTATTAACCAATAACAATCGTGGAGCGCTAGCTCCCTTAACCAATAGGAACTCTCTGTTAATGGCCAATCAGATTCCCTGGAATGGGCCAATCCGATCCTGCCGTTAACAGCCAATCAGAAGTGCAGGGCCAGAACCCTGCACTTTACTCCAAGCTCAAGTTCTCTTTATTAAACCTTATGCATTCACAACACCCCTTCCCCCTGGCTTCTGTTTGCAGGGCGCAGTTACATAGTCCTTTAAGTAGGACGGTTGCTTTATTAGTCTTTTTGATTTTCGCTGTGTCATTTGGCTGCAATCACGCTGATGTAGATCATTGTTTGGCAATGGGGTCGCCTCTGGTTCAGAGTTCATTTCTTCGTCATTGCCATTATTCTCGGTAATTCCCTGAGGTGCATCTGTTTCCCTCTCTAGTTCCACTTCCTGTGTCTCTATTACGCCGTCGTTCCCTTCGAATGGGTTTTCTTCTACTTGGGATTCATCTTCTTCCGTATCTCCCCCCCCCTCAGTTTGGTCATAAGGGAGTTCAGGAATGCCCGACGGGAGCCGTGATTGTAATTGATTGATATGGCGTTTCCATAGTCTATCGTCAAGGCATTGTACAAGGTAGGATCTCGGGCCGGTTATACGAACTACTGTTGCCTCCACCAACAGCGAATCGCCCAATAGGTTTTTAGCATATACCAAATCGCCTACCTGGAAGGCATGACAGCGGCCGCTGGATCCTAGTGGTTCTTCCGGTTCATAAGCTGGGTGTAACCGGTCAAGGTGGGAGCGGAGTTTTCATCCCATTAGCAGTTCGGCGGGAGTTTTGTTGGTGATGCTATGAGGTGTGATGTGTTGTGGAAAAAGGATTCGATTGATCTTGTCATCTATGTTATCATAGTCTACCTTCTGCAAGGTTTTCTTAACGAATTGGACCATGCGCTCTGCTTTGCCATTGGTTGCAGGGTGCGCAGGCGAGGTGAGTGCATGTCGGATGCCGCGGTCAGCCAGGTACTGCTCGAATGACAGCGCTGTAAATTGGGGCCCATTGTCGGATACCAGGACGTCTGGTAATCCGTGGGTTGCAAATAGTCTTTCCAAGTTTTTGATAACCGCTTCAGTGGTTGTGTTCATCATGCAGTGAATCTCGAGCCAATTCGAGTAGGTGTCGACGGTTAGCAGAAAGGTGTGGCCTTTGGTCGGCCCCGCAAAATCCAAGTGAATACGGGACCAGAGTCCCCGTGGTGTCTCCCATTCGGTAGGGATGGCTTTAGGTGGGGCGTTGCTCACTTCCTGGCATTTATGACAAGCTTTAACCCAATTTTCGATTTGCTTGTCGATGCCTGGCCACCATGCGTAGCTTCGTGCGAGGGCTTTCATTCGCACGATACCGGGGTGGCCATCATGCAAGGTTCTCAGCAGCGCTTTTTGGAATCGTTCTGGGATAACGACTCTATTGCCCCAGATGACACAGCCCTTTTGGGAGAACAACTCCGTTTGTCGAGTCTTGAATGGTGTGAAGTCATCTGATAATTGGTCCAATGGCCATCCATGTTCTACCCAGCCCAGAACTCGCGCTAAGGTGGGGTCACGTTTGATTTCTCTCGCAATATCTCGGGCCGTTAATGGCGGTGAGTTGAGTGTTTCAATTTGCAATGTGGTTACCGTTGGTGCAGGATCGTCGAGAGTCTCTGGAAGCGGTGCTCGGCTCAATGCGTCAGCGTGGGGAATGGCTTTCCTCGGGCGGTATTGCAGCCGATAATTATAAGCAGCCAAGAATTCTGACCAGTGAGTCATCCTGGGGGATAATATGTAGGGAGTCGGTTTATCTCCAGCTATTATCCCCAATAATGGTTTGTGGTCAGTCACGATAGTAAAAGCCCGGCCATACACGTACTCGTGGAATCTTTTAATGGCCGATACAATTGCGAGGGCTTCTTTATTGATTTGGCCATAATTTCGCTCAGTTTTTGAAAGTGTCTTTGAAAAATATGCAACAGGGGCTTCGTTACCATTAGGCAGTACATGGCTCAGAATGGCGCCCACTCCGAAAGGCGAAGCATCACATGTGATATTTAACGACAAAGTCTCACTGTATTGCATGAGTACAGCGTCAGAAGTCAGTAGTTTTTTCACATTACGGAACGCCTGTTCTTCTCTATGACCCCATAACTAGTTTGCTTTCTTGTCTAACAACCGGTGTAACGGTTCAGCGACCGTTGCTTTATGCGGTAGAAATACATTATAAAAGTTGATGAGGCCTAGGAACGCCTGGAGATCGGCCTTGTTCCGAGGCCTGGGAGCGTTTTTTATTGCTCTTAGTTTACTGTCGGTAGGATGAATACCCTAACTGTCAATTAGGTACCCTAAAAACTCAACACTATCTGTACACAATTTACACTTATTCTTTTTTACCTTAAGACTGGCGTCTTGAAATTTTTGTAGGACTAATTTTAAACGATCCCGTAAGATTTTTTTTTGTAGGTGCAGCAATTAATACATCATCAAAATAGGGGACCACACCTTTAATCCCTTGTAGTAGCCTCTCCATCAGGCTCTGAAAAATCCCCGGGGCTACACTGACTCCGAATTGGAGCCGGGTACATTTGAAGACACCTCGGTGCGTCACAATCGTTTGTGCCTGTGCCGTCTTTTCATCAACAGGTAGTTGCTGATATGCCTGAGCTAAGTCTAATTTAGCGAAGACTTTTCCGCCCCCCAGGGAGTGGAAGAGATGCTGTACCACCGGCACCGGATATGCATTCTGCTGTAGGGCGTGGTTCAGCGTAGCCCGGAAGTCCCCACAAATTCGGATCGACCTGTCTGGCTTAATGGGTGTTACGATTGGGGTTTCCCAGGGGGAGTGATCGGTAGGTTCTAGCATCCCCTGAGCTATTAGTTTGTCGAGTTGTTTGTCAATTTTCGGCTTTAAGGCAAACGGAACTCGACGGGGCTTAAGGCGGATGGGAGCTATCTTTGGATCAAGGCTGAACGAAATTGGGGTCTCCTTGTACTCACCTAAACTTTCCGCGAAGACGTCCTTGAACTCATGGATGAGGTCCTCCTCCCAGTCACTTCCGCTGATTCGGTTTATGCCTGCCACTTCAATGCCAAGTGGCGCGAACCATTGGAGACCTAGCAGACTAGGCCGATCTTTGTCGATCACAGTTAGCGGTAAGTACGCTGTGTGCTTCTTGAAGGAGACCCAGACTCGGCAGGAACCAACAACAGGGATTCGATTCCCTTGATAGTCCTTAAGAATGAGTTTTTGGCAATCCAAACTTATATATCCTAATATCACTAAAAAAAGAAGTTTTTGACTATATTTTTAATCATTCATGCTTTATGAGCTAACAATACTTTAAACCAGTTTACTCTATAACAAATCATATAATCATATCAAATCAATCCTAAAAAACCCTTTATATATATAATATCAAATAACAAAATAATAGCAAAATAGCAAAATAAAGATATTCCTTACTGTCTAGCATTCTAAATATTCTATTATCGTATTTTATCATCTCGCCATTGATAAAAAAAGATCCCAAATTTCATAAAATTGTTTATCGTCTTGCTCTCTAATTTCAAATGTCAATCTACTCATCTCAGCACATTCCAATATTTTCTTAATAATTTCTTCCTGTAATGGTATTTTCTCATTCTTCCAATTTTTAGCAAATACAATCCTAGCCACTGTTAATACATTTACAATCAGGTACTTCAAATCTTTACTATATATATCAGGTAAAATTCCCAATAAGAAGATCTCTGGTTTCAAGTCTATGTGTTTCTTTGTCATTTTTTCCAACCACATGCGAATTATAGTCCAATATTTTCTAGCGTCCTCACAAGTCCATCACCTATGGTAATATGAGCCAGGTATCTGATGACATTTCCAGCATTTTTCAGATTTGTTCTTAAACATTCTTGCTATTCTTGTCGGGGGAAAGTGCCACCTATAAAACATCTTATACAAGTTTTCTTTATATGCTGTTGACATTGTCATTTTATAATTTTGAGACCACAATTTCTGCCATTTCTCTAGATCAATCCCATATCCAAAATTCTTCCCCCAAACAATCATAGTTTCTTTGACTTGTTCTTCCTCTAATTTCATTCCCAGTAAATAACCATATAATTTTTTAATCACCTTCTCATCAGTACCCATCAAGATCTTATCTAAATCAGTCTGCTTATCATAGAATCCCTCCTTTTTAGAATCTTCATCATACCTTGAATGTATTTGCGCATATGAAAACCAATTCATCCTTATACCTTGTTCCTCTAAGTTTTGGGTCGATTTAAGTTCACCCTTTTCATCCAAGAGTTCCCCATATCTAACTGTTTGTTCCTTCTTATAAATTATAGGATAGGAAAATGCTTCAATAGTCGATAACCAAACGGGAATTTTGAGGGTCTTCCAGGACACCATCGAGAGGGACGATCCCGAGTCGACTTCCATGTGGCAAGGCTGGTTCTCGATGGCTACTGTGATTCGGATTTTCTTGGCATCCAAGGCAGAGGCGTGACCGATAGTGATAGTATGGTGAGCCTCTTCTCGCTGCAAAGCTCGGTTTCTGTAGGAGTGGCTTAATGGTTCTCGCCTTGCAGTTTCCTGTCGATTGGTGATAGTTAGCCCCTTTTGAGGCCTGGCCGGGTCCTTGTAAACTTTGGCAGACCCGTCCAATGTGGCCTCTCTTCCTGCACTCATGGCAGAGCGCGTCGCGGAATTTGCATTCGGACCTGACATGGTTGGCTCCACAGCCAGTGCAAGGGCATAGGGACTTTGGATGGTGGTCCCGGTCGGACCGCAGTCGATGGACCTCTTCTTCATCGCTGTCTGATGACGAAGAGAGGTCCTTGTGGTGTGTCGTTGAAAGCTGCCCTTCTGACTTGGATAAAATTTCGCTTGTCAGTTGGTGTACCGGAGCGCGGTTGCGGCGTAATTGTGCAGCTGATTTCCTGGTTGTTTCTGCTGCAGTAGCATCGGCGATGGCATCAGCAAAGCTGATGTCGCCTTTCGCCATCAGCTTGCTCTGCACACCTGGTGCATCTAATCCCAGAACTATTCGATCTCTCAGTGCCTCTTCCAAATCGGCGAATCCGCAGAGGCCTCCCAGGTTTTGGAGGTCTGCTATGAAGTCGGCGACGCTTTCTCCTTTTCGCTGGTTTCTCTGATAGAACTCGTGCCGTGTCACGAGCGTAGGCATGGTTGGTGCGTAGTGATCTCTTAGTAGAGGTTCGAGGTCGTCCCAATCCATCGCCTTCACTTCTCTAGGTTTTGCTAGTGCTTTAGCCATCTTAAATACAGTTGGACCGCAATGCGTTAGGAACACCGCCCATTTCTTCCCGGCTGTGGCATCCTTTAAGTTGTTAGTTTCTAAGAACATTTGGAAGCAATCCATGTAGGACTCCAAGTCTTCCTGTACTGGATCGAACGGAGCGGGTGGTACGATGCCACCGGACATGGTTCTGTTGTGTAGCGTTGTCAGCCACGTGCTCAGTGTTTCTTCTTAGTTCCGTCGTTCAGACGTCTCCATATCCCACCCTTGTCGCCAGTGTTATGTTTGGAGCATGGGCGAGAAAGAATGGAGACAAGCCTCTGGAACGGTGAACTTCAACTCTTTATTTACATAGTGACTTCTCAACTCAATGGCAGTTATAACCCTCCTTATATAGGCAACCCCAATAACTATTAACCAATAACAATCGAGGAGCGCTAGCTCCCTTAACCAAGAGGAACTCTCTGTTAATGGCCAATCGGATTCCCTGGAACGGGCCAATCCGATCCTGCCGTTAACAGCCAATCAGAAGTGCAGGGCCAGAACCCTGCACTTTACTCCAAGTTCAAGTTCTCTTTATTGAACCTTATGCATTCACAACAGAAAGAATTACAGAATATGCTAGAAGAACATTATGCTCCCACTGCATAAAGATGCTTGTTTCCCATATTTCATAAAATTAAATAATTCTTGTATCTGAATAGACTAAATATATATTGAATAAATATGATTATATAAGCTAACTTGCAAGGAGTTCCAAAAGCTGGCCTATGATATTAGGAGTAGCAGTAAGTAATTATGTTAGTACTGTCATTTGTTCCACATTGCTCTGATGATCTAATACTTATTTCACTATCAAATCAAAAAGGAGCAGATATACTTAAACATTTTAATATTAGTATATTAAATATTTGAATATTGATCTCTTCAACAATTGAAGTCAGTAAAAGCAAAAGTTGTATCTATTGTTGTGGCAGAGCATTGGAAGACCTTCTCCTTTTATAGCATGTATGTACCCCCCCCTCCAAAATGAGACTTTGATTATGATGAAACATTCTATCTCTTGTATTTTCTTACTTTTCCTGCAGATACCCTTGTAGAAGATATACATCTTGGCTTATTAAATTCCTCAGGGTCATCCTAAATGTCGTTTTATATGGGTATTTTTGTTCTCAGTGGATTGACCATCACTGACATACCCATAGATACCCAAAGATACCCATATTTAGGATGAGCTTGAGGAACTTAATAAGCGAAGGTGTTGGTTTTAATAGCCTTTAATCTGTGCTACACTTTACAGCAAAATCTTGTTCTTTTGTTCTTTATTTCAATAGATTAACATTGTTCTTTGTTAGATGTATGGAGTAGTAGGTATATTTTCTTTTCTCCTTTCTTCATGTAATCATCTTAAGATGCCTAACCTGTCACTCAGAACTGCTTTCAATGGAGGTGAAATAAAAGATAATCCCATACAAATCTCTTCAAACTCTTGAAGGAAAGGATTTAAATCTAAGAAATATGTAAGTAAACATGTCAGAAAGGTGACAGATTGAAGAACACTGCATTTTGCCTCTCAACTTGGGAGACTGCCACTCATTTGTTTGCTTATTACATATTTCATAATCGCACAATATCTCTGTTTGACCATGATTTTCATAGTTGACCTGCTCTCTGAATTTATTATCTGTGCTGTTGATGACCTGGGTAATTATCTTTTTTTAAATATATATATATATATTATAATAATTGGCTACCCTAGAGGAATTGTCAACATATGTAACCTCCCTTGCTCCCTTCTTCTTTTGCACTGCTTTTATCAGTCCTTGAAGTACCACTTACAAGAGAAAAGATAAAAAGCATCTAATGCATTAATAAACCATTTTAGACAGATCTAAAAGGAAAAAACCCCATACAGTTCTCATGAATAAAGATAAAACATATTTTAGCCAGTCTGTGCATGGTGGAGTACTGAACTATGTAAGTGTGTGTGGATGGATCAGAGACTGAATTGCTTGGAAAATGGAATGTTGAGGACAGAGGAACTGAAGACTACAGAGTGTAGGATATTGGAATGAAGCCACTGGCATTTGTCAATGATAAGTTTGACTGCTAAGATCCTAGTATGCAGAAATGAGAATTTGAATTACTAATTGCTGAATAATTATAAAAGTCAGTGTACTGCAAGCAATTCACAATTACATGATAAGTTGAGAACAACTTTTTTGTCATATGCACATGTTGAGTGGGACACCTTACATTCTTTCTGTTGCTGACTTGCTGACTTTATTCATCTTAGAGAGAGTTTAGAATAAGAAGTTTTCTGTATACATGTGATCTCTTGGACTAATCAGGCATCTTCAAAGAGATGCCATCTTCTATGAGCAAAGCCTTAGAAAGCAGGGACTTAAACATTAAGCATGGTGTCAAGGAAACTTCATTCATACATCAAACATTAATCTATGGATGCTGGTTTTAATAAGGATCAAACAATAGTTTATATATAGAAACAGACTGAACATTCTGAAGGAGAGAAAGTTCAGAATCCAAAGTTAATGCAAAATGCTTATGGATTGTGAGAAAGAGATGAAAGTAAAGTGAAGAAAATAAAAATGCCCAATATCTTCCATTGCTTTACTACCTATCATTCTTCATAGGTTCTGTTGTGAATGAATAATACCAATAAAGTTATCATTGAGCTTGAAGTCAAGTGCAGGGTTCTGGCCCTGCACTTCTGATTGGCTGTTAATGGCAGGATCGGATTGGTCCGTTCAGGAGCATCCAATTGGCCATTAACAGGCCATTCCCATTGGTTAACAGAGCTAGCGCTCCAGGTTTGCTATTGGTTGAATAGTTAATGAGTTGCCTATATAAGTAAGGCTATAGCAGCCCTGGAGCTGAACTGTCACAATATATAAATAAAGAGTTTGAAGTTCACTATTTCTACCGGCTCGTCTCCATCATTCGCACCCATGCTCCAAACTTAACACTGGCGATGAGGGTGGGATTGGATGACATCAGAGCCAACTAAGCACGTGACTGAAGCGCACAAAGGCGGAACCATGTCTGGCAGCGTAATACCACCCGCTCCATTCGATCCAGCTCAAGAGGACTGGGAGTCTTACATGGATCGTTTCCAAATGTTTTTGGAAACGAATAATCTGAAGGATGCCACAGCCGGGAAGAAACGGGCGGTATTCCTGATGCACTGCGGGCCAATGGTATCCAAAATGGCTAAGGTATTAGCGAAACCGGCTGAAGTGAAGGCCATGGACTGGGACGTTCTCGAACCGCTGCTAAGGGCCCACTATGCACCCACCGTTCCAACGCTCGTAAGACGACATGAGTTCTATCAACGGGACCAGCGGAAAGGAGAAAGCATCGCCAATTTCATTGCAGACCTCCGGAACTTGGGAGGCCTTTGCGATTTCACCGACCTGGAAGAGGCTTTGAGAGACAGAGTAGTCCTCGGGCTAGACGCTCTAAATGTACAGAGCAAAATAATGGCAAAGGGCGACATCACCCTTAAAGATGCCATAGCTGAAGCTACAGCAGCAGAGGCGACCAAGAAGTTGGCTGCCCAACAACGCCGAAATCGCACTCCAACACACCAACCAGCCAGCGAAATTTCACTAATGCAGAAAGGCAGCGTTCCACAGCCCACCATGAGGACCTCTCTTCGTCGTCAGACAGCAACGAAGAAGAGGTCCATCACCTGCGGTCCGATCAGGAATGACACCCGAAGTCGCAGCAACCCTGCACGGGCTGCGGGGCCAACCATTATCACTCTGATTGTAAATTCCACGACGCACTCTGCCACGAGTGCGGGAAATGAGGCCATATCGGATGGGTCTGCAGAAGCCTCCTCGGACCCAGCCAGACCTCGAAAGGAACCAATCTCCGCCAATCGACAGGGAATCGCCCTGTAAGGTGAGAACCAGTAAACCACTCCTATGGAAACCGACCCGTGAATCGTCTAGCGAGATGGGAAGAGGCCCACCAAACACTCACTATTGGCCATGCCTCTTCATTAGATGCTCAGAAAATTCGGGTCAATGTGAACATTGAAAATCGGCCCTGCCAGATGGAAGTTGACTCGGGATCGTCTCTTTCAATGGTCTCGTGGAAGACCCTCAAGCAACTCATCCCCACTATCCAGCGCCAAGACCTTCAATTCCAACGGCTCGTGCTAAAAGACTACCAGGGGAACCGAATTCCAGTTGCAGGATCCAGTCAAGTCTGGGTTGCATTAAAGAACCGTACAGCGTACTTACCCCTGACGGTGATCGATAAGGACCGGCCTAGCCTGTTAGGCCTACAATGGTTCGCACCACTCGGCATCGAAGTGGCAGGCATTAACTGAATGGGCGGCAGTGACTGGGAGGAAGACCTCGCCCACGAATTCAGGGACGTCTTTGAGGAAAAGCTAGGCGAGTACAAGGGGACCCCGATATCCTTTAGCCTTAATCCAAAGATAGCTTCCATCCGCCTCAAGCCTCGTCGAGTTTCGTTCACTCTAAAACTGAAAATCGACGAGCAGCTTGATAAGTTGATTGCCCAGGGAGTTTTAAAGCCAACTGATCACTCCCCTTGGGAAACGCCGATTGTGACACCAATTAAGCTGGACGGCTCCATTAGAATTTGCGGGGACTACCGAGCCACCCTGAACCACGCCCTGCAACAGAACCCATATCTGGTGCCGGTGGTACAACACCTCCTCCATTCCCTGGGGGGGTGGAAAAGTCTTCGCTAAACTAGACTTAGCTCAGGCTTATCAGCAATTGCCAGTTGACGAAAAAACGGCACAGGCACAGACTATTGTAACACATCGAGGTGACTTTAAGTGTACGCGGCTTCAATTCAGAGTCAGTGTAGCCCCAGGGATCTTTCAGAGCCTAATGGAGAGACTATTGCAGGGGATCAAGGGTGTTGTCCCCTATTTCGACGATGTACTCATTGCTGCCCCCACTCAAAAAATCATGTGGGAGCGTTTAAGACTGGTGTTACGAAAATTTCAGGAAGCAGGCCTGAAAGTCAAAAAAAATAAGTGCAAAATGTGTACCGATCGTGTTGAATTCTTAGGGTACCTAATTGACAGTCAGGGTATTCACCCTACTAATAGTAATAAATTGAGAGCAATAAAAAACGCTCCCAGGCCTTAGAACAAGACCGACCTCCAGGCGTTCTTAGGCCTCATCAATTTCCATAATGTATTTTTGCCGCACAAGGCGACTGTCGCTGAACCGTTACATCGTCTTTTATATAAAAAAGCAATCTGGGTATGGGGTCACAAAGAAGAGCAGGCGTTCCGTAATGTAAAAAAACTACTGACTTCGGATGCCATGCTAATGCAGTACAATGAGACTTTGCCAATAAACATAACATGTGATGCATTGCCTTTTGGAGTGGGCGCCATTTTGAGCCATGTGTTACCTAACGGTAACGAAGCCCCTGTTGCTTACTTCTCAAAGACGCTCTCGAAAACTGAGCGAAATTACAGCCAAATCGATAAGGAAGCCCTGGCGATTGTATCAGCGGTTAAAAGATTTCATGAGTACGTGTATGGCCGGGTTTTCACCATTGTAACTGACCACAAACCATTGCTGGGGATCATCGCTGGGGACAAGCCAACTCCCTACATACTTTCCCCCAGAATGACCCGCTGGTCAGAATTCTTGGCTGCCTACAATTATTGGCTACAATATCATTCCGGTAAAGCCATTCCCCACGCCGACGTACTGAACCGTACACTGCTCAATGATCCTGCACCAACGATGACAGCGTCGCAAATCGAGACACTCCACACGCCGCCATTGACTGCCCGTGACATCACAAGAGAAACAAAACGTGACCCCATCTTGGCGCGAGTCCTCATGTGGGTGGAACGCAGATGGCCATTGGACCAAGTACCAGATGACTTCGCACCATTCAAAAGTTGTCAAACAGAGTTGTTCTCACAGAAGGGCTGTGTCATCTGGGGCGATAGAGTCATTATCCCAAAACGACTCCAACAGACACTGCTAAGAACCTTGCATGATGGCCACCCTGGCATCGTGCGCATGAAGGGCCTTGCACGAAGCTACGCGTGGTGGCCAGGCATCGATAGATAAATCGAATCATGGGTTAAAACTTGCAAGAGATGCCAAGAAGTAAGCAACGCTCCACCAAAGGCAACCCCAACCGAATGGGAGACCCCGCGGGGACCCTGGTCCCGCATCCATCTGGACTTTGCTGGGCCGACCAAAGGCCACACATTTCTGCTAATCGTCGACACCTACTCGAATTGGCTCACCGAATGAGCAGCATGACCACTGACGTGGTCATCAAAAGACTGGAAAGACTTTTTGCAACCCACGGATTACCAGACGTTCTGGTATCTGACAATGGGCCCCAATTTACTGCACTACCTTTTGAGCAGCACTTGGCTGACCGTGGTATTCGACATGCGCTCACTTCGCCTGTGCACCCTGCTGCCAATGGTAGGGCTGAGCGCATGGTTCAATTCGTCAAAAAGACTCTCCAAAAGATCGACTACGACAACATCGACGAAAAAATCAACCGGATCCTTTTTCTGCAGCACATCACAGCTCACAGCATCACCAACAAAACTCCCGCCGAACTGCTAATGGGACGGAAGCTCCGCTCCCACCTTGATTGGTTACACCCAGCCTACGAACCGGAAAAGCCACTCGGATCCAGCAGCTGATGCCGTACCTTCCAGGTAGGTGATTTAGTATTCGCTAAAAACTTATTGGGCAATCCGCTGTGGGTAGAGGCGACCATAATCCACGTAACCGGCCCAAGATCATACCTCGTTCAGTGCCCTGACGATAGACTTTGGAAGCACCACATAGATCAGCTACGATCGCGGCTCCAATCTCGCACTTCCGAACTCCCCTTTGACCAAACTGAGGGGGGGGGAGATACAGAGGAAAGCGAATTACTATTAGAGGGAAACCTTTTCGAAGAGACTGATAATGGAACTGAAACGCAGGAACAGGAATCAGGGACCGGAGTGAATGCACCTCAGGAAATGGCCAGTGATATTGATGACAACGGGAACACGAACTTGGAACCAGAGGCACCCCTACCGCTAAACAACAATCTACCTCAGCAGAAGTGCAGCCAACCGCCAGGCACTTTGTGAAAATCGAAAAGACTAGTAAAACAGCCATCCTACCTTAAGGACTATGTAACCGCACCCCGTGGGCAGAAGCCGGGGGAAAGGGGTGTTGTGAATGAATAATACCAATAAAGTTATCATTGAGCTTGAAGTCAAGTGCAGGGTTCTGGCCCTGCACTTCTGATTGGCTGTTAATGGCAGGATTGGATTGGTCCGTTCAGGAGCATCCGATTGGCCATTAACAGGCCATTCCCATTGGTTAACAGAGCTAGCGCTCCAGGTTTGCTATTGGTTGAATAGTTAATGAGTTGCCTATATAAGTAAGGCTATAGCAGCCCTGGAGCTGAGCTGTCACAATATGTAAATAAAGAGTTTGAAGTTCACTGTTTCTACCGGCTCGTCTCCATCATTCGCACCCATGCTCCAAACCTAACAGGTTCAAATCAGGTTATAGAATAATATGTTAAAAGGCAAGGTGGAACACAAATAACACAAGTAGGCCTTGATTTACAATCATTTGTTTAATGACCATTCAGTGCTTTTATGAATATTCAAAGATACAAAGTTCTATAACTTCTGACTGTTACAGCATGCCCACAGTAACATAATCAAACTTCAGGTGCCTGGCAACTGGCCTGGATTTACAATGTTTGTAGCATCTCAAAAGTCCTGGTATTGTCACTTGAAATCTTTGAAGGAGCTTCTGACCAGCAAAGTCAATGGGGAGAAGCCAGATTTGCTTAATGACTGCAAGAATTTCTTTAGATCTATAGTGATTTGCTTAACAATCATGGCAAAAAGGTTGTAAAATGGGGCATTTCTCAATTAGCAACTGTCTTGCTTAACAATAGAAATTTTGCGCTCAGCTGTGGTTTGCAAATTGAGGACTACCTGTAAAACCATCATTGTTGGTGGCGGGGGGGGGCGGGAATATTGAAAGAATTGTAGTTATGTGCTCTGATAAATGCTACCCAGAGGCACTTTGGAATTGAACAGCGATTGATTTTTCAAAAATCAAAGAAAATAAAAGTGGAAAATAAAGAGCGATTATGAGGATTTCAGTTGCTAGTAAGTTCCAAGTCAGTTCTGTTTCTCAAATGTATTAGAATGGGATTGCTAGAAAAAGCTCTTGGGTGTCACACAACATGTGATATATGTTGGGTTAAACATGGGGTTGCATTACTTTATGTATTATTTTCCACTTAGTGGGTAAGGAAAAAACAGAATTTTCACAACAAGCTTTAGGATTAACAGCTTTAGGGACTTAACTGCAGCTGTTCTTTATATTAGTTGGCTTGTTTTTTGCAGTGAGCTGCTGCTTATATTTGATATTACAGTATTGACATATTTCAATACTAGTAATAGCTATTTTTTTGTAATAAGCTTCAATGCAGGGAACTTTTCTGTTGTTTTTGTGCTGTTCTCGATGTTTAGTTATTCTTTGTTTTAAATCTTTTTATTAGAGGGCTTTGTTCTTTCTGAGGAAAAGGCAAAGGAGAGGATGCCAAGTTTGGGAATGAAAATGATTCAATAACAGAATTGAAAGGGACCTTAGAGGTCTTCTAGTCCAACCCCATGCTCATGCAGGAAACTCTGTACCATTTCAGACAAATGGTTGTCCAATCTCTTCTTTAAAAACTCCAGTGATGGAGCATTCACACCTTGTGGAAGCAAGTTGTTCTACTGATTAATTGCTCTTAATTGCCAGAAAATTTCTTCTTAGTTCTAAGTTGGTTCTCTCCTTGGTTAGTTTCCATCCATTGCTTTTTGTTCAGCTTTTAGGTGCTATGGAAAATAGGCGCCGCCCCCCTCTTTTCTTTGTGGCAGCCTCTTAGATATTGGGACGCTGCTATCATGTCACCCCTAGTCCTTTTCGTTAAAGTAGACATACCCAAATCTTGCCACATCCTCCATATGTCTCGGCCTCCATTCCCATAATCATCTTTGTTGCTCTTCTCTGCACTCTTTCTAAAGAGTCAACACCATTTTTATATAATGGCGATCCAACTGGATGCAGTGTTCCAAGTGTGGTCTTACCAAGGCGTTATTAAATAGTATTAATATTTCACGTGATCTTGATTCTATCTCTCTGCTAATGCAGAGCTTTCATCTTCCTCAGAGCACACAAGCCCCACTATCACTCCAGGGTAGTGCCTCACTGGGAATTATTATTGTTATGGTTTGTCACACAGTCAAACAGATGTTTAGACTGGATTTGTCATTTTTACCAACTTAGTGACTCATTCCCAAGGTCTTGGAATAGGGATGCTGTTATTTGATGAAATTAAAGGTATTGTCACAGGCTGTTCCAGGTAAATCTGCCTTTTACATTTAACTGATGGCTGTTTTGGCAATGCCAGAAGTGTTCTAGTGGTGCTTCAGTTGGTTTCTATTGATACTACTTTTGTTTTCTTTTGCCACAGTCATTCTATTTCTATTTGCAGGTCTTTCTATTTTGTGATTTTCTCCAGTTCTTTCTCTTCAAATCTGTTACTTCCAGGTACTGCCACATTCACTCTCCAGACTTTTTTTCTCTTTCTAATTGACAATTGTTAAGCCTGGGCATTGTGTAGTAGATGTTTGTCTGTTTGAATTCTAAAGTCCCAAAGCACTTTAGCTTTTTTGTTTTCTATGCCTTTGTCTATTTTGTAGTTCCACCAGTTTTCGCTCCTAGGCAAATGTTGTTATTTCCTTTTTCAATCTCCATAATAAAAGTATTTACTGGAAAATCTGTGTGAATATCTTTCTTTTCAACTACTGTTGCTTTAATTCATAAATATATGTCAACTCTAAGACACAACATGGTTCTCTTCATCTTTCAATGTAGAGTTTGGTCTTGAATAATAAATAAATATATATTCTGTCTAATATAGAAGGAGTTTAGAATCTCTCTTGGAGCACACCCAAGAATAAGTAGAAGATGTAAAAGTGTCAGCTGACAATAAAAAACAAAGTAGCCCTGTTCCATACTAGCAGGCTTGTAGGCCTGCATTCCTATTGGTCTGAAAAAGCTGGGCTGTGATTGGACAAAACTAAGCATTCTGATTGGTTCTTATTCGGCTGCCGTGATTGGGTAAAACCAAGCGCGGCAAGCTCAAATGCATGTCATAGGCTGCCTAGCTGCAGCCAGCTCTATAAAAGGAGCTGCCTCGGCTGGGAGTCTTGTCTCAGTATCTGGTTTCCTAATAAAGAGCTGTTGTCACTACTTCGAATCTCGTCTCTCCTTGGGACCCACCGCCCAGACTTAATACTGGCGATGAGGATGGGATACTGAGACAACAGAGCTGACTAGCACGTGGCAGATAGCGCATAGACGACCTGCAAGATGGCCAGCAGCGCCGTGCCACCCGCACCATTCAATCTGGCCAGTGAGGACTGGGAGTCCTACATTGATCGTTTCCAAATGTTCTTGGAATCAAACAACCTGAAGGATGCCACCAGCAGCAAGAAGCGAGCGGTTTTTCTAACACACTGTGGACCTGCCATTTTTAAAATGGCCAAGGCACTCGTGAAGCCAACAGATGTCAAGACCATGGATCGGGATACCCTAGCTCCCATCCTCCGGAACCACTACCCTAGCTCCCATCCTCCGGAACCACTACCTGGCGGTGCCAATTCTCATCTGTCGGCATGACTTTTACCAGAGGGATCAGCGTGAGGGCGAGAGCGTTGGAGAGTTCCTAGCCGACCTGAGGGACCTAGGAGACTTGTGTGCATTCACCAATCTAGATTGGTGACCGAGTCATCCTCAGCCTGAAAGACCCAACTCTCCAAAGCAGACTGATGGCTAAAGGGGACATCTCCCTCGCCAACGCCGTAGCCGAAGCCACTGCAGCTGAGGCCACCCGTAAGTCAGCAGCGCGAATGCAGCGTTCAAACGGAAATGACTGCTAACCCACCAGGGAGACGGCAACTGCAGCAGACAAACATACAGCAACCACCCACCATGGCAACATCGAATCCCCTTCTGACAGCGAAGAGGAAGAAATTCACAGACTTCAGTTGGAACGTGAGCGACGAGACCGGCGCAGTCATAAGTCGAGTTACCAATGTGCCGGCTGTGGAGGAAATCACCCGCGTTCCAAATGCAAGTTCCTGGACGCTGTTTGCCATTTTTGCAAAAAACGAGGGCATATTGCCAAAGTATGCTGTAACAAACGAAATTCCAGCCCCCAACAATGGGGAAACAGCCCAAGAAGAAGAGATAGCACCCCCACCATAAACTGGGACTGCCATAATGACAGCCGATGGAACCAGGACAGCCAGCCCAGGAAGTTCATCGAGGTACCCAGAAGAGAAGAAACGAACCAAACAGTCACCATCGGCCACGCTTCATCAATAGACGCACGAAAGATACGTGTAGAGGTCAACATCAAGAATCAGCCTTGCACCATGGAGGTAGACTCTGGTTCCTCCCTCTCTATGGTCTCCTGGAGGACCATCAAAAGACTAATTCCCAGCATCCGCCACCAAAAACTAAGCGACCAGAAGCTAATATTAAGAGACTATCAAGGTAATCGCATTCCGGTCGTTGGCACTGGACATTTTCAAGTTTCATTCAGAAACCACACCACCATCCTACCACTCACAATCGTCGATAAAGACAGACCCAGCCTACTCAGGTTGCAGTGGTTCGCACCGTTGGGGATCGAGATGGCAGGCATCAACCACACAGAAGACAAAAACTGGGAAGCAACTCTCATCCAGGACTTCCAAGAAATCTTCAGTTAACATCTAGGCAAGTACAAGGGGTCCCCCAGTCCTTTAATCTCAGCCCTGACATTGCTTCCATCCATCTCAAGCCGTGCTGAGTGCCTTTTGCACTCAAGCCTAAAATAGACGAACAATTAGACAAACTAATAGCGCAAGGCATGTTAGAACCCATCGATCATGCCCGTTGGGAGACCCCAATTGTCACCCCCATCAAACCCGATGGCTCCCTGAGAATTTGTGGTGACTACAAGGCCACCCTCAACCACGCATTGCAGCAAAGCGCCTACCCGGTGCCAGTAGTCCAACATCTCCTGCACTCACTAGGGGGTGGCAAGATCTTTGCAAAGCTCAACCTGGCTCAAACTTATCAACAACTGCCAGTCGATGCTGAAACCACTGAAGCCCAAACAATAGTGACACATAGAGGGGTGTTCAAATGTAACCGGCTCCAGTTTGGGGTCAGCGTCGCACCGGGCATTTTTCAAAGTCTAATGGAGAGATTGCTGCAGGGAATTAAAGGAGTCGTACCCTATTTCGACGATGTTCTGGTAGCAGCTTCTACCAAAAAACAATTGGAAAAACGACTGAGGGCGGTCCTACAGAAATTCAAAGATGCTGGCCTCAAGGTGAAAAAGTAAAAATGCCAATTATGCACTGAAAAGGTTGAATTTCTTGGCTACCTCCTTGACAAACAAGGAATTCACCCCACAGAAAAAAAATTGAACAAAACGGACCTCCAAGCCTTCCTCAGACTCATTAATTTCTATAACATTTTTCTACCCCAGAAAGCGACTGTCGCAGAACCTCTGCATAGACTTCTTGATAAAAAAGCTTCCTGGATATGGGGACGGCAAGAGGAGCACACTTTTCACCAGATAAAAAACCTTTTGACTTCAGACGCAGTCCTCATGCAATACAATGAAACGCTACATCTGACTGTTACTTGCGACGCATCACCTTTTGGGGTTGGCACCATCCTGAGCCACGTTTTACCAAATGGAACAGAAGCCCCCATTGCATTCTTTTCCAGAATATTGTCCAAGCCAGAGAGGAACTGTAGCCAGCTGGACAAAGAAGCCCTCGCCATCGTTTCAGCAGTAAAGAGATTCCACGAATACATTTATGGTAGGACATTTTCCATTATTACAGACCATAAGCCCCTACTTGGCATATTGGCAGGTGACAAGCCCACTCCACACATCTTGTCAGCTAGAATGACAAGATGGTCTGAATTTCTTGCCGCTTATAATTACAAATTGATACATCGCCCTGGCAAGACAATCTCGCACGCCGACACCTTAAGCCGCTCCCCCTTGCCAGACTTGCAAGAAGACCCAGCACCCACATTACCAGTCTTGCAAATTGAAACAATCCCCATGCCACCAGTAACCACGCAAGACATTGCCCACGAAACTAGGAAGGACAGACGCTTGGCACAAGTCCTCAGCTGGGAGGAGAGGGGATGGCCAGAAACTGAGCCAAACGAACTTTTTAAACCATTTAAAAACCGGCAAACTGAACTCTTTTTGCAAAGAGGTTGCGTGTTGTGGGGAGACTGGGTAGTAATACCAGAGACACTACAGAAAAATGTTTTAGACTTGCTGCATAATGGGCACCCTGGTATTATGCACATGAAAGCCCTGGCCGTAGCTACGCTTGGTGGCCAGGCATGGACAAGCAAATTGAAACCTGGGTTGCTGCTTGTAACAGATGCCAAGAGACTCGCTCGGCTCCCCCTAAGGCCCCACCATTAGAATGGGAAACACCCAGAGACCCTTGGTCGCGCATCCATATTGACTTCGCAGGGCCAACCAAGGGGCACACCTTCTTAATCACTGTTGACGCTTATTCAAATTGGCTTGAGGTGAGCACAATGAAGACAACCACCATGGAAGCTGTCATCAAGAAATTAAATAGACTTTTCGCAACGCATGGTCTGCCAGATGTTATCATTTCTGACAATGGGCCACAATTTACCGCCTTGGCTTTTGAACAATACTTGGCAGACCGCGGCATCCGACAAGCATTGACATCGCCAGCTCACCTGGCGGCGAATGGTAGAGCTGAACGCATGGTTCAATTTACAAAAAAAACTCTGCACAAAATGGAACATGGCAACATCTACGAGAAGATCACCAGGATGCTTCTTCTACAACATATCACACCAAATACCACCACCAACAAGAGCCCAGCAGAGCTATTAATGGGCAGAAGACTCAGGTCACCTCTAGACTGCCTGCACCCTGCTTACACTCCAGAAAAACCCCTTGGTTCCAGCAGCAAGCACCGCGCCTTCAAGGTAGGAGACACTGTATTTGCCAAAAACTTTATAGGGGACCCACTTTGGATCCCTGCAAAAATCACCTAAGTCACAGGCCCCCGCTCCTACCGGCTCGAGACCACCGATGGGAGGTCATGGAAATGTCATATTGACCAGCTAAGATCCAGGCTGGCCGCTTCCCCCTCATAGACTCTAACCAAGAAATCAGAGGGGGGGGGAAACCTCAAGTTCAGAAAATGAACAAACATCTATACAAGTAGAACACCCCCCACAGACATTAAACAAAAACCAACAACACTTACTAGCCAGAAGGGAGTCGTGGCAGATGGGCACTTCGCCTAGAAGCAGCAGCTGGACAAGCTCCACCAGCCCAGAGAGCCTAGGCAGGAGCAGCAGAGCAAACGACTCAACTGACCCGGAATCACCAGGCGGGAGTCACAGCCAGAGGACCGGCCCACCCTTCCAGGCAGTTCCATCTTGCAGCTTGAGAGTGACGCAGAGCCCGTCCGAACCCGATGGTGAACAGAGACATTGTGAACTGCGCAAGTCTAGTAGGCAGGTACGAAGACCCACCTACTTGCGTGATTATGTTACCCCGCCCCTTGGACGGAACCAAGACGGGAGGGGTGTTCCATACTAGCAGGCTTGTAGGCCTGCATTCTTATTGATCTGGAAAAGCCAGGCCGTGATTGGACAAAACTAAGCATTCTGATTGGTTCTTATTCAGCTGCCGCGATTGGGTAAAACCAAGTGCGGCAAGCTCAAATGCATGTCATAGGCTGTCTAGCTGCAGCCAGCTCTATAAAAGGAACTGCCTTGGCTGGGAGTCTTGTCTCAGTATCTGGTTTCCTAATAAAGAGCTGTTGTCACTACTTCAAGTCTCGTCTCTTCTTGGGACCCACCGCCCAGACTTAACAAGCCCCTTGTTTCATATTTTAAAAGTTTGTTATTTATAAATTCCTGAAATGTCATGCTTGTGAGATAATTCAGCTCACTCAAATGCTTATTAGTTTAGAAATTGATGTAATGGTTTTATAAAGGTTATAGTTTTCATGTATTTCTTGTCAATGTTTTGGGGATAGTTATAAGTTAACTTCTAAGATAGACTTATAACAGCTATGCACTGATTTGAAGGGAAAAAACTCTTTCAGAGTATGGTGGATATACATGAATTATTTATTAGTAGATTCTTAAATCAGATCGGCTTTTTTCCAGGATTGCATGGGAACTATGGAGAATACTCATGCAACCTGGAAAAAATTGCTGCTGCATAGGGGGTTGATGACAGCGGTTATGTGAGTATCCGGCACATCGGAAGCACCTTTTGCTTTCAAATCCCAAGATGCTTTTGCAGCCCCAATTCACATAGGATTTTCTTTAGTTAGTTTCCCCTGAACTAAAATCTCAATACTAGACCAATATCACCATTTTAATTTCTGAATGATCCCAATTCCTTACCATTTAGATTGATTCATAATTGAACTTTCTTTACACTATAGACCATTTCTTCAGCATTATCATTTCTTTTCCCCAATCCTCAAAAGCAGCATGAAATCTATCCTCAATTGTCTTAACTTCTGCTCAATTCAAAATGGCTGAAAACAAAGGAGCTATAATTCTGCAGGGGAGAGAGGATGAATTCTCACCACAAGGAAAACAGATTGCTTATAAGCTCCACAAAGCAGCAGTGCTTCAATGAAAAGATCAACTGATGTGATTTAAGAAACACTGCAGCTAAGCCAGCAATAAATCAACTTAACTTCCAGGTAAAGTCAATATTTAAGATTGGACAGACTCAGGTGTGGTGCAAACACCTTTATGGAGAGTTTCTTAGAAGTCTTCCTTGTTCTTTTTCTCTTTAGGAAAAGACTTTTAAATGATTTTACTCCTGCTAACTTCAATTATCAGTCACTTGTATCATACCACACTTGTATCATACCCACACCTCTACCACATATAATAAAAAATAAATAAATATGTAATATGTAATAGACTGGGCTTATATAACTTTCTAGACTCTAAAATAAGCTTAACAAATATATAATTGCTGTATTAATATTCTGTACTCAAACCAATAACTGTTGGATATGCTAGCCTAATTTGCATAACATACTAAGAGAACAGCTGAATTTCAGCAACGCATTGAACTATAACTATCAACTCTACTGTAATCTCATTAAGTATGTTACATGAGGCCAGAAATAGTTCACATCAAACTGTACAATAGAGTAAAATTTATCAATTAACAATTGTATAATTAATTTACAATTAAACAGAATCACTACAGTTGGTGAATGTAGATGATTTATGAGTTCTGTTTTTGATCAAATTATTTGTTGCTCAGTATTTATGGATCTTGTGCATCTTAAAGTGAACATGGGGGTTGAATCTAATAAGGTAATCAAATTTGGAGTAACAATAAATTGGAAATAGCTATCAATTAATTATTCGATTGAACCAGGAGTGCCAAACTCAAGGCCCACAGGCCGGATCCAGCCCATGGGGTGCTTAGATCTGGCCCATGGGGCTGGCCTGGAAATAGCAAAGGACTGTCCCGCAGTGCCTCTGCTAGTGAAAACGGGCCGCTGTGCCTCTTCTAGCGAAAACCCCCTGTGCCCTGTTTTTGGCTTGGATGGCCTCCTGCAGCACTCTGCCAGCCAAAACGGGTGCTGCAGGAGGCTGTCCAGGAAGCATCTATCCCATCTCCCACTCCTCTCAGCCGGCCTCCGGAGGATGACTACAATGCTGATCTAGCCCTCCAAGAAATCCAGTTTGACACCCCTGAATTGAACTGATTGATCATGAGCCATCATGTTATTTTTGACACTTAGTGACCAAATAGATAATTTTATCAATGATGATCTGTCTGTAAACTGTTTTTTCAAGGCTTTCAATGATGTACTCACCACCAATGTCACTGAGCCAGTCCATCTTGCTGCTATTCATCCTCGTTCACCTTTCAGCACTAGAGTTTTTCCACAGAGTTGGGTTCTCACACAATGTTCAGAAGTAGGAAAATTTGAATCTGGTCATTTCAGCCTCAAGTGAGAACTCAATTCAATGATTCATTGTTTGTTTTCTTCGCTATATGCTCAGGAGTCTTCTTTAACATCAAAAACTTGGAATTGCTTTTATCCAAAATATCTTTGTTGCCTTTGTTATTTGTTACATTCTGATAGAAGGGGCTGATATCTGTATATTAACTTAATACATTATATGATTCTAGATCTTTGTTATTCTCATTCATAACCATAAAACTTTATGATATGAGCACAGGCAATATTATCTTTTACAATATAGGAATGATTTTATAAGAATGATTTTATAGAAGAATAAAATCTGAAATAAATAAAGAGCTTAATTCGCAAGGGTATTTATTCCTACATTATATGAACTAATGTTGCGGTGGGGAGGAAAGAGACAGTACCTAAATCTATAACATTTGCAGAATTGAAGTTTCCATGCATCACAGATATAATTGCAGGCTGGTAAAGAAATCTAACTTATCTTTTCAAAGGCCTCCAAGGCCAGAGGCTCTGAGAAATATGGCTGTCTGCCAATGAAAGACCAATACGGCAGGGAAAAAGTCTTATTCTTTTTTCTCAGCAATTTTGTATTTTAAAAATCAGTTTTGTCCTATGATTTGTTGAGTTAAATGTGAGAGATGCTAAGAGATTCAAAATCCTTCTCAGTTTTCCCTTTCTTAATACTATGGTAGCTCCACATTTTTCTGAAGATAATTCCAGCTCTGTGAAATGTTTATAAAATTTACATTTAAATTCGAAATCATATATTGTAAAGTTCTATTCTAATTTGGATGGTTTGGATTGAAAATAATACATAGCAAACCACTGTTAGTTAAGACTTGTTTCAGTAATAATGTCCATTCAACAATACATTGTTGAAAAGTCATCTTTCAATGCTCAGTGTCTATATCACAGGAATGGGGGAAGGATAATACAGGTAGTCCTTGACTTATAACATCTCATTTAGTGACTGTTCAAAGTTACAACACTGTTGAAAAAAGTGACTTATGAGCCGTGGTGGCGTATTGGTTAGAATGCAGTACTGCAAGCTTCTGAAATACTTCTGCTGACTGCTGGCTGCCTGCAATTTGGAGTTCAAATCTCACTAGGCTCAAGGTTGACTCAGCTTTCCATCCTTCTGAGGTGGGTAATATGAGGATCCAGATTGTTGGGGGCAATAGGCTGAATCTGTAAACCCTTAGAGTGGGCTGTAAAGCACTGTGAAGCGGTATATAAGTCTGAATGCTATTGCTATTTTTAAACATTTATGACTGTTGCAGCATCCCCATGGTCATGTGATCAAAATTCAGAGGTTTGGCAACTGACTCATATTTTTGACGGTTGAAGAGTCCTGGGGTCATGATCCCCTTTTGCGACCTTCTGACAAGCAAAGTCAATGGGGAAGCCAAATTCACTTAACAATTGTGTTACTAACTTAACAACTGCAGTGTTTCACTTAAGAACTGTGGCAAGAAAGATCATAAAATGGGGCAAAACTCACTTAACAACAGACATTTTGGGCTCAGTTGTAGTTGTAAGTCAAGCACTACCTGTACAATGCAAGTTTCTGAGTTATCCAGCAGAAAACATGTAGAAAAATTGTTCCAAATTATTGCAGAAATTGTTCTACAATTAAAATAACTGCTTCAAAAAACTAAAATTTGAAGTATGTATTAACTTTTGGCCTACTTGGTAGGCTAGCAGTTTTACTAGCATAACTCATAACCTCCTCTGAGATAGATGTTATTTGCTAAATGTACAGCAATTAAGGCCAAGAAACATGTGTTTTATCACTGCTACATATAATAGTTAATATCATAAACAACAGTCCAGTGGCAAGCATGCTATCTCAGACACATTCATTTAGTGAAGAACACATACTCTGTCTTTATAAAACAAGAAAGAGACCATCAAGTAGCAGTGTGAAAACAGGAACTTTGAGCAGGGAGTATAGAAAAATGAATGAATGGTAGTGAAAGTGCTAAAGAATTAGTCTGGAGATGGAGATGAATAGGAAATATTTTAAAAGATAGACAAACAGACTAAAAATTAATGAAACAAAAGGATAAAAACGACTGGATTTTTGAAAAGATAGAAAACCATTTATGGAAGACCAACCAAAATGTAAGTGGTAGAATAAATCTGACTTTTCATTTCCTGTCTTTTGATCCCTCCTCCAGGTGAACCTGATTAATTAAATATTAAGTAAGACACAAACTCTAATTTAACTTTCCCCCCAAGCACCCTAAGTCAAAGTTTATGAAGGTGATAAAACTCATTGACCATCCATTCATATCAGCATCAGAGATAGCCCATTGTGCTACTTCATTCCCTCATGTATCGTTTATCGAAGAAAAGATGCAGTGATGATTGATGCTTTTGAAAGCTAAAAAAACCCAAATCTCTGAATCATTTTCAGCCTTGCCGAAAAGTTTTTTAAAGTATTTGATTCAATTCAGAGCTCTGATGTGATTCAAAGATTTTGTTCAAAGATTCAATCAGAAAGAATGATTTAGCACAATCTCCCCTAAATCAAATTACAGCTTCAAAGATTTGCATAGCCCTAGGAAGGGTATGCATATCTCTGTCCTTCTCTATATGATGCTGTTACATTTTGGAAAAGTATGGAAATAAATAGTATATTATATTCATTTAAGATTACATTATCTGAGATCAAAAGAGGAAAGTCATTTTGTTTGTAGGTTATTTGATGATAATATTCAACTCTTTGTAATTGCTTTTTATCAGTAATTATAACATTTGAATAATTCATAATGTAAACTCTCATGATGTTTATCTTTTTTCTAAAAACAAATGTTTTAAAGAAGAAAGAATTAAATTGATAGAAACAACAGCAATAATAACAACAAAATGATTGCAGATAATTATGGTAAACAGCCAGTTAAATCCAACATCTAAAAGCCAACTGTCTGTTCTAACCTATAACATAGAAGAAAGGCAGGATGGGGACCCAAATTAATTCTTATAGACCAAAGTTCAAAAATATGAAAGGCAAGTCCTGACCTTTACTCTCTCTTGTCCAAAATAAACAACATTTGGAGCAGAGGATAGTCTCCTAACATACATTGCAGAGAGCCAAGAGTAAAACCTTCGGATGCAAATCCCATTTGAAGCAAATCAACATTCATAGAAATGTATCCTTGTTATTATGTGTAATTCTCTGTTATAAGCTTCTGACAATGCTTTTTGCCGCTTTCAACTCAAACAGCGTGTGGCATTAGAATGACTGATTTTACTGAGTTAAACAACTCTGACCATATTTTTCTCTGGGCATCCTTTCCATTGATTGCTGGAGGCAAAATTCAGCATCACAGGTGTGCTGTGCCAACCAGTCTATGGGAATTGGACAGTTACTTAGGAATTATGAGCTATCCCCTTAAGGGAATGTATCATAGTAAATGTAGTTAAAGGTATCCTGGGAAATGTAATCCACATCATATGGCCACATCTGTAATACTGATTGGTCACTAATTTGATCCTCGATGGGTTGGGGGAGTTTTACTCACTTTGCCTGAATTCTCTAACTCATGGCAGCTGCTTTATATTGCTACGAGATGGGTTAGGAGATAACCATCTTTTACTACAAGGCAGATATGCAAAGGATTGGTCATTAAAGAAGAACTTTGTCACAAATGTGAGTTATGAGGATACCTGATGAACCAATAAATGTACTTTGTTATGGATGTTTCGTTGAGTTTATCTATCTGCATCTGCACAGCTTAAAATACACTACTGTGCAGAAGACAGAAAAACAGGATTTCTTACTAAAGCCTTGCATAAATCCTGGTTATCTTGTGTCTTGGAATCCCAAAGCTACCATATTTTCTTTGGGGACCCTGCTATCATGCCTTAAGTAATTCCCTTACTATAATTTTAGGTTGCAGTCTTAGAAATGCTGATTTCAGAGTAATATACACTGAAGTCAGGGCGCTTCCTGCTATATAGAAATATTATTAAAGCTTGTGGTCATGACCTTTACCTGGGTAAACTATGCATCACAGAGCAACAATTTTTAAGCCAAGATACCAATGGACTATCTTACAGAATGTGTCCAATATCCAGGATCCATGACTATCAAGAGAAATATGTGTGTCAGGCTCTGAGAAGCTCTAAATATGCCGTGCAGCAAGTCAGCTGGCCATGTCACCTTATTTCTGCTGCTGCCAGATCTGTATTTCTGCTTGCATGCTGGCCGATGGCTTTGGAATGACTCAGCAGAGCTGAGGATGGATTCTACAACAAGTGCAGGAATGGAGGAAGGATTCTGAAGCAACTGCAGGGCTGCTGGAAATGGCTCTTTTCATGTATTGATGTGGTGCCTGTTGTTAAAGGGGTTTGGGGCACATATAGGTGGTAATTAAGCCTTAGGTTAAAACATGGTGAAGGTGGCACCAGATGGGGATCAGTTAGTGAGGGTCAGAATAGGGTAGGGATGTAGACATGTTATAGAGTTAATAGCATTTAGCGATAATGGGTTAAGTGTGGCCAGAATTAGAACTGCATTTTGGTCTGGGTGTGATGGAGTGTGTCTCATGATAATGGAAATAAAAGGAAAGGGAGCAAACTCTAACCCAACTCTAACCTTGCCTGGCTTTTAGCCTTTCTTGTCAGAGAAGAATATTTGTTGTTTGCTGAGTGAATAAACTCAGCAAACAACATAAACCACCATTGCACTACAAAGGAGCTGGAGCTTGTATTCATTTCAAGACAAATCTTCAGTACTCAAGGACTGGCTGAGAATATGGTTGCTTCAGTGCTATTGACTGCTGTTGTACTGCTGCTGCAGTCACTTAATCTTCATTTTCAGTGACAGGTTCTCAGTCAGTCTTGCAATCCCTTGCTCCCTTCCCCACCCAGCAGCAAGGAATTTATTCATTATGTGGCTCTTAAAGAAACAACAAATTTAAGTTCATGAAGAAAAGCTTGTGTTATATGCCCCTTCCCTGGCACACAAGCACACATATGAATCTATAACCACGAAATAAAAGCACATATGTAGTGCTCCAGCCTCCTATATCCTTACGATTTATATTAACTGTTTCCTAGTATGATTTGATTGCTTATTGTACCCTATGACTATCATTAGGTGTTGTACCTTATGATTCTTGACTCTTGACTAATGTATCTTTTCTTTTATGTATACGGAGAGTATTTGCACCAAGACAAATTCCTTGTGTGTCCAATCACACTTGGCCAATAAAGAATTCTATCTATCTATATTTCTTCACAACAACAACCCTATGAGTTAGGTTGGATTAAAAGTTATCAAGTGCAAGATGGGGTGGAAACTGGATCTTTCTGATGTCTGCCAAATATATCAGCCACTATACCTTTGTCCTTGCCTAACCTGCTTCATTTTTCAACTGCTTTCTATTGTGAAACTGCCTGTAGCAATAGCTTTTTCCTCACTATTTTGCTTCCCCCTGCATATATCTCAGGAAAAGTAAAAAATGGTTTAGAAGCATTTTCAGAACTAAGTTTGTTTAATCAGTATTTCATGGTTTTGAGTATGTAGCAATGAGGACAATTTTGAAACAATATTAGCATTTGAAAAATGAAAATGGTGGCTATGCAGAGACATACCAGGTCTGTAGGCAAAATTGGTAAGTAAATTTATACATCTATCTATCTATCTATCTATCTATCTATCTATCTATCTATCTATCTATCTATCTATATCTCTTGGAGGTGGGCTGTAGCAAAGCATTTCTGAATTATTCCCCCAAAATGGTGTAGATGTATATACAGTAGACAATCATTTGGAGCTGAGCCTGCCTTTAAGGAAAATTCTCTTTTAAAGCCTTTTTGTTCCCTTATTAGCTAGCAATAGTTCCCTTATTAGGCTAGCAATAGTTTTCCCTCAGTTTGTTTCTGTACATTATTCTTTTATCTCTATTGTTTATTCACTTCTTTTTAAAAATTATTTCATTGGAAAGATTCATTGACTATATAGCATCAGGTTAAAATCAACTCTTAATGATTGCACAGATAGATGTTCTCCCTAACTTAATCCTTCATCATTTTCAATTGTGCAATTATTACCCCTGTGCCTTTGTTCTTCCTTCTTCTTCCACCCTTCCAGAATAATCGCCCTCCAAAGAGGTAGTGTGCTCAGAGTAGGATAATTTTAGCCTGGACACTTGTACCTTGAGTTAATTTCTTTGATTATTAACTTGTTTCTTTTTATTAGATGTCCATATAACTGAAGATCACTTCCTACTTATTTCAAGAACAAGAACAATTAAATTCTGAGTTGTGTGAGGGATATGTGGAAAATGATGACATACGGATTATAGCTTTAGACTGCAAATGCTGATACATTTATCGGACAGTCTGGAAATAATTATGACAATTACTTGATGATGTCATGCAATATATTATTTTGAATCAAGTGAGGATAACTACCAATACAGAAACAATTCATTACTCTCCTTTTTTTTGCTACTGAGAGTCAAACATTTTGGTATAATATGGACATTATTTTTTTTTACAATGAAGTGTATTTTACAATACACTTTTTTACATGTCCCCATCTAGACTTCTCTGGGTAAAAAAGAATGTAGTTGAACTAGAAAAGCTACATAAAGAGGAAATAAAAATGATTAATGGACTAGAGCAGCTTTCTGTGAAAAAAGAGCAAAATCTGCAGGGGTTTTCTTTGAATTGTTTGAAGAAAGGTAAGAAGAAACATGATAGAGATATAATAAATCACGCATAGAATGGAGAATGTCCATTTAGAGAAAAAATTCTGTCTATTGCGGTGTTAAATCTCAGTTTTGCTTTAAAACTCAGTGCAGTGAGATTCAGCACCCCGAAAAGGTTTAAAGGAAGTTGTGTATGGATAGAGGGATCTATCAGAAGTGATGATGACCACCAATTGAGACATTTTAAAATTTAGATTGGTTAAATTTATGGAAGAAAGGCTATTAATTATCAGCTGTCTTAATAGTTTTCCTACTTTTGGAACTTTAGCACTGTACTTCAATCTTAGCTGCTAGGATGCTAGATTAGGTCCATCATCCCTTGATCCATTGTTGTGATCTTCCTGAATGCATATTACTGACCATTACAAAACAGAGAATGCTGGTCTAGATACAGCTAAATCATTCACATTATTATATTTTTAATAATATTCATGAAGCTTAGCAAAAAAGCAAATTGTAGTAAGACTTCAATGAAAGGTTAAAAAAACTTCATACATTATAGAGAAACATAATGAATAAAACATAAAAGGAAGAAAAAAAGAAACTAGGAAAATCTATATAATAGCAATATAACATAAATTTCGTTCTTAAATTTGTTATTAAATTTAGACCATATAGAAATGTATTGCTCCAACTTCTAATTTGTAGATTATAAAGACATTTTAAAAACTGATAACAAGCAAGAGTCTATTCTTTAACATCAGGATACTTGATCCAGCAAGGATATTCATACTTTTTTTTTTTTTTTGAAACAAATTTTTATTAATTTTAAAGATAAAACAACACATCATTAACCATTAAATACATAAACACATAAAACCTCTTAACATTGTAAATCCTTACAAGTCAAACAAAACATTTTTATACAGCATAATTCCAATTTATCCCATCTCCATATGGACACACAAATATCTTCCAGCAAATTTCTCATTATTTCTCTTTACTCCTATTCAATTTCATTTCTCTTCCATATTTATCCATTTTATAGTCATCATATTCTTTTCTTTCTGGCTTGTTTAAATTATTCTCGTCTAACATTCCTCCAAGGTTTTATTGATTTGTGTCTGTGTAAAGAGTTTTAACCCGGGAACAGACAACCTTCAGAAAAGATCTTTTAGTTTTGTTTATGTTTTGTGTTTGTATGTTTGTGCATTGTGTTTATGGTAAAACTAACAAAATTTGTTTTTTATAAAAAAAAAAGGAAAAAAGAATCATACTTTTTTTTTTTTATGGCTACAACTCTCAGACTTTGGAGATGCATTGGGAATTTTAAGAAGACTATGTCAGAACCTAACCTGCATTTAAAACAAATTGTAAAACACAATAAGTAAAACCAAAATCCACACAACCCCAATGTTAGAAACTCTTGGGACTATTGTTAGCTTTGCTGCAGTAATTTAATATTATAGTGTACTGCAGTGAGATCAGTGATCTTTAGTTCTTAATATTTAATCCACAAAACTCTTCATTACTTTAATTGCTACCCAGAAAGTAGTAGTGACAGACAATCTGAACAGTATAAGAATATTCTACTGTTTATGTGTTATGCAATGCAGTTTCACTTTCTGCATAATGTATTCCAATGTGGTTTCATTAACATTTACATTGTTGCAGAATTTCCTTTTTGTGCATTTGGGATGCCTCAAATATATATTTTATTAGACAGGACTCCAAATTAAGCTGTTTGGTAAACTGTTAAAAAGAGGCAGGAAAAAGCACTGGAGAAATCTCCTATAAGTGATAGGGATAATAACAAATGTTTAAAGAAGACTAAAGAGTTTTGTATTGATTTACAACAATCAGCAGAGAGTTAGAAATATCAAGAAATGGGGCTGCAGGGAACTATAATCCTGGGATGGTACCGCAGCTCATCAGTAAAATATATAAAATATTTTACAGTCATTTTAATTATCAGTAAAATGTGAGACCATCCATTACCAAGGGATGGGGTATTATCAGTATATGGATGATACTCAGGTGTACATCTCTGTCCTAGGTGAAGTAAGTGATGCTGTGGAGGTCCCTTCATGGTGTTTGGAGGCTGTGGAGGTCTGGACAGGGAATAGATTTCATCTGAAACCTGGTAAGATGGAATGGTTAAAGGTAGGAGCTTCTTTGTATCTGGGGTTTACCATCGTTGGTCTTGATTGGGATTGCACTACTACATACAGACCCTGGTATGTAATCTGGAGGTCTTCCTAGATTCATACTCCTGCTTGAGGAGCAGATGACAGTTGTAGCTAGGAGAGCCTTTGCTAAGTTTTATGTTATGCACCATTATATCCTTTCCTGGATCAAGAAGCCCCTTTTTTCAATTACTCATGCCCTGGTCATCTCTCATTAAAAACTACAGCAATATGTTCTATTCGTAAACAAATAAATATTTATACCCAGTCTTGGCATTTGGAAAAAAAGGGGTGGTGGGGAAACCATGAGAATAGGAATAAACAGAATAGGCAGCAGGGAAATTGATGGACAAAAGTAATTTGATCTATTTTTGGTCTCAGGCAATGTGGAGGATTAAAATACTTTAAAAAGAACATTTGATGGAGCACTTTCGTAAATTTAGGATGTGATGCTTCTTAACTCATATAATTCATGCACTGATTTACATTTACATCATGATTGCTTTATGATACATAGACAGCACAAGCATAGGAAGTGCACAGATGCAATTTAATCCAGCAAATCCAGCAGAAATGAACCATCCTAAGGAAAAAGTAAGCTTTAAAAGTTAGGTCTAATTAAAAAAAAAATTATCTCCAACTAACACAAATATTTTGCAAGAATGACTTATTTCTTCAAATAAAGAAACTGTAAGTTTTCATATGGTAATTTGTCCCATCACTCATGGAGACAGGTTCTCCACATGTTCACAGATGTGTTTGCTTAGACATTCAGCATCAGCCATCAAGAGGCCATCTGATCAGCTATCAACAGTTTTGTTCATCAATTGGATGATTAGCTATGGAAAGGCACAAAAGATAAGCAATATTCATACACAATTCAAAGGATACAATACAAAAGCTAAAAAGGGTCAAGAACACCTTCTAACCAGTAATCAACACCCAGATAAGCAGTGATTGACACCAGGATTAACACCAGACAAACAATTAAGTAGTAAACAACAGCCTAATCAAAGAATATCAGGGAGAACACTATGCAGCCACCACCACTGGTGGGGCAAACAACTGCATATAAGAAAATCTCACTTCCTTCTCGTACTGAAAATATTACCTAGTCAGACAACAAAACATTTGCAAGCAAATAACCAAGCTCAGAGAACACCAAGAACTCCATAGTTCAACCCTAGGTTATCTAAATTCCCTTTATTAGTAATACTCTCCAATATAGTTGCATACCTTGACTATATTTCCCAAAGGCCTAGCAAATGTCTCCATTTCTAAGCAAGGAGAGAAGTAAATACTAATTCCTTTTTAGTAAGAAAGACTTTTCCTTCCTAATTAAAACACTTAAAAGCTGTTGCCTGAAGTAGCCTATACTTTGTTTAATTGTTCAGTTGATCGTTAGTTATAGACCAAAGCTCATGGGCTTAAATACATTTCTGCATTTCACATGCAGGTTTCATAGGATGTTCTCCATAATGACAATGGAAGATATACTTTGCTTTAAATGAAGGGTTTTTAACAGAATTAATAGAATTCTGTTTTTTATTCCTTAGAACCTCTGTACGAATAAAATCTAAATTGCTCTAAATTGCTCATGCTTGCTCTAATTTTTTTTATTATCACCTCTTCCAGCTGAATCTATGTGCATTTATTTTCATAAAGCCAAAGTGGAATGCAAATATACTATTAATGTCATATGTAACTTGGACAAATAATTCCTGCCCATTGCAGGAGAATCAGAAGGCTGCAATGATACTATCTTCCTCATTCTTGGGAAATGTGTTATTCTAGATCATTTATGTATATATTGATTTTATTTTACTTTATTTGTTAAATTTATTTCCCACCTATCTCCTCATCGGGCTGCTCTAAGCAGCTTACAACAATATAAAGGAAGAAATGAAAAGAGTGTAAACAAAACAGAAGTAAAATAATAGAACAATAAAACAAACAATGAAAAATAAAACAATGAGAACACATCAATATGATACCAGTTATTATGCCATATCATGTCTGAATGTTAAACCCAATAAATAATTCATACACCATTTAAGGGTATAATGCTGTGATAGTGCTAAATTGAATTTTTTATTTTTATTTTTATTTATTTATTTGTCAAGGAAGTATTAGATAACAGGTATAAGTATAAAATGGTTATGAATACATGAAATGGATACAAATAAAAAGAAAGAATAGGACAGGGATGTTAGGCACGTTTTGGTGCGCTTATGCATGCCCCCTACAGACCTCTTAGGAAAGGGGTGAGGTCAATAGTAGATAGTCTAAGGTTAAAATTTTTGGGGTTTGGGGAAGAAATGACAGAGTCAGGTAGAATATTCCAGACATTGACCACTTTGCTGCTGAAGTTGTATTTCCTGCAATCAAATTTGGTGTGGTTTACCTTGAGTTTGTATCTATTGTGTGCTCTTGTGTTGTTGTGTTTGAAGCTGAAGTATTCATTGACAGGTAGGACATTGCAGTAGATAATTTTATGTACTATACTTAGATCGGATTGAAGGTGACATAGTTCTAGGTTGTCTAGGTCTAAAATTTCAAGTCTGGTGGCATAAGATATTCTGCTACAAGTAAAGGAGTGGAGAATTCTTCTCGTGAAATATTTCTGGACTTTCTCGACTGTATTAATATCTGATATGCAATGCAGGTTCCAGACTGATGAACTGTATTCAAGTATTGGTCTAGCAAATGTTTTGTATGCTCTAGTTAGTAGTGTGATATTACCGGAGAAAAAGCTGCGCAATTATACATCTCTATAGTTAAAATTCTGCATTTTTATTGGAAATGAAACCTAAATTGTCGTCTTTTAATTGATATTCTGTTTCCTAATAAAGCAGCAGCCTGTGCTTTTGTAGAAGCATGAAATAATTGGAGGGCAAACATTTTAGGCTCTTTAGCAGTGCTCTGATGAGGAGCAAAAAATGAAAGAAAACCAGCTAAGGTGAAAGTGTAACTGAGGGATTCTTCCCCTTGTCTTTCTTTTAGGTAAAATGGGCAAAGGATCAAACAAATAATGGGAGTGTTATTCCAGCTTATAGACACTGCAAAAAAGGCTATATCTTGTATCAGCCAACACTTATCTTATCAGACTCTTTGTGATTGTGGCAAATATGTAATATTCCTCTTCACATCAACTGGAATGTTTTCAGCTATTCAGAGGAAAGAACTGAAAGAGCTCTGTGAAAAACATCCTTAATTGTTTAGTTTTTAGCTTTCCTGTTTCTTCTTCTTTCTTTACTTGTGCTTTTATTTCTGGGTGTCTCCCTCTGATTTCTGATAGTATCTGTTCTAACTTAACCCCTATATGTCTCCATTCTCTTTCATAACTCTTTCAGCATTTTCTTTCACACTTGCTTAAAATCTTCTCTGCATTTCCTATTGCAGCTGCTATCCACAAACAGGAATTGCACAAATTTATGCTTGCTATTCTCTGAATGGTCATGTGTTTTTTCTCTTTCATTTAGACTCTTCTGTGTTCTCTCCATACCCCTAAAACAAAAATAGATTTCAGAACTAATTTTCCATAGCTTACCTAAAAATTGTATTTTCTGACTTCAATCATATTATCATTATTATGCATTTACTAAGCACCATCAGTGTGTATGTTGCTATTAAAAAAACCCAATTCAATGGATAGAAAAACATGTGGATTGGTAAAATAAAACTATCTGGAATACTAAATAATTTGTATGAATAAAGTCACACTGTAAAGTACATTAAATAATGACCTTCAACAGAAGAACAGTTGGATGTGAACAAAACAACAAATGATGCCTCACTGTGGAAGTCAGATCTGCAGAACTTAAAGATCAACAATGAAAAAAAGTTATATAACTATGCGAAAAATTGCTAACAATGTATAGGATATAACAATTAGAGTAGTGAAAAATATTAATTATTGGAATAAACAGAAAAGAGGACAAGTTGGTCCTGAATGAATAGAACACTTTTACATTGTAGTGTTTTAAATGTGTATTTATTTGGTTTATATAACCACCTAAATCATTTTAGTATTCTGGGGGATTTACAATCAAATATATAAAAACAATAAAATACACAATGTATTTAAATAAAATAAAAACACATAGCAGCCAAGCTTCATAAATAATCATCCACAAAGTCAAGAAATAGGTTCTATCACATTTCCAGCATCCCAACAAGTTTTACAAAAGCCAGCAGAGTTAAAGCTAACCCAATCTCAGGTGAAATGATGTTTTTCATAGGGTGGGTGCCACAATAAAAAAGGCCCTTCTCTTTTTGTATTTGTGCTCTTTTATTTCTTATTTGTTTTATGCAATTTTAAGCATAAGATCTGCTTCAGACTTGTCATGATATAATTTGTTTTGGATAATTAATGTATTTCTGACTTTTATCCAGTTTATTTGAAAATATTAAAGCTGATATTTTTCTTTAAATCACCATCATTCTTCAAACTGGGTAATCTATATTCTCATGTCTCAGTGGCCTCCTAGGTTCATGCTTCCCATTAATCCTTCTACCTTCAATGTCTGGGTTCAATTCCAAGAGCTTGTCTCTTCCTGTTTTTATGGTTTAAATCTTTAGCCCTCCTCAATTGAGATGCCAAAAAATAGTGTTTCTCAACCTTGGGAATTTTAAATTAAAGTTACAGTTTTACACATAACTGAAAGTTGCCAAGGTTGAGAAACATTGCCATAAAAGCACACAATGATGGCCAGAACTACACTGCTCAAAAAAAAAAAAAAAAAGGGGGGGGACACAAAAATAAGACATCCTAGATCTGAATGAATGAAATGTTCTTATGAAATACTTTGTTCAATACATAGTTGAATGTGCTGACAACAAAATCACACAAAAATTATCAATGGAAGTCAAATTTAGCAACCCATGGAGGTCTGGATTTGGAGTTACACTCAAAATTAATGTGGAAAAAAACACTACAGGCTGATCCAACTTTGATGTAATGTCATTAAAACAAGTCAAAATGAGGCTCAGTAGTGTGTGTGGCCTCCACGGGCCTATATGACCTCCCTAAAATGCCTGGGCATGCTTCTGATGAGGTGGCGGATGGTCTCCTGAGTGATCTCCTCCCACACCTGGACTAAAGCATCCCCCAACTCCTGGACAGTCTGTGGTGCAATGTGACATGGGTGGATGGAGCAAAACAGAATGTCCCAGATGTGCTCAATTGGATTCAGATCTGGAAAACGGGCGGGCCAGTCCATAGCATCAATGCCTTCCTCTTGCAGGAACTGCTGACACACTCCAGCCACATGAGGTCTAGCATTGTCTTGCATTAGGAGGAACCCAGGGCCAACCGCACCAGCATATGGTCTCACAAGGGGTCTGATGGCAGTCAGGCTACCTCTGGTGAGCACATGGAGGGCTGTGCGGCCCCCTAAAAAAATGCTACCCCACACCATTACTGACCCACTGCCAAACCAGTCATGCTGGAGGATGTTGCAGACAGCAGAACATTCTCCACGGCATCTCCAGACCCTGTCACGTCTATCACATGTGCTCAATGTGAACCTGCCTTCATCTGTGAAGAGCACAGGGTGCCAGTGGCAAATTTGCCAATCTTGGTGTTCTCTGGCAAATGCCAAATGTCCTGCACGGTGTTGGGTTGTAAGCACAACCCCCCACCTATGGATGTCAGGCCCTCATACCACCCTCATGGACTCTGTTTCTGACTGTTTGAGCAGCCACATGCACATTTGTGGCCCGCTGGAGGTCATTTTGCAGGGCTCTGGCTGTCCCTCCTTGCACAAAGGTGGAGGTAGCGGTCCTGATGCTGAGTTGTTGCCTCCTACAGCCTCCTCCACCTCTCCTGATGTACTGGCCTGTGTCCTGGTAGTGCCACCATGCTCTGGACACTATGCTGACAGACACAGCAAACCTTCTTGCCACAGCTCGCATTGATGTGCCATCCTGGATGAGCTGCACTACTTGAGCCACTTTTGTGGGTTGTAGACTCCATCTCATGCTACCACTAGAGTGAAAGCACTGCCAGCATTCAAAAGTGGCCAAACCATCAGCCAGAAAGCATAGGAACTGAGAAGTGGTCTGTGGTCACCACCTGCAGAACCACTCCTTTATTGGGAATGTCTTGCTAACTGCCTCTGCTTTCCACCTGTTGTCTATTTCATTTGCACAACAGCATGTGAAATTGATTGTCAATCAGTGTTCCTACCTAAGTGGACAGTTTGATTTCACAGAAGTGTGATTGACTTGGAGTTACATTGTGTTGTTTAAGTGTTCCCTTTATTTTTTTGAGCAGTGTATTTCAAAAAGCATCAACATTTTACTCTCATAATTCAAACTGACTTTTAAATGGACCAGAGTAACAGTAGTGAGGTTGCAGTGAAGAATTTTCATTGCTTATATTTTTATAGGTTCTCACCACAGCAATCTCTCAGTTTTTGGAAAAACTCCAATTTGCAGACAAATTCAAATATGAAAAAACATAGAAATGTTTTATATAAAAAGGTGAGCTACTAACACTTTGGTCTTTTTGAGAGATGTAGACAAATGATGAAATTTGTGTCACTCAAGAACTGATGATAACTGTGGATATAGGGTACTGGTTGGATGACCTTCTTTTGTAGACATACTGGGCTGCAGAAATCCAGTCAATAATTCCATAGCTGCAAAGAGATACATAAAATTCTGTCCATTTCATGTCATCTAGAGATAGTTTAGTGCTTTGTAATCCAGAACTGATAGCCATAGCCAGACACAGTGGTATTGATCAGGGGTGGCATGCTACCGGTTCTGCCTGGCTCTATAGAACCGATAGCTCTGAAGAGCAGCAGACACCAAACCAGTTCTGTGTTTGCTGCTGTTTGACCCACCCACTCGCCCTGTCTCTTACCTATCCTTTTTTTCCTGCTTTTTCAACCTCAGCTGCTTTCAGTCTCTTTTCAAATGCTGTGCATCTGCACGCAGCACTTTTCAGCTGTCTGGGTGGCACAGTTTAAGGTTTTGTACATGCACATGCAGCAAACCGTAGTCATCGAACCAGTAGTAGCACCGGTTGAATCCCACCCCTGGTACTGATGTTAGAGGGAAGACCAATAATTATTCTGGGATTGATCAGACCTACTCATTTACCCACTAACTCTTTGCTACCATCTGATAAACCCATCAGAATGTCTGCAACCTAGATATGGTATGCCTGTTCTTTGGTTAATATCAGGGAAAATAGATGAGCACTAAGTTGTGCAGGTTTTTGCATATTCTCTGCATGTAAGGTTGCAAGGGAGATTTCAATGAAACAGATGTGTTTCAAAGCAATTCCACACTGTCTAAGACTTGAAATAAAAACAATTGATTGGAAGCAACTGTGTCAGAGGACACTGTTATTTGTAAATGGAAAACATAAATAACAACACCAGGAGAAATAGCAACAAATTTCAGAACAAAAAGAACCAAAGAAGGAATCATAACAGGAAGAGCTACTAATCTTTAACATCTACCAAATGCTCTAAACAACTCAAAATAGATGAGTTACCGCTACATAGAAAAGCAACAAGTGACCTTCATGGTTTTTTTTTTAATTTATCTAACAGACACATAGGGCAATTGAAATGGGACATTCTGCCACAGCTCAGAGGATAGCAATTTCAGTGAATGGCAAATGGTAAATGCAATAGTATATAATGAAATTAGAAGAAAGAACTCCAGACATTAAAAGCAAGTAAGTCTGGAAATGGACAGACTTAATCATGGTTCCAACTGGGAAACTGAGAGCATCTTAGAGCAAGTTAAGTTCAAAAGTACTAAAGAATTCATGGAAGCCTTGCGCTTAGGCAAATCACATATCACAGGCACATACAGATAAATAACACCTACATACCATTAAAAAAAAAACCAAAAATAAATAAATAAAAAAGACCTCACCATCCAGATGAACAGACATTAATACCAAGATTAACATTAGACTAGAAATCAAGAAGCAAATAATATACCAATCAAGGAACTATCAAGGCCATTCCCATCAAGCAAGCCACTAGTATGGTATATAAAATGAGAGAAAACCCCACTCCCTACTAGCATTGAAGATGTTATCTAGTTTGGTAAAGAAATATCTGCAAGAAAATAACCAAGCTCAGAGAGCACCAAGAACCCCACAATTCAACCCTCAGCTACAAATATTCTCGTCTAAGTCTTGAAAAGATAAGCATTTCTTGTGAATCCCTGAGTTTTAGATGGAATCAGGAGAGAAATTACAATAAGAATTGCAAATCACAATAGGAATTTTTCCTCCCTTCCCTTCCCTTCCCATACATGTTGCTACTTCAAATCCTTACACAGAATGCAACACTCGTGCTTCAGTTAAACAGCATGAGGCTTCAGATGGCCTTGGAAGATACAAGGGCAAATGGCACAAGAGGTGAGTTGTCCATCCTACTCATTGAACAAAATCATATAGCTGCCTAGCTGCTATGAACGGAAGAGGATCATATTAATATTTAAACATTTTACTTTGTCATTAATGATCATAAGACTGAAAGAATTTCTGAAGAGTATTCAATTACCAATTCCCTTGGAATGTTTAAGAATCATTATGTTCACCTTTGCTTTAGGATAGAGGATGCCATCCAGGGGTGGGATTCTACTGGTTTGAGCCAGTTCGGGAGAACCGGATGTTAATTGCACATCCAGTTCAGTGAACCGGTAGTTCCGAAGACCAGCTGGTCCCACTGGTCACCATGCGCCTGTTCTGGCTCCCAGGTAAGTGGAGGCTTGCAAAGCCAAAAACGTGTGTGTGTGTGTGTGGATGTGGGGAAGGGGGTAGATGTGGGGGGCCGTGGGGGAGTGTAGGGATACCCCCACCCCTTCTCTTCTCTTTTGGGTCTTCTAAGGCTCCAGGGAGAGGCAAACTAATCACCTAACTGAACAGCCCGCTTTTAGCATAGCAACCCTCCCTTTTAGTCCTTTTAGCATAAGAGCCTCAGGAGACCCAAAACAGGGTGCGGGGGGAGGGCGTGCTGGGGTGGAGGAGGCAGGGCCATCCCCACCTCCTGGTGCACTCCCTCCCATGCACCGTTTTAGGTCTCCTGAGGCTCCAGGGAGGCTTGCTATGCTAAAAACAGCCCTTTTTTTTGCTTCGGGGAGGTGCAGGAGTGCTGCCTGTCACACACCCCTGGCCACGCCCACCCAGCTGCTCAATTAGGTAGTTAGTTTGCCTCTCTCACACGAGGGCGGCCTGCTCTTCTTTCCACTGGCTGGCATGTAAGGGTTTCATTCAGTTTGTTCCTGCCCTCAAACAGTAAGACAAAGTGCAAAGGTTCTTCAGCAGCTAGGCTTGCAATTGGCTGAGTTCAACAACTGAGTTCCAGGTCCTTCCTCCTGCTGCTCCTTCCACTATGCCTGCTTCTGCCTCCTCCTCCTCTTCTTCTTCCTGCTTCCTGTTTCTCCTGCTACCTCTTCTTCCTTCTTCCTCCCCACTTTCCTCCTCTCCTTCTCCCAGCATTGCAACTGGGCTTGTTTTCCCTTCCTGCACCTCTCCAAGTTTGCAAGACAAACACACAGTAGCCCAACTTGCAACCAAGTGCTTTTCCAAAGCCTTGTTGGAGGGAAACAAGGTATGTCTGTGTGAGGGAATGTCACCTTAAGTGCTAGGTCTCCAAGGGAATCCCTGTCTTGTTTGCACCAAGATTGCTGAGTATTTCTGACCGAGTATTTCTCTGTCTCTGCCTCTCCCCCTCCCCCTCTCTTTTGAATGGTTTTGTCAGTACTTCTGTTATGTCCTGAGCATGGGTGCAAGGAACGGAGACGAGGCATCGAACTGTGACTTCAACTCTTTATTCGTGACTTCAGAACAGAGCAAAATACTTGGGCAGCAGCAGCTCTTTTATAGAGCTGGCTGCTGTCAAAACAATCAATGATTTGAGTTTACTGCTCTAACAAGTGTCCAATCAGAGATGACCTGCTGTCAGCCAATCAGATTGGCCAGAAACGACCAATCACGACTTGCTGTTGGTGGGCCAATGAGAAGTGCAGGATTACGAGCCTGCTGTTAAAGTAAAGCTATTAGGGTTGTTACTGAAGCGTTGGCTTAGTCCATAACACCCCTCCCCCCTAGGTTCCGTCTGAGGGGTGGGGTGACGTATTCTTGTAAGTAGGCAGGTCGCTTCACCTGTCTGTGTGATCTGCGCTGTTCCACCAGTTTATGTCCTGGCTCTGGTTCCGGTGGGGAGCTGGGTGGCGAAAACGGTCCCGCTGTTTCGTTCTAGCCCTATTTTAGCACTACAGTACATTTCAGTTGCCAATAAGCTTTACACGAATAAACTGCAACATTTATTTATGGGAGGGATTTTGGACTAGGAACTCAGGTATTTCTACTTCAGTATTTTCTGTCAAGGTTTAAAGAAAAGTCATCCAAGTGAAATGTTCTGCAGGCAGACATGTCCAAGGTCAATACCAGTACCTGGGTAAGGATGTAAAATTTCTAGTTCAAGGCTTGGGCTTATTGATATAAACACATTCCATTCATGCACCCTGGAAAGTTAGGGTAAAGTAAAAGATGATACAATTTACTCCTCTCCTTCTCCCAATTTACAATTTACTCCTCTCCTTCTCCTTCTCCCCCCCGCTTTTTGATACTCTTGGAAATGGGATATGACCATACATGAGACGTGCTGAGACAGAGACCAACTGATACAGGCAAGCAGGAAGACCAAAACAAAATTTGTGCAATTGTACTTGCTAATTAGTATTTATTCTTCAAGCAACTCAATATATAATACAAGTGTATACATAAGTATATTAAAATATTATTTAATGCTTATTATATTATTAAGGCATGTTATACAAATAGTACTTTATGAAAGTCAACCAGATTTTCTGGGGTTCTAAATACCATATACGTATTTTAGAATCTGTTTTCTTTCAAAAAACAAAACAAAAACCTTTTCCAACTGTCTCAGCATATGTTTTTATTTATGGTCATTTTATAGAAATTCTTTCCATATAGTCTTATTTAGGATTTATTATTCTGTTTGAAAAATAATATGCTGTGTTCAGTGGTGGGATTAATTTTTTTTTACTACTGGTTCTGTGGGCATGGCTTGGTGAGCATGGCAGGGGAAGGTTATTGCAAAATCCCATTCCCTCCCCACCCCACTAAACTGCTTTTCAGCTCCATTCTCCTGTGTAGGGCACCCATTGAAGACCCAGCCAATAGCTGGGACTCAGGAGGCAGAGAATAGATGAGGATGGGGCTAGTCAGATGTGGCATTTGCCGGCTCTCCAAACTATTCAAAATTTCCACTACCAGTTCTCCAGAACTGGTCAGAACCTGCTGAACACAACCTCTGGCTGTGTTGGCCAGTTACTTGTGTTTATTAATGCTCATTTAATAGACATTCTTTCTGTATTATTATTTAGGATCCATAATTATAAAGTATGGAAATTCCCTAAGAATCTAAAACCATGCAAGAACATAATTTAAAAAAGAAAACGAAGCTGAAATTTGTTTCATCCAAAAGGAAGTCTCTATAGAACAGGAATAATAGGAACTATTAAAAATAATCCAGATCTGAATACAGTGTGTTGAAAGGCTGTCAAAATGCCTTCCTTCTGAGGATTCGATTTTCCCGCTGGGAAAGCTCCGGTGCAAGGATATGGACAACTGCTTCAAAGCTGGATCTTTTTATTTTTCAGGAAGGCGAGAGATAGCAAGAAGTCTGCGTTCCTGGGCTAGCTACCTTTATATGGTAAGTCCCTGATTTTTATACCTTTTTCTCATTTTGTGTGTGTGTGCTTGCGTTTGTATTTCTTAATGTTTTAAATCCTGTTCAGGGGTTGTCTTCATTTCCGCCGGAGGGTAAACTCCGCGGGGTGCAGAAGGCAAACTTTGCGGGGTGGTTTGATTGGATTATTGGTTTTATCCTAATCTTTTTTAGCTTAATGGTTTCTTATATTTGTTTTGTGGCAATCTCCTGTCTGTCTCCTTTGCAATATATTTTGTGTCTTTTGTCTGTTTGTTTTGCTGATTTGGCATGTCTTGTGTTTGTAAGGGTTTTCTTTTCTTGTTTCCCTAGTTTTCTTAATTATTTGGGCTTTTGTCTAAGGGGCTTCTTTAATACCTTTTATTTGATTTCTTTTCCTATGCAAGTTTGTTTTATGGCTGGCCTGATGTTCCCTTTGGGCTTTTCCTGCTTGGGTGACACCACTGTCCTCATGAAGTTCCCTTTCCACAAGTGGAAAGTAAAAAGTAAAGCCTGGAAAGAGTTGCTCTTGAAAGAATTCAGTTAATACCATCAGGAAATACTAGAGAGTTTTTTTAAAAAAAAAGAAAAATCCCCTAAAATCCTGGGATTTCCCAATTCCAGGAAATACAAACCTCTTCTGTAATATCACCAAGAAACTTCACGGGTGTGTCTATATGAGAAATCAAATTCTGTTTGAAGCACACTTTTCCTTTACATCTGACATTGGTTGCATAGCTAGTGGCTATTTCTGGATTTGTTTTCTTTTAAATGAATAGTAAACTGGGGAAATTCACTAGAAACTACAGTGTGTGTGAAAAAACATTTTTAACTTTCCTTTTTTTCCTATAGTCTTAATGATCTTTCCCTTCAGACAGCAATTGGCGGGTTGGGGATGGGGTGAGCTCACATTGGTGCCAATAGAACTTTTCCCTTCAGGCTAATTGCTGCATAGGTGAGGAGGGGGACTTTAGTCTAGATCATAACTCAAGGAAGGGGATTGTAAAAACTGTCATGTCCTCCAGTCTCAGTGAAAATTATGGTTTCCTGCCAAGTTTACTATTAATTAATGTCAGCAAAAATAGATGTAGCTACTAGCTGTGAGCTTAGAGTCTATTTCTTCGGTTAGAGTTTAGTTCTTAGCAAGATCTAACATTGTTGCCTTTGCATAGGAAACTTCATGAAGCCTTATGAAAATTGCAGGCTGCTTCCCAGCTGGCTTGTTTATCCATTCCTAATATATTGTTCTGCTTAATGTATATTTGGATATATTAGTCCAATGAAATCCTCAGTGACTCTTTTTGACTCTAATGCTAAAATATGGGAGGTGGCCTATGAATTCCATATTTGCTTCACAAAATATGTCTCAATATGATTTTTCCCTCCATTATGGCCCTCAGGAGTAGAACTCAACCTGATCCTTACTACAAATCTGTGAAATAGACTAGGCTGGGAACCGTTAATGGGCAAAATGCCATTTGAGGATTGTCGTGGTTGAATAGAAATATGAGTCTAGATCTTAAGTAAAGTTATAGTTTAAATCAGGGGTGTCCAACCTTGGCAACTTTAAGACTTGTGAACTTCAACTCCCAGAATTCCAGCAAAGCTGGCTGAGGAATTCAGGGAGTTGAAGTCCACAAGTCTTAAAGTTGCCAAGGTTGGACACCCCTGGTTTAAATCATGCTAGTTTTACAACGCTGTATCTATATGATTGGACAACTACTGTAGATTGGACTGCTCAACCTAGGGACATTTAAGGAGGGATATAGATAGATAGATAGATAGATAGATAGATAGATAGATAGATAGATATTGATATTGATATATACTGATTTTTGATGATTTCAAGGATCTCTTTTATCGGGACTTGAGTGGAGCAAGAAGATCTGCTTGTAAGTTTTGACGTGGTTTCACTATTCACTCAAGTCCCGATAAAAGAGATCCTCGAAATCATCAAAAATAAATACCAACCAGCTAAACACCTCATGGAACTAACAGAACACTGCTTAACCAACACATATTTCATATACAAAGGACAAAGATACAAACAAATTGAAGGAGCCCCCATGGGATCACCACTGTCACCTGTCATTGCAAACCTGTTCATGGAAGAATTCGAATCCAGAGCCCTGGCTAATGCCATACTCAAACCCAAACTATGGTTAAGATATATCGATGACACATTCGTGATTTGGTCCCATGGACAAGAAAACCTAAACAACTTCCTAACACACCTAAACAGCGCACACCCCAAAATCAAGTTCACCATGGAAACAGAAACAAACAAACAACTACCATTCCTAGATGTACTAATCTACAAGAAAACAGATGGCACACTAGGACACACCATATACCAGAAGAAAACACACACCAACCGCTACCTCAACGCCCAATCCCACCACCACCCAGCACAGATAAACTCCGTGGCTAAAACACTAATTACCAGAACCAAACGCCTGGCAGACAAGACACACATTAAGACTGAACTATGCACCCTGACTAAAATATTGACAGCCAACGGCTTCCACAAAAGCAAAATCACCAACTTGATCCACAAAAGCACACTGAGACATAATAGAGACCCAGAAGATGAACAGACCCATGGAACAGCTGTCCTGCCCTACATAAGAGGCACTACAGACAAAATTAGTAAGATTCTATACAGACACCACATCAAGACTGCCTTCAAAACAGACAGAAAAATAGCAGCCATCCTCAGGAACCCCAAAGACAAAATTGACCTGGAAAACCAAGGCATATATGAAGTCCCCTGTGCATCATGCCCGGCCACATACATTGGACAGACCAATAGAAGAATAAGCACCCGCCTGGATGAACACGAAAATGCAGTCAAAAAGCTGGAACACACTTCCTCACTTGTCCAACACATGGAAGCCACAGGTCATAACATCAACTTCAATGGCACCAAAACCCTAGCCACCATAGAAAATCCCAGCCACAGAATCATCAGAGAAGCCGTAGAGATTGAAAAAAGACCAGAAAGCATGAACAGAAGAGATGATTCCACCAGGCTGTCAATCATTTGGAAGCCTGCACTCACAAACAAAAAAACCTCCACACCACAAGCCAGGCAAACACCTGGGCACAAACAGATCCCCCCTGATACCTCCAGCTCAAACACACCCCAACCAGGCACCCAGATGAAACCCAGCTTCCTAACGAATGATAGCCGTCCATTTACCTGAAGCCAAGCTGCACTAAAGGTCTCCAATAAAGTAACACAATGTTGCCAGCCAATCAAGATACAAAAAGAGCCCCCCCCCCCAAAAAAAACAGACAGAAGATATCAGTAGCAGAACACAGCAAACTCCAAGACCAATAAACACAGACCAAGACTCTCAACCAATCAGGAGGAAGAAAAAACCATTCTGACACAGCAATAGGCTGCCCCAAATTTAAATCTGAAACCACTGCAAAAGTCTGACTCACAGACAAACACCATACAGAAGCCTGATGATGGCAGATGAGATTCTGCTGAAACGTTGCTACAACTTTAAAAGCACCACGTGGGAAAATACCCGAACAAAGCTGAATGCCAGACATATATCTATCTATCTATCTATCTATCTATCTATCTATCTATCTATCTATCTATCTATCTATCTATCTATCTATCTATCTATTTTCTGAGGTTCTCGTGGGTACTTGTATGTGGATCTTTGGTTATTCGGGTTTTCTCCCGCGTAAGATTGGAAGTATCTAGGCAACGTTTCGATGAAGTCTCATTCATCATCTTCAGGCTTGGTCTTCAGCTCTGTGCTTCTCAGAGTGATGTGAGATTGCAGCTGCTTCTTCCTTTTAACTGCTCCTGGGTGTGTGACTTGATTGGTTGGGGGCTTGGCTGTGTTCTGATTGGATGGGGGGGTGTTGTCATATATATATATATATATATATATATATATATACACATACATACATACATACACACACACACACACACACACACACACACACACACACACACATATATATATATATATATATATATATATATATATATATATATTGATATTTGTTTTCTTAAGTTTTCGCGGGTACTTACATTTCGATGAAGTCTCATTCATCATCTTCAGGCTTGGTCTTCAGCTCTCTGCTTCTCAGAGTGATGTGAGCTTGCAGCTGCTTCTTCCTTTTAACTGCTAGTGGGGGGTGTGACTTGATTGGGTGTGGGGGGGTGTTCTCATTGGTTGGGGGTTTGGCTGTGTTCTGATTGGCTGGAGGCATGTTCTGTTCAGGTGGGTGCTTGGTTGTGCTCAGGTTAGTCTTAGTTGCTGGGGGATTTGAGCTGGTGAGCTGTGATCTTGCTGTTTGGCTTCGAGTTCGTGGTCGTGCTGCATCTTCATGGTGGGGGTCAGTTTGCTTCATGTATGGCTCAGAGGGGTTTGAAGTGGGTAGTGAGTGATGCAGCTGCAGTGCGGCTTCTGGTCCGTGGTTGTGTCTCATCTTCTGTGTGGGTGTGAGTCTGCTTTCTACGTTGAAGTGTGGTGGTGGCATCTTGTGTGGCTCTCAGGGGTGTGGGTCTGGTGTCCTTCTTCATGTTAGGTACTCGTCTGTTTATGAGGGTGGGTTTCCAAATGGTGGTAGGCTGGAAGTATCATCTCATTTATTCATGCTGTGTGGGCGTTTTTATATCTCTATGGCTTCTCTGATTATTCTGCTGATGAAGTGTTCGGTTTTGGCAATAGTTCTGGTATTTTTAAAGTCAATCTCACGTATATATATATATATATATATATATATATATATATATATATATATATCTTTGGTTATTCGGGTTTTCTCCCACGTAAGATTGGAAGTATCTAGGCAACGTTTCGATGAAGTCTCATTCATCATCTTCAGGCTTGGTCTTCAGCTCTATTCTTCTCAGAGTGAAGATGATGAATGAGACTTCATCGAAACGTTGCCTAGATACTTCCAATCTTACGCGGGAGAAAACCCGAATAACCAAAGATCCACATACAAATACCCGCAAGAACCTCAGAAAACATATATATGTATATATATGTATATATAAAAAGTTGACAGCATCATGATTATATCATTGAAACTCCATTTGTTTTATATGTGCTATGCAGATTCTGGATGTACAAAAGAGGTAGGACTTCACATAGTTGGAGCCACTGTCTTGTTTTTGTTTTCCTTACCTTGCTCCCCAACACTCCTGGTTCAATCTCAGATTGCTTTACACTTACACTGGCAAATGTCTTTGAACTTGTGCAGAGTGCCTTTTATTCCCCTTTCAGTTCTCAGAGACATTGATATATGCTTGCAGGATTCAAAGGCTTCCCAGGCAGCAGAAGAAAGGTCTTTCTTTTTGAAAAAATATTATGGTTTGGGTTTTTTTTTTTGCAACAAAGCTTTCCATCTGGAAAATGTTATTTTTAATAACATTAGGGCCCAAAACAGTGAAAGCAAACAAATCAAATTTAGATCCAGAACTGAAGCCACGTTAATCAGAAGATAGTTTAACTACTGCCTAACTGACAAGCCAGAATGAATGAAAGGAGACCTTGATTTGCTAAGAAGCAGCTGCATCTCAACACTGGGTGAAAGGCACCAGTGAGTGGTATGCAGGATTAACCTGGCCAGCACTAGAAAACAGAAGTCTGATTGTTTTCCTTTTGTATTTGCATGCCAAATGGAACAAATAAGTAATGGCACCATTGTCTCCAAAATGTGTGTGTGTGTATCCAGAAGAAAACATATGATATGAATAGAAAACAATTAACAATGAGCCAGAATCAAAGTGTAAAACAGATTAGGCAAAGAAATTCTTTTTACATTAGATACATAATAAACAATAATTTATAATTGATGAAAGTGGCAGTTGTTCCTCACCAGCCTCTCTCTCTCTCTCTCTCCCCCTCTTCCCCCACTTCTCTATATATTATCACTTCTTCTCTTATTGGCTTAATTTTACAGTTTTACAGAGGTTTATCACAACACAAATCAGTGGAATTTCCTGGTGCTTGAAGTCTTCCAGATGTTTTTCTTTCTTTTTAAGATCAGAGGGGGAAAATAACAGAAAAGAAAGAGACGGGAGTCAATGAAGACAGCCAATAAGTTTTATCTCTCCTTTTAAAACTGAATTGGATCCTTTTCAGCAGTCTTTCCTCATCTTGTCATATCATGAAGGACTGGATTCCCACACCCACATTCCAGACTACTTCTGAAATTACTATAAGTTGTAGTCTAATGAATCTGGAGATTGCTAGGTCACACATCAAATCAGGAAGAAGAAAGAGGAGAAAGTTAGTGAACAATGAAGACTGAAAGAAAAGTTTGAAAAACAAAACAGGAACAAATATTTTAGTCTGTAGTACCTATCTTCAATTGTAATACAGGTCAAAGGGTTACTCAATCAATAATGTTCTATGCCAGGGTTGTCAAACTTGCATATCAAGGTGTTATCACATGACGTACCATGACTTTTTTGCCCTTTGCTAAACTGGGCGTGGGTGTGGTCAGAGTGTGATGCATCCAGCCCGTGTGCCACGAGTTTGACAACTCTGCTACACATTCCTTTTTGTGCTGAAATCTGGTCTTTGAATAAATTGCTAAGGCTGTACTTACAAAATGGGTGGAGCCACGATATGGAAATAGGCAAGGCTTGGATAAATACAATAAATATGATTATTACTCAATTATATCTCTCTTGGGTTATCTAAATTAAGCAACAGATGTCTCAAACTCATAATATTAACACTTCAAAATAAGGATATCAATATAATCAGATTGTATCAATTTGTCATTAAAAATTGGAATTTCATCAAAGATAAGACAAATGATTTTATAGATATTTCAATAATAATTTTCAGATACTCTCTTCATTTTGGATTATTTGTTGTCTACAGAATTTTCCACACATGGCTCAGCAGCTGATCTTTGTTAACCATGATTTTATCTCTGGTTGGGCAGTGAAGTGATTGATATGTTTTTCTAAATGTTGATGTACACAAGATTGAATATTTTGCATATCAGGTACAAGTTTCTATATTTTGTTGAAATGTCATTTCGCTGGCATTCTGCTTCAGCACTGTTAATTACAACAGCACATATAGCACATATTATCATATTGACTCTAACTATAGATTCTGAATCTATAATTCTTTTAGAAACTATAATTCTTTTTATATCATGAAGTCATGAATATTATTGGTAGAAATGTCAAAATTCATCTGGTGAGATTTTAAGTAGGTTTTCTTTGTTTCTCTTTACCAAAGGTAAATTATGCTTTCTGGCCATGTAACTATTTCTAGTAGATTGAAGCAAGTTATTCACTCATGTAGCAAGGAAAATTGTGTTTAAAAAAAACTGTTGATATTAGTTGTGCTTTTATTATTACACTTCTCTTATTAATCTTGGAAAAAAATCTCTGCTTTTCTGACCTATACAAAAAGCTGAGCTGTAGGTCACTCTCCAATAACTTGCAGGGCTCTAATAATCATTTTTATATAATAGTTTACTATTGCAAAAGTCCTTGTGCTCTTTTAGAACTTTTTAAGTGGCTGAACTCTGGGAGAATGTCAATAATTAGTGCCAAATTGATGACAAAATTGATTGATTATAGTCTTCAATTCTTTATACTCCTTTCATCTTCCAAAAAATTTGCAAATAATAGGATACTAATATTACTTATTTGATTGATGATACATATGAAAATAGTCTAAAATATATTGAAGTTCTTAACCTGATTTATATTATATATGACTGAATGTTACTCAGCAAAATTGGTACTTCTTAACAATATACATTGTAGTGTATGATGTTTCGCCTAGCATTCTATTGGTACTATGGAAACAATATGCAATCAGTTAGATAAGACAATATCTAACTAGATATGAATAATCAGTGAATACATATATAGTTGCAAACCCCAATTTAATACTGCTTCCATTTGAGTTGCTGTAATTCAATATGATTTATAGGGCTTTCTGGTTTTTTTCTTTAATTTCACGTCCAACACCGATGATCCAAGTGACATGCATAGCCACAGCAGAGTTGAGAGTTTGTCAATAATAATAATAATTGCAACCATTTTGCTGAATATTTTTTCCTTAGTTCTTGTGAAAAATTATTTTAATAGCCATCAAACAAAAATATAGACTAGTATCTGACATTAGTCTATTCCTTTTTGCTAAATTCAGTATTGAAAACACTTTGTGGGAATTGACCTGTCAAAAACTTTAGGGAGTTCATTCTCATCAGCATTTTCCAATGCTGACTCAATCCTATATTAAGGATGCTGTGTCCTTTTTCCCAGAACAATCACTGTTTTACTGCCTTTGTTTCACCTGCATTGTCAACAAACATACTTTCTCATTGCAGTCAACATAGGATCATTTTTTACAATCGTACCAAGAATAGAACATATTTTTGTGCACATTTTGCAGCTGAAAAAAAAAACATTTTGCACTTCTTCTCCAGGTTCTGATTCCTGAAACACTTAACCTTATTTTGATATCCAGAAATCAGGCAATAAATACAGCACCATACAATGTTTCATGAACAGTAGCACAGGTCTCCTAATTATTTTTAGTGTTTGTTTCTTTAGGTTTTATTCCCCTGTTTTTTGTATCTTTCTCTTTTCAGCTTCTCTTAACAAATATCTCTAAGATGAGCTGTGCTGAATGTTTTGTGCTTTATTGAAATGCCATATTTCATTTCAAAACTCTTTTTTAAAAAAACATCCATGTGATTTGGCTGAACAAGCAATGAACTTTATGATAAACCACTAGCACAGTAACAGGAGGGTTTTGCAAAAATATTACCTCTACCTCTGCTTTTGCTACAGGGATGAAAAGAGATCTCTGAGATATGTGATGTGATGTGATGTTGTTATCATTTTTGTTCTTCTCAGGGATCTTGAGTTTCTCTTGATCAATTGAGATCTTTCTAGAGGTGGGTTTTGAAATTCCATGCTAATGTTTCTCAATACTGTGGGGACAAGGATGACTCAGACTCACATCAGGTATTAACAGAGAGGAGAATAAACATTTAACAAAAGCCAAGGATAACGTTTTCTTCAGTCTACTACAAAATGATAAAAAATATAATAAGATGTACCTTTGTCAGGGGGAAAGAACAGCCAGTTTTATTTAGACTAACTGGCAATGAAAAAAATGACTGTATTAACAGCAAAAATCTAAACTGAAATGAAGCAGGAGACCATCTGTGTCAAAATTGAACAGCCCTCTCTCAACAGAGGGATAGAAATATGACAGCATCTATCTCCAGTCTATAACACAGTCATTTCAGAAGTTCCAAGACGGCTCCACCCCATTGCACTATCAGGTGACCCTGATGATACAGATGAACATCCAAATGGCCTCAAGCACTCTCTAAAAGAATGCAAATGGTCAGCTGCTTGCAAGGAATATAAATCCTTCCATTTCCCACCACCCAGTCAGAGCTGAAGAGGCTTTTGAATGTGAAGCAAAATGTCTTCAGAAAAGCAAGAAAGTCCAATTCCCTCTTGAAAAAACATATTTGGGTTTGGTTGTTAGATTTGTATACCATCAGTCTTGTGTAAGACAACTTTACCTTTCTCATAATGACCAGGATTCTCTCTACTTTATGCAGTTCCTTATCGTTTATGTGAAAAATATAACCAGGGAACCAGGACAAACTATTTTTTAAAATTAAGGTCAATTAAAGAACAAAGAAAAATATAACTTGAAAGCTTATCAGGAAATGCAGCAGGATTAATATGACAACGGTGGTAGCACAGGTGTGGCCCTTGCTTGCCCCTTTATCTCTTCTCCCACACCCATATATTTCTCTAGTTAGCATATGAGCAGCGTAAACAGGCTGGGTTCACCAATTATACCAGGCCATCACATAGCTTATAGGACTTTGTTTGCAACCATGTTTCTTTAGCAAGTTATAGTTAAACAAGCAATTGTGTTTCACACTATGTGACTCCTATCAGACTGAGTGATTGTTATTTGATCAGTGCAGGTTAATTGAGGTATAGAGGTATCCACAGAGGTTAAAAAGAAAGTCAAGATGGTGGCTGCACAATTACACCCCTGATCCTTTTAAAAGAAGAGATGGATACATATATATAAAGGTTCTATGTGATTTTTTTTTACCCCCGCCCCCTGCAAATACCTATCCTTGATTATAACTTTGCTTTGGTATGATTGTAAATCTTGAGCTGTTCTATCGCTAATAAGTCATGCAGTCTAGTTTATTAGTGCTTTTCTTCCCTTATTGAACAGCTTACCTATTTGAAAAACTTTTATCTTTAAAGACTAGGCAGTCTCAAGATGTTATAAAAAGGTACCCAAGCATAATAATATTAAGAGTATTTTTAAAGCTGGTAATAGTGCCAGAAATGGTTACTGTAAAGTTTATAGAAGTATCCTGATATAAGAATCTTTTTCCCATTGTATTAATTTCCCATTTATTCATTCACAAGTGTCTCATTTCTGCATTTATGTTTTTTTAAAAAAACAGCATACTATGTAAAAGGGAATTTAAGCGTTTATTTTTGAATGCATTTTCTTGAAAAACAAACAAGTTGGTGTTTCTGTTCAATGTATCAGTTCCAAAATATCCACTTGCAAGTGCAATATATCTTATTTTAAGAATTGTTTGATTGTAATTGTAGCCTAGACTATATAAGCATAACATGATTTTATCTTTCCTGCAGCCCAAGAATCATTGGTAATGGCTGACTGGGCATAATTCTTTTTCTTTAGTCTCTTCTAGCTCCACCAGCAGCCATATGTTGCTTTTCACAATCTCTTTATTTTTAAAAATTGGGGTGCTACTTTTTATCCTTCTGGCTGAATGGTATCCAGGAAATTGATAGCTTTTCCTCCCTACTCCATAACTAGGCAAAATTGTGTGTGTGTGATTGTGTAAGATTCCATATCAGAAAATTAAATATCTTTCAGATTAATAGACATCCGTCCATCCATCCATCCATCCATTCACACCTGACTCTGAAAAAAAAAGCTGAGCGGGATTTAAATGTAATAAATACCTGGATGGAAGACCATTGTGAAATCCTATCATGGTAATCACTACATTAAGGAATTGAAATACTTCTTTATACTTTGACTTCATATTACTTCAGTATACATTGACTTAACTTACACATTGCTCTCAAGGAAGCTACTGAGATATGTTCATGCAATCACAAGTATTGAACTTGACTAGAACAAAGTAAACCACTAAAAGTCTCTCACATATTTATACTCTTTCCCCAAAAAGCATATAAATAATTTACCTTTAACATGTGTGGGTTGTGGCTCAAGTATTATTTATATCAGGAGCTCAAATTCAGTAAGAATGTATGCCAGATAATCTTATATAACATAATTGCTCTTAACTTAGAAGGTACCTCATGGAAGCTGGAATTTTGCCCAGAACCAAGACAAAGTGAATACAATTCAAAATTCAAAATTGATCTCATGTAACACAATTCATTTGAAGCCTCTGTAGCATTAAAACAAAATAAGAAGCCAAACTATTGAAGTGAACTTTTTATACTTATCTACTAAACCATATCTTCCATTTAATTCAGTGGGCTTATGCTTAAATATATGAATACAACAAAAACAGTTCTTGATCTCTTTAACTTTCAGAAGGGGAGTGGTTTTTTTCCCCTCCTTTGAATTCAGAAATAGGATGAGAGTCTATTCTTAAAGTAAACAGCTGCAGTCTTTCAATGTTTTTCCATAGCAACTGCCCAGCATTGACTGAACAGAATTTCACTGCCTGTTAGAATAAATGTTCAGATTTCAAGAAATCAGTTTCACATTTGTTTGTTAAACTGAGTCATTTTGTAGCATCTTGAAGGTTGTACTAAATTGATTAAAATCAGGAACTGCCTAAAATATGAGACTGAAATACATAAAATCCAAATATTCTAAAGTGTATTAGAGAAGAATATCTTTATTTATTTATTTGCTTTCAGCACTATTGAATTTCAAAATGAATTTAGGTTAGGTTTATATTTATTTTTATTTATCTGATTTGCCAATCGCTTACAAGATAATAGGTACAAAAATAAACATGAGTATGAATACAGGAAATAGGTACAAATAAATTGGGACAATAGGACAGGGACAGTAGGCATGATTGTGCACTTATGCATGCCCCTTACAGACCTCTTAGGAATGGGGTGAGGTCAATAGTAGATAGTTTAAGGTTAAAGGAGTGGGGCTTTGAGAATGTAACAACAGAGTCAGGTAGTGTTCTGACCCAGGCTTCGTCAAGTGTAATTAACACAAACTTGTTTTAAAAGCAAAACCTATTTTACTGCAATGCTGGGAATTGCTTTCATTCCCAGTCAGAACTAATCAGTTCCCCAAGATAAGCACATGCCTTTCAGTGCTGTGGAATGTTGCCAAAAACAGAAGTATCCAATTAATTATAACAGAAACAAACCACACGCTCACTGGGAACAGGCTCCCCTGGGTCCTCTTGCTTCATTGCTACCCAACTCCGAAGACAGCACTCCACTCCCAGATGGTCCTGGACCCATCCCTGCATCGGACTCAGGACCCTCGTCCAAGTCCTCTCTAGACTCCCTGACTGGTCCCCTTTCTTCCTCACTGTCCGACTACTCTGCTGTCTGCACCGGCTGCTGTCAAACCATAACAGGTAGTGCATTCCAGGAATTGACTACTCTGTTGCTGAAGTTGTACTTATTGCAATCAAGTTTGGAGCAGTTTACATTGAGATTGTATTTGTTGTGTGCTCTTGTATTGTTGCGGTTGAAGATGAAGTAGTCATTGACTAGTAGGACATTGTAACAGATAACTTTGTCCAAGGCCAAAATTTCAAGTCTGGTTGTTCTGTCTAATCTCTCTTTCTCTCTCTCTCTCCCTCCCTCCCTCCCTCTCTCTGTCTCTCTCTCTCTTTCTCTCTCTCTGCACATGTGTATACACACTACTCATAAAACCCACACACATGGTAAAAGTTGAGCACACACCAAATTGTTATCACAAAATAATAATGTAAATGCCATAACAACTGTAGAACAACAAGTTGCAACTCACAAGGAGTGCTGCCTTGGTTTTAACTGCAGCAGTAAGGTCATTGATAGGCTTTGGTAGAGGTACCTTTTATCTGGAACAGTAGAGAGGTGATCCTTTCCTAGTCTTGCAGGTGGAACTGAGTTGTTCTGGATCAGACCCAAGATCAGACTCAGACTCTACCCCAAAAGTTTAATTAATTCCAGTTGAGTTTCAGGCCATACAACAGCTATGATCATTATTAACTTTATAAAAATTACATTTTAATTAATAATAATTAATGTTTAAATAAATTCAGAACATGTATTTATATCCCACCTTTATTATTATTTTTACAAATTATTCAAGGCAAAAAACATATCCAACACACATTCCTCCTCCTATTTGCCCTACAGCAACAACTCTGTGAAGTGGGTTGGACTGAGAGTGTGTGATGGCCGAAGGACACCTTGCTGGAGAGCATGGGGAGTGGGAATGAGAGGGGCTGTCTTAATGTTTTTGTATAATCCTTTTCTTTCTAAATGTTTCTCTAATTACTATTTTTTTTAAAAGAAAAAATGAACAATTATCAATTTTCAGTGACTAGCGAGTTTATATTATAATCTTTAAAAATGCACATACAGAGGCAGTTTGGTGTTGTGGATAAGGCATCAGACTAGAAATCTGGAGACCATGAGCTCATAACTCTATCTCAGTTAACTTTGAGCCTAGTTCTTCTTTCTCAACCTCAGGAAGAAGATAAATAGCAATTGCCAGGGAACCAAAAATGGGGCAATTGCCAGGAGCCAAAAATGACTTGAAGGCAAAACTTGTAGGCATGTATCTGACAAAGCAGTATATTTTATTGCTCCTATAAATATGGAATATGAACAGATTTTAACACATTGTTATTACTTGTACTTGCAATTTACTGATGTATTGTGGTGCACCAGGTTTTTTTGAGGTGTTTTTTTTTTTACACAGCATGTCTGAAATTAGAGTGAACATTGCTTTGTGTGGCTTACGTTGTTAGCTTTAGGATTCAAAGTTTTCTTCCATCAGGTTTCAGAAGGTAAAATTGAAATCTTAGCAACACTGAAGTCTATTTTAATGGCACTCAGTACAACAATACTGTAAATTCTTTGAAAATGAAAACTGTAATGAAAAAGGTGTTTGAATGGGAATTTTCTGCTCCTTTGATTTGTTTCAATTAACTTGTTATATTTGATCTAGACTTTCCAATTAAAGACAGAGATAGCAAGGCAAGGACAAGGACTATACTGAAATACCTCTTACTTAGCCAATTAAAATAGACAAGACAAGCTTTCAAAAATGTTATTGAAAAAGTGGATTGAAGCAGAAAGTGAAAAGAAAATAAATAGGTAGAGATTAACAATGTGAACAAAATGATGTTTTTTAATGTGATTGTTATCAAAAAAACATTGGTCATCCCAACTTGCTGCTTAAATTGACCCATAAATATCAACAAGATAGGAGAAATAATTACTGCAAAAATTTCATCAGATTCTGTTACATAACCTGATTCATAATTCTGATTACAAAATGCTATTTTCATATGTAAGGGTATATATTTCTTCTCAGTAATAACTCAACTGAGAATTCTTATTCATATTCTACTAGCAAATTTCTTTCACAAAAACTGTGGATTGGTTCATGTGCCAGTTTCTGTAGTAGATGTGGTATTCTTCCAAATGTGTATGTCATTTTTAAAGTTATTATATTTTGTTTTAAAGTGTGGATATTTATATATTATGAGAATGTAATCACCTTTTGAGGAATCGAATGCTTTTTATGGGGGTAAAATTTCATCTAAAACCTAATGCAGTTCTTGCTTTAGTGTCTCATTCCAATATTCAAGCTATATTACATATAATGTTTCTTTGAATTATATATGACTCAATTTTTCAATTACTTTTCAACAACAACCATAAGTTTACATAAGTTGACAAACTCTCATTCTCAAGGTCATTTATTTTCCTGTGTAAAAATGCCATATAAAAATTTCTTGTTAAATGATTCTCCAACCTGAAATAGTTTTGCATAATGATTCCAAATGATTCTATGGCCCCCTCAAATGATACAAGCAGTAATATTTATTGTGAAAGAAAAGGATATTATGAAAAACTCAAGGAGTAATCTTAACTGTATTTTATTTATTCAAATAGAATTACTTGTAGTTTTGGACCTAACCTGTCTTGTTTTTTGGAAGGAAGCCTTTGGCATAACAAAGTTGTCCCTTGTTCTAAAAGGGTAAAAATAACAAAGAAAAATAATAAGGGAAAATTTACTCTCCAAATCATGTCAGTGAAATGCATCTAGAATAAGTGCTGTTGAAATTAAGCTTCTAAGGCTTACTTAACACTGCAATCTACTCTATATGCAACACAAAGAAATTTGATGACCTAATGTTATTTGACTATTCTTTCAGAAGAGTCTAATTCTGTTTCAAGAAAGGCTTGAAAAGAGCCTTTTTTTATAACTTTATCTGGAATTCAGATAAAAGTACACTTAGCAGTTAAATGTTTCCACTATTATAAGGCATTGATGGTATGTTAATCCTTTACATATTCCTGGTATTCCAAATTGTAGCCCTCCCACAATGCCAGTTCTGCAGAGGATGGATAGACTTACTCATTCAGAAAGTAATCAATCATTAATAATAAATCAAACATAAATTATTAAAGAGTGATGCTAATGAAATACACACTAAAAGCCTACTCTTAATCTAAAGCATCCTAATAATACAAGTGACAAGTATACAAAATAATATAGTACTAGTGTATTAGATAGACTGAAAGGAAAGTGGAAAGGCCAAACAGGGAGCGAGACTGGGAAAAAGAGGGAACAATAGGGAAATCACAATCAATGGGAAATTAATTGAATCCAAGGAGGATGGAAAACAAGTTCAAAGAAAGGTGAGGGAAACAACATATAGACTTTAAACCTGAGATATTTATATTGGGAATTATACCGGAAATATACCATAAAACATTGAAATATTTGATTGTAAATGATTTAACAGCGGCTAAAATTGTATTTGCTAAGAATTGGAAAAATGAAAAAATACCTATGCAGGAGGAAATTATTAAGAAAATCATGGACTGTGCCAAAATGAGGAAATTAACATTTGGAATTAGAGAACAAGAAGATAAACAATTTTATATGATATGGGATTTATTTTATCAATGGTTAGATAAAAAGACATGGTAAAGAAATAGATTTGTAAGTTAAAAGTTAAAAAATTGATATAGAATACAATATAAAATATATAACCATTGGATGAATGTATAAGATTAAACCATAATAAAATTTAGAATATCTCGTATAAAATGATGGAAAAATCATTTAGTCAAATGAATGTTTAATAATTGATATTACATAAGCACAACTAGATTGATAAGGTGAGAATTTATATAACTTGTGCATAATGGTAAAAAAAAGGATAGCACAAAAGATTGTAACCAACTGACACATTATATGTATATAATTGAAAGAGGGTTTTATGCTTTTATGTTTTGTTTGTATGTTTGTTGTAAAAAATAAAAACTTTTTTTCACAAAAAGAAAGGTGAGGGAAATAGGATTTCAAAAGGTGATTCTTTTTAGCACAACAGTAACTAGATATGAAGAAACTAGAACAATAAAAATAGAAACCAAAAACACTGCAAGGCTTCTTCTCAAGGCAACAAAATGTGAAGTTCAGAGCAACACTGAAACTAGAAGCTGCTTGCTAAGCAAAAGAAGGCGAGGTTTAAATATGTATCATTAATGTTTCCCATCACTGGAAATAAAACAGGTTCAAATGACATTCACCCACACACTTTGCATAGTCACAGCTTATGAGGGAGGGAGGGAGGGAGGGAGGGAGGGAGGAAGGATGGTGGTACAATGGTTAGAGTACAGTACTGTAGGCTACCTCTGCTGACTGCCAGTTGCCTATAGTTTGGCAGTGCAAATCTCACTAGACTCAAGGTTGACTCAGCCTTCCAGCCTTTCGAGATAAAATGAGTAAAATGAGGAACCAAATAGTTGGGGGCAATATGCTGGCTCTGTAAAGCGCTTAGAAAGGGCTGAAAAGTGCTGTGAAGCAATATATAATTCTAAGTGCTATTGCTATTGCTAGTCTCAATTTTTATGAAGGTATCTGCCCTGAGCCAGAAATATTGCTAATCCAACTATGTCTACCTGAAAAAAATAGGAGAAAAAAAAAAAAAAAGACAAGCACTAACAAAGCAGGATCCCAAAGAGACAAAAGGGGGAAGGAATGTTGGGCTTGATGAATGGTTTTCCTTTGCAGGTTGGGCAGTTTAGTATACGGATAGAGAAAACCAAGAAATAGCAGGAATGTAACTTTGAAATTTGTAAAATCATCCTGGGAGATGGTAATAAAAATCAATTTATATATGTATATATATGTAGAAGTCACAAAAAGAAATCACAAACTTAATTCAAAGGATATGTGCTTTTACAAAGTGCCATGTATTTACCTTCACAGTGTATGAAGGCTGCAACCTATTTTTGCTTTATAGGACATTTAATGTAAAAGATACTTTTGACAGTGCTTTGAACATCTGGAATATTTTTTTTTACTTTGTAAGCATTGTTTATTTCAGTATAATTTAACTCTAGAAACTCTTTGTGAAGCCAAATGCATTTAAGGAAATAAAAAACCTATTCAACAATTTATGGCAAATATTTCTCATAGCCTTACTGTCCATAGTTATTCTCCAAGCTTTATATAACTTGAAACATAATTAATTCCATTTCCTTTGTTAGCTTCCTGACACTGAAAAATTCATTAAATTGGGGTTTTATTGCAAATGACAGCATTTGCAATAAATGATAGCATATACATCAACTATGTGTTTATGCAATTAGATAAATTGATACAATATATTTATATTTAACATACATTTGTATTTTTAAAAAACAACCAATAAAATTTGGACTTGCACCTTGATCTATTCAGATTTTTCTCTCTTTTTTTCCATTCTTCCATTCTAATGTGAGTATTAAACCAATAAAAAGTATATTTTAAGAAAAACTTCAATTTAAGGGATCATTTGGATGGAAGGAATGGTTCATTAAATCCAAATGTCTATTAAAATCAAATTTAGTCAGTATGCATAAATGTGTACCTTTTGTGTAACCATAAAATTGCTATAAATGGAAACAATAATAGCAAAATCTCAATTTAAACATCTGGGGCCTTCCAATGGATAGAATTGGCTTTGGAAAAAATAACAGCAGGTATTATTTTCCAGTGTTTGGGATTAACTGTGCTAGCATATACAACTGTACTAAAATCTTCTTGTTCCATAATTTTAAAATTCTGAATAAATGTTAGATATAGATCAAAATATCTATGTATTAATTTTAAAGGGTGGTTTGTTTGTTTTAAACTGGTCTTGAACATTAATCTAAGTTGCAATCATCTTTTTAGTTCTCTTCAAGTTCCCATGAAAACTTCTGTTTTGATAACATCATCGGCTTGATACAAGGATTAATGTTCCAATGTTGCAGCTTAACTATCGTTCCTGAGAATACCAAAAATTTGCAATTCAGCTGCTTGTTATAACTGGAGGAGATTACAGAAGTATTTTTAAATCTTAAAGTGCAGTCTTACATTACTCTGTGGATTACAGTGTTTATCTATTTGAGTATATAAACACACATTGTTAAAGGAAAATCAATACATTTCTGCAATGTCTAGCAACCATGCACATTAGAACTCTAGCTTGCATTGAATATGTGCCATTGTAAAAAAGAATATTTTTAAAAAATTAGGATATTGTCATTTAAAATTTCCTAATACAAAGCTTCTTTCAATTTCAGATAACCTATTTTACCTGATGGGAATTTTCTGTTTATCATCTATCTGCTGTACCTTTTAGAAAAGAAATTCTATGGAGTGACCCTGTAAGTTGCCCAGGTAGTGCATGAAATGTAAGATAATCTTGAATGATAAATGATGTATGATATATGAAATACATTCTGTCAATATATCTTGTCATTTGAGAAAGTATTTTTCATATAGACAATCAAGTACAGGAACTTGAACCCTTAAAAGCACACAGTTTGTTATAAATCTTCCACATAAAGTTGTTTGGATACATTCTGAGTTGCACTCTAACTGTATAGGTCCTATAAAGGTGCATAAAATAATCTGGGAAGATTTTTTTTTCATTATGAGAGGGAATTATGCCAAATGCTTTGAAAGAGGTGATGGGTCTTTTTCTCAGAGGCCAGTAATGGACCTAACAGAATTGGACAATTTTCACAGAAGGGTTTGATTTGCAGCTCCAGAAGGTCCTGAAGGAAGCAGATTATCTTGACCATTTTCAATCAGAATTCAGAGCTACTTATAGCCTTGAGATGACATTGATCATATTTGTCGATGACCTCAAAATGGAGATGGAACATTCATCCAAGCCCTTCTTGATCTCTCAGAGGCTTTTGATGTCATTTATCACGAAATCATTTTAGATTGTCTCAAAAGATTGGGAGTGGGAGGCGCAGTATTGCAGTAGTTCTCTTTCTTTCTCTAGAGCTGTTTCCAGTTGGTGAGGTTAGTGGTAAAAAGCTTGGAGCAAGGCCCATGCTTTGTAGAATTTATCCAGGTTCTACACTTTCCCGGGTTGAATGCTTTTCTACGCATTAACATGAAACTACAGGGAGATAAACTGTTGACAGTGGGTGAGGTATGCAGTAATGATACCCAACTATGCATCATTGTCCCAAGTCAACCAAGGTTCTTTATGGTTCTTTCCTTTTGGCTGAATACTATGAATGGGGAAGATCAGTTTTTAGCTCAAGCCTAAAAAGACTGAGAGGCTGTGGGGTTTAAGGTTCCCTGGATCCAAAGACTCTGTGTGTGTGTGTGTGTGTGTGTTTAGGATATTATTTTTGCAAACTGTATTGCTGTTTTTGACTTTAATCCTCTGTTTACCACCTAGAGTCACTCCTATATATGGCAGATATATAAATTGTTTAAATAAGTTGTTCAGGATAGAATGTATGATGGTATGATTCATTCGCTGGCTGATGAAAACAATACAGATGGTAGTATGAAAGATTATTATTTTTTTCCATTTGCCCAATCTCTGTTTTAAATACTAATAAGGCCAACATAGAACACCAATATGTTGCACAACATATGACTTTAATGGAAGGTTTTTATGACTAATATATAATTCCATCTTGAGAATGGACAGAAAGTAAGATTGTCTTCATTTTCTTGTCTAAACTCAAGTACTGTATACCACTTATTGTATATTAGAAATTCCTTTGTTTTAACTGCATGATTTAACTTTAGTAACTCTTTGAATTTATTTATTTGTACCCCACTTTTATTATTTTCACAAAGAATTCGAGACTGCAAACATATCCAACACAGCTTCTACTTTCCCCACAACAATCCTACTAGGTGAGTTGGGCTGAGACAAAATGGCTGACCCAAGGCCTTCATGATTAAAGTGACTTAATCACTAAAGCAAACTGAGCATTATTGGGCAGAGGAGGTTAAAAGAGGGAGATGGTATACAATCATTATTTATTTATTAAATGTATATGTCACTGCAGTGACCCTGGATTGTTATTATGTATCTTGTAGCAACAGTTAGATAAATAGATAGATGGGGGGGGGCGGTATGTATGTTTGAGGGAAGATATAACTGAAAAAGACAAAGTGGAATAAGGATCATAATAATGTTAAAACTAGTAATTCATAAAGTATTTTTGATAATATTACAGATGCCTGTAGCATTTATCACACTAAAAATATAAGAAAAATATATTGTTCCAGCAGAACCTCTTGATAAACTATTCTTCAGCAGTTTTGAAGTGCACTCTCCTTTTTTAGTTCTATTGCTTAAGAATAACCATCTTTTGGTTGTGACAATGTGGGAGTTTGAAATAGTCTTTGTTGAACAATGCATTTCAAAGGTCTAATCTCTATCCATTGGCTGGTGGCTCATTGGTTCTATGTAGAATACAAATTCATAGGAAAGAGGTTCCTGGTTTCTTGTATGAGAGCTCCTGAAATCCATCTTCTCAGAATGCTTGCTCCTATGATCCTGAGGAGGACATTCAGAGGGTCTGAGCTGATTCACAAGGCATAAATTACCTAAAAATTGAACATTTAAAAAGCCCAAAGGACTCATTGTATTCCTTAAAGCCCTTTTTAAATTCCTAAAATTGTCCATTTTCCCCTTGTAAAAAACATTTTATGTGTCAAGATGGCTTAACCGAAGTGATATGAATATATATGTTTTAATCTTGGCACTTACATTAGAATTACTTTTTGCCAATAAGCAGTAACTAAAATGTGAGTAGTCACTCTATGAAAACCTTCTAGATTAACCTGCTGTTCATCCAGATGTTTGCAATTCTTCCCTCTTGTAGTAAATGATCAACTGAGAGCTACATATGGTACCTCTTAACATAAGAGAATTATATATGATGAGAACATCAGAGTTCAAGTATGCTTTCTAGATACCACATTGTATGCCTTGCTTTTATTGTACGGATGAGTAAATATTCTTTAAAAATAATAGAACAATAGAACAGGCAATTCCTGTTTTATATATTTACTTATATACCTTTTTTTTCCTCTAGAAAATTGAGACTCTATCTATCTATCTATCTATCTATCTATCTATCTATCTATCTATCTATCTATCTATCTATCTACCAGTACCTATTCCAATGTAGATACCTATACTGATATAGATGATATAGATATATACTGTATGTCTCCCTTAATTTTTCCCTTCACCAACAATTGTGTCTGATAAAGTGGATAGAGGAAGATAAATAGACTCAGTCATACAGTGAGCTCTGGGCTAAGTGGAGACTTGAAAATAAATCTTTCCAGTCAATGACTAACCTGTTATTTATTTCATTGCACTGACTAGAAATTTGTGAAATCAAGGTGCTTCCACTACCATTAAGTTCTTGATTATATCACAGTTTCCATTTGTGCTCAAATGAATTGATCAATGGTCCCTTCCTTCTCAAATCAAAACAATTGGGGCATGCCAAGAAATTAAATGTGGAATTAAGATATGATTTCCTGTACCCAATATAATCATTTTTTTTTTATGAAAACCAAGTTATTGCTTTTTGCACTGTGATTGGCTTTGCATTTTGTTTGCCTTTTTAAAAAACAGTTCATAGATAAACCACACAAACTCTTCATTAAACATTGGATTACCACATCTGGGCTGCATAAGTTCAGTTTGTCACATGGTGACAAAGAATGCAGAATATTCTAACTCTTTGATGCCATCTAGTAGTTGCCAGGATTGCTGCAACCCAAATACAATAATCCAAATTAAATGCCATTAAAAGCCAAATTAAATGGCTTTCTTTTGAGTTTGTGTGTACTGTGATTTAATGTTTGTAGATGATATCCATGATCATTAGTTACTGTTTGGCAGAGGAGCAGGGGTGGGATTCAAAATTTTTAACAACTGGTTCTGTGGGCACGGCTTAATTGGTGGGTATGGCTTGGTGGTCATGTGACTGGGTGGACATGTCTTGGTCATTGCTGGGTGTGGCCAACTCAGTATCACTCACATTGAGGCATGCATCTCCTTGCCTGGCCTCTCATGACTGTGGGGATGCTGCAGCAGTCGTAAGTGGGAAAAATGGTCATAAGTCACTTTTTTCAGTGCCATTGTAACTTTGAATGGTCACTCCACACAAACAAAGTACCAGCAAAGGAGGAGAAAAAAACTCCAGAGACATTCCTGAGACAGGAAGTCTAGTCCTGCCAAGAATGTAACAAGGGTTAAGGGTGATAATAAGGGTGATACTGAGTTGGCCACGCCCAGCCAATAACATGACCAAGACACGTCCACCCAGTCACATGACCACCAAGCCATACCCACCAACTAAGAGGCAGTTACTGTACGCAACACCAGAATGTTTCCTTCCTGTCTTCCTCACAGGATTAGGCCAGTAATTTCTTCTAACAACCGGTTCGCCCAAACTGCTTAGAATGTTAACAACCGGTTCTAGTGAATTGGTGTGAACTGGTAGAATCCCACCCCTGCAGAGGAGTATAGCTAGATAGAATTAATAAGTGTATCAGCCTATCTACAGTACCCTAGCAGGATCACACAGCAAAGGCAGCCTTTGTTTAAAGACTTAGAGCTTGTTTTAAAAATAAATATGAAGAGTTCTATTTCCAAGTAAATAGTGATGATTTTTCCTTCAAAAACGTAGGAGCAATATTTTCTTCTTGGAGTCAAATATCCTTTTACTCAGGATGAATTGTTCACAATGATAATTATCCTCTGATTATTACACATGACCACAAGAAAAGCAGCCAGTGTCATAATATAACTAGTGAATAGCTGAATATTTGAAATTGTCATGAGATGTTCATTCTACTCCCTGGCTATGCTTTTTATTTATGCTTTAGCTAAGTGTTTTAAAATTTAGCAACCAGCAACAAAGCACGTTTGTTTGCTTGCTTGCAATAAGGCGTAAGGGTCAGCTCCATCAGGTACACAGGTTACTTAATTGAAAGGCCATAATAATAAAATCTTGTGAGTCTGACTGTTCTGTCCCTTACCCTTTCTTATACCATGTGAATTAGGAAGCAGTCTGTCTGAACTTTAACTAAGTGTTCGCTCTCCAGGCACAAGTAACCAGGCTAAAATTACCTTACTTTGGAAATGTTACATAAAGATCCAATTCCCTGTTAAAAAAAAAAAGTCTTAATGCTGAGAAAGGTGAAAGAAAAAAGAAGAGATGACCAACAGCAAAGTGGATGGACTCAGTTTACAGTAGTGATCAGTGCACCGTTGGGAGACTTGAAAGACCTGCTTAGGGATAGATCACCATAAAGAAACTCTATGTGGTCACTAGGAGTTGAAAATGACTTGTTAGCACATAATCAATCATCCAATCAATCAATCTCTCTGAACTACTCCTACAGCTTTCTGTTTGTTTTGGATTTAAACCATATTTTTCTGCTTTTCACTTTGGTAATGTATCTGAGTCATCTCTTATTTCTTACAGTAAGTGAGAATTTGCTTCTTCTGAAATCATTATTGTTGGGGGCAGGGGTGGGATTCTACCGGTTCTCACCTGTTCACTAGAACTGTTGTTAACTATCTAAGCAGTTTGGAGAACCATTTGTTGGAAGAAATCTCCTTTTGGTTTTTTCCCCACTTTACAGGGCTAATCCTATAAGGAAGGCAGGAAGGAAACATTCTGGTGTTGTTTCTAGTGTAATCTTTATTGCCCTGCTTACAGAAACTGCCCCTATGTTAACCCTTACTACATTCTTGGCAGTACGCCTAGACTTTCTATCTCCAGAGCTTCTGGGACTTGACTTTCTTAAAGAGGAAGAGTTGTTTTAAACATTTTACATTGCTATTGGGAGGAAATACTCCCCTGTTGGAGTTCTTCCAGCCAGGATCAGCCCTTTGAAGAATAGTTGAAAAATTAATAATTAAGGCAGAGCTGCCAGAAAGAAGCTTTTAATGACAAGGAATCAAGATGAGTGACATTCAGCAAGGCTTCTTGGCTAGCTAGAAAGATTGACATTCAAATGTGAGTTTACATACCCTTTCTGAGTTTTGGTCTAAAACTGGTTTTTGGTGAAGTTTAATTCTGTGCTTGGTGATGTTTAATCCTGTGTTTATTGTTGGGGTAATTTTCCCTATTCAGCTTTATTTGGGAGGAAAAAGTTTAATCTCTGTTTCTGAAAAGAAACTGGAATGAGAAATCTGGCTAGTTCCTGAGTCTATTTGTTCTGGTAATTGGTTTAACAAGCAACAGTTACTGTTGTGATTTAAATTTTTTCCTGCCTCATGTTTTCTTTTTCTATCAGGGGAGGGAATCTTCCTTCCCTGCTTTAGTAGTTCCTGGCACTGTCCTTTTGGGTGTACTTCCAAGAGGCAGGATGCAAGCTTGGCACTGACTTTTTTTACTGCCTTTCTTGGGGGCATGTGATCTTTTCTTAAATCTGGATGATTTCCTTAGGATATCTTGTGAGGTGAGTGAGACCAGCTGGTATCTTTAAGTAATGCAAATGGATCTAAGGATTGCTTCTCCTGAGTGTGCTCTTTCTGGAGAGCTTAAATGACCTCTCTGCCAAAGGGTTTCACTTTATGAGCAAGAGTTGGCTGCTGACAATTATCATTGCATTTTAACTATTTTAATTCCTCAAGGTGCTCTGGCACCCTGCCTGATTTGTAACTATAGCTTGCAGGTATTTTTAATCTAATGATTAGTATTTAGGGCAGCTTTTTGCAAGCAAAGAAGCTTTTTGTATTTTTGTACAGGTAATCCTTGACTTACAACAGTTCATTTAGTGAACATTCAAAGTTACAATGGCACTGAAAAAAATGACTTATGACTGTTTTTCACACTTATGACCGTTTCAGCATCCCTATGGTCATGAGAGGCCAGGTGAGGAGAAGTGTTCCTTGACATGAGCAATGTTGAGTTGGCCACGCCCATGCAGTCACATGACCACCAAGCTACACCCATCAACTAAGCCACACCCACAGAACTAGTTGTTAAAAATTTTGAATCCCACCCCTGGTTTTGGGGGTATAGAAGAACTGGGTTTTTAAATGTCTGCTCTAATGGGCCTACTCTTATTAAACCTGCTGCTAGAGAAAAAATTACAAATAAATTCTTGCTTTCTAGAATTGATGAGCAATGTAATGTGTGTCCTATGATAACTAGCCAGCTATTTCAATGGCTCCTGCGCCTTATTTCTGATTCCTCCCAAATTTATGTACAGCAATTTGAGAGGAAAGGAAAAATCTTACTTTATTTCCATAATTAATGGCTGTATTTCCATAATTCAATGGCTGTGTTAATTTTTCACAAGGCAATAGTGTTGGAATATTTTAACTATATTGCTTGTCAACAATCACATTGAATTTTATGCACTCCAGGTTACTTTTTTCACCAAAAGATCAAGAGTCTGTGGGAGACAAATTATGTAAGGGACTTGGGCCTTTGTCCAAATGGCTGTCTCTCAGTAGGAATGTCCAAAGACTGTATAGAACAGAAACCAAATTTTCTACAGGGGAAGAAGCTTGCCAAGAAAAGTTTAGGTTTGAAAATGGGCTGAATCCAGCTGGTTGCCATAGAAAAAAAAATAAGAATATTTTCCCTGTGGTGAATGGCAGCTGGAAATTGCTCAAGACGCTGATAACTCATCCATGGTCACCAGGACATGGGATGAGAATTCCATGAAGCTCACTTCCTAGTGTGTACAAACATTCAAACATACCCATGCAACAAGGGGAGCTAGCAGAAACATAAAGGGGGATGAAATATGTTATTTTGTTACACAGAACAAAGCACACCTCTTCTATGGCTTCTGGTAGTAAAAGCTTTGAAACAATTTTGAATGCTTATGCATGTTTTCCTGACCTTGAACCACTTTCTTATAGAAAAAGCTGTTAATATCCTTGTTTAGTACCTTGTCTTCATTGCACTACATCAGTGTCCTTATTTCTTAGGAAGAAATTTGCCATTGTATTGATAATTTTTTTAAATTTCATTCACTTTTTGCATGCTCTATTCTACTAGATTTAAGTGCTGTTAAAACAGTCAACAGATTTCAGCAAATAGTCTGATATATATCATGCAGCTATGCTGTTTAGGGGTATTGCAAATTAGATAGCTAAATGGACATTAGTTCTGCCAAGTCTCAACCACAGTGATTTCTAGTTCCCACATCACTAAAAAGGATGAAGATTGGAGCCAGTACCAGATTTTGCAAACACTTTAATTGGGCTATTTCTGACTCCCAAAGTATCAATGCTGCTATGCATACAGTTCCCTTCTGATTTAATGTCCATATCAGCTTGTTGCATGAAGGAGGAAGAGAATCATTCTGCCAATCAACAGATTAAGACTGTGCTGTATTTAAATGAATCTGGTATTGGAGAACTAAGTTCCATTCTGCCTGGAATTTTATGCTTTTGATTTGAAGATCCTCTCTTTAATTTTGATAAGAGTTGGCAGAACCTGCTTGGGAATAAAAAGTTGTCATGTGGCCAAAGAAACATAGTTCAAAGAAAATGAGGAGTCTAGAATTTGAAGATATTTTAAGCCACAGACCTATGAAGATGTTATCAAAGTAGTCATATAAACCACAGGAGCATATTTGAGGCCTGAAGCCTGAATATATCACTGTGGATACTCTTTAAAAAAAAAGTAAAAGCAGTCTCAGTCAGATTATATTGGATTCATGATGCTGCAATGTAGCTTGCATTTAACTAGCAGTTCACAGTTAAATTCTAACTAGCGGTTAGAACTTAACATGATGTATGTATGTAGCAATTGTGGTAATCAGCAAATCATGTGGAATATGAGGTGTATCTTCAGATCTCATGGTGAAGATTTTCATTTCCTTTCAACTGCCTGATCACAATTTAGCCAAATATTGTGATATTGTGATACTTTTGGTGAATGTAATGGATTCCCCCTCACTTTTCTAACCATTTCAAATCCTTGATGTATTCTTTTACCACTTTGGCCAATGTTATTTGGCCTTGCACAACGTTTCATTACCACAGTGTGACAAAAATGTTTTTTTAAATGTTTCTATGCATATAGTTTGACATCTTGTTCTCAGACAAGAGCATTTGGAATGAGCATATGCGGTATCTGCCATCCCGCATCTGATGGGCGGCTCATGAAAGGGAGCGAAGGGAAGAGAAACGACAGGAAGCGAAGTTTCCTCTTGATGAGCGCGCCCCGAATGTCTTGGCACACACTCTTTTATTGTGCTTTTTTACAAGAAAATGATTTAATTAAAAAGTTCAAGTCAAACATGTTAATCTCATCAAGAGGTGCATGTTTACAAAGCTGCATACCGGACAGATTAATTACAAAGTGGATAAGCTTATTTAACAAACGTCTATCTCCTTGTCTCTTGTACGTGCCTTGCAAAGGTCACTGAAGAGACAGAAGTTAATGATTACACGTGAATGATACAATGTTGCAAATGCTTGAATGATACATAGTTGCAATGATACATAATTGCAATCACATGAATGATACATAGTTACAACATCTCCTCTGTTTTTATTATTTATGACGAGTCTTCTTCCTCGTCCAAGAAGACAGGAACCATTTTTCTGAAATGTTCGCCGTCCCCGTCATCTAGGCAAGAGTGCGACCCATCAGCTTCAGGGTTGTCCAAGGAGCGGTAACTCAGCAATGACATTTTTTCGTCCGGTGTTGAGGATATAACATGAGCTTGCAATAGCACATTAACATCAGCAAAGGATAATTAATTTTTTAAAAAATTGTAATATTCTATTAAAACAATAAAGTCCTATAATACAAATCAATATAGTGATTATTAACGATCCTGCCAATGCAGTTAAAAAGGTTGTAAGCCATGGCGAAATAGAAAACGAACCCCCCCCCCTGCTATTAGCATAAAGACAACATTCTTTTTTAAGCATAGCACACAATCCCCCTTGTTTTTTAAAAAAATAACGATCTAAATCTTTACGATTTTGCAAGAGAGGGAGTGTTCCATGGATACCTGTAGGGATATAAAATCATCAGAGTTATACACACAAGCCATACTTGAATGCAAAATGATTTGGATTTAACAATTTCATCCCCGTGGATACATGCCATGAAACCATTGTAACAAGTCCAAACAAAATTATTGCCAGAGATAAAATACATTCCTTTCAGGCGTGATGTTAAAGTTCCTCCTGCAGTGGTGTGGATTGCAGGATATCCCCTGGTTGTGTGGGTGCGTCTGCCAAATCGAATTGAAGTGGTGGGTAGAAGTTTTCTATGCAAGAAAAATTGGTTGTAGAACTTAAACGAACTTTTTGAAAGTCAGTTATAGTCCAGGCAATATTATCTCTTCTATGAGGCTTCTGCGGATCGTCATGGACAGTTCTTTTGAAGCGTCGTTTGTTGACAGGATCAGAGTTCGGATATATAAAAACATGACAAGCAGAAAAGAGGGCTATGGAGAAGTTAGTTGTAGAACATTTACGAGATGAGGAGGGAATTTAATTAGTAGAAAAAGGATAATAATTACAATAATGACAATAAAGATTAATTTGGTAATTCATCAAGGATGTTAGTTGGGGTGGGGAAACCCATGATACAATATAAGGACATTTAGGTCCCTCTAATTTTAGATTGAATAGAGGAAAAGATTTTAAGGTTCCTTTCCATAGGAAGAGTAAAGAAAGAACAAAAGAGCGAGTATCCTAAGAGTATCCTACTTTAAGTACGATACGAATAAGGTAGAAATTGCAAAGAAGATATAGGCAAGAATATCAGGAAGAGTTTTAAGATACAGATGTAGCAGAGGAATTCCCATGATAGGGTCTTACTGCCCGACCAGGGATCCAACAAGTGGTTTTGTCTGGCAGTAAGATCGCAGCGTAGCCTCGTCCCCAAGTGAGAAGCTCAGCGGGACCCTGCCAGGCAGGATCTGGCAATCTGCGATAATATACCAGAGGTCTGTTAGGCGGGGGTGAGGGGGAGGAAAAATGACGCGAAGCAGCAGAAGTGGGAGGAATGCCAGTCAGATTAAGAAAGTTTAAAGTGTAAAGACAAATATTAAGAGAATTTTGCAATGCTGGGAGGTTCGGGGTTTTTCCCCGCAACGAATATCGATCAAGAGCACTTTTCAGAGACAAGTTCACTCGTTCCACAATAGCCTGCCCCTGGCTGTTGTAGGGAATCCCAAACTTGTGAGTTACATCCCATCTGTTACAGAAGTCCTGAAAAGCAGAACTTGTATAGGCAGGTCCATTGTCTGTTTTTATTTCTTTTGGACGTCCCAGCGAGGCAAAGGTACGAATTGAATGATTGATGACATGTTTTACAGTTTCTCCCCTTTGAGGAGTAGCCAGAATAAACCTTGAATATGTATCTATTGAAACGTGCAAATATTTCCAAGGGGCAAAAGGTGGATACTGAGTTACATCCATTTGCTAAATTTCACAAGCTTTTAATCCTCTAGGATTTACTCCTATGGGAATGGAATGTCCTTGCTTACTACATGTGGGGCATTGTTGAATAATGGCAGCAGCTTCTGCCTGAGTTAGAGAAAATTGTTTTTGTAATGCTTTTTTATTTTGGTGAAAATAATCATGGCTTTCGGCTGCTGTCAGATTAAAAATTGATTTACCGGATGCAGCTGCTGCAGCTGCGTCTACCACCTTGTTTCCCTCCTATAATATACCAGGAAGAGGTTGATGGCTCCTGATATGTGCTACAAAAAATGGATGTGTGCGGTTGTTGATACATTGCTGTAGAGGAAGCAATAACTTTAACAAAGAAACAGATATGCTAGGAGATAAATAGGCTTGATATATATTTTTTCAAAATCTGAGAAACGTATAAGGAATCTGCTATTAAATTAAAAGGAGCTTTTTGAAACTGTTGAAACACAATAAGAGATGCAGCAAGTTCTGCCTGTTGAGCAGAAGATTGCGGAGGGGTAATTTTAGTTTTCCACTCTCCCTCCTGGTACCATGCACAAGCACCATACATTTTCCCCCCATCTGCATAAAGCGTAGGTGCATCTACTAATGGAGATATTGAGAGGGGGGAATGCCATTCAAAAGGGAGAGTTTTAAGAAAAGTGAACCGTGGGTCAGCTGGTAAATGGCAAGAAATTTGCCCTGGCCACTCTTCTAAAGCGTATTGTAGTTCTTCTGAATTACACCATAGCATTTCCCACGTAGTCAATGAACAAGGAGTGAATATTAAAACAGGCTCATATCCCATAAGTTGTTTACATCTTTGTCGACCTTTAAAGATCAACTGGGAATATGCAGAGGCTTTACTAGTAATTGTGGTCCGTGGGTGTGAGACAAATGCAGCCATTCTAAAATCAAAACCTGTGTCTGATGAAATTGCATAATGACAGCTGTGGGTCTCTGAACAGTATTTAATAAAGCAATTGATAAAGGACAATTTTCTATAGCTCGATCCACCCATCTAGTAGCCAGTAAATGGGAAATGTCTTTTAATGCCTGCAACTGCTCTTTATTTAGAATGATAACATCGGACGGGGCTTTACCTTGCGTGAGAGCATTAAAGAGAGGAGCTAATGTAGCTGTAGTCAAACCCAAATAAGGACGTGCCCAATTTAAGGTTCCCAGGAACTGTTGTAAAATCACAAGTGTTGGTTTTGGGGGAAGTGTTGGGAGGGGAAGGGAAGGAACAGCAGCTGAAGCAAGTAACTTGTGTCCTAAACAGGAAAAGGGAGGTTTGGATTGTATTTTTTCTGGGGCTATAATGAGCCCTGCTTTACCTAAAACGGAGGTCAGACACGGCAGAGTTTTTAATAACGTGCCTTTTGGACCAGGTGCAGATACCAATATATCATCCATGTAATGATAGATTAAAAAATGAGGATATTTGTCCCTGTATGGTTGCAAGGCTAAATCCACAAAAAATTGACACATAGTTGGACTGTTTAACATAACTTGCGGTAAGACCTTCCATTGATATCGTTTGGTAGGTCTTTGATTATTTAAAGTTGGTACTGTAAAAGCAAATAATTTTCTATCTGACTTGTGTAATGGAATGGAGAAAAAGCAGTCTTTTAAATCGATAATGACAAGATCATACTCTTGAGGAATTATGTTAGGATTTGGAAGACCACATTGCAGAGGTCCCATTGGAAGGAGGACCGAATTCACAGCCCTTAAATCCTGAAGTAGACGCCAAGCGCCGTTTTTCTTTTTGATAACAAAAACTGGGGTATTATATGGACTCAATGAGGGCTCTAGATGACCTTTATCTAATTGTTCTTGAACAAGAGAATGTAAGGCTTCAAGCTTTATAGAAGGAAGAGGCCACTGATCAATCCACACAGGGTTATTGTTAGTCAAATATAAGCGAAGCATGGTTAATGGAGGGTAAGTTGCGCATTAAACTGTGACATAAGGTCTCTTCCCCACAAATTAGTATACAGAGGAATTACAGCTGGTTTAATATAAGCAACACATTGAGACTCAGGGGAATGGGCTTTTACCCAGTTTCTGCTAATGCGAGTCTCCTGGAGTCCCCCCACTCCTCTCACCGCTGGTGCCACATCTGCAGGCCAGGTGTCCGGCCACTCAGCGGTTCGGATGACGGAAATATCCGCTCCAGTATCTAAAAGACCAAGAAAGGATCGACCATTCAATAAGAATGTTACTGTAGGTTTCGGTTGACTAATTGGTCTTTCAATTGCATAGAGTTGCTCTTGTTGTTGGTCTAAGAGCACAATAATTTTTGCCACTACATCCCCCTCATTTATAGTAACTTCTGTATTAGCTAGTACAGACAGACAGACATCAGACAATACAGTGGGGTCATGCAGAAAAGGAGAGGCAAGAATACCTTGTTCAGCTAAATCCCTTATAGGAAAGACTAGCACTGGAATATCGGGGGGCATATGAAAAGGCTGAACAGGATGTACAAAGAGAAAGTCAGCGACACCAGGGAGATAAGTAACAGTTTCATTAGCAACAAGATCGTAAGCAAAAGAAGAAAAATTGCAAGTTTCAGCAGCCTTTGTTGTGGGGCTAGCTGCCTGCCCCGTTTCTAGTTTCCCTGATTCAAAAAAGGTTTTTGAATGATTGCAGGGTTATTCTGCTGTTCATTCTTTTGGACTCTGCACTGATTAGCCTAGTGATAGCCCCTTTTACATCGAGGGCATGGCATTTTTGGGTGAGCTAACTGGTTTTTTGACATATTTGCTCCCCCACCCGGGGCTCTGCATTGTCTCTTAAAGTGACCTGGCTTGCCACAATTAAAACAATTACCCATTTTATGAGTATTTTATTGAGAAATGGGAAGAAGAGAGCCCATGTTCTGCTGCATGCCTTCAGTAATGGCTGTAGCCAGAGTTGACATGGAATGGGATGTGGTTCCTATGATTCGGCAGGCTGTAAGATAATCTGCCAAGGCAACATTTTTCTTATTAATTAATGGTTGCAAAACTTTCTGACAATCAGCGATTGCGTTTTCAAAAGCAAGTTTTAAACTTAATTCATTACAAGCCTCCTCATTATCAATTTGTCTCTCTAAGGCTTCTGTGAGACGGTTTATAAAGGAAGAAAAAGGCTCAGAAGGTCCTTGAATAATCTTAGAGAAAGATTTGGGCATGCATCCCGCATTATCAATTTTTTGAGCTGCGGCCAAAGCACAATCCTGTAATATAGGGAAAGCAGCTGCATTTGTGGCAGTCTGCTGGGCAATGGTAAGCATAGTGCCCGTACCGTTAAGCATATCTAAAGTGACATTTGCTGGCAAGCCTCTAGCGGCTGCGGCTGCGATACGTTTGTGAAATTCTGACTCCCAGACCAAAAATTGTGAAGGCATGAGGATCATGGCAAATAATGTACGCCAATCAGCATTTATCAAGTCAGCGCCTGGTTGGGTTATTGATCCTAAAAGACCCTGTACATAATGAGATTGAATACCATTTTCCTTATAAGCTGCTTTTAAATCCTTAATTATTTTATACGGCATTGGGGTATACTGAGGAGCTGGGGGATTGCCAGCTTGTATGACAGGATAAAGGGAGGCAGCTGCAAGGGTGTCCTCATCCATTTCCCCTTCATAAAAGGCTTGTTGAATGGCTTTTACAACACCCCCTCCACCTCGGGAGGGTGGTGGAGGACACAGGGGCTCTACATTTGTAGAAGTGGATTGAATGGAGGGAGGCTCCCGTAATGACTTATGATCATCGGGAGCGGAGGGTTGAAGGACAGAAAAGTTATCATAACTTGGTGGGGGAGATTCAAACACATTCCCTGCTTCTATTTGATAATGGACTTTTAAAGCCTCCATAATTTTCCTCCAAGTGACCAAAATGCCAATAGGTGCACGAGGAGGATTATGGAGATGTTCACCAATTTTTTGCCAAATGGAAATTTTTAAGGACCCTTTCTCTGGATAATTGGGACAATGTTGCCACACATAAGCCAATAATGTAGCAATAGGTTTCTTTTTTATAGGAGAGCCCTTTAAATTAGCAGAGTATTTAGAAGAAGAAGCGACTAACTCCCTCAATTCCTTCAGATGCTGCGTCTGCTGTTGAGAAAAGTTTCCACCCATACTTACGAAAAGTCGAGACCGTGTTTCAGATCCGATGAAGTGCAATTCGCTTCAGGCCTGGCGATGCACAGCTCCCATCGAGCTGATAAGATATGGGCGCGTCGCTGCGTATCCCCCTTAGGGAATCACGTCGGGGTCACCAGAATGCGGTATCTGCCATCCTGCATCTGATGGGCGGCTCATGAAAGGGAGTGAAGGGAAGAGAAACGACAGGAAGCGAAGTTTCCTCTTGATGAGCACGCCCCGAATGTCTTGGCACACGCTCTTTTATTGTGCTTTTTTACAAGAAAATGATTTAATTAAAAAGCTCAAGTCAAACATGTTAATCTCATCAGGATGTGCATGTTTACAAAGCTGCATACCGGACAGATTATTTACAAAGTGGATAAGCTTATTTAACAAACGTCTATCTCCTTGTCTCTTGTACGTGCCTTGCAAAGGTCACTGAAGAGACAGAAGTTAATGATTACACGTGAATGATACAATGTTGCAAATGCTTGACTGATACATAGTTGCAATGATACATAGTTGCAATCACATGAATGATACATAGTTACAACAAGCATAATTTGAAATGATTTAATTTTAATGTTGCCTCTGTTTCTCACATAAATTACATATTATTTTTTAGGGTAGATTGGGGTCATTATTCAAGTTTATTTTAAAAGCGGGTAAGCATAACAATGACAGAAATAGACTTTTTGAGTGCCATTCTGCTATTTGAGGTCTCTGAAGATGTCAACAGCCTGAAAGCAATACAAAATCATATAGATTCAAATATGAAACAAAGAGACTAAAGCAGTGGTCGCCCACCGGTGGTCTGCGGCCCACTGGTGGTCTGTGAGAAAATGTTGGTGGTCCGCAGAGAAATGTTACTCCCCAAAGCAGTTAATCCAGGCTGCGCAGGAACAAAAGGCTGCTTACCCACATGGCCCTCCCCTCTGGCACACTTGCCTGCTAAGTTGCTATTTTTCCTTTTTCCAACCATCAGATGTTCTGCTGTGCCAGGAGATTTAGATTAGCTAAAAAGCAGGAAATCGGTGGATTTCTTGCTTTCCAGCTAATCTTTAGATCTTTGGCTCTGCTTTTAAGATTTCTGAATGAATCTGTGATTCTGTGAGCAACTCAATCTGCCTGCCTGCTTTGCCTGATTTTGGGTAAAAGTTGCTCTTTTTTAATAAAAAAAATCATTATTTACATAAATGTTTATAATATTTACATGTAAGCCATGCCCAGCCAGTCACATGACCACCAACCCACACCCACAAATTAGGCCACGCCCACAGAATTGGTTGTTAAGAAATTTGAATTCATATTAGTGGTCCCCAGGATTTAAAATTATGAGTTTTGTGCCTCCCTGAGGTCCAAAAGGTTGGCAACTCCTGGACTAAAGGACCGATATGTTTTATAGATCCTGAAAAGTACAAATTTGAAATGAGTAGCAAACAACTATATTAAAAGAATTAGATTGGCTGTGATCATAAAATGTGCTTAACCAAGTCACTTCCAAATCTAGTATCTGCATTTGCACAAATAGCATTGAATGGGTCATTTTAAAAAGTGCAAGGCTTAAGGCATTCATTTTGTCCATTAACCCTTCCAACCTTTTTTTCTTATGCAGATAAAATTGAATTGCAGATGTTAATAGTAGTCCCCACTAATGGTTACCTTGTTAAGGCCCCAAAGTCCTCATTGGTGGATTGAAGATGGCTGTTCAAAAAGTAGAATCCACCTTTGCAGCCACAAATAGGGAGCCTGTAAGTGATTGGCTCCTATAACTCTCTGGATGAAGAAAGGATGTGAAATTGGCCAAGCTGTTCTCTTTCCAGGTGCTCCTTCCAAAGAGACCACAAGATAACAGGTTTTGTGGGGGGGGGAGACAATCAGGAGATGAGGTAATTTGCCATAATTGCTCCAGCTGCAAATAAGTCTTTTAAAGTATGCTAAGTTCACATTTCCCTTGACAGACACTTTTAGAAATTGCTTATTAATTGCTTCAAAGAAGTTAAACACATTCACAATGACAAGATTGCAACTACTGGGTGAGTGCCTTTAATCCTTAATAAAAGAAAATGAATATCTATTTTTATAATCTTTAAGAATGTAAAATAAACAGCAAACAACAAGCCAAGGTTAAGGGCTCAGAAAACAATTTCTGAGGAATATTGAATAATAAGACTTTGAAATTATTTTTAAAAACTAAATACACATTTGTGGGAAATAAAAATTATTTTTATATTGGAGGCATAATAAGGTACTGTAAATAATTTTAATAGCATTCAGAGATATTGTGGAGGAACTGCACCAAGAACTGCGGTGTGAGTTTGAATCAATTATGTTAGCTATGTTTGTCTTTTGGGGAACAGTGTGCTTCCAGAAGATGTTACAAAAAAGATATGAAACAAAATCTACATGAGAACAACATGAAAAAGACTTTGTATAAGAATTTATCATCAGATATAAAGAAAAAACAGGGTAAGGCTGTAAAAAATTAAGTTTTTTTTTAAAAAAATGGCAAAAATCTATCACCACCTATTCTTGAGACAGTTTCCTCTGGATGAACTGGATGAAGCAAAGCTGGAAATCTCCAGGAATAATCTTATACACTGAATACTTTTTTAAAAACATACTCAATTAAAGCAATGAAATAGAGATTTGAGAAAACAGTTTAATTGCTGTAATTTGCATAAAATTGAGATCTGGCTCTGAAAAACTCATATTCAGTAGTCTGTACAAAGGTTTTTGAATACACAGGTTTGCAACAGATATAGAATCACTCCAAACTAAATGCATAGCATTATTTTTTAAAAGATAACCTTTGAACAACTAAACGTTTCCAACAATTATGTCAAAATGCCACACATCTGTCACAATTATGTTTGCATCATGACATCTGAACCGATTTTGCAAGTTGCAGCATATGCACGAAGTCCTATACATATGCAGGTTCATTTGTCCCCTTTGTAGAGTTCTCACTGGTTCTTAGTCTTTCAGTTTTTATAAACCGCCCATTCACCTATCTGAATCTGTAAGGTGGGGTGAATATCAAAAACTTACTCAGAACAATGGAGCTCTTAACTTCCTCTCCTCCTGAATCTCATTCCTCCTTCTAGTTAGGGAAGACTGTGACTGGGTTTTGAGAATATATAAAGATTCCTTAGCTAGGAAGCCACTAAGAATTAATTCAGTATATCTATAAATTTATATAGATACATAATAACACCTTAACAGTATGACAGAAGTACTATAAGAACTTAAAAATGATGTATTACTATAAGACCTTCATAAAAATGATGCATTAGACATTTTATTTATTCAGATTATAGTAATGGATGACCTTTATTTAAAAAAATAAATAAATTTGATTTCTATTCTGCCCTTCAAAACATGTTGATTATAACATTTATCATCTCATTAAAGTTAATATGACTTAAGTTGGTCATGGTGACTAGTCATTTCAGCAATATTGCTTATCCCAGAATAATTTATTTGGAATACTGACCCATTATAAAGATGGCAGATTAAATTAGAATTGCTTTTTGTAACTGAAACAACTCCTATAAGCTGCCCCCAAAGGAGGGAGCGGCTGCATTTTTTTTTTAACTTGAAAAGAAATACTAGATTTGACTCCTAAGCCTATTTTTTAAAAAAATAAAGATGAATGGCACTTCTTGCCTGTAACTATTCTCCTGGCCATCCCATTCTTTCCCACCATGTTTGTTCTCTCTCCCTGTAATGATATAGTTTGCCTATTTTCCCTGTGTCCCCACATCTCCAAAACCACCACCACAGTTTCTTTCTCATTCCATTAGCTGTAAAAATAATGCAGATTTACTGCAAAAATGCTTTTTCACTTGATAGCCTTGATTCTACCAAAAGCCTCCAGAAGAAAGGTGATGGGTAGGTGGGGGAGGAAATGAATATACAAATGTATATGGCCCATTTGTGTTCCAAGTTAATAGTTGGATTTTTTTTTCTCCCATTTTATGTGCTACTTTATTCTTCTCTGTCCATGAATTCAAAACTGGATGGATAAATATATTGGGTTAACTGAGGATCAAATTAGACCAAACTACCAGTTTAGTTTTAATTATCAATCAAAGGGTTTCCCTGAAAGTCACTTTGGGAGAAGACCTGTTGTCCAAAATAAACTGGCCCCACCCCTCAACAGCTATTAGCATCACTGGTTGTGTGTTTGAGAGGAATAGTGAATAGTGTCTATATTTTTCTTCTTCCCAGCTTTCTAATTTGGAGATTTAACTATTTCATCATATTTATATTGTTTTGGCCTGGCTGTAAGTGGTTTGAGAAATAATTTCTGTTTGGATCAGAAAAAGACCAAAACCAAAACGTTTTAATATTCTCACTTGGATAACATGCAATACTTGCTAAAAATCTGCTCAAGATTTAATTGTATATATAATATGTTGAAGATTGTCACTTCTGTATCACAGCTGTCTTTTGGTGTTTAAATTCTAGACCTTTCACTCTTTTTAAAAATTTTACTTTTTGTACTAAAAATATTTCTTTGAATACCAAATACAGTATTTAAGAAGAGTAAAATGTACACAAATAAAAATTAGTGTTTCTAAATGGTTAGTTACAAAACCCACATGCCACAGGGATTTTTCCAAAAATTTCTTGCTGGTGAACAAATCTTAGGTTATCAGGTATTTCATTTAGCCTATAAGTATTTTTAGAAATACCAATAAAAATTTCAGAAATATGAGTGTCTTTTAAGGAAAGAGCCAGATAGCATCAATAGTTCATTCCAATTCTAAATTTTACCACTCTTACTTTACAAAGATACTTATGTTTCCTTCTTAGTTATAACTGATGCTAAATAGGGTACATTACAATATGGTAAAGCTACAGTTGCCTTTAGCCTAGGAAAAACACCCATCAAATTTATGAGATGTGAATTCACTATACCCTTATTCAGTGTTTTGCTTGTATAGGCATATATTTATAAATACAATGCTGGATGGAGTTAAGCAATTCTTACATGCCAATGATATTTTCCTCTTGGACAATGTGACTGCTGAGACATCATTACAATTCTGTACCAATTTGCATGATGATAGACCACATTAAACATAATGGAACTTGTATCTGAGTAGGCAGGGATGCAGTTATCCAATCCTATTCCAAAGATTCAAAATTATTCATCCTGAGATATGAGTAATACTGCTTACCAATTAGGAAGAGAGATTGGTATATTCACTTACAACAGAGGTGAGCAATTTTTTTATAGCTAGGTAATTCACTTAATAATTTGGGGAGACCCAGTGCTGCAAACGAGTATGTCATATAACAAATATGGGAGATGAAAGGATTGTCTTAGCTTTAAAAGTCATTTAGAGAGTGCCTTTTTCTGTGTTCTATCTTTTTTTTGAAAGAGTTATGCACATTTTGCGGCTCATGTTGTAATTCTGTATTTCTTCTGACCTCAATTTATAAGATACGTAATCAGATAGAGCTCTGAAATGGAAGCTCCATTTCCTGAAAACCTCCTGTCCTTATCATATAATAAACTTTTTAATGACAAATTATTCCAAAAGTTTTAATTACGATTAGAAACAATCTTTTTAGCAGAAAAATACAAAGCAGTTGTGAGGTTAATAATACTAGTCCTATATAACAATAGAAATCCTGAGTGAACAAGTGGGAGGATTTAAGTAGGCACATTTTTTTAAAAAAAATTGCTGAAATTAATTCAATTACCTAGCAGGTATTGTGGTTAAATCAAAGAAATGTTAATATGAGTAATAAGGAAAAATTAAGTACACACAGATAAATTATTAGCCAAGCCATCCAAATGGCACTGCAAGATTTAGGTTGTCCTGGTTCCAGTTTGAGGTATCACAAGGAATGCTGAAAGAGAAAAGAACCAAAAGAGGTCTCTGTCCTGTAATTAACAATATAAATGAGTCCACTGACTGTTTAAGATCCTTAAGTTTTCAAAATTATGTTCATGAAGCAAGCTGTTAATGCTTGCCTGGTTTTAAGCGTAAACATCAATATATTGATAGAATATCTTGCATTAGTTGTACAATTCCATGTCAATTCCATTGAGAATGGAAGGAAGGAGGCAAAACCCTATGGTTATCTATAGTTGTTTTAAAGTAAGAAACCGGCTTTGTACTGATCCCATTTTTCATTATGAAACGATAGTCGTATGCAATAAACCTTTTAGTACATAATAGGTAGTGATCATTTGAATTCAGCCCAAGTTACTGCTGATGAATTATTAGAATCCCTTAAACTCTAGGAAGTCAGTGAGAGTGAGTTTTATTAAAGCACTGAAGCAAAGGATAGTTCATAGAAAGAAAACAACATCTTTCATGTCCAGCATAAATTATATGCTTGCTGCACTGACTCTGGAGCAGATAAATGTTTCAAGTACCAAGATATCATCCATCCAAGATTTAAAATAAACCAGGAAGTATAACTGCAGCAGTGCCTATGCTCACTTTTCTTGGAAACTCCATGGTGTATAGTCGAGACAGCAGAATGAATCATGGGGAAAGCACAACAAGTAGGTTCCAGGAAACAAAATTATTTAAGTTTAATGATTAAATATGACAGATACTTTTCTGGGCACACCTCAGTATTGCATACAAATCCTCGTTCATAATTTCTGCATTCAACTTTATTTCTGCAGATTTTCCCAATTCTTACTTTCATATAACAAAATGGGTAGAAGGATGCACTGATACACAGAAATTTTTGTTTCTTTTTAGACACATTAATACCTATCTCCTTACTAGCATTGTTCACCCTTTTTCCAATCTTCAGTAAACATTATACCAAAGAACAAGAATTCATTTGCTTGCTATAATTTTTCAGCTACTACTTATAACGTGTTATAATTCATGCCATTTCCTTGATCAGGTTTTGAGTCATTTAAGGAACAATCAACAAGAATGAATGGGGGGAGGCAATTCCCCACAGTTATACATAGGGGTAATCTTTGGCTTACAACTGATTGCTTAGTGATATTCAAAGTTATGACAGATGTATCTGAGGGCCAACTTGGATTTGAAATTCCAATGCCCCTCCCCCAGCAGTTGCATGACCAAACTTTCAGCATTCAGCATCTGGCGTACATTTATGACCGTTTGCAGTGTCTCATAATCACGTGACTGCATTTTACTTCTCATTTTGCTGAAAACTGCCATTTACTTCCGGTTTTTGGCAAAACTGTCCTGTATAAAACCACTGGTTTGCTTTAACAACTGCAGCATTTGCTTAATGAACATGGTGGCTGGTGTTCACTTAACAACTGCATTAGGGTGACTATGATGGGAAGACTCCATTACAGCTGTAAGCAGAGAACTCCCTGTAGCTGTTTTAATCTTTTTCAATAGATTAATTTTCAGATCTATATACTATGCTGCATCATATAATCTGCCTAACACTCACTGCAAATAATTTGGTATTGTTCTCATACAATGACTACACATTCATTTACATTCTCAATCAAGCATACCTCTAATTCATTAGCAGCTTTCTTAAACATGTATTAGCAGCTTTCTTAAACATTCTATACACATTTAACAACCAGGGATATATACGGTATCCTATCAAACTCTTTGTTCAGTAATGAACTATTGCATGTTTCACTTCCATTACATATCATTCTAATTGCTTCAGAAAGCAACCCCAACTCCATATTCAGGCAAATCATTCCACAATTGAAGTTTATTTTATCACACAATTTCTCATACAAAATTTATTACACATATAAGCTTTCCATATATTTTAAAATTATTAAAGAAAAAAAAACTGTTTTGCATATTCTGTACCTACAATAAATTGCAATATTACTAACATTTTTGCTCATAATCATTTCTTAGCCCCACCTCTTTAATCATAATTCTGCAAAACATTGAGGACAATTAATAAGCCATTAGTTTTTGTATGCACTCTTGCTTCTTTTCCATCTATTTAGGAAAAATAAAAGCATTCTTCCAATTATCAGTTACATTTTTCATACACATACTAAAAAAATGCATATACAATTATATAATCTATACCCGATTCCTTACTATTTTTCAACATTTCCCCAGCATTTATGATTTCCCCTTTTCCTTGGATACTCACATGTATATTTCAATTCCACTTTTTAGCTTAATACCATAATTCCTACAGGACAAATTTCTAAAATACTTCTTAAAGTATTCTCAAATTTTATTTTTATTCTAAATATTTTTTTAAAATTTTAATTGCAATTTCTGTGCTGGAGTCTCCTTGCTGAGCTCTGTTCATCTCTCTATTTTTCTCTTAAAATACATTGTATAATCTATTTCATCCTCATTTTTCTAGCAACCATCCTTTTATGTTTTTCTCATCCATTGATTCCCTTTTTCACTTCATCATTCACATAAGTTCTTTTCATGTTTCATGTGTGAGTACATGTGAATATTTTTTCATTCTGTTCCAAGCATCTTCCACATGTTCTTTCTTTACATCCAGTTTCAATTGTCTTAATAGTTTTACCTATAAAACCAATACTTTCTCTTCCTGAAGCTGTCCTACTTCCACTCTTGTTTCTTTTCTTTTCTTCTATATCCATGTTTCAAGATCTGCTCTTATAGGCCTGCATCCTACTAAACATTTTTGAGTCTCAGAGAAAAAAATTACTTTCTTGAGACCAGAGAGCTGTTTTGGAGAAGCTAATAAGAAACAAAGCAAGAATCTCTGAACGATAGCACTCTTCAACTCCCAGAATGCCTATTTATCTGTTTTTAAAAAACCTTTATCTGTTTTTAAAAAACCTTTATCTGTTTTTAAAAAACCTTTGTGACTAGGGGAAGTTTCAAATTAGCCAATTTGAAAAGAGAAAGTAATATACAAATATTCTCTGGTGTTGAAAAAAACACATCGAAGTAAGAAGAATGGTGGTGGGGAAGTGATAGCATTAACTGAGTATTTTAAATATGCTTGATTATCAGATGTACTTCCTTATGGTTGTGTAAATAGAAATTTCCCACAAGTTTGAATCAACCGGAAAGTATGTTGATATCATTTTTACTGCCACCATAGCTGATTTAAAGGGCATCAGTTACTCAGATCAGATCTGTGTCCTTACATATTTAATGAAGGCAGCTTCAAGACACTAATTGGTGGATTTTTCAATTTCTTTTCTCTCTGAGCCAATGTCACAAGTTGGCAGAAAAATCAATAATCAATCATTCTCCATTTGAGTCATAACTCGGGATTCCATATGCTCCCTCCTGTTTCATCTTGCAACCCTCCTATACCATATCATCTAGCCAGATGAGTTTCACCCTCATAGAACTAGCAATTCTAACAAAACAAAATTATAGACAAAGACTTTAATGCAATGTAACCTAACTAGGTTGTTCTTGAGCAAAATTAGTTTTCTAGTAATTTCTTTGCTCAAAAACAGCAAACTACAAACTGAAAGTCTGATATAATCTATAAAGTTGTGATGGCTCATTGTCTTAGAAAAATGAAGGCAATCATGCTGGTGTTTACAGTTAGATGTTTTACAACAATTTATTTTTGTATAGGATTTTGCTTTTGAATAGTTTTTCATTTGAATGCAATGCAATCCAAAACTTTTAATATACTATATTTAAAATATTTTCACTCCACACATCCAGGCACACATACATACAAAAACACACACACAGTAGGTCTTGATTGTAAAACATAAATCTTTTTGTTTATATACACAGCAATAGATTTGCAGCATGACATACATAAATTGAAAAATATATTATGTGCAAAATTTTATTAGCATAGCATTTATTTTAAAAATTAATAAGTACCAACAATTGAAGAATCTAGAATTATAGTAGCATGCATGTCTCTTGTCATATTTGATTTTTCTTTCAACTTTGATTGAAGTAATGTGTGTTCCACTACGCCAATTCGTATGTCCATCTGAATGGTTTCTTGTTTCAGTTTCGTTAAAGCCTGTTTTATCTTCACTAACGGAGCTATTAAAGGAAAATGTAAAAACAGTACTTTTTTTTTCTTTCAGTTTATTGCATAGTTATTATTTTCCCACCATGATTCAATTTCTTTTAATCAAGAGAGATAAATGAACAGAAGAATGACAATATTCTGGAATTATTTTATAAATTATCATTTCATATCAAATCTACTTATAAAACATCTTCATGACATTTTCCATCTTCATGACATTTTAGATCTGAAGATACATATTAAAAATGTACATATATTCCCAGTAGTTAAAGAGATAACACAGAATGTTCTATTTGAAAAATGCCTGCATATTATCTCACCGTATTTTTATCAACTTTATTTACTTTATGTCTTCAGAAGTAACCCTCCCAGTCTTAAAAAGACTACAAACCTGATTCAACAACAAGAAACCTGCTACATCTTATTTCCAGACAACATTAAGGTTTGTGAAGATATAAAAATAGAATTAAACTGCAACTAGTATCTTCTGTTTATCTTTTCACAGCTGACTAGCCTATTTTTGTACCTGTTATACAAATTAAAACATCCCAGAAGGCAGCAGTGTCAAAGCATTTCTATTATATTGCCAAGAAAATAGTCTAGGTATATCCATCAAGAGTAAATACACTGAGGTATTTTCCTATATTCGGGAGAAAATCTCAAGAAAAGACCTCAGAATGCCTTACCTCCATCAGTCATACTGCTTCCCTTTTCTTCCATTTCTTGTTTTACTTTCTCTAATTCTTCAGTAATCTTAGATAAAAAAAATAACAGGCTTTAAATACTTTTACTTTGAAGTTAAGGATAACTCTTTCTCTTCTACCCAGAAAAACCTATTTTCTTTACATTATTAAATTGTTGTTGGAGTTAAATTGACTCCCTTCTGCTCTGTGAAAAAGAGTTGAGCATCAGATTTCCAAAAGTCAACCTACGTTTTTCATAGAGCAAACAGAAAAACTAAAAGTATAAAACAAAGCAGAATGATGAAATACTAAGCTCACTTAAAATAATGGGAGAGGCTCAACTTACTAGAGTAGTCCCCCCCCTATACAGAACCACACAAATAAAAAACAGTGCTAAAAATTGCACTGTAAAAATACTCTGATTCTAAAACAGGGAAAAGAAAGCATGTATATTCTGCTGGGTTCAAAAGAATAAAAAAGTATTTTTTTTATTTAAAATGTGCCTGGAGGCTGTGAGGGTCTAGATGAGGAAGAACAGTCTTCAAATTAACTCTAGGAAGACTGGAGAGCTGTGAGTTTGTGATCCCCCCAGGAAACAGATCTGGAGACTTTCCAGATTGGTTCTGGATGGGGCTTTATTTCCTCACTCAGACTTCTGGGCAATTTTATGGGTCCCCCTGAACTTTATATATAGCCTGAAGAACAGATGGGGGACATGGCCAGGAAAGCTTTGCACAAACTATCTTGTGCTCAAATTGTTATCATTTCTAAGTCATGGGCCCTGCTTATGGCCATTCATAGATTGGCCTTCTCCCAAATAGATTTCTACAATGTGCTATACATGGGATTGTCCTTGAAGATCATCTAGAAGTTGCAAATGATCCAAAATACAGGAGGATTGGTATTAATGGACCCTTCAGTACACCTATGTAACACTACTATTTCATGAGCTGAACTAAGTTCTAGTAGACTTCTGGTTACAATTCAAGGTGCTGCTGGACAGTGGTATAGACAGTCAGGAAGATGATCTTGATAGAGGTATGTAGGTTCCATTGCTAGGTAAAAGGGGCTGAAGGTCCATAACAAGATAACATTTGGAAGTGGTTTAGACAGATGTTTCTCTAATTCACATAAGTATAGGAAGGAGGATAAAGTACAGCACAATCAGGCTTGCACGATTTTTTATTTGGTATTCCGAAATAAATACAAATTTCTACTCATTTGGAAACTACGGAGAATGGACCTTGACTTGTTTTATTTTCTCTATTTTTTTCCTTCTTTTATGTATTCTTAAAAATTAAAAGTAAGTAGCAAATCAGGTAAACAGTTTCACTTATTGAAGAAACGTTCTGTTTTGAAAACCATCTCCTAACCAGTATCGCTCATCTCTAAAGCTGTTTGTTCCCAAAGATCAAGAAATCCTCTGGGTTCAAATATTGCATTAAAACATGGGGTGGGGTTTGCTTAGGTTTACATTCTGTAAACAATACGTAGCCTTTTTGAATTATATTTAATTTTTTAAAGCAGAAGATGGGCACGCTTATAAATGGCTACAATAAGGGTGTGGCCTGTTACAAAATATTTACATGTTAATAAAAAATTAAAAGAGCAAGATAATTGCTCACCATCTTCTCTATTAACTGTTTACCTGTCACTGTTTAACTTGGCAAATGGCCATACTTTCAATCAGAATAGTAGTGATGTTTCATTTTTTTGTTATAAGTCTTTCTCTAGAGTCAATGTGATGCCCAGATTTAAAAAAATTAAGATAATATTTGAGGCTAGACTTTACATCATGCATATTATTTCCATTTTTAATTAATTATTTTTTAAAAAATAGGTGAGGTGTGGAACATACATATCAAAGAACATGTCTGAATCAAACATATTGGTGTCCAATATTCTACAAGTACACAGGTTGTATGAAGTCAACCACTGAGGGCAGTAAATCATGATTCATAGTGTGGTCTAATATGCGAAGCAGATATCTAGCATTAAAAAATAATATACTCCTCGACTTATGACACAATTGAGCACAACATTTCTGTTGCTAAGCATGACAGCTGTTAAGTGAGTCCCATTTTAAAATCTTTCTTGCCCTTTGTTGTTGAGTGAATCACTGCAGTTGTTAAGTAGTAAATCTGTTAAGTGAATCTGGCTTCCCCTTTGTTTGACAGAAGGAAACAAAAACATGACCCCAGGACAGTGCAGCTGTCATTAATACATGCCAGTGGCCAAGCGTTCAAATTTTGATCACATGACCATGGGGATGCTATAACATTCATAAGTGTGAAACGGTCATAACTCACTTTTTCTAGTGCTATTATAACTTTGAATAGTTATTAAAAATAATAGCTATAAGTTAAGGACTACTTGCAGTTTCACTCAAAAAGAAACAGTGTGAGTGTTGGAACACAAGAGGTGGAAAGCCACCAGAATCCAAAACTGTGAAAAATATCAGCAACAGCAGCTTGAGGAAGATAATTTTGTTCATTGAGAGACTAACATCTGGCTGTTGCTGTTGTAGCAGCCTCTACAACCTGGCACAATCTTGAATGTCAAAAGCGCAGAAAGTAGCTAGAATATTTGCAATCTAAGAGGGGAAAAAAGACCCATTATCCTTCCTTAAGTAATGATTGTCTGTTTTCTTATCTCTTAAATCAGGGGTCCCCAACCACCGGTCCGTGGACCGGTACCGGTCCGTGGATCACTTTGTACCGGGCCACAAAGAAAATAAAATAAAAAAAATGGCGGCTTTCTTCGCCTTGGGTGAATGCTGCGGGGATCAGTGATCAAGGACACAAATGAAAGAAGGGGAGGGAGGAAGCAACCAAAGCCTGTCCTGCTCTCTGGCTCAGCGGCTTCAGTTTCCTCCCGCCTCATTCCTCTCTCAGTTGCTCTCTCGCTCCTCCATCAGCCCAGGAAGAAACTGCTTCAAAGAAGCCGGCAGGGTGGCTTTTCCTGTCACCGCAGCTCCTCTAAAGCACCCGTTCACCCCCACCCAGCCGCCCGTGGTTCAATCCAGTGCTCCGTTCTGCCTGCCTGCCTGCCTTTGTTTCTGGTTGTTTCGGAGCAGCTTCGGCTGAGAATAATAACTATTCGCCTCTTTTTATCAGTCAAAGCTGCTCCGAAACAACCAGAAACGAAGGCAGGCAGGCAGAACGAAGCACTGGATTGAACCGCGCACGGGCGATGGGGTGGGGGTGAACGGGTGCTTCGGAGGAGCTGCAGCAACAGGAAAAACCACCCTGCCAGCTTCTTTGAAGCAGTTTCTTCCTGGGCTGGTGGAGGAGTGAGAGAGCGACTGAGAGAGGAACGAGGCAGACACCTGAGGAAGGGAGGGAGACACCTGAGGGATGGGGCTGAGGAAGGCAGGGCCGAGAGCTGTGGGCCGCCACTGCCCAGCGCTCAGTTTTGAAGGCACTCCTCAGCCCGGCACAGTTCCTGAATCTGCAGCTGAAACCCTCTGTTTTAAATGTCCCAATAGAAGAGAATATCTGTCGCTCAGGGTTGCAATGAGGAGGCATTGGCACTCCCTGAACTTGGTGGTTTGCTGGCAAACGTTTTATTACCCAACTAGTTAACAACATCAGATGTTACCTAGTCAGGTAATGAAACGTCTGCAAGCAAACCACCAAACTCGGATTCCCCCCCTCCCCCGGTCCTTGAAAAAGTGTTTCTACTTGAAACTGGTCCCTGGTACAAAAAAGGTTGGGGACCACTGTCTTAGATGCAGTTTGTGCTGTTGAGAATTTCTCTTTATAGTAGGGCTAGAGATACTCAAGTTACATTATGCATATATACATAATGTAGGTAGTTTTGCTTTTTCATTATTTTCAGTAAAGTAGATTCCCCAAAGTAAATCTGCCATTTGGCAAGATGCAGTGGCCAGTTCAAGTGGGAGACAAATAAGAATTACTTAGCTACCATAACCACCTCAGAGCAAGGTATTCCAGCTGGCAATAGACTGTGGGTGGAAAGAGCAGGATTGCTGTGGCAGCCAGCCAAGTCAAACAGATGGAGAATAGGCTGGCTGCAGCAGCTCTGGGTTTTTTATGCCATTCTGCCTCCATGCTTAATAAAGTAAACATAATTTAAAATCAAGTGAAAATGGAAGAGGGTAAATGAATCACACTCAGGCCCTTGCTGAGGAATACATAACTATGACATATTAATAGAAAAACTCTTCTAATATTGCAAACTACCCTACTGAAGCCCACAGAAGTCCAACAAACTTAGGAAGGTATATGAAAGAACTACTATACGCTAAAAACTAAGATGATACCTAAATGCAGAAATCATAGTTAATATATTTTGTCAAGTTTAGTATAACTGACACAGAGAATTGGAAGGATAAAATTATTTCATGTATGAAATGTATGATTAAGCAGAGAAAGTGGTTCCATAGCCGAAACAGCACTATGCCTCTGAATTTCACATGCAACCGTAATAGCACTTAGGGTTATATACTGCCTTACAGTGCTTTACAGCCCTCTCTAAGTGATTTACAGAGTCAGCATATTGTACCCAAGAATCTGGATCCTCATTTTATTGACCTCAGAAAGATGGAAGACTGAGTCAACCTTCAGCCATTAGGATCAAACTCCTGACAGTGGGTAGAGTTAGCCTGCAATACTACATTCTAATCACTATGCCACCACAGCAAACCTTTTCAATCTCATTTATCTATCATGTTCAGGGGCTTTTTCAGAGGATGATTCTTATGAACTACAACTCTTGCTTTAATAGGTCATATTTATATTGACTCTATTAAAAAAAAAGACTTTATACCCAAGGTTTACTTCTTCCGTCTACTACATAATTAAAACATGTGTATATATTGTTCAATTCTTAATGCAGAATAATAATCAACAATACAAAGTAGATAAATTAGTAAAGTGTATTACATAAATTGATTTGATTCTGATGAAACACTCACTAGAGGCCCTGCCTTTTTGTCATGTAAAGTTATATATTGTACATTCATTTCTTTAACATTAATATCTTATAAAATTTAAGTTATTTGAAAAGGAAAATCAGTAATTCATTCATCCTGAACTATTTCACAAAAGCAGAGTACAGTAAATCATTTAATTGAGGTCAGTGAACTGGCTTCAGGGAGAGAACTGACAGAAGTAGAATTCTCAAGTGTCCGTTCAGAGTGCTCTAAATTTCAAATCATACAACTTATAACTAAGCTTTCATGAATACTTCAGGATAAACCCATTGCTTACTTTCAATCAGGCATCCACATCCACAAGTTACAAATCTTGTCACAAATATGGTAAAACACCATATATAATGGACTGAAGTAGTGGCCCAGCACCACTATTTTAATGTAATTAAATTTTATTGATTTTGTTTTAGTTTACTTTATTGTCATTGCACCTCATACAATGAAATAAAAAATCATCTTCAGTGCACATCATGACCATGAAAATAAACACAAACATACCTCCTTCACACTCCACACATTGAATTGAAAACCCCCTACACCGCACCAACACTGCACTATACAGAATTCAGCAGAGCTACTCCCTTGGGATAGAAGCTGTTTTTCAGCCTATTTGTGCTTGTTTTTATTATTATGTACCATCTGTCAGATGGTAATAGTTCAAAAAAAGGGTGCCCAGGATGAGATGGATCTTTGAGAATGTTTTGAACTTTCTAAAGGCAGCAGGAGCTATAAAGCTCTTCCAAAAAGGAGAGAAGGCAACCAATGATCTTCTGGGCAATGATGTTAACCCTCTGGAGTGCTGTCCTATCTGCCACTGTGCAACTGGCAAACCATTCTGAGGTGCAGTAAGTTAAGATACTCTTTATGGTGCAGCAGTAGAAAGTCACCAGCAGTTTTTCATTCAGTTGTTGTTTTCTGAGAAGTCTCAGGTAGTATAATCTCTGCTGGGCCCTTTCCAAAGGTTGACTAAATGTGAGATAGAACTGCCTGTCAAATTATCAGGAAAATTTCCAACAACCCTTTGGAAGGGTTGTTCATTGGGTGCCTAAGAGTGATCTATTTTGACCATGCAGAAATCCAGAAAAGCCATGAGATCCCATTTCAACAAAGAAGCAAATCTCAATATTGCAAAGGACAAATATAACTAATCTTCATTTCCAGGTTGATCTGCTTAGATGATGATACAGCAGGATCCCACTCATATGTCACGACGCTGAGATTGCTTGGAACAAACAGTTGCCATGGAGTTCTTGAACTCAGAAGCTGTACCAAAAACCACCCTCCCAATGATTGGAAAATGCAGTCCCCATGACTATCAACCTCTACCAGATTTTTGGAAATAACAAAAATCTCCACAATTACACCATTATTTTCACCATATTTAAATATGAGGGGAAACACATATGCATTTACTTGATATCTGACGTAATACTAAGATAAACAAGCTGTACCTCCAAGAGAATTCTTGTCCTCTCTGTCACACCACCGCTTCCTTGCTGATATTTTTCTTTGGCCTGTTTGGGGGAAGGAAGAGGAAGAAATGTTAGGAAATATTTTAATCAGGTGCTGAATTTCTATGAAAATGTCTCCTTTCAGAGGAACAATGCTAAATGTGAACATTTGCTATATTTTATGAGTTGAGTTATAATATAAATATAAAACATATAGTATAAAACATTCAGCTAGCAATAGCAGCAGCAGCACAATACTGTAAAAATACTTTAAAAAGCAAAATAGATTACCTCACTCAAAAGTGCCTGTGCAGAACGATATTCTTGAACCAAATGCTCCAGCTGATTGTTAATATACTTTTCTCTACTGCTAACCTTTTCCAGAGTTCTGCTGATTTCATTGTGAAGCTTGTCAAGATAGCCCTGTAAAAGTTTGAGAAGCACATTTTCACTGAAATTGACCGGGATCTAAAGTTCTGCTGAACTGTTAGTTCATGTCCAGTGGAATTTCTTTTAACACTTTTTCATTGGAACATCAGCCCATGTTCCATTTCTAAACAGGCTTTGAAAACTGTACCAAGTTTTAAAATCACATCTGCAATATTACAGAAATTCAAGGACAACAACATTTTAGATAATGTTTATATTTTTTGAAATACTTTTTCCAACACAGTAACACTATGCTGAAAAAAATATTGTCAAATTTTGAAATACTAAAAATATCCAACACTGGATCCAATGTACTTATGCTATTTTTCTATCCAGTTTGCATCAAGGAACATAAAATAAATCCTAACACTAAAACCAGGGTAGACACTCTAGTTTCTCAATTACTTTGCACTTGAAAAATTTAAATAATGAAATGGGATGTACGCTGTTAAATATTCTGAATCATTTTATTATGAATGTAAAATAATTATCACATAAACACTGTAAACACTTCTGTAGTCTCAACAATTATTCATATTTGTTGCTCTGCTTAAAAATAAAACAATCAATACGCTAATAAAAAAGGTCTTGCAACTGTCTGTATCTCAGAATGAGAGCAAACAGTGGACAGTTAGTTGTACAATGTTCATCTACTCTTCATAGGTGTCAAAAACTTAATATTAAATTTAATTATTACGAACCCTAAGGTTTTAAATCTTAATATAGGTCAAGCCTTCACCTCAGAGGTTAGCACCATTTAATGATTACCAGCTAATTTCTTTCACAGGAAAACACTGATAATCTCAAAACAGTGCAGAAATCTCATATGAAAGCAAAATCTTCCAAACATGTTGACCAAACCCAGTTACTGACAGAAGTCTCCTAAAATAGGCATCATATAAAAATAGCTTGTTAGCAGAGACATCCCAATTCTAAAGGAAAAGAGATGCCTGGGGAAAAATACTTTTTATTCTTTAGAAGTGATTTTAGAGAGAAAGAGAAAGCTGATGTTATAGGCCTTGGCAATCCTTGATGGAAATAATGTAGCAACAGAATGTTGTCACAATAATGTTGTAATAATTTAACAACATACAACTAATTAATAACATGCAATAGCTGAATTGCTGCAATGTCATTCAGAATGTCACTTTTGAATTACACATCAGACTTACACGGGTATCTTTTAAAGCTGATTCAATTCCATCTTTGTGCTGATGCATTTGATCCACGTGGATTCGCCAATCCTAAATAAAAATTTGGAAAATTTTAGAATTTAAAAAGAACTACTAAACAACCAAAGAAATTTAACACCACCAAAATCCCTTCTAAGTATACAATTGAGATGAAAAATAGGTTTGAACTGCTGGATATAGCTTAGAAGGTTCTTAATGTACTGTAGCAAGAAATGTAATCAACTATCACTGAATCAACAGTTGAATATAGACAAGAAACCAGAAAAATGCAAAAGTGGCTCTCAGATGAAACCATCAGAGTAGCCAAGCAAAGAAAACCAGTCAAAGCAGTGTAATACAAGAAGAAGCAAGGAGATTGAATACAGATTTCCAAGAGCAACAAGGAAAGACAGCAAAGTTTACTGGAACCAGAAAAGCAAGCAGCTAAAAGAGGACTGTATGAAGGTTCATGCCAAGAATGCATTTGTGCAAATCAAAAGGATTTAACCATCATTAACTGTTCATAAAAGCATCATCAAAAACAAGCAAGGGAAATAAAATTGTCTGACCAATGATGTGTCAAGAATAGAAGGGGCACTCATGACCATATTAAAAATCTATCCTAGATCATGGGAAAAAACTACAAGAATACAAGAAAGCCTTTGATTGTGTCAATCAAGACAAGCTGTGGAAAGTCCTAGAAGACTTGCAGGTGACAACACATCTGGCAAGTTGGTGTAGTTGCTGTACACAAATTAGGAAGCTATTGCGCCATATGAAAACATGTACTGGTTCAGGATAGAGAAATGAATGCAGCAAGGTTTTTTATTCAAAGTAGGCTGAAGTGATCACGAGGAAGCTAGAACTGGAAGAATTAAAAATCAAGAGTAAAAAATGGATAAAGGATCACTCACAATCTTTGATGTGCTGATGATATAACTCTCCTCTTAAAAACCAAAGTTCTGAAACATCTGATCAGAACGATTAAAGAAAAAAAAAAAGAAAATTTGTTCTCTTCCTGGACATTAAAAACAACAAACACATAACCACTGCAAAAATGGAAATGTCAAAGTAACAATTGATGGTGAAGAGGTCAAAAGCATGCAAGAATTCACTTTCCTACGATTGCAGATTGATCAAAGCAGTGAATGTAGCTCAGAAATAAAGCACTGAATTGAACTGGGTTGCTCAGCAATAAGCATGATTTGAGTATGGTAAAGCTGGACATTAGCACATCAGCCTGGAACTTAAATGAAGATTAGTTTGCACAATTGTGTTGTCCATATGCATTTGTAGTTGCAAAAGTTGGATCATAAAACAGACTATTTGTTTGAGCTGTGGTGCTGAAGAAGGCTACTGCACATTGCTTGAATAAGAAAGATGATAAACCAAAAAGAATATAAAACCAGACTTATTGCTGGAAACTTAAAAATTCATAATTCCACCTTACTTATTTTGGTTATCAACTTTTTACATAACCCAACCTGCATGTAACATGGTACAGGTTTGCAAAGAAAAAAAATTAATATATAGGTGCCTCAATTGACTACTCAAGGTGCACATTTTAAAGATGACAGGTATAATTACAGTAACAGGAAGTCACATAATTTAGAAGAAATGTTCTAAATAAAAAATAATAATTGAAGGTGTGGAATTGTAGAAAAAGGAATTGCAATACTTGAATAAACTGAAAAAAGTGTAATCTCTTTACCATCTAAAATAATTACTCTGATTTCCTAGAATATACTCTGCAAAGCTGCAGTTATCTACCAACTGTGCTGAATGATGTTGAGCAATCACTATTTTTTCTGCCTCCATTGATTGTAATAATGGGCAGCAATGAAAACTTTAATACTGCATGCCAAAACATAATCACATTTGACACTCAAGATAGCAACAATGTGATTTAGTAATTTCCTTGATATATAGAGAATAATTCAAGTACTTGATTTCAACACCCCACAGAAAAGGGGGACATTATAGTAATACAAAAGAGAAGAGAGGGGAGTAAAAGCTGAATTGTCAATTTTGAATAGAAATAAATGGAAGAACCAGAATAAATGGAATTGTTACATTTAAACATAGTTAGATGGAGATGAAAACTACAAGTGTGTAATACATTCAATAAGAGGGTTCCAATAAAGAGTCAAGCAAGTACTAACAAACAAAAAATCTATAGGAAATAGCATAAAATAGTAAAGTTAAGACATGGTTCAATAGAATATATTAGGCAAAGAAGTACTCCTCATTTAACAACCATTTGTTCAATGAGAGTTTGAAGTTACGAAGGTGCTGAAATAATGGTAGTTGTGGCAGATCGAAATTTGGGCACTTGGTAGCTTGTTTGCCTTTACAATCACAGTGTGTGTGCTTCAACTTTCCCTCATCCACCTATCTCTGACTTTTTGTCATCCTGCACTCTACCACTGTCCCCAGCTGACCTTCACTGTTTTCTTTTGACATGCCTGACTGAGACATCTGCTGAACTAGAGGGGAATTGAGTGGAGGAGAGCATGACAAGGGAGGAACGTGTAAGGTTCTCACCTAATAATGGTACACTGCTCACCTACTGACCACAATTGGACTACTGGAACTGCTGTCACTAAGTGGTATAATCACATGTGTCATGCCCCCATCGGAGTCCGAGGAGGAAGATGAATAGCTGACAAGGTGTGGGAGAGAGGCTCTGTTGGCTGTGGAGGAATCTGGAGAAGGGTAAAGTCACGCTGGGCAGAGCAGGAAAGAGATAGAATGGGAGAGGAGCTTCAGAACACCAAGGCGCAGTCCCTCTTCATCCTAGGGCACGCAGGGAAGAACAGAGATGAGAGCTACGTGGGTTGCATGGCTTACAAGGGAGGAAAGGGCCCCAATTCCCTTCACAAGGCACACCTGGAGAGTTTAAAGGAGAGGCAGTTTGGGAGGGGCATTTCTCATGTTGGCTGCTGTTATGAGAGTTCCTGGCATCCTCCCAACTGGTTTGATTTACTGCCGTGTTACTTCACTTCTGGAACTCTTTATCTTGCCCTGCTGGATTTATTATCTTATTTTGTCTTGCTGAATGCATAGTTTAAAGTTTTCTGTTTATAACATTTTGGAATGGAATATTTGTAGCCCAAGGCTGTTGCAAATTCCTGGGAGAGTTTTTCTCCAGACCAGAAGGTAACCAGAACATTGAGGGGCAAGTTGTAAGTAATAAAGAGATCCCTAGTTATTATTCTAGCTGTGTTGCCTTTGTGCCACGCCCCAGGTCATCACATAATCTTTTGCTTGAGTGATGAACATTCTGATTTCAGTTAGGGTTGTTAAGTGATGACTACCCATACATAGCAGTCGTGGGAAATCAGTGAACCTTTTAAGAGTTCAAGTGAATAGACTTAGGCAAATTAGTAGGTCAAAATCCAAGAGGTGCTGCTTAAGAGTACTTCTGGTATTTTCAAATCTTAAATAATGAATTTGGGGAATTAACAGTGAAGAAGATTAAAAAACAAAGTAGGTGCAAACACGTTTTGATTCCAAACTAACGTTAGTACATCAAGTTTTTCCTGAGGGGAAACTGAGGAAACTGAAGTTAAATAAAGCCATCATTCTAATCATATTTGACAGTTATAAAATTTGCATGCCTTCAGTTGGCATTGAAAGTTAGGATAGCTAAATGTTATCTTAATGCCTCTAAAAATCTATTCACACATCTGCACTGCTTTCAGTAAGGTATTTGTGTTCAGCAATTGCAGCATGTTTATTCTGGAATAATAAATTCTTTATTTGGAGATTCTTACCTATTCTATCTATCTGATATTAGTCAAGTATAAAGTGCCTTTATTTTTAATAATCTTGTTTAGCAGAGGAAAAGACAAATTTTGAAAGCCTCTATATTTCACAAATATGATGAAAATAACTGAGGAAAGAAGGTGTAAAATTCTTCCTTTTCCTTATATGAGCATTTTAGCAAGTCTCGCTGACTTTCACATATATAGTGCAAATATCTATGGGGAGAAACGCTTCATTAAGAAACTCAAAAAATTAGAATATCGTGCAAAAGTTCATTTATTTCAGTAATGCAACTTAAAAGGTGAACCTAATATATGAGATAGACTGATTACATGCAAAGCAAGATAGTTCAAGCCATGATTTGTCATAATTGAGATGATTATGGCTTACAGCTCATGAAAACCCCAAATCCACAATCTCAGAAAATTAGAATATTCTAGTCTCAAAGTGTCCCACTCTAATCAGTTCATTAAGCCGTAACACATGCAAAGGGTTCCTGAGCCTTTAAATGGTCTCAGAATCAGGTTCAGTAGGAATCACAATCATGGGAAAGACTGCTTATTTGATAGTTGTGCAGAAAACCATCATTGACACCCTCCATAAGGAGGGAAAGCCTCAAAAGGCAATTGCAAAAGAAGTTGGATGTTCCCAAAGTGCTGCATCAAAGCACATTAATAGAAAGTTATGTAGAAGGGAAAAGTGTGAAAGAAAAAGGTGCACAAGCAACAGGGATGACCGCAGCCTGGAGAGGATTGTCAGGAAAAGGCCATTTGAAAGTGTTGGGGACTTTCACAAGGAGTGGACTGAGGCTGGAATCAGTGCATCAAGAGCCACCACATGCAGACGGATCCTGGACATGGGCTGCAAATATTCCTCTTGTCAAACCGCTCCTGAACAAGTGTCTTACCTGGGCTAAAGAAAAACAGACCTGGTCTGTTGCTCAGTGGTCCAAAGTCCTCTTTTCTGATGAGAGCAACTTTTGCATCTCATTTGGAAACCAAGGACCCAGAGTCTGGAGAAAGAATGGAGAGGCACACACTGCAAGATGCTTGAAGTCCAGTGTGAAGTTTCCACAGTCTGTGTTGATTTGGGGAGTCATGTCATCCGCTGGTGTTGGTCCACTATGCTTCATTAAGTCCAGGGTCAACACAGTCATCTACCAGGAGATTTTGGAGCACTTCATGCTTCCTTCTGCAGATGAGCTTTATGGGGATGCTGACTTCATTTTCCAGCAGGACTTGGCACCTGCCCATACTGCCAAAAGCACCAAAACCTGGTTCAATGACCGTGGGATTACTGTGCTTGATTGGCCAACAAACTCGCCTGACCTGAACCCCACAGAGAATCTATGGGGCATTGCCAAGAGAAAGATGAGAGACATGAAACCAAACAATGCAGAAGAGCTGGAGGCCACAACTGAAGCATCGTGGTCTTCCATAACACCTCAGCAGTGCCACAGGCTGATAGCTTCCATGCCACACCACATTGAGGCAGTAATTGCTGCAAAAGGGACCCAAACCAAGTACTGAGTACATATGCATGCTTATACTTTTCAGAGGTCCGATACTGTACTATGTACAATCCTTGTTTTATTGATTGTATATAATATTCTAATTTTCTGAGATTGTGGATTTGGGGTTTTCATGAGCTGTAAGCCATAATCATCAAAATTATGACAAATCACAGCTTGAACTATCTTGCTTTGCATGTAGTGAGTATATCTCATATATCAGTTTCACCTTGTAAGTTACATTACTGAAATAAATGAACTTTTGCATGATATTCTAATTTTTCGAGTTTCTCCTGTACATGTGGCAATGTCTTTTAGCAGAGAAGTTGCTGACCTACTTTCATAATGCCTAAACAGTGTGTGCATGCACGTAGGTAGACTGTTTCTGAAAGATGACATGCTAACTTGGAAGGAACACACTAAATAAGATATTCCTTACCTTATTATCTGTTCTGATTGTGACTTTCAACTGAGGAAGAACACGTTCCACTTCAAGATTCCACTCAGCTGCATCTACTTTAGATTCTAAAATCTCTTCCTGTTTAGACTCAAGGATGTCCTATCAAGATATTGGCATTAAACACACTAATGAATTATCACGTTATATCATATGCAGTGATACAGAAAGCACCCAACCCGTACTCACTTTGAAATCTGTTTCGCCAACATAAAGGCCAAAGGGTGATTTGCCAGTTATATCAGTACCAGCAGTAAACACTTTACATTTACTTTTCAAGTACAACACAAGTAAGCAGCATGGGGAAAACTCCTAGGGTTTGCTTTCTGACCATATATCAACAAAAAAAACATACTAGTTCAACAAAGAAATTCACACAGAAAAAAAATAGTTCACAAGAAATAAAATATAAAAATATTATGTTACTGCTGCCTTTAAAAAAGCAAATGAGAGAAATGTATAAACAACTAATTGTAAATTCTCAATGAATTGATATTCAATTTATATTCTAAATCAGGGATCCCCAATGCCCGACCCATGGCAAACTACTAGGCTGTGGCCTATTCAGAACCAGGCATGAGCACTGTCAACCCTGAAGCTGACCTGATCAAAGCCATTTTGACCGCTTCAATGTTGCCACACTGGAGCTGAGGGGATAAGAAGGGGGGATTTGGGATTCTGTACCCAAAACAAAATACTTTCTCTTGGGAACCAAGGACATTCTCACATGTGGTCAGAAGAAGGCGGAGTGATGTCACCTGGCTGCTAAACTGCACTGTGATTTGAACATGTGACTGATTGTTTTGGACAAGTGAAAAACTTTTACTTTTAATTAGGTGAAAAATTGAGGGAGCCTTCAGAGTTGGTTTTCACCAGATCTTTGCCAATATGATATTTCCAATAAAGCTATTATTTGATGAATTCACCTGCCTCGGAGTTTTGCTGGCTATGGGACTATTACTTGGAACCCTGACACACAGCTCCACTCATGTGAGCAGCCAGCACAGGTGCATGGGTGGAGCTCCAGTCGCATGAGTGGCAGACCAGCACACACATGCAGCTCCATTCGCGCAAGCGGCGGGCTACACACATAAGCTCGTACGGGCTTATTCTCCTTTCCCTCCCCCAGCCGGCTGCAATGTCACAGAGGTTGGGGACTGCTATTCTAATATCAACTGACTAATATTGTTATAGCCCATATTTCTTTGTGTTTGCTTTGTAAAAACTGTTGGGGGAGTCAAAAGAGAGAAATTCCAATTACAGGCTGGTATTCATCATTAATGAATACCCTTAATTCTTCTCTGTCATAGCTCTTTTGATTATCTGCACAACCACCCAAATTGTATAAATGCTGGGACACTTCCCAGATAATCATAGGAAATTGAACAGAGTTACTGAAAGAAGGGGACACTTCACTCAAGCAGCAATGCATTGTGTTGGCAAATCAATACTTTAATATCTAGCATTTGGTACTAATTGAAGAAAACACTTACTGATTTGTAAGTTTGTGCCTTTAAAACATTCAGATCAATATAATTTTCCTCATTGTCTGTCTCTTCTTCCTTAAAAACATAGAAAATATTTTTAGCAAGACAGTCAACATTGTGATTTAGAAATTATTCTCTGAATGTCATCATAAAATTTATTTTAGATGAAACAAACTTTAAAATGCTATTGCAATCCAAAACTATACAATATGTTACTCACAGGACTTTTTGTCAAAAAGCAGTGCTTTAGTAATCATTCCCAAAACAGTTTGCCCTTTGTAACATTAAGGATAAGCAATTTCCTGATATTTTTTACTTCAATTCACATCAGCCCTAGCCCACATTGACAGTGAAAAAAGGATTGTAGAGGTTACTATTCAAAAGCTAAGGACATTAAGCATTAATGACATTATTTGAGATATAAGCCATTTGTGAAAAGTATTGGCTTCCCCTGTCAAATGTATTTATATGGACAATGTAATATGAGAGCCAAGAAGCAACTACAACAAAAAACAGCTGGCAGGAATCCAATCATAGGGACATGTGAAAACCTGGTAATATTTTGACAAGAATTGCTACCAGCTACATCAATTAACTTTTTATTTCATGTATTAACTTTGACTACACAACTGTGTATATGACAATTCAGTCAGCAAAATAAGAGAAAAATAATGCTTTGGCATTTAAATATGCAACAATTTAAGCCACATTTTTTCCTTTTTTTATTGTTTTATCACAGAAAATAAAATACAAAACAGTAAAACAAAACATCAACAAATAAAATGAAATAAAAGCATACATTCAACCCTAATAACAAAAAAGAAGAAAATAGTGTGCAAAAAAAATAGGCTTTTTTCCTATCATTGTATGGGTATTATAGCAAATCCTCATTTTAACAGATTAATTGGGAAGATAGGAAGACCATTGCTGACAAACATTCATTAAATATTTAGTTTACTGCATCGAGGCTCACTAAATCAAGGTTCCTTCCAAGTGAAAAGACTGAAGTCAACTGTACTGTACCACTAAATTTGAAGCAGGAGTGGAACATATATATTTATGCTAGGATAGAGGGGCAAGAAGTGAATTTCCCAATGCTTGCTTACAATTAAAAAAACCCCAATACCTAATTAAAAATATTCTTGGCTAACTTCTATTCCATTCTTCTATTTCAAAATTTGACCACTCCACCTCTATGCTGCCTAATACAAATCTAATTTGTTTTTTTCTGTGTTAAACACATTTAACTTATTTTAGTTCAAACACATATCCATACATCAGCCGTTTTCTCATTTGTTCAACCTAGTGCTAAATTAAATTCCCAGACAGAAAAACTTATAAATTTAAATTTGAAAATGATATCAATCATTTGTGCACATATAAATCTGAACTATTGAAAATAGATTTTTCTTTCCTTTATAACAGTGGGCAATCAGTCAAGACAAGTTACATGAACTTACCGCAATTATTTCTTCTATTTTATTAAGTGTTAATTCAGCATCATCTTCTGTTATTGCTTCTTCTTCTAGCTCCTCAGTAGGATATGTAGGCCTTAAAAGATAAATGCAATAAATGCAATTCTCTAAGACATGAAGTTACAGTGAGACTTTTTTTGGATAACTTTATTTATGTCATATGATAACTTTCTGTCTCATTTTTCCATAATTAGTAAAATGACTGGATATAATTCCAGCCAAACAATGCAAATAAAATTGTAATTCGTTTTTTCAAATGCTGATCCCAAAATGCTTGTATGCATACAGAATAAAAGTACTAAGTCTAAAATGTTTAAAATGTCTAAAATGTAAATGCATTGGATGACATATTATATGAGCAGCCATGATTGTGCAAAGGAGTTTTTCCTTCTCTGTGCAGTTTTTCTTCATTTGCTTATAATCAAATCTATGTAAGAAAGTATATACAATTGAGTTAGATGACATTTAGTATTTACAAATGTTCTAATTATTAAAATTGCCAAGTTTTTAATTTATTTGGATAGACGTTTTCAGCCAGTTTCTAATAACACCATTCAATGTAGTCTTAAATAAAGCATGGACTCTTCAGTTTTAAATTAGATCCATTTGAAAATATGAAACAATCAATAAATAACAAAGGCCTCCTTCATATATATGTACAAAATAGCAAAACAAAGATTAGTAAATGTGAACAATGTTAGGGATAACATTGTTTACCCTAACTGGTTTAGGTAAAATAATAAATATGTTATCATGGTTTGTTAGTTAAAGTGTCTGCAACTTTAACTGTAGGAATGTAATTAAGGGAGTGGTTGTAATAGCACCATAAAAGAAGCAAGACAATGGCAGCTTGCTCTCTCTGGCTTTATGACCCCTAATTACTGGATGGATTCAAGACTGCGTTTTTCTCCTACTGGAAAGGGAGAGAGAAAGGACTGATTTATTTGTAAGTGAACTGACATTGGATATTCTACACAGACTTTGCTAATTGAATATCCTTGAATGGACTGACTAAAACGATACATGACTAATGGACTGTTATTTTGACTATGCTATAATCTCTAAATGGAATAAACTATATTTTTATAGCACAAGCGTATCTTATTTTTACTGTATGTTAACAAACATACAAACTTATCTCACTCATTTATCTGTATGCCTATCTGACTAATGCTGCACATTCTGTTTAGCTTGTCTCCTTAACCCTGGTTGGGGAACACTGGCTTAACAAACACTGCGATTATTTCATATATTTCTTGCTGAAATTTCCATCAATATATTTGCAAAAAGAGAAAATGAAGGGGGAAAAGAATGTGAAGTATGTATACAAAAAGAAATCACCATTAAACTTGGTTTACTAAAAAGAAATGTGCAGAACTTAGTTGTGGTTAGTTGTGGTTCTCAAATATGGCATTGGCAAATTTCCTGGAGAAATAAAAGAGCTGCTGCCGCTCACTAATTTGTAGAGATAAAATGATTACTTTCATGCTTCTAGTAAAAAATGAGCTGCCTTGCAGCAAGACGGTCTGCAAACAAATTTAATAAATAAATGTAAATAATTGGTTATTATCTGTCATTTATTCATTTGCCTCCACGGTTATTTTGTTCCAAGCTTCTACTGTTATAGGGGACAATTATACCACTTACTCGTTATACCTACAACCAATAGTACAGAATGTACTTTTATTAAGCCCAGACTTAACATATTCAAGCATGATGCATTAGAAAATAGTATTTTGTTGCTAATATTATCCTGCAAATCTTTCAACCAACCTATTCAATCCATCCTGGGAACTGGCAGCTGAGGGAGAAGGGTTTCTCCAGTGTGGGACACCAGCGGGCTAAACCCTTTCTCCATACTATTTAATATCTGTATGAAACCAGTGGAAGACAAAATCAGTTTTTGAAATAAGGTAGCATAAATAGGATACTATAAATATGTTGATAGTGAGCTGTACTTTGCCACCTCAGAGCATGCTGAATAGGATATTCTGATTCAGCATCTGGAGGTGTTGGGGAACTGATGGAGCAAAAAGACTAAAGCCTAGTAAGATATGAGTATTGCCTCTGATCTTCTGTGTTGTCCAGAAACAATAATTTCAGTGATAGAATTAGACAGGGTTGTACTATTTGCTAAAGAAATAAGTCCATGACTTGAGGATACTCCTAAATTTGTAGTTTGACTGGTACATCATTTGCAGCACTATCTTCATCAGCAAATCCTAATAGCAGTGGTTGAAGCAATAATCATCGCACAACTTGACTACATAATGCTACATGTGGGCCTGCCTTTGAAGTTACAAATAATAAACAGTGCTGTGTAACGCACATTCTCAGGCACCGATCATCATTGTGTTTAATCTTAATTCTAAATGCTGATTATTCCTGTAAAGCCTTTTATATAAACAAATGAAATTATTCTTTATCACACACACCTTACTAGTGTTTGTGATCCAAACCACAAATTGACTAACAACTAAAAAATGGTAGTTATACAAAAGTGGTGACACCAATATACATATTTTACATATGTAAATATCCAATATTTATATTTATATATATATATATATATATTTTATATATATGGATCTTTGGTTATTCGGGTTTTCTCCCGCGTAAGATTGGAAGTATCTAGGCAACGTTTCAATGAAGTCTCATTCATCATCTTCAGGCTTATGTCTTCATCTCTGTGCTTCTCTAAGAAGCACTGTAAAAGTCTAACTCACAGACGAAGACTATACAGAAGCCTGATAATGGCAGATGAGCTTCTGCTGAAACGTTGCTACAACTTTAAAAGCACTACTACTATGATGTGGGAAAATACCCGAACAAAGCTGAATGCCATACATACATACATACATACATACATACATACATACATATATATTTTCTGGGGTTCTCGCAGGTATTTGCATATGGATCTTTGGTTATTCGGGTTTTCTCCCGCGTAAGATTGGAAGTATTTAGGCAACATTTCAATGAAGTCTCATTCATCATCTTCAGGCTTGTGTCTTCAGCTCTGTGCTTCAAGAAGTATATACACACACACACACACACACACACACACACACATACACACACACACACACAAAAATACATAGTATATAATATAAACTTGATACTTCTGCTATTTAGTAAGATTTAAGATAAAACAGCGCTAACATTTAACTTTATTAACGTTCATTCTCAGCACCTGCTGATAGTGGTTTCTATCATTCAACCCACTTCATTAGGACATGGCTCCTGGTTGTTATAGAAGAAATGACTTCTTTAAAATGACAGTTGCTAGATTATCTAGAGAAGGTCTGTTCAGGGATCCATGCTGGATCACGTTATCGCTAGAGATATATCTAGCCTACTTGATACTGACATTTTGTCTGTGAAAACAATTTTCTTCAGGTATATTTTAAAGCTTCACAATGGTAGGGCTATAAGCACCTTCTTCTATATTTTTATATAGATTTTGGGAAGGGGAGGAGTTATTTTACTCTGTGCTAGGGATGTTTTACAATAAGGTTGATACTATACTATACAAAATGTGTTAATATGAGCAATTATAAAAATGTTTACTGTATGTATGCTCCTATAGCTACTAATCTAGCCACTTCCATGTTAGATCAGTGGTCCTGTTGGCTACTCAAGGCTCATGAGAGGACATGTAATTTTTTCTTGAGGGAGGGGGAAGTCCGCTGGCTCTTACGGAAGTAATGGTGTACCCTTTCTTCAAGGGACCATCATTCAACTCAACTATTCTGGACAGTTTGTGTCCAGTTTCAGTCTCCTCTTTTTAGGAAGGTTGTGAAGAAAGAGGTTGTATCTTCAGAGGAACCAGGATATAGCTGATTGTCTAGACCCCTTTCAGTCAGGGTAAGATACAATACCTTTTCCAGTTAAAGGATGTGTATTTCAAGGCTTCTTCTGCCAAACAATCAAGAACGTAGCAAGCTTGTTCTCCATAACCAGCCTTTAACTTTGAGGGAGGAAAATCTACAGTTCTTCCCTGAAGAAGAAGTAAACATCATTAACAGAGACAAAGCAGCATTCAATCAGATAATATTGCCTACCTTCTCTAGTTTGTAACAAGAAACTATCTGTACATGTGAATCACCAAATATCATCAATATGTGCTGCTTACTTGAGGAATCACATATCTACTACAGAATCTGGCTGGCTGACTGATTTGATCTTACAGGATTGGCGGAATTAGTTCAATTTTTAATCAGGTTCCTTCAATTAAGCAAAGTTATCTATCATGACCGCAGAAGTGTGCCTCCCTCTAGAATAAGATTCCCCCAAGATCTGGATGCCCCCTAGTCTATTGTTGTTTAAAGAGATGTGATATTTGGATCTGAACTATTGTTCCAGCTTTATTATTTTGTACAACTGGTACAAGAAAAAACAAACAAGAAATTATGCCTTCTTGCTTCATTTCCATCCAGTGTATAGTTCTTGCCATCTGTTATCTTTTATTCTTAATTTTCACTGGGTTTATTGCAATTTATTTCCTTTGAATATTGTGAGCCACCCAAAGTTGAGAATTTAATAAGTATGAAGTTTGCAGGAATTCAAATACAGCACTTTTCAATGGACTTAATTTATACATTCAGCTGCAAATAGTAAACCATAAGAATGCAACCACTGTGCACACTAATCAAGTAAATGCACAAAGCAAACTCATGACTATTATAGTTATTATCCAGTATTTTAAATTTGTTTTCTAACTGGATTATTAGTTAGAATAAAAGAGATAGCCAAACTATCTCAAAATATTTGGGTCAGCTTTCTAAAGATTTTTCATTGTAATGGAGCACAATCAAGCCAGAACATAGTTTTAATTCATACATTACATCAAACCATGCATGCTTAGGGAAATTTAGCCATTATTTGATATGCTGTCAAAACTGAAAAATCAGGCTTTCACTTTCAAATCAGAATTAGATATTATGATTTTAACTGGGTTTGCCAAGTGCATTAAAATTGTTATCACTCTGTCAAAGGAAGAGTGCATAGACAAAGAGAGACTGCTTTACTATGTAACTAGTAAATCTAAATAGGCAACAACAAAAAAAGCTACTGAAAACCTATATACTTGCAAGCTCAAACCATAATTTAAATTCTTTATTATGGCTGCCTCAGAAGACATGTAGATGCAAGTCATTGAAATACAAATTGGTGTCTGTTTAAATTTTTAAGACTATTATGAGAATAAAATTAAATAACTCAGAATTAAATCTCATCTCCAAACTGCCTCTTGTTTTCTTTTCTGAAATACCTGATCTTACTTTGCAACTGGAAAATAGTACAGAAAATAAAAGTATACTTGGATTCAGCTGAAATACTATGCAGTTTCCAGTACTAGCATCTTTATTTACTCAAATCGAGTACGCCTTACAAATTCTCAAAAGATGCAGTCAATCAATTACAGGGCTAATTTACAAGAGATAAGACAGATGATTTGATAAATTTCACCCAATTAATCTCTAACTAAGATCAGTAAATGATACACTAGTCATATATATTAGAAACGGGTCTCTGGCTGTACAGGACAATCTACCAGTTGAGTAAATTCAGTTTGGAGTAGAATGCATAAAACATTTGATTAGTGCATCATTTTGCAGCATCTTGATAAAAGGGGTTTTAATTGCCTTCATGGTACTCTTTCTACTTTTACTGCTGTAAAGACATTTAACACAGTATATGAGGCTATGAAATTTTGCCCACGGCTTTTCTATTCACTTTTAGGGAATATAGGTAATCCTAATTTAATGACTGCCCTATTTATAAACTGTCTGAAGTTTTGACAGAGCTGAAAAAGTAACTTTACAACCAGTCCTTGTTGTAAAGTTATGACAATCATAGCATCCCTGCAATGACATGATCAAAAGTTGGGCATTATGGAACTAGTGGGTATTTACAAACATTGCAGCTTTCTGTTTCATGTTTCACAGCTGCATTCCAATGATGGAAATAAAGTAAAACTAAGTCATGGATAGATGAGGTTTCACTTAAGGACTGTTAAATGTTTTTGCTTAACAACTGAGTGGGTTGTAAATCTGTCAGTCATGAGATATCTCACTTAACAACCATGTCACTCCGCAATAGCACTGTTGGTTCCAAGTGTGATTGTTAAGCAAAGACTACCTCAACTTTTAATTACTGGATGGTAAGAAAATACTTGAACTAAGATGATTTTCTGCCCCAATTCAAACAAAGGCAAGGTGGTATGGGGCCTTTACATAAATTCTATAGTACAAGTATGAAAAAAACTTAATTGGACAAATTATGCCAAATAAACCTCTTTAAATGCTTCTACAAAATAAATAGATGCAAGCTAGAACATTTAAACTCTTGCTTTGTGTAGCTAATAGGGAAGATTTAGCATCAGTTACTCTGAAACAAAAGCAGTAAGACACATGCAAGTTACAGATAGTGATAATCAATAATACTTGCATAGAGCTTGGACACATTAAATAAGAGCTGCAATTGATTGTTAATGCTATTTTGCTGGCAACAGAAAAGGTAGCTATGTTTTCTGCTCTAAATTTCTAAGACATACAGTAGGTGATTAACTACTTGTTATATAGATGAGTTTTGAGACTGTGAAAATAGGATCAGCTATATTTCTAAAAGTCATGGTCCAAATTTTTCAGAATTTCCAGTTCATTATTATATTTGGAATGAGCAATACCTGCCTTAAAGGCTTGTTTGAAGGGTGTTAGCTAAAATTCTGGCTAAAATTGATTTTCAGTAATGGGTCCCTTGGGTCTTCAAGTTGTTTCTGGATAACCTTCTATTGACCTAGAAAAATGGTGTTGTAAGATCAGGGATATTATAGACTCTCAGCCTGGTATCATGGGCTTTAAGAAAGCAATAATGAGTTGAGCTAATGTGTAATTTTTACTCATGATCAGAAAAGATATGAGCTATCATCTATAGTTGGTACCATATGGTGGCAGTTTTGTCTGGAACATTTTTCACTCCAGTTAATTATCTAATTAAAATTCTGCATTCACCTCAATAAAAAGCCCCTTTTTGCCAGATGTAATGATTTAACATTGCAGTGCAAGAGGATTTATGTACATGCCTAGAGGGAAAAACTATGACAATTTTTCATACATTATTGAGCTGCCCATTCTATATGGCTTGGCAGATATTTAATAACATATTCCTTAGCCAAACACCTTGCATAAGTAGCATATTCTCCACTAGTCATCTTTAAAACCATTGTTAAATCATATTCTATAGCTATTGCTGTTTTGGAGGGGGCAAGTATTCACCTTTATACTGATTATGTATAATTAGTAACTGATCTTTTATTATAAATAAAATATAAACAAAACCTATAATTTCTATAACTTTCTTAAAGTCTAATTTGAGTCAAGCTTGATGTAGCATTAAATTGGTGTAACTATTATTGACAACATAGATTTTCTCCAAAACAACTGTACTTAATCTGATCCTTTCAATAATGCATCCATTGCGGAGAAGGCGGAGCTTCGTTTCGGCGATACAGCTGCGATCTCGGGGCTCTGAGATCGCAGCTGATATTTTTGCCCCTGGTCGGTCCCAACGGACCTAAACCGTCCCGTAGAGACGGGGATTGAGAAGGGTATTGTCCCAGGATCCCAGAGATATCGCAAAATCTCTGGTTTGATCCGGAAGAAGCCCTTTTGCTGGCGGTGGAGAGGCAGCCTCCATAGCTGCTGAAGTCGGGACAGCTCCGGAAAGAAAGTGGCTGGAAAGAAGTGTGACGGTTGGGTGAGAAAAACTCTTTTGTGTTGTAAATTCGCTGAGGTTGGAAAGGGCATCCTGAACAAAGAAGAAATCTGTGAGACTTTTTTTTTTTTGACTGAAACTATCTGAGCGGCGTTTTTTAAAGTGATGTCAAATTGAGGCTTGGGGTTTTTTTTTCTTTTTTCTATATTTTTTTGGGGGGACTTTAGTGTGACTTTGTAGGTAACCGGATTGAATTTTCTCATATATATTTTTATGCTCCCTTTGATTTTTTAATTTTCTTTAGGATAGAGGCTCCCTTTGGCTATTTTTTTTTTTCTGTATATATTACTCCTTTTTTCTGGCTGGGGGGGAGGAAGAGCATTAAGAAACTTTGCAACACTGCCAACTAGAGGCTTGAAAGTATTTTATTTGAATTGGAGAGAATTGCAAAAAGACCTCTTCTCAAGGACATTTTAACGTGATAAGATAGAGGGAGAGCACAGCAAAATATTATTGCAGGTGCTTTCCTGGACTGTTATCAATATTTCAACACTTGAGGTTTGGCTTTGAAGCTGCTGGAGAAGAGAGTCATAACAAGAGCCTTGGATAAATAAATAAAGTGCAGTGTGCTTTCATATATATATATATATATATCCCATTTGCCAGCCTTTTTCTAAATTTCAATTCTAGTAATATTCTTATTTCTGCCTTTTATTTTAAAGGGAAAGCCTCAGAGTTTTTTCTTTATTTTTCTTTTCTTTCTTATTGGGACTTTTTTGCTTTTTCTATCCATGTTTTTGGACCACTTTGTTATGTTTTTGGACCACTTTGTTTTTCTTTTTTGATTATTGAGACTTTTCAACTGGATTAAGGTGTGAAGAACCTGAAGGAACTTTTTGTTTTTTCTTTTTGCTTTTTTTTTGCTCTTAATCAATATTATTATTTTTGGATTTGTTTTTCTCCTTTCTATTTTTTCTTTTTTATGGTGGACTACTTCGTAATTGGATTAGGGTCTAGAAGAACCTGAAGATCTTTCTTCTTCCTTTTTTCCTGTTTCTTTTTTGGTTTCATGCCTTTTACTATTGGAGTTTTCCATTTTGGATTATAATTGGCTGCTCTACCAGTTGGATTAAAAGTCAAAAAGAATTTGAAGCTTTGGAAGCATTGAAATGAGCAGGAAACCAATACCATCTGGCATTTCTACTTCTACCTCTGCTTCCCCACCAGCTGGAGGACAACGTTTAATTCAGACAATGTTGAAGCAAGATAAGGAACAAGAAAGAGTAACTTTACAGATGATTATGCAAGGAATCCAAGATCTCAAGACAAAATCAGACATCATTGAACAAAGAACAGGAAATATTGAACAAAGAATAGAAAATATTGAATAAAGAATAGAGAAGACTGATGAAAAAGTGGAAAACATTAAACAAATGATGGTCAAGTATGAGGAGAGATTCCAAAAAATTGAGGAAGAAGGAAAACAAAGAGAAAAGAGGATTTGAAATATTGACAGTAGATTAACAGCGGTTGAACAAGAAAAAAGTGGGATGTTGAGGTGGGAGATGGAAAGGTCAGAATTTTACCTCAGATTTCAAAATATAGAAGAGGAAAAAGGAGAAAATTTGGCAGCGATAATGATAGAAATTTTGGCAGATGCTTTGGAAATTACAGAGGAAAAGATGATGGATGGAATAGATGAGATATATCGAGTCTATACAAGGTATGCGATGAGAAATAAATTACCCAAGGAAGTCCATATTAGATTTACCAAAAAATCCATTAAAACGCAAATATTACAAGTAGTAAGAGAGAAAACATTGAAATACAAAGGTAAAGAGGTTGTGGTTTTAAAACAAATACCCAGAAGAGTGAGAGAGATGAGAAGAGAATATCGATTTCTGACCAAAATGCTACTGGAAAACGAAGTGAATTATAGATGGCTGATTCCAGAAGGACTAATGTTTAGGTGGCAAGAGCAGAGACATAGAATTGATTCAATTGAGAAAGCAGAACTTTTCCATGCAGAATTTTTTGGAGGAAGAAGAGAGGAGGCAGAGAAAGAGGTCTCATTAATTGAGTTTCAAGAGGAACAACTGGAGACTGAAAAAGAGAAAGGAGCAGTAGGGGGACAGGTGGAAAGCAAAGAACAGCGTGAAGTGAGATCCACGAGAGTGGTTAGACCTAAATATAAAGCATAATCATGGAAGAAAAAAAACTGATTACAATGAATATAAATGGACTTAATTCAGCTGTTAAAAGAAGGAAAACTTTTCATAAATTAGAGAAATTAAAATTTGATATAATTTGTCTGCAAGAAGTTCATATTAAAAAACAACATGAACAATTGTTAGTACAGCCAAAATTGGGGAAAATATTTACTTCTTTGACTCAATGTAAGAAAAGAGGAGTGGTTCTATACATTAAAGAGGCTATCCCAGCAAAATTGATTTACATGGATGAAGATGGAAGAGTATTAATGGTAGAAATAATGGACAATAATATAAAAATACTCTTGATTGCAATTTATGCTCCGAATGATAAACAAGAAGAGTTTTATAAAAAGCTACTCATGAAAATAATTGGACTGGACTATGTTAATATAATTATGATAGGAGATTTTAATGGAATTGTGGACAATAAATTGGACTATATAGCAACAACAACAAAGCAAAAATAGAAAGGCTCTCCCTAAGTCTTTTTTTAAAATGACAGATGAATTAACTTTAAAAGATATTTGGAGAGAAAGAAATGTTAAAGCTAAACAATATACTTTTTATTCAAATAGACATTTATCATGGTCCAGATTAGATATGATTTGGATCTCAACAGAATTAATATCCAATATTCAAGAAACAAATATTGAAACAAGCACTTGGGCAGATCATAGCCCAATGACAATTAAATGGAAGGGACAAAAAAAAAGATCGAGATGGACATTAAATAATACTATTTTAAAGGAGAAAGATTTTATACAATGGATAGAGAAGGAATTGGCTTTTTTCTTCAGAGAAAATAAAAAAGAAGATACTTCAACGCAGAATGTGTGGGATACAATGAAGGCATACGCTAGAGGTTTGATAATAGATTATACAAGAAAAAAGAATATTAGGAAAAGGCAAGCTTCTAAGGCCTTGGAAGATAAGTATAAAATTCTTGAAAAAGAATTACAGAAAATGCCACAGAAAAAGGATATTAAATTGAAGCTGGATGTAATTAAACATAAAATGGAATTAATAGAGAAAGAAGAACTGGCACAGAAAATCAGAAACTCAAAACAGAATTATTTTGAAGATGCAAATAAACCAGGTAGATGGCTAGCATATAAATTGAGAAAGGAGAAGGAATCAAGAAAAATATTGAAGTTAATAGATGAACAAGGCCAAGTTTGTTATGGGAATAAGGAGAAAAAAGAAATTATTCGAGATTTTTATGGACAACTATATAAACAAGAGAATATTGATGAGGAAAAAGTCAAACAGTATTTACAGGAAGCTAATTTACCGAAGATACCTAAAGAGACTGAAGAAATGCTAGAAAGCAATATAACAATGATGGAACTAAATGAAGCATTTAAGAGACAAAATAATGGGAAAGCACCGGGTCCAGATGGGCTTCCAGCAGAATTCTATAAAACATTTCAAGAATCATTGAGCATCCCATTGTTAGAAGTTATGAATGAAGTTATGTTAAAAAAGATGATACCCAAAACATGGTCAGAGGCTTATATTACACTTATACCGAAAGAAGAGACTGACCCATTGCAAATTAAGAATTATAGACCTATTTCTTTATTGAATGCAGACTATAAAATCTTTGCTTCAATTTTAGCAGAAAGACTTAAAAAATATTTAAATAATTTTATTCACTCAGATCAAAATGGATTTCTGCCAAAGAGACAAATTAGAGACAATACGAGAGTAATCTTGGACACTTTGGAATACTATGAGGCTCATCCTGAAAAGCAAATGGCTTTGATATTCCTAGATGCTCAAAAGGCATTTGACAACGTGAACTGGAGATTTATGTTATTACTATTGGAGCAGATGGGTTTTGCTAAAAAATTTATTCAAGCAATAGAAGCCATATATAATAAACAGACAGCAAGGGTAATGATGGAGGGGGAACTTACAGATTTTATTAATATAAGAAAAGGCACAAGACAAGGGTGTCCCCTATCTCCTTTGCTATTTGTGTTGACCTTGGAAGTGTTGAATAGAAATATTAGGGATGATAAAAGCATAAAAGGAATGAAAATTAAGAAGGAAGAATTTAAGCTATAAGCTTTTGCTGATGATTTAGCTTTTATTCTGGAAGACCCGCTAGAAACAGCTCCAAAGTTATTGGAAAGGATAGAGACATATGGTGAGGTGGCTGGTTTGAAAATAAATAAAGATAAAACAAAGATTTTGACAAAGAACATGCTATTGAGACAGAGAGAAGAACTGGCAGATCTTTTGAAAATTCAAGTTACAAATAAGGTGAAGTATCTGGGGATATATTTGACAACAAGATGTAGCACATTAAAGGAGAATAATTATATTAAACTTAAACAACAGATAACTACAGATTTGAAGAAGTGGGAAAACTTGCAATTGTCATTAATAGGGAGAATTTCAACAATTAAGATGAATATTTTACCTAGAATTTTATTTTTGTTTCAAACAATACCAATTAGGCTTGGAAAAGACTATTTTGAAGATTTAAATAAAATTATGTTGAAGTTTATATGGCAAGGTAAAAAAGTGAGAATAAAGCTAAAGCTTTTGCAAGATGCTAGAATTAGAAAAGGTTTTGGCCTGCCTAATTGGGAATTGTATTATCAAGCTGCAAGTTTGATGTGGGTCAAAAAATGGATAACATTAAGGAAAAATAGGTTGTTGACATTAGAAGGGCATGATTTGCTGTTGGGCTGGCATGCTTTTTTATGGTATAAGGGAACTAAAACACAGGGTTATTTTAGAAGACATTATGTACGGGAGTCTTTGTGGTTAAATTGGGAGAAGATAAAAAGACAATGTTATTTGAAAATTCCAGTTTGGTTATCGACTATTGAAGCATTTTCCTATCTTATAATTTACAAGAAGGAACAAACAGTTAGATATGGGGAACTTTTGGATGAAAAGGGTGAACTTAAATCGATCCAAAACTTAGAGGAACAAGGTATAAGGATGAATTGGTTTTCATATGCACAAATACATTCAAGGTATGATGAAGATTTTAAAACGGAGGGATTTTATGATAAGCAGACTGATTTAGATAAGATCTTGATGGGTACTGATGAGAAGGTGATTAAAAAATTATATGGTTATTTACTGGGAATGAAATTAGAGGAAGAACAAGTCAAAGAAACTATGATTGTTTGGGGGAAGAATTTTGGATATGGGATTGATTTAGAGAAATGGCAGAAATTGTGGTCTCAAAATCATAAAATGACAATGTCAACAGCATATAAAGAAAACTTGTATAAGATGTTTTACAGGTGGCACTTTCCTCCGACAAGAATAGCAAGAATGTTTAAGAACAAATCTGAAAAATGCTGGAAATGTCATCAGATACCCGGCTCGTATTACCATATGTGGTGGACTTGTGAGGATGCTAGAAAATATTGGACTAAAATTCGCATGTGGTTGGAAAAAATGACAAAGAAACATATAGACTTGAAACCAGATATCTTCTTATTGGGAATTTTACCTGATATATATAGTAAAGATTTGAAATACCTGATTATAAATGTATTAACAGCGGCCAGGATTGTATTTACTAAAAATTGGAAGAATGAGAAAATACCATTACAGGAAGAAATTATTCAGAAAATTATTGGAATGTGCTGAGATGAGCAGATTGACATTTGAAATTAGAGAGCAAGAGGATAAACAATTTTATGAAATTTGGGATCTTTTTTATAAATGGCTAGATGATAAAATACGATAATAGAATATTTAGAATGCTAGATAGTAAGAAATATCTTTATTTTGCTATTTTGCTATTATTTTGTTATTTGATATTATATTTATAAAGGGTTTTTTAGGATTGATTTGGTATGATTATATGATTTGTTGAATAATCTGGTTAAAGTATTGTTAGCTTATAAAGCATGAATGATTAAAAGTATAGTCAAAAATTTCTTTTTTTTTTTAGTGATATTAGGATATATAATAGGATAATTAGGATATAAGTTTGGATTGATAATATGAGTTGTTATATAACATAATTGTAACTGGGACTACAGAATGAATGCACAAAAATGATGAACCAACTGACACACTGGATGTACATACGAGAGTTGAATGTTTTAATGTTTTGTTTGTCTTGTTTGTTTGTAGAAAATTAATAAAATCTTTTTTCAAAAAAAAAAAATAATGCATCCATTGCCACTATAATTGAGTTCACATACCTTGTTGCTGGTCATCCCCCTCTTCCCTTTCCTTCTACCTTTGTGGCATTATAAGCTTGTCCAGAGAACTGGATCTTAGCATGTCCAAAGTAGGATAATTGGCTAACTTTTCTCGTTTCAACTGTCTCTATTGTAAACATATGAAGCCCTAATGACCACTCTTGAGATGACTTCACTATACCTTCAATTGGGGTCATGGAACCCCTGTCTAAAGAAGAGTTACATGAGAGTCTCGTTGAAAGAAAAAAAATCTTTAATCCTGCTTGGCTTCCTCTATCTTTATAATCTTTTGCTACTTCAGTTCTAATCCTAGTCACTGATAGCCATGTCTTGTGAAGACCATTTTAAGTATTTAAATAATAATAGGAGATATCTTTCTCATCATATCCTCAATAGTTCTTTCATTCTCCTGCAGTTAGTTCAGAGAGCTAAAGTAAATTTTTGAGTTAAGATACTTGGAGTTCCACCTTTTGTTTACATTCTTTGTTATTGCCATAACGCTTTTCTATAATAACTTTGCTTATCGCAGATTATTTATTTGATAGTAATGCTGTGTGCTTCAATTTAAAAAAATCAGTATTTATGGTATAAAATCTAAAATTATCAGATAATACCTGTGAACATTCAGCCTCCCCTTCCAAGTAGGATAATTTGAATCTGGGCATTTGTGCCTTGGCAGAGAATTCTAGGCTGATTGATTTTATGACCCATTTGTTTGTTTTCTTGGCTATTCATATATCCTCAGGAGTCTTCTCCAACACCAAAGATGTTGTTTTTATTATTAAAAGTTATTTTGACACTCAAATTAGAATAAAAAAATTAAAAGCATCAGCTTTATATACTGCTTTTTCAAAAGAAAACTTGTTTTCATCATAGGGAAAGTCACTGCCTGCACTATTTTGATCTTTGTAGCTATAGACTCATCATGACATCTGAATATGTTTCAAGTCCTTCATTTAGCACTCCAGCAAACACTAGTCTGTGGTGTATTTCTAGACCAACGGTTCTTTAACTTGTTGATAGTCCATACTAAAATGCAGAAGATATCTGTTTTAATCTCTCCATTGTCATTTGTACTGTTGATTGCTTTATCAATTGTCATAAATTTGATATTATTTACCTATTAGTCCATTATCTTTATTGTGCTTTTTGATTTCCATTACTAAACCCTGCAGATTATTTGTATTTTCAGCTCTCAATGTTATCAACATACTGCAGGTTCTTCTTCCTCCAATTCAAAACCATGCTAATCTTCCAAGCCAACTTCTTTCAATATGCAGACAGAATAAATAAGGGGACAGTTTACACTCTCACTATTTTGCCATTTGGCTCTCATTCTGTTTCAACATGTTCCGACTGGCCTTTGCCTTTCTGATCTTGTCTAGATTTCACATATTTCAGGGCAATCAATTGTTCTGGGATTTCGGAAAAGAATTATATGTTTAGAATTTTTCTAAGATCATTCCACCGCTTGACATGATTGATACAATCAAAGATTTTCTATAATCAATGGAACACATTCTGATTTTTTTTTAGTATTCTTTGGCTTTCTCAATCATCCAATCAAGCTTGTATCCTGGTGATTTCAACATCCATATAGTTTTACGGGTCACTAATTTTAATATATTTATTTATTTTCCAGTTCACCCTACTGCTCATTTCTTTAGTAGTCTCCCATTCCAGTATTAATCAGATCAAATCTTTTTAGCTTTCAAGGTCAGTTAGCTGCTCAGCTATAATACTGTCTTAGGCTTCACCACTACTAGTACACAGTCATCCATTTTTTCTTGTCAATATAATTTTTCTATAAAGTAAAAAACTTCTTTTGCAATTTACAAAGTTATTAGAAATAATCAAAACAATTCAGAGATAGTAAACTAAATAATTTACTTACAAAGGACCGCAGCTCTGCTAATATGTTAGATATTGTTGCATTTGGGTCATCATATTCCTGTGGTTGCTCAAAAGGATGCCCTGCCTTATTAATTAGCCAAGCAGCAAGGGTACAAAACATGTAGAACTGTTCACCTGGGTTAATAGGCAATGCAAAATAATGTCTGTTTTAAAAGAAAAAGGAGCAGAAATTAGTACGCCTATATTGAAAAAAAAGTACTAAAAACTAAGAAAATGTCTCTATTTTACAATCATTTATGCCCCCAATCTTCCCCTCCAAGATACTATATTTCACTAAGCTAATTTTCTTAATATATATGCTATTTTCCTTAAGTGCTTTCAGAATGTTATGTCACAACTGTATGTATGCATTACTGAAAATCAATGTAAGTCAAAACTTTTAAAAGTAGTTGTCATACTTATTTACCACATTTTTGTACTGCCATACTGTATAATAACTAATGGCAGTAGCTGTGTGTAAAATGTATAAAGTTATTCAGATTATAAATTATATTATCCGATCTTGTATAGAAGAATCCAGTATACTACAGAAACACAAATGGCTCTGTAAGATTAAAAAAAAAGTTAATCATTTTTGATACAAATAAGGACTGTTATAAGACCCGGAACTCGGTATTTATAATGATTTTCCCTGATTACTCCCTATTACCCATAATTGCTTTTATTATCCCTAATTACCACTATGCCATGACTCCAAAAGAGATGGAGGAAATGAGACAATATATAGCTAAGAATTTGGTGCGTGGATTTATTCAACCCGGGAAATCACATACAGCTGTTTTATTTCACAAGAAAAAGGATGGTGGATTACGTCTTTGTGTTGACTTCTGGGGCCTCAATGCTATTTGTGTAGACAATCTATACCCTTTACCGCTAATCAATGATTTGCTGGCAGCTTTAGCAACTGGCAGATATTTCACTAAATTGGATTTACGAGAAGCCTACTCTCGAGTTCGGATACAAGAGGGGCATCAATGGAAAACTACTTTTAATTGCCCCCTTGGAAGTTTCCAGTTTAACGTTATGCCGTTTGGGCTGCAAGGAACACCCGCCATTTTCATGCAACTCATGAATGAAGTATTACAAGAACATTTATATCGTGGCGTTTTAATATACTTAGATGATATCTTGATTTATACTAAAACAATGGAGGAACATTTTGCCTTAGTGAGAAAAGTTCTGGAAAAATTACTTGACGCTAAGTTGTATGTGAAACTCTCAAAGTGCGAGTTTCACTGCACACTGTTGGATTATTTGGGGTACAGAATATCAAATAAAGGAATAGAGATGGATCCCAATAAAGTCAGAATCGTAGTTGATTGGAAAGAACCAAAAACACTAAAACAATTACAAAGTTTTCTATGATTTGCGAACTTTTATCGGCAGTTTATTCCTAAATTCGCACAAATTGTTTTACCACTAACAGAATTGTTAAAAACTAAACATCAGTCGCCAAAACCCAGGCCCAGCCAACCCACTGTGTGGTCAACAGGAGTGTCAGCAAGCGTTTGACAACTTAAAAGCCTTATTTGCTCAAGAGCCCATTTTAAAACATCCTGATACAACTAAAAGTTTTGTACTACAGGCTGATGCAAGTGATGTGGCTGTGGGAGCTGTCCTATTACAGTATACATTACGAAAATTTACAACTACAGAGCGAAGGAGGGCTATTTGGGAAAAAGAGGCTTTCACTGTAAAATGGGCACTTAGTATATGGCGACACCTATTAGAAGGGTTAAAAGAAAAATTCAAAGTGTGGACAGATCATAAAATTTGCAAGCATTGCAAAAACCGAGAAAACTGTCTCCTAAACAAGTAAGATGGGCTTTGTATTTTAAACATTTTGATTTCCACATGTGATATGTTCCGGGAGGTAAAAACTTCATGGCAGATGCACTATCTTGACTACCTCAATACAATATATCTAGAGACGAAGTCATTCAACCCATGATCTCTGTGGGAACGCTGACTGAACACATTCAGGTGTTGACAACAAAAGAGATAACCAAAAAGGAATTTAACAAATCTAACTATAATAGAAAACTTACTTGTAATTCCATGTATCTTCATGATCAGCAAATAGTCATTTATTTTAATCAGTTTTTAACAAGATTTTTGTGATGTCCAAACAGGTTAAGTTATCCTATCATCTCTATTTCTGTCTATTTGGGTCCTCTTGATTTGCTGATTGCTTTAATATTAGAAGCTTAATACTAGGGGATATTGGATCTGAACACAGTAGTTTAGTTTATTTTTAAACTTACTATTTTCTATTCTGAGTTCTCAGATTGGCTTTCTTCAAAAAAAAAAAAGCTTCTTTGAGAACAATTCCAAAATATCTATTGTCTACATTATATTTCTGACAAAGAAATTCATACAATAGATTATTAGAAATATTAGAAGGCTCCAAATTGGGGTTATTTCACCTTTTTTAACACCTTGACATTACACTGTTCTGCAATTTCACATTAAGTATATTAATAAAACATCTAAAAAGGATTTGGGAAATGATTTTTATAATGTGCATTCTATGTCATAATACTTATTACGTTTGTACTGCTTGAATTTGATTTTTTTCAACCTTTATGTACCTATTCATCTATCTTCATATATTCTTAATTCTTAAATCTATAACAAATCTATCTTAAATCTGTAACAAAATTGTGTGTGTGTGTATCTTTAAGTACACAAAATTATTTAAAAATTGTACAGCTTATTAACATATTGATATTATTAAAATATTGATTATTAAAATAATCAATTACAGCTGGAGATTTAAAACACTGTTTTGTCAATTTTCTATGTTGCTGAAAGAAATCAGAAAGACAAATACATACAAACTCTGACTGAAGCCTATTTCCGGTTGAATGTTAGGAAAAATTTCCTGACACTTTAACAGTAGAACCAATTATTCAGGAAAATGGCAAGCTTTGTTTCACTGGATGCAAAAAGTTTGAACAGGTCGAGACACAAATATATTCATCTTACTCAAGTAATCCTGACAAAATTAATGAGGCTTACTTTTATATAAACCTGTATGAGATTACATTCTGAGACTATTACATGTATATTATATGAAGCCCAAGTCACAAAACTAGAACTTGAATCCATATTGGTAGCATATAAACAAAATACACCATAAATTTTACTTGCATGACAAAAATATAGTCACTGATTGGTAGAAAGTTTTATAGGCAACATTTAAACTATTGCCATGTTATCCCTTATGCAGAAAAACTACACAAACCAAGTTATTATGTACTTTATTTTTCCCTATAGATGGGAAAACATTATAGATGGGAAAGGGGTGGGTTTCTACTGGTTCTGTCCATCTCTGTAGAACCCATAGCTCTGAAGAGCAGCAGACATAGAATCGGTTCTATGCAGTGATGAGATTCAAATTTTTTTACTACCAGTTCTATGGGTGTGGCTTGGTGGGCGTGGCAGGGGAAGGATGCTGTAAAAGCTACAGTCAGAGGTGGTATTTGCCGGTCCTCTGAACTACTCAAAATTTCTGCTACCGGTTCTCCAGAACTGGTCAGAACCTGCTGAATACCACCCCTGGTTCTATGTCTGCTTATGTTTTGGCTCACCTGCCCACCCAGGCTCTTACCTGATCTTTATTTCCTGATTTTTCAACTTCAGCTGTTAAACCAGGCACAGCTGCAGTTAAAAAAGCAGGAAAAGAGGGCTGTTTCAAAAGCTGCATCTCTGCACACAGCATGTTGATGATGATTTACAGGCTCACATTTACAGGTTCACAGTGTGCAGGGAAGCTCATAAATCCCGAACCGGTAGTTAACCCTGTCGTATCCCACCCCAATTATAACTAAAAGAAAATTGAATGTATTTATTATATTTTAAATATGGATTTAATGCATACTAGAATTTAATGAGAATGTCTTGAGACATGGCACTATTTTTGTATTCATGATACAATCCTGAACTTACAGCTACACAACTCAACACATACTTTAGAAGCATATAATCAAAGCTATAGTCTGACAGACTCAGTTTTTACAATGTGAGAATATCTCCATAGTCCATTGTTAGTTATCTATTAATAACATAGCTTTTTACTCAAATAATCCATAACCCTGAGTAAATAATAAAAAGTTACTCAAGAATCCCATGACTTAGAGTACATTTAAAGAAATCAGGAAAAAAAGGAGTCTAGGTATATTGCCAATTTAAAATTATATTGAATGAGCGACTTCGCAAAGTAACACAAATAGTATTCTTCACAGGTGAGGCATTTGCCTGATGCATACCTATTCTGTGGCCTTAACACAGATGTATATTAGAAAAGACTGCATACGTTTACATCATGTCAATATAAAAGACATTTCTAAAAATTTCTCATTTATTCTTTATAATTACTTTTCATTTTTAGAATGAACCTGGAAGAAAAAATTCTATCCCAAAGAACTTCATCTACTGAATCACAACCACTTATTCTGTTCAACAATTTGAGTTTGTAAGGAGGAATCTCTAGGAAAAGTTTATTTGCAACAATGCTTGTCATATATTTGATGCTGTATTTTTGAAAGATTACAAATACAACAAGGAAGAAATCACCACCTATTCCAGCACAATTTCATACAAGTTTCCTAAGCAATTATAACTTCTAAGTGGTTTCATAAAAGTAACTCTCAAGTTAATAGAGATATAGCACATTAATATTTGTACAAAAGTTTTTATGTTTCCTTTCCTTATCAAATCTTTTTCTTTTTTGACTTTGTATTTTTTCTGCAACTTAAATAACATTGCTTATTCTGAAACAGCACAGTATGATATAAAATTAGGAGACATGTATGTATGTATGCATTTTAATTTTTCTTACCCTATACAGAAATAGGCCTATATAAACAGAAAAGTGCCTGATTTTATTCGGATCTCGTACCGGATCTCATTGAATAAAAAGATTCGGTCGAAAGTTTATTACACACTGAACTGCAACAAAAAACATTCCCCGTTTCCAAGGAGCCTTTCTCGAAAACAACTTAAATCCTCTTTGCTGTCTGATAGTTTTGGGGGTTGTTCACGCGCAACAACTCCAACCTCCAACTTTACACGCGAAAAGCCCGTTACACACTCATTAAATACACACGTGAAAACCAGCTTTTAAACCCACAAAACCCTTGAAAGAATTATTGGCTGGGATCAGACAATGTATTCAATCAACTGTAAAAGGGGGGGGGGGAAATCTTGTGTGGCACCCCAACCTACACACACACAAAACCAACAAGCAAGGCCTACTTGCTTGCCTTACCGGGAAGGCGGCCTCATGTTATGGCTCCGCAACGCGGCATCTTCCTCGCAATTGAGTAACTTCAACTTCTCCAGCAGATCCTCCATCATGACAAACATGTGATAAAGTGCTCCCGGCCCGCGCTCCAGCACCGCCACTTCCCCAGTCGCATCCCCTTCGTCGGCCGCCGCCATGACACGTCTCAATTGCAGCTGCCCGCTTCCAAATTGTTGCCAGCACAACGCTTGGCAAGCATCAAGGCCGCCCGCGTCACCCGGGAAACAAACCCCGCCTGCTCGAATGCTCACCTTCCAATCGCTTCTTTATCCGAGCAATCCTTCCGTGATCGGTCCACCCGAAGTGATTCACGGGAGGCGTCTTCCCGTATAAGGGTTTCCAGATCTGGGAGCGAAAATTCGGGATGGTCGCTTGAGCCCGGGAACTTTAATTCTTTATTATCTTCTAAGGCTCTCTGGGATTTTATGGTGCACGCCTGGAAACCGGAGCTGCAAATGCAAATTTACAACTTTCCGATCTGGGCTGCAATAATCTGGACAAGGGAGCAAAGAGCTGTGAGGTGGATTGTGGAAAAGCTGTTATTTCGCAACTCAGATCTGGGTGCCTATGCTTTACAGCTGTGCGATCAAAGCCCTCAGAATTTATTCAGTACAGTCTGGTTACCCCCAAAATTGGGGGAATGGGTAAATTATATTCAACCATGCATATGTATGGTGTGTAAACAGAAGAAAGAAACCAAGAGAAATTAATATTGGGTAGAATTAAATGATAGATCTTAAATTTGGAGTACTTGTTAAACAGGTCTTTTGTGCTTTGTAACATAACCAATTTTTTTTTTTTTTGAAACAAATTTTTATTAATTTTAAAGATAAAACAACACATCATTAACCATTAAATACATAAACACATAAAACCTCTTAATATTGTAAATCCTTACAAGTCAAACAAAACAATATTTTTATACAACATAATTCCAATTTATCCCATCCCCATATGGATACGCAAATATCTTTCATCAAATTTCTCATTATTTCTCTTTACTCCAATTCAATTTCATTTCTCTTCCATATTTATCCATTTTATAGTCATCATATTCTTTTCTTTCTGGCTTGTTTAAATTACTCTCATCTAACATTCCTCCAAGGTTTTATTGATTCTTTTTTTCCTTTTTTTTAATAAAAAACAAATTTTGTTAGTTTTATCATAAGCATAATACACAAACATACACACACAAAACATAGACAAAACTACAAGATCTTTTCTGAAGGTTGTCTGTTCCCGGGTTAAAACTCTTTACACAGACACAAATTCAAACATCATATTCAACCTAAGTCTCCTTCTATATCTTATTATCATTTTCTTTTTTATATATATAAAAACCATTTTTATCAGTTTTCTAAAAACAATACACACAAAATCAAGGCATAACAGCTTATAAATTCTTTTCTAAAAAAAAATAATAATGATAGACCAATAAAACATAACATTTCCAGATTATAATATCAATATTTCATATAATATTAACTTCATATCTTATCCCTACTTCTCTTTTCCATCCAAATTATTTATTAATTAAAATTTTTTTGCCTTTTATCAATATACAAAATAAAAAAAAAAGCATATATATCCTTCCATTATTACCATTTTCAACAACATTCTTTGTCTGTTCTATTTCCAAACATCCATTCATCTTTTTTCTTTTACTATACTTCTCCTGTACACCAGTTGGAGTTGCATCTATAACTCATTACCTAACTTAAAAATACTACATATAAATCTTTCTTGGGATTCTGTTTAAAAAATTCTAAAATTACATAATAAATTTTTTATTCTAAATATACATACATATAAAAGCACACTCTTGAATACCCTCCAGAATCCCTCTTTTAATCTAAATTAAATTCACCCATTGTCTCTAAATAAACTTTTTTTCTTTAAATCTTGCTTCCCCCCATTAAGGCTTCTCCTCCCCCCTTTTCTCTCTTGCTTATTCTTCTCCTTGCCCTTTCTACCCCTTTGCTTTTTCTCTTCGCTTTTCTTGCTCCTTTTCCTTTGCTTTCTAACCTTGCCTCCATCTCTTCGCTCATTTTTCTCTCTTTTGGTTGTTTTTATAATTCTTAAAAACCCCTTTTTCTTATCCTTTTTCTCCTCCTCTCCGGAAGGAACCCATTGTTCATCAAAGATGGCTTCTTCTTCCTCTTCTTCCTTGTCCCAGTCCTTCTGCTGCGTAATCAACTTTTCAAAGGAACATAACGCCATTTCTAAGAATTGGAACAAAGCGCCCAAAGTATCTTCTTTTTTATATTTTTGATATTCAATCTCTAGTTCATCCACAGACAATTCCATTATGAAAAGGGAAACTTTTTCCAAAACAACCACAAGTATTTTTAATCCAAGACAATCAAAAGCAATTAAAAAAGAAAAAAAGAAAAAAGTTCCAAAAGTTAATACTTTTCTTCCTTCTTCTCTTTCTCTTTCTAAATTAATTTTTAATCAAAGAGGTCCAATTACCATATATCTTCTTTTGGGATCCACCAAGACGTTCTAGACAGTCTCCTCCTTTTTCAGTTTCTGCTCCAATTTTTCTTTCTCCCTTCCCACTTGCAATAACAATTTTAAATAATCAAAAATCCATACCTCCAGCAGAGATTTTCCAATTTCTTAAATTTTTCAATGTCCAAAAATCCCTTTGTCTCTTAGCTTAATTTTCAAAGCAATCCATTTTCAGTGTCTAATACATCCAAATATTTCTGCTTTTTCCGTGGGATGGGAGAGTAAAAAAAAATAAAAAAAAAAAGTTCCCTTTGACAGCTTCTCCGCCGCTTTCGATCTTCTTAGGGATACAATGTATCCTCCAGCAACAAGCAGCTCAATTCCAGGAGATTTAAAAGTTGTTACTTGACCCGGCTCAGACAGAACTTTCACTTTTCACACTTCCTCCAGCACAGTTCTTACCCGGTTGCTGATTTCTTCGTGGCGGCCATTGCTGACCGCCGCTCCACCGCCTTGGGAAAAAGGGGTTTTTCCGGAGAAGGGGGGGGTCTGCGATGCCCCCACCTCCCTAACCGGCTCCCCTCTATCTTCAGCTGTCCCTACAGGGCAGCCTTAACCCCCTGACCCATCTGGATCGGGGGTACCTCGACAGCTAGCCAGCAGGAATCGCGAGCTGTCGCGAATTCCTGCTGCCCCGAAGCCACGCAAACCGGAAGTCGTAACATAACCAATTTTTGACTGCACTGATAAATTAGATTAAAAATAATTTGATTCAGCAGACTTCCCACAATAACTAAGGGGAATGTTAGGGGACGTCTTAAAGAACAATGCTACTGAGAGATAAATTTGCCGATAATCTGATATTACACAAGCTGCATTTGCATAATAACTGGGACATATGGTTAGTAAATCACAGCATTCACAATTTTTATATGGCACTGTGATACTTTAGCTAATATATCATGTTGTAAAATGATGCGATGAGCATGATTCAGATTGTTCTTTATCCCTTGAAAATAATATTGGGTTTAGTATGTTGTGAGAACACAGCCATGTTGTAGCTATCTTGATCAACAGTTATCAATATCTGTATTCAACATGAAAATTTCCAATTAACATTTTATAAACCAACAAAGTAGGCTGCCCTTCTTTGTCTTGTGGAATCAGACATTCTAGTTTAATGTGATGTGTGAACAAATTCCTAAGTCACTTGTGCTTTGGATAGCTAGAGTGCTCAGCTTTTACTTTCAGCAAGTAATGGGCACTTTTTAATTTTTTAATTTTTTTTTAATTTTAAGGATCTCACAAAGCTTTTTGACATCACACCACTCACTGGAATCTGATATAAGAAAACCCTTTCCAGATTTCAGGCTTTTCCTCCATTATGATCAAAATGATAGCCAGCTGTGTGATTAATATGACACCTAGTGAGTGGTAAGCTAAACAGGGGGCAAACAGGAATGAAGTAGATAACCCATAAAGTATCATTCACATTCATGACAGAAAAGCAAATGCTACTTTTTGTCTTGTGAGCATGTATTTTGAAGACTGGTAACAAAACAAAAACAATAGGGCTAATCGTGCTTTCTGTGCTTTTTAGGTTGCTGCCTTCTTTGAATCTCAAACTTCTTTGAATCTCAAACAGCAACTTTCTTTAATCCTTTAACTAACAGTGAATCTAAGATTCAGTGTTTGAATTAAAGGAATCCATAATGGTAGCCATTGAGGGATCAAATTATAGTAAGTCTTAAATTGGAATTACAAGGACTATCTGGTGTGTTGTAAACAGTTAAAATACTGAAAGTCTGCACTAATTTGTTTTCAATACAGCATCCTAGTAGTGCACCTCTGGCACTTTCCATAGTAGTAGGATAGGATACATAAGTTGGAATGGAACCTTGTGGGCCATCTAGTTCCCTGATATGTTTAGTATAAAAATCTACTAAATCATCTTTGAAGAAAGGCCAGCAGCCCTTGTTTGAAAATCTCTGAAGTGAGGAATCCACCCCTGTTTTTGGTAGACTTTTTTAAAGCTAAATCACTCTTATTGTCAAAAATGTCTTCATAATAGTCATCCTGATTCTTCTTGTCCCATTTTGGTTTCAACAGAGAACAAAACCACCACCTCCTGTCCATGACTACTTGTTAGATATTTCTAGACCATTTCAATATCTGGGTCTTCTAACTATTTCTCATAGCTGCTTAGCTTTCACAGTCCTTACCGAGCTTTTCTTATAAACCTGCTATGATTACACCACATTAGCAACTGAACATAATACAATGTGATCCATAGTATTATAGAATATTTAAACCCATAATCTGGACACAAAGTTTTTATTAAGACAGCCCAAAAGATTTTACTGACCATTCTGCTTTGTCCATTTCAAATAGAAGTCGGTGGTCTACTTCTAATTCTTTTTCATATGCATTATTGCCAAATCAGACCTCCTCAGTCCTATACCTATACATTTTATTTTTCCTATCTAGGAAGTATAGAGCACAAATGCAAAGAAAACATACAGTAGTTTTTGCCTTCTTCATATACCATTATTACTTCCCTGCCTTTTCTATGCAGAACTGTAATGGATTGACACTACCCAAATCAGTAAACAGCCATAACTTTGCAAATAAAACTGGACTGAGCATTGTGGAAATTTCAATTCCACATAAATAATGAATTCTGTATTTTAATGCAAATTTTATGAATTCTTTAAGTTAGCAGAATTTAGGCACCTTGATTCAAAAAATTGTGGTATAATGCACTATTTTGGCTTGAAGGTACACACTGATAAAAACATTTTTAGTCGAATATAGATAACTATATTCCTAATCTTCAGCACTCCACCACTTGAGTTTATGCCTCTGGGTTTGTCAGTCTTTTGAGCTAAACAAGAGTTCCTCAAAATTTCTGGCTTTATAAACCAGCGGAAGAGGTGGAGAGGGGAAGTTTCCACACAAGCAGCTGGCAAGTATGCGTGCACATAGCTCCATTTGCACAAGTGGTGTGCACGCGCCCCTGCTGTTCACTTAAATGGAGCGTGTTTGCACGTAAACCTGGTGCTTGTGCAGGTCAGGATGCGCATGTGCATACACACACTGGCTATTTTTGTGACTGGGTTGCAAACCCCTCACACCCAGTAGAGCGCCGAGGCTCATAGTTTGGAGGCCCATGCTATAAATAACAGCATCTTGCAAACCTGATTGTTCTTCACCTTCTCTCTCTCTCTCTCTCTTTCTCTCTCTCTCTCTCTCTTTCTCTCATTCCATTGGGCCAGAGAGGAACCAATCTGCACTGTTCCCTAACACTATATCCTTTTCCAGAACCTAAGGAATGTTTCTATCCTTGTTTCTGTAATGGCTTCTGATTATTGCCTTCAAGGCTAACTTTAGGACTCTCTGAACCCTCCTTCCCATTCCAGTTTAATTTAAAGCTTTCCTGATAAAGTTCACAAGACCACTGCCAAACAAACTTTCTCTTATCAAGTGTAATTTATTTCTGCCTAAGAGTTGCCTACATGACTCATGGTTGAGAAATCCATTTTTTTCTCCAACAATATCTCATTCTTAGTTGTTCATTTCAGAATTCCATTTTCAATTCCTTGAAAGCCTCTGAAATATTTGGCCTCTCCTGCCAAAGAAATATGTGCTCTGATACCTAAGTAGGCATGGCTAACAATGGTTTGATAAGTGAGCAATTTTTCTACCAGATCCTCACTAGGAAAACAGCAGAGTCTCACAATAGCTGTGAGAGGCTACTATAATAAGACTCTCTCAAGTAATTGAAGCTTGCTTTGTATTATCAGAACTTCACATTAGTATGAGAAGAACTTAAAACAATGGATGAAATCAAATACTTTTCAGCTACCAACAGACAATCTTGTATAAAGAGGCATCTGTTCCTAACTGCAATTTTGTCAAAATCCATTGTCTGATCTCTGCCCTTAACATATCATTGTAGAATGTCATGGTAGATTTACACAAGGATTGTACTGGTGCAGTGCGTTGTCATTTTATCTTCCTTGCTCCTTCTGAAAATGCATCTCTTCCACAAGATCTCCAGAGCAGATTTGTGAACAAAATGTGTACAGAGAATTCACATTGCAAAGTACCATTGTATGACTAAAAATATAGTCACAATATTGGAATTTGTCCAGGTTTATCTTCTACATTTTTTGTTTTCTGAGCATTGTTGTTTATAGAATAGAATCACCCACATCCAAATCATGTACAATTATCAGAATGTGAGATGTGACCACTAAACTAGTCAACAATCCATAACCTTTTTCAAATGGTTATATTTTTTCCTCATGTCATTTTCCAGGACTATTTTCCGACTAACCTGCATATATTCTTAATAATTTATTTCCCATTTGTAATCAACCGGGGAGGAAAGCATTTTGTTTCTTCAGATTAGGACAGTGCACTCATATTTTGACATGTTAATGAATACAATTGCACATTATCTTCAAATTGCTTTAGGGGGTTGGGAGAATGGAAATTGAATTGAATTGAATTCTTTATTGTCATTGTACATATATACATAGTATACATACAATGAAATTCACATAACACCCAGAGACCAGACTCAACATGCATACACACATGACAATCCCCAAACACTCCCCCACTCGCCAAAATTCCCCACCCCCTAAAAACACATAAGCATTCACACAACAGACCAAGTAATACTGTCTAAGAGCTCACTGACAGTGGTCCTTAAGTTCATTGCTAAGTGCAATTATAGCTCTAACTATTCAGTAAACATGTGGGCTGAGTTTTAATTGTTCATTTAATTGAATGATGGCACTATGGAAGTACCTAGGCTGCCTTTGAACCAAACAAGTAGAAAACATAGAGGACCTGAAAAATTTCATCAGCTACTCTAGTTTGATCCAAGAATGAGTACATAAGAGTACATGAGAACAAGGAATGATGCAACTCCCTTGTGCCCTTGATATGAAATTGCCTTTAAAATTAGAAAAATAAAGCATTGTCATGCAATTACATTTAATATAATTTTCATTACCTGATTTGAGTATTAGTATTTATTTTAATATGGCCTAAGAACAATAATAAAAATGAAATACAATAAATATGGGAATAAAATAGAATAATGAGAATCCTGAAACAGCTAATAATGGAAAGCAGTTCCAGTTGATGTCTAAAAACTTCCTTTCAGCTATCCCTTGATATACATATATCAAAGATACACACACACACTGCACACATGCACATACACACACTCCTTCAAGCCTTAGAAGCAGCTCTTTACCCCAATACCAATTGTGCAATACCCATTAGGATGACAGTGAGAAGACCCACTAACCTTCTGTCTCAAAGCTGGCTTGTGCTCATATAAAGAAGCTAAATCTCCATCATATGTCCTATTAACATGCCCATTATGTACCCAATGGCATTCAAAAGTCATCATTCCAATTGACAGTACGTATTCAGAATAATGATTCTAGCAGAAGATGTTTGCCCTCATGTTTTTGTAAATGCTTTCCAGATGCGTATTGCCTTTTAGTTTGTCAAAATGTACCAGGCAATTGATAGAAGACTGCACCCTTTTTGGCTTTATTCTTCTAGAAATGACAAAAGCAATTCACTGGAAGAAATGTGTGCTGCCATTGCTACAAATAGGATTGGCTGCTGGATCAAAAACCTAAGTATAAAAATTCTGCAGATTGCCCTCATAAAGAAACCCCTCGGGGTATATACAAGGGCTGAGTGGCAGCAGCTGTTGTTATAATATAGCTGAATACTTCAGTAGTATTCAGCTGCCATCAAGCAAAGCTAATTGTTGCACATTTAATACAACTGGAATAACTTAGTAGTACTTGTGCCCAACATGTGCTTTGTATATTGCTGTCAAGGATGCATGTGTTCTGTTGTGATAAAGAAAGAATAATGAGAGAAGGAATTTTCCAAAATTAATCTATGAAGAATTCTAGTCGTTGAAGAACATAACTGGATCATTTGTTGGTGGGTCAGACATCAGTAAAAATGCAAAATTATCTCAGGTTTATATATCCATGATAGTGGGATGGAAGTTGAAAAATGGAGAGAAAGGCTGACTAAGAAATACAGCATATATGACTTACAACAGTACTTTCCTTTAGTCATCCATACTAATTTGTTTCCATACTGAATCTCTTACCATAAAATAGTGTCATAATGAATTAATGAAGAAATGGGCTATTTCCTTTAGTCTCTTATCTCTTATATGATCATTGTGTGGATAAAATGCAATAATTACTATTTAAAGACTTTTTAAAGGATTTTTTTAATGGATCACAGTACACTGCAGTTGGATTTTCCTTGCTTGCAAAGTTTCTTTTAAAAGCTCATTTTTCCCTTTCCTTAACTCGATTGAATGCTGGAAATCAGGCTTCCAAGATAATACTGTTATCATACCCAAAGTGGATTCAAATATGTCCCAAGACATCTAGGGATTCCTACTTTCTTGACCTTACATATCTTGTAGGGCTAACATCAATCTTGAAATATAGTCATGCCCCCTAATCTAGTTCAATTTATACCTAACACAATTCAAGTGGAGTTGTTTTAATTTTCTATCATTTTTACTTTCCCAGAACTAAAATATATTTTTATATTCTTTTTGCAATCTCCTTCTTCACTGAGTCAAACCAACATTTCATCACAACAAATTATGCCAGGGGCAGTTATTTAAATATTGGGATATATTTTTTGATCCTTCAGGAAACCAGAATGTTTACTTAGATAAAGTTATACAGAATGAACAGAGATCCATGTTGACTGTTCAAGCCTTTTGTAGTTTTCAGGGAGTTCTGTATATTTTAGGAACAATTACAATATTTATTGCAAAAGTCCAAAGGCAACTTTTGTATGACAGGCATATAAAATCATGCAGAAACAGAGTTCTTATGCGTTAAACCCCTGAGAAATATTTTTGGATGCCTTAACGTGACTTGTGTGCTATTCTTTAATTAAATTTTAAACTTTACTATAAATAACAATTGTTGGTGTGTAATAGCATATACACCAATAAAAGATTATTCTGTGGGACTGATCTCTCTTATATTTTTTATTATGTTGTCTTATTAAAAATTATAATTACAAAGATAAAAAGTAACACAAACTGAAAAAATAGGAAAGCATATGATTTCCCCACCTCTTCTAGACCTCTAATCCCCAGCAACAGTCTTGTGGTCTCCTTGCAAGAAGCAACTGTCTCAAGCACTTGTGGGTAGGGATGGGCTTCAAAATTTTTAGCAAAGGATTCTCTGCCCAATTGCTGGGTGGGCGGGGCCATGGTGGGCGGGGCCTAATTGGGTTCCTACACAACAGTGGGGGAGACATTTTTGTCCTCCCTGGGCTGCAGAGGCTTTCCTTGAGCCTCCGGAAGGGCAAAAACAGTCTCTCTGGGCTTAAGAGCACCCTGGAAGCTGGAAATGGGCCCATTTCCGGCCTTTCCGAACTTCTGGGAGGCCCATTTTTCACCCTTCTCAAGCCTGCGTATGCACCCTGCACTTACCTGCATCCAAAATGGGCCATGTGGGACTCCTGGGAGTGGCGAGGTGGGATGGGCGGGGCCAGCCAGGAGTGGGATTTGGGGGTTCTCCAAATTGCACAGAATCTTAGCTAGGGGCTCTCCTGAACCCATGAGAACCCCCAGCAGCTCAGTCCTGCTTGTAGGCTATCTCAAGTCTTCTTGTTCAGATAGGAAAAGCTGGTTTACCTGGGAAGGGCACTAAGATTTTTCTATATACTGTATGCTGGTAGTTCTGCATTAACACAGGTAATTTGAACTGAAATTTCCATCCCTAAGCAGTGAAGTCATAAACCATGATGTCATATTACCATATCACTTAGCATCAGCAATCACTATTAAATGAATCACTATGGGTCATTGAATTGGGACTTCCACATAACTTCTGGCTGGCTTCCAATAACAAAAATCAGTGGAGAAGACAGTAAGAACTTCCAATTCCCAGGTGGCTTGCAAGCAGGCTAGCAGACAGGTAAGTGGCTGCTGCCAATTATGCAAGGTTGCATGGGTGTCTGGTGCAGTACAAATTCAGATGGACTGAGGGAGGAAGCATAAGAGGGTTTGAGTGATGAGGGAAGCACCGGGAAAGTACAGATGGGCTAGGGAAGGGTGCATCAGAGCGTGTGGGTGACTGGTGAGGTGCAGCACAAGCACAGATGGATATATGGGAGGCCAGTGAAGCATGGGAGAGTTCATTGGGAGCAGTTGCTGCAGTGAGGGAGAATATGGAGGATGCAAGCAGCCCCCAAAACACCGATGGCAAAAAGTCTCAGATCCATGGTACCTCCCTGGGATGTCCAGGATGGTGAGTCCAGTGAAGGGGAGACACAAAAAGCAATGAAGGTCATCTGGAGCAACAGGGGACGCAACATGGGCAGTTGTAAATGTGAGCTGGCTCAAATGTTTATCATCTGATTATTGATCATAAATTCAAGGACTGGTTGCAAGTCCACTTTTTTCATTGGCAATGTAATTTCAAACTGGGCAGAACAAATACAGGTTAAGTAAATTACCTATATATAATGATTGTGTATGATCAATATTCAGTCCATTGCTGTTTTTCCCCCCTTCCTGACTCTTTTATAGGATATTCGTGCATGTTGTATAAAGCCTCTAATAATAAATCACCCAAGGCAACTAGACTCATTATATGTTCAGGATTTGTTATTTCATCAAAAAAATATAGTTCCCCTGAATGTCTCTAAATATTGTTATATTGCCTGCAGGGTCCAATAGGCAGTAACTATTTAATTTCTTGTCAGATTATAGAAACGGAATCCTAGTATTTTAGATTTGTTATATATTATACTACATGTTTAAATTACTGTTTTGTTGCTTTATGTTCAAGCAATATTTATAACATTTTGGAAATAGCTTTATGGATTTAGTGTTGATAATCTGGTATTTTATTTTATTTCTGTTTGAGAATGCTGTAATAGCACGTGCTTTTATTGTATTCCATTTTGTTTTATGCTGATTATTGACAGAAACAGAATCAACTAATTAACCTACTACATTTATCTGACCATTTCTCCTGACATGTATAATTTTCATTTCCATATAACAAATTGCTTTTAGACCCAGCCACTATTGCTTCTTATAAATAGTCATTCCTCCCACCAGACTCTCTCTCTATCATGGAAAAAAAGAAAGGAATATTTTAGCAACTGAAATTGCTAAAATATTCCTTTCTTTTTTTCCATCATGCATTCTGTCAAGGTACATAAATTCATCTACTTGCTTTAATTTTTCACCATTTGTATATAATTTAGCATCATTCTTTTCAAACATGTCAAACATAATTATCTTGATTGCTGACAGATTATTTTTGCACTAACATACAAGCTACATAACGTTATTTACAAATTATTGGAGTTTTCAGCGTCACCTTTATACAAAGATACACATATTTTCACATTTCAAACCCACTGTCATCAGAACCATATTTATTATTTATTTATTTATTTATTTTGTCAAACAATTATTAGATAACAGGTATAAGTATAAACATGTTTATAAATACATAAAATGGATACAAATAAGAAAAAAAAGAAACAATAGGACAGGGATGTTAGGCACGCTTTGGTGCGCTTATGCACGCCCCCTACAGACATCTCAGGAAAGGGGTGAGGTCAATAGTAGACAGTCTAATGTTGAAGATTTTGGGGAAGAAACTGCAGAGTCAGGTAGAATATTCCAGACATTGGCAACTCTGTTGCTGAAGTCGTATTTCCTGCAATCAAGTTTGGTGCGGTTTATCTTTAGTTTGTATCTATTTTGTGCTCTTGTATTGTTTTGGTTGAAGCTGAAATATTCATTGATAGGTAGGACATATAATTTTATATACTATACTTAGATCGAACCGAAAGCGGCAGAGTTCTAGGTTGTCTAGGTCTAAAATTTCAAGTCTGGTGGCATAAGATATTCTGCTACAAGTAGAGGAGTGGAGGATTCTTCTTGTAAAATATTTCTGGACTTTCTCAATTGTATTAATATCAGATATGTAATGTGGGTTCTAGACTGATGAGCTGTATTCAAGTATTGGTCTAGCAAATGTTTTGCATGCTCTAGTTAGTAGAGTGATATTACCAGAGAAAAAGCTACGCAGGATTAGGTTTACAACTCTTAATGCCTTTTTGGCTGTGTAGTTACAGTGGGCTCTAGCACTTAGATCATTTGAGATGAGTACTCCAAGGCTCTTGACAGAGTTTGGATCATCAATAAGACCTTGACTATTCAGCCTATATTTTATTTTCTGATTTTTTTTGCCAGTATGTAAGACAGAGCATTTATTTGTTGAGATTTGAAGTTGCCATTTGTTTGACTATTCTGACACATAGTCAAGGTCTTTTTGGAGGGTAGCAGCATTGTCAGTGGTGTTGACTAGCTTTACATCATCAGTGAAAAGAACGCAATTGTTCTTAATATAATCACAGAGGTCATTAATATAGAATATGAAGAGAGTTGGTCCTAGAACACTGCCTTGGGGGACACCACTATTGACAGGTACAGAATTTGATAGGACACTCCCAATTTTGACCATTTACTGCCTGTTTGACAGGAATGCTTCTATCCAGTTATGCAAGTGTCCAGAGATACCATAAGATTTAGTTTCAGGAATAGTTTGTCATGTACCACTGAATCAAAGGCTTTACAGAAGTCTATGTAAATTGCGTCAATTGCTTTGCCCTGATCAAGTTGTATAGTCCATATGTTTTTACAGTGCAAGAGTTGCAGATTACAGGACAGTTTTCTTGTGAAACCAAACTGTTTGTTAAAGAGTAGGTTGTTTGTCTCTAAGTGGAGGATAATGGATTGGTTAATAATTGATTCCATGACTTTATAGATGACACAGCATAAAGAGATTGGTCTGTAATTTTCAACTAGGCTGGGGTCTTCCTTTTTGAAGATAGGAATGACTTTGGCTTGTGACCATAGATTTGGCAAGGAGCTGGTCCTGAAAGATTTTTCAAAGATTATGCTTAGAGGTTCAACTATGGCAATGGATAGCTTTTTAAAGAAGTAGGCACAAACTCTGTCTGGTCCAATAGATAAAGATGGTTTTAGATTGCGTAGTGCTTTTTCAACATTGTCTTCTATAAAATCGATATGTATATTAGATGATTGTAGTTGTCTGTGGTTCGACTAGGAAACATTGGGCATGATCCATTGCTGCTTACAAATACTGAGCCAAAGAATGTTAAAGAGGTTGGCTTTAATGGTGTCATCATTGTAGTCTTTACCATTTGGTTCTTTTAGGGGTGGACCTTGAGTCTTTTATTATTATTATAATATTGTTATAACCATATATTATATGTTGATCTATAAATACATTAAGTGATCAAGTGACATTGTGCATCCTTGTCTTATTCTCTGTTTGGTGATAAACCATTTGATAATTTTTCCATTTATTCTCATATTTGTTTTCATTTATCACAATCCAGAACCAACCCCAATACCATGTTCATGCAAAATGTACTATAATTCAAACCTACTAATTTTAGCATACTGATTCTCTAAATCAACAACAAAATATCTTATTTTCTCATGATCAACTATTTTTAGTGATCTGCTAAAGAGGAACATTCTGGTACATGCTCTTCTGTCTTGCATAAAATAATACTTCATTTCCCAAAGTTTGCTCATTTTCTCCTCTTGAATCATTTTCGGAAGGATTATATCCAACAGTTTTCCAGACACATAACAAACTAATACCTCAGTAATTTTTATGTTCCAGAATTACATTTTTCTTTGTATAAAGAACAATAGCAGCATCTTTAATTACAATCTTCACACACTTCATGAAGAAGTCAAATAGACCCTTTGTAGTCAAAATACACTTATATCTTAACTGTTTTCAGTTTAACATTTTTCAACAGCATTTCACTTCCTTTTTGGCTGTTTTTCTTGATGACTAACAATTATTACAACTTCAGTTCCTACCTTTGACATAGGACAATAATCTCTCTGTAATAATCTCTAAATATTTTTTTAGTTTTCCACCAGTCCATTTTAATAGCAAACCAGTTCATTACTTTCTTAATTCTGTTCCTTCTGCTGACAGTCTTCCCTAAATGTTCTTCAACATCTTTTAAAACTATTTTCTAAAAAACTCATCAAAATAGCTTTGCATTTTCTTTTTCTTTTCTTTTCTTTTTTAACTTAGTTTACTTTATCTCTTTCATTTATGTAATTTCTCTAGCGGCCCATATCAACCAGTGACTCTGGTACATCATAAAAACATCAAACAAAAAATCAAAACAATACAGAATAAATATACATTACATTTAATGGCCAGCATAAAACAAAATACACAAGGAAAAGACCTGTGCAAATCTGCTGTAGCTTATATAGCATTCTCAAATGTAAATTAAGCAAAGCAAAACGTTGTGGCCACATTCTTTCCACATTTCCCCCCCCCCCCCCACTATACATATTATATAATATGTCTCTCTACTCCTCAGGCTTTGCTGCTCTTACTCTCTTATATACATTTTTCTTTATAGCCTCTTTCTTTCTTCATTCCACCAAGCATATTTACATGGTACTTCATATAATATTTAAGTATAATATTTATATTAGCTCTGCCAATTCCTGTGAAATATATCTTTTTGAGGCACCTAAACAAATTAATAATAATTATCAAACACTTAAATTTTACATTACTTTCCACCAAGCACAAAATTGACCAGTCAATTTTCAAACATTGTTTGTTTGTTTGTTTATATGTCATCTTTCCTCCAACAGGCTCATGGTAGTATGCTTAATTCCTCTCTGAGATAGATTAGTATGAAAGCAAAAGCAACTGATATGGATGTAAGTGGTGATACTGGCTAAATATATATCTGAATCTAGTTCCTTTTTGTCCAATATTGTTCTATCTTTAAAAATCAGTGAAAAGCCTGAAATTGTATATTTAATGATAAGTAGTAAAAACACCTGGGGAAACTGCTATTTCTTAAATTTTAAACATTTGTTGCACTATATTACTTGTTCTTTAAAATATATGTTCAAGTACTGGTTTTGTATTTCTTTTCTACCAGACCAATATTTTATGTTTTCAAAACACCAGAAAGAAATAGATATTTTTGTTACCTTTGAGTGGCATCAAGCATCATGAGGTTTTATTAAGATTTGGCACAGAGTACCATATGCACCCGGCCATTGTGATTCATAAAGCACATTTGATGACTTAGTGCAATATGTCAATCAGTCATATAGAACCACATAATTCAACTCATTCTTTTCCAGTGTGGGAGTTCTGAGACATTCATTAAGTTGAACATAGGGTCCTTTTATACTGATCCTAACAGCAGGTCTTCTTTTTGTAGAATTTCTGGCTAGCAGCAGAACAATGTATGCAGCTTTTGTTCTATGAACCCCAGCTAGGTAAATTGTAATGAAGAAACTTAAAATTATTACAGGTCCAAAGTTTGAATTAATTCTATCAAAAACTCTTTTTGTATTAAGAAGGTTGGCATAAGCTCAGCTAAAAAATGGAGATGAGATCCTCATCTTTTCCTACTCTTTTTAGAAGTATTGAGAACACTTTCACTCTTTAAAACTTTAATTACTCTGTCAATTACTATGAATAAAGCATTGAAATCTTTGCCATTGTGTGACAATGTTGTCAGTGTGAAGGGTATAACTTTGAGTGAAGAAGTACCGCTAAAATGCTGAAGCTAATATTATAGTGCATGTCTTAATACAAAGTCAGGATAATGAAAAATGCCAATCTTTGTAGCAAATAGATTTTGCTACAGTTCAGTTAAGAAAAATAAAACTCTGTGACAGGGGTATACTTTTGTCATTTATTGTATTCAGAATTCACTAACAGGTTCTGTTCTTACATCATATTTATCTGGGCCAGGGAAGAACTTGAATTTGAGAACACTAACAAGAGATTAGTGTACTTTCAAATAACCTTGGCAGAATTTAAAATACCCCCAAACACATCATATACAGGTTCAACTAACTTTTTCTAATCACTTGTGTTGTGGGAATACAGACATGTTTCTGTGCAAGCATTGTAACTGATGATGACTCTAAAGTGGACAGAACACCTAATTCTTATACTATAATTAATATAATCTTATGTATTCCAAAAGTAAATAAACATCAAGACTAAAGAGAAAGCCATAATCCTAAAACCTAAAAAAGATTTCAACTACCACAAGGACTCAACAGAAGCTAGGCCGGTACCAACCAGCCAGCTCCCTGAACACTATGTATCCTATGTAGCATATGATGCTTCAAGTCATGATGGACATCAAGGGTCCTTCACGTGTACGGGCAGAGGGATTCCAATTATTGTCATAACAATGTATTTTGGAGCACCCCTTTTCACATTTTTTTAAAATGGTGAAATATGGTTAATAATGTAACAATGATACAATAAGATACAACGATACAATAAGAACAGCAGTGATTAACATGAGCTTAAGGGAACTCCAATAGCTATTATAGCTATTATTGTATGAGAGGTATTTGGATATTTAAAATTGAGGTGGTATTTTTTATGCTCAGTCCTCAAGACAGAATGAGGTTTTAGTTCCGGATGCCTCTTGTATTCATAACTGCTACTTGCATTCATAATTTCCATGAGAACTATAGGAATGTATTGTTGTGCAAGGCCCCTAGCTTGCCTTATAAAAGTTCTACTTGATCAACCGTGGTGAAAAGAGCAAATTCTTTGTTCTGAAAAATTCTTGGTTTATGGAAGTAACTAATCTCTTTCAGCCTGACAGAGTCTAATTAGAAGCCCCACCTTTGTGTCTGGCATAGATGAAGAAGGAAGCCAAAGTTCGCTAATGTACTTGTGCATTCTCCCTCGAGCCGCTCGGAGCATCCAGAGAGTGAGAGTGGGATGTGCTTCTGAGTCCTCTTCTTGCAGGCTGAGCTTTAGCTGAGGAAATGCTCCACCCCCTCATGTGACTCCACTTAGCGTTCCCCCAGTCTTTTGCATAGCCTCGAAGAGTCAGGCTGCTGTTGAAAAGAGCTCCTTGGCTGATTCAGACCACGTACTTTATTCTGGCTAATTTCTTTATTTCTCAGGTTTGGTATTTCCTTTCCTCCTCCTGCGCAAAAGGTTGGGACTTAGGGGAAGTCTCCTCTCACCCCTAGGGGCCAAGCGGGCGGGTTCGCAGCGCTTTGCGCGACCCCCCCATTTTTAGATCGCGTCGCTGCCTCCGCACTGCCTCGTGGCGTGCATTTTGCTGGATTCCCCCCCACCCTAAACGCCGACCGGGAAGGGCTAGTCGCTCCTTAAAAGCACCAGGCGTGCTGAGCTAACCGGACAAGCCCTCCTTGCCATCCCGAAGGCGCCCGACATAGCTCAGCTCGCGGCCGCCATCTTGGCGCCGCATCGTGGTCGGACGCCATTTTCATTTTCATTTCTGATTCTTGCCGCTGCGGTGGATGCAAGCGTCCCAGACCCCTTGGGTCAAGAGTTTAATCGTTTTATAGTGATCTTCCTGGCTCGCTTTCATTATTCTGTTGGCCTCCCGCAACCTTCATCGGGGCGAAGTTGCAGCCCCCCCCTCCAGTTTGTTGTCTGGAGGCCTGCTGCCAGAGGCCTCGCTCTCTAGGCCTCAGGCGTTTATTTGGTAAATCCGGCCTGTACTGTGATACTTTTCTAGTTCCTTCCTGTTATCGTTTATATCAGAAAAATTTAAAATAAATAAATAAATAAATAAAGAGAAAAATTTATATATAAAATTATATGTATTTATATGTATATACATAGATAACCTTTACATGCAGATAGCATAAAAATAAAAAAAATAAAAAATCAGAAGATTATATATCTACATATTATATATATATATATATATATATATATATATATATATATATATATATATATATATATATATCGTATAATTGTGAAGGTTTGCATCCCGAGATATAAGTTCAGAAGAAAAGGAGATTGCTCTTCGGGAAAAAGTTTTTATTTTTGTTCAGAATTTTCGGATTTGTTATCTCAAGTCCGTCTTCAGTGAACAGTTAGGTGGAGATGTGTCAGGGAAGGAGCTTTGGTCGTTGTTTCTGTCGTTGGTGTCAGCGTTCTATAGATTGGCAGCGCGGGCATCAATCGCGTGATTGGCTTGTCAGTTGTTTTGGGTGCGAGCTGGGTTGTTTTTTGATGTTGTTCATCCAATTATCACGTAAACTTTGATAGTTGGGGTCAATGTCTTTGTGGCGATTAATGCAATTGGTGCCAGTATGCCATGCTTCAATAAATTCGCGTGCATAACGTGTTTTGCCTGTGCCAATTATTTTGGTTGCATCCCAGTTGAAGCAATGATTGTGCTCTATACTGTGTGTTGCTATTTGAGATAGTGGGTCTCTTCTTTTAACTGCTAATGTGTGTTCATGTATTCTTTCGTGGAGTTGTTTTCCAGTTTGGCCAATGTATTTTTGGGGGCATGTTTTGCATGGTATTTCATATATAACGTTTTTCATTGAGGTGATTGGTAATTTGTCTTTACCTGATATGAGTGTTTTTCTTAATGAAGTTGTTGGTTTATGTGCTATATTGATGTTAAATGGTTGTAAGTGTCTTGATATGATTTCTGATACACCATGTATATATGGAAGTGAGTACCATTTAGGTGGGTTTTGTGGGTTTTTGTTGTTTGTGTCTGTTTGTTTATGTGGTTTGTGTCTTAGGCAGTTTTTGATGAAGCTTTTTGGGTATCCATTGGTTATGAAGAGGTTGTATAGAAAGTTTAGTTCTTCTTTTCGTGTTTTTTTATCTTGGCAATAAGTGTAGGCTCGTTTGAAGAGTGTTGAGATGCAGCTTCTTTTGTGTGTGGTAGGGTGGTTGCTTCTGTAGTGGAGTATAATGTCAGCATTTGTTTTCTTTCTGTATACGCTTGTTTGTAATTTGCCATTTTCAAGAAGTTTTAAGTTGACATCTAGAAATGATAGTTGAGTATTATTCATTTCTTCTCGTGTAAATTGTATATCTGGGTGTATTGAGTTGATTGCTTTGTGTAGTTGTTCTAATTCAGTGCGTTTGACAATGACAAATGTGTCATCCACATATCGAAGCCATAGTTTTGGTTTGAGATTTGTAAAAACGGATTTTTCTAGATCTTGTAACACTATTTCAGCTATGAAGCCTGAAATAGGAGAGCCCATTGGTGTGCCTTTTTTCTGGAGGTAGAATTTATTGTTAAATTGACAGTAGTTGGTTAGGCAAAGGGTGATTAGCTCCATTACTCTGTCAGTGGGGATATTGATGGGTTTTTCTTCTAATTGTTGTTTAATTATATTTTTGGCATGTTCAAGAGGGATTGATGGAAAAAGTGATATAACATCAAAGGATACCATGCATTCATCTGGTTTTATTTGTATTTCTTTGATTCGTTCAAGAAAGGTATATGCATTTGTAATACTGTGTTCTGAGTTTGCAATTAAATGTTTGAGGTGTTGGAGAAGCCATTTGGCTAAGTTGTAAGTGGGGGTTCCGATGAGTGAAATTACCATGCGAAGTGGAATGTTCGGTTTGTGTATTTTTGGAAGTCCATATGCTCTGGCAATGGAGGGGCTGGTTATTAGGATGAATTTGCTGTCTTCATTTGAAATGAATTTTTCTTTAGAAAGTCGTTTGATTGTTGAAATTATTGTATTGTTTTGTTTCTTTGTGGGATCATTTTGTAATTCTGTGTATGTTGTGGTGTCTTCTAATAATGTAGTTGCTTTGGTGATATAGTCATCTTTATTCATGATGACTGTAGCTCCTCCTTTGTCTGCAGGGAGGATGACTATAGATTTGTCTTTTCTTAAGGATTGTAGTCCAAGGTTTTCTTTTTTTGTTAAAATGTGATCTGGGTTCTTTGATCTTAGTAAACCTGTAACTGTGTTTCTGATTGTTGATCTGGTGTTATCAGTTATTTCTGGTCTGGAGAGGATTGCTTCCAGGTCAGCCATGAAATCAATGAATTGTGCATCTTTGGTGTTGAATTTTAGTCCATGGGAGAGTAAATTGAGTTCTGTTGTTGTTAATTGTCTTGTTGATAGATTTACAGCTTTTTGATTTGTTTGTGGAGGTGTTGTATTTGAAGTAAGTTTTTGTAATTTGGTTTCAAGTGATGCGCGTTTGGTTTGGCTGCTATTTGATGCTGAAGATTTGATTTTGTCATTAAGTTGTGAAAAAAGTTCTGGATAGAGTTTTTTCTCACATATTGTTTTTAATTGATCGGCTTCGGCTTTAAACCGATGAAGCCGGTTTTGTGCATCTTGAATTAAGACGCGCAGCATGCGGCGGCCGTTCTGAGCGGCTATTTTGTATCCGAACGGCGATTTGACAGGTGGATTGGATTTTACTGACCTTGGCAATACGTTTGTGTCTCTGCATCGGTGTAGAAACCATAGCTGTTGACGTGTAGCGGCTTCTCTTCGGGCAAGTTTTTCCCATTTTCGGGCTTGTCGGAGCGTATCACGCTCTTGGGTATTTCGTATAATTGTGAAGGTTTGCATCCCGAGATATAAGTTCAGAAGAAAAGGAGATTGCTCTTCGGGAAAAAGTTTGGTATTTTAACAAAAAAAGAAAACCTTGGACTACAATCCTTAAGAAAAGACAAATCTATAGTCATCCTCCCTGCAGACAAAGGAGGAGCTACAGTCATGATGAATAAAGATGACTATATCACCAAAGCAACTACATTATTAGAAGACACCACAACATACACAGAATTACAAAATGATCCCACAAAGAAACAAAACAATACAATAATTTCAACAATCAAACGACTTTCTAAAGAAAAATTCATTTCAAATGAAGACAGCAAATTCATCCTAATAACCAGCCCCTCCATTGCCAGAGCATATGGACTTCCAAAAATACACAAACCGAACATTCCACTTCGCATGGTAATTTCACTCATCGGAACCCCTACTTACAACTTAGCCAAATGGCTTCTCCAACACCTCAAACATTTAATTGCAAACTCAGAACACAGTATTACAAATGCATACACCTTTCTTGAACGAATCAAAGAAATACAAATAAAACCAGATGAATGCATGGTATCCTTTGATGTTATATCACTTTTTCCATCAATCCCTCTTGAACATGCCAAAAATATAATTAAACAACAATTAGAAGAAAAACCCATCAATATCCCCACTGACAGAGTAATGGAGCTAATCACCCTTTGCCTAACCAACTACTGTCAATTTAACAATAAATTCTACCTCCAGAAAAAAGGCACACCAATGGGCTCTCCTATTTCAGGCTTCATAGCTGAAATAGTGTTACAAGATCTAGAAAAATCCGTTTTTACAAATCTCAAACCAAAACTATGGCTTCGATATGTGGATGACACATTTGTCATTGTCAAACGCACTGAATTAGAACAACTACACAAAGCAATCAACTCAATACACCCAGATATACAATTTACACGAGAAGAAATGAATAATACTCAACTATCATTTCTAGATGTCAACTTAAAACTTCTTGAAAATGGCAAATTACAAACAAGCGTATACAGAAAGAAAACAAATGCTGACATTATACTCCACTACAGAAGCAACCACCCTACCACACACAAAAGAAGCTGCATCTCAACACTCTTCAAACGAGCCTACACTTATTGCCAAGATAAAAAAACACGAAAAGAAGAACTAAACTTTCTATACAACCTCTTCATAACCAATGGATACCCAAAAAGCTTCATCAAAAACTGCCTAAGACACAAACCACATAAACAAACAGACACAAACAACAAAAACCCACAAAACCCACCTAAATGGTACTCACTTCCATATATACATGGTGTATCAGAAATCATATCAAGACACTTACAACCATTTAACATCAATATAGCACATAAACCAACAACTTCATTAAGAAAAACACTCATATCAGGTAAAGACAAATTACCAATCACCTCAATGAAAAACGTTATATATGAAATACCATGCAAAACATGCCCCCAAAAATACATTGGCCAAACTGGAAAACAACTCCACGAAAGAATACATGAACACACATTAGCAGTTAAAAGAAGAGACCCACTATCTCAAATAGCAACACACAGTATAGAGCACAATCATTGCTTCAACTGGGATGCAACCAAAATAATTGGCACAGGCAAAACACGTTATGCACGCAAATTTATTGAAGCATGGCATACTGGCACCAATTGCATTAATCGCCACAAAGACATTGACCCCAACTATCAAAGTTTACGTGATAATTGGATGAACAACATCAAAAAACAACCCAGCTCGCACCCAAAACAACTGACAAGCCAATCACGCGATTGATGCCCGCGCTGCCAATCTATAGAACGCTGACACCAACGACAGAAACAACGACCAAAGCTCCTTCCCTGACACATCTCCACCTAACTGTTCACTGAAGACGGACTTGAGATAACAAATCCGAAAATTCTGAACAAAAATAAAAACTTTTTCCCGAAGAGCAATCTCCTTTTCTTCTGAACTTATATCTCGGGATGCAAACCTTCATAATTATACGAAATACCCAAGAGCGTGATACGCTCCGACAAGCCCGAAAATGGGAAAAACTTGCCCGAAGAGAAGCCGCTACACGTCAACAGCTATGGTTTCTACACCGATGCAGAGACACAAACGTATTGCCAAGGTCAGTAAAATCCAATCCACCTGTCAAATCGCCGTTCGGATACAAAATAGCCGCTCAGAACGGCCGCCGCATGCTGCGCGTCTTAATTCAAGATGCACAAAACCGGCTTCATCGGTTTAAAGCCGAAGCCGATCAATTAAAAACAATATGTGAGAAAAAACTCTATCCAGAACTTTTTTCACAACTTAATGACAAAATCAAATCTTCAGCATCAAATAGCAGCCAAACCAAACGCGCATCACTTGAAACCAAATTACAAAAACTTACTTCAAATACAACACCTCCACAAACAAATCAAAAAGCTGTAAATCTATCAACAAGACAATTAACAACAACAGAACTCAATTTACTCTCCCATGGACTAAAATTCAACACCAAAGATGCACAATTCATTGATTTCATGGCTGACCTGGAAGCAATCCTCTCCAGACCAGAAATAACTGATAACACCAGATCAACAATCAGAAACACAGTTACAGGTTTACTAAGATCAAAGAACCCAGATCACATTTTAACAAAAAAAGAAAACCTTGGACTACAATCCTTAAGAAAAGACAAATCTATAGTCATCCTCCCTGCAGACAAAGGAGGAGCTACAGTCATCATGAATAAAGATGACTATATCACCAAAGCAACTACATTATTAGAAGACACCACAACATACACAGAATTACAAAATGATCCCACAAAGAAACAAAACAATACAATAATTTCAACAATCAAACGACTTTCTAAAGAAAAATTCATTTCAAATGAAGACAGCAAATTCATCCTAATAACCAGCCCCTCCATTGCCAGAGCATATGGACTTCCAAAAATACACAAACCGAACATTCCACTTCGCATGGTAATTTCACTCATCGGAACCCCCACTTACAACTTAGCCAAATGGCTTCTCCAACACCTCAAACATTTAATTGCAAACTCAGAACACAGTATTACAAATGCATACACCTTTCTTGAACGAATCAAAGAAATACAAATAAAACCAGATGAATGCATGGTATCCTTTGATGTTATATCACTTTTTCCATCGATCCCTCTTGAACATGCCAAAAATATAATTAAACAACAATTAGAAGAAAAACCCATCAATATCCCCACTGACAGAGTAATGGAGCTAATCACCCTTTGCCTAACCAACTACTGTCAATTTAACAATAAATTCTACCTCCAGAAAAAAGGCACACCAATGGGCTCTCCTATTTCAGGCTTCATAGCTGAAATAGTGTTACAAGATCTAGAAAAATCCGTTTTTACAAATCTCAAACCAAAACTATGGCTTCGATATGTGGATGACACATTTGTCATTGTCAAACGCACTGAATTAGAACAACTACACAAAGCAATCAACTCAATACACCCAGATATACAATTTACACGAGAAGAAATGAATAATACTCAACTATCATTTCTAGATGTCAACTTAAAACTTCTTGAAAATGGCAAATTACAAACAAGCGTATACAGAAAGAAAACAAATGCTGACATTATACTCCACTACAGAAGCAACCACCCTACCACACACAAAAGAAGCTGCATCTCAACACTCTTCAAACGAGCCTACACTTATTGCCAAGATAAAAAAACACGAAAAGAAGAACTAAACTTTCTATACAACCTCTTCATAACCAATGGATACCCAAAAAGCTTCATCAAAAACTGCCTAAGACACAAACCACATAAACAAACAGACACAAACAACAAAAACCCACAAAACCCACCTAAATGGTACTCACTTCCATATATACATGGTGTATCAGAAATCATATCAAGACACTTACAACCATTTAACATCAATATAGCACATAAACCAACAACTTCATTAAGAAAAACACTCATATCAGGTAAAGACAAATTACCAATCACCTCAATGAAAAACGTTATATATGAAATACCATGCAAAACATGCCCCCAAAAATACATTGGCCAAACTGGAAAACAACTCCACGAAAGAATACATGAACACACATTAGCAGTTAAAAGAAGAGACCCACTATCTCAAATAGCAACACACAGTATAGAGCACAATCATTGCTTCAACTGGGATGCAACCAAAATAATTGGCACAGGCAAAACACGTTATGCACGCGAATTTATTGAAGCATGGCATACTGGCACCAATTGCATTAATCGCCACAAAGACATTGACCCCAACTATCAAAGTTTACGTGATAATTGGATGAACAACATCAAAAAACAACCCAGCTCGCACCCAAAACAACTGACAAGCCAATCACGCGATTGATGCCCGCGCTGCCAATCTATAGAACGCTGACACCAACGACAGAAACAACGACCAAAGCTCCTTCCCTGACACATCTCCACCTAACTGTTCACTGAAGACGGACTTGAGATAACAAATCCGAAAATTCTGAACAAAAATAAAAACTTTTTCCCGAAGAGCAATCTCCTTTTCTTCTGAATATATATATATATATATATATGTTTTCTGAGGTTCTCGCGGGTATTTGTATGTGGATCTTTGGTTGTTCGGGTTTTCTCCCGCGTAAGATTGGAAGTATCTAGGCAACGTTTCGATGAAGTCTCATTCATCATCTTCAGGCTTGGTCTTCAGCTCTGTGCTTCTCAGAGTGATGTGAGCTTGCAGCTGCTTCTTCCTTTTAACTGCTAGTGGGGGTGTGACTTGATTGGGTGGGGGCTTGGCTGTGTTCTGATTGGGTGGGGGTGTGTTCTCATTGGTTGGGGGTTTGGCTATGTTCTGATTGGTTGGGGGGTTGGCTGTGTTCTGATTGGCTGGAGGCGTGTTCTGTTCAGGTGGAGGCTTGATTGTGCTCAGGTTAGTCTTAATTGCTGGAGGGTTTGAGCTGGTGAGCTGTGATCTTGCTGTTTGGCTTCGAGTTCGTGGTCGTGCTGCATCTTCATGGTGGAGGTCAGTTAGCTTCAAGTATGGCTCAGAGGGGTTTGAGGTGGGTAGTGATGCAGCTGCAGTGCGGCTTCTGGTCCGTGGTCGTGTTTCATCTTCTGTGTGGGTGTGAGTCTGCTTTCTACGTGGAAGTGGGGTGGTGGCATCTTGTGTGGCTCTCAGGGGTGTGGGTCTGGTGTCATTCTTCATGTTAGGTACGCGTCTGTTCATGAGGGCGGGTTTCCAAATGGCTGGTAGGCGGGAGGTATCATCTCGTTTATTCATGCTGTGTGGGCGTTTTTCTATCTCTATGGCTTCTCTGATGATTCTGCTGCTGAAGTGTTCGGTTTTGGCGATAGTTCTGGTATTTTTAAAGTCAATCTCATGTCCTGTGGCTTTGAGGTGTTGGACCAGGGAAGAGGTCGGTTCTTCCTTTTTGATTGAGTTCTTATGTTCTTCAATGCGTGCACCTATTCTTCTGTTAGTCTGTCCAATGTATGTGGTGGGGCAGGCAGTGCAAGGGATTTCGTATACTCCTTGATTTTCCAACTCGATTCTGTCCTTAGGGTTTCTTAGGATGGTGGATATCTTTCTGTTTGTGCAGAATGCTGTCTTAATGTTGTGTTTTTGGAGGATCTTGCTAATTTTGTCCGTAGTGCCTTTTATATATGGGAGGAGGGCTTTGCCATTCTCTTGTTCTTTGTCTTGGATTTTGGCTGGGGTTTCTTTTTGGATTAGGTGGGTGATCTTCTTTCTTTGGAATCCATTGGCTGTCAGCACGCCGGTGAGAGTGTGTAGTTCGGTCTCTAGGTGTTGTTCATCGGTTAAGCATTTTGTTCTGGAGATGAGTGTCTCAGCTACGGAATTGATCTGTGCTGGGTGGTGGTGTGAGAGTGCGTGTAGATAGCGGTTTGTATGTGTTTTCTTCTGGTAGATGGTGTGTCCTAGGGAGCCATTGGATTTTTTGTATACCAAGACATCTAGGAAGGGAAGTTGGTTGTTAGCTTCTGTTTCCATGGTGAATTGTATTTTGGGGTGTTGGCTGTTGAGGTGTGTGAGGAAGTTGTTCAGTTTTTCTTTCCCGTGTGGCCAGATTATAAAGGTGTCATCTACGTATCTGAGCCAGAGTTTGGGTTTGTGATCATATTTTTCTAGAGCTTGTGTTTCAAAGTGTTCCATGTAGAGGTTAGCGATGACAGGTGAGAGGGGTGATCCCATGGGTGCTCCTTCTATTTGTTTGTATTTTTGTCCATTGTAGGTGAAGTATGTATTGGATAGGCAGTGGTTGGTCAGATCTAGGATGTGCTTGGGGGGGTTGTATTTGTTTTGGATGGCTGTCAAGGCTTCTTTTATTGGCACTTGGGTGAAGAGGGATATGACATCGAAACTCACTAGTAGGTCACTGGGTTGTAAGTTTTGTTTCTTTATGATCTCGATGAACTGGAATGAGTTTCTTACGTGTGAGTTGATGGATTCTGCATAGGGCTGTAGTTGTTTGGCGAGAAATTTGGCTAGGTTTTGTAGAGGTGAGCCTATGGAGCTGACTATTGGTCTAAGTGGGGTTCCTTCTTTGTGTATCTTGGGGAGACCATAAAGTTTAGGGCATCTGGATGATTTCTCTCTGGGTATGATTCTTTGCTGGATTTCTTCACTGATGGGGGAGGCTTTTATTTTGGATCTGGTGGTTTTTTCCAGGTAGGTGGTGGGGTCTGTCTTTAGGGGTTTGTATGTGGGGTCTTGGAGTAGGTTGGTTAACTTGGATTGGTAGTCAGATGTGTTCATAACCACTGTCGCATTGCCCTTGTCTGCTGGTAGGATTATTATGCTGGTGTCTTCTTTCAGGTTAAGTAGTGCAGTTTGTTCTTCTTTGGATAAGTTGCTTTTGGGTGGTTTGCTAGTGCAGAGGATGTTGGTGATTTCGAGTCTGATTCTATTGGCATCATCAGGGTTGGTTTTGGTCAGGCTGGTTTCAACTCCACATATGATGGTTTCTGTGGGGATGTGTTTGGGAGCGACAGCAAAGTTGAATCCTTTAGAAAGGACCTTGGTTTCGGCTTCGGTGAGGATCTTGTCTGAGATGTTGTGCACTGTTTGTTTCATGTGTGGCTGTGAGGGGGGAGGAGTTGGTTTCTGGCATTGTTGTAGTTTTCTGAGTTTGTTGGTGTGTGTGTCTGTCTTGAGGGTGGTCTGTGTTTCGGCTCTCCAGACAGCGAGCTGTTTGGATTTGTCCCAAAGTAAGGGGTGAATCTTGTTGCTGAGTCTGAGGTGAAGTGTGAGGAGATCTTTGTTGATTTGGTCTAGGAGAAATCTTTTTGTATGAAGTTCATTTCTAATTAGGGCCAATTCTGTTCTTTTTAGGATGCGTTTGGTGGCTGCTGTGTTGGTGTGGAATTTCAATTGGAAGCTTGTGGGAATTAAATTTTGATCTCGGCAGTTGCATAGGAATGCGAGGTCACATAAAATGGAAGCTCTTTGGACTTCAAGTTTTTCATAAGTCCTGGTCAGCTGGTGGGTTTCCTCCCCGTAGAGGTGCAATATTTGTTTTCTGAGGTTCTCGCGGGTATTTGTATGTGGATCTTTGGTTGTTCGGGTTTTCTCCCGCGTAAGATTGGAAGTATCTAGGCAACGTTTCGATGAAGTCTCATTCATCATCTTCAGGCTTGGTCTTCAGCTCTGTGCTTCTCAGAGTGATGTGAGCTTGCAGCTGCTTCTTCCTTTTAACTGCTAGTGGACAAAATTAGCAAGATCCTCCAAAAACACAACATTAAGACAGCATTCTGCACAAACAGAAAGATATCCACCATCCTAAGAAACCCTAAGGACAGAATCGAGTTGGAAAATCAAGGAGTATACGAAATCCCTTGCACTGCCTGCCCCACCACATACATTGGACAGACTAACAGAAGAATAGGTGCACGCATTGAAGAACATAAGAACTCAATCAAAAAGGAAGAACCGACCTCTTCCCTGGTCCAACACCTCAAAGCCACAGGACATGAGATTGACTTTAAAAATACCAGAACTATCGCCAAAACCGAACACTTCAGCAGCAGAATCATCAGAGAAGCCATAGAGATAGAAAAACGCCCACACAGCATGAATAAACGAGATGATACCTCCCGCCTACCAGCCATTTGGAAACCCGCCCTCATGAACAGACGCGTACCTAACATGAAGAATGACACCAGACCCACACCCCTGAGAGCCACACAAGATGCCACCACCCCACTTCCACGTAGAAAGCAGACTCACACCCACACAGAAGATGAAACACGACCACGGACCAGAAGCCGCACTGCAGCTGCATCACTACCCACCTCAAACCCCTCTGAGCCATACTTGAAGCTAACTGACCTCCACCATGAAGATGCAGCACGACCACGAACTCGAAGCCAAACAGCAAGATCACAGCTCACCAGCTCACACCCTCCAGCAATTAAGACTAACCTGAGCACAATCAAGCCTCCACCTGAACAGAACACGCCTCCAGCCAATCAGAACACAGCCAACCCCCCAACCAATCAGAACATAGCCAAACCCCCAACCAATGAGAACACACCCCCACCCAATCAGAACACAGCCAAGCCCCCACCCAATCAAGTCACACCCCCACTAGCAGTTAAAAGGAAGAAGCAGCTGCAAGCTCACATCACTCTGAGAAGCACAGAGCTGAAGACCAAGCCTGAAGATGATGAATGAGACTTCATCGAAACGTTGCCTAGATACTTCCAATCTTACGCGGGAGAAAACCCGAACAACCAAAGATCCATATATATATATATATATATATATATATATATATATATATATATATATATATATCTTTGGTTATTCGGGTTTTCTCCCGCGTAAGATTGGAAGTATCTAGGTAACATTTTGATGGCCCAACACCTCAAAGCCACAGGACATGAGATTGACTTTAAAAATACCAGAACTATCACCAAAACCGAACACTTCAGCAGCAGAATAATCAGAGAAGTCATAGAGATAGAAAAACGCCCACACAGCATGAATAAACGAGATGATACCTCCCACCAACCAGCCATTTGGAAACCTGCCCTCATGAACAGACGAGTACCTAACATGAAGAATGACACCAGACCCACACCCCTGAGAGCCACACAAGATGCCACCACCACACTTCCACGTAGAAAGCAGACTCACACCCACACAGAAGATGAAACACGACCACGGACCAGAAGCCGCACTGCAGCTGCATCACTACCCACTTCAAACCCCTCTGAGCCATACATGAAGCGAACTGACCCCCACCATGAAGATGCAGCACGACCACAAACTCGAAGCCAAACAGCAAGATCACAGCTCACCAGCTCAAATCCCCCAGCAACGAAGACTAACCTGAGCACAACGAAGCCCCCACCTGAACAGAACATGCCTCCAGCCAATCAGAACACAGCCAACCCCCCAACCAATCAGAACACAGCCAAACCCCCAACCAATGAGAACACACCCCCACCCAATCAGAACACAGCCAAGCCCCCACCCAATCAAGTCACACCCCCACTAGCAGTTAAAAGGAAGAAGCAGCTGCAAGCTCACATCACTCTGAGAAGCACAGAGCTGAAGACAAAGCCTGAAGATGATGAATGAGACTTCATCGAAACGTTGCCTAGATACTTCCAATCTTACGTGGGAGAAAACCCGAATAACCAAAGATCCACATACAAATACCCGCGAGAACCTCAGAAAATATATATATATATATATATATATATATATATATATATATATATATATATATGTATGTATGTATGTATGTATGTATGGATGGATGGATGGATGGATGGATGGATGTATGGATGTATGTATGGCATTCAGCTTTGTTCGGGTATTTTCCCACGTCATAATAGTGGTGCTTTTAAAGTTGTAGCAACGTTTCAGCAGGATCTCATCTGCCATCATCAGGCTTTTGAAAAAATTAAAGAAATTAGAACATTACAAGAAAACCCCCAACAACTCACAACAACACCTGAAACAATTAGTGTACAATGTTTCCAACAGAGAACTCACCAAAACAGAAACAGAAGTCCTAACCAAAGGATTCAATTATGCTATAGCACCCCAAAAAATCCCCACAGAATCCATCATATGTGCAGTAGAATCGAGCCTAACTAAATTAAATGCAGATGAAGCTGATAAAATAAGACACCAAGTTACCAACATTCTATGCACAAGCAAACCACCCAGAAGCAACTTACAGCAAAATGAAATTAAAGCGCTACAAACCCTGAAAAGAGACAGCAGCATAATCATCCTCCCAGCAGATAAAGGGAATGCCACTGTAGTAATGGACAGAAAAGACTATGAAACTAAATTGACAGACCTACTCCAAGACTCCACATACAAACCCATAAACACAGACCCAACCACATATCTGGAAAAATTAACCAAGAAGAAAATTATAACCAGCCACATAAGCAAAGAGATCCAACACACGATCATACCCAGAGAGAAATCTTCCAGATGCCCCAAACTATACGGCCTCCCAAAAATACACAAAGAAGGCATACCTCTCAGACCCATAGTCAGCTCCAGAGGAGCACCACTACAAAACCTGGCTAAACACCTAGCAAAAGAGCTACAGCCCCATGCTGAAACAGCAGCTTTTCATGTACAAAACTCATACCACTTCTTGGAAATGATCAAAGATCTACACGTGGAGCAAGAAGATCTGCTTGTAAGTTTTGACGTGGTTTCACTATTCACTCAAGTCCCAATAAAAGAGACCCTCAAAATCATCAAAAATAAATACCAACCAGCTAAACACCTCATGGAACTAACAGAACACTGCTTAACCAACACATATTTCATATACAAAGGACAAAGATACAAACAAATTGAAGGAGCCCCCATGGGATCACCACTGTCACCTGTCATTGCAAACCTGTTCATGGAAGAATTCGAATCCAGAGCCCTGGCTAATGCCATACTCAAACCCAAACTATGGTTAAGATATATCGATGACACATTCGTGATTTGGCCCCATGGACAAGAAAACTTAAACAACTTCCTAACACACCTAAACAGCGCACACCCCAAAATCAAGTTCACCATGGAAACAGAAACAAACAAACAACTACCATTCCTAGATGTACTAATCTACAAGAAAACAGATGGCACACTAGGACACACCATATACCAGAAGAAAACACACACCAACCGCTACCTCAACACCCAATCCCACCACCACCCAGCACAGATAAACTCCGTGGCTAAAACACTAATTACTAGAACCAAACGCCTGGCAGACAAGACACACATTAAGACTGAACTATGCATCCTGACTAAAATATTGACAGCCAACGGCTTCCACAAAAGCAAAATCACCAACTTGATCCACAAAAACACACTGAGACATAATAGAGACCCAGAAGATGAACAGACCTATGGAACAGCTGTCCTGCCCTACATAAGAGGCACTACAGACAAAATTAGTAAGATCCTATACAGACACCACATCAAGACTGCCTTCAAAACAGACAGAAAAATAGCAGTCATCCTCAGGAACCCCAAAGACAAAATTGACCTGGAAAACCAAGGCATATATGAAGTCCCCTGTGCATCATGCCCGGCCACATACATTGGACAGACCAATAGAAGAATAAGCACCCGCCTGGATGAACACAAAAATGCAGTCAAAAAGCTGGAACACACTTCCTCACTCGTCCAACACATGGAAGCCACAGGTCATAACATCAACTTCAATGGCACCAAAACCCTAGCCACCATAGAAAATCCCAGTCACAGAATCATGAGAGAAGCCATAGAGATTGAAAAAAGACCAGAAAGCATGAACAGAAGAGATGATTCCACCAGGCTGTCAATCATTTGGAAGCCTGCACTCACAAACAAAATAATCTCCACACCACAAGCCAGGCAAACACCTGGGCACAAACAGATCCCCCCTGATACCTCCAGCTCAAACACACCCCAACCAGGCACCCAGATGAAACCCAGCTTCCTAACTAATGATAGCCGTCCATTTACCTGAAGCCAAGCTGCACTAAAGGCCTCCAATAAAGTAACACAATGTTGCCAGCCAATCAAGATACAAAAAGAGCCCCCCCCCCAAAAAAACAAAAAAACAGACAGAAGATATTAGTAGCAGAACACAGCAAACTCCAAGACCAATAAACACAGACCAAGACTCTCAACCAATCAGGAGGAAGAAAAAACCATTCTGACACAGCAATAGGCTGCCCCAAATTTAAATCTGAAACCACTGTAAAAGTCTGACTCACAGACAAACACCATACAGAAGCCTGATGATGGCAGATGAGATTCTGCTGAAACGTTGCTACAACTTTAAAACTATTATGATGGGAAAATACCCGAACAAAGCTGAATGCCAGACATGTAAGTACCCGCGAAAACTTAAGAAAACATATATATATATATATATATACACCTTACTACCTGTTATCACTGTACATATTAAATTCCAAAAGGAAGAGCGGGCCAGCTCAAACCTCATTCGGCCCTACTCAGGCCAACTCCAGGCGAGCCAACCGCCCTTTGCTATTATAATTATAATTATAATTATAATTATAATTATAATTATAATTATAATTATTATTATTATTGTTATTATTATTATTGTTATTATTATTATTATTGTTATTATTATTGTTATTATCATTATTATTGTTATTATCATTATCATCATTATCATTATCATTATCATTATCATTATCATTATCATTATCAAAATGGCAGATGACAATCTCTCTAAACGACCTTCCTTGAAGGCTAAGGTAAAGTCCCACTACTTGCGCAGGCAGGACAAGGAACCTTCCAAGGCCTCCCAACGAGATGCCTTAAGGCGCCATAAGGCATTGTTAAAGGAGTTTGATAGGTGGTCAAGGGAGTCCTGCTCGGGGCCTCTAGCCCTTCCTCCTCCCACTCCCTCCATCTCTACTCAACCTCTTCCCCCTCCAGACCCGTCTTCCCTATCTCGGCGCAGTCCACTTCAGGGTCACTTGACCCCTGGACCACTGACCAGACAGACCCCCGAAGCCACCTTTACACCTACGGCCGCTGGTCTGCGCCAGAAAGAACCCTCTACATCCGAGGTTCCAGCCCACATCAAGGCTTGAATGGAATCGGCTATCCGCCAGGGCATTGCAGAGGGCCTGCAGCACATGTCCAGATCAGACTTCTCGCCACGGGCTCCCGAGCACGACTCTTTATCCATCAGATCCCTTCCACAGCCGGATCCCCCGGTTGGTCAGGTACTCTCTCAGAGGGACAGCCCTCCTCCGGTAGGGACCCAGGAGGAGGAGGAAGGAGACTTTGGTGACTTCAGGGAAGAGGAAGAGGATTCCCAGATGGGATCCTCCTGTTATAGTGAGCCCCTCTTAGAGGTGGACCTCATGGAGGGGGAGATGTCGGAGGACGAAGGGGCTTCTCCCGACCAACCCGTATTCAGGGGGCTGTTCAAGCCACACTTGTTTAAATCCCTCCTCTTTAAAACCAAGAATGTCTCTGGTCTTCTTCCCCAGTCTTCCTCTGACCTCCCCCCCGCCTCAGAGGGACCAGAGGACTCCATTTTCACACAACCAGTGGTGGAGGCTGAGGTCATCCCAACCCCACCCATCTTCGTAGACCTAGTGGCGAAGCAACTTGCTTCCACGGGAGCCCTCTCTACGCCCTCTAGCCAAGACAAGAAATTTTTTAATCTTGACTCGGCAATGTCTAGCCTTCTAAACATCCCGGAGGTTGATGATCCCATTGTGGGCCTTGCTTCCTCCTCTACCCCCAGTGAGGCCTTAGAGGCCTTGAAACCTGAGGACGAGCAGACGGAACTGGTGTTGCGCCGGGCCCATCTATCCGACGCTTGGGCCATTAGATCGGCTACGGATGCTTCATTCTTCACAAGGTCCTCTATCCGCTGGCTCCGGCAGCTGAGAGAACACATCACCGCCTCCAATGTGAGGGAGCACCAAGACATAGCGAAACTGGTGGCCGCAGCCGAGTTCTCAGCTGACGCCACTTACCAGTCGGTAAAGTTCTCGTCCAGAGCCATAACGTCCCATGTCACAGCTCGCTGCCTGCTGTGGCTCAAGCACTGGCAGGCGGATGTTAAAAATAAGGTCAAGCTGGCCACTGCTCCCGTCAAGGGAGACAAACTGTTCAGCCCGGCCTTGGAACCCCTCTGGTCGAGGGCCGCAGAAAGAGGAAGTATCTGCCCTCCCTTTTCAGAGGCCAGAGACAAGAGGCCCTCAGCCCTTTTGGAGGGGCTTCCCCCACCCCTTCTACCAACCCCCCTTCCCGCCCAGATACCCGAGACCCCCTTCCTTCCAGTCCCAGGATTGCTCAGACTCAGACGACAGAAGCAGACGGGGCGGCAACTATAAGAGGCCCTTTAGGGGATTGGGGGGGAGGCCCTACCGCCGACCCAGATAGAACTTCTTCCTCCCTCCCCATCGGCGGCCGCCTCAGGCACTTCGCCACCCAATGGGACAAATCCACATCCGATGCATGGGTTAGGGACACCGTCAGATTTGGTCTCGCCCTTGAGTTCCGGTCCGCCCCCGCTGATTTCTTCATGACATCCCCCACCTCAAGGTGGCTCCTTATTGGCCCAGGCGACCGTGGTTCGCGGACTTCCGCAATCTTTCAGTAGCGCCCCCATGGAGGATCCCCCTGGACAGGGTCTCCCTCTCTCAGGGGCCCCTTCTGCATCCAGAGCCTCAATGGCTCCAGTTAGCCGTCTGGAGGTTGAACAAGAGATTGTCCGTTTGACAAGAGAGAAATTCTCCAGTCAAGTAATCGCCACTATTTTGGCCGCTAGGTGACCCTCCACCACACGAATTTATGATGCCACTTGGAAGGGCTTTTGCAAGTGGTGTAGCGGGTCCCAAGTCGACCCCCTCTCTCCCTCTATTGCGCAGGTCCTGGAATTCCTTCAAGAAGGCCTATGTAAAGGGCTTGCCCCTAACACCCTGAGGCGGCAGGTCACTGCCCTCTCAACCGTTGTCTCCTCTGATAACTTCGGTTCCCTTTCTCATCACCCCTGGGGTAGGGCTTTCCTCAGGGGCACCACCAACTTGTGCCCTCCGACTGTTCACAGGTTCCCCACATGGGACCTCAAGAAGGTCCTCGTTTCACTTACAAGACACCCATTTGAACCCCTGAGGGAGTCCTCCCTTCAATTTCTAACGTTTAAGGTAGTTTTTTTAGTGGCCATCACTTCTGCTCATTGAGTCTCGGAAATAGCAGCATTGTCAATCAGAAACGATTTATGTGTGTTCCACGCTGATCGGGTGGTTCTTTAGCCCCGACCCCACCTTCTTACCCAAGGTTAACTCACCCTTCCACAGGTCACAGGAACTGGTCCTCCCAAACTTTTGCCCCAGATCCTCGAGGGACAAGGAAATCCTTTGGCACACCCTGGATGTTAGAAGGGCCTTGCGAATATACATTAAGCGCACACAACCCCTGAGAAGATCGGAATCCCTCTTCCTCTCCTTTCAGCCCAGGACACTGGGGCTCAAAGTCTCTCCCTCAACCATCAGTCGCTGAATCAGGGCGACTATCGCCAGGTGCTACCTATCACAATCTCTGCCCGCACCTGGTGTAATAGCCGCTCATTCAACCAGGAATGCAGCTACTTTGGCGGCTTGGGCCACACAAGCCCCAATCGCTGACATTTGTCGAGCGGCCACCTGGGCCTCTCCGTCCCCATTCATCAGGCATTACAAAATAGATGTATACGCCTCAGCGGAGGCCTCTTTTGGCTGACGAGTCCTACAGAGGGTCATCAGTGACCCGGAGGGGCTTTCGGCCCAGACGGAGTCCTGCCCATAGGACAGCCAAGCTTTGGTATGTCGCACTCTCTGGATGCTCCGAGTGGCTCGAGGGAGAATGGGCGTTGGTTCTTACCTGATACGCCCCTTCTCGGTGAGCCATGAGGAGCATCCAGCCCCACTCTAACTCCTCCGTCTGGTGGGGATTCTTGTTTCAGCCAAGGAGCCAATAGTTGATTAGAAGGACTTCATAACCTTTTTTCTCATTATCGCAAAAAACTGGGGGAACGCTACGTGGAGTCACGTGAGGGGGCGGAGTGTTTCCTCAGCTAAAGCTCAGCCTGCAAGAAGAGGACTCAGAAGCACATCCCACTCTCTGGATGCTCCTCGCGGCTTGCCAAGGGGCGTATCAGGTAAGAACCAATGCCCATTCCTGATTCACTTGTGAATGTTCTTCCTCATTATAGGTTTTATGGGTTTTCTTTTTATCTCTGTTGGCATTTGTGCAGCTTGGGAGTTCCTTTTGTTGTTGCTTTTATCTCTTACTAAAATTACATTGGAATGTTTATGGTTTTGTTATTCCATTGGATGTTTTTTGAGGTAATCAAAAAAACGATAAACGAGTGACTTGTGGTAAGGGCAAATGTTTGAGAATTAAAAATCTGAATCAAATGTTCCAGAGCTCCTCTGCTTCTTTTATTTCCAATCAACTACAATTTGCTGGTCAAAGAGGAAGGCTGATAATGTGATAGTTCTTCAGTAACATCCAAGAGTTCATGAAATATCATATATATTTTTGCACAAAACAAATAAAAACACTATATTTCCCAAATAATAATTTTTAATACAGTTACCATGTTTGTTGCAGCCCAAACCCCTTAATTATTAGTGATTCCTTGGTTTAATAGTGTTGGTGGAACGAGGCCAGGAAATAGAAAGTTGGGTTATTATTAAATTTAAAAAAGATACAAATGATGATGTAACAAAATTAAGAGTAATAAGGTCTGCAACCTTCCAGAACAAGAAATTATAATGGTTGCCTATTTGTAATATCCATGTGTATTGTAAGAAGGACCTGCATATGTGATTACAATCCCAAATTATGTTCCCTTTCCATTCAAAGTTCTTAACTCAAGTGACATGAAAGGAAGAAATACCTAGCACTTTCTCATATGATAAAATTAGTAACACTGATGAGCCATTTCCTTCTAGTTACTGGTTTATTTATTACCAGTCAAATAAGCTCTGAAGCTCTGCTGAACAAAATGTTAAGGATAAACTTGAAGATATGTTCCACTGGGATACAATATTGGAACATATTTTAACTACTGTAGTTCTTGGGGTCATTTATGCAATTGAACATTACTTAAGATTGCTCTTTAATCATTCTTTTTGTGGAATCTCTCTTTATGCATGATTATCCTTGAAATATTTACCTTACCAAAACACTAAGGCTTCATTCAGGATAATTTAATTTGCTTTACTACTTTCTGAAACATTTTTTTGCTTTTAATCACCATGACCTTAAGCTATGTGAGCACCTCTGGTTTGTTCATAATTGGTGATGTGATTCATCAGGCTAGTAAAGAGGCAAGAACTTGAAAGAAAAAACAGCTGCTGAGCAATTTCCATTAGTTTCAGCAGGGATTACTCAAAATACATTCTCTACTGAAGTGTGCCCCTTTTCTCCAATATTTTAAATGAATTTCAACATGCAAAATAATGAACAGAATGAAACATTTTTACATCAAACCTTGAAAAATGTATTTTTATAATAGAGCAAGGACAGTAGCAGTATAGAGGTTGATTTTTATTAATTAAAAATCAGTTTTTTCTGCTTTAGTATTGATGAGTGCTCTTTGTGAACACTATTCCAACCATCACTTATTCAAGGAAAGTATGTTTATTCTTCATTGTGAACCTGAAATATCATAAAACAAAGACAATTTAGATGCAATAGAAATTAAAATGGTAAGGAAAGAACAATAGGAAACAAATATGATGCAGTAGATTACATTTAGAAAATCCTTTTTTCTCTGTTTAGGCAGCTAAAGTAAAAAATGTTTTAGAACCTGAAAACTTCTGCCTGCCAGTGTTGAATACATTAGTCAGATGGATCAATGATCCTATATGTATCCTACACAAAATGTTAATATAGTATTTTTTTATGCTAACACTATGAGAGTAGCCCTGTAAGAGAAATTTCCTTATGAGTAAATATGTATAGAATTTTCTATTAAAAAAGTTTTTAGTTCCTCACTAGTGCCGTTTTGAAACCATGAAAACATATGGGTTCTGGTTGGGCATATATGAACTGACTATGACTACAAAGGCTAGTAGCTTTGGTTCCCTATGTGAAAAACATTTTAACATAAGAAAACATGTATATTGCTCCGTGCATAATTGCTTGGTAAACAGTGACATCCAAGTCTTGATTTGCTCACAGGTAGAGCATTAAGGACATCTGTCTGTGCCTGAAGTACTTATGTCTGGATTGTGAGCAACTACTGTTTTGTGAGAAACCTGTGGTATGGCTGCTTCCGCTCATTGATTACCCTAGCACTTATTTAGAGTTCTTGAAGCACATCATGGCATACATTTCTCTGGAGTTTTAGATATGCATAACTTTATCCTCAAATCATTGTCTGAGACATTAAAACACAAATTTTATTACAGTTAATAAAAAATATCTCAAAAGAAAATTGAGGAAAATGACAGAAAAGTGGTTAAAGAAAGGAGTGTACTTACTCCAGTATATTCCAGATACTGAATATTTCATTTGTCTTACATATAAATCCTCCATAGCAATATAAACATTGCTAAAGGTCTGACACATTTTAATGATGATTTGGGAGCCAAAATATTAGTGCAGGATACCATGAATTATTATGTAAATATCAGATTAAGAAAATATAAAAGAAGAACTCATGCTGAAGCTACTACAAATGTTGCAACTACACAGCTTTTTGTAATGGAGGTAGTTTTATCAAACAGTTACTTTACAAGCCTTGATGTAAACATGTGTTAGTTACCCCACAGTGTGGCTGCTGTACCATGGTAGACTAAGTTTGCTTGCCTAAAAGTAAAATATGGAACATGACAGTTAACCTCTTTCATTTTATGATCCTTCCTAACTCTGTTGCATTGATACAATATCATGAAATGCCAGCTCAAAATTTACAGTAAAGGAGAAAATGTAGTAAGAATGGAAGTTACTTGCACTCAGATTAGTTACTGGTTTCTTTTTCCCAGAATCCTTTTTGTTTCAATAGCTGGTGTCCAAATGGTTTTCCTGAAGATTTTCTACATTTGACTATCTAAAGCTTGCATCCAAATTAAATTATGCTGATGGTACTTCTTATATCCTACAATGATTGCTGCTTCAACTGACTTTTTGCATATGCCCTGTGAGGGTGAGATTCTACGCCTTCACACCTATTCACTAGAACCGGTTGTTAACATTCTAAGCAGTTCGGAGAATCGGTTATTAGAAGAAATTACTGGCCTAATCCTGTAAGGAAGGCAGGAAGGAAACATTCTAGTATTGCTTACAGAAACTGCCTCTCCGTTAACCCTTATTACATTCTTGGCAGGACTAGACTTCCTGTCTCAAGAACTTCTCTGGAGTTTTTTCCCCTCCTTTGCTGGTACTTTGTTTGTGTGGAGTGACCATTCAAAGTTACAATGGCACTGAAAAAAGTGACTTATGACCATTTTTCACACTTACGATTGTTGAAGCATCCCCACATTCATGAGATGCCAGGCGAGGAGATGCGCGCCTCAATGTGAGTGATATTGAGTTGGCCAATAACATGACCACCAAGCCACACACATCACCTAAGCCATGCCCACAGAACCGATTGTTAAAATTTTTGAATCCCACCCCTGCTCCTATGGGCAACTGAGAGGGGCTAAGTGGTACAATCCACTGCTAACAATATGAGGAGAATTTGTCAGCTCTTGCCTATCAAAATATTCATGAAGGGACATGTTGCTGTTCTTTGTGCAAGCAAGACTTCCTTCTGCCCTTGAGGGTGATTTTCCTTCCCTTTCTTCATACCCATGTACTTTTATTCTTATTTAAAATGAGTCTTCTCTATAGAATATTAATGCCTGCTTTTAAGTTCCATGTTCAGTCTTTCTGCACTTGTTTCAGTCACTCAATTGCATCTTTTATTCCCCTTCATTCTCCTGTTTTTGTTTAAATGTTTCTCAGCAACACATACCTGCATATTAATATAACTTGCATATTAATAAGACAGAGGTTCTATAAGGGCAGGATAAGGAAGGGTGTGCCTTCCATACTTTCAAAACATCCCTTCCCTCTTCCCTCTTGATAGTCTCAGTGTGGTACAGTAGAAATGATCCTATGCAACCAACATCAGAAGAGAGGGTGAAAAGTCCTGGAGACAATAGCAAGATGATTTTTCTCTGTGCCAGTAGCAGCAAATGCAGCAAACAGGAAGTAAAATCCCCTCCCCCACAATGAAAGACGAGAACATTGCTGATATTCTGGAGAAAAATCTCATGGTACTTATAGTCTTCTTCAGAGCCAGTCTGCTATGTGGTTAAGGCATTAGATTAGAAACAAGAGATTGTGAATACTCGTCCTGAGGGATCCTTAGGATTCTCTGAGCTTGGTTATTTTATTGCAGACAGTTCATTTCCCAAACTAGTAATGTTATCAGTAGCATTAGAAGCACTGATAGTGTTACCTAGTTTGGGTAATAAAATATCTGCAAGAAAACAACCAAGCTCAGAGAGCACCAAGGCTCAGAGAGCACCATTTCAGCCCTGAGCTACAAATATTTTTCTTTATTGGAGTACTAGTCCTGCCTGGTGTGAAGCCAGTTGGGTGATCTTGGGCCAGTCTTTCTCAGCCTCCCTCAGCTCTAGAAGGAGGCAATGGCAAATCACTTCTGAAAATATTGCCAAGAAAACGGCAAGAACTAGCAAATGCCAAGAATAACATAGGGATGCAGACATGCACAACATGCACATATACACTTCTCTCCAAGGTCTCCTCAATTAAGGGGTAGTGCATGACTTCTTCCACTGAACCTTTGGTTTGGTGTGGCAACAAAATTGTAGGCTTCAGACTGACTCAAGAAATTAGGAAATGGAATTGCATGGGGTCACTTTGAGAAGGCAGGAAATGATCCCTACTTTGTGTTCTTTATCTACTGCAACTCAGGATCAGTCAGGAGTATCTGAAGGTCTTACAAACCAGCATTACCTGTAAATGGGTGATCAGGATGGCACTCAATATTTCAACAGCCTATCATTTGTATGTTCTTATGAAGTGACAATGTAGCTGGTGTTCTTTAAAGTTAGTTGTTGGGATAACCCAGGTTATGCACATAATGTGAGTAATAGCATATCTTAATTCCACTGACAATTGATACCTGATTTAAATGGAATTTTGGGGTACACATTTGCAGTTCTGACAGTATAGGCACCATAATGGTTTGGTATATGTCTCAAATATCACTTTCACTATCATCTATTTAAATTTGGCCATAAAAATTACAGTAACTCATGTGAGACTTGTGCCATTATTACAATTTCTACATATTAATCTCAGCACTGAGTGAATAGGTACAAGTCTAACAATAGGGCTTATGCCAAAGGTTCACTGCTTTTAAGAATAGGGAAACAAGTCAAAATTGAACTTTGCTTAAAATGCTTACTGCTTTTAAGAAAAACAAAGCCTCAATACATAATGCTTAAAGAACAGAGACAAGATTAGGAATGAGCCTTTCCTTCAAATGCTTTCTCCTTCTGGGAAATTTAGATTTCAGCAAGGCATTCGACAAAGTAGACCACAACTTACTTCTTAGTAAGCTAGAAAAAAGTGGAATAGATAGCACCACCATTAGATGGATTCGCAACTGGCTGACAAACCGTACTCAACGAGCAGTCCTTAATAGGTCTAAGTCTACATGGAGGGAAGTAAGCAGTGGGGTGCCAAAAGGTTCTGTCTTAGGCCCAGTACTCCTCAATATCTTCATTAATGACTTAGATGAGGGAAGAGAAGAGGAACTTACCAAATTTGCAGATGATACTAAGCTGGCAGGAATAGCTAACACCCAAGAAGATAGGCTCAAGATCCAGATGGATCTTGAGAGACTAGCACACTCGGCTGTATCCAACAAAATGAAATTCAATGTAGAGAAAAGTAAAGTCCTACACTTAGGCAAGAAAATACAAAAGTGCACATATAGACTGGGTGAAACCAGGCTTAATAGCAGTAACTGCGAGAGTCTTAGTGGACAACCAGCTAAATATGAGCCAGCAGTGTGCAGCAGCAGCCAAAAAAGCTAATGCAATCCTAAATTGTATTAACAGAGGGATACAGTCAAGATCAAGGGAGGTACTAATACCACTCTATAAAATCTTAGTAAGATCACACTTGGAGTACTGCTTCCAGTTTTGGTCACCACATTATAAAAAAGATGTTGAGATTTTAGAAAAAGTACAGAGAAGAGCAACCAGGATGATTAGGGGACTGGAGACTAAAACTTATGAGGAATGGTAACAGGAACTGGGCTTGGCTAGTCTACTAAAGAGAAAGACCAAGGAGACCTGATGGTAGTCTTCCAATATCTGAGGGGCTGCCACAGAGAGGAAGGGGTCAAGCTATTTTCTAAAGCACCTGTAGGCCAGACAAAGAATAATGGATGGAAACTGAACAAGGAGAGATTTAACCTGGAAATAAGGAGAAACTTTCTGACAGTGAGAACAATCAAGCAATGGAACAGCTTGCCATTGGAAGTTGTGGGAGAGCCACTTGAGACTTTCAAGAAGAGATTGGACTGCCATTTGTCAGAAATGGTGTAGGGTCTCCTGCTTGGGCGGGGGGGGGGGTTGGACTAGATGACCTACAAGGTCCCTTCCAACTCTGATTATCTGTTATCTGTTATTTGCTTAATCTATGGATGAGCCTTTTTGTACAGGCATTCTGCTTAAGAATTGGAAATAACTACTGTCAATCTTCCTATGCTGTTGCTTAATATATTCAGAACAGAAAGATACCTGTATGCCAGTCAGCCTCACCAGCTTCGCTGCCTACCAATATTTACCACTGCCTATATTTGCCAAAAGGGACGTGGTGGTTTAGTGACAAAGACACAGAGCTTGTCAATCAGAAAGATCGGCAATTCAGCAGTTTGAATCCCTAGTACCACGTAACGGAGTGAGCTCCTGTTATTTGTCCCAGCTTCTGCCAACCTAGTAGTTCGAAAGCATATACAAATACAAGTAGAAAAATAGGGACCATTTTGGTGGGAAGGTAATAGCGTTTCCATACACCTTTGGCATTTAGTCATGCTGGCCACATGACCACCGAGATGTCTTTGGACAGTGTTGGCTCTTCAGCTTTGTAATGGAGATTAGCACCGCCCCTAGAACTGGAAATGACTAGCATGTATGTGCGAGGGGAACCTTTACCTTTGCCAAAACTTTGCCAAAACTTCCCCAGCTAGTGAACTGAACTCTAAAAAGATCTGCAGCAGTACAATGATGCCATCCAATCTGCCATTACAGCCTCAAAATCAAAAGGTTTGCCATATACCACACAACCTTTCAACCTTCAAAGCCATTTTTCTTCATATCAGCTGCCTGTTTCCTCTACTGTCATTAAAATCCATTTCTTTCTACACTAGTATATTGCACTGTTGCCCACAACATGTAGTAGAATATGTGTGTCTTACATCTATGCTTGTCCTCTTCTTCACAATTTAGCTGCTTGATTCTGAGAGTTTCTGAAGCAACACAATTGTGTAACCAGCTTCTGTTGTCTTCACTGATACAGTTGCTCAATTCAAATTACTGACCAGCCTTCCATTAATTCTGGCACCTTCTTACAATTAGATTATGGAAAATAAACCAATTGAGAAGTAAAACCCTTTTAATCTTTCAAATAAAATATTGCTAAGAAGTACAATTTTATAAATTAGTGTCACATTGAGATTTGTCATTCAATGCCTTTTTGTGTCTTCTCAGAAGTGGTTCTTGTTAAAATAAGGATGGCATCGTGACAGGCAAAATTGAATTGAACACCTCCAAACATTAAATCTTTGGTTTAACTGATATCAGGTCTGATTCACAAACCTATCTAATGTAAATTTCATCCAATAACAGAAATGAATTTCAGGTTGTAATATCTTCTGGAATACTTAAATATCAGAAGCAGAATTCTGAAAATAACATAATTGCCCTCACATGCTTCTCCTGGGTATTCATTTGGCCTTCGTGAGACCAGAATGTTGATAAAAACAAAGCTCTTTTTGTGGTCTCATGATTAATATTGTAAGGGAAAGTGGCAAGATTGCGAGGGAAAAACAGGCAGTCAGGTTAAATATTCTGCATGTAGCCTTTTTTACATTTTGAATTGGAAAAAAATTAATTGCCTCCAAGTTTCCAAAAATTGCTAGATTTTGCACATCCTCCCTATATTATAACACCAAGCTGTGATTTTATTGTAATATTTGTAACTGCTTAAAAAAGGAAGCAACAGGACATGTAAACGCCGTATAACCTGCAGAGATGGTGAGTCTGCAGTGAGTCTGCTATGTCTGTTATAGAGTGTGTGAGGTTGTGAGCTTTTGTTATTTATACAGGCTGAAGGCATTTTTATGTTCTCCACTGGCCTCTGGGGAGCCCTCAGAATGGTGACCATGACAACAACCAATGATTATGCAATTTGCCACTAGAGGCCATTCCTTGAGTCTCTACTGTTCTTTTTGGAGCTTTCATTGGGTAAAGTCAGTGAATAATTTCTTTTTGTCAATATCCACTACTATCGGAGAAAATAACATGATAAAAAAGATAACATGAAACTTAATTGCCCATAGTATTAAAATCAGTTACACTATTAACAACCACTTTTAAAGCTGTTTTGTTTGAATTTAAAGCTGTTTAAATTTGAATTTAAAAAATCATTTGTTAACTCCCAAATTATTTTAATACTCCTAGATTGTATCTTTAGTTATTAACTGTAATATTAATTACAGTCATTTAAAAAGTACAATTACATGGGCAAAGCATGACTGATTAATACATTTTTAAAAAGGATACCTTTTTAAATACTAATAATCCAGACTGAAATAATATCTTATTATTAGATAGCACCTTATTTCAAGTGATACTCGTGTAGTATATACTATTTTTAGCTCAGTGAGAGCAAAAGAGTGGGACATTACTCACTCCAGCCTAGCATAGTATTTCCAACTATGATGTTTTTCCAGATGCATTAAGAGAATATTTAGATAATTGACAAACGGGGGGGGGGGGGTGTATCCAAGATATCTAGATGGAAAAGTCTAATTTAGTGGCCCAATGCTCCATTTTTGAATCTCAAGTCTCATCCCATTTCATAGGAATGAATTTGACAGGAATAGCCTTTTCCTCTAAAGCAGTGGTTCCCAAAGTGGGCGGTACTGCCCCCTGGAGGGTGGTGAGATGCCTTAGGTGGACGCTAAGAGGCAAGGGAGCTGTCAATGGGGCACTAAGAGGTGGCAGGGGGGCCTTCAAGGCTCTAGTCCCGCAGGCTCACTGACTGCTGGCCACGCAGCCCTTTGACTGTTTCATCGCTCCATAGCTGGCACCTCAAATGCAGAACCCGCACACAGTGAGCCTTGCCAAGCCTGGGGGGGGGGGGAGAGGTGGGAATTGGTGGAAAGGGGGGGTCTTAGCTTGCAGGCTTCCCTCTCTAGTGGAAGCAGTGGAGACGCTCCAGAAGACCCAAAAGCAAAACCCTCCCAAGGCGCACAGTGGAAGGGGTGGGTAGTCCGGCATTCGGGCCCCCTTCCCTGGAGGAGAACAAGGGAGCACGCAGCACCCTCTGGCCTCTGCCTCTCCAGCCAGCCAGGCTTGCGCACAGGATGCAGGTGGGTGCAGCTGCGGCTCTCCAAGGTGCAAGGATCGGTTTGGTTAAGTTCTATGTGGCTGGCCAGGACCTAGAACCTAGCCTCCCTCTGCAGCCCGGTTCTTCTGACCGAGCCCTGCGCTTGCTTGCTTGCTTAGTTTCCAAGTGATCATTCCCTCCACCTCTGTTGTCATGGGCTGCTTCTGCATGCCTTCCTCCTCCTGGGCAGGAGTGCTTCCCCAAAGTTGGGAGTCTCTGAGCATGTGCAGAGCACCTCCCCTTGCTTGGCCCAATGGAAATGGACCTTGGGTTGAAGCAAAGAGGGTCAAGTCAGCCGCATCGCTGCCCTGGGGAGGTTGGCATTGCAAAATTGGGTGCCAAAGAAAGAACTGGGGCAGGGGGCTGGAGAAGGGGCAGAGGGCCAGCTGCATTAAGGAGCAGGAAGATCTTAGCCATAGTTTATTGACTAAGCCAGAATCAAACAGCATGCTAAACTCTAAATCAGAACAGCTGGGTTGATATATTCAGCCCGTGTTTCTCAACCTTGGCAACTTGTGTGGACTTCAGTTCCCACTCTGGCTTTGCTCTACTTTCCCAAAGTGCCGCCGCTGCTGCATTCTGTCTGTCTGTCCATTCATCCGTCCATCCATCCATCCATCCATCCATACCTACATACCTACCTACATACCTACATACATCCAAAAGGTCTGCCTGTCTGCCTGCCTTTCTGCCTACCTACCTGCCTGCCTGGTTTCTTTCTGTCTACCTACTTACCTACCTACCTATCTGTCTATCTGTCTATCTACCAATATCTATCTATCTATCTATCTATCTATCTATCTATCTATCTATCTATATCCATCCATCCATCCATCCATCCAAAAGGTTTGTCTGTCTGTCAGTCTGCCTGCCTTCCTGCTTACTGACCTACCTGCCTGCCTACCTGTCTTTCTGTCTATCTACCTACCCACCTATCTACCAATATAGATCTATCTATCTATCTATCTATCTATCTATCTATCTATCTATCTATCTATCTATCTATCTATCTATCTATCTATTTATCTACCAATCTATCTACCTACCTACCTATCCATACATTCATGCAAAAGGTCTGCCTGCCTGCCTATCTACCTACTTACCTACCTGTCTCTCTCTCTCTCTCTCTCTCTCTCTCTCTCTCATCCATCCATCCATCCATCCATCCATGTTCGAAGCACCAGCCCTGCAGGCATATCGGGAAAGTAGAGCAAAGCCAATCTGGGAGGGAGGGAGAGAGAAAGAGAGAAAGAAAAAGAGAGAGAGAGACCTGATGCATCAGATTGAAATGAGGTCTAGTTTAAACTGAGGACCTTTTCTACATTGAAACATCTTTGCCAGCACATTGAAACATCTTTGGCTTCTATTAAAGGTTTGTGGACAAAAAAAACATGGTCAAGACTATCAGGAAGCTCTCACATTTTGTTGAGGCTTTAAACAGGATCCATTGGACCAGATCTCCACCCTAAAAATTACTTTTCCCCAATGCATTAAAGTGCCAATTATGAAGAAGGCAAAACCAAAATGTACTGGTAAATTACAAAGAAAACACACACATACTCCCTTCTAACCCTGCTGGAGCAGGTGATTGGACTAGAATAGATATCTCATTATCCTTCTCCTCCTTCCTCCCTTCTTCTTTATTTCTTTTTCATTCTGTCCCTTCCTTCCATCCCCCCTCTTTCTTTGTCCCTTTTTCTTTCTTTTCCTTTTCTCTTTCTTTTCTTCCTTCTCTCTTTCTCTCTTTCTCCTCTCTCTCTCTCTTTCCCCATTGACTTGACTTGCTTGGGCAGGTCCCTCCAGTGCAGTGGGCTCAATGGGGTGGACCTGTGGGGCTGGCACCTAGAGCTCGGCAGTGGCGGCATGTTTGAAAAGTAGAGCAAAGCCAGAGGTTGGTAATTTTTGCTGCAAAGAATCACAAAAGCTTCTGGGTTGTGCACAAGAAGGGACACACATGTCAATGCAATTCAGCAACATAAAATAAAGAAATACAAATAAAACAAATCAACAAGAATCAGCAAAGCATCTCTGATTAGATTTTATTCACTACTACGGTAGAATCTAATCAGAGATGCTTTGCCAATTTTAGTCCAATGAAGGGTGTGTATGTGTGCGCATGGCTGTCAAAACTCCAAAAACAGGTCAAGTATCTCTGGGGAGGCCAGTCATAAATTAGAACACTTGCTAAACAACCGGCCATTAAGTGAGGACCATTTGTTTGCCAGTCACCTGACCATGACCACCCAGTCACATGACCACCAAACCACACCTATCCGGTCATGTGACCAGCAAGTCACACCCAGCCAGCAAGCCACGCCAGCCAGTCATGTGACCACCAAGCCATGCTCACCCAGTCACATGACCAACAAGCTACGCCCAGCCAATCACATGACCAGCAAGCCACACTCTCAAATTAGGCCGCGCCCACAGAAATTTGAATCCCACCCCTGGGACTGAAAAAGTTTGGGAACTACTGCTCTAAAGGGACTAAGCAGAGGAGAATCAGGAATGACTTTCACCTTGGAAAAAATTAATTTCAGTGGCAGATTCTAGATACTCTGCCTATTCTTGTTCCTCTCCCTTGCTGTCCTTTTAGAGATTCTAGCAGAATCATTTTCTTCCACTTCATACCTTTTTCATGCCAATGTCTCTTGACTTGGTCCTAAACTTATTAACCTGAGATTCAGCAATCTCAGCTCGTTCTTCAGCATCATCCAGTTCATGCTGCTGTTTCCTATATTTTGTAAGGTATTGATTAGCTTGAGCTTCCTGTTGGAGAAAAATATATAAGGATGTAACAATATTTGACTTTGACAATCAAGAAGCAAGGTCCTTTGAACCATACAGGCAAGACAAATCAGGTTTATACATAGCAAACTGCCTTTCAGATATATTGAACTGAAAGTTCTATCACATCCACTGGCCAGGGGTTTATGGGAATTGTAATTCTACACCCTTAAAAGGCACTAAGCTTGGAAAAGTTGCTGTACTTCATTGTTAAATATTTAATGATATTATGATAGAAAGCAGTTTCCTTTATACCAATTTATGAAGTTACTAAGGAGGGACTTTAGGATGTCAGGAATATTGATTTCAAGCCTTCAATTGGAGAAGAGATGGCAAAACTCAACAATTTTTACAGACAGGAAAAAATAACAAATGTTCTAAACGTAGAGGATTTTCAACATTTGTTGTAATGAGTCTGTCCAGGATAATTTAAGAATAACAGACAGGTACAATGAGTTATGTTTCATAATTGGTTTGTTTGGTTTTGACTTGGCATAATGGATAAATCTAACCATTGTAGTTTATAAAAAAAGGTAATAATATATAAAGTGGATTTGCGACTCAGCAAAAAAACAACCAGATTTTAAGGAAGAAACATAATTTAACCTGATTGCATTGCTGTAAGAAGACAGATTTATCTTTGAGAAAATCTTGTGTGTAAGTTGGTATGCAACCACTTCATGCCCCACGGGATTGCAGCTTTCAGTAAACACACAGATTGCTTTGTTTCTGTTCTGCAGGGTAATAAGCAAGATCTATCACTCTCTACTGAGGCAGAAACAGAAAATAGAGTGAATTCTTCTACTTATCATGCTAAGATAAATGATTCCATCCCACAATGTATCATACATTTTCAATTCTGAAGGATGAAATTGTATTTATATACAATGGTACACATTCCAAGTTTACTTTCCTGTATTTCTGATGTTCTTGTACTTCTTTAGCCAAAATGTGCCCATTGACACAAAAGAAGGCAATATAAGACAATTTAGGAAAACTCCAGGATTTTTAGAAATAACATAAAAAAATAGAAAAATGCAATGTAATAAAATTTAGTGGAAAAACTAAAAACTAAATGTACAATAATGATTATTATACTACTTACAGCTTCTTCTGCTTGGTGCTTGTAGCTTTTTACTTTCAGTTGCAATTTATCAATTAAGTCCTGCATTCTTGTCAAATTCTTTTTGTCTTCTTCTGCCTTTTAATAAATAAAGTATTAACATCAGCAACCCTGAGCTATGCACAAATGCTAGCCTAACAGGTAAAGCAGTTTGCTTTACTGGAAGTCTAAATGTTGTTTCTTAAGATATTTTTATTACATTTCATCTTGTCATTCCTCCAGGTAGCTCAGAATGATCTATACTGGACTGCTCTATTTTATCTCATATCAACAAATGAAAGGAAAAGAAAGAATAGGTGAAGAATCATAATTTTTATCACAGCTGGAATATAAAAAATGGTAGCCTTTCTTTCCAAGAAGCAATAAAACACAAACATGTAGTATGTATTTAAATTAACCAAAATATCACCACTGTTCACATGAGAAGAAACTAATAGATTAACTCTTGCATGTTTTAATTATATGTTGTTGTTGTTTTTTAAAAAATGAAGGACACAAGTACAATTTCATCATCTGCTATAACTGAAGATGATATTATCACTTATACTGTCTGTTGGGACAATAACTATAGGCCATATCAGTTAACTGTACTTTTAATTGTACTTTTTTCAGGACTACTTTCCAACCTAGAGTTGGCTTTTTTAAGGAATTATTAAGTTTAATACCATTTTAGGGAAAAAGCTTTACACTTAATATAGAAAGAAGTATGTCATCTTCCAACAGAGCAAACATGGGCTCCTAATGTTTACTCTATCTTCTAACTGATACTATTAATTATTTCTGTTTTTCATTCTTGAAAGTTAACAAATGTTACACTAAATTATTTAACAAAGAATAATAACATTAATGTATGTTATAGTAATATTTAACTTAATACTAATAAATAAAATTGTGATAAAGAAGTTATTTGTCCTTGAATAATATAGTTATAATTATAATAATAATCCTCAAGAACAAATAGTTCTTGTACCAAATATTCTATTCTTTACTTCCAAACTTTCACACTGACATTTCTGCATTCCATTCTAATCAGGAAGTATTCAGGATTTTAGAAGGAAATGTTTCTAGTAAAAGTAGAACCTTTTCTTTTTTCTCTCTTCAACACCTCGGTCTCTATTCTCCATAATCCAAAGCTATTTTTGGCTATATATAGTAGATATAGGACAGAATTGCAGGCATGCTTTAAGTTGTTTTTTGCAGCCAATATTTCGTCAGAATTTCTTAAGAAATGTTGCTTTATATACATGAGTGTATAAAAAAATGTGTTATTTTACCGCAATATTTTAAAATAACTAGAATTACCTGGTAAGTCAACTCCTTGATACGCCTCTCATATTTGCGGACTCCTTTCTGAGACTCAGTATTTCGACGAATTTCTGCCTCTAATTCATTTTCTAGCTCACGAATCTGCACCAATACAGAAATATTGTTAGATTGGGTTTACCATGAGCTCAAGATGAACAAACACATAGATTTTACCTTGTTTCTCCAACAATATGGCCTCCACCAATAGGAAGCCCCACCTTGTTTTATTGGCATAAAATCAAATTAAGCCCCTCCCCCCAAATTAAACATGCGAAATGGGGGGGAAAGCGGGGGAGGTCTTGCCATTAGGAAGTACTTTTGTTGCATGTCCGGATATGGTGCTGCCTGCGTTGGTGGGGCACTTCATATCGGGAGACCTTCCCCCGTTGCTTTCCCTTCTCCCTTGCTACCCCTTCTCCCTCGCTGCCGCAGCGTTTAGAGCAACTCCGCAGCGTTTGGCGCAGCCATGCGCGGCCAGTCAGGGTCCTCCCTGCAACCGGAGCCCCGAGGAGACACTTGGCTTCAGGCACTCCTGTCTACCCTTTGCTTTTGAAGGTAAAGCGAATTATTTTACAAAGCCTCCCCTGCCCGAGAGAGCAGCACAACCCCACATGGGGAGGCTAATTTCCCGGGGCCTCTTCCGTTCCTCCCCGACCTCCCTACACTGCGCGCCTCTGACGCGCTGGTCCCTTCAGCCCAGGGAGCTTTTCCACCTCAAAGAAAGACCAGGCGGGTGGCTGCGGAGCAGCAGCGGGTCTGAGCCGCTCACAGCGGAAACAGCTACCACCCTTAAGCACGACGCGGGGAGAATGAGCGAGGTTAGAGCCCGTCAGCCCGTCCTTCCTGCCTCCGTGGCTCGGTTTCCCCTACCGGTGGGTCCTCCTTTTGTGTGGAGGGCTGTGGGGGAAGGAGCTCGCCTGAGAGGATCTCTCCCTCTCTCTCCCCGCGAGGTCAACGTCTGTGCTGCGGAGGAGAGGGCTGCAGCCAGTTCCTCCTGCTTGCTGAGAGGTGAGGAAGCTGCGGCTTGCCCAGCGAGATCTGGGAACAAGGGGCAGGAGGAGGCACGTACATACCCGCGGCTCACTTTCCCAGCTCTGCCCAGGCCTTACGACTCTGGCATGGCCCTATCAGGATGAGCGGAGGGTCCGGCGGGATGGTGCTCACTGCCCGCCAGGGCCACGAGGGCTGGGCAGAGCTGGGAAAGTGAGCCGCGGGTGTGTGCATGCCTCCTCCTGCCCCTTGTTCCCAAATCTCGCTGGGCGAGTTGCAGCTTCCTCACCTTTCAGCAAGCAGGAGGAACCAGCTGCATCCCTCTCCTCCGCAGCGCAGATGTTGACCTCGCGGGGAGAGAGAGGGAGAGATCCTCTCGGGCGAGCACCTTCCCCCGCAGCCCTCCACATGAAAGGAGGACCCGCCAGTAGGAGAAACCGAGCCGCGGAGGTGGGAAGGATGGACTGGCGGGTGCTAACCTCACTCGTTCTCCCCGCGTCGGGCTAAGGATGGTGGCTGTTTCTGCTGCAAGTGGCTTGGACCCACTGCTGCTCCTCCGCAGCTGCCTGCCTGGCCTTTCTTTGAGGTGGAAAGGCTCACTTGGGCTAAAGGGACCGGCGCGTCAGTGGTGCACAGTGTAGGGAGGTCGGGGAGGAACGGAAGAGGCCCCGGGAAATTAGTCTCCCCACGTGGGGTTGGGCTGCCCTCTCGGGCAGGGGAGGCTTTGTAAAATAATTCGCTTTACCTTCGAAAGCAAAGGGAAGACGGCAGTGCCTGAAGACAAGTGTCTCCTCAGGGCTCCGGTTGCAAGGAGGAGCCCTGACTGGCCCCACGTGGCTGCACCAGACATTGCGGCAGCAAGGGAGAAGGGCAGCAAGGGAGAAGGGAAAGCAACAGTGGCCCGAACCCAAAGGTCTCCCGAATATCCAAGCTGTTGCCGCCTGCCCACCCACCCGAGGATGCAAGTGGGGGGGAATTAAGTCACCCCCGAAAAGACTAGCTGTTTTTTCGGGGGTCAAAAAAAAAAAGGCCCGGCCTTATTATTTGAGAAACACGGTAGATGTAACTCACTCTCCTGATTACTGATAATCTTCCAATTAGTCTATGATGTCATTAGAGAGGATACATTTTTTGCCATTTTAAAAGGTTGATGGAAAGTTTTTAGAATGGGAAGAATGTCAGTTCATCTGTCAGAAACTGATGTTCCCTTTTCCATTCTTAGTTGTACATTTTTACCCAAGTACTGTATTGCTAAAATTCAGCTATATTATTTCATACTCTAGTGATATGGTTTCAGTTTATTTTCTGACAGATGGAAAGAGGTTCCAGAGGCTCCCATTGTCATATTTTATTTATTAGCTGCCCAGTGGAGTCTGAGCAGTATACAAAACTGAAAAATCCATAAGAACAAGTATAATATCAAACCAAACTAACAGCCCAGGCTGCAGCAATGTTATAAACAACTCAAATCAAACAAAATAGGGACCCTAATCAAACAAAGAAAGACCTTATTGAGCTTTTCAGAGATTTTCATAACCTTAGCAGAGAGAACACAGTCCTTGTCTCTGGCGGGAGACTGTTCCAGAAGGTGGGGCTACATTAGAGAAGGCGTTTTTTCCTTAGTCCCACAAAGATGACAGTGTTTATTAGAAGGAACCTGCAGTGTATTCATTCTGCTCAGACATATCAGTCAGGGAAAAATTATTGGAGACAAATAGTTCCTCACATATCCAGTCCCTTTTTTATCAAAAGATTATAATGCAATTCAATTACTTTCTTCTGAATTTTGTCCCTACAAATGGGGTGAGAAGCACAGGGCCTAAGCTATATGTTGTAGTTTGTAAATCATATTTCAGAGTAAAATATGTGAAGCCAATGGGCTATGTTTCATTGAGTTTGTAATTCAGGAAATTAACTATATATAGTCCATGAGATTATGGATTTGTGCAACCCTGTAATTTGCAAAAATGTTGGCACAAGGTAGCTACATAGTTTAATTATAGGAGGCAAAAAACAGGAGCCTTGAAAATGATATCAAATAGAGGATTAAGTTGAGGAAGAGATATACCAGTTTTTCCTTGAATTAAAATAGCAGAGAATCCATACATAGCCCAGTCAATGTGGAGGCTGGAAGGAAGGAGATTGCATGTTCAAGATGCAAGTTCAAGATAGGCAAAAAGAAAATGAGCTAAAGATCTGACCCATCAAAACATGGGACATTGGCTTCCGGTTTTTGCGTGGCTTTGGGGCAGCAGGAATTTGCGACCGCTCGCGATTCCTGCTGTGCTAGCCACCGAGGTACCCCCGATCCAAATGGGTCAGGGGGATATGGCTGCCCTGTAGGGACAGCCAAAGAGAGAGGGGAGCTGGACTGGGGGTTGGGAGTGTCGCAGACCCCCTCCTCATCCTGAAAAACCCCTTTTTCCCAAGGCGGTGGAGCGGCGGTCAGCAATGGCCACCACGAAGAAGTCTGCAACCGGGTAAGATCGTGCTGGAGGAAGCAAGAAAAGTGAAAGTGCTGGCTGAGCCGGGTCAATCAACATCCTTTAAATTCACTGGAACTGAGCTGTCTGAATTGCTGGAGGATACATTGTATCCCTAAGAAGATCGAAAGCGGCGGAGAAACTGTTAAAGGGAACTTTTTTTTTTCTTCACTCTCCCACCCCATGAAAAAAGCAGAAGAAGATTTGAAATTTGTTTGGGCACTGAAGGTGAAATATTCTGAAAGTTGCTTGGACATTGGACTTAAAAATTTAAGAAATTGGAAAACCTTTATTAGAGGTATGGATTTCTGATCATTTAAAAATTGATGTTGCAAGTGGGAAGGGAGCGGAAAAATATTGGAGCAGAAGTGGAAAAAGGAGGAGATTGCCAAGAATACTAAAAAAAGAAATATGGTAATTGGACCTCTTTGATTAAACAGTAACCCCAGAAAGAGAAATAGAAGAAGGAAGAAAAGTATTAACTTTTGGAACTTTCTTTTTGAATTACTTTTGACTAAAAATACTTGGGTGGTTGTTTTGGGGAAAGTTTTTCTTTTCAGGATGGCATCGCTTGTGGATGAACTAAAGATTGAATATCAAAAATATAAAAAGGAAGAACAAGATGGAAAAGATACTTTGGGCACTTCATTTCAATTTTTAGAAATGGCATTATGTACTTATGAAAAGTTGATTATGCAGCAGAATGACTGGGACAAAGAAGAAGAGGAAGAAGAAGCCATCTTTGATGAACAATGGGTTTTTTCCGGGGAGGAAAAAAAAGAGGATAAGAAAAAGGGGATTTTAAGGTTTAAAAAAACAACCCAAAAAAAGAAAAATGAGAGAACAGGTGGATGCAAGGTTAGAAAGCAAAGGGAAGGGAGTAAGAAAAGGGAAGAGGAGAGACAAAGGGGTAAAAAGGGCAAGGAGAAGAATAAGCAAGAGAGAAAGGGGCGGAGGAGAAGCCTCAATGGTGGGAAGCAAGATCTAAAGAAAAAAAAGCTTATTTAGAGACAATGGGTGAATCTAATTAAGGATAAAAGGGGGATTCTGGAAGGTATATAAGATTGTGTTTTTATATGTGTATTTAGAGTATAAAATTTATTGTGTAAATTTAGAATTTATTAAACAGAATCCCAAGATAAATTAAGTGTTGTATGAAGTACTTTTAGGTTAGGGTAAAGGCGTCACTCCAAATAGTGTATAGGAGAAGTATAGTAAAAGAAAAAAGATGAATGGATAGTTGGAAATAGAACAGACAAAGAATGTTACTGAAAATGGTTATAAGCTGTTATGCTTTGATTGTTTGTGCACTGTTTTTGTAAAATTAATAAAATTGGTTTATAAAAAAAAAGAAAAGAAAATGATAACAAGATATGGAAGGATATATAAAATGAATATGATGTTTGAATTTGTGTCTGTGTGAAGAGTTTTAATCTGGGATCAGGCAGCCTTCAGAAAAGATGTTTTAGTTTATGTCTTGTGTATTGTGTTTGTAAAATTAATAAAATTTGTTTAAAAAAAAAAATGGGACATTGGCAAAGATAATTTAAACGAGATATATATATAGAGAGAGATATATATAGATATAGATATATAAATGATATATATATATATAAACGATATATATATATATATATATATACAGGTTCTCGCAGGTATTTGTATGTGGATCTTTGGTTACTCGGGTTTTCTCTTACGCGGGAGAAAACCCGAATAACCAAAGATCCATATTATAGTTGTGCTTTTAAAGTTGTAGCAACGTTTCGGCAGAATCTCATCTGCCATCATCAGGCAGTACAATAAAATCAGGCAGTACAATACAGAAGCCTGATGATGGCAGATGAGATTCTGCCGAAACGTTGCTAAAACACAACTATAATGACGTGGGAAAATACCCGAACAAAGCCAGAACTATGCTCTAAGTACACATTTTTGAAGTAGGCTATCATTTGATTTGAATTCAAAGAAAAATACCCTCGATTCCAGCTTCTGAATCTGCTTCTTGCCCCCTTTGAGGGCAATTTGTTCTGCTTCATCAAGTCTCTTCTGTAAATCTTTGATAGTCTGTTCCATATTCTTTTTCATGCGCTCCAAGTGAGCACTGGTGTCCTGCTCTTTCTTAAGTTCTTCAGCCATCATTGCTGCCTGAAATAACATAAAGATATGAAATGGTTATCTTCTACAACACTAAAATGCATATTTTCAGTTTTATGATTTAATGGACATAGGAATTTAAAGTTCTAGATAAATTTCCACAACTAATTATAGATAATACTGTTCTAAATAAGTACTATAACAAAGCAATTATTTAGGCTGGAATGAAAAAAATAGGATGTCTACTTACATCAGTGATTGCTTTTTTAGCTTTTTCTTCAGCATTCCTGCATTCTTGTATAGCTTCTTCCACCTCAGTTTGTATTTGAGTAACATCAGTCTCCAGCTTCTTCTTCTGGTTGATTAGGCTTGTATTCTTTTATTTCAAAAGGAAAAGGAATGTTCATTAGGATGACAGGATCTTTTGTAGCACTGGGACCAGTGCCAATAAGATAAAGTATAATAGTAGCCTTATTCATATTCCTGGTAGAATAACTCATATTATTTCCAAGAGACATACTAGTGAAAAATAAATCAGGTCAATTTCTGGTTCAAAGTAGAATCTTCCACATCAGATCCTTCTTGATAACTAGAATCTGAGAGAGAAGAAGTCAACCATGAATTCAAAATGATGTGTGTGTTAATATAAATTGGATGAGGAATTCTGAGTATTTGCCAGACAAAAACAACAAAGAATCTTGGAGTTGTTTATGAGATGCATCTATGGATGCATAACCCATTAAACAATAGCCCATTAAACAATAACACAATATATTTGCTACATTTGTTGAGGCCTCAAATTTTTCTATACTTCTGCAACCTGAAAGAAATCTCTCATCTCTCAAAAAAATGGGTTCTATGTTTATGCAAGTAAAAAAAAAATCCTCTAGAAAACATGATATTATAAGGCTTCTTTCGTGAAACTAGTTTGCAAAAAGATCACTAATATTGGCTGATAGGCTGATCTATAACTTAGAAAACAGAAGGAAGCAAGAAACAAGTAATCTACCCAAGATGATACCCTTGGAAGTCCCCTTATTTCTACAAGAAAGAGCTATGACATGGACTTTCATGGAAATAGTGGGCTTTAAAAGAACTTAAATAAGTTACATAATTCTTGTACTGAAATTATCTGGATATTCTCCAAAGCTCTTGCAGCATAGAAGAGCCTTAAAATTTGGATGGAAATTTGGATGGAAAAATGTCTAACAGAAAACAGAATGGATGGGTAAATATTCCCTTAAGCACAAGAAATGATTGGTCACATAAATGTACAAAGGCAATTTTCTTTGACCTAGAGGCCAAAAGATAAAATTTTAAATATTGGTCAGTTTGTAATATATACTTTATTCCTTTTTTTCTATTCACACAGAAAGAAACCCTGGTGGATAAATTTATTATTTCCTATATGTTGTTCTACAACAAGGAACCACAAAGATATTTCTTTATGGGAAATGTTGGATTTATTATCCACCAGGAGACAGAGTAAATAATACAAGCAAGCTAACCTGGGTGTGTAGAAGGTTGACACGTTCAGTGGCTTCTAATAATTCTTGTTCTGCCAATTTACGACTACGTTCTGTCTGGTCCAGCACAGCCCTCAGCTCATCCAGCTCAGATTGGAGAAGAGAATTACGTCGATCAGTGACTGCCAATTGCTCTTTGAAATCCTCATTAAGATGTGTTGAATCATCAAGCTGCATTTGCAATTCCTGAAAGAAGATGAAATCTCACATATATCTGTCTATTTGTCTCCTGTTGCAGTCATGGAATTCCTGATGTCTTTATTCACACCTAGGCTTAACTGTGTTTTGTTTTTACTGAAATCAGCAAATATTATGTAAATACGTTTCATCTTATTATCTTGGAGCAGCTATAAGATCAGTAGGCAGGCAACTTGAGCTACATAATTGTCATAAGGAGAACTAAGACCAATTTCAAATTGTGTGTTTTTTTTTTAAACTATTGGTTGCTTCCATGTCTGCTTCTTGGGAAGTACAATTCTCCAAACATTTTGATTTTTCTTAGGGTTTTCTTCTCACGGGTGAGTAGAACATGCCATCTTTTCTCCACTTACTTAATAAATAAACAAGCGTGTGTGTTTTATACCTTGGTAGGCACATCTCTGATTAAAAATATAAAAAGAAATACAGAGAGATGAAATTAAAGGACTACTGTACCACTTTTAAATGTGTTGATGCCCCACTTCCATCTAGTTTTCTATCTTTTTCTCTTCAGAGTAAAATAAATATGTTTTTAACAAATGCATGAAAAAGTCTGATTTACTTCAAAACAAGCTAAAGAGATCTGAATTTTCTTATTTAGCTAAATAACTTTGAAATTCTGGCACATATGTACATACATACAAAGATAACTGCATGCTTATGTAATTCCTATCCTTGTAATTAATATGACCATTATATCTAAAGGAATAGAAAGAGGAAAAATTAAAATGGAGGAAAAGGATGTGAACTACATCCTGTTATAAATTGCATACTAATGTGAATATGATACAATGACTTGAAATAGCATTAATTGTGTGAGAAAGATAGAGCTTCTTAAGATTATTCAAGCTGCACACTCACCAGGGAAAAATATTGATAGATACCATGGCAAATGTACAGTCTCTAAACTCTGTTTGCCATTGTACTGTAAAATGCAATTTATGAAATATGTGGAAAAGACCAAGTAGTCTGGCTGATGACATTATTTATTTCTCCACACCCAACAATTTTCTTAAAAGTTATTTTATCCAGGTGGACGTATCGTCTTATCTTAGAATTAGATAGGGAAAAAACCTTGTATCTGACCATGGGTTGGCAATTCAAAATTTTCCTTACAATACCAAATTTGAAACTTAGCACTATATGGTATCTGCATCTGTTGGAGTTTTGCTGCTGTTGTTGTTATGATATACAGATTTCATTAACAATTCATGGAATACCTTTATTTGAGTCTGAAGGATGCGTGCGGCTTTAGTTGCTTCGGAAGCATGCCGGTTAGCATGACTCAACTGGATTTCCATTTCATTGAGATCACCTTCCATCTTCTTCTTCAGCCGGACAGCCTCATTTCTGCTTTTAGCTTCAGAATCCAAGGTAGACTGAAGTGTGTCTATTGTACGCTGCTGGTTTCTCCTATTTTTGAAATATTTTTTAATATACACACCTTTCAACCCAAGTCATCTTCAAACATTGTTTTACTATCAGGAAGGCTGTTATATTTTTGTCTGTCTATCAGACAAAAGACAGTCTGCCTCAATTTTTAATTCTTAAAAAGTGATTCCAGTTTTTTCTTGTTTATTTCCTTTTGTTTATTAATATATCTTTTGTCAACATATTGTGCAGACAGTAATTATCAATCAGTCTTAACAACATTCTTGTAAATTAAGACAGCATGTGCAGATGGTTCAACAGATTCATAAGCAGAAGTAAATTGCCCTCTTCTGCATAATGTGTTACAGGCAGAACAAGTATGAAAAAAATCTTGTGATGGTTAAGAAATATAGATCACTTGTATCTATAGTAGTTCTTATTGATAAATTTCATTGGATCTCTTTTATGTTTTTTTTCCCCCCAAACCAAGCCCCGTTGATTGCTATAGAGTCTACTTCTTAGTAACCTTGTTTAGAATTGTGAGCTACTTAGAATGGAATGGAAAATTAATACCATTCTAAGTTTGGCAATAATAGTAGATGTACAATATAAATGTAATTATAACTGCTGTGAAGAATATCAGAAACTACTACTTTATATATAAACATATCTTTTCTGTGCATCTTTCTTTATATCTTTCTGTTTTTTTCTACCTTTTTCTATTTTTTATTGATTGCACTTTTAGAAGAATTTCTGTTCTTTCTTTGTTTTCTCTAATTATTTTATTATTCCTAAACATAAATGCATGTGTGTAATAATTAGTTAAAAAAGAACTGTGAAGAAAGAAATATTTTCAGAGGGTTTTGACTGTGTAACTCTTAAATATTGGGCTTGAATCTTTATGAGTTCATTTATAATTGTATCGCAAAATTGCAGCAGTTAGTCTTTTACAGACAGTCTAGCCAATTTAATGATAAATGTCAAGAAGAGAAAACCCAGTTCTCTCAAGAACGTTCTCTCTAGGAAAACGTAAATAAGATATTGTATTCAGATAGAAATCTGTTCAATGTTCTTTTTCTCTCTTTAAAAATACTAACCAGAATTTACATATTGGGACACACAAACAAAAAAGAAATTTACAATTATTTGAATGAATAAACACATCTGACAGATTCACCCATCCTGCAGACTAATTTTTAGATTCTATTGCACTAGCACTACTAGATCTGGATGGTAAAAATCCAGATAACTGCTACCTGGAAACAAAGTATTGGAACTGCCTTTATGTCTGCTATTTACTTGTTGAATACAATTTTGCAGCCTGGATCCAACCCTAGTTAAAATTAATAGGGGCAGTTGGTCATCTTAAGTTATAGTAATCTCTTTTTCAACAGGAAACTACTCCAAATAACCTCCCATATTGGGGTATGTCAAATGACACCACCTGCTAATAACACATATATGCAAAAATATCAGCAATTAAGTGATATTGGACTCTAGGAAAGTTAGAACACTGAGAAATCTTACGTAGAAACCAATACACATAGAGTCATATTATGAAAGTCATCCTGATACAGACATTTGCACCTGACACAGCCAACATCAAAATCAGCTTGCAGAAAGATGGTGGTAGGAGTGTCCAAACTGCCCATATGTTGAGCACTTTCAATAATGAACTCCTAAACAGTACTTAAGAGACATGTTTTAAGCCGAAATTCCATATATAGTTTACAGTTAGTATCAATCCAGTTTTGGTTTTGGTATGATAGGTTGTGGAAAAGTTTATCATACTGTACCTAAAGTTTTCCATTTCCTCCTCTCTTTCTGCCAATTTTCGTTCAAAGTCTCCTTTAATTTGGGAAAGTTCCAGTTGAAAGCGTAATGTTTTGCTTTCTTCATGTTCCAGAGCTCCCTAATAAACATGTACAATATAAATTGAAGTTAACTGTCTTTAAAGAAAAGAAAAGAAAAAAATCACCACACCATATGCTATATGGCAGCTGAAAGGCAAAATCCAATATTCCGTTCAGTTGCAGAGCAATCATTATGATAATATCAAAAAGCACAGACTAAAGATTTCTAACTACTGGTATTCTTAATCAGCATTAGTACCACTTTGCAACATTTTTACATGCAAGGGTAGGAGCAGGTAATCTTGCCATCACTGATCCTACCTGATATATTTGGTTGTTTACACTACACATGCCTTAGAGTCTGTTGAGTCCAGGTGACTATACAGACTAGTCCTTGCAATTTTATATGTTTTCAAAAGTGATTTGTCACTGTCTTCTTTCAAGAGCTGAGAAAAAGTGACTGGGCCAATATCATGCAGCTGATTACTTGCCTAAGGTAGGACTGGTACTCAGATTTTATTTTATTTTTTGACTCCATATCTTAATCATTAGATCAAACTACCATCAAAGAGAATGAAATGTCTGTTGGGCAATTCACCTTGAGTATCATAAAAAGGGAGCAATCTGTTAATAATTTGGTTTGCTACTGTTTTATTCTTACTGTTCTGTACAGTCATTAGCATACTTGCAAGCGCCACGCTGTGATTGGCACGGCGATCTCATTGGCCGAGCGAGTCACACTGATTGGCCCGTAACGAATCCCCCGCGATTGGTGGAAACTAATCACGGGAGATTCAAAGTGGTGCCATTGGCCGCGGCCGCCGCGGCCAGAGAATAAAAGCCACTGTTTTTCCCTTGAATCCCGAGCCAATCTCAGGACCAAATAAAGAGCTGAAACTGAGTCACTGGCTCCGAGTCTCCTTTCCCGTGACGGACACAACACTGGCGACGAGGGTGGGATCCCGAGATTAACTCCCATCAAGCACGTGTCCTGAGGAAGCGAGACCGACAAGATGGCCAGCATCGCACCGCCTGCACCCTTTAACCAAGCTACCGAGAACTGGGAATCGTACACAGACCAATTCCTAATGTTCCTTGAAAGTAGCAACTTGAAGGATGCAACCGGGCAGAAGAAAAGAGACGTCTTTCTGACACACTGCGGCCCTGCAGTGTTCAAGATGGCAAAAGCTCTCGCAAAACCCGGGGACGTGAAGGAGATGGACTGGGCTGACCTCGAGCCGTTGCTCCGAAACCACTATGCCCCCGCCGTGCCCACCCTCATCAGGCAGCACGATTTCTACTGGTGGGACCAGAGATTGGGTGAGAGCATCAGAGACTTTGTGGCTGATTTACGGAGCCTAGGGGGCATGTGCGGATTCTCGGACATGGATGAGTCTTTGCGGGACCGTGTCGTGCTCGGACTCAGAGACCCAGTCCTACAAAGCTGGCTGATGGCAAAAGGCGACATTGCCCTCATCGACACCCTCACTGAAGCCACTGCAGCCGAGGCAACCTGGAAATCGGTGAATCAAATGCGGAGACTGGACACCGGGGATCACACCACGACCACCGAGACGGGCCGGGCAACCGAGGCCCACCCAGAAGCAAGCCACCGGTAAACCACCACCCATCATGGTGACTTCCACTCCGCCTCCGACACCATGGACGAGGAAGAAGAAATACATCAGCTCCAGATGGGACGAGATCGGCACGATTGGCGGAGTCGTAAGTCGGGGACCGCATGTGCTGGGTGCGGAGGCGACCACCCTCGATTGGAGTGCTGGTCTTTCGATGCGATTTGCCGACACTGCGATAAAAAAGGTCACATCGCCCGAGTCTGCCGACTGAGAAAAACCTACAGCCCCCGTCGGCGAAATCACAGCAACCGGAGATGAGACGCACCCCTCCCCAGGGCCAGAGACCGCCAAGCCAAAAATCGCTGGAACCGAGATGGACGGAACCGACAAAGCGGTGAAAACCGGCAGAAAGAGGAAACCCACCAGACGGTCATCATCAGCCACTCATCAACCACAGACGCCTGAAAGGTATACATGGAAGTGGGCATCGAAGGCGAACCATGCAAAATGGAGGTGGACTCTGGGTCCTACCTCTCCATGGTTGCCTGGCGAGAAATTAGGCGGTTGGTGCCGGAAATCCACAAGAGGAGATTGGAAACCCAGAAACTAATCCTCAGAGACTACCAGGGGAACTGCATACTGGTTGTCGGAACTGGACAGTTCGAAGTGACCTTCAATGGCCGCACAGCAAAGCTTCCCCTGACAATCGTGGACCGAGGCCGCCCCTGCCTTTTGGGACTACAGTGGTTCGCACCACTCGGGATCGAGGTTACAGGAGTCGACCACGTCGCAGATGCCGACTGGGAAGAGCAACTGGCATGGAACTTCCAGGAAGTGTTCGACGGCACCCTAGGCAAGTACCGAGGTCCCCCTATTTCCTTCAGCCTAGACCCCAGCATTCCCCCAATACGCCTAAAACCATGGGGGGTACCTTTTGCACTCCGGCCCAAAATCGACGAGCAAATTGACAAGCTCATCAAACAAGGGGTCCTACAACGGTGGGAGACCCCCATAGTCACTCCAGTCAAGCCCGATGGGTCGGTGAGAATCTGCGGGGACTATAAGGCCACCCTAAATTGCGCCTTACAACAAAGCGCCTACCCCATCCCAATAGTGCAGCACCTTCTACACTCACTAGGGGGAGGCAAGGTCTTTGCGAAGCTCTACCTGGCGCAAGCCTATCAACAGTTGCCGGTCGACGCAGAAACCGCTGAGGCACAGACCATAGTCACCCACCAGAGAGCATTTCGCTGTAACAGACTCCAGTTTGGAGTCAGCGTGGCTCCGGGTATTTTCCAGAGCCTCATGGAGAGACTCTTGCAAGGAATTAAGGGGGTGGTACCCTACTTCGATGACGTACTGGTGTCAGCGGCCAACCAACAAGAACTAGAGGGTCGTCTAAGGGAGGTACTAACCAAATTCAAAGAGGCCAGGCCAAAGGTGAAAAAAGAGAAATGCCAGCTGTACACAGAGCAGGTCAAGTTCCTAGGATACCTCCTAGATTGAAACGGCATCCACCCAACCGCAGAAAAAATCAGACCATTAAAGAAGCACCCATCGCCTTCTTTTTGAGGACACACCAAACCGGAGAGAAATTACAGTCAACTGGACAAAGAGGCCCTGGCTATCGTCGCCGCAGTGAAGAGGTTCCACGAGTACCTCTACAGCCGCACGTTCACCATCATCACTGACCACAAGCCGCTGCTGGGAATCCTGGCAGGGAACAGGGCCACCCCGAACATTCTATCTCCTAGAATGACAAGGTGGTCCGAATTCCTTGCCGCCTACAGCTACCGGCTCACACACCAACAGGGGAAAACAATCACCCACGCAGACGCCCTGAGCCGCACGCCGTTACCTGACCTAGACACCAACCCAGCACCCACGACAGCCACCCTCAGCATAGAGACTCTGCCCAATCTACCCATAACCGCGTCAGACATTGCCCGCGAGACTAATAAAGACAAACGTCTGGCGCGGGTGTTACATTGGGTAGAAAAGGGGTGGCCGGAAAAGGACAACGATGAATCATTCAGGACATTCCGGAACCAGCAAACAGAACTCTCATTACAAAAAGGTTGTGTACTTTGGGGGGATAGGGTTGTTATTCCAGAAAAGTTACAAGGGAAGGTGTTGGAGTTGTTACACGAGGGGCACCCGGGCATAGTTAGAACAAAAGCCCTGGCCAGGAGTTACGCCTGGTGGCCAGGGATGGATAAGCAAATCGAGACTTGGGTGGCAACATGCAAACGTTGCCAAGAAACCAGACCGAGCCCTCCCGCAGCACCAATCCGGAATGGGAAAACCCCAGGGGACCATGGTCCAGGATTCACATAGATTTTGCCAGGCCCATGAAAGGACATATATTCCTTATCACGGTAGATGCTTACTCCAACTGGTTGGAGGTAAGCAACATGAAAACCACCACTACGGAGGCCGTGACCAAGGAACTCAGCAAGCTGTTCGCAACCCATGGCCTCCCAGATGTCATCGTGTCGGATAACGGACCCCAATTTACTTCGCTGGAATTCGAAAAATTCCTAGTGGAACGGGGCATACGACATGCACTGACAGCACCGGCGCATCCGGCGGCGAACGGGAGGGCAGAATGGATGGTTCAATTCACAAAAAAAAAACCATCCAAAAAATTGAACACGGGGAAATCCAAGAAAAAATAAACAAAATGTTCTTTATACAACACATAACCCCGAACACGACTACCAACAAAAGCCCGGCAGAACTATTAATGGGGAGGAAATTAAGGTCCCCACTCGACAGACTGCACCCCACATACAACCAGAAAAAAAGCCAAACTCCTCAAGCAAAAACCGAACATTTTCCCCAGGTGACGCAGTCTATGCAAAGAACCTTACCGGAGATCCACTTTGGGTACCAGCAACTATAACCCAGCTGACAGGTCCCCACTCGTACCGGCTGCAAATAACCGACGGACGAGCATGGAAACGCCACATCGATCAAATAAGATCGAGGACAACCACGGGAAACACAACCGACATGCAAACAGACACAGACAGCCCCCATAACACAAACCAAGAGGGGAGGGAATACCCCGGGAACCAAAAACCAATAGAAAGAAACCAGCTATACTCACCGGCAAGCAGCCAGTTCAAAGCCTCACCAGGGAGAAGCAGCCAGGCCAGCTCAACCAGCCCAGAAAGACCAGGTGGGAGCGGCAACAACCGCAGCTCAACCAGTCCGGGTAGACTGGGAGGGAGCTGCGACGAAAGGCCCGGCAAGGCCTTTCAGACGGTTCCATCAATGAGGCAGAGAGCAACACAGAACCCGACCGAATCGACCGGGAGCCAAGCAACAATTAACCTGTGCAGGTCAAGTAGGCAAGTACGAAGCCCCGCCTACTTATGGGACTACGTTACATAGGACCGTACCAAGAGGGGAGGGGTTCTGTACAGTCATTAGCATACTTGCAAGCGCTGTGCTGTGATTGGCCAAAGCGCACGGCAATCTCATTGGCCGAGTGAGTCGCACTGATTGGCCCGTAACGAATCCCCCGCGATTGGTGGAAACTAATCACGGGAGATTCAAAGTGGTGCCATTGGCCGCAGTCGCCACGGCCAGAGAATAAAAGCCGCTGTTTTTCCCTTGAATACCGAGCCGATCTCGGAACCAAATAAAGAGCTGAAACTGAGTCACTGGCTCCGAGTCTCCTTTCCCGTGACGGACACAACACTTACTGCCAGGATGACAAGAGGTACATGCAATTTATTCGAATTTAACAGCTTTTGAATTACCCTACAACTTGACTTGATATCAGGATGAAACAGATATTATCTGATATCCCTTCTGGTGCAAAATGTATTTTGGCTTAGCAGTACATGTTGTGTAAAACACCATTTGTTCTGTCTAGAATAGATTAAGCCTCCACTTGTAATGTAATAGCTATGGCAGGAACACACAAGTATGTAGTAGGGCTGAAGGTTAATTCCTTCTGGACCATCAAAGCTTCTCATAATAGCAATAAAAACCTGGGCATTTTTATGTGAACTTGATAGCATTGTTTTCCATTTCTTTTTAATTTGCATAATCAAGTTTATTTATCTTTTCATTCATTTGCTCATTTATGTTTGTTGCAGATATGAAAATAGAGGTTTTTATGACTGGCTTTAAGATCTAGCATGAATAAACTGCATGGTAATGTACTATGGAAAAATATGTGCTGAGGAATGATAGGAAAAAGGGATATGGAACAGGATGAGCTTTCATGGTTCAAAAACCAGCCAACTCATCAATGCAATTAAGAAATTTTAAGAATATTTAAATTTCATGGCCAAGATTCCAAATAAAGGCTAAAGATTTAACAGAAAATAAGAATATAAAATCCCGCAGTAATAATTCCTTGATTTTCATTGCATTTGTTTTTTTCTGATTTAGTTGTATATTGCAATTTTAAACTAATTTTTAAAATAAAGCATTGTGCAGCAGAAGGATCAGTATAATTCATTTAGTTCCCTCTTAACTATCATGTGGATTGAACATTTGTTTTTCTATATAGTGTTATGCTATCTGACTGAGATTCTTTAAAATGAAGCAAATTCAATCTGTGGATATATATATATGCTTATCAGATGTTATTATTCTAGTACAACTCTGACAATGAGTTGTAAGCAACAGTATTACTAATGAAGGCACACACATTTATCTGATTTTAGTCATCTGTCATATGGAATCATTTTAAGAAACGTTTTTTGTTCATGTTTATGATTTATTAGGTGCTCATACCCATAATCTCCAGTCTTCATTCTCTCACACACATTCATATTCATAAAAACATTTGTAACGCACAGCAACACTTTATTGTGGGCCTCATTTATTAAATTTAGAAGTTAATGACTACAATATTCAGGAACAAAAACAATGTAGGAATGAATATATTGATTCCTACGTTGGAATGAATCTGTATTAAGTAAGCTCTAGTTAGATTGGAAGTAAGAATTTGTATTTATGAAATGGATAATGCTGTTTAGTCTGAAAAGGAATAGCTTCATGTATGAATATGCATCAAGTGGTTGAACCTTCACTGTGCAGTTCAAAAGCCAAAGGGCAACAAAATTTTGAGAGTTTTTCTTCACCTTCTGTTGGTGAGGGACCACAATGAACAGTTTGGGAAAAGCAGACTGTACTGGACAGGGCACTGGATTAAAAAAACAACAATTCACTAGTTTAAGCCTATTTCAGTGCTCACTACAGTTTCTGGATATCTACTGAAGATTTTCACAAATGGCCACCAAAAAGACACCCCGAGAGCATACATGGCCCTGGCTTCTTTGCACTGTATTACTGCAAAATGCACTGCTTAGAAAATAGAAACAAAAATAAAAATCTTCCTTGTAGTTTTGTGGAACAGCTGTTTTAATGAGTATGCTGGGTTGCATTCTAGACTGTTTTATCAAGGTAAAATATATTCAATGGACAAATGGCACTCAGGTAGATTCTATTCTATCGTGCTGTATATGTTGTATATTAAAGTCTCTCTCTCTCTCTCTCTGTGTGTGTGCATACACACACACATACATATATTGTACATACAGTATGCATATATGTACATAAATATATGTATACATGCATATACATATATGCTTGCTTCAGAACTGTAGAACCAAGCATGCTGTTCCTCTGCTGTAATACCAAAAACCTTTTTATTTGATGGGGAAATCCCTGCAAAACATAAGATAGCCTGCATTTTTTTTTTTAAAAAAAAAGAAAGACAGATTAATAAAATGATACATGTGGCTGATTCAAAGCTTATTTTCAGTATCAGTGCATTCCCAAAACTATTAGATAAATAGATGGCGTATGCCCCTTTTAACATAAATAAATAATTTTTAAAATTTTAATTTATGACAGTGCTATAGAATGTATTCATTTAGCTTGTTATGTAAACAGATGATTATCAGATATAATAAATTATACTTAAGAGAGCACAGAAGAACATAGATATCAAAAGATGAAATCAACCTGATGATTACCATTTCACAAAAACACAGAAAAACATGTCTTGGCTGGAAATTTCTGACAATTTGATGGTAGAAAACACCTGGATATTTGTAGCCAAGGCAAGTGAATGAGATTTTTAAATAGAACAACTTTCCCCATACTTGCACATTTACAACAATATTGAATATCTTATTGGCTAATTGAGTAATATGAGAATTTGGATTATAGCCAAAGAACAAAAAGGATTTTTCTGAATCTATATAGCACTATAATTAAAAGGCTTTGTAGCCATTTTCACTTTTCCAGATTATCCAAGAGGTTGTACAAAGTAAATAAGATTTCCAAAGTTATTTTCACTTTGGTATGAGGCATAAAACACTACTTTCAAGAGCAAGAAAGGACCCACAACTGTTAAAAAAAAGTTACTTTTGATCCAATGCTTCATATGCAAATTGACCAAACTCCAACCTTTGCTTTTAGACTATGTTTTGTTCACATGACATATAGAATTGCAAATTGGCCAATCATAATATAGTTTAGCATGTTGGGCAACCATAGGGTGAATGCTTAGTTTCTAATTCAGTTTATTGTGCCTGGATCAATTAGATAAATCATGGCTAAATTAACCAGAGGTAAGTATGCATTTATGAATATGCCCTCAGAGCAAGTCAGAAATAATAAATTGGCAAACTACATAATGTGAAATATGTATTTGCATTTACATCCTTTTTAAATTGTAACTCTCTCTAGATATACAACTGGCAATTATTTGATTGTAGCAGTTGGAAGAGAAGATTTAGCCCTTTCTTCTCTTTATGAGGTCTTAAGAAAAGCACTTCCTTGAAAGCTGGTATTAGCTACACTTCACTGGGGACACGGCAGGAATTTCCTGAATTCAAAGGCCAGGATTTCCCTCAAGATTACAAGAGAGGAGTAAAAGAGTCAGAGCCGTCCCTCTGTCTGCCTTCTTTGATTTGGATAATTATCATCTCCTCCAGCTGATTCCATGCAAAGTCAGTTTAACATTATGCAAATTTTATCCTTAATTGTTTTACTAATTTACCTTTCCCAGCAAATTATCTCTCATACAGAAAAATTGTTTTCAGGTTCCCAGAGTTCTCTTAACTCTTTCAGGATTGAGCTTAAGACTTTATTCCCACAATATTAAGACTCCCAGATTTGGGAGGCAAATATCAGACAATTACTACTGGTAGCAAAGAATTCTGAATATTTGCAGCCCAGGTTAGGTATCCTTCACATTCTTTTTCCAAATCTTTACCTTACCTCAGCTTCTTCCAGGGCCAGCTGGACTTCTACTTTTTCTTGTTCAATCTGCTTCTTCATTTTCTCTAGTTCATGAAGGTTCTTGTTTCCTTCACTGATCTGATCAGTTAGATCTGAAATTTCCTCTGAAAGAATTTTTTAAAAACAATGATAAAGGAATAAGAATATGAAGGACTTCCCTTTCTTCTAAACCAATTGCACATGTATGCGTACATGTTTGTGTGTGTGCCATCAATGCTGAAAGATGTTGAATGTTTATTTTTTTAGGGATGTCCAATTCACACACAGTGACTCTGGGTAGCATACAGTAATGAATTAAACTGAACTGAAGCCCCATTCCTCCAAAATCCATTTCTTCCCATCTGCCCCTGTGGCTGAAAACAAATCAAATAAGCTACCGGTACTTGGCTTTGGATCAACTTAAGATCCCCAAGTTCACTGACAGAACTGGGTCATCAGGATATTTTGAAGAAGTAACAAGATGGGAACCAATTTTATCTCCAGGGGAATCATGTTCCACAGGGAAGGAGGAGAAAAAAGCCCTATTTTTGATCCTGCCCAATGTATTTCCTTAACAAGTGGGTCACACAACATGCCCTGCCTTCTTACTCTAGTGGGCTGGGCAGATGTAATTGGAGTAAGGCACTCCTTGAACTAACTTGGTCCCAAGCCACGTAGGACTCTAAAGGTGATAACCAGCACCTTGAATTGTACCCAGAAGCAAATCAGCATCCAATAAAGCTCAGCTCTGCAAAAAAAGGTGAAACATGCACAAATTTGGGCATGCCCAAAACAACACAGGCCATTGAATTTTGAGCCAATTAAAGATTTCAGATACTCTCCAATGGTAGCACCATGTGGAGCACATATTATAATGCATCATTGGTTTCTACAAGGCAGAATAAAAAGGATCTCCAAGTTCTGTCAATTAAAACAACTTCCAGATAAACATGAGATACTTGAATAGCCATACTGTTATTTTTTATGATGATCTGCATGGATCAGACTGGTCATATTCCAAAAATAGGTTTGACAGAAACTGGACCAATAGGGGCAATTGGGAATCAGCAAGATTTCTATAAAATGTAACTCTCTTTGAGCTGAAAATAGTATTTTTCAAAGTCAGACATAAAATCTTGCCATCTGCACTGCTGTAAGACTGATACTGACTGACACCATTGAGACTCTAGAAAGAGTGCAGAGAAGAGCAACAAAGATGATTAGGGCACTAGAGACTAAAACATATGAAGAAGAGTTGCTTGAATTGGGTATGTCTAATTTAATGAAAAGAAGGACTAGGAGAGATAAGATAGCAGTCTTCCAGTATTTGAGGAGCTGCCCCAAAAGAGGACAAGGTCAACCTGTTCTCCAAAGCATTTGAGGGCAGGACAAGAAGCAATGGGTGGAAACTAATCAAAGAGAGAAGCAACCTAGAAATAAGGAGAAATTTCCTGACAGAACAATTAATCAGTGAAACAATTCGCCTCCAGAAGTTGTGAAGTTGAAAATATTTAAGAAGAGATTGGACAACCCTTTGTGTGAAATGATATAGGGTTCCCTGCCTGAGCAAGGGTTAGACTAGATAGACCTCCAAGGTCTCTTCCAACTCTATTATTCTGTTATTTCACATGTTCTACAGATATTATATTCTTCCCCTAATATATAGGTTTCCAAGAAGACCAGGCAATTCCATGTGAACCATCTTCTAGAAGTTTTGAAACTATTTATCATCTATGAAGTAGCCAAATTCTGTATTGTTATCATAAAAGAGCATAACTGGTTATGGGGGGCGGGGGGGGCAGTCACTTCTGTTTTATCACTTTCAATTAACATGTACCAACTATTTTGTTTTTAGATTATATATATATATATTACTTCACAGTCTGTAATGTTTTAGATTTACACTTGTACAAGTAATTAATGCATTATAGCAGTTTATGTCACATTTTATTAATCATTTTATATATAGTATGCTGATAGTTTGTCTCATCTATTCAATTTTACTTTGGTGTTGTGTTTTTTTTAAATTTTGGCTAATCATTGATCAAATAAATTATTACTATTATTATATACACAAAAATATGAAATCACATATCCTGGTTCTTTAGCTGGTGTTGGACTTCATATACATTGAATTCTCCTCAAGAACCTAAGGTGTCCTATGTATTGGCATAGTACAGTAGCAGATCCAAGCAGTGTGGCTTTTTGTAATTGACAGATGGAAAATTTGCCAATGTACATATATTTTCTAAGTGTTATCCAAGATTTATTATTATTCTGTTATTTTTTATGAAAAGAAAGTCCTATATTATCATTAGAATACATAAGCTATAAAGAAATACTGATCATACAATAATACTATGCCACTATTATGAAGAATATTCATTACAAACTGACATAGGTCAGAACCATGACAACAATGCTATGTCTCGTCTTCATATGTTTGTTCCATCTATCTACAAACAAAATTTTTATGCCTGTAAACTTTAATTGGGTAAAACAGTGTATCACAGAGCACCAATTTTTGAAGTAATTACCTCAAATGGGCTAAGTTATAGAATGGGCCCAAAATCCAGGATCCATGACTCCCATGAGGGAATTTGTGGTTGTTTAAATATTGCTGTCACCCAGAGGTTCAGTAGAATGGATCTAACTTTCCAGAAGCCAGGAAGACCTGCCCCCTCATGGTTGCCAGAGGCTGATCAGCCATGGTCAAGCTGGTAGGAAGTTGGAAGTCACTCCTGCTCTTGCTGCTTTTTTTTTGCCCTGTTCATTCTATTTCTCTTTAGGTAAGGAAATATCTATGAAACGTTGGTACACAGATTGTGTGGTTCACATATAAAGAGACACATGGTATTATCTAACACTGGTTTATTACAGTGAAAATAATTGTATCTTCTGTGCCATGCTTTTCTAGGCTTTAGTATCCAGATCCACTATGGGTGGACACTGTGTTCCTTTGTTCTGATAAATCAGTATCATCTACTCATAGTTTTATATTAGATATCTGTCTATTCTACCATTCCAGGAACTCAATGTGTTTGACAAATTCCATGGTAATTAAGACTTTTTAAGGATACTCGACTGATGTTATGAAAATTAATGTTTCTGATATGAAAGTTCTTTTTGGTACTTGAGAGGTGAAGTTCTAGACAAATAAGTCCAGATCACACCTGGAACATTATGACACCAGACTTTTATTTACTCTCCTTTTAGATAGGCAAATTGCTTTGTATCTTGGTGGGTTAAGGCTTCAAGCTCCTTATATAAATTATTCATGACTTCCCTGCAATATCCTTGGTAATGAATGACCTACCTTGGAGATTCTTGTTTTCTCTTTTTAAGGTCTCTGTATTGTCTAGGCTCTCTTCATATGCATTTTTCAGTTTAAATAATTCTGTACTGAGGCTCCTAGATTCCTTCTGGGTACTCTCAAGTTCGGCTTGAGATTCTTCATACTTCTGTTTCCATTCTGCAATAATCCTGTCAAAATTGCGCTGCTTCTTGTCCAGAACTCCTGCAGCTGAGTTGGCCTTCTCCAAGTCAATCATTATGTCCTCCAATTCATTCTGCAGTCGGTGTTTTGTCTTTTCCAGAGATGAACATTTGGCATTGGCAGCTTCAATGGCTTCCTCTGCCTCCTGGAGACGAGCTGCCAATTTTTTCCTGATATCAGATATTCATAATAAATTAACCCATCCAAAAATCTTCTGACTTTTACAAAAATCAAACCATCTAATTTCAATTAATACTACTGAACTTTCTTGGTTACATATTGGCAAAAATTTGTTTCCAATACCCTGAGGTATAGAGCATTTTCACACCCCTGGCCAGCACAGAATTTAGGGACTTCTGAGACCAGTCAATCTCAGGAATCAGTTCTGATCTGTTCCAAAGCTTTTTCTGGTAACTCATTCTATATAATATTTACATAAAATTCCTTTGAGTTTTCTGCTATAGTTTCACCAATAGTTCTACTTTTCTTTTCCACATATTCATACCAGTTTATAAAAAGAATATGCAGGTAGTCCTTGACTTACAACAGTTTCTTTAATGACCATTCGAAGTTACAACAGCATTGAAAAAAGTGACATGACCATTTTTCACACTTATGACCATTGAAGCATCCCCATTGTCACATGTTTTACATTCGGATGTTTGACAACTGGTTCATATTTATGATGGTTGCAGTCCCCCAAGGACCTTTTGTGACCTTCTAACAAGCAAAGTCAATGGAGAAATCAGATTCATTTTAGAAATGTTAACTAATTTAACAACTGCAGTGAATCACTTAACAAATATGGCAAGAAAAGTTGTAAAATGAGGTAAAACTCACTTAACAAATATCTGACTTAGCAACATAAACTCTGGGCTTGTGTTGTTGTAAGCCAAAGACTACCTATAGTGAAAAGTTAAGCAGTAACTATGATGTTTCTTACTTAGCTTCTTCAAGTTCTTCTGTTCTTTGGATTGCATCTGTTTCATATTTAGTTCTCCATTGTGCTACTTCTGAATTCCCTTTAGAAAGTGCCCTCTGCAATTCAGCCTTAGCTTCTTGTTCCTCCTCAAACTGCTCACGCAAGAGGTCACAGTCATGGCGAGAAGCCTGCAGAGCATGGGCCAAAGCATTCTTGGACTGCAGGATAAGGAAACTGGAATTAGCACATTTTGTAACAGAAAAAGGAGCTACAATTAGAGTTGTAGCTAGCAAGTTCCTGTGATTGATTCCCAATTTTGAGTTTTATCTTTTAGGTAAGAAATTCTCATATATTACATTATATCACTCAATCCATAATAACTATCACACCTTTTATTCTGAGTTTATAATCCCATTCTGTATTTTAAGTGCTGTGGTGGTGCAGTGATTAGAATGCAGCATTGCAGGCAAATTCTACTGACCGCTATTAGTTTGATTCTCACCAGTTCAAGGTTGATACAGCCTTCCACCCTTCTGAGGTGGGTAAAATGAGGACCCAGATTTTTGGGACGTCATATACTGACTTTGTAAACCATTTAGAGGAGGCTGTAAAATACTGTGAAGTGGTATATAAGTCTACTTGCTACTGCTATTGCTATTTACATAAATCTTGACAAATAATTATTTGATTTACACAAATAAAAAATAATAATGAACCAATTTTCCCTGTCATGCAGATCAGTGTAGTTCCATTGCAGTGACATGAGACATGTGATTCCATGCCTATTCACAAACTACCTTAAAATTAGATATATTTTTTGGGCTGTCTCAGAATCATGTCAAGATTCCTAACGAAAGCATTACCTTGGTCTCTTCCTCTAGCTGCCTTTTAAGTTCATCTATTTGTTGAGTGAAAGACAATTTTCCTCGAGAAAGTTGGTTGATGTGTGATTCTTTTTCTTCCAGCAGCCTTGTAAATTCACCTGCCAGAGAGGTATCAAGAGCAATAATGAGCATATGCTTTTTATGATAGGAAAGCGAAATGGAATATATTTTGTTACTCAAGGCAAATATTTTATCAGTTCAGATTAATCTAAAGTGAGATTGCCCTTCAGAGACAATGGGATGGTCTGAGATAGTAAATGGTACAAAACATTTGTAGGCTGGCTCACACTTTGCCAAAATTGAAGTTACGTGAGGAATCCAAGAAATTCTCTGGTCACAGAGAAAACAAAGGAGAAAAAAACAATGTGATGTTGGACTGAAAAGATGCATAAATGTGAAATTTCAGGTTAATGCATAATGCAGATATAGTAGCTCTGCTAGCCAAGATATTCAGTTTCATTACAAATGCATCTCCATTGACTTCTACCATGTATGAATACCTAACACTTAAAAATATTGCAGAAAGATATTGAAAACAATATAATTCTTGCATGCAGACACAGAAATAAAGGAGTGGAAGCCTGGTTTAGTATTTCTGCTCAATATCCTTATTTAAAAACCAGGACTTCCAGTTTGAGCTTTTTCAGCAACAGACTGAAACCTCATCTCTGTGAGGCTTCGATCCGTGCTTGCCGCTGGAGCACCCCGAGCTGGCTGGTTTCGGGACTAAGCCACCCCGTAGAGGTGGTGAAGAAGGGGGAGACTGCCTTCAGAGTTGAGGAGAGCCGCATCTCTCCTCTCCAGCTGGCCATTACTCCCTTTCCCAAAGGCGGTTGTAGCGTTAGTCAGAAATGGCCACCACAAAGAAGAACTCGACCGGAAAAGAATGTGCAGGAGGAAGATAAGAAGAGAAAGTTTTGGTTGACTGGGTCAAACAGCAAAAGCAACAAATAAGGTACCCTGGAATTGAAACTATTAAAAAAAAACAATATTATTGTTCTCTAAGAAGATTTTTAAGCTGTGAAGGAGAGAGAAAAGGGAAAAGATTTGGTTTTTTTTTCTCCTTTTCCTATACTGACAGCTAAGAGATTTAAGCAAGAAATGGGAAAAAAATCCACTTTGACATTAATAGGAATTTAATGCTGAAAATAAAAAGTCAAAGGGATAATAAAGATTTCTGGATAATTAAAAGCTTTTGAAAACAGGAAAGGAGAGAAAAAGAATAAAAGGGCAGGATCTGGAAGGGAGGAGACTGCCTGGAATTAAAAAGCACTCACAGCAAAATCTCAACAAGACTTCCAAAAGATACATTTTAACTGAAATATGGCAACAAAAACCCCAGGAAGAGAAAGTGGAAAAAGAAATAAGAAGAGATAACTTGGGACTATTTGGATTACTTGATGATTTCTGGATTTTTGGTTATTGTATTTGAATGACTAAAATCAATTGGGTGGTTGTTTAAAACTGTTTAAAATGGCTCCACTTTTAGAAGAACTGAAAATGGAACTTAAAAAGTACAAAGAAGATGCACAAGAAGGGAGAGGTTCTTTTGGCTTCGTATTTCAGTTTTTAGAAATGGAGATTTGGAATTATGAGAAACAACAAGAAATGCCTGTAGAACAAGAATTGCGACAAAAAAGAAGCCATCTTTAATGAACAAGTAATCTTAGGTGGGGGGAAAAAAAGGAAAGGGGGGAAAGAGAATGGAAAGTTTAAGATTGGGAAAAACAACTCCCCCCAAAAACAGAGTGAAAAATAAGTATAAAATCAGAAAGCAACAGAAGTGGGAAATGCAAAAGAGAGAATTAGAAATAGAGAGACAAGGGGGTAAAAAGGGAAGGGAGAAGATGAGAGGGAAGAAAGAAAGGAAAAGAAGTTATAAAGGACAGAAAAAAAATATAGAGAAACAGGGCCTATTTAGAGATAATGGGTGAAAATTTAATGGAAAAAGGGATTCTGCAAAGGTACATAAGATAGCATTGTTATATTAGAAACAGAAATAATTTTAGAAAATATGAAACAATGTATGATTAAAATGTTTGATAAAATAGCTATTGTAATTCAGTGGAATGCTTGTCAATAAATAAATGTAACAAAATGAATATTTAATGATTAACAAAACATATGTGAAGAGAAACAAGGGAAAAATTAATTATGGAGATTACATGTGTTTTTAAGGAAGTATGATATTTAATTGAAAAGAAGTGTTAAGGATGTTAAGATTTTAATGATTATTAATGATAGAACTGAATTGGAATGGAATGAGGGTTTATAATTAGATATTTTTATATATATTTTTTAAAGAATATAGTGTGTATTATAAGAATGTACCAAGCAGAATTCGATTGGAAGTTATGTATTATGTATTATATTGAAGGTCATAACCATAAGGTATATATTGAAGTTTAAATAAGAGTTGAATGGATGTAATTAAAAGATATAAAGGTGTCATACTCCAATTAGTAACTACAGGACAAAATTTGTTTAATGAGAAAAGATAATATGAAATTGAAACAGAACAGACAAAAATATAAATATAATGATTTGAATTGAGATGAGATAATCAAAATAAAATTGAGAAAATTAAAAGAGGGGAAAAACTATGTAGAAAATGTAGAATAGTATAAGATATGGAATAGAACACAAAAAGGAGCATGAAATTGAGTTTTATGTCTGTATAAAGAAGTTTAACCCGGGACCATGCTATTTTCAAAAAAGATGTTTTATTTGTATTTTGTATGTGTGAAAACCCAAATAAAACTTTATTGAAAAAAAAATCCTTATTTAAAAACCTGTAAATAAATTCACAAACCAGTGTCCAGGATTCAAAAAGCAAATCTTTTTCTGAGCCAAATGCTTTTGACTTTATGCAACTACTTTGTGGCATACAAGGATTCAGTACATTCTTATTTTGAATAGTATTTTTCTTTTTAACAAAAGTTATTAAACACAGTAATAAAAACTATCTGTTTAATAGCCAAATAGTTTGCTATTCAGAAAATATGGCTTTTAATTTTAAAAGCTGAATATCAATTAGCAATAGAGTGCACATGCTAAACAAGGTATATTGTGCATCTATTTGGATGCTCAGCTAAACAGAAGCTTCAACAAAGGAACTATGAATGTTGTCCCTAGCCTTTTCTTCACATTTAACCAGAATTCTGAAGATCATTTGCATTTACTGTGCAGTCTGCAAGGAACTCTTCTGCATTAGGGTTTAGTTTGTAAATTCAGCATTTCTCCAGTCTGCTGGTAAATGCCTAGATTAGGGTTTCTCAATCTCAAAACCTCTGTGTTTCTTTTGGGGGAAAGAAGATGAAGTCAACACTTCTTAAATTGGTACATTAAGAAACACTGTCATAAAGATTAGGACAAAGTAGGTAAGAGTTGTCTTATTGGCGAAAAGCATAACATATAAATTTAATTTAAAAAAAACCCAGGCAATAAAAAATAGAGTAGAGTAGAATATTTATTGATTTAGTCATTTGAACATATCAAAAAATAAAAGTAAAATAAAGATACAAGTATAAAGATACAAGGAAAACAATAAGACATATTCATATTAAGTCATCATCCCTATAATTAATTTCAGTCTGATCTAAATATTCTGTCTTTTTGAAATGACCTTTGATATAAAGAGTGCAGTTTTATTTGTGATATGCAGGCTTGTTCCCTGCAAAAAGTATGACAGTTTCTCCCAGGTGCCCTAGTATTTTTTAAGTTTTTAAATAAGAATTTAAATAAGTTGCCCTTTCTGCAGAGTATAGTCTGCAGTCAAGAGGGATGTCTCCAATGTCTCCAACAGCTGGTGCTCCACAGTGTCTTTCTTCAAATCAAACTCCATGAAATCTCCCATATTTTATCACTGCATCTAATGGTTTAAAACAAACTCTAGGAAAAGCTCTTCTGAGATGTTGAGGTATGTAAGTTGACACAGATTTGTGTTGAGAAAAAGTAAGATAAAACACAATAATTAATAAGAATTGTACAGAACTTACCATTTTCAGTTTGCAGCTTCCCTTTCTGCGCAGTGAGATCATTTATCACCCGGGTCATTTCATCTACTTTGGTCTTGGCCTCACTGAGATGATCTTCAAAAGTCCGGCAGAGTTTCTCTGCATTTGCCTAAAGCGATGGAACAAACTTACTGTAAGCAGGAAAGGAATTTATTTGTTGTTTTAATGTTTTCTAGTGCATTTTAATGGAATGTCTGTCAGCCGCCTAGAGTTGCTTCTGACAAGTTGGGAGGCATACAAATAAATGAAAAACAGTGAAAAACTATAATCCAGTCACCCCTGACCCTTTAGACCTCGGATATTGTTAAATTTGGCTGGAAGAAATTAAAACAGCATACCAATAAATAGTTAACTGGCGAGGGGGGGGGGATCTGACTGGATTTTTTTTTAAAAAAAGTTATTATATAACACAAAGCAGCTGATTCTTAGTCAAAACCTAAACATTTAAAATGCTAAAATCTTTTAATGATATAATTTCAAGACTTTTACACATTCATATCCAAAGATAACATTTTGTTTTTTTCTCAGAATATAATAAGATATTTCTTTACCTATGTATCAATCAAATTATTGCTTCTCATAAGTAATATTTTACTTGAATCATATCACCAAAAACAAACATATAGAGATATATTATGACATATGAAATGAAATTACTTAATTAATAATATTTTGGAATTATTTGACTGAATTCACAAGATGAAATATGTTACTTAGACAATAGTATGCTTCTGTGAGCTTTAGACATTCTTTTAGAAACTCTTGTCAGTAGTTGGGAGAAAAAAAATATCCCTAGGGAATATTTTACAATTCTTCCACACATCATTTATTATTAAAGAAAAGTAAAATGGAAGTTTTTCTGAAGAGCATGATGTGCTCTTACAATAAACTGTCACCCACTTCTGCCAAAGTCCATAAAAGATGCTAGCTTAAAATTTCTGCAAATGAATTCAGAAAATGTCAAAGCAGTCTGTGGTCACTATTTTTAATACTCATTTAGTAACCAACAGTTTAGTGACTAATTTAGTGACAAATTACAATGGAGGTCTATAAAAAAGGAAAACTGAAGTAAGATCAGAAATTAGAGTTTTGGATAGTAAAAAAAAGGTAATACATTTTCTCTCACTTTGTGTGTGTTTGTGCATACACCCACTTATACATACATATATACATACATAGCACATACATAGGCTGGATAGCATGGTGATTAGGGTGCGAGCATTGACAGAAGAGACCAGTTTGAAATCCTGGTTGCTACTTACCTTAACTTACCAGTAGGAGTCCTTGGGCAGCAGACCCCTGCCTAATGCTTCACCTGCCTATCTCAAATACGGGAGTCTAAGAGACTCGTGCTAGTTCAGATGACACTTGAACTAACAAGATCTGTATCAGATGTAGGGGAGCAAGGGCAACCTGACAATAAATGAGCTCTTGGAGCCAATCATACATGGATGGGACAAAAGATTTTGGAATTGATGAAATGCTACTATAATAGCAGATCTAATGAGAATGGATATATAAAATGATGAGGGAACTATGGATGGACAGAAAACCATAGCCACACTAATTAGAAACAGCTAGTTACCCAGCTCTTCAACATGGTAAAGAGGAAACTGTTCTTACAACTTAAGATAGACCAACTATCTATCTATATCTCTAAATCTACTGCATCTATATCTCTATAGATCCCCATTCAAACTTTCATATTAAATTGCTTTTACCTTTCCCTTGACCAGCTGCTCCATGTTAGATGATAAGTCATCGGCCTCTAACTTCAGCTCACTTTTCTCTTTCTCCAGTTTTTGTTTGACCCTCTGCAAATTGTCAACTTGCTCTGCGAGCTCAGCTATGCTGTCCGCATGCTTCTTCCTTAATGTAGCTGCAGTAGCTTCGTAGTGCAAAGTGGCTTCTTCAAGATCTCGTCGAAGTTTGAGAAACTCTGCCTCACGTTTCTTGTTCATTTCCAGCTGTGCTGAAGTAACACCTCCAGCTTCTTCTAGTCGCTCACTTAGTTCTTCTAGTTCTCGGGCCAGATCTGATCGCTGCTTCTCCACTTTTGCTCTGGCAGCTCTTTCTGCTTCCAGTTCTTCCTCCAACTCCTCTATTCGGGCCTATCAGACAGATTAAAAACACTTATGTATTCCACTTATATATGCTACAAACTGTATATATAACCTGAATGTATACCTAACTCTGAACCTTCTCTCTTTACCTAGCTGAATATGAATCTGAGTTTCAGGTCTTTCAAAATTCTATACCAACTTAGTGGGCAGAAAATTGTCTTGAAAGGAAAGATAAATCCTTCAACAATTAAGGGGAAGACTTCCTGTTAGCCATGGCAGTACACTACTAATCAAAAAGCCCCAGAGGGTGACTCCTTCATAATGGACTTATTGGGATTTATTGATATGTGTAATATTGGGAGTTGCTGATTACTGACTACACAGTAAAATGGCAGAATACATAGAGCTCTTTTGACCACCCCTCTGTTCAATAAGTTCAATAAGTTCAAGTATCATCCATGAAATTTTCTCTGAATTTATCTTCTCTTTTATCCTAATTTGTAAAACACAAAATCAATTATCAGACTGAAACAGAACTGAAAGAAAAAATGCAGGATAATATTCTGCATTAGTTAGAATATTAATTGTAGAGCAAAAAACACCATAGCATAATGAGGCCTAGTATCTAATTTCTATCATCCCCAGGCAGCAATATTACTGGGATGACAAGAGTTGCAGTTTAACCTATAATTGGAGGAAAAGCCATAGAGGTATTTAAATAAGGGTAAGTGTCTGATATGTATTCTGAGTACATGGTGAATTTACTATGATTCCATCTTCTGGAAAGGTAGTTTTGTATCATTTCCCCAAGACATCAGGCTGCAGTTGTATTTGAAATTATATGAAATAACTATTGAACTTTGCCACGTTTATTCTAGCTATGCATAAAATTGCTCTAATGGTAACTTGAGATGCAAAAATCCCAGTGTATGAAAGTAAACTTTGATGAGGTGATAAATGCATATTTTTAAATCTAGAGTGTCTTATGCCCCTTTAAAATTCAAAGAAATATAAATTACAAGCTAAAGAGAAGCTCTTTTTGTAGTTCTTATCCATGTTTTGACTCTGAACTAGAACTGTCAAAACAGTTTAATTGCATATTTCACTTCTGGGCAAGTTGCAGCATTATTAATGGCACTTCCCATAACCTCCCCTCCAAAGAGAAATGAAAACTAACTTTGGCAGCTGTTAAACCAAGATGATCATGGAGCCCCCCTAGACTCCCCCTAGAGCTAAGGGGAGTATTTTTATTCCTGGAAGGGCTTTGCTCCTGTACAAATTCAGTGTTTATATCACGTATCAACATAGTTCATGTTGTCTTCCTCCACGATACAATCTTATTCTGTAACTCACCAGCCGCTATATACTTATAATCAAGGGTATTCAGAGAGATGTTTTTGTTTTTGAGTATATCTTTTCTCCCTCTCCAATTCACTTTCTCTCATATATCTTTCTTTCCAAGTGTCTCACCTACTCTTTTATGACTGCAATCCAGCAACTAAGTCCTGCCTATTAGTTGGAACCCCTGCAGTTTAGGAAGGAGATTTCAAACCTGCTTTTCTCAAGTGATCAATAGGTTTTTTTTCCTGAAAAGTGCAAAATAAAACTCAATTAAGTTTTCTGTGTGTTGGAGAGGGTGTATATAGGTATACGCAGGGGTGAGATTCATTGTTTTAAACAACCAGTTCTGTGGGTGTGGCTTAGTTGGTGGGTGTGGCTTGGTGGTAATGTGACTGGATGGGCATGGCCAACTCAACATCACTCACATCAAGGCACATAAGTCACTTTTTTCAGTGCCATTGTAACTTTGAATGGTCACTCCACAGCAAAGTATCAGCAAAGAAGGTGAAAAGGCTCCAGAAAAGTTCCTGAGACAGGAAGTCTAGTCCTGCCAAGAATGTAATAAGGGTTAACGTAGAGGCAGTTTCTGCCTTCCTTATAGGATTAGGCCAGTAATTTCTTCTAACAACCGGTTCTCTGAACTGCTTAGAATGTTAATAACCGGTTCTAGCGAATAGGTGCAAAGGCGTAGAATCCCACCCATGGGTATATGTACTGTGGAGGGAATGAGTATTGTTCTCATTCTCCTCACAGGAAGTGAAGAGCACTTCTTTTAAAGCCGGAATGATGGATAGCTATTTATATCTGTGAGGAATCCAGAGTTGCACATTATATAAATGGACAAGCTATAATTTCTGATTTCCTGGGATCAGGAAAAGTATTTGGAGGACTTTCTTTCCAAAATAGCTACTTAACATAGAGTATTAATGAATTTCCTGTTCCAAAAAGGCAGAAATTCATAAATTCAGAAGAAAGTCTGGGGGGAAAAAAATTGGGAGAGCTGTGGCTCCAGTTTGCATCTCCTGTTCTAAAGGTCTGAAATGATGAATTGGATGTGGACTCACCAGTCATGGGTATCATTTATACCACATCTATTATTTTTGTTTAAACTGTGGATGAAGGGATGTACGTTGGGCATAGGAAATGATAACTGATTCTGATTTGCATTTATAATCAGACTGTAGAAATGACTATATAAGGCCTGCCAGCATTCTGAAGGTGCAACCTTCTTATTTAATTGCCTAGATATTTTTATGTATATCATTATAATTTAATCATTAAATCCTCCCTAAAGAAAGAGGAAGAGAAAGTGAATTAAAAGAAGGAATCCAAATCATATTAAATCCAAAACTCCTTTCAACATTAGATGGGTTTAAAAGAAAAGTAGATGTCCTTGTGAAGTCGTAGTTGGAACCTCTAGCTGTGGGAAGACAACACATGGAGAAGCATTATCTAGACTAACAACAGGACATGGATTTTTAAACAGTATAAATTTTGCAAATTATATTATTTGGACTCTCAATTTATGAAGCAGCACTAGAGTGGAGAATGTGATCTGGATGTTTTCTGTGGAATCCAATGACATCATGCAAAACTTTTCATACGTGGATTTGCCAGAAATTCAGACTGGTACTAAAGCTGTTCAGAAACTATATTAAGATATACCATTTTGATCCCAAACTGTGAGGACCATTATTTTCCAAGGAAGATGAAGAATGAATCCAATCAAATGTGCATAAGAGCCTATATTAGGGATTATATTCTTATCATGTCTACAGATAGCTTATCACCAGCCCTGTTTAAAGTGAAAAATATTCTAGGCATCTGAAGTGACTAGAATCAAATCTTGAGTCTTTCTGTCATGTTTCCTGCCTGCTCACCCAATTATTGAGGCATCTACTTGGGTTGACCTTTACAAATAAGAGATTCTGGGGTATAGCAGCGTATAATTTAAGAAATAACAGCAACAATCATAATGTTTATTATTGCATATTTGTTCCATTGGTACAGGTTATTTTTGTGTATGTAATGCACTTTGGTTTTAAGTGTAAGCCACTAAAATTTACTTTTGATTTATAAATCATAAATAATTACTAGCTCAATGGAGGAAAAGTAAGAATCACTCATTATTTACCTGAAGCTCTTTTATCTTTTTTTGGAGCTGTATCACTATGACCTGTTCATCTTCAATCTTAGAGTTCATTTGACTGATTTCAAATTCTTTCCTGTTAATGCAATAGATGTTTAGATGTGGTGGAATATAAGACAATTAATCAGAATGGTCTTATTGCTTTCTAAGCAGAAATGCAGTTTCAGGAGTAATGGCCACCATGACTGCTATTTATCAAGATTTTTTTTTAAAAAAACCTAGTTGTTAATGCAAATTTTTAAAAAATGTTATCTTATTTCTTGATTTGCAAACTAAGCAATCCATGGATATTGTACTTTTAATAACTCTGATATTGGGTGAAGTTGTTGAGTGTAGTTTGTGCTACATTTTGATCTGCTGCCAAACCCAATTTGCTATAATAAAAGGAATGCCATCAGATCAGGAGAGGAAAATAAAAACAGAATCCTACAACACAGAAGCTTTGTTTTATTTTGCTGCCTCTTATTATTGAGGTGTAAAATTCAAAAGTTCCCAAGGTAACCCTTTAGGTAGGAATATTTCCCCGACCTTTCCTTTTAAAAATCTTATTAGCTATCAATTCTCTATCCTTCCTTTCCAAGCTATCCACTTCTGTTATGTGCAAGTTGTGACTTACTAATCAAACATACCCACCAGGCATATATGACAAAACCTCAGGGGACTGACAAACCTTCAGGTTTTGGCTGCTTTCCCTGGATCAAAAAATGCAGGGAACCTCCAAGTACTCAGCAGTTTATATTGTAAATCTAAGTACGTGGATTTATTTTCACATAGTTGGCAGTTAGTTTCCATGTTTAGAACTGAATATGAAGGGCACCCAAAATTGCTTATATCAAAAAGCAAAAGTCCCTTCTAGATATTTTGGACTTCAACTTCCATCTGTCCCATCCAGCATGGCAAATTGTGACGAATAAATAATTGGGGAAATTGTGATTGAAGGCATTAGCTTGCCTTTCTCTATGTTACCATAACAAACTGAATTATTAAAAACCATAAATAACCTTACTTCTTTAATTTTTCTTCCAGTTGCAGTTTATCATTCTCTAAATCCATGACACTTTCTTGAGTCAATTTCAAGTCTCCTTCCAGTTTTCGTTTGGCTCTTTCCAGATCCATCCTCACTTTCTTTTCTTGTTCTAGAGAGCCTTCAAGCTACAGACATAAAAAGGTGGAAGAGAACACTCTATAGATCAAGGCTTCAAGGGGTATGAATTCTGACAGTATCTTACATTTAGTTGCATAAGTTATAATAAAGTATAGAAAAAGTATACATCATGCTGAGACATAATGTGAGTTATTTGGTTTTGTTTAGCATACTGTATGAGTCTAGCCATGATAGTTTGTAAACCATCACTTCTGGCTAAGCCTGATGTGTCCATTGAACCAACACATATGTTCATGCTTCACATTAGGCCAGTGTTGTTGAAAAACTTACTGGTTTACTTTAATTCATTTTTCTTATGGCAAAGAATGGGTCTGAAATCTATGGTAAGAAAATCAAAACTATTACTCATCAAACACCCAGACAATCAATTAAAAAGCCCAATTTTATTCAGTTGGTTCCAAGAACTATTGGATAAAAGATCTCACCATTCCAGGTCAATATGACAATATAGCAATAATGAGAGTTGTACTCCATTGGATCTACAGGCACTAGTTGCATAAGGTTTACCAAAGCAAATCAACAACAAAGCAAACATACATCATCAACTTGTTGCTCCAGTTTTACTTTAGCCTTGCTCAGAGTATTGACTTTATCCTCTTCCACTTGCAGGTCATCTAAGGCTTGTTGATGAGCTTCCTGTAAAGATTTCTTTTCTTTCGTAAGTTTGCTGATAGTTTCATCCAGTGCTGCCATTTCTTCTGTTAGGTTTTTAACCTGAAAAATGAAATGGAAGTAAGTACAAAAGTCAAGAAGTATTTGCAGAGTCAATGCAGTTCAAATGCATTTTGATCCTTATTTGTGAAAAACAATGTACTTCTGATTCATACAAAACAAAGAAAGCTGCTCCTTTATTGAGTATGCCCTCATGTAAATTGAATCACAGACATGCCCTCATATAAAAAAGGAAGCAAAATACCTTAGATGAAGGATTTTCAGTTGCAAAACCTATTTTAAAAAATATTCCAGAACTCCTTATCAAGGAAAAAGCTCTAATCCAAAACAGGTTGTGTTTAATTGAGCTTTACCTTCTCTTGGAACTCTAATCAAAATTTTACAGTGAAGAACACAGTTTGAAAAAACTGGGCTTAGAGAATTAGAGCAGAGACAGTTCCGTATCTAGGTAATAAAATATTTTGTTCAAAATAACCTGCATGACAATTTTCAACACTCAAGATATCATAGCATATAATGTATCCTCCAAGCAACTGTGGATGTGGCCAATACCTGGAAAGAAGAGTCTGTGCATGGAAAATCTTATGTACCTTATTTTAGGTTCCATAATGAAATAAATGTTTGTGTGTGTGTGTGTGTGTGTGTGTGTGTCCATTTGTGTGTGTAACAAATAGTCAGGTACTGCATTTGTTCACGTGAATGCTATGAGGAAATAACAGAATTATAGTTTCTATAGGCATAGATATCAGGATGACAAAATAAGAGGAGGAAATAATGTAATTTATATAGATTCTGCCCATCTATATCTTTTTCTTGAAAAATTATTAGACCTTGAGTTAGCAAAATCTGTAACCAATGTCTATATGTCATCAAAAACATCTACAGTATTCAATTTCACTGGACTTAGTGGAGATTTAATGTTTCTCTGTCTACTTTTACACCATGTACAATATTACGAAGTTATGCTATTGCATTAGTCCCCCTACTACTATCTTTTTCTGGTCTTAAATCTCCAACTGTTGTAACCTTTTCCCACTGAGAAACTGCAGCTTTCTGAAGTATAGTTCAAACTGTGGGCATTTTATTTTTGATTCATTTTATTCTTAAATTCACCTTTTTTCAAAAGGATCAATATTTGCCTGACATTTTCATTAAGCTATCCATCACGATCCAAATATTCCTTTCTTGATTGTTCAAGCATATCAGTGAAGTTAAGAATGATTTCATTCCAACATGTAAAATTTAACCCATTTTTAAAATCATTATACAATTAGACCAGGTTGATTTTTAAAAAAAATATTAAAAGAACCTTATTTTCTGTAGCATGTTTTTCTTTCTCAACTTTTGCCAAAGTAATTTCAAGGTCATCAATATCTTTCTTCAGCTCTGAACATTCATCTTCCAGCTTTCTCTTCTTTGATGTCAACTCAGAGTTCATCTCTTCTTCATCTTCTACCCGTTCAGTCAGTTCTTTAACTTTGGCTTCCAGCTGGATCTTAGATTTAATCAGTAAATCACATCGTTCTTCTGCATCTGCAAGGGTATCTTGCTCCTGTCAGAATTTGCAGAGACTTGTATTAATGGCTTAAGAAAATCTATTTAGGTAACCAATCATCAACTATAAAAACACATAGAGACTTGTATTAATGGCTTAAGAACACCTATTTAGGTAACCAATCATCAACTATACATTTCAGTATTAAGCCACAAAATTGGAATCTAGACTACATGCTACTCTAAACCCATGCAAGATGCAAGGGATTATTGCAAAAACAACATTGTTTTGAGTTCTTGTAAAAATATTAAGCAGCAGATACCAAGATCTGGATAGATGAAAAGTATTCACACCTGGCTTTTAAACTGGCTCTTTATTTACACAGTGAAAGGATTACACTATATGGTTTTGTGCGGTCAAAATTAAACTTGTTTAAACTTTCAGTTTTTGTGCTTTATTTAGTCTTAGCAATCTATGTCACCGGCACATTGTTGAAGTTTTAGGCATGATAGATGGACAATGGATCTCTTCCACCACTTTTACCTTGAAATTGGCATTAAGGAGACACATTCTTTGATTTTAGAGGAATTATATGGAAGTTCTAGTAATAAAAACCAAAGATTTCACTGAAAAATGGGATTAAGAGTAGGTAGAAAGAATACAAAATTACTGTTCAGCAACTTATACAATGAAAATATTGAAATAGTGTCTAGATTCTGCTTTTCGGGATTACTCTGCAATAAAGAAACCAGGAGTCAAACAATATGCTACAGATTTGTACTTGGTAGGTTCACAATGAAGAATTCAAAAAAGTCTTCATGTTTCTGTCATGTTTCTGTACCTACAAAGATCAGAATCGTGTAAGGAATGGTTTCCATGTGATATTTTACGGTAGTGAAAGATGGACTTTGAAAAACTAGGATAGAAAAAGTATTGATGGTTTGGAATTGAAGTAGTTGTAACAGACTTCCTGGGATATTGTGGATAGCCAAGAAAACAAATGAATTATCAAATACATTAACACAAAGTTCTCACTGAGACAGAAATAACCAAGTGCAAAATATCATACTCTGGACAGTATGTGAAGAACCAGCTCTCTAGAAAAATCTAGAAAATGTGAAAATAACAACAACAACAAAAAGAACAACCAGCAACAAGTTTACAAGGTTCAGTTACAGTAGCAATGTGTGTACCATTAAAAGACCGACAGAACAAGCTTGAGGTCAGATCATCCTACAGATGATCTATATACTGTATGTAGTCACTAGATTTAACAGTAAACTGGCACAAAATAATCAGACATACAGCTCTGTTGTTGATGGAGGGGGGGTTGTACGTTTCTAAATGTGTTGTCAGCAACTAGAGATTCATGTGTGAGATTGGCACCATAGAAGTAATTTTATAAATAAATAATAACTAAATAAACTTTCAATTCTAATTGCAAGTGACAGCTCCATTTATTGTGGATTTTTTAAAGCTTCCTTTTGGAATAATCTAAATTTATTACATCTAAATTGAACACATTTATCACCAGATGTGGTAAATTTAGATTATTCCAAAAGGAAGCTTTTTTTTAATAAAAACAAACAAACCCTAGAACTACCGTTTTTATTTCTGAATCCTATGCATATATCATAAAAGTAAGTCCACTTTCATCACTATTTATTCTTGGATTAATACAGATAGTCCTCAAGTTATGACCACAATGGAGCCTGTCCATCACAAATGTAAGTCATCATGGTCATAAAGCAGGTTACCTACAGGCCCAACTGGATTTTACAACCCTTTTTTCAGTGATCCTTAAGCAAATGACCAGTACAATATTTCAGCTTCTATGATATCTCAACCAAAATTAGTCATCTTTCAAATAAATATAATAACATTGCAAAGGATTAATGAAGTAAAAAAGTATGTGGTATAAATTGCTTCATATAATTAAATAGAATAATCAGTCAATTGAGATATAAGTTCAATATAACAAACACTTAAAATATGCATTTTTTCCCTTTGCCAATGCAAAAGTACACCAATAAATTGTATATAAAATGCTACAGTACATATCCCAAGTTTAACATTCTGTTTCTTTGTTGATTTGCCATGGAAACTGATTATGAGACTAAAATATGTATAAAAACATTCGTATTTATATCCAAGGGTTTAAAGTTTTACACTTCATGTATTTACATGTCAAGTAATGTTAACTAATGCAGAGCAAAACGAAGGCTGTCATCCTTAGTTGAACAAATTATTGAAACTGGCTGTTGTTTTTCTGCTTTTTCATATTTATTTTTTTAAAATAAAGCAAGGTAAATGTTGTGAATTAATAAAAGTACTTGAATAAAGATTATTAAGAGCTTGAAGTAAAGCGCAGGGTTCTGGCCCTGCACTTCTGATTAGCCAATAATAGCGACATCGGATTGGTCCGTTCAGGAGAATCTGATTGGCTATTAACGAGCCTCTCCCATTGGTTAACGGAGCTAGCGCTCCCTGTGTTTTCATTGGTTAAATACTCAAGAGCTTGCCTATATAAAGGGGGCCGTTGCGGCCATAGAGCTGAGCTGTTACACATGTAAATAAAGAGTTTGAAGTTCACTGTTCACCGGCTCGTCTCCTCCTTAGTGCCCATGCACAGAACATAACAGTAAATTTATTGTGAAGAATACTTGCAAAATATGATAAACTAAAAAAAAACATCCCCCCATTTTATAGAGTAAAAGATTTATAATATGCCTCTTATTAATTTTTATGTTTTTTAATATGTTTTTCCTTTGAAATTTGTATATCCTTCTTTATATAGATTTATATTATTTGTACAATCTATGCTTTTGCTTTAAAAGGAAAAATGCAGAATTATTACTTGTGTTGGAAGTTAAAACCCACCCGTCTCCTAGAGAAATGAAATATTTTAGTACATATTAAAAAGGCAGAATATTTCCTCTAAAAGAGAAGTAGAAACTCAGAGAGGCAGAAACTTAGCTCCCCCACCTTTGCTAATGGGCCATTAAGGCTTGGGCCAGTCTATTCTACATAACAAAGATCTACCTCCTTCAGGCAGACCCATAATGAGAATTCCAAAGCCCTTTCATTACATCATCATCCAGCAAGGCTCAACCAAGCCTGGGACTCAGGACAGCCTACAGAGTTGCCCCTGCATGGCCCCACAGGAGTCTGAAAACCAATCAGAACCCAAGCTCAAATTCAAAGCCTAACAGAGGGCATAAAACCCAGGAACTTTCAGCATCTCTTCCCTTTTTCTTCACCCAAGAGCTCCAAGGCATGTGATCCCGTCCACCATTAAACCATCTTTCCAAACAGCCTCCATGTTTCCAGTGTCTTTTTCCCCACTTGGAACTGAACCCAGAAGGATATTTCTTCCAACACTTGTTTACTTTTGGAAATTGACTATTCTCTAGTAATAGAAGATTTTTTTTACCAACTTTCTTATAGCAGCATTTTATCAATGGAAAGAAAATTCTTCTCTTTGAGTGATAAACTTTGGGGAGCCATATTGCCCAGCAGCAAGTGTAACAAATAATAATAAAAGATTTGATTTGATCTCAGGCATTTCTTTTTTTAAAACAAAAACCATACTCTTCATTCCAATTTTCTCTTGCTGCAAAATGTCTGACAGTCAAACATTTTTGTGAACAACTTGAGTACCTATCAATTTTATTTTTTATAAGATGGAGAATGTTTCAATCATTTTTAGCAAGTCTTCGATTCTATTTATCTATTCTTTCTGTATGATTCTTTATGTAATTAAATGTTATATACGAAGTACTCAAAGAAAGGAAGGGGACTTTTTAGTAAATTAAGAATTGAAAGTATTAAAAGCTTATGCTAGAATTAAATGGATGCTGTTTTATGTGCCCCTGGATTTCACTGTTTGTACTTAGCAGGACCAGTTTCACAGCAAACTTTCTGTGCTGGACCAAAGTTTGGGTTGGATTAATTAACACTGATATTTTAATCTACTTACTGCTTGCAGCTGGAGAAGAAGGTCATTCTTCTCCTGTACAAGAGAAACTTGTTTTTCTTCAAGCTCCTTCCTTCTGGCTTCTGATTTTTCTAAGGCCTCCTTCAATTTCAGGAACTCTTCTTTCATATTAGCCATTTCTTTTTCAGTTTCTGCTGATTTTAGGAGGGGTTTGATCTTAAAGAATAGCTTCATCCAAGGCCAATTTTTCACAACCATGAAAGCTCGAATGTTCCACTGGATCACAAGGAGGGCATCTCTGAAGGAAGGAAGGAAGGAAGTCTTAAGTTATCTGAAATAGAGCTAATTTTAGTACTAGTACTTGGATCTTCCCTCATGATCTTAGGTCTTTGTAATAATTTGTTTTCCTTTATGTACTAAATACTATAGTGACACTACATATTTTAATAATTCCCATTTCTAGATTTTATGCTTCATTTGTGTTCTGTCCCCTCATTAGCATTCTTCAGATCCCCACGCTTTGATTGGCCAAAGCGCGGGGCACTCTGATTGGCTAGGCGAGCCGCGCCAATTGGCTCGCTAGGAATCTCCCGCGATTGGTCTATTCGAATCGCGGGAGATTCAAAGCAGTGTCATTGGCCGCGGCCACCGCGGCTAAAGGAATAAAAGCTGCGAAGTTTTCCTATAGAGCCAGTTCAGTTCCCACATCAATAAAAGAGCTTGATACAAAGTCACCGACTCCTGGCATCATTTCCGAAGACACAACACTGGCGACGAAGGTGGGATCCAGATCCTGAACCGAAGCACGTATCTGACGGAAGCCAGACGAATCTCCACGATGGCGAAAATCGCACCCCCCGCACCCTTCAACCCCGCCAGCGAGGACTGGGAATCGTACTCCGACCGATTCCGCATGTTCCTCGAGTGCAGCGACCTGAAGGACGCCATCGGCCACATGAAGCGAGCTGTCTTCCTGACCCACTGCGGGACCGAGGTATTTAAGATGGCCAAGGCACTTGCCAAACCCGCCGACGTGACCGCGATGGACTGGGACGTCCTCGAGCCAATACTTCGGCGGCACTACGCTCCAGAGGTGCCCATCCTAATCCGACGCCATGAGTTCTACCGTCGGGACCAGCGGTTGGGTGAGAGTTTCAGCGACTTCATCGCCAAACTATGGCGCCTAGGGGGGCTGTGCGAATTCGACAACCTGAACGACGCCCTGCGAGACCGAATCGTGCTCGGCCTGTGGGACCCCGTCCTCCAGAGTCGGCTGATGGCCAAGGGCAACATCACCCTTGCAGATACCCTCACCGAAGCCGCAGCCGCCGAAGTGACCTGAACATCCGCCGACCGCATGCGCCGACCGAACGCTGGGGACCGCAGCGGGAAAAACCACCCTGCAAGGTCAGCCGAGGCTCAACCCGAGACGACCACCCACCAGGGTGACTTCCACTCGGCATCGGGCACTTCCGATGAGGAGGAGGAAATTCATCACCTCCAAGCAGGCCACGACCCATGGAACTGGCGGGGTCATAAGTCGAGGACCAACTGTGCCGGTTGCGGAGGCGACAACCCCAGGTCCGAATGCCGGTTTTTCGAGTCGATCTGCCGGCATTGTGACAAGAAGGGACACATCGCCCGCGTCTGCCGCCTCAAAAAGAACCGCAGCCCGCCACGATGGGACCAGAGCGAATGGAGGCGAGAGAGCACACCACCCCGGACCAGAGATCGCCCCTCTGACAACAGATGGGACCGGAACGGACAATCCCTACGAGGCGGCGAGACTCGGCGAAGAGAGGAGACCCATCAGACGGTCACCATCGGCCACGCCATAACCAATGACGCCCGGAAGGTCTACGTGGAGGCAGGCATCGAAGGCGAGCCATGCAAAATGGAGGTGGACTCCAGGTCCTACCTCTCCATGATAGCATGGCAAGAAATAAAGCGCTTGGTGCCTACTATCCAAAGGAAAGGCCTAGACAGCCAGAGATTAATCGTAAAAGACTACCAGGGAAACCGCATCCCAGTAGTCGGAACCGGACAGTTCAACATCACATATAAAGGGTGCACCGAAAGGCTTCCCCTGACAATCATCAATTGCGACCGCCCAAGCCTACTGGGACTGCAATGGTTCGCCCCGCTCGGCATTGCAGTCACGGGAATCGACCACATCACCGATGACAGCTGGGAGCAACAACTAGCCCGGGAATTCCAAGAGGTCTTCGACGGAAACCTAGGCAAGTACCGAGGGCAAGTACCAAGTACCTTATATCATTCAGCCTAGACCCAAACGTCCCCCCAAAACGCCTGAAACCAAGGCGGGTGCCATTTGCACTTAAACCCAAGATAGACGAGCAAATTGACAAGCTCGTCAAACAAGGGGTCCTACAGCCAATAGACCACGCCCGGTGGGAGACCCCCATAGTCACCCCGATCAAGTCCGATGGGTCGGTGAGGATCTGTGGGGACTATAAGGCCACCCTAAATGGCGCGTTGCAACAAAGCGCCTACCCCGTCCCAGTAGTGCAACACCTACTGCATTCACTGGGAGGGGGCAAGGTTTTCGCCAAACTCGACCTCGCCCAGGCATACCAACAGTTGCCAGTTGATGAGGAAACGGCAGAAGCACCAACCATAGTCACCCACCGGGGAGCATTTAAATGCAACCGGCTCCAATTCGGAGTCAGCGTGGCACCTGGAATATTCCAAAGCCTAATGGAAAGGCTATTACAAGGCATAAAGGGGGTGGTACCTTACTTCGATGACGTCTTAGTGTCGGCAACCAACCAAGCTGAACTAGAGGGTCGCCTAAGGGAGGTCCTAACCAAATTCAAAGAAACCGGGCTCAACGTAAAGAGGGAGAAATGCCAATTATACACGGAACGGGTTGAATTCCTAGGATATCTCCTAGACCGTCATGGCGTTCACCCCACAAACCAAAAAATCAAGGCCATCAAAGAAGCCCCCACACCCAAGTCGAAGACGGAGCTACAGGCATTCCTGGGGCTATTTAACTTTTACAATGTTTTCCTGCCCCAAAAGGTGACGGCGGCGGAGCCTTTGCATAGGCTCCTGGACAAGGCGGCGACCTGGACTTGGGGGAAACGCGAGCAAGCCGCCTTCCAGAGAACAAAGGACCTCCTCACTTTGGATGCCGTCCTTATACAGTACAACGAGACCCTACCTCTGGCCATCACATGCGACGCATCACCCTTCGGCGTCGGCTCTGTCCTCAGCCATATCCTCCCTGACGGAAAAGAAGCACCCATCGCGTTCTTTTCAAGGACCCTCACCAAACCGGAGCGGAACTACAGCCAGCTGGACAAAGAAGCTCTGGCTATCGTTGCCGCAGTAAAAAGATTCCACGAGTATCTCTACGGCCGGACATTTACCATCATAACCGACCACAAGCCGCTGCTGGGAATCCTTGCAGGGAACCGGGCCACCCCGAACATTCTGTCTCCCCGAATGACAAGGTGGTCCGAGTTCCTGGCGGCCTACAACTACGGACTCATACACAGACCGGGTAAGACGATCTCCCATGCAGACATCTTAAGCCGCTCGCCGCTACCGGAACCTGACACCGACCCAGCACCCACGACGACCACCCTCAGTATAGAGACTCTACCCAACCTACCCATAACCGCATCAGACATTGCCCGAGAAACTAATAAAGACAAACGTCTGGCGCGGGTTTTGCATTGGGTAGAGAAAGGGTGGCCGGAAAGGGACAACGACGAGTCTGTCAAGACATTCCGGAACCGGCAAACAGAACTCTCGTTATTAAAAGGGTGCATACTATGGGGGGATAGAGTGGTCATTCCAGAAAAACTACAAGGGAAGGTTCTGGAACTATTACACGAGGGGCACCCTGGCATCGTTAGGACTAAAGCCCTGGCCAGAAGTTACGCTTGGTGGCCAGGGATGGACAAACAGATTGAGACATGGGTAGCAAGGTGCCAACAATGCCAGGAAACTAGGCCAAGCCCACCACAGCACCCGTCCTAGAGTGGGAAACCCCAAGGGGACCTTGGTCTAGGATCCACATAGACTTCGCCGGGCCCACAAAAGGACACACCTTCCTGATAACAGTAGACGCTTACTCCAACTGGCTGGAGGTAAGCAACATGAGAACAACAACCACGGAGGCCGTGATCAAGGAACTCGGCAAACTCTTTGCAACGCATGGCCTCCCAGACATTGTCGTTTCCGACAACGGGCCCCAATTCACCTCGCTAGAATTCAAAAAATTCCTAGTAGAAAGGGGCATCCGACACGCGCTGACAGCACCGGCACATCCGGCGGCGAATGGTAGGGCGGAACGGATGGTGCAATTCACTAAGAAAACCATCCGGAAAATAGACCACGGGGAGATCCAGGATAAAATAAATAAATTACTCTTCACCCAACACATAACCCCAAATACCACAATGAATAAGAGCCCAGCCGAACTGTTAATGGGCAGGAAATTAAGGTCCCCACTCGACAGATAACACCCCACGTATAACCCAGAGAAGCCCCCAGACTCAACCAGCAAACATCGAACCTTCGCACCAGGCGACCCCGTGTACGCAAAAAACCTGACGGGAGACCCGTTATGGGTACCGGCCGTCATCACACAAATAACAGGCCCACACTCATACCGACTACAAACAACAGACGGACGAGCATGGAAACGCCACATCGACCAATTAAGATCGAGGACGACCACCCAAGAGACCACCGACGCACAAGCAGGCAAAACCAACCCCCACAACACAAACCAAGGGGGGAGGGAATACCCAGGGGACCAAAACCAAAGAAGAATAAACCAACCATACTTACCGGATAGCAGCCAGCACGACACCTCGCCAGGAAGAGACAACCAGGCCAGCTCGACCGACCCGGGGAGACCGAGCGGGAGCGGCGAAACCCGCAGCTCAACCAACCCGGGAAGCCCAGGAGGGAGCTACGGAGAGCGGCCCGGCCCGACCGACCAGCCAGTTCCCACGACGGCATCTGGAGAAGCAGAGACCCCGACCGAACCGGCCGGGATCCAACCCACGACTGAGTTGCGCAGGTCCAGTAGGCTAAGACGGAGCCCCGCCTACCTATGGGACTCCGCAACGTAAGGACTAAACCAAGAGGGGAGGGGTGTTCTGTCCCCTCATTAGCATTTTTGAGATCCCCGCGCTTTGATTGGCCAAAGCACAGGGCACTCTGATTGGCTAGGCGAGCCGCGCCGATTGGCTCGCTAGGAATCTCCTGCGATTGGTCTATTCGAATCGCGGGAGATTCAAAGTAGTGCCATTGGCCGCGGCCGCCGCGGCTAAAGGAATAAAAGCTGTGAAGTTTTCCTATAGAGCCAGTTCGGTTCCCACATCAATAAAAGAGCTTGATACAAAGTCACCGACTCCTGGCATCATTTCCGAAGACACAACAATTTGTGTACATCATTTCTACATTTCTTTTGCATTTTCAAAGCAATATGTACAGCTATCTATTTTTTGCACAGTATCAGAAACAGCTGTGATAGTTACCATTACTATGTCTATCTATTGTTTTTATTCATATTGTGTAAGTACACTTTGAAATTAGAAAACAAGAAGTTATGAGCCTTTACCTATATGAAACAAAAGGATCAAGTTCTCTTGAAAAATTGCAGCCATTTTTCCTTCTCAGTGATCTAAATTTAGGTCTTTCTCCACTGCTGAATTATAGTGCTGTAAACCTATCCTTGAATCCATGTAATTTTTTGTTTAGTGTGTCATTCCACAACAAATGACTCCTGGCGGTTATTTGAGGCAGATATTTGGTATGCCTATTGCCAGTCATTATCTTGCCCTTATTGCCAATGTTTCAAGTGACTGCAGTTATCTTACTTCCCACCATAGTCAGTCACGGAAAAGCCTAACAGGTTTTATATACCTTGAGGTTGTCCTTGGATAATGTTAGAATAATGGAGGAGAGGTTACATTAACAATGCTGTAACTAAGGATGACTTAAGGTTGTCTGGATTTCATGAGTGGAGCACAGGAAGAAAAAAAATTAGCTAGAACATGCCACTACAGAAATAGAAGTGGGGGGAAAAAAATCTTATTCAGCTCCAAGTCAGCATAAAAATAACCTTGTTTGCATAACATAATAATATAGAGAACGAAAGAAAAAAAAAAGAATACATTTTTTCTGGCATTTCATGGCATTATTCACAATTGTGAAATATCAGATATTATATGAACTACTTCGAAGTTCCTTTACATAAATCAAATTTCTACTGCTTCCTCAAGCTAGTTCCTTCACATACAGTATGTAATTTTAGAGCAGGAGTTGCCAACCTTTTGGACCTCAGGGACCACCAAACTCATAATTTTATTATAAGGACCAGGAAAATCCCAAAAAAAGTCTGTAGGAAAATTCCCCACCCCGTTTTCCTACCGGTCGATCATTCTTTATTTGGGATTGCAGGATACCTTTCCTAGCTCTGTTCTCGGGGGGGGGGGGAGAGAGAGAGAGAGAGAGAGAGAGAGAGAGAGAGAGAGAGAGAGAGAGAGAGAGAGACTTTTGGCTTCATGCAAGGAAAGCAGCAGAAGCAGCAGAAGTCTTTCTTTCTCTTCCCCAAACTCTGCCAGAAATGAGTCTTTGTAAGACCTGTCGTGCTGGCGCAGCCTCTTGGAGCAGGATGCCTTGCAGGATCCCAAAGACTCATTTCTGGCAGAGTTTGTGGGAGAGAAAGAAACACTTTTGCTGCTTTCCTTGCGTTCAGCCAAAAGCAGAAGAAGAAAGAAGCAGAAAGAAGGAGCCCAGGCCAGGCTCGTGGGGTGAGTGGGGCAAGTTCCCCCCCTCTGTCCCTTCCCTCCTCCCCTCACTACCTCATGTTGTTTGCAATGCAAGCGACACAAGCCTTGTGTTCCCACGGCCCATGTGGGCAGCACAGCCTTGTGTTCCTGTGTAGCCTGGATTAATTGTTTTTGGGGTTGCTTTGGGGGTGACATTTCTCTGTAGACCACCAAAATTTTCTCACGGACCACCAGTGGTCCCCAGCCCACTGCTTGGCAACCACTGTTTTAGACTACAAATTCCTAGTCCTCATGGTGAAAGTAATGCTAGCTGGTAAATTTGTAAACTGCATTATCTGGATAATGCTAGGCTGAGGAAAATTGCTATATAATATAATCACTTGGGGAAAAAAAGAAGTAATGATTTGACCCCAATATTCAGTGTCATGAAGAGTGTGTAGCATAATACCTTCGTTCTACCATCTTCTGGAACTCATTGCGCATCAATTTGCCTCTGGTTCTTGCTTGAATTAGTGTTAAAATCTTGGCTAATCTCTCATCTCTCATTTCTTCCAGATGGCCTAGGAGACCAGCTTTAAAAAAAACCTGAAATACATGCCATCGGTTTGTCAAATAAATTTAATCAATTGTTATTGGTGACACATAAATCAGTTTCAGACATGCAACAAAGCACAACGGTGTCAGGGCATAATAATAGTTGTATCAGCACACTGAGATAGCAAGATAAAAATAGTAGAGTGTGAAATCTTAATGCTGCTTTAGATATTGCAATATTCAGTGTATAAGATGGTTAATTAAATAATTGGAATTACTATTGACTCTTGAAATATAAAAATGTATTTCATTTTTCTTTAAATTAAAAATTGTAAAAGCAAATACTATAGAGCTTGGAATATATCTTTTTCCATTAGGCTTTTTCCTTATAAAAATTGCCATTTAGTCCTAATGATAGGTCCAATTTTTAAAAAAACACTACTTAATTTTCAGCAGACATTTTAAAAAGGTGACACTGAGGATTCAAACAGTATTCCATTCTACTTTTCCAGGCTATGAAAAAGACAGGAGAAGGAAAATGCAAATACTATAAATAAACTATGACATGGAAATTGTGACTATATGGGAGAGATTTGGATTCTGGGACCACAGACAAAGTTGTCTTGAAGATGGACTGGGCATTGAGGCCTTGAATAAGATAACTCAGGACTCGGTCCTCAATTCTTCAATATTTTTACAAATGATTTAGATATAGAAATGGAGAAATGTTTATCAAAGTTGCAGATGGCAGAAAATTGAATGGGATAGATATTATTTTAGATAGAAATAAACTAAAATGATATTCAGAGAGAAATAGGCTGCAAGTAAAATAATAAATTTAAGACACAAATGAAAAACTCATTTTGGAAAGAAAATAATAATTGTACAGCTTTAGGATGAGACATATCTGGCTTATAATATTTTTCCTGAAAAATATCTTAAAACAGAATTTATTTGATGTAGTAGTTAACCATCAGGCTAGAAACTGAGAGACTGTGAGTGATCTTGCCTAGTCACTTTCTCTCAGCCCTAGGAAGGGGGCAGTGACAAACTACTTCTGAAAAAGCTTACTAAGAAAATTGAAGGGACGAAGGAAGTTGCAAATTTAGGCTGTATCAAAAGAAGTAAGATCTCCAAAACACATGATATACTAGTTCCATATTATCGTTTCCATTATCGTTCAGTTGGAATAAGTTCAAAGAAAGGTAGTAAAATGATTGGGGGCTAGAAAAGATGTTGTTGGCCCTAAGGGGATTGAGTACAGAAGGCTGAGAATACTGCAGCAGCATTCTTAGGTGTACAAATGTAATAAAACTGTTAAAATTGGTTTAGAATTGGGACTGAAACTAAGACACATAGTGACAGATTGCTTACTGTGCGGCTTACTCTTACAACTACTTACAGAAGCAAAGTTATAGATATATGTATGTGTATATACAAATAAGTGTACATATAATAACAACGTGTATAATCAAATAAGTATAAACATAATATCCCATTGCTAAATGAAATTGCTCTAGTCACTGAGCCATATTCTGCAATGTAGAAGGCCAGACAATCTAGCAATGAAAATATATCTTCTTCTGGGTAGTGCAACACAGCAGCTTTTCCCTTCCAACTCTAGGATTCTATGAGGGATGTAATATAATTTTTAAAAATGAACATATTAGAAGGAGGAAAGCTGGGTCATTGATTTTTTTTATTCTAGTGCAAAAGCTCATCTCTTCTGGAACTTAATTAAAATATGCCAGCTAAACTACAGTTGACAGGAGCAGCAGCAAATTAATAATTACCTGCTCTTCTAGGCTAGCAGTATGTTTAAAGCTATGTGTTAAGTAGAGAGGTAGATGTAATCAGGAGAGGAGGTAGATTCATGAAGGAAGAGAAAATGCTAGATTTCACAAGTGCTATATGGGCACAAAGGCAAGTAATAATAGCCACTATCTTTCTTCCACTGTGGTTCTTTGACAAATAGATAGGTTGTTAATCTTTTGGCTTTGGTGCAAGGAAAAGGCAATCACTAGAAAGCTGTGGGCTCAGGACTGAGGGTGGCCCATCTAATATTTGACAGTATCAAATATATTGGAAGCATCAAAGTATCAAAGACAGTATCAGGTATAATTGAAATTATCTTTCTGTATTTTATTTGAGGCAAGGAAACTAATATAAATATAAACCCAAAGGTTATTTGCTACTTTGATTTCCTGTCACATTCCATATATACAATAAACAAATAGACTCTGTCATTGAAAAAGAAAAGCCTTTGAAAGTTTTAAAAGCATCCTGCTCAAGTTTTAATTGACATTTAGGAAATTTAAATGGGAATAAATATTACAACATTTTGCATATCTGTATAAATATCAGGCTGGCAAGCAGCAGGAGTTTTAAATGAAACCTAAGGCTGGATCTCTGTTAGTGATTTATAAAGGCTTCTACAGTAATTCAACTACCATTGTGCCATATGACAAAAAAGGCAGGTTTTATATCATACCTATGGCCAGGTAATGCTAGAAGATTCTCTACATCACTAGTGGAGAAATGGTCTCAGTTGATATTAAAAATGGTCTTTTTCAAATATATGAATGCTGATTGATTTGCAACCCAGATACAATAACACCATTTGGACCCAAATGTAGCTGATCCTTAACCAAGGCACTACATAAATGCTTCTCCCTTTATGTATTTATTGCCAGCCTGGATACAGTAAAACATTTGGACCCAAATTACACAGTGGCTGATCCCTACCCAAGATACTTTAGATATGCTTTTCCCTTTATTTTTATTTGAATCATAATAGCATTCTGGTAAGCTATTTATAATGGAACTACTCCACCATGCAAAGAAGCCAATAGAGAATCTAGAAAAAAATTGGAGAAATGTTGTCTGTTTCTTCAGAGTTGGGGGACAAAGCACTGTAGAAGGATTTCAAGGATGACTATAAATCCACAGGATCAAACTTTTATTTTGCATTAAAAGATTCATACAATTAATTGAAATCTCAATGTCTACCTATAGAAAGCAAGGCTATGGATCTGGTAGTTGATCCATTTTAAATATCTCCTTTCCTTTTTGAGATAAAACTATTCTGCCCAAACATAATGCAAACAGACCTTATCAATAGGGCTGTATATGAGGAGATACATGATTAAACAACATAAATTAAGGGTTATTCTAACTCTCCCTTATAATAGTTATTTCATTCTAAAAGAATTTTGATCCAGGTACCAACTAGGAACATGTCTTTCCATTTTCTCCATTGCTGGATTATGTGAACTGTTTTACCTTGGTGTGCCCAAAGCGGTACTGGCTATGATCAATATCCAAAGAACCCAGTAATTTTTCAGCAGCTTTTCTGCTGTCCACAAACTTGTCCTCTGGAATTGCAGAAGGATTCAGGATGCGATATCTGGTTGGAGCAAATAAATGACAGACAAAAAGAATTAAACTCCAAATCATGGTGCAATTCCTTCCTTGATTTAAGAATCAGGAAGTCTACTAATACCTCACAGTGACTGCCTTTCCACAACAAGCTTAATACTTCAGTAAAAAATGTAGAGATAGTACTTTATTTACACAGCACGCTAAGCTTATTTATTTATTTATTTATTTAAAACATGTATATAACTTCATTGGTTTAATCTGGATTAGTTTTTTGTGGTTTGGCAGATTGTGACAATTCATAGAATATGATTAAGATTTCATGACTATACGAACACAAAAGTGTAATCAGATTAAGTATGTTTAGTGAACCCAGACACTTTGTCTGTCTAATCAAGTATGTATACATCAATCTTTCTCAATCTGGGGCTCTTCGGAGATGCTGTAACTGCACCAGCCAGAACGTTTAACTCATTCTGGCCCACCATCCATGCAGACTGAAAATTCTAACTGTTAGATTTGAAGGCAGCAAAGCTGAGGAACCACAAATTTATGCCTTTCTGGGAAAATGTGTTTATTTTTGGAAGTTGAGATGGGTGCAGAGGTGGTATTCAGCAGGTTCTGACCAGTTCTGGAGAACCAGTAGAGGAAATTTTGAGTAGTTTGGAGAACTGGCAAAAGACTGGAGATTTTACAGTATCCTTCCCCTGCCACGCCCACCAAGCCACACGCACAGAAACGGTAGTAAAAAAAAAATTGAATCCCACCACTGGATGGGTGCTACATATGTAGTGCATTCTGTGGAATCAGAAACATCCTTTTGTCCTCTTTGAATGTGAGCCATTGTATATTCTAAAATATATCTTGCATTTCATTTTTTTATTCAAAAACAGTTTGGCTAGAAAAAAAAGAACTAGATCTACTGAGATGCTACTGAAGAACAAATATCAGTTTTGCAAATCAAACAATTTGACTGTGCCATTGGTTTTCACAATACCTTTGTTTAAAGTCAGCATAAATCACTCTATTAGGAAAGCCTTTGCGGCAAATGCGGATTCCTTCCAAAACACCATTACAGCGAAGTTGATGGAGGACAAGGAAAGCATCCATTGCCCCTGAAATGATAGGATAATAAATGCATTCCTATATACACATGCTTAAAAGCAAGATTTTCCCACCATTAGATTAAGTATTAAAAACAAAATATATTCAAAGAGTTTTACCTGGAGTTTTTGTTTCATTGGGAATAATACATCGCACAAAGTGAGGAGATGTAGATCGTAAATTAGTCATCAATTTGTTTAAATTTTCCTAAATACACAGAGAATAAACGATAGAATTAGAGAGAGTATAAATTGCCATTTATATCATGAAACTTTTAAATCATTTAAACATTTAAATCACAAAACTGCATCTCACTTACTGTTGTGTATGTAATATATTTCAATAAAGTATAAGCTTGAAGTCAAGTGCAGGGTTCTGGCCCTGCGCTTCTAATTGGTTGTTAAGCGGCCGTACCGGATTGGCCCATTCTGGGGAATCCGATTGGCCCTTAACAGACATGTATTATTGGTTCAAGAGCTTACGTTCCTAGCTCGTTATTGGGTAATCGTTTTAAGGGTTGCCTATATAAGGCAGGTTCTACTACTGTTTAAACTGAGCAAGTATAATGTAATAAAGAGCTGAAGTTCACCGTTCAGAAACTTGTCTCCATTCTTTCTCGCCCATGCTCAAAACTTGACACTGGTAACGAGGATGGGATTTGGAGACAACTGAACCAACGGAACCCAGAAGCAACACCGAGCACATGACAGATAGCGCCAACAACGGAACTATGTCCGGCGGCCTCGTACCACCCACTCCGTTCGATCCGACACAGGAGGACTGGGAGTCCTATATGGATAGTTTCCAAATGTTTCTTGAAACGAACAATTTGAAGGATGCCACACCAGGAAAGAAACGGGCGGTCTTCCTGATGCACTGCGGTCCAACTGTATTTAAGATGGCTAAAGCGCTAACCAAACCCCGCAAAGTGAAGGCCATGGATTGGGATGACCTCAAACCTATCCTGCGAGCCCACTACGCTCCTACCATGCCTACACTCGTGAGACGCCACGAGTTTTACCAAAGAAACCAGCGAAAGGGAGAAAGCCTGGCTGACTTCATAGCAGACCTCCGCAATTTAGGAGGCCTCTGCGGGTTCACCGACCTCGAAGAGGCATTGAGAGATCGCATAGTCCTTGGACTCGATGCTCCGGGCGTCCAAAGCAAGCTGATGGCAAAGGGCAACATCAGCCTTGCCGACGCCATTGCCGATGCTACTGCAGCAGAGGCAACCAAGAAGTCGGCTGCACAACTACGCCGAAACCGCGCTCCGGTGCCGCCACCAGCCAGCGAAATCTCACCTAGCGCAGAGGGACAGCTCGCGACGACACACCACGAGGACCTCTCTTCATCATCAGAAAGTGACGAAGAGGGGGTCCATCGACTGCGGTCCAATCGAGACCACTACCCGAAGCCTGTACGCCCTTGCGCTGGATGTGGAGCCAACCATGCCAGGTCTGAATGCAAGTTCCGTGACGCACTCTGCCCTGAGTGTGAGAGACGAGGCCACATCGGACGGGTCTGCCGCAGCTTGCCAGGACCCAGCCAGGCCTCAAAAGGCACCAGCTATCGCCAATCGACAGGAAACCGTCCTGTAAGGCGAGCGCCAGCAACCCAATCCTACAGAAATCGGCCATTGCAGAGAGAAGAGGCTCACCATACTATCACTATCGGTCACGCCTCAATCCTGGACACTAAGAAAATCTGGGTAACAGTAGCCATCAAAAATCAGCCTTGCCATATGGAGGTCGATTCGGGATCGTCTCTCTCGATGGTGTCGTGGAGAACACTCAAGAAACTCATCCCACAATTCAACGCCAAGACCTCCGGTTCCAACGCCTCATCCTCAAGGACTACCAGGGGAATCGAATCCCTGTCATTGGGTCCTGCCGAGTCCGAGTCTCCTTCAAGAAGCACATGACGTACTTACCATTGACAGTCATCGATAGCGATAGGCCTAGCTTGCTGGGCCTCCAATGGTTCGCGCCACTCAGCATTGAAGTGGCCGGCGTAAACTGAGTCGGTGGCTGTGACTGGGAGGAAGACCTTATCTCTGAGTTCAGGGATGTCTTCGCGGACAGCTTAGGCGAGTACAAGGGGACCCCGATCTCATTCAGCTTAGATCCCAAGGTGGCTCCCATTCGCTTGAAGCCCCGTCGAGTCCCATTTGCCTTAAAGGCTAAAATAGACGAGCAACTCGACAAACTGATAGCTCAGGGGGTGTTAAAACCCATCGATCACTCCCCTTGGGAAACCCCTATTGTAACACCCATTAAGACAGATGGGTCAATTCGAATTTGTGGGGACTACTGGGCCACCTTGAACCACACCCTCCAGCAAAATGCGTATCCAGTTCTGGTGGTGCAGCACCTCCTCCATTCCCTGGGGGGCGGGAAAATTTTCGCTAAATTGGATTTAGCTCAGGCATATCAACAATTGCCAGTTGATGAAAAAACGGCACAGGCCCAAACTATTGTGACGCACCGGGGTGCCTTTAAATGTACCCGGTTGCAATTCGGAGTTAGTGTCGCCCCAGGGATATTTCAGAGCCTTATGGAGAGGCTATTACAGGGAATTAAGGGCGTGGTCCCTTATTTTGACGATGTGTTAATTGCAGCCCCAACAAAAAAAATCTTACAGGACCGATTAAAATTGGTCCTAAGAAAATTTCAAGAAGCCGGTCTGAAGGTTAAGAAAAATAAATCTAAATTATGCACGGACAGTGTTGAATTCTTAGGGTACCTAATTGATAGCCAGGGCATTCACCCGACCGAAGGTAAATTAAAAGCGATCAAAAACGCTCCCAGGCCACGAAACAAGGCCGATCTCCAGGCATTCCTAGGCCTCATCAACTTCTATAATGTGTTTTTACCGCACAAAGCAACTGTCGCTGAGCCGTTACACCAATTACTAGATAAGAGGGCAATTTGGTTATGGGGTTACCGTGAGGAACAAGCGTTTAGAAATGTTAAAAAACTGCTTACTTCTGACTCTGTATTCATGCAATATAACGAGACCTTGCCGTTAGTTATAACCTGTGATGCATCGCCTTTTGGGGTAGGCACCATTTTGAGCCACGTACTACCTAACGGGAATGAAGCCCCTGTTGCATATTTCTCTAAGACTCTTTCCAAGACTGAGCGGAACTATGGACAAATTGATAAAGAGGCCCTTGCAATCGTCTCAGCTGTGAAAAGATTTCACGAATATGTGTATGGCAGGCCTTTTACTATTGTAACTGACCACAAACCGCTGCTAGGGATAATAGCCGGAGATAAGCCGACTCCCTACATATTATCCCCTAGAATGACCCGATGGTCAGAGTTCTTGGCTGCTTATAATTATCAGCTGCAATACCGCCCGGGGAAAGCCATTCCCCACGCTGACGCATTGAGCCGAGCACCACTTCCAGAGACTCTCGATGATCCGGCACCAACGGTAACCTCATTGCAAATCGAGGCGCTCAACTCGCCACCACTGACTGCTGGAGACATCGCGAGAGAAACCAAATGCAACCACACCCTAGCACACGTCCTGGGCTGGGTAGAGCGCGGATGGCCATTGGACCAATTGCCTGAGGACTTCACACCATTCAAGTCTCGGCAGACCGAGCTCTTCTCCCAAAAAGGCTGTGTCATCTGGGGCGATAGAGTTGTTATTCCAGAACTGCTCCAAAAGACACTGTTAAGAACCTTGCACGATGGCCACCCCAGCATCGTGCGAATGAAAGCCCTTGCACGCAGCTACGCATGGTGGCTGGGCATTGACAAGCAAATCGAACAGTGGGTTAAAGCTTGTCCCAAATGCCAAGAAGTCAGCAATGCCCCTCCAAAAGCCATGCCTACCGAATGGGAGACACCACATGGACCCTGGTCCCGAATTCACTTGGACTTCACGGGGCCAACCAAGGGCCCCACCTTCCTGCTTACCGTCGATGCCTACTCGAATTGGCTCGAGATTCATCACATGACTACCACAACCTCCGAGGCAGTCATCAAGATTTTAAACAGACTCTTTGCAACCCACGGATTACCAGACGTCCTGGTATCCGATAATGGCCCACAATTTACGGCACTCACATTCGAGCAGTACCTCGCCGACCGAGGCATCCGCCATGTGCTCACCTCGCCAGTGCATCCTGCGACTAACGGCCAAGCAGAACGCATGGTCCAATTTGTAAAGAAAACCTTGCAAAAGGTAAACTATGATAACATTGACGACAAAGTCAATCAAATCCTCTTCTTGTAGCCCATCACCCCACATAGCGTCACCAACAAGACGCCCACTGAACTGTTAATGGGACAAAAGCTCCGCTCCCACCTTGACCGGTTGCACCCTGTTTATGAACCAGAAAAGCCATTAAGATCCAGCGGCCGCTGTCGCACCTTCCAGGTAGGAGACCTGGTATATGCAAAAAACTTATTGGGCGACCCGTTGTGGGTGGAAGCAATGGTAATACGTGTAACCGGCCCCAGATCCTACCTTGTGCAATGCCATGACAATAAACTCTGGAAACGGCATATCGACCAGTTACGGTCGCGCCTTGCAGCTGCCACTTCACAACTCCCCTATAATCAAACAGGGGGGGGAGGTATGGAAGAAGATGAAGCCCTAGGAAACCCGTTCGAGGGGAACGACAACCTAACAGAAGCCCAGGCTGCGGAGCCGGAGGGAGAAACGTTTGCACCTCAAGAGAGCACAGAAAACGAGGGCGACATCACAGAAGCAAACCCTGAACCGGAGGCAGCCCCGCTACCAAACAGCAATCTGCCCCAGCAGGACAGCAACCAACCAATACAGCGGAAGTCAAAAAGACTTAAAAAACAACCGTCCTATTTAAAGGACTACGTAACTGCGCCCTGAACTAAGAAGCCAGGGGGAAGGGGTGTTGTGTATGTAATATATTTCAATAAAGTATAAGCTTGAAGTCAAGTGCAGGGTTCTGGCCCTGCGCTTCTAATTGGTTGTTAAGCGGCCGTACCGGATTGGCCCATTCTGGGGAATCCGATTGGCCCTTAACAGACATGTATTATTGGTTCAAGAGCTTACGTTCCTAGCTCGTTATTGGGTAATCGTTTTAAGGGTTGCCTATATAAGGCAGGTTCTACTACTGTTTAAACTGAGCAAGTATAATGCAATTAAGAGCTGAAGTTCACCATTCAGAAACTTGTGTCCATTCTTTCTCGCCCATGCTCAAAACTTAACACTTACTTTGGCCATGTCATGTGGGGAAATTTACTGAAGAAAGCAATTATTTTTGGAAGAGTTACCTCATAAATTACCATACTAACTTTATAGGACACTAACTGTAGTCCTAAAATGAAGCGTACATCAGTTCTCTGCTGTCTATTCAAGTTTTCACTTAGAGTTAAGTATTCTTATTTTGTTATGATTTAGATACAATGCTAAATAATAATGTTATATCATATGATAATGAGTTTGGGTGAATTTTGGGCTTGAGTGTTCAAATCTAACATTTCTTCCACTGAAGAAAATTAGAAACAGCTGCTTACTAAAAGTAAAAGTGTATTGTTATGATGCCTGTCTTGGATTACACTGTGTTTAGTTTATGCTACGCAACCTGAGGCCTCATAATTGCCTGTAACTTCCAAAAAAACTATGTGTACTTCCCAGAATTCCAGAATCACCATGAGATGCAAATTATAATTGTTAGCCTAGCAGAAGGGATAACATATTAAATATGAGGTACTGAAGTTGTTAGCTGTGTGTTCACATTTAAATGAAATGAAATCACATTTTAATGAAATGAAAATAGGACTTTTTGTCCTAGTCCCTTTTACCTATTTATAATTTTTTTCTCAATACTTCTGGCACAAGATCTTCTACCTACTATTTACAGACTGGATGCAGCCTTTTTTCCTGAAAAAGGTTATACACCGTGTACACCACATCATCCAATTTTAAACTTTAAACAAGACACAATGTTTGGAAACTAACCAAAGAGAGAAGCAACCTGGAATTGAGGAGAAACTTCCTAACAGTGAGGACACTTAACCAGTGGAATAACTTGTTTTCAGATACCATGGACGTTACATCATTGGAGGTTTTTAAGAAGAGACTAGACAGCCACTTATCTGGAATAATACAGGTTCTCCTGCTTGAGCAGGGGACTGGATTAGAAGATCTCCAAGGACCGGTTCAACTCTATTCTATTCTAAACTATTATTTATTTAAATAACAACCAATTGGGGATAGTAGAAGTCTCCTGCCTTGAGCAGAATTGGATTAGAAGCCTATCAAGCTCCTTTCCATCCCTATAATTCTATGATTCTAAACAAGCAAACTAAGTTATTTGTCAGTTTTACCCACCCACCATCTTTTTGTTGTTCAATCAGGCAATCTGGTCTTTCTAGCAAGATCTGTTCCTGCTCTTTTACACCACATATTGGGGACTGCTGGGCCAAAATGATCTTGCAGATTTTTTTTTCTTATAACATATTCTGACTGAACAGAGGTATCTGATAATTTTAATGAATTAAATACATTGAAGGAAGACCTATCTTCTGTATTAAATACTAACACTGAAAAGAAATACAAACAAAATTAAACACATAATATACACTCTTGAAAGTGTGATCTTTGATTATTTAGCAGTTATTCTATTTATATATTTGAGTGTGACAAACAGAAGTTGCACTTTTTATCCAGAATTGCACATTTTCTACAATTTGGGTTAAGTCACAAATTTTATCAATGGCAAAAATATTACCTAATCTATAGAACATAAGCAAGGATCTTTCATATCTTCTGTGAAAATAGCCACCTATGCTGGTCAGTAAGGCACATTTGGATCTTTGGTTTTGAAGTATTAAAACCAAAGATCCAAATCTTTGATTCTATATGTATTATTTACCAGGGACTTTGGGCCGTAGTTTGCTAAACAAGGAATTATGGCCTATTGCATAAGTAGATTTGCATTTTAATAATCCCTACATTATGGTTTAGCATTATATATTTGCAGAGCTTTAAAAATTTCAGATTATATTGTGAACTCCTAAAAGGTAAATGCTGTCCAATTACTCTGAAGAAAGCAGATATATGCCAGCTATCTTTGAAAAAGAATCCAGATGACTGGGAAGTGCCTTTGGTCACTGATCTAATTCTGAGAAATCTAACCACTGGTTGCCATGAAAAGTAACAATGAATCCTGTGGAACTTTAAGTATTCATATAATTATTTTAAGAAGTAGTCCTTTTTTAAGTGAACATGCTGAAAATTCAAACCTTGTAAAATGAATTTTTAATTATTGTTCTGTTTAATCTGAATATGTTATTTCTGCAGTAGCGAAAGAAAATAAATGACATGTTATACTTAAAAAGTGAATGTAAAATTACTTTATGCATTGATGACACTGTCTGGAAGGAAGCCCCTTTCTTGCGTTTCTTCTCTCCACTTTGGTCAACTTGAAATAAAAGGAAAAAAACAGAATTAACTTCTCATTACAGCACTAACATATAACCACAGATGTTTTATGTGATTTAGAAGTTTAGGAATATTTTAGAAACAACAAACAGATTTCTTTTGGTTCAGTGGTATTTTCAGTGTTAAAATGTTAGGCAAATCTTTGTGGCTGCTTGTTCTTTTGAACTTTCTCTGTTCAACTAGAGTCCAAACTTGGGCCAGAAGCAACCATCCCTTGATGTCAAGTATTGATAAAAACTATTGATGTCAACTATCAATTAGAATTGATCTTCCATAAAAGCTCTGTGTCCAAGAGTTACTGTATAGTCCTGGGATGTCAAACTCAAGGCCCAGGGGCCGGATCTGGTCTGCGGGGTACTTAGATCTGGCCTGTGGGGTATTTAGATCTGGCCTGTGGGGCTGCCCTGGAAAAAGCAAAGGACCAGCCCACGGTGCCTCTGCCAGTGAAAATGGAACTTAGGAGGGCTGAGGGAGGTCCTCCTGAGCTCCATTTTCATTGGCAGAGGATTGCAGGAGACCATTTCAGCTGAAAACAGAGGATGCGAGGGCTGTGGGCGGCCCTCCCAGGTTCTGTTTTTGCTGGCAGAGGGTTACAGGAGGGTGTCACAGCCAAAAATGGAGCTTGGGAGCCCATTTTCGCTGGCAGAGCACTTGGGCCACCACAGGTACCTCAACACGAGTGACATCAAGCTGGCCACACCTACTCTGGCCATGCCCATCCTGGGCCCTCAAGGTCAAAACAAACCTGATGTAACCCTCAGTGAAATTGGTATAGACAATGCCTAATTGGAATTATGCTGATCATATGGTTAATTGGTATAAGTGATGTCATTTCAGTTTTGAGAAATTGTGAAGTAAAAATGTGTAATATGTGGATATTTGGTTTCTACAAATAACTATTAAATAATCAATCTTCATAACAAAAGATTTGTAAAGTAGTTAACTTTGTTTTTTATTTATCAAATGTGCAATATTTTAGAACAAAAGATGTTTTTATAACTAAAGGCACATCATTATTTAACTTAATTATGAGCGTCTGTGTATAAACTGTCTTACTTTTGTTTTATTAGAAACATAGCTAGTGTCCACTGAGAATGAATTCCTATAATGCCCCTTAAAATTCATAATATACACAACCATTATCAACTAATGACCCATGTACAATAATTGTATGCAGTTCTAAAAAACGAGGCACAATTTGCTTTCACTTGGTTGACTTATTCATAAACTACTATATATGAGTTGTGACACTAAATCATGGTTAGTTTAACCATGATTGGTTAAAGGAGCCACAATAGCTATTGTCATCCATTATACTCAGCCATAAACCATGGTTTATCAAACATAAGGACTGACTTTGAGATTACTTTAAGGCAAAATTAAACAGATGTAGCTGTGTATTCAAATGTGTGTAGATAGATAAATAGATAGATAGATAGATAGATAGATAGATAGATAGATAGATAGATAGATAGACAGACAGACAGATGATAGGTAGTTAGATAGATAGAGATAATATGTGTGTGTGTGTGTGTGTGTGTGTGTTTGCAATTTCTGTGTTACTAAATATATTATTTTGTTCTTCTGTACAAAAGACAGCCTGCATCCAATTTGTCTGCAACAGTGCATATCTACAGTACACCTACAGGATTTATACCTCTGAACTATAAAACATCCCTTCTGTATGGATTATTTTGCATTCTTGAAATATGAATTTACATTTTGAAGAATGTTCATTCTATAGGTATGTGTGGTCCTTGATGCTCTCTAAGATTGATTGTTTTCTTGCAAACATTTTATTACCCAAACTAGGTAACATCATCAGTGCTTGAGAGGAGTGGGGTAAGCAAACCCCTCATTTCAAGCCTGAGCTACAAATATTCTCCTTTATTGATCAAAACTATTGATTATCTTAGCTTCCTCATATGTATACCTTATAATATAGCTGATTTACAAATACCTGTGCTTCTCAAAAATTATAAAATAATATAATATCTGAGTAGCACAAATAGTATAAAAATACAGGAAACCATAGAAGCCATTGTGTCCAATCTCCTGCTCCACATAGTAGCATCTACTAGAGCATCTCTTTATTTATTTGAAGATTATCATGAAGGAGAACTTGCCAATCATTGAAAGCCTACTACATTAGCTGACAGTACATACATTAAGGAAACATCTCTCTGAATTTTCTTCCTTATAATTCCAAACTACTGCTTCTACTCCAGTTCTAATAGGCAATATTTAGTTGTGAAATGTATCTTTATATATAAAGCACCCTTTAATATCTGCTTAATAATTATCATTCAATCAGAGCCAGCAAACAGAGGTACCAACAATTTGAATTATTGATTCTTACTCTGCTCCCCAGAGAAATGTTTATGTATCTAATATTTTCTACTGTCAAATATTCCATGATCATAAGCTAATATATTTATTAGCCACATTTTCTAATATGTGATGTAAAAAATAAAATATACGGTTATTCTACTTACCACTGTCAGAACTGACATAATTTTCAAATAGACTGGACAGAAGTTTGTTGGAAGATTTCTGAAAAATACCCACCACAGTTTCATTGAGAGGGTCTTTATTTTTCTCAAGCCAACCAATTATGTTATAGGGCACCTAAAAGAAGCACCAAAAAGAAATTTTGAGCCAACAAACTAGAAACTAAACTACCCAATCAATTGTTCTTTTTTAATTTGACATCAATTCTATATTTAGTTTTGAGCTATGAAGTAAAGGTAGTCCTCAACTTACAACAGCAATGGAGCCCAACATTTCTATTGCTAAATGAGATGGTTGTTAAAAGAATTGTGCCTCATTGTACGACCATTCTTGCCACAGTTGTTAAATGAACCACTGCCGTTGTTAAGTTAGTAACATGGTTGTTAAGTGAATTTAGCTTTCCTGACTTTGCTTGTCTGAAAGTCAAAAAAGGTGATCACATGACCTCGGAATACTATAACCATCATAAATATGAGTCAGTTGCCAAGCTTCTGAATTTTAATCATATGACTATGAGGATGCTGCAACGATTCTAAGTATGAAAAATAGTCATAAGTCGCTTTTTTCAGTGCCATTGTACCTTCGAACAGTCACTAAATGAACTTTATATGGGAAAAGGTGTTGTGTTTTTCTGTCTTTAAATGGTGACTAAAATATGATTGATCTTGTCTATGGAGATTCTCATAATCATAGTTGTCCCAAAGATGCTTTTTCAAGAGGCAACTTAGTATTACTTTGAATACATTCCACTTCTCATCAAGAAGCTTCTTCAGCTTTGACTGGATGGTGGAGAATTGAAGAATTTATACTCCTTGCAGACAGCTGGTCATTTGCATTCTTTTAGACAGTTATTGAGGCCACATTGAGTTATTGAGGCCTTGAAAGAGAGGTTAAAGAGGCGATCTACAACAACATTGAACACCCTCTCTCAATAGAGAGGGAGGGATCCGACATCATCTATCTCCAGTCTACAACACAGTCCTTTCAACAGTTCCAAGAAGGCTCCACACCCATTTGCACTACTCAGGTGACCTTGAGGACACAGATAAACATCCAGGTGACCTTAACAACTTGCTAAAAGAATGCAAATGACCACCACCATCTTGTCAGAGTATCCTCACCATCTTGTCAGACCTAAAAAACTTCTTGGTTGAGAAGTGAAATGTCTCCAAAGAAAAACCAGAAAGTCCAGTTGCCTCTTGAAAAAGCACCTTTGGGATAATTGATCTTGGTAACATATCATTCCTCCAGAATATTCATTTTCCCATTATTCTGCCTGGTCTCCCAGCATTTCATTTTCTCTCAGTCATTAATAACAAAGATGTTCTACACTAAGTTACACTTAATTCATCATAATGAGGGCTGTGCTATTTGTGTCTCTAAATGGCACATTCTGTGGACTTCAGATCTTTCCAAATTGCCATAAAATATTAATTTTTAGTTTGACATTTGTCACATTAACTATGTTTATCTGATTTACTGTTTTTAATTAACCAAATATTAGCTTTCATCCTGCTCTTGTCTTTTTTCTTTTTCCTAAGTTATAGTAACTTTTTGATGAGTGAGCCCTTAATATTCAGGAAGTATCTCCATAAACACCATGAGTTCTTGATCCACATGGACAAACTCTTTCTTTCCAAATGAAAATGGAGAGACCAAAGTAATGCAATGCTGTTGTATGAGTCATCTCATCCATAACATCATTTTGACTTAATCAAGCATTTTCTTGAATCTGCATGGGAGAAGCATCTCATTGCAGTTGTTTCTAACAGGTAAAGCTTTAGGAGTGAATGACACATTGAAAGCTGTTTTGCCCACTTTGGATCAAAATACTGCATATTTCTGTACTAGATTATCAACCTTCTTTAAAAAGATTTTTTTCCTAATATTTTTGTAGATGAACTAAAAAATGGCCTGATGCATATAAGATACTAAACCATAAAGTGGCTGGCCTGCTTTTAGTTAACATATTAATAAATTAGTATTTTTGTGTGCACAACTCTCTCTTTTGCAGTCCTTGGAGCCTTTTCCATACATGGTTGCTGAAAAATAAAAGCTCATCTGTGTCACTTTGAGGTTAAAAAAACAAAACAAAACTTGACAATCTACACCAAACTCCAGTCCTATTCAAAAATGTTGAGTGTGCTTTGTCGCCCAAAGGTTGTGTATTTCTGACTGGCCTATCCAAGCATTTCTTGTACATTACATTGCATGAATTTTATCAAAATATAAAGGTGAGAAGAAATCGGCATAAAGTATGCTAAAAGTGGTATTCTGATTCTTATTTGCTGAATTCTAAGATATACATTTCTAGTGCAAAAAGGAGACTCAAAGCATTTCCACTTCAAATGCCAGCCTTTTCAAAATGCCAGTTTCTCTTTTTGCTAAAAACATTTTTTCACTCTTCTCATCTTCCAATTCCACTGTGCTTCATTGTTCCATGGCATTTAATTCCCCATAGGATATAAGTTTACAGAAAGTGATGCCACAGAAGAGAAACTTTCTATGGTATTTCCAATATTGCAAAGGAAGGGAGGGAGGGAGGAAGGAAGGGAAAGAGAGAGGGAGGGTGGGAGGAAGGAAGGAAGGAAGGAAGGAAGGAAGGAAGGAAGGAAGGAAGGAAGGAAGGAAGGAAGGAAGGAAGACCCTACCACTCCAGCATAGTGAAGAAGTTCAAAATGTGCTTCATATTTCCTTCTTTTGTCAGGCCTTGGTTTCTGCAGATTGGGAGATTTGCCAAGGTGATTGTCATAGAGTTTGGCTTTAAAGGTCATATCTGTAGCTTTTGGAAACATGCATTCCTCTTCAAGAATAGAAAGGATGCCCAGAGGCTGTAAACAATAAAAACAGAATAATAAACAAACAATGACAGCCTTCCCAAATTTGTCTCTTCCAGTTGTTCCACAGTTCTAAAATACTAAGCCAATACAATCAATGGAAACTGCTTTAGGAGTATGTTGTTCCAATCATACACAGTATGTTGCCAGCAATGAATGCTACTAGTACAGAACTGGGTTTTGGTTTTTTTTCATAACCATTAATCTATTATTCTTTTCATCTGCTATAAAACTTGTTGACATAGCATGTGAAGATGTTAAATTTTATCCCACTTTTTGACATAATATTGATGTTTTCACTTTCAAAATACTTTGATGGGCTGACATATTTGTCTCAATGAAAGAGATAGACACTAAAGCACTTTTATACTCAGATCTATATGCTTTGTGACCCATAAAACTACAAGTTGTTAGTCATGGTCTGCTAAGAATTGATCATTCTCTTTAATTCCTTTAATCCTAAATAGAAAAATCAGAATATGATAGATGTAAACACATTTAAGTACATTTAACTTGCCAATCCAAAGGTTGTACAGGCTTGTTATGATTATTGGAAATGGGCGTTGGTACTTACCTGATACGCCCTTTCTCGTCGAGCTGCATAGAGCATCCAGAGTGGGAGGTGCTCCAGTCTCTGCTCTTACAGGCTGAGCTATAATTGAGGAATGCTCCTCCTCCTCCACGTCACACCTCCGTAGCGTTCCCCAGTTTTACGAAGACGAGAAGACAAACACTATTATCTCCTTTAAACTATTGTAGCAGCTCACAACTACCTAATTTATTGAATCATTGGCCGAAACAGGACTCCCCACCAGACGGACAATTTAGGGTGGGGCTGGATGCTCTACGCAGCTCGACGAGAAAGGGCGTATCAGGTAAGTACCAACGCCCATTCTCCATAGAGCTGAGCATTCAGAGTGGGACATACCAAAGCATGGCCTGTCCTACGGGAGGGACTCCATCTGGGTTGGAATATCCTCTGGCTCTCTTGCCACTTGTTGAAGGACTCGTCTGCCAGTGATGCTTCTGCTGAAGCAAAAACACATTGATTTTACAATGGCGAATAAAAGGTGACGGAGACGCCTAGGTGTCCGCTCGGTGTATATCATGAATCGAAGCCTGGGTAACCCAGGCTGCCGAGATAGCCGCACTCCCTGTAGAATGTGCGGTTATTCCACTGGAAACAGGAAGCGCCTGAGTTAGATAGGCCTTGGAGAATGTCGCTCTGATCCAAGTGCCTACAGTAGATGGGGATACTTTGAAACCCAGCGTCTCTGATTGGAATGACAGGAACAATGCTTCTGACTTCCTGATAGGCCGAGTGCAACTGATATAAATACGTAATGCAAGTTTGACATCGATGGAATGCCACTGCCTTTCCCTCTCGGAGAAGGCCTGGGGCAAAATTCAGGAAGAATGAATTCCTATGATCTGGGAAAGGCTGAGTTAACCTTGGGCAGGAGGAAGGGTCTGGTCGCAGGACCACCCGAACAGCAAGGAAAAACACAGAGATCCTTTCTAATGGACAGAGCTGCTATTTCAGATATCCGTCGTACAGATGAAACTGGCATGAGAAGCACTACCTTGAAGGTAGGGAATTGAAGTGATGCCTCTCTTAGGGGTTCGAAAGGCGGTTTAGACAGTGCCGTGAGAACCCTGTTAAAGTCCCCGCTTGTATATCTGAGTATCACTGGAGGATGCGAACTAGTAGCTCCTCTACGGGATGCCCGGATACGAGAGTGGTATGAAAATGGTTCATCGAATCACCAGAAATGACCGTTGATCAGTCTGCCACCTGCCTTCGCAAGGTACTGAGGGAGAGACCTTTGTCCAGTCCTTCTTTGCCAGAAGCCAAAATTTGAGCAGCTGCTAGGGGAGCGGATTAATGCGTGATTTGTGGCACCATTTAGAGACAATGATCCGGGTAGCACTATATATCTGGGTAGCTGAGACCATCTCGCTGCCGAGATGGTCTCAATGACCTGATTGGAAAAACCCTCCATTCTTAGATGGTCCTGCTCAGCCTCCAGATGTCTAACTGAAGCCACTGAGGATTTGTGCTGAAGAGGTCCCTGGGCTAGTGAAATCCTGCCCGGTGGGATCCTCCAGGGAGGAGCCACTGAAAGGTTACGAAGGTCTGCAAAAAGCACGGTCTCCTGGGCCAGTATGGGGTAACCAGGAGGAGTTCCGCCCTCTCGTGGATCAGCTTTTAGGATCACTTTGGGGATTAGCGGTAGTGGGGAAATTGCATCAAAAAACCCCGGTGGGCCAGGGCCAACGTAGGGCGTTGTGATTCTCTGCCCCTTGGAGGGTACCTGGAGAAGAATCTCGGTACCTGGGCGTTGAGCAGAGATACGAATAGGTCCACTAGGGGGTGGCCTAATATCGCTGAGGCCTCCTCTGCATTATTATTTTGAGCGGGGAGGGATGAAGGCACCATCCTGCCTAGTCTAAGGTGGCCTTGCTCAACCCGTCTGCCTGAACGTTGAGACTCCTGAGATGTGATCTGCCCTGATGGACAATAGGTTGGTCTCCGCCCAGCTATAGATATGCCTGGCCTCCCTCATGAGACAGATGTCATGTCTGCCCCCCTTGCCGGTTGATATGCGCCTTGGTCATAATGTTGTCTGTAAGGACCAGTACGAGGCATCCACATACTTAAGGAGAGTGCGTAGGGCCGGGTATACTGTGTGAAGCCTCTGCTAGTTTATACTGCACCTTTGCTCGGTTGCTGACCAAGTGCCCTGAGCTGAGAGCGAGTGGATATGGGTCCCCCATCCAGGTAGGCTGGCATCTGTTGTGAGGGTAACCCCTGGGGGCTCCTGAAGAGATACCCTTGTTGATTGCGGGTCTGGTCCGCCAAAGAAGCAATGCAAGAACCCTTGAGGGAACCTTCGCCATGCCTCTCGAATTGCTCCTTCCGGAGCGGTGATAAGGTAACAGGAACCACCGTATAGATCTGGAATGGAGCCAGGCCCAGGAAAACAACGGATATGCATGAGACCAATTTGCCCAGTAATCTTGATAAGACCAGTAATGGCGTCTTTCTTGTTCGTCTAAGGTTCCTGATCGATTTCTGAATACTGAGAAATCTCTCAGGGGAAAAGAAGACCGTCCCTTCAACTGAGCCAATCACTGCCCCTAAGCGAGCTATTCAAGTGGGAGGGGTAAGTGGACTCTACTCCCATTGTGCAAGAAGATCACGGGCCTGAAGAACCAAGAGGATGGACCTAGTGTCCCCTTCAGTGTGGCATTTGTTAAAAGAAAAGATGAGGATATCATCCAGATAATAAAGACTGTAGATGGGGAAGTCTCTGAGATGAACTGATGGTACTGCCAGAACCTTGGTAAGGATCCTCGAGGTCGAGGCTAGACCAAGGGGAAGGGCCACGTATTGAAAAATTGACTAGTGTAGCCAGATCTCAGAAATTTGAAAAATGAGCGATAAATGGGAATGTGAAAATATGCTTCCAAGAGGTCAAAGGAGGTGAGCCAGTCTCCCCTCCTAGTGCCCTGCAGAAAGGGCTGAAGTGTAAACATCTTGAACTATGATGGACCACATTAAGCCTTTTCAATCTAGGGTGGTCCTCCAGCCGGAGTGTCTAGAAAGTAGGCAAAAGTGGGAATGGAACTCCATTCCTCGGTGTGAGGGTGGTACGGGCTGTATGGCTTTGATTTTGGTGGGGTGTTAATAGTGGTTTCTATGAGAACACGCTTGGTGCGGCCTCTGGAAAGAGGGGAAACCCTGAAATGCTCTGGAGAGGGGGACTGAAACTCATGGGAGAGGCCAAGTTTAGCAGTGTCTCTAACTCAAGTATCAGAAGTGGGTGATCCCCATTGGTTGGCAAACTATGTGAGTTGACTACCAATGGGGTAGGTGGCTGGAAGCCTTACCTAGGGCGCCGGGACAATCTACTTCCTGCGGCCCGGAATGGTCTCCCATAGTTGACCTCCCTCCTGTTCCTGACAGCCATGTCACTCCGGTCCTGAGAGGCCAGCTGAAAGGGCGGGGTTCTCTGAAATCTGAGGAAGAACGGAGCCTGATAGGAGAAATGAACGGATCCCCTTCGAAAGGGTTGGGACACTCTGGACTCCTGTCTGTGAAAGGGCAACAGGAGAAAATACTTTTATTTAGGCTCTCCATGAACAATGGCTCCGGAGCCAGACCAAATACTTTGCCTCCCGAGATGGGAGCAGAAGCCAATTCAGCTTTAGTCTTAATGTCTGCCTGCCAGTGCTTAAGCCAAAGCAGCCGCCGGGCTGTAACGTGAGAGGAGATAGCCCAGGGGGAAATTTCACGGAGTGGAAGGTAGCATTGGCCGCAAATTCCGCTGCGGCCATAAGCATGGCAATGCCCTGGTGCACTCTGGTGTTAGAGGGGAGGGGACATACTGCTTCAACTGATGGAGCCATCTAATAGAGGATCGAGTGAGAGGGATGCAGCTGTGGCTGATCCAACGGCCCAAGCATCGGATTGATGCGCCCGACGAACATCGTCTGGGCCTGCTTGTCCTCTGGCTTTAGGGCTTCCAGAGTCTCAGTTGAAGTAGAGGACAATGTAGACCTACTATGGAATCATCCACCTCTGGGGTGTGTGGCAAGGAAGAGAAATCTGCATCGAGATTAAAAAATCTCTGTCCTGACTAGAGGGAGTGGGGGGGGGGCTGACAAGGGCAACTGTTTTGCTACAAAGCTGGAGAAATGAGTGGAGTAGGAATGATCTCGGTCTCCACGACCGGCTGAAAATAGGATCCTCTGGTACTCCAGAGGCTGCTGGGGAGGTATTAGAGGGTAACTGGGACATCAGGCCCAAAATATTGTTCACCTTGATTAGCAAGGACTTGAACAAATGGGGTTCAAACCGGCCTATGAATGAGGGCTGGTCAGGGGGAATACCCTTATCCTCTGACCTTTCTCCTTCTATCGGTTCCATCTCTGACAGGGGTTCAGAATAGTATAAGGACCCCCTATCCGTTATCCTTCCGCTTCCCTGAAGGGCACGAGGCCCATTTTCACTACCTCCACCCCTCCTGGAAAGGGGATCTCCCCTTTGGGGAAGTACCTGACCATGGTGAGGTTCCGGTTGGGGAGGGATCTGCCAGAGACTGATACAACCACAGGAGCCATAGCTGAGGACCTGGTCTGGTCATCTGTTGGATACCCTTCATAATCCCTTGGCGGATGGCCAGCTGCCTCCATTCTCTAATGCTGTCTGGAATAAGGACTGCGGATGGTTCCTCTGGTTGCAAGCCAGCAGCAGTCGTGAATGTAGCCTCACTGTCAGGGAGACCTGGCGGTTCCGAACAGGTGAACTGCGCCTGGGAGGAGAAAGTTGCTCTGGCAGAGGGGTGGGTTATGTAGAAGCAGAAGGGATGGAAAAATTAGGAACTGGGGTTACAGATTGAGAGCCCTTTGAATGTTTATAAAATTCCTTTTTCAAGAACTTGGTCGCCTTAAGGCGTTTTATCTTTTGTTCCTTTGAGAAGCCTTGGATGAATCTTTGGCCCTTTTGTGCAAATGGTGCGTCTCTGACTTAGCCTTCAAAGAAGGACCTCTGGGATTGTCTTCTGCCATGAAAAAATATCAGGTAGAGAGCAATATTAAATAAAGAGGCGGTTGGCATGCCTAGGTGTACGGCTTATAATGTGGGCCAGATATCCTATCGTTGGGCCGCGTCCCCCTTTTGGTAAAAATTTTTTTTTGTTGTATCGTAATATATATGTCCAATTTAAATGTATTTTATTTTATTTTATTTCATTTTATTTTATTTTATTTTATTCTTTTTATTTTTATTTTATTTTTATTTTTTTAATTTTTTTGAATTAACATAAGAGGCAAGGCCAAAAAAGGGCCTAACTAAAACTGCAGAGTATGCTAATAGAAGGGAAAATATATTACTATTTTATTTTACTTGTGAGTAAATAAAAAGGAATATCCAAAAGCCAATAGACTGAATGAACGCTGAGGCCAGATAACAACAACAAAAAAGGAAAAATAGGCAAAAAAAATTGGCCTCCTGAGGCAGCCTCCCAACAACATGGGAAGTAAGTGCCTCTCCTTTGCCTCTGAGTAGGCTGCGGAAAAAAAACCAACACATAAAATAATGGGGCAATAGGGCACAGAGCCACAATACCCCTTCAAAAATGAAAGCTTCAGACAGGCCTGCTGGTCCTGTTATAGGCCTGTGAATCGTCGCAGCAAACTGTAAAGCTTAACAAAATGGCGGGCGGCCACGAGGTGCGCCCAAAATGGCCCCAGAACCAGCGCGATACTCAGAGAAGGAAGGAAAAGCCCCTCAACAACATCAAAAACTGCTGGAAAGCAGGCAAAACGAGGGGCTGAAGAGAAGAGAGCTCGCCCTCTCTCTATTGCATTTGTGGGGGGAAGGCACAACAGAGCGCTATTAAGCGCGCAAATACAAACCGCTGCTTAAGAGCAAAATGGCTTAAAGAACGGCAGGCACCAGAGTGGGGGGGGTGGGGGGAGCGAAAGGCTCTAAAACCCCCGTATCTCCCCCCTGAGGGGTGAAAATTCGCTCCTTTCACCAATTTAAGACAAGCCAAATGCGCAGGGATCAAGGAGGAAACACAAGGAAAGATCAAACCTGAGATGTAAGGAAAGAAACCTGGATCGTTGCGAGGCTGAGCTAAAACTGGGAATGCTACGGAGGTGTCATGTGGAGGAGGAGGAGCGTTCCTCAATTATAGCTCAGCTTGTAAGAGCAGAGACTGGAGCACCTCCCACTTTGGATGCTCGCAGCAGCTCTATGGAGAAAAAATTGACAAAGGCATAGTGCTAGTTCAACCTTTTAAATTAATTTACAGTCAGGGACTTAGAAGAATTTTAGTACCTTTTCAATAAGATCAATGCAAGCCTGTAGATCCAATCCAAAGTCAATGAACTCCCAGTCAATGCCTTCCTTTTTGTATTCTTCTTGCTCCAAGACAAACATGTGATGATTGAAAAATTGTTGCAATTTTTCATTTGTGAAATTAATGCAAAGTTGTTCAAAACTGTTATACTTTAGGAAGGCAAAGAGAGAAAGAGAAAGGGAGGGAGAGAGAGATAACAAATTGTTTAGAATCAAACAGAGTAACTAAGACAAAATATCTGTATGGCTTGTTGGTCAAATTTGAATTTCTTTATATATAAGGTCTGTTTTAATATGCCTAAATATTGTAGCCATTTTTTAAAAACAGCTACTAGAATCATTGATTTAATTAACAAAGTCTGCTAAGCTAATTATTCAAGCATGTTTCACAAAGATATGAACCAAAGTCTTCCTTGTTCCCACTAATATTAATTTTACATTAGATCAGTGATTCCAGGAAGCAATCAAGATTTTAATATTAGTTGCATTTCTAGTTTTCCAAGGTGCTAGTCAAGCTTCACCAATCTGATGCTTTTTAGTAATGTTGGGCTTTAAACATAACACTAAGTCATCACAATGGATATTATGAGTGCTTAGGTCTAATACAACTGGAAGGCATGGTTTATAAAGATTCCTGAAAACTATTTTAACAAAGAAATCTTCTGACTAGTTATTACCTAATAAGTGGATTAAACTTTTAATAAAATTTTACAAACAAAATACTTGGTTAAAGTCTGCTAACTTAAATTAACTTGCTCTTTTGTGGACATTTTTGGTTTCAATTACTCACTTCAAAGATCTCAAAGCCAGCAATGTCTAATACTCCAATGAAGAATTGTCTTGGTAATTTAGTGTCCAAAGTCTTATTTATGCGAGTAACAAGCCACTTGAACATTCTATCGTATATTGCCTTAGATAAAGCTCCAACAGCATAGGTAACCTAAGGAAACATAAGAAACAATGGCTGAGTATATAGTGAAGAATGTAATGAAGTTTATTATCTGCAAGAAATATTTGTTAAAACTCATTGCTTCTGTTTCTGCTGTGGAATAGCTTTTATTGGTGAATACACTGATAACTTAAGCTATAACAGACCCATTCTGAGAACTGTACAATATTTGCTAATCTCCCATTTTTCTACTGCTCAGTAAAATGATTAAAATGTCAATAAATGAACTGTATGGCATGACATCAATATATATGGAATATTAGCTTGGTTTACTAGGACTGTGAATGCTTTGAAATGATTCAAGAGTGCTTTATACTGTACATCTTTGCTATTGCTTATAGCAACCTGTGTTTTATGAGCCTGAAAAAGGATCCTTCTATTTGGGTGCATTTAAGAATCACATTCACTTTAATGAGTAAAGCGCCTTTAAACAACCACATATTTTTTTCAGATTCACTTTGAAAAAAAATATTGAAATGCCACAAAGTAATTTTGCTTTCTTGTGCCCATACTATATATTTCTTTCCTGAATTGAAATTTGCAATAAAATGTGCTCCATAGTTTATTGTTCTTTAGAGTTAGGCAGCCTTGAGTGTTGTGCAGTATTCCTGTTCAGAATGATAGGAATTTGCAGTCTTAGTTCTACCACTCAATGTTTGGTGTACAGTTGGAAGCAGTAGATTTGTAAGCTTCCACAGAAGGATTCTTAGATGGTGGAACCAAAGTATCCACCAAAAATTTATTTTTTTCATTGTGACTAGCTTATACTAAGGTTCTGCAGTTATGGGGAGAAACATAGATTTGCCTAAAGTTTTATAACACTTTGACAAATTTCATACGAACTTTGTTGAAACCTGAAATTGTATAATAAATCCTGTCTATTTAGCTTGATCTGGTGATCATTGAGCACTATATTCAGGTGCTGACTGGATCATTCAAAAGCCATAGTTATGGTATGGGAAATACTAGACAATTGTAGCAGTAGGAATAAAAATACAAATATTTGTAATAATACTTCTGTTTACAGAAGAATCAACTGAATATGACAGAGGTGTCTTGATGGATTATGTGGTTTAAGGATTTCTCACCTGTTCTACATTTTGGCCTTTAGTGACATACTCATTTCCAACTTTCACTCTTGGATGCACCAAACCCTTAAGCATATCAGAAGAGTTAACTCCCATTAGATAAGCAGCCTTGTCAGCACCTGAAAGAAACAGCATTTCAATAGGTAAAATAGGAGAAGGAAGGGTATTGAATATGTCTGCAGCCTTATTTGTAAAAGTAATAAAGGCAGGATACAAATGTTAAAAATATTTTTTTAGTTTAGATTGATTTTTCAGATATAGCTTGTTTGTTTTCTATAACATATTCTAAAAGAGAATTCCAAAGTAGAGGAATAATATGAAGTGTATCATACAAGCAGGTATTAACCATAATACAACTACTAGCTCAGCTGATAATCATTGTGAGCTAAAATTATATTTAATGTTAAACATCTAGTAGAATAAAATACTTCCGTCACATGTTTTTCCTAAAGCTACTTTAGGTTTATCATGGATCCAATACTAATACTTTGAAGTCTAGTTATTGTTATGTTGACGTTTATTTACCTCAACAGAAAAATCTTGACACTTGGCAGAACATACACTTGTCAGCATTACAGCTCAGAAAATGTATAATCTCAATCACACAGAAATGATAATGCGGAGGCCAAGAAGATGGGCCTGATCAACCATGGTTGCAGAAAAAGAAAATTAACTGATGGTACAGTAGCTGAAATTCTAGCTGTCTTATAATTATGATTATGTCAAAATATGGTGTTTTTCTACCTAGATCCACTCAAGGTGGAGAACAATAAAACAGAAGAAGAAAATGAAAAATGAATAAGCAGTTCATATACAGTAGCACTTTTGGAGAATAGAAATATATTTATTTTAATTACTGAAGCAATATTTGCAATTGTCAGGTATATCAAAAGATGAGACATTGAACAAGATTTAATTTAAAAAAAAAATACAAATGTAAGCCATAGTTACATGAACAGAAATAATAAGAAAAATCATCTAATGCAAAGCAATGTTGTAACTGTTTATTCTTATTCTAATTGAGACATGAGTGGAAATTTGAGGGGGGGGGGGGGATTATTCAGGTTCAAATTTCTGAACTCCTGCATACAACCATGTTTAAAGGTGCATGCACCTATGTGAACTTGCACCCATATTTGTGATTATGGATAAACTTTCTTAGAAGTTCTCATTCTGATTTATACTAAACAGAGACAATGTTGTGCTAGTGTGGCCTGGACATCTTAAGACATATAGGACATTGGGACAGTATATTTTTTCTACATCATCTTTTTTATACAATCTGAAAAACCTTTTTTAGACTGATTCCATTACAGGTTTTTAATTTTTAATTTTAAATGATGAAAGAGCACAAATGCAATCGTTTTTTCAGAGAACAATCATGACCTATTAGCCCAATCAACTTTATACATTGTTGTTAAAGGAAAATTTGAGCAAGATGGTTCTATGTAGCCCATTTTGAAAACCTGGGAGTGGAATATGGAAAGGAGTGCAGAAGCAGCCTTGTCAAAGATATGCAAAAACTATAAGAAGAGCTGCTAAGAAAAAGTAAATGAAATTCAGTTCTGAAAAAGAAAAAGAAGAGGGCATGAGAAAGAGATTCAAAATAGCTACTGGTACAGCTTATAACCTACAATGATAACACCATCAAACAACATCTACCTCCAGAAGGATTCAATAGTTGATAAAAATGCCAAATCCAATCGAAACTGCAATCAACCATAGTAATACCCTTTTTCTCCAACAATACGGCCTCCCCCAATAGGAAGTCCCAGCATGTTTTATAGGCATGAAATGAAGCCCTTCCCCTCAAATTAAGGCCTATATTAAAACATGCGAAATGGGGGGGGGATGGCGGTGGGGGCTTGCTGTTAGGAAGTACTTTTGTTTCACACCCGGATATGGTGCTGCCTGCGTTGACCCCGATACAAAATGTCCCACCAACGCCGAGGTCAACATCCAAGCTGTCACCGCCCGCCCAAAGATCCAAGGGGGGGAATTAAGATAACCTAGCCATTTTGGGGGGGCTCAAAAAAAAAAAAGACCCGGCCTTATTATATGAGAAACATGGTAATAAACTTGTAAGCAAGAGCTGGTGGGACCACAAAACAAAGTAATAGAAAATTAGAAAGCTAAAATGTTCTGGGACAATAGAATTCAGGCAGACAAGCACCTGTTACATAATACCCCAGAGTTAACAATTGCTGATAAAAAAAAAAAACTGGATAGAAGACATTGCTGACAGAAGAGAAAAGAAAGAACTAGGAAAAAAAATTGCAAAATATAACAATATAATATAAACACCTGCATATAAAGTAGAATAACCATTGCAAAAGAAAGCAAAGATAGGGTTCAAACAATTCAAAGGTAGGGTTCAAAGAGTGAGGTATTGCAAAACTGGCTGGGAAACTGTCATGGAATGTTGCCAATGAAGATCATGTGACTGCAATAGTAGCACCACAGAAACCAAAAGCACTGAAGCAGCCACAACTTCTCCAAACGTGTGGATTCTTGAAAATCATGGGCCGCAGATTTCGGACACATTCTGAAAGTCAACCTGTTTGAGGTATCTTGGTTCAAAAATTGTCCTAAGATGCACCATTTTTCCCAGTTAAAGGTGAGAGTTTTAGTTATATATAGACAGTGTTCTGTCCTTAATTAGCATTCTTGAGATCCCCGCGCTTTGATTGGCCAAAGCGCAGGGCTCTCTGATTGGTCAGGCGAGCCGCGCCGATTGGCTCGCTAAGAATCTCCCGCGATTGGTCCATTCGGATCGCGGGAGATTCAAAGCGGTGCCATTGGCCACGGCCGCGGCGGCGAAAGGAATAAAAGCTGCGATCTTTTTCCCTTTGCCCCAGTTTGGTTCCAACCTTAAATAAAGAGCATGATTTGAAGTCACCGACTCCTGGCATCATTTTCGAGGGCACGACACTGGCGACGAGGATGGGATCCAGACCCTGAACCGAACCACGTGTCCAACGGAAGCCAGACGAACCACCGCGATGGCAAAAATCGCACCCCCCGCACCCTTCAACCCCGCCACCGAGGACTGGGAATCGAACTCCGACCGATTCTGCATGTTCCTCGAGTGCAGCGACCTGAAGGACGCCACCGGCCCCATGAAGCGTGCCGTCTTCCTGACCCACTGCGGGACCGAGGTCTTCAAGATGGCCAAGGCGCTTGCCAAACCCGCCGATGCGACTGCGATGGACTGGGATGTCCTCGAGCCAATACTTCGGCGGCACTACTCTCCAGAGGTACCCATCCTGATCCGACACAACGAATTCTACCATCGGGACCAACGGTCGGGTGAGAGCTTCAGCGACTTCGTCGCTGAGCTGCGGCGCCTAGGGGGGCTCTGTGAATTCGACAACCTGAACGACGCCCTGCGAGACCGAATTGTGCTCGGTTTGTGGGACCCCGTCCTCCAGAGCCGGCTGATGGCCAAGGGCAACATCAGCCTAGCAGACACCCTCACCGCAGCCGCAGCCACCGAAGCAACCTGAACTTCCGCCAACCGCATGCGCAGACCGAACACTGGGGACCGCAGCGGAAACGACAACCCGGCGAGGTCGACCGAGGCCCAACCCGAGACGACCACCCACCAGGGCGACTTCCACTCGGCATCGGGCACTTCCGAGGACGAGGAGGACATCCATCGCCTCCAGACAGGCCGTGACCCACAGAACCGGCGGGGTCGTAAGTCGAGGACCAACTGTGCCGGTTGCGGCGGCGACCACCCCAGGTCGGAATGCCGGTTTTTCGAATCGATCTGCCGGCATTGCGACAAGAAGGGACACATCGCCCGTGTTTGCCGCCTAAAGAAGAATAGCAGCCCGGCACGATGGGACCAGAGCGACCGGAGGAGAGAGAGCACACCACCCCGGACCAGAGATCGCCCCTCGGACAACAGATGGGACCGGAACGGACAATCCCTGCAAGGCGGCGATAACCGGCGAAGAGAGGAGACCCATCAGATGGTCACCATCGGCCACGCCATAACCAATGACGCCCGGAAGGTCCACGTGGAGGTAGGCATCGAGGGCCAGCCATGCAAAATGGAGGTGGACTCCGGGTCCTACCTCTCCATGATTGCATGGCATGAAATAAAGCGCTTGGTGCCTACCCTCCACAGGAGGAACCTAGACAGCCAGAGACTCATTGTAAAGGACTACCAGAGAAACCGCATCCTGGTAGTCGGAACCAAACACTTCAACATCACATATAAAGGGCACACCGAAAGACTTCCCCTGACAATCGTCGACCGCGACCGCCCAAGCCTACTGGGACTGCAATGGTTCGCCCTGCTCAGCATCGCAGTCACGGGAGTCGACCACGTCACCGATGACAGCTGGGAGCAGCAACTGGCCCGGGAATTCCAAGAGGTCTTCGACGGAAACCTAGGTAAGTACCGAGGGCCCCTTATATCTTTCAACCTAGACCCAAACGTCCCCCCAAAACGCCTGAAACCAAGGCGGGTGCCATTCGCACTTAAACCCAAGATAGACGAGCAAATTGACAAGCTCGTCAAGCAAGGGGTCCTACAGCCCATAGACCACGCCCGGTGGGAAACCCCCATAGTCACCCCGATCAAGCTTGATGGGTCGGTGAGGATCTGTGGGGACTATAAGGCCACCCTAAATGGCGCGCTACAACAAAGCGCCTACCCCGTCCCAGTAGTGCAACACCTATTACACTCACTGGGAGGGGGCAAGGTTTTCGCCAAGCTCGACCTCGCCCAGGCATACCAACAATTGCCAGTTGACGAGCAAACGGCAGAAGCACAAACCATAGTCACCCACCGGGGTGCATTTAAATGCAACCGACTCCAATTCGGAGTCAGCGTGGCACCGGGAATATTCCAAAGCCCAATGGAAAGACTACTGCAAGGTATCAAGGGGGTGGTACCTTACTTCGACGACGTCCTAGTGTCGGCAACCAACCAAGCCGAACTAGAGGGTCGCCTAAGGGAGGTCCTAACCAAATTTAAAGAGACCGAGCTGAAAGTCAAGAGGGAGAAATGCCAGCTATGCACGGAACGAGTAGAATTCCTAGGATACCTCCAAGACCGTCACGGCATTCACCCCACAAAGCAAAAAATCAAGGCCATCAAAGAAGCCCCCACACCCAAGTCAAAGACGGAACTACAGGCATTCCTGGGGCTATTTAACTTTTACAATGTTTTCCTGCCCCAAAAGGTGACGGCGGCGGAGCCTTTGCATAGGCTCCTGGACAAGGCGGCGACCTGGACTTGGGGGAAACGCGAGCAAGCCGCCTTCCAAAGAACAAAGGACCTCCTCACTTCGGACGCCGTCCTCATACAATATAACGAGACCCTACCTCTGGCCATCACATGCGACGCATCACCCTTCGGCGTCGGCGCTGTCCCCAGCCATACCCTCCCCAACGGAAAAGAAGCGCCCATCGCGTTCTTTTCGAGGACCCTCACCAAACTGGAGCGGAACTATAGCCAGCTGGACAAAGAGGTTCTGGCTATCGTTGCCGCCGTAAAACAATTCCACGAGTATCTCTACGGCCGGACTTTCACCATCATAACCGACCACAAGCCGCTGCTGGGAATCCTTGCAGGAAACCGGGCCACCCCGAACATTCTGTCTCCCCGAATGACAAGGTGGTCCAAGTTCCTGGCAGCCTACAACTACGGACTCATACACAGACCGGGTAAGACGATCTCCCATGCAGACGCCTTAAGCCGCTCGCCGCTACCGGAACCTGACACCGACCCAGCACCCACGACGACCACCCTCAGCATAGAGACTCTACCCAACCTACCCATAACCGCGTCAGACATTGCCCGAGAGACTAATAAAGACAAACATCTGGCGCGGGTGTTGCATTGGGTAGAGAAAGGGTGGCCGGAAAGGGACAACGACGAGTCCGTCAAAACATTCCGAAACCGCCAAATGGAACTCTTGTTATTAAAAGGGTGCATACTATGGGGGGATAGGGTGGTCATTCCAGAAAAGCTACAAGGGAAGGTTCTGGAACTGCTACACGAGGGGCACCCTGGCATCATTAGGACTAAAGCCCTGGCCAGAAGTTACGCTTGGTGGCCAGGGATGGACAAACAAATTGAGGCCTGGGTAGCAAGGTGCCAACGATGCCAGGAAACTGGGCCAAGCCCACCCACAGAACCCGTCCTAGAGTGGGAAACCCCAAGGGGACCTTGGTGTAGGATTCACATAGACTTCGCTGGGCCCACAAAAGGACACACCTTCCTCATAACAGTTGACGCTTACTCCAACTGGCTGGAGGTAAGCAACATGAAGACGACAACCACGGAGGCCGTGATCAAGGAACTCTGCAAACTCTTTGCAACACACAGCCTCCCAGACGTCGTCGTTTCCGACAACGGGCCCCAATTCACCTCGCTGGAATTCAAAAAATTCCTAGCGGAAAGGGGCATCCGCCACGCGCTGACAGCACCAGCGCACCCAGCTGCGAACGGTAGGGCGGAACGGATGGTCCAATTCACTAAGAAGACCATCCGGAAAATAGACCACGGGGAGATCCAGGAGAAAATAAACAAACTACTCTTCACCCAACACATAACCCCAAATACCACAACGAACAAAAGCCCAGCCGAACTATTAATGGGCAGGAAACTAAGGTCCCCACTCGACAGGTTACACCCCACGTATAACCCGGAGAAGCCCCCAGACTCAAACAGCAAACACCGAACATTCGCACCCGGCGACCCCGTATACGCAAGAAACCTGACGGGAGACCCACTATGGATACTGGCCGTCATCACACAAATAACAGGCCCACACTCGTACCGGCTACAAACAGCAGACGGACGAGCGTGGAAACGCCACATCAACCAACTAAGGTCGAGGACTACCAACCAAGAGACCACTGACGCACAAACAGGCGAAACCAACCCCCACAACACAAACCAAGGGGGGAGGGAATACCCAGGGGACCAAAACCAAAGAAGAATAAACCAGCCTTACTTACCGGAAAGCAGCCATCACGACCCCTCGCCAGGAAGAGACAGCCAGGCCAGCTCGACCGACCCGGAAAGACCGAGCGGGAGCGGCGAAACCCGCAGCTCAACCAACCCGGGAGGCCCAGGAGGGAGCTACGGAGAGCGGCCCGGCTCGATCGACCAGCCGGTTCCCACGACGGCAACAGGAGCAGCAGAGATCCCGACCAAACCGGCCGGGATCCAGCCTACGACTGAGCTGCGCAGGTCCAGTAGGCTCAGACTGAGCCCCGCCTACCTACGTGACTACGCGACCTAAGCACTGAACCAAGAGGGGAGGGGTGTCCTTAATTAGCATTCTTGAGATCCCCGCGCTTTGATTGGCCAAAGCGCGGGGCTCTCTGATTGGTCAGGCGAGCCGTGCCGATTGGCTCGCTAAGAATCTCCCGCGATTGGTCCATTCGGATCGCGGAAGATTCAAAGCGGTGCCATTGGCCACGGCCGCCGTGGCTAAAGGAATAAAAGCCGCAATCTTTTTCCCTTTGCCCCAGTTCGGTTCCAACCTTAAATAAAGAGCATGATTTGAAGTCACCGACTCCTGGCATCATTTTCGAGGGCACGACAGACAGATTTCCCTAATGTCACAAGGAGTCCATTTCAGTTCAAAGGCAAGAGAAATTTTTCAAAATGAGAGATATTTTTCAAAGATGTTGATTCTTTTTTTTTTTTTTGAAAACAAATTTTATTAATTTTACAAAACAATACACAAACAAAGCATCATAACATAAAAAATCTTTTCTGAAAAAAGCAATAAAACATACAAGATAATTCCAAATTATACTATATATATTTACGTTGTCGGTTCAGCTTCGTATCTTATCCCAACTTCTTCTTTTCATTCTATTATCCAAATTATATTTCTTGCTAATTAAAATGTTATTGCTTTCCAAAAAACAATACAGACAAACAAAACATGGAACATAAAAACATAAAACCTCTTTTCTGAAAGTTGCTTGATCCCGGGTTAAAACTCTTCGCATAGACACAAATTCAAAAATCATATTCACTTTATATATCATTCCATATCTTATTACCATTTTCAGTTTTGTATATAGCTTCTTCCCTCTTTTATTTTTCTTAATTTTACTTTATTTATCTCATCTGAGTTCAATTCATAATACTTATCCTTCTTTGTCTGTTCTATTTCCAGCTATCCATTCATCTTTTTTCTTTAGAGAAACTTTTGGAGTATGACGTCTTTAACTCTTTCCCCTAGCTTAATAATACTTAATATAACACTTAACTTATATTGGGATTCTGTTTAGTACATTCTAAAATTCATTATAAAATGAATTTTATAAGAAAGAAAGAAAATACAACAATAACCAAAATAGAAAAGCATATGAACCACAATCAATGCCATTAAGAAACTAATCATACATATTAATACTCATTTATATCTTAAGCATTTTATTCTAAATACACATATAAAAACTGAATCTTATGTACCTTACAGAATCCCTTTTTTTCAATTAAATTTACCCATTGTCTCTAAATAAGTTTTTTTTCTTTAAATCTTGCTTCCCACCATTAAGGCTTCTCTTCCCCTCCTTTCTCTCTTGCTTATTCTTCTCCTTGCCCTTTTTACTCCTTTGTCTCTCCTCCTCCCTTTTCTTCTTCTGTTTTCCCCCTTTCTGTTGTTTTCTAACCTTGTATCCACCTTTCACCTCATTTTTCTCATTTTTGGTTGTTTTTTCAGGCCTTAAAATCCCCTTTTTCTTTTCCTCTTTCTCCTCCTCCCCCCAAAAAAACCATTGTTCATCAAAGATAGCTTCTTCTTCTTCTTTGTCCCAGTTGTCCTGCTGCGCAATCAATTTTTCATAAGTGCATACTGCCATTTCTAGAAATTGAAAAGGGGTTTCCAAAGTATCTTTCCCATCTTGTTCTTCTTTTTTATATTTTTGGTATTCAATTTTTAGTTCATCCACAAGTGATGCCATCATAAGGAGAAAAAAATTTTCCAAAACAACCACCCGAATGTTTTTAATCCAGAATAACTCCCCAAATTTCCAAAGCCACCAAAGAATCCAAATAGACTATTTCTTTTAATATTTTTTTCTTTCTTCCATTTCTCTTTCTGGGGTTGCTGTTTAGTCAAAAAGTTCCAATTAGGATGTATCTTTTAGAAGCTGTATTAATCTTTAAAGCTCTTTAAAATTCTAGGCAATCTCCTCCTTTTTCAAATTCTGATCCAATTTTTTTTCCTCTCCCTTCCACTTACAGCAGCAATTTTCCTTTAAATGTTCAGAAATCCATACCTCCTATGCGAGTTTTCTGATTTCTCTTAAAGTTCTATCGCTGTCACGTTCGGAAGGAGAGTGAAAAGAAGAAAAAAAAGCTTTTCCTTTAATTCACATTCGCTGCTTGACACATTCTGGAAACGATGTTTCTTTAGCAGTTTTCAAAGTCCAGGATACTTTCACTGTTGCTTGTCCCGGTCAGCAAAAATCACTTTTACTTCTTCACAGCTCCTCCTGCACTTTCTTTTTCCGGCTGAGCTCTTCTATGTGGCGGCCATTGCTGACCGCCACTTAGCTGCCTTTGGAAAAGGGGGTTTCGCTGGCTAGGGAAGAGAGGTGCGATATCTCTTGACCCTGCCAGACACCCCCCCCGTCTTCGCCACCTTCTATGGAGGTGGCTTAGCCCCGAAGCCAAATGGCTCGGGGCACTCGGGCAGTGAACACAGGCAGGAACCACACACAGTCATGGATTCCTGCCTGCTCCAAAGGGCTACAAACCGGAAATCAAAGGTGTTAATTCTTAATTAGACCTGACAGCTGCTCTATTTGCACCGCCTCAGTAACTGCTCTATTTGCACCTTCTCAGTAACTTTTCAAAATTTAATCCAAAGAACCACACAGCCCTAATTTAATTACCTGCCATCTGTTCCATTAAAGTTGTCCTCATATTGAGGACTACACTGAAGCTTTGGGGGACCACATGCATCTTTAGACCTCTCACCATAGGTAATTAATTAGTGTGATCTGATCACCTGCATGCCTAGAAGTTCTTTCATGACACTGAGAAACAGATTGCTCAGAAAGAATTCAATGTGTATTCTATTGAATACAAGGTGATTTTTGCAGGTATTACTCTGAAAATGTAGATAATGGGCACAATAAGATCATAATTTAGACTATTGTCTGGAAGACATTATCATGTAAAAATTAGCTACTGATTGGGGGCAATAGCTGATTCTGAAGTGATTACAGAACAAACTACCTATCGAGTATGAATAGAGTATTGTCTTCACAAATTCTGCATATTTTACATGGGTAATTAGGTCTTGTAAAAAGTGAATGTGAGCAAAACAGCATGGTTTGTATCATGTACACTTTGTATGCGTAATTTGTAAAATCAGCTACAATATATGGCACAAGAGAATCAACCAAAGGCTTCACAGAACATACGCCTTGCCTTGGAGAAGACCCTATTGTATAGTAATGTTGGAGAATGCTGGGTAAAGGTCAATGATGGGTAAGGCAACACTCACAAAAACTACTTATTACTTTTTTTCTAATTAAGGAATGATTGGAATCTTAGCATATTTTGAATTGGGAGCATGAGGAGTTAAGTGTGGGAATTTTAATCTCTGTTAAGTGCTCAGCAAACAGTGAGAAAATTATTAATGTTTTTCAGTCTTTGAAAGCTATGCTGTTTTCTTTCCCGGGCATCATACATCCCATGGACCATATGTTCAGATGGTGTCCAACTGCAGCATACTGATCTATAGACAGAATCCCACAAAGAAGTTTGATTTCTATGTGGGAATAATATTAGGGGGGGAAAACAACGGTAATATTACAAAACAAGAAAAGGAATGCTGTTGGTAAATAAGAAAGAAAATACTTACTCTCTGTGCCATCAGCTTCTGCCTGCTCTTCCCTGGGTCTCTGTTTAAATTTCATGTCTCCAAAGTGCAAAATTGCACCAGTGAGTTTGTAGGCACCGTATTTTTCTTCCGCAACAAAACCCAAAATATCCATGGCTTGCTGTTAAAAATTTTAAAAAGAAAAAAACACATGCTTTTGTGATTTGTTTCCTGAGTTACATGCCACTTTGTTTTCCAAAATTTCTTTAGAGCACTCCTGGTGTTACTGTGTTTCTTCTGGTATTAAAAATTCAAGCTGAAACTGTTGGAAAAGTCTTATTCATGTTCTATTTCCTGATGCTGATGGAACAGTTAGTAACATTAAGAGCACATTATGGGATTTGGAAAATAAATTTAAAAGAAGCACATCATTTAACAAAATGCTTTGGAAAAGACAATTAGGCAAATTCTAGGGGGAGCACAGTGCTCAAATTGGGAAACAGATTCCCTAAATACATTCTGGATATATATTTATTAAAATATTTTAATACTGATAACTTAAATAGCTTTAAAATGAGGTTGGATAAATGTATCTAAGACAGGTTTATCAAAGGCTATTTGTCTTGTACTTTCAGTATTATCTTCACACTGCTGAGGGCAGCATGCCTTCAAATATCCATTTCAAGGCAATAACAGGAACCTGCTATGTTTCCATCTCGCTGGCTAACCAGTGTAAGAATCCAAATTCTGATCTTTGAAGGGTGTTAATCTGATCCAGCAGAACTACATTTTTACCTCAATTTATGAAAGTCAATAGATCCTACCCCTGATAGCACCTAATGGTAAAGACTGCAACGACAACACCATCAAAGCCAACATCTTTAACACATTATTTGCCTCAGTATTTGTAAACAGCAATGGATTATGCCCAGTATTTCCTAGCCGAACCACAGAAAACTACAATGATCTAATACATATCGATTTTACAGAAAACAATGTTGAAAAAGCACTACACAATCTAAAACCATCTCTATCTATTGGACCGGACGGAATATGTGCCTACTTCTTAAAAAAGCTATCCACTTCCATAGCAGAACCTCTAAGCATAATCTTGGAAAAATCTTTCAGGACCAGCTCCTTGCCTAACCTATGGTCACAAGCCATGGTCATCCCCATCTTCAAAAAGGGAGACCCCAGTGTAGTTGAAAATTACAGAACAATCTCCTTATGCTGCGTCACCTGTAAAGTCATGGAATCAATTATTAACCAAACCATTATCCTCCACTTAGAGACAAACAACCTACTCTTTAATAAATGATTTGGTTTCAGAAAAAAACTATCCTGTAATCTGCAACTCTTACACTGTAAAAACATATGGACTACACAACTCAATCAGGGCAAAACAATAGACGCAATCTACATAGACTTCTGTAAAGCCTTTGATTCAGTGGTACACGACAAACTACTCCTAAAACTAAAATCTTATGGTATCTCTGGACAACTGCATAACTGGATGGAAGCATTCCTGTCAAAAAGACAACAAATGGTCAAAATTGGGAGTGTCCTATCAAATTCTGTACCTGTCAATAGTGGTGTTCCCCAAGGCAGTGTTCTAGAACTAACTCTCTTCATACTCTACATAAATGACCTCTGTGATCATATTAAGAGCAACTGCATTCTCTTCACTGATGATGTAAAGCTGTTCAATATCACAGACAATACTACTACCTTTCAAACAGATCTTGACTATGTATCAGAATGGTCAAACAAATGTCAACTTCAAATCTCAACAAATAAATGCTCAAAAAAAATGGCAAAAAAAATCAGAAAATAAAATACAAGCTGAATAGCAAGACCTTGTTGATGATCCAGGCTCTGCAAAGGACATTGGAATACTCATCTCAAATGATCTAAGTGCTAGAGTCTACTGTAACTACATAGCCAAAAAGGCATTAAGAGTTGTTAACCTAATCCTATGAAGCTTTTTCTCTGGTAATATCACACTACTAACTAGAGCATACAAAACATTTGCTAGACCAATACTCAAATACAGCTCATCAGTCTGGAACCCACATTACGTATCTGATATTAGCACAGTTGAGAAAGTCCAGAAATATTTCACAAAAAGAATTCTCCACTCCTCTACTCATTGCAGAATACTGTATGCCACCAGACTTGAAATTCTAGACCTAGAAAATCTTGAATTACGCCGGCTTCGGTCTGATCTAAATATGATATATAAAATCATACATTGCAATGACTTACCTGTCAATGAATATTTCAGCTTCAACCATAACAACACAAGAGCACACAATAAATACAAACTCAAGGTTAACCGCACCAAACTTGATTGCAGGAAATACAACTTCAGCAACAGAGTGGTCAATGTTTAGAATACTCTACCTGACTCTGTGGTTTCTTCCCCAAACCCCAAAAACTTTAACCTTAAACTGTCTACTCGTGACTTCACCCCTTTACTAAGAGGTCTGTAGGGGGCATGCATAAGCGCACCAATGTGCCTACCGTCCTTGTCCTATTGTTTCTTTTATTTTTCTTATATGTACCCATTTAATGTATTCATAACTATATATATTCTTATACCTATTATCTAGTAAGCGATTGACAAATCAAAATAAATCAAAATAAATAAAATAAAAAGATAGCATGGGTTTATTTGTACAATCCTGTTCTAAAATAATGTAAAGGAAGGCTAAGAATGACTCACTGTTAAGACCATTTTGCATACTAAAAATTGCCCCGACTTTTGATGTACTGATCCTGGATTCATTGCATATTTATTGTCAGCAATCCTGTTGAGTAGGATAATTTATATGGATTGGTTTGAACTGACTCAAATAAGGAAATTGCTGTTGTTCTCACTGAGCAGCTTATGCCCTTTTGTACTTTAATAAAAAAACAAGTCTTACATCAGTTGCTATCAGCTCTTCCCCATCATCTAAATTATCCACAGTAACAACACCTTGTGAACAGAGGTGGTAGTCATATGGATTTGTTGACACCAATAGCATATCTGCAAATGAGGAAAAGATAAAACTGTTTATTCTCTCAAGATCTGGGCTCCTATTAAGTCAAAATACAGTATAGCACAGTGCAATTCATACAGCTTATTCAAAGTTGCTGGGAAATTAGATCTACACAAATGTGTACAATTCTATTTTTAAATTATATCACTATGGAACCCTGCATACATCTACACAGAAATATGTTCCACCAATTCAATGGGATTTATTCCCCATAAGAATAAAACAATGCAGTCCAACAGTATTAGTGCCAAACAAAAGAGACTTCAGTTGAAAAATATATAAACCCACACTTGATCACTATAAAACGGCTTATTCCACTTCTTTGCTTATATTAACCAGGTTCCTATACAGAACTTTCATTGACATTCCTAGTCCTTCAGAAAGAAATTAATCTAACATAATAGTGATAACATGAACACATTTTCAGCAGGATTAAAAAGATCTTGAATTCCAAGCCATTCCGAAACTATAAATTGACTTTATTTTATTTTTTATTGTATTTGCCTGGATAATCAAGTCTCTCTGAATAGTTCCATCTAATGATGCATTTTTATGCTTATGCAATTAACTCCACATGATCAATAGACTCATATCCTACACTCTGCTTAGCTTTCAGTCAAATAGCATAGGCAGATGTGCTTGCTGATCCTAATTCTGCTACAAATAATAAAAGGCAAAGACATTTACACAGCTTCTCATATTTCAAAAGCCCATCAAAATTGTGTTCAATTGATTTTAATGTCTTGATGTTATGTGGAGAAGCAATGTAATTTCAAATGTCCAAATTGGGGCAAGAAGCATATCACCCCCTTCTCCCCCCCACAAAAAAAATTAGGACAAAAGGATTATTTCACAAATTTATTAAGATATCAGAAAATGTGGTCAACAACTAGAACCTCTTACAAAAGTATTACTTCTAATAAATTTTCTGCCATTTCACACGTGCAGCTGTGCAGACTGTGAATAATCGACTGTAATAGTAAAACTGTTGTGTGGACAGCAGTTTATCCATACAACAATCATGGTCAGTAAGTATAGAATAAGAATAAATTAAGCATGGAAGGTACATTTTCACAGTGGAATATTTCCATCCAAATCCTGTTAGCCGAAAATCATTTTGAAACAGTTCCTCTAATCTACCTTAATTAGGCCATAGCAAAGGCTAACTGGTTAAGAGTTTAGCAGATGGTCCACTCAGCCTGGATGACAAGAACAAAAATGAGATTATTACTGCTTTTGCCAAGCAGAAATTTAGGACATGTATAAAGGGAAGCTTTGCCCATATTACACGAAGCACTAGCAGTCAATGGTCTTGTGTAATAACAGATGTAGTCACATAAAAATACAGATGTAAGTAAAAAAAGTGGATAGAAAGGAACATCCTCTCAAATTATATGAAGTATTTATTATCGGGATGATAGTTTTGCTCTCTGTTCATTCAGAATTATATGCAGAATCCCAATACAAGACATCAATTGGGGTACATAAGAATTCATTTTCATGCTGTTAGAATCCATACAGACAATATTGTCTATCTTCTCCAGTAGTGGAATTCTAGGATTTCACTGTGTGTGCAATCTTCTACTCTAAACACAAATTGTACATAGAAACTTAGTTCTTTTTTTCTATACACATATATAGTGTTATTTAACATGAGCTCCATATGTGCTATTTTAAATTTCTCGATAAAGTAACATTCTGCAGACTAAGAGTCTGTGAGTTAATATGGCCAATAATGAGATAAAATAATCATTTTAAATCAATAACTATAAATAAATGTTAGCATTATTTCAATAGATTGTTGATTGCTCTTTATTTTAAAGATAGAAAATTGTCATTTTAATTATTCAAAGTTTTCCAGATTATCTGTTTACTTTTTATTGCCATTATTTAATTGAAATGACTGTTATTTCACATTTTTCTTTCTCGGTTCCTCTATCCATTCACATTCAGATAAGTTTTACCTCATGCACACAAAGCATATTTATAGCATGCACACAAAGCATGGTTTTCCTTTTTATTACCTTGTAACTCTGCTTTCTTTCCTGACAAGATTTGATAGAAGATGTGATAGTCTCTTTCACCTGGTTGTTGAAATATAACTCGGGATTTCTCTAAAAGATCTAGTTGGAGAGTGAAGAATTAAACCGAAGAATAGGTTGAAAGTTTTATGTGAAATATAAAACCTATAGTTATAACAAACAGTATGCTACTTACAGATTTCAATATCAGCAGATGATAGCTTGCCTGTAGTCCCAAAATGGATTCGGATGAATTTACCCTATTGTACAAAATTTTAAAACATGTGAAAATGATAATATATATGAGCAATAATAGTTTATCTATTACTATAAGCTTGCTTTGATAGCAGCGTTGTTTGGATGTTAATATAAATCTTTGGCTGATTCAAACATTACGCTATACCTTGGTTTATTTAAATCATTGCTTTTTGCATAAATCACAATAGTTTATTTAGAGTAAGTGATAAGATATAATTTATATTCAATAGTTTCTCAATTTCATTTTTAAGTATCATTAATGGTGGAAGATTTATGACAAATTGTTCATCCAATATATAACTAAAGAAACATGACTCCTTGGAAGGATGAATCTTCATTCAAGGAAGTCATGGTGACGATGGCTAGCAAAAGAATTTGCTACACATGTTCCCAAACTATATTCAGAGATCTTGATAAAACAATCTCCAGGACCCCTGACACATTACAATCAAGAATATTGAGCATCAGCAGGATGCTCAATATTACTATGTCCCATTATATCTTCTCACAGTCATTGAATATGATTCCCTTTTTGTTTTTAGATAAAATATATGAATGTTTCTCCAGCAGTCATTGTAAAATAGTCTGAAACATATCCACGATTATCTTATTTTTGGTTGAGATTTCGTTGAACATGCAATGTTCCAATGACTGTGCAACCTCCTTCCTTGCAACTTATTAATAGAAAATAGCAAACATATCATTCCTTGTCCTGAACTATCATTAGATATAGAAAAACTTCACATACAAAAAAGCAAGTTACATTGCTATAGGGATTAGCTAGATTAGTTGATTTTTAAAAGATCCAGAAGGATAGAGCATCTAGAATATATTTGACATATTGTTGTCAGGAAAACCAAATAAGCATGGAAGTTACTAGAAGTCAAGCTCAACTCTAGAAAAAAATACATTTTTTTCCAAAACAAAACTGTGACAACAGCCAAGTCTATGGTCATTCCCTGAAATGTTGCGAAGCACTGGTTTGGAACTATTCTAAGTCAATAAACTTTCTAAAACAGTTTGATACTCTACGACTGGTATACATGGAGCCTGCTTGTTTAGGACTGCTTAAGAAAATGTGATATTTAGATATCTGTGCAAAGATATACATATTTTATTCTAAATTCTTCTCTGGAAAGACACACAATTTATATACAGTATATACAAACAGAGACTTAAAATACATTATCAGTTTACAACAGCATAGATATTTTTCAAGCATCTGGAACTTCAGCCTTTTTTTTAACGTGTGAATTTGGAGTCTAGTGTGGTTTCTGCAGCTTTGCAGCCATAATTACAACAAATACTTCCTTTGGTTTTATTGTAAACAGTTTACTTTTGCTGAATCCCTTACAGAATATTACATAGGACTCATGTTTCACATATATAAAACTGTACTCTACTTGTTTTATCAGTAAAAAATATATTTGTTATTTTATTTATTTATAAACTTTAGATGGTCCTGCTGTTTTTGCAATCCAGAATACTGTATGAATACTGCATATTCTGGGCAGCAGGTTATATCCCACTACTACTGCTAATTGATCTAGAAAAACTACCTGCATGCCTATTTTTCACATGTTGTCCATCTTTCTAATTTAGTATAGCTACTAGACATAGACTACAAAGATTCAAAGGATGATAAGGCTTTTGCAATCCAAATCTGATGACCTTATAATTTATAGCTTTCCCTGTTTTATAATAATATCAAGATTCATATTACTCACTAATAACAGGAAGATACTTGCAACACATGTGGAAGTCCCTTCTTGTTTCCAGTGAAAAATAATGATTTTACTGGAAAATAATCCAAATGGCCAAGTATTTCAATGAAAAACGAGGTCTTCATTTAATAAACATCAAAACCAAACTAATTTAAGATTTGGACCATTAATAGATATAAGAAGTGTATTCTGTTGGGAGTGAATACATGTTAGAGGAAGGCAGTAAAATATGGATAGTATCCTTCTCTAATCACAAGTTCATTAAACTATCTTATATTCTTCAGGTTCCCTAGCCAGCTTGGTCAAGGATAACCAAATCTAAAATTGTTGTCCACACACCAATGTAAGATATCAGTTTAAAGAAGTTTCCTTTGGACTACCTACTTCTCAGATAAGTACAAAATGTAAGCATGTAAGCAGTATGTTTAGGAACTTTGCAAAAAACCAAAGTAAACACTTCATGCCAAGAATGTATAAATGGTCTAATATATTTAATTCTGAGAGGGCAAATGGCATTATCAGATATTTCCCTATTACACCTTTATTAATGGTAAACAAAAATGATTAGGGGACTGGAGGCTAAAACATATAAATAACGGTTTCTGGAATTGGGTCTGTCTAGTTTAATAAAAAAGAAAAAAGACTAGGAGTGACATGATAGCAGTGTTCCAATATCTAAAGGGTAGCCACAAAGAGAGAGTCAACCTATTCTCCAAAGCACCTGAGGGCAGGACAAGAAGCAATAAATAGAAACTAATCAAGGAAAGAAGCAACTCAGAACTAAGGAGAAATTTCCCAACAGTTAGAACAATTAATCAGTGGAACAACTTGCCTCCAGAAGTTGTGGATGCTCCAACACTGGAAATTTTTAAGAAGAGATTGGACAACCATTTCTCTGAAAAGATATAGGGTTTCCTGCCTGATCATGGGGTTGGACTTGAAGGTCACTTCCAACTCTGTTTTTCTGTTCTGTTCTTTTCTAATGTGACAGTATTTTATAACTATATAGGCAATAGTGATTAAGGATATAGATAGCATCACATTCAGTGGTGTCTACCATAACTTCTAGCAAATTAACATCTGAGGAGGAAAATCAATTGGACAGAGGTTGCTTAGCCCTTAAAGCATAGAATTTGTGGGAGGACCAACTCCATATACTTAAACTCTGTGGTTCTAGAGTGTATTTCTGATTAAACAGTATATCCTCCAAGCACATGAGAGTATTGGCAGTGGTAAGATGAAAGATAGAGCACGGAAAGGGAAGAATATTGCCAAAGGAAATGATTCCCTATGCGGGTACCAGAAACTTTTAGTACTATGTTCTGATTTAGGATAATTATCACAGATTTGAGTGGTGCAGTGGCCTCACACTTAGGAGATTGAGAGTTCAATCCTAGGTATCAACAGATGTTTCTTTATCAGGGCACAAAGAGCAAATATCTGCTGCGAACTCTATGTAGGCATAAGGGAGGGAATCCAGCCAGTAAACGCTCAGTTCCATTCAGTTGCTTCAACTCCATTTTCGTAAAAGGGATTACAGGTTCATAAAAAGAAAAAAAAATCATTGGCTGGATTTGATGAGGCTAGAAAAGTTCTTGTATAAAATGCTTGACCTGAATTCCCTCTGGGCCATTTCTAAACACTATTTTTTCTGCCATGTTTATAGCAGGAAAACCTGAATAAATCAAGTCCTGTTTGCTTATGCTTTAGCTTGCCAAGTTGTTGCTAAAATCCCAAGACGGTACAATTTCTATGCCAAATGTTGTAATAAGTAACAGCAGAACAGCTGTTGACATAACTTGTAAAAAAACCATCCAATAACTTAATCAAGGAATACAATACTATTAAAAAACTGATTTAAATGTAATTCAATTTCTGCTTTTATCTTATGAACATAATAATGCAAGATGGTAATGTTCCATAGTTAGAAATGCTACTTACAAAACGTGAAGAGTTGTCATTTCTCAAAGTTTTGGCATTCCCAAAAGCTTCCAAAGCTGGGTTGGCTTGGATGATTTGATCTTCCAGGGTTCCCTTACAATGCAAAAAAATTAAATACCTTTAGAATGTAACCATATACCCAATTTCTGGCTTTACCTTGATAAACCAGAAGAATGTAACACTATGCAAAGAATATACAAAAGTCCAGATATTCAGACAGAACAACTAAATCAGGGTTAAGATGTGGACAGAACTGAAGAATAGCTTTCGCATGGACAATTGCTAATCCTTTATTCTGGAAGCTCAAGGAAGTTGACATAGGAGATCTTTCTCCCATTTCATATTCACAACCTGTTTGGATGGAGTGAAAATGACTGTCCCAAGGTCAGCCAGTGAATTCTATGATGAAGAAGCTGAAATTTCTATACTTGGTCAGATGTCCGATATTATATTGGCTTAGCATTACAGAACAATTCCATCCTTCCCTGCATCTAAGGTTTTTTTTTTTTGTATTTATTGATTTGTTAGAATTTTTTTGCCACCCATCTCATTTCAAATGACTTTTGGTGGCTTGCAACATAACATTACATTATGTTAAACATTTGAAAATATTTTAAAAATTCCAATATAAAATGACAAGCAAAATAAAACCATTAACACAATATGGAAAAGAGGGGAGCCAGATAGTTGAGGGAGGGGATTTGGGATTAGCTTTTAATTAGTCAACCACCTCCAGTCTGAAGTTCCCCATTAGTATCCCAAGCCATCTGGCAGAATCAGGTTTTAAGGCTCTTACAAAAAGTCAGAGGACTGGGAGACAATTTAATCTCAGAAGGTAAGATATTCCTAAGAACAGGAGCCACCACAGAGAAGGTTCTTCTCCTGGACCCCACCACCCAAAGTTCCTTGACCATCACAATTCTCAGTATGCCTGCTCTGCAATGGCAGGGAGCCATTGAGGTGGGATGCTAACTCAAATAAATACTTTTTAAAAATGGAAAGAGCGCAATATGAAAGGGTTGTGAATCATGTGTTCCTCTTACAGTTACTGAAGTTATAATTCAATAAATGGATGAATGCAAACTAATACTTACATTTTGAAGCACTAACATTACAGCATACATGACTTCTAAACTTCAGAAAATGCTTGGATTAACTTTTAGTAATATAGATGACTATATGCACAGTCACTATGTGGTCACTAAGAGTTGATAACAGTTTGATAGCACAAAATCAAATGTAGGTATCTTACCCCAGTCTTGGTGGCTGGCTGCTGTTTAAAACAAAAGAAAAAAACAAAATTGAAGAAAAAAACAAGAACATATATTCATCTATCAATCCATTCCAGTTGTGATTTTACTAGGTATTTGTTTTACAATTCATTTTAATATGTGACACAACACGATTTTAATTCTAAGATTCTTGTTTTTAATCAAGAAATGTAACCTAGGTATAGATTTAGTTTCTGCAGCATGGATTGATTACTATTGATTGTTCTCTCAAAACTATTAATCCTGTCCTGATCACCAAAAATCAGACCAATGCTTCAGTTACTTGTTCAATATATACCAGTTAACTTTGTTCATGTCTTGTCCCACCTGAAGGAGCTGTTTTATCCCCTATATAATTCATGGCAAAGCATACCTATTCCACTAGGACAATACCAAAAATATATGTTGTAAAAAAACAAAACAGCAGTGTTTTTCCCCTCGGTCAGACGCATTTTATACTGCAAATTTTAACTAACTTTTGTAATCATTCCTCTTTTGTGTGGAAGAGGGTATAAGAAATATCTTAGAAATTTGTAGCTGCCTTGGAAAATTATCATTTTCAACATTATTTTTTTCAGTGCCATTGTAACTTTGAATGGTCACTCCACACAAGCAAAGTACCAGCAAAGGAAGGGAAAAAAACTCCAGAGAAGTTCCTGAGACAGGAAGTCTAGTCCTGCCAAGAATGTAATAAGGGTTAATGGAGAGGCAGTTTCTGTAAGCAACACCAGAATGTTTCCTTCCTGCTTTCCTTACAGGATTAGGCCAGTAATTTGTTCTAACAACCGGTTCTCCAAACTGCTTAGAATGTTAACAACCAGTTGTAGAGAATAGATGCGAACTGGTAGTATCCCACCCCTGACTATACCTGAATCCCAGTCATAACTATTGTAACAAAGGTACAAACTTTTAGATAGGTTAAACTCACTGGAGAAAATATTCCTGGTATTTTTACACTTGGAAGTTCTTTAAAACATCATAGGTAATTATCATGGTATTTGTGACTGGGTAGTCATTGTTTATACAAAGTAAATGTCATTTTTATTTACATTTTTTTTCCCAGGTTCACCAATTGCTGCAACGGTGGCAAAATACTGAATGACACGTTTTGTGTTCACAGTTTTGCCAGCACCGGATTCTCCACTGTAAACAAAAGAAAGATGATAGCATCTCAACATTTTAATTTACAAGAAAATACGACTTGAACATTAATCTTTTTGTAATGAGACTCAGCCATCTTTCCCTTAAAAAAGGTTTCTTTCAATGAATGTTTATAGAAAAATGGGACTACCAGAATTTGGTTACAATAAACTAGATGACCTCTATGTGGCAGAAAAGAGACACTGAGAACTCTGCTGCCATCTAGTGGTTATCCCTATAATTGTAGTCCAGACATAGAACACGAAAGAAAACAGGGAAGTTCATCCAATATTGAGGATAAGACTTTCCATAAGTAATGGTAATGATGCCAGCTCATAGCCAATATGCCATTGAATAAAAACTGTCAATGAGCAGCATCAGATAAAGGCTGTTGATGTGATGCTTTTAATTGGGCCCTGTAGCAAATAAGGTACTAGAATAATAGAAACTTGATCTTAATTCAGCATAGTTTTTAATATGTTCTAAAAGTACTTCTCAAACAAAATCCATTTAAATCTACAGTTCATTCATGTTGGGAAGGAATACGAGGACAATCTGTTTGAAATCTTCCAGATTTATGACTTAAGGTAATCTTGATAAAAAGCTTTCATACAAACCAAAGTTGCTTTCAGAACATAAGGGCAAAATTAACTGTATGCCAAAATGGAAAGGTTTAGCAATCAACAAAATTAGGTTTCTCTAGATGTGCATGTTCTGCTAAAAATGCTAGAAACTAGAAAAGTAATTTTTTAATATAAAGCATTTGAGAAGAGCCACTTACGTAATCAGCATTGATTGGTTCTCTCGATCTATGAGTAAGAGAAAAAAAAACATCAACAGCATTTTCTCCTTATTATTGGAAAATGCTTATTTTTAAAATATATATTTCAGGACATTTCTTGTAAAAAAGAATTTACTACAGAGAATCCTACAGGAAAATGTTACATCCTGATCATCAATAAATAAAAATGGCTTCGGTTGCTCTAGTGAAGGGATGTCAAACTCGATTTCATTGAGGACCACATCAGAGTTGTGTTTGACTTTGGGGTGGGCGTGGCCAGCTCAATGTTACTTGTTTAGGGGGCACCTGTGGTGCCCCGAGTGCTCTGCCAGTGAAAATGAGCTCCCAAGCTCTGTTTCGGTTGTGACGGCGTTCTGCAACCCTCTGCCAGTGAAAACAGAGTTTGGGAGGGCCAAGCTCCATTTTTGCTGGCAGAAGCACCACGGGCTGGTCCTTCACTGTTTCTAGAGTGGCCCCATGGGCCAGATCTAAGCAACTTGTGGGCCAATTCCGGCTCTTGGGCCTTGAGTTTGACACCTCTGCTCCAGTGAATGGTAGTTGTCAGCAGCATTCGCTATAATTCACTATGGTATTCTTCAGAATTTGGAAATTGGATGGCCTGTTCTGTTCCATTTGTATCCAATACTGGTGATAGTGTACAGTACAAGTAATGTGGGGTTCCATAGAGCTTAAGGCTGTCCCTTATGTTAATGAACATTTACATGTCATCCACCACTTTGGGATGAAATATCAATATGCTGATGACACCTTGTTACACATTGCCACCTCTGACTGAGCTGGACATTCCATTGAAATCCTGAATGGTTGTACAATTGAACTGTTCATTGTTGATGGTGCCCAGAGTCACTTCTTATGACTTAAATTATGCCAAGAGTTGCTATTTGTTTATAAATAATTAGAAAATCCAATAGCCAACAGACATAGTAGTTTGAACGGGGCAATTCTCTCTCCAAAGCAAGTGTTTCATGAAGTGAGAGGTGCTCCTAGATACTCAGTTCTTGTTCTAGCAGTTGGAATGAAACTTTGGTTATGGGTTCTTTGCCCAACTCTGACTGGTATGCTAGTAATAATACTGCATTACAATAATCCAACCAAGTAGTGATAAATCCCTGATCACCATTTGGTTGGATTATTGTAATGCACTGTACATTGAAACACCTTTGAAGATGACTCAGAAGCTGCAGCTGATAGAATCTATGAGGGCCATGCTGCTGAGAAGAGAGCAGTACAGAATAACACCAGTTTTAATGTCATTGTGTTGTTTACTAGTAGGTTTCGAGTAGGTCAGCTCAAAGTACTACTTTTACCTTCAAAACTTCAAATGCTCAACAGTGAAATATATTAGGCAGAGCCTTACTAGAATGGAATCTGCCTATGAAATCCAAACATCTAGGGAGGGCTTGTTAAGACCACCATTAAGAGATGCCTATAACTTGGTAGAACACTGTTATAGGAGTGTAACCCTGAAGTACTTTCAACCCTTTATTTCATTTCAGAAATAAGTAAATCAGGAAAAAACATATTATTCCAACATACTTTTGACCTTTGCCTGAATGCATTAGTCATAGGAATTTTTAGAATTGTACTAACAATTTTAAGAATACCTCAACTGAGTTTTTTGCTTAGTTGTTAATCATCTAAAGCAATAGTTCTCAACCTTTTCTTCACCAGCAACCCTAGCTCTAATCCTAACCCCTTTAAATATCTTTTGTGGTCATAGATCCCCAAGACTTAATTCTATATTTAAGTGTAATATTTCTTCAAGCCTTTGCAAACCTCCACAGTCTTAGACCACAGGTTGAAAACCACTGATTGAATCCCTGAGGACTAGAATCTTCTCACTATGCTTTTTTTTTTTTACAAAAATTACTCAAAAGAAAGGATTGGGGCGATCTATAAATATTATTAAATAAATAACCGAGTTTAAGAGATTAAGTCAAACTAGGCCTTATTTTGCCTTATAACAATAATCATGCCTTTTAAAGTAGAGACAGTCCATATTTAAATACAAGATAATTATACAAGTCTGTAAAACGTATTATTAGGGCCTGAAGAACTACAGATTTCATTTGGCTTTTGTGTATATTATTCAACATACATTTTTATAATGTATAACATATTATTTAGCATATTATGGCCTTCTAGTGTGAATAAAGAAAGTATCCATTTGTACCATACTGCTCTTTAAATTGCTGTATACAATTATAGTCTGTAAACCCTGTGTGGTAATATTCATGAATGCTGAAAACAGTGCAAATATTCTATCCCGAATGTTAAGCATGCATCACTAGTGCCCTCTGATGGAAGAAATATAATGTACCAAAATGTACAATTGTCAAGTTTAGATTATGATCATTGCAGCCATGCGGGAGGTTGATCTGAGTTGGTGATAATCATACATCATTTTGATATTTGAATTTAACTCAACTAAATGTAACATAGATTTAATGTCCCAAAGGTGAATGAAGCTAAGAATCATAATTTTTATACTTTTAGATCCTTCACTTTTTATCTAGTACCTTAACATTGTGGCATGCCTAAGGAATCAACCCTCTCATTTCTCCAATTTAACGTATCTATGAATTCACTGGGTGAAGCGTCACCATCTGTTACTATGGGCTGAGGCTTCATCACAGTTAGATTATTGCAACTGGCCATCAGGCTGCTTTGAAGATTTTGAAGATCCAAAATGACTGGCTCAAGTTATGATGGCATCTATTTTGTTTGTCCATATGTGACACGAGTACTTTTAGAGTTGCATTGGCTGTGAGCAGGTTTCCAAATAATTGTATCCAAAAATACAATTGTACACAACAATAATTTGATACAATTATTGTTTTTTGAATCTCTTTATGGATCTACACTGCAGGATCTACTACCTTACATCAATATGCCTGCCTTATGAAATCTAGTAAGAATTTGCTGAAGCTCCTAACTTCAGATGCTAAAGAACTTCAGGGATTGGCCTTCTTTGTATCGTTCTCATTCTTGGGAACAACATAACCCTTGAAATATGTAGTCCATTTCTTTCAAACCTTGCTTTTCCAAAACATTTTGAGGATTGAAGGATACTTGAATTATCCTGATGGTATAGTACTAAGAATCATAATGATCTAGGATGATTTTATTGATATATTGGATTGTTTTGCTTTTCTTTTAGTTTCTCCATATTTCTGGCTTTGTTTTAATCTAATTAATAGATCATGGAATATACACTGCTTAAAAATGTGTCTAATTGGAGCAGCATATAAAATCCATAGATAACCGAATCAATAAATAAAAGTAATTTCAAATCAGACATCTTCTACTAAATAAGAGATCTTTCTAAAAATCTTTTAGAAAGCATAATATGCTTTTCAGTGTAGAATATGCTTTTTCTTTTTTTAAAAAGAAATGTATTTGTAAGCCAGAAAGAAGATGACACCACTAGAAAGGTCACAGTTGAAACTTTGGTTCCATTCTGTACAACTTTAAAAAAAAAAAGCAAATTAAGGAATTAAGTCGACACCTACATTATATGAACTAAAAACTGTACTGCTATATATATAGGTGATTTGTCATCAAATGTTAATAAGCTGATCTGGGAACACTTGAGGCTACAAGTACACATACACATAACTTTTAAAAAGAATTGTGATCAAATAGATTTACTTACTACGCAACATATCATGATATGCATTATCTGCAATGGAGAAGATGTGGGGAGGAGATTCTGAGCGTCTCTTCCCCTTGTAAGCAGAAACTACTTCTGTTTTGTAGACAGGAAGCCATTTGTAAGGGTTTATTGTCACACAGAAGAGGCCTGAGTAAGTCTAGAAATGAAAAGAATTTTTAATAAGAGTAGAATGATCCTGCCGGTATAGTATTAAGAATTGATATCATATTGATCTAGGAGGATTTTATTGTTAGTAGAATTGTCTCTTCATGTCAGAAGGAGTAAGGGTATAAAAGTGGATATCTAATAAAAAAATACAAAAAATCTTCTAACATTCTTAAGTTAGGTCTAGTAAAGGCTAGAAACCAGGAGACTGTGAGTTCCAGTTTTGCATTTGCCGTGAAAGCATCTGGGTGACTTTGGGCAGCCCACCTCACCTCACAGGGTTGTTGTTGTTGTTGGGGAAAAAGAGCAGGAAGACGTATTTGGTATATTCGCCATTTTGACTTATTTATAAAAATAATAAAGGTGGGTTAAAAATCTAAAATAAATGCAACATATTAAAAATCTATGCAACTAAACAAAGAAACATCTTTTTAAACATAATTAAAATAATCTTCAGACAATTTTATAATTATTAATAAGCTTAATTTCAACAGCCAGCTGAGGACAGAGTTCTTGGGCCCACAAGAACTTCAAAGATCTGTAGGTTGCAGATTGTACAACCTTGCCTTAAGACAATACTACTTTCAATTGCTATATTTACACACATCTCTCTCTTTAGAAATTCTTCAGAATAAAAAGATGTAATAAAAATAATTTAATTTATTGAGGAATCTTTTATAACATCCTTGATCCAAAACACAGTATCCATTGTCTCTACTGAGCCTAATGCATTTGCTTTCTTCCATTTTGGAAACAGCCTTCCCCAAATTGTTGTCCTTTAAATAGGCTGATAAGGAGAAAGTTCACAATATTGCTAAATTAAATGGAAGAATGTATCACAAAAATATTTCATAAAAATAATTCCTGAACAATTCTTTAAGAAAAATATTAAGGCATTTTCTTTTACAAAAATATGTTATTCAAATAGCACATTTTAAGATGATAAAGTAAAGAAATCATACATAAATCATCCAGTTAGAGTAGCGTCTATACAAATTATATAGCACAGAAGCTTCATTTAGGTGGGTCAACATAGCCATATCTTCAATCATGTCAAACTTTGGAGGGTTCATCTGCTGAACATCATCTTCTTTTACAGTAACAGTCTGCAAAAAAAGAAAGGAACTTTTAATTGGATGCATTCTCTTTCCCATTATTATTAATTTGAGAAGTATTTATGTATATCTCTATCTTTCATTTAGTTGTGTCTGATTCTTAGAGATTCCAGGACAAGGCTTCTTAGAAGTGGTTTGCAATTGCCTCTTTCATAAGCTTGAGATAAAAGGGATTGACACAAGATCACTCAGGTGGCTTTGCCTCGTGCCTTAATCATTACACCAAACAGATTTTCAGGTAGCTAGCTAGATAGCTGGCTGGCTGGCTGGCTGGATAATAGGATAAAAATTGAAAAAAAAATCAAACATGGGAGGGGGGAGAAAGAAAAATATCTAAATAAGTGAAATCTGATCTTTGCAGCAGTTAAAAACATAATTATGACTGTTTCCACCCTCCCAAATGACATAGCATGTTCCTTTTCCCCCAAACAACCTTTTTCCCAAAATCACCAATGCATATTTGTCCATTTTCAGGAAAAAGCCCATAAAAGGTTTCTGGTCTTTTTATAAAAGTAGTTATTGTTTCTTTCCTAATAAACAGGTCAATTTTAGCAAGTTTGCTGAAGTTTAACCATTTTAGCAAGTTCTACTATTTTCAAGGCCACCTAACTGTTGTGAATAATTTTGTATTTTTTTTATCTTTGTGGATATGGTAGCCTCACCACAAAACGACATTATTAAAGATTATTCCCAAGTATACATTATTAACAAATGCAACTTAAATTTTAAACAGATCAGCACAGTCTTGTACCAATATCACTTGGAACATCTGATTATCAAAAAGAAAATAGTAGGTTTGTAATTTTGTTTTATAAAATATGGTGCAGAAATTCAAATAATGATAATAGCAGATTTGAGGTTTTCAGATATTAGTAATGATGCTGACCATCTAAGAATAAATTAAAAGCCATTTGACATAGGAGTCTGTAAATTATATTCAAAGTTAAATTCCAATCACTGGAAAGCATATTTCATGAATGAAAACATTTAAAAACCGATGAAAGAAGCATGCTTATTTAAAAACATTCCAAACAACTGAACAATTATTAAAGCAGCTATTGATTGCTGGAGTTCCTTAAGATTGTTTACAATGCTTTTTGGAGAATGTACAGAGAATTACAAAATCTATCTCTATCGTTGGTTTGTGTTTTTACATTTTGTAAACTCAGATCTACTCTGCTTATACTCAGTTGCTTTGTATTCATGCATGTGACATAAAAAAGTTAAGGCTTTGTTGCCCATTGCCTCTGAGAATATTCAGAACTGCCACAAGTACTGCAGCTTAACCAAGATTGGAAAGAGAAGTTTAAGTCAGAGCCTCCACAGACTCTCCATATGTGCCCACTCTGATTCCCTCCAAAGATAGCAGCATAAAAATGTATTATTGTTTCCACAACACCAGGAATCTCCTATAAACCACCCACCCATCTTTATACTGAACTACATAAATCAACTGAGCAGTGGTGGGATTCAAAAATATTTACTACTGGCGTGGCTTGGTGGATGTGGCAGGGGAAGAATACTGTAAAATCCCCATTCCCTTCCCACCCTAGTAACCTGCTTTCCAGCTCCGTTCTTCTGTTCAGGGCAACAAAAGAAGACCCAACCAATCAGCTGTGACTCAGGAGGCAGGGCCAGTCAGAGGTGGTATTTGCCGGTTCTCCAGAACTGATCAGAACTTGCTGAATACCACCTCTGCAACTGAGATATCTTTATATAATTACTCTTATGCAGCTAGCCTTATACATGATCAGCCCAAAGGCTCAGATCCAAAGATGTGCATGTATTTGTAGAGGGCTTTTTTCAAGTTGCTACAATGGTTGTCCCTGCAGGATAAGGATAAACTGCTTCACTCTTTTTAAAAGGATTTATATTTACTATTGACATACTACAGTATATATGAGCAAATGTGATGAGGGGATAAGATATCATGCTATAATCCAGGAGACAATGATTTCTAGGCCCATTTTAGGCACACAAATTCAGCTAAGTAACCAATCACTCTCAGCCCTGTGAAGAAGGCAATTTCTTGCCAAGAAAATCATAGGGACTTGTCTAGACAGTCACCAGCAGTCAACATTGAGGTATGTAAGATGGATGGATGGATGGATAGACAGGCAGAAAGACATAAAAATATAAAGGCAATCTCCAGCTATATGGGCCATCTCTTTTTTGTCTTGGATTAATTGACCTTATTGTTAAAGTGTCTCTGGACCAACTGTTTACATTGGTTTGTTGTTTCTCTGTCTTATAGGTCTTGCACTTGTGACCTATCAAGCAGAGAAGGTTCCTTACTTTCCCATCTGCTGTCTCCACAGTAACTTTGCCACCACCACTCTCTTTGATTTCTGCTTCAATGTATGCTTTCTTTTCATCAGGAATCCAACATTTCTTCTTTCCTTGAAAAAGAAGACATTTTTTTGTCATTATACAAGCATGCTAAATACTTAAAATTGTCAAATAACAGCAACAGCTGTATATTATACAGTGTTCTCTGAGCAGTACTTAGGCTGCTTGCTTTCTCTAAACCATTTCATTCCATTTCATAGATCAAGTAATGCCTACAAAATATATTCAGATAAGACAATTTTAAGATGGGTGGGCTTCAGTTCCCAGAATTCCACAGCCAAATGTTTTCTTTACCTCAAAGAGGATAGTTTATTCATATATAAAACAAACCAACCAATAATTGGTCCTCACCTGCTGTTATAAACTTTGCCTGATATAACTAGTGTGATTCTGAGATTCAACCAAAATATTTTTTTCCAGGAAAGCAAAAGAAATCCATGTTCAGACCGACAGTGTACCTTTTGTATCAGAACATTCAATTTTATTATATCCGATCAGGTATCTGATTTACCAGTCTAGAAGAAATGATGGGCAGAATAGTCACATTATATCTTACCATCAAAGGCCACTGTCTGTAACACCATGATTTCCTTGTCACTTTTTCGAAGGAAAGGTGCAGCTTCCCCGAACTCTGACATGTCCATCATCTTGGCAAACAAAGTGAAGGATATATGCTCACAAAAGAAAAATGAAGCAAACTAGCCTACAAAGATAAAATGACAAACTCAAAGTCAGTAACATATTTTCTATTTTCCAACGTAGACCCTGAACAAATAAAGAGAAAACGCATATATTATTGAGATTAAGAGATACATTTGCATCAAAAAAATCATTCCTGCTAAAGTAGCGGAGCACTAAATCATAGAAAAGGAATATGCTTGTTAGTTGAAATAACAATTTTAAATTAAAATATTAAAATAAGGCTAGTGACATCAAGATTAAAATTCCTCTTCAGAAAGAAAACCAACCAGTTGCCCTTGGCCTAACCTTTGGCTTTCAGCCAATTTACTTTGCTGGATTATTATTGTGGAACAATACTAGATAAGGATTTACCACAAATTCTACATTGTGTTCTTAATGAAAAAGTAGGACATACATAAAGCAAGTTAATTAATAAATTTGGAAGCACACTGCAACATTTTTTTGTTCTGGTTTCGATAGGACTGCTCACAATAGTTCAGTAGTACTTATTTGATTATGCACATAATTGATTCTATACACATTCAGATGATGATGATGATGATTAGTCTCCTTTTTTTCAGGCTCAAATGATTCATTTGGAACATTTTCACCCAGCATTACATTTTTAGGGAATAGAAAAATAATGATCAGACTTAATCTTTTCTGGAAACATTATTTCTGACATGGACACTACATTGTACCTAATACACAACAATTTGCTGATAAATTTTTAAAAGCTATTTATGTCCCACTATTGTGCCATAATGTGACAATTTCAGGGCATTTCAAAATATGAACTAAAAACAACAATTATTGGCTAACCTTGAAGAGGCATATTCCCCCTCTGGAGAATTCAGCTTCCCACTCCTGTTCTACTCCCAACAAATCCTAGTACCTCCAAATATATTGATATTACAACTGTTATAATTGCTTACTAATTCTGCCAGCTGGAGATTGTAGGAGTTAAGGAAGGCTGATTTTGGCACCCAATGTTGCCATATTAAATCAGACCATTTAGTTCAGGACTATTTATTCAGATTGATAGCAACATAGCTAATTGCTAGTCACAAACAACTGAAACAGGCAGAATATTGTTCAAGATTTTTGGATTTCAAAGATTACAGTTTTTAAAACAAGTAAGTAAATTCAACAAAAAATATTACTATTTAAAGTCACATTTGAATTTTCTTCTCTAGTTGAAAACTAGAGCTACTCATCATAGTGGTTTCATTTTTTTCAAAATAAAATCAATATTCCCCTTAATGAAGCAAGAAATCATTATGAAATATGATAGAGGTTTGGGAGTAAAAATAGTTACGTAAATGAACAAAAATCCCTTTCAGTACAATTATTACTACCAAATAAATAATGTTAAATAGATTGCCAATCCAATCTAAACTGATTTATTTGTACCTAAGTCCCAGTGAATTCAGTGGCACTTGGTCGTAGGTAATATGACATTTTCAGATAGCAAATAGTACTTCTGATATAAAACAAAACACTATGATGAATAAGGATATACTGCCTAGAGTCACATTTGTCTATATAAATTTAATAAATAAAAGAAAATATAAAGATATGGTTTAAAGGGGTGTTTTTTAGTTTTGCTTTCTAGATCTTTACTATTTCACCCTTTATTTCTGTCTATTCAATAAGAGCTGATATTGTCAATATGTAGTGTGACTGTTGGATAATTCTTTTTCTGTTCTTGGTATGTTTATATATTCTATGTATGTATATGTATATATGGTTTATATATTCTTTGTCTTAAATAAAATAATACATACACCATATTTAAAAAATCAAATACCTTTTGTTCTTCAGATTTCTTGTAGAGTTAATGGAAAAATTCCTTGGAGAGATTGTGACATTTAGTATATACCGTATATACTCGAGTATAAGCTGAGTTTTTCAGCACATTTTTTGTGCTGAAAAAAAACCCCTCGGTTTATACTCGAGTCAGATTCCCCTCTGAAAGAAAAAAAATGTGGAGCTCCGAAGCTGGGAAGCCGCTTCCCTGCTTCCATGTTTCCTTTGCAACTTTTAAGCATGGGGGTAATCGGAAGCAGAAAAGTTCTTGCTTGAGGATATATTGTTTTTTCTTTTTTTAACTGTTTTTAGGGAGGGGAAGACCCACCTCCATGTGAGAATGCTCAGACACGAAATCTATCCGACCGAAAATAAGTGTGTGTGTGTGTGGGGATTTTAACAGAGAGAAGATGTAGGGAGAAGGCAAAAGCGACGGAAGATCCTTCAGGGGAAACTGAGGGGGAGACTCACCCTTGGTCCAGATGAGCCCCCTTCCCCTTTCTCTAGGCTGAGAAAACAACGCAAGCCGAGGTTGCTTCGGCTCCACTCAGCTTCGTTTCCTCACTCCAGCTGCTTTCAGTCCACTCGGGAGGAGGGGGAGGAGGTGGTGGTGGCGGCTCGCGTTGTTTTCTGATAGTGAGATCATTTCCCAAATTAATTGATTCACTAACCCAAAAGAAGAAGATGTTGATGACAGTGGGAGGCAGGAGTCACTCTCTCCCTTGCAAGAAAAAAGCAAGAGCCGTTCTTATGATCTCTCCCTCTTTCTCTCTGTCCCCGTATTACAGTCAAGCCCTTTCTAGCACGCAGGATCCGCCCCCGCCACTTTGCACCTTGCAAATGCAAAAACCCCAGGATTTTGCATTTGCAAGGTGCAAAGTGGCGAAGGCAGATCGCGCGTGCTGGAAAGGGCTTGACTGTATTACGGGGAGAGAGAGAGAGAGGGAAAGATCATAAGAACGACTCTAGCTTTTTTCTTGCAAGGGAGAGAGTGACTCCTGCCTCCCACTGTCATCATCATCATCTTTTGGGTTAGTGAATCAATTAAACCTTTCATGATAGTGAGATTGTTTCCCAAATTTCCCTTAAATCAGGGAAGAAATCAGAAACAAACCTTTGGACTGAGAATAAGCCTGTTCCTATGATGCCATTTTTGTTCACTGCAGTGTGAAAAGTGTGAAAAAACACACTTCTTTTTCTTCATCTTCTTGTTCCCTATTTACTGGTCTCTTTCAAAGAGGAAATTGTGAACATCAAACTTATTCTCAACTGTCCTAGTGAAAGTTTTTATTGGTATCTATTTTTATTTTTGAAATTTACCAGTAGCTGCTCCATTTCCCACCCTCGGCTTATACTCGAGTCAATAAGTTTTCCCAGTTTTTTGTGGTTAAATTAGGTGCCTCAGCTTATATTTGGGCCGACTTATACTCGAGTATATATGGTAATTGCTCATGGACCATTATCATTTCTAATTATTACTGTTCCCTGAGTGGATTACAAAAAAGGAATGGTATTTCCTTCTTCTCGCAGTGAACACAGAAATCTTGTAACATTTTGCTACGATAAAGGGAAAACTGCCAAAAGATTAAATAGGACCATAAACTGTTACAGGTTTTGAGAATGCTCAAATACGAGACTTATAATACAAAACGAACTAGTCACAGGGCATTTTGCTTATTTTTTTCCTCAAAATTTGAAGATAACTTGGGATATAGAAACTCGCATTGAATTACAACTATGAATTTGAATAAAAGGTAATACTGCAATCTTTTAAATATATGATTTTTCTCCATTATTAATGAATGGTGGTATCAATAGAATTCATTCATTCATTCACATTCATTCATTCCTTCATTCATCTTCAAAGCAACCAGGCCAGGAATTTTTGTTTATTTTACACTAAACATGAATACTAGGGCTGTGCACATTTCAAAAATGAAAGTAATAATGGAAGCTCTGGTATTTATTAAAAGGACCTGATCTGAAACCATTATGAGTGAAAAGAAGATTTAATAAATAAAATTTCTGCTATTCGAAATGGTATTATTACATTGTTTTATTATGCAAAATAGAATAGTATCTATATTCTTGCATCAGCTCATTTAAATTTAAATTTTCCATTTTTAGGTGAGTATTAATTTTGCTATTTATAAAACTGATAAAATTCTGCCAATTTCTATGCAATAATTATTTCCACTTCTTAAGCAGATCAATAGATCACCTTATTAAATCATTTTTCAAGCAAAAATAGCTGCAAATATTTCAATACCCATGAAAATTAACTTTGTTGCTAGAAGCAGGAAACAATATTGTTTTTGCTTTGTAAAATCCATCAAATATACTATATATAATATGTTTAAATTTGGTAGGAATTCATTCATTGTTTAGTTATTGCTATTATTTTGTCAAAGATCTACCCTCAGAATTTTGAGGTTTTACTGCATTTCCACCTAAAATGGAAAAGAGCCCTTTTTTATTATAACACACCACACCTATTTCATAATTATGTATTTTATTTTATATAGGATTCCTAAAGGAATTAAATAACAAAGTGTAAAGTCTTACAATATAATTCCTGCCTTGAAACATATAAGAATTCCCAGAGTGCCATATGACATTGAATGCCTTGCCTCAATCCGACTCCTAAATTTGTCTCAAACACGGTGTAAATATAACAAATATGGGGAAATGTATTATATTAAACTTTTGGTTTGTGCAGAATTATTATTGATTTCTCAAAAACATGGGTTTACAAGTTCTAGTATCCTCTTTGCTCATAACATGAATTTAACTGAGACCAAAGTGGCCAGGACATTTTATAGATTAATAGTGTGTGTCATTTGCATGCTTTAACTTACTAAACCTTTATAAAAGGCATGTGTCCAGATAGGCCCTTCTTTTTCCATAAGGTCAGATATACATTCTATCCAGTATATAATCCTGCTTTATAGTTTTTAAATAATTGATAGGTCTGATAATTTTGCAAAACTTTTGAAGCCTTTTTTTTATACAGTTATCCAAATATGCTAGATTTGAAAGAATAAGGAGTGAAAAAATTAAGAAATGCTCTTTGACCTTTATATTACTTTTTGGATGTTGCTAATGTTAATGTTTTTGTAAATAAATTAAACAGAAGGATGTTAATAGCCATCCCTGATTAGTTCCTCTTAAAAATAGACATTCAAAAGAATAATCAACATTCGTTCTTATTTGTTATTTAATGTTTATACATCTGACATGATACCTTCTTGGTGGTAATTCCTATCATGTCTGCTTAATTTTGTACACTCTTATAATATTTATCAAAAAGAAAGCCTTTGTTAAAAAAAATGTGGAAGGTGAGGAGCTCCTTTTGTGTGTAACAAATGTCTCATTCACTGAAAACTACATTTAATGCAATTGACCTCTGCTTATAATTTCATCTCCAGGTTTTCTTTTATATGTTAGCACTGACTCAGAGCTAAAAGTATTAATGTATCAGATCTTCACTATAGAATCCTAAAGTGATATACTTGGAAATGAGGACCATTATATCAAGATTTTTATCCCAAGACAGAAAGTCTGAGTAATCTTTATGAATTTTCAGTTATTAAGATTGGAAATAATAGGAATAATCTTTTCCACACTGGATTTTTCATCTGTTGAGATATTCTATAGTCTTCAAGTATTAGACTATTTCAGAAAAGTCTCATACTGTGATACACGAATCATGGCAATAGGATGTAATTCCTGGACAAACATTGGACAGAAATACTAAGTAATGTTAAACGTAAGAGGAAATAGAATTCTAGTCTGTGTTGCAAATTAGTACTGCCTGTTTAAAATAAAATAAAGGAAAATAAAATAATGTTTATATTTTAAAAATCTGAAATATTAAAAAGAAGAGTATTATGAATAAAACCAAGAATACAAACCAAAGAAAAATCCCAACCAATAGCTGTATACCACTGCAATGATTAATATATTCTCATCTGCAATAAGAATTGGCTTAAAGAATTCCAGTTTATCTCTGACTTAATCTCAATCCACAATCTGTTTAAACCGTGTTACAGAATGAGTTCCAATGATAGTTGGAAAAATAGAAAATATAAGTAAAAACTTATCAGTCCATCTTTAATATAACACAGATCTCAATCTCCTTTCAAAACACTAAGCATTTACTGTATCTAATCTATACATTATTGGCAGCAGGTCAGTACTACTAAAACAATATTCCCTGTTTATGTAGCTAAAACTTTATCTCTTAGCAGAAAAACATACAATACCAATCAAACTTTATAGGTTCAAAATATACTCATATATCTTCAGAAAGAAGAGAGGTTAATACCTACCCTGGCAAGAAAAGGACCAACTAAGGAGATTCTGCTGTTCCTGGCTTTTATACATCTTTCACCAAGGTCATTGATGATAGCGACATAAAAGGCATCAATACTTTCCCTTGTTTCTAAATTTGGCTGCTGGTCCTAGAAGAAGCTGGAGAGGGTGGAGGAAGAAGGCACATTTCAAAGTATGTGGCATTTTAAGGAGAGGGGTTGATTAATTAGTTTGGATTCTAATTCACGATTCTTTATGAAGCAATGTAAAATTCACAAAGTAAATATAAAGATGAATTGCTGATCAAATTAAAAGCAATCAATCAAACAATCAACCTACCCATAAACACAAGCCTTTTTTGGACTGCAAGACAATCCTACAAAGGGCTTGTCAAAATGCTAAATTTTGGACATGAAGGTTTATAGTCCTGTGATAAGTTATAGGAAGGAGATGAAGGGGGGATGGAATGGATATGCACTTTTTGCCATCTACAGTATATTTAGTAGTCTGGGAGAATATTTGGACACTGAACAGTTTTACTACCCACTATGGGTAACATTTACTAGGATCACACACCAAACAAATATCAAACTAAGGCTACTAATAATTTGTTAATCACTATCAAAATTCAAATTGACACCACAGAAATATTTGTAGTGGCTGGCCAGATTATTTTTAACTTGTTTCAGGCTTAATTAATGAAAGAAAAGCATGGAGCCAAACTAGGGTTAGGAAGGCAATTGAACTTGCTTCACTCATTTGGAGATTTTATTTCATTTAATCCCCTGGGCTCCTGCATACTTGTTAACATCATGATGAAAAATGATGGCATTTTATTCACACAGGCTGCATCCTTTGGAAACTCCCTAATTCACACCTTGGGTTGCATGGCTTAGAAAAATCAATTAAACCTCCTGCCAATCAGTTGATGACATCTACTCCTGCCAATAATCTGGAAGCACTTTTCATCATGTCAAGTCATGACTTTTTCCAGTGTAATATTAAAGTTTTATGCACAGGAGAAAAATATGCATACATAAAAAGAGGTAAATTACAAGTTGTATACATGGGAATAGCTCACTTTTCTTCAAGTGCAGGTGTTGAATGCCAAAAAGGAAGTAAAGGAAGCAAAAGGAAGTTCCTTTTATAATTGTGTTAAAAGAGGGTATTTTATCAGGTAACTTACAACTTACTTTTTTCTGTTGGAATCTCTGTCTATTCAATGTAATTCAGAAAACCTTCAACATCTGATCACTTCAACAAACAATTTCATTAAACTATTAATTAGCTGAGGGAAAATATTTTAGAGCTTATGATTGTAAGCCACCAGAATTACTTGAGGTAAGATGAGCAGCCTATAAATTTTACAAATAAATAAATAAACTGAAAAGACAAAATGTTTCTTATCAATATTATTTTTCAGAAAAGATGTTTTCAAATGTAGGATGCCATCATGGAAACGACTTCAGTAACTAAGTACTGCCTTTTTGTAGGAAGTAGAACTTGGCAAGGGGTCTCTTGGGCAAACCCATGTGAAGGTTCATGTGAGAACAGTGTCCCAGACTTATTGACTGTTAAGAACTAAATAGGTTGTAAGGAACAAACTGAATTTTGTGTGTGGAAACAAAGTGGAGTCAATAGCTATTTTGGAATGTGTCTTCTTCAATATCCTTTCAAGTAAAATGATTCCTCAGCCAGAATCCTATTTAATGGAAATGAATTTCACTGGATCTTTAAATGCTTTTACATTCATGCACATACTGCATGTCCATTCCTATTTGAATGAAAATAAGTTAACATATCTAGCATTAAGGAGCATGGATGTGACTGCAAATAGCTTGCTAGTGTGAACATTCCCAAAGAAAGCAGCTTAAGTTAGTTATTCTGTTCCTATCTAGACAAGAAGTGTTCACTATTTTTAGCTAAGTAAATAAAAATGAATAGTCTGCCTGCTAAGTGATTCCAGCAGAAGTAAGTACAAAGTAAGTAAATAGTTGAAAAACTGAACCCTGTGAAAAATTTGAGTTTTCACAAATGGGGACACTTAATACTGGGTTTCTTACTAAGTAAAGAATAAATGTTCAGATGGGGTGCATACCATGGTGCCAGTAGTGTGCAAAGACTGTGCTCCAAAACTACATTTGCTAAACTTGTATATATAAAATGGATTAAAGAGATTTGATCTTTTTACTTTTTACATTAAGTGATTACTTTTTGTAATATTGTCAGAGCAAAAATTATATTTCAGGCACAAATTATAGAGATGCTTCAGAGTCCCTCTCAAGCTTCTAGATTCTATTATTTATAATTTAAATGGTTTTTTAATCTGTAGTTATCAATCAACAGCTGCACACAATTGCTGTAGGCAATTTTAATATTGTTATAAGAAAAACAAGGCACAGTCTTTCTAGTATAAAACATAGTATTCATACCTTAGTAAGATTAATCACGACTACAAAACTGATATATCATAACTGATATATCACACTACAAAACTGATATATCACAATTCTACCAGAGGGCTATGTTATAAATGTATATGGTAGTTCTCTAGAGGTTAACTATAAACTCCGGCTACAGCTGACATGACTTCAATGAAAAAGGCTAGGAATTGTGGTTCCCCAACTGTTAAAGCATCACAGCTCTTCCATCCATAGTATAAATTAGCATGAAACAAAGTAAAGCAGAACAAGAAAGCTAAATATTCATTTTATTTTCCTAGCAGAAAATAACTTTGAAGTTGAAATCTACCTTATATACTCGAGTATAAGCCGAGTTTTTCAGCCCATTTTTTGTGCTGAAAAAACCGCCCTCGGCTTATACTCGAGTCAGCCGCTACAGTACCATGCCTGGCCTGCGCTGGCGTGGCTGCAACCGATCACGCCTCCAGGGCAGCATCGGCGCTGCGGCTGTCTACCTGCTGAGGGACACACAGGCGACCCCAAGCGGCCTCTTCTTCCCCATTAACGGGCGCCCAGGGCCCCCGCGAGCTCCTGTGTTGCGCGCTTCCAGCTTCGCAAAGAAACCACTAGGCTCAGGCAGCCTCCCCCACCCCCTAGCCTAGCAGCAAAGAGCTGCTCTGGGGGCAGCGAAGCAAAGTGCCTGGCTGCGCCGTGGCGGGAGCCACCGGAGCAGCTCTTCGCTGCTGGGGGGGGGAGGCTGCCTGAGCCTGGCGACCCCAAGCGGCCTCTTCTTCCCCATTAACGGGCGCCCGGGCCCCCCGCGAGCTCCTGTGTTGCGCGCTTCCAGCTTCGCAAAGAAACCGCCAAGCTCAGGCAGCCTCCCCCACCCCCTAGCCTAGCAGCGAAGAGCTGCTCCGGGGGCAGCGAGACAAAGTGCCTGGCTGCGCTGTGGCGGGAGCCCCCGGAGCAGCTCTTCGCTGCTAGGGGGGGTGGGGGAGGCTGCCTGAGCCTGGCGACCCCAAGCAGCCTCTTCTTCCCCATTAACGGGCGCCCGGGGCCCCCGCGAGCTCCTGTGTTGCACGCTTCCAGCTTCGCAAAGAAACGGAGCTGCAAATCTGGTAATCGCTTGTGGAGCCTCAGCACGAACCCCCTTTCCCCGCACTCCCCCCCCCACTCCTCTGGTGGCAGCAGGCGGAGAAAGCCCTACTTCCCCCTGGCTTTGATGGCACGCGTGAGTTAGCTTCCCACTCTTTTTTTTTTTAACTCTCCTCCTCCTCCTCCTCCTCCTCCTCTCCTCTCCCCTTGTTGTCTGGTCTTCCCTAAGGAAACTCCAGGGCTCACACTTCCAGGTGTTTCTCCCTGTCTTTCTCCCTGTCAATGATCTTTTCTTCCCTTCCCTTCTCTCAGCCCCATCCTCCTTCACCTTTGTCACCACAATCCTGAACAGATGAAGTTTGTACTTCTCAAGAAAGGTTGGATGTTCCTTTTGAGGAGGGAACCTAGTGTGACATCTGTATGTTGACCTACTACTGAGCCGTGGCATGTGTGCACATGCAATGGAGGCATGAGGGAGAGCTGTGAAAGAGATGGTGGCTCTCCAAAACAGGATGTACATGCAGCACATACACATGCTTTTTTCTTGCAAGGGAGAGAGTGACTCTGTTTGGACATACAGATGATGATGAGGAATCCAGTTTTGAAGGATTTTAACTCTTGTGTTTTTGCTTGGTTGCTGATTGAGCTAAGGTTTTTGTACTTTTAAAGTTATTGTTGATACCATACTGGTTTTGTTGGCTCTCTTTTCCACTTACAGAGCTAGTTTACTGTTTTTCTTTGAAATAAATATTCAAAAACATTTAACCTACTGATGCCTCAATTCATGTAATTTTATTGGTATCTATTTTTATTTTTGAAATTTACCAGTAGCTGCTGCATTTCCCACCCTCGACTTATACTCGAGTCAATAAGTTTTCCCAGTTTTTTGTGGTAAAATTGGGTGTCTCGACTTATATTCGGGTCAACTTATACTCGAGTATATACAGTATCTTGGCTAGGTTGTCAAAACTATCCGGAATGTGTTGACAGTCACATACTGCATTTCCAACCAACAAGCAGTATAAAAAGGCAATATTCTGCTGTGGGTTTTGAGAAGTGTTAACAAGCATCAACATCCTGATAGAAAGTTTTTCTTCATTCTGGTATTGACTCAGCATCTCACATATCATAGCTGCATCTTTTTTTATTGTTGGCGTTTGAAAATTCCCGTTAGCCTGGACAAAAACCTCTCAATACACAAACAAAAATCACACATTTCTGTAGATATGCATTGTACTGTGGACTTTCCAGAGTCAGACAGTAAAGGTTTTTTTTAATGCAAAAATGTTTTTAAATAGTAATGGTGAAAGTTAATTACAGATTATTACTTATACAGTTAAAGCCTCTTAAGACTAAAAACAGATGAAGTGCCAGTCATTGCTAAACTATAACTCCCAGCATCCAATGCCATTGGACAAATTTGCTGGTATTGCTGGGAGTTACAGCACAGCTCCTTGTGAAAACATTTTTTAAATTCTTTTTTTTTTTAAGTTTTTATTCAAGAAAAAAGAAAACATTTTAAAAAGAGAATCATGTTCTCACATTTTACAGTGTTTTCATAACAGTGTATACCTCTATTAGTGTTAAGATCATTTACTACAAAGGTATCTTAAATCTAATTCCTGATTTCTTAATTATCTATGTTATTAATACTTTGTGATACATTGTTTGTTTTCCTATGTTACTATACTACTACACCTATATACATAGCTATACCATACATATATTCATAGCTTTTTAATGAGCCAATCCAAACCAACAATTTGGAGTTATAAACATTTCTTGTTTCATTTCTTGTGCCATTTTGCCCTCAAAAGTATTCTTATTCTGATGTATGAAGGCAACAGTTATCAAGAGCAAAAGCTAAAAACAAAAATTGCAGATCCTCTATTTCAATCTAGAGCAGGTGATTTTATATTTTTCTCTGCATACAGTAGATCTTATTATCTCTAGGCAGTCTCCCCAGGATCCTAGCTCTTTCAGAATGGAAAGAAAGGAAAGCATTGCAAAGGCAGACTTGAGCCCTGCAAGTACTTGGTCAAGCTTCGTCCAAACTGAGGCTAAAACTAGAAAGCCTACAGTTAGTTAGAAATGAAAGTATCAAGCTCTAATAAGGTCTTAGAAAAGTCTTAATAAATAAAAAGAACAGAATGATCACCAAGCTATTTGCCTCTATGTGTACATCTATCCAAAATTCTTTTTTTTTTTTTTTTGCTGCATTTAGTTATAAACTAAGCCCTATCTATTTCATAGTGTGATGAGTGGCTGGCCCCTGTCCATTGTTCCTTAATGAAGCCTAGTCTCTGTCCTTTGCATTGGCTCTTGACAACTGTTGCCTTCATAAATCCATCTACAGGAAACTTGATTAATCACTAGATCTGCAGAGTTATAATGACTTGTAAGAAAATATAATTTTTGCTGTGGTTCAAATAAGCTGGAGAGAGGCCAGTAATAAACAGAGTTAAATCTCCAAAACAGAGCACAGGAGGAGGAAACATCAAACCACCCTTGGCTAATTTAAAAAGCTAGCATACACCTGATTAATATTTGCATAAATGCTTCCAGGGAACTTTGGAATTAGCCACTGAGTAACAAGCCCTACGAAAGTAGACAGTGAGAAACTTACTTTGATACTCTTCTTAAGAAAGCCACATGTTCACATCCATGTATTTATGAACTTGAATCAAAGGAGATTTTACTGTTTGTTTAATTCTAACTTTGAAGAATGAATGATTCTTTGAAAGCTTGTCCCAAGAGTTTATATTGCAGCTATTTTCAGTAAGATGGGTTGCATTTATTTCCAACTCATACTCTTGTCATTTAACCAGTAATGTCTTTTCCATGCTGAGAGTTGGTGATGGTAGGGTAATTTGTGTGCATAATTAAAATGACACTGATTTGTAACTGTAGTTATGTCACTAATATGTTAATACTGAATACTATTATGCAGTGTACACATATAATACATTTGCAAATAAGTAAATTTATTTTTCCAAGGAGCAAATTGTTGATAGAAAAGTGCCATATCTTGGAGTGAGATAACAGCATATTCTGTATCTGACTGTATTCCTCTCATAAATATTTTAGAAAACAACCACCAATAATTATGCAACTATTAATATGTGTTACCAATGTTTCAGGATGCTTCTGGACTTTGATCTTACTATGGTTCACCATTCCTACTTTGTGGAATTTAATAGGGTGGAAGCAGAGATGGTATTTAGCAGGTTCTAACCAGTTCTAAAGAACTGGTAGTAGAAATTTTGAGTAGTTTGGAGAACTGGCAAATACCACCCTGACTGGCCCTGCGCCCATCTATTCTCTGTCTCCCAAGTCCCAGCTGATCGGCTGGGTCTTCTTTTGTTGCCCAGCACAGGAGAACAGAGCTGGAAAGCAGGTTATTGGGGAGGGGAGGAAATGGGGATTTTGCAGTATCCTTTCCCTGCCATGCCCAACAAACCATGCCATGCCCACAGAATCGGTAGTAAAAATGTTTGAATCCCACCACTGGGTGGAAGGTAAAGTGAGATGTGTAGTGTGTCATATTTCTCTCTCTTTCCTATTTTCCCAAGTCTTTAATTTTCTCTTTTTAATTGGTCAAAAACATTTAGGAGGAAAAGAGAGACAATTACACATAAAATTCTGTTAGCATCTATCATCTGGATCAGGGGTCGCCAACCTTTTGGACCTCAGGGACCACTAAATGCATAATTTTAAATCCCGTAGACTACTAATATGAATTTTGACTGACTGTGGCTTGCTGACATTGGTGGGAAAGTTGGTCCCATATTCCAGAGCTGCAGTAGTCACAGGACTGGCCCTTTGGTCATCTCGGAGCACCTGCTCCTCCACCCGGGTGCACCAACCTGCCATGGACTGGAGAAGCTGCTCCGGGATGACCAAAGGCCCAGTCCTGTGACTACTGCAGCTCTGGAATATGGGGCCAACTTTATCACCAATGTCAGCAAGCCGCCCTGAGGCAGATTTCCCTCCCCCGCTGTTGGTCTTACCTTCCAGTTCCAGCTTGCATGGCTCTACTCAAGGTAAGGTTTGCGCTCGGCCAAAGGGCCAGTGGGTGGGGAGGCCATGTGGGCAGCACAGCCTTGTGTTCCCACACAGCCTGGATATTGCTTTGGGGGGGACATTTCTCTGCGGACCACCAAAATTTTCTTGCAGACCATCAATGGTCCCCAACCCACTGGTTGGCGACCACTGATCTGGATGATCTCTCAGTCACTGAAATTAAAAATTACAGAATGATCTAAAAGGGGTCAAAGGAATGCAGTTGCCACAGTTAATCACATGCAAGGCCAAAAGTACAGATTCAATATCATAAACAAAGGCAAAAGCCAAACTTAGAAATTATTAGGGGGTTTAACATTTGATTATCTATTTTTGTGATCTTGGCAGGGTTACTGTTCTTTTCTTTTCTTTTTGCTTTTTTGTATATATATTGTCAAATTAAATGATAATATTGCATTTCTCATAGAACAATAGAAGAATTAAAGCAGGCTTTAAATATAATGAATAACAATACATTAGATACTGTTGGTAATTGTGTTTGCTTATAAAAATGCTTCTAGCATTTTTATTGTAAAGCAGTTTGCTGGAGATTTAGAACTAGTGCAAGATAAAGATATGGAACTTGTGGTGATACTGATGTTGGGCTGTATTTCCTATCATTCTTGATCCAATCCTAGCTGAAACATGTAAAAATTCAAGTATAATAATGTTTAGAGAAGCATAGTTACCATTAACACAATAGTAACATGATTGTGGTGTTTTTCTGGACCAGTTCTGGGATTGGTGGAGGAAAATGCTCTGCACCGGTTTCTCTTTTTCTGTGGCAGGTTCCAATCCATGGGTGCAGAGAAAGAATAAAAGGCCAAATCTTGTTTCTTTGCAATGTGGTCTGTCTCAGGGCTTGGAAATTTTACTTCTCCTCTTTAACATCTACATGAGGCCACTGGGTGAAGTCATCTTCTGATAGGAGTTGATACCACACTGATATTACTCAATTATACATTTCTATCCCTGATCAACCAAGCACTTTGTCCTGGTTTTGATTCATTACCTGGAGACTGGATGGGGAGAACCTAGCTTCAACTCATCCCTACAAGGAGTAGCTCTGAGTTTTTGATCCCTGGATCTGATGAGATATCATTCTTGAGCTCTGCTGGAGTTGCACTCCACTAGGTAGAGATGGTGTATAAGTTGGGGGGGGGGGGTGTTCTTAAATTTATTTAATTTTAATTTTATTTTATTTGTCAATTTCTTACAAGATAATTGGTATAAGTTTAAACATGAGTAAGAATACAGGAAATAGGTACAAATAAATGGGGACAATAGGACAGGGACGGGAGGCACGATAGTGCACTTATGCACACCCTTTAAATTCATGTTCCATAACTGCAAATGGCAGTTATGACTAAGAGAGCTTTGCACAAATCCATCTCATGTAGCAATTATAGGCGTTTCTGGACTGGAAAGTGTTGCTCATAGTCATTCATGCTCTGGTCACTTCCTGGTTCTATGCTTGCCATGTGCTTTGGAAGATTTGTCTTAGAAGACCATCTGGAAGCTGAAAGTAGTCCATAATACAGTGTTGTGCAGTTTGGGGTATGTCATAGTTGCACTACTGTTATGTGAGTTGCACAGGCTTCCAGTTTTTTTCAAGGTATGTTGTAAAGTTATCATCTTTAAAGCCATGAATATCACAAGATCAGTTTATTTGTGGCATCCTCTTTCCTTAGGGTTATCTACCTGCTTCATCAGGTCCAATAAAGTGAATATACTCTCCAGGTCCATTTTCTTAAATGTTGCCCTCCAGAGAGTGACTTAGGAAGCACATCTTCTCCATAGCAGCCTTTGCCCTTTGGAAAACACTTCCTCCGGGCCGCTACCCTGGAGTTTTCCAGTAGTGTTAGAGTAGGGTGAGGCTGATCCCATACCAGAGGCGGTATTCAGCAGATTCTGACCAGTTCTAGAAAACCGGTAGTGGAAATTTTGAGTAATTCGGAGAACCGGCAAATACCACCTCTGACTGGAGATTTTACAGTATCTTTCCCATTACACCCACCAAGCCATGCCCACAGAACCTGGAGTAAAAAAATTTGAATCCCACCACTGTCCCATACAATTGTTTATCAGGCCTGAAGGATGTGATGATGATGTTGTACTTTTCATTGTTTTATTATGATTTATAAACTACCAAGATTATGCTACATAAAATGAGGCATATAAATTACATAAACAATGAAGTGTGCAATATTTCTAAAATAACATCTAATGTGACTTAGATTTATGTAGAAATAAAAAGCAATTATATCATCAAAATTACAAAATACAATTAGCAATTTGTACACCATTCTTCATTTTATGTTTTAGCAAAGCCTTCAAATTGTCAATCTTAAAACGGACCAGGCTGAGGCCATCTTTGAGGCTTCAGAGTTGCCACAAGGAAGAAGAGACAGGGAGGGGAGAAATAGATAGCTGGGGGTTTGTAGTCAAAACAAAAAGGTTTCCTATGGGAAGCAAGGGCATTCCAACAGGTGGCTGTGGGGGAGGAGAAGTGGAGTAACCAAGCAACCGGCCAGCACCTCTATTGGACAATGTGACTGATGACTTGGGAGAAGGGGAAACTTTCAGTTTTTAATCTGGTGAAAACCATGGGAACTTTCAGAGTTGGTTTTCACCAGTTGTACCAATATGAGGTATCCAGTAAATCATTCCTTGAGGAATCTGCCTACCTTGGAGTTCTGCTTTCTATGGGTGCATTACTTTGAATGCTGACACAGATCTTTTCTGAATTAAGGCCACTCAAAATCTTAAGGCACTACTCATACTGATTATTTTTCTTTGATATGGGAAGCAGTATATACATCAATATAATTAATGAAAACTGTCAGTTTCAGAGTGATTATATATCAGATATTTCTTATGATTCATGTCTTTGGAGCCTTTTTCTGTCAGAATAAAATTTTGTTTTAAGATATTTAAAATCAAGACATGCAGTATCCACATTGGCTATATAAAAAGAAAATATTTCTTTAACTGGTAGGTTAAAACAAAAAATTGTAAAGACTCTTGATAATACATCTTGTGACTAGTGTAGTCTATTTTTAATAATACTGCCTCTTGGAAAAGAATGTAATAAGATTTATCTTTTCTAGACACAAGATAGTGTCAAAAGCAGTGCCACAATCTTCTAGTGGTTGTCTGGATTGTGTAAAATCTATTCATGACACCATACTGCTTTCTAAATAAAGAATTAGCACCAAGAGTTTAGTTCTTTTATAATGTGCTCTGAATACAAAATCATTGTTTAGAGAGAAGACTACAGGTGGTTTGCTGTATACAGAAGACAATGAAAATTCTTTACAATTTTCTTCTGTTTCAAAATGACTTCTCCCAGAGATCTACATGGCTTCCATCTTGTCTGTGTTGAAGCATTTTAATTTCCCTCTAGCTTTGGCTTGAAATGGATGGATGGACCTTATGGGTTTTTCAGGCTATGGAGGGATAGTTGGGATCCCTTAATGATCACTGCTTAAAGTGTGTTTTTGTTGTTCACTGCGGTTGTTTTTAAATTCTATAAAACTGCACAGACTTTGCCTTAAATAAGCAGCTTAGCAATGTATTTTTTTAAAAGAAACCCATCAAATTATATTAAAAATCAAAAGAGCATACAATAGAGCAGGAGTGTCAAACTTGATTTCATTGAGGGCCGCATCAGGGTTCTGTTTGACCTCTGAGGGTCGGGAGTGGCGCCGTAGCCAGGGTAGGGATGTCCACCTCGACGTCACTCATGTTGGGGGCTCCTGTGGTGGTCCAAGCACTCTGCCAGCAAAAACAGAGCTTGGGAGGGCTATGTGTTCCATTTTCGCTGGCAGAGACACTGCGGGCCAGTCCTTTGTTGTTTCCAGGACAACCCCATGGACCAGATCTAAGCACCCCGTGGGCCGGATCTGGCCCACAGGCCTGGAGTTTGACACTCCTGCAATAGAGATCATACAATAACTATAAGGCAAATTCTTGCTCTTCTGCAAGGCAATAACTATAAACTATATGACAGAATCATTGAGCCAGCTTTGGGACAGATTAAGAGCTCACTCAACTGAAAGTTTTACTTCTACATCTGTTTATTCTTCAGTAGAAATAACATGCACTAGGGACTGCCTATCAGCTGTATCTAGAACTAAGTGACATTGGAACAGTAGTTGCATCATTACTGCAGTTTGAAAGTTGACTAGAAAACTTTCCATGACAGGATGCAAGGTTTTAGGATTCTATAGTCACAAAGAACTGCTATGCTGGTATACAGTTTTTTAATTCCTTCTATCTGATTAATTGTTTATATCTGCAAATCAAATGCAAATAATCATTATTGTTCACATTATTTATTTGTAACATTTATTGGCTGCCCCCTTAGCACAGGGTAATAATGGGTGATTACAGTGTTAAAAAAAATAAAAACTATACCTAAAAGACACAAATAAAATAAATACAATAGGAATTCTATTATTGAGCCCCAATTAAAAGATGGAGAGGTAGGGTGTAGAATGAAAAGAGGTGAGATCTGTGATTGATCTGTCAACCATCTTCCATGTGAAACTCCTCCAAAGCAAGATGTTTTAGTTCTTGCAGAAGGTGAGGAGAGTTAGACTCAAGCTCACTCCAGGGGGTCAAGATACTCCAAAGGGCACAATGGCAAAGAAGGACCCCATTAGCTGGAATATTTTGGCCAGTGGGGCTCACAGCATGGCTCCTCTGCCAGGACGGGTGAGGTGAGCCAAATCCCAGTGGGATGAGACAGTCTTTCACATAGCCCCATGTCACGAGGAGCTTTACAGGTGATTACCAATATTTTTAATTGTTCCTGGAAGCAAGCTGGCAGTCAATGCAGCTCAGGGAGCAGTGGTGTTACATGAACCACCTTTGGGCCCTAAGAATTGCCCACATTGCCACACTCTACACCACATGTAGCTTCTGAATGTTCTTCAAGAGTAACTCAGTCCAATTGTGAGATGACTAGGGTTTGAATGACTGAGCACATGGTCTCTTGATCTAGGACAGGCTGCCACTGGCATACACCCTTGAAGTTGAACAAACTTTAGATTGATAGTCTGGTGTTATTTTGTACAATTCCAGGCAACATAATAATACTTCTATTTTCTCCACAACAAGAACAACCTTGGGAGGTGGACTGAAACTGAAGGAAAGAGCAAGAGAGTAAAGTCACCACCAGCTGACTTTTATGGTTTCCCAGTTTGCAGAGTAGCAATTTACTATTATATTCAATTGATCCTTATTTTCTATTCTCTTTTTTACATTTTTATATTTTTGTGTTCTGTTTTCTGTCTAAGAAAAGTATAAAGCTTTACAGGAGATGGACAAATAAATACTATGCTTGATTAAATGTGTGGGCAGAGGAATTAAATCAATATTTTTTCAGAATTTCTCCAGGAGAAGAGAAAATATCTTAGCCAAAGGCTCTCATTAAATGATTACTGTTAAAAATATGCAGGAAAAAACTTGCAGAAAAAAAAAATCTCAGCCCTGCATCAATTTACAAGGATATAGTTAGATCCTCAATTGTAAGAAACTATCCTAGTTACTTGGAAGTGCTTAGTATTTTTTCTAATATGTATTTTCTCTTTAATTATGTCAAAAGACACAGATTTGGCTATTTTTATCAGAGTAGAGTGCCAGGATTAGTTTATGAGTTGTATTAGTTTATGAGTTGTATTCATTTTTTCTCAATTCACAAATGTGAAAAACTTCATCAAAATGTGAATTTTTTTTTCCAAAACACATAAAACTTAAATTAAAATTTAACTTAACCTAAAAACATGTGATTCCATTTTCTAACTCAGATATTTGCCCCATCCATTAAAACTCAAAACAGAAAATATTTTTGCAAACCAACCAACACCCAGTTGTTAATACTTAAGAACGTATTTATTTAGGGTCCTACATTATTTTTCATAAGGACACACTATACTTTTTCGATCAAAAGGTATTCAGTTTATCTACTTAGAATAGGGCTGTTAAAATCGTGGCCTGCAGGCCGGATGTGTCACACACTGGCCATGTCCACACCCAGTTTAGCGAAGGGGGAAAAAGTCCTGATGTATCACGTGATATTGCTGTGACAATGTGAGTTTGACACCCTTGACTTAGAATGAACAAACACAAAAGCACATTTTTCTAACTTTTGGGCAGGTGGGTCAACTTTAATGGATGTTTTCACAAAATGGTCACTGTATGAGAAGCACGCTGATTGTGGATTTTTTTATGTAGCAAAGAACTAAGGTACTCCCATTTCTAATCTTCCAACAAAAAATCTTCCTTTCCTATCACTTCTCTTTCCTCACCCCTGATGGGCATATTTCCAAACAACATACTTGGCTAGAAGTACTACTTTCTAAGAATGTCTAAATGGTCCATGTGGGACTCCAGGGTTCTTCTGTAAATAAAGACGAAGCTGGAGATTTATTCATACTTGCCATATTTATAAAAAATTAACAATCTTTAAAAATTCAATAAGCTGAATATTGCCTGAGTGCAGAATGCAGCAACTACTGTACTTACAGTTATAAAAGTGATGGAATAGAAGAAGCCATAAAAGGTCATATTTCAGATCCTTTGAGAGGGTGGGGAAAGACCCACAAATGCTGCTTTCACAGTGCTTTGCAAGAATCCAGTCATTATAATTTGGAAAGCAATATGTAAATTGAAACAAAATACTTTTGAGATTTGGAGCTCTGAATGCAATGCACTAAATCATAGTTTGCTTAATAGTATATGGAATGAACCACCATTATCTGGATTTATGCAATATGTTATATCCTTCACAAACAACAGCATCTGGGTTGCATAAACACTAACAGAAAGCACTCCTCTTAATGCAACAGGTTAAACAATCATATGGGAAGTGTGACAAGAACTTACATCTGCATGATCTGAAAAAAGGATTTATACCAGGGGTGTCGAACTTCTGGCCTGCAGGCCGGATGTGTCACATGCTGGTCACCCTCATCTCTCAGTTTAGCGAAGGGGGAAAAAGTCACAATACATCATGTGATGCATCATGAGTTTTGACACCCCATATTCAGAATTTGTTAAGAATTTAAGGCAAAAGCAAATATAACAGCTCTCTACCTTTCTTGCATTTTGGATCGAAGAACAGAGACACTCAAAGAATTCTGTGTGAACCTTTGTACAACCGATCTTACAGTATTTCACAATAATTAGTCCTTCGCTCGCTGCATAATCAGAGCAGCCAATCTCCATGGATCTTTATGCAAATTTTGAAAATGATACTGAAATGATGGCCAGGTGGTGAGCAAGCAGCTGAATTCCTTCTTGAAAAGCCTCCTGTTGAATTTCTGATTGACAGTTTGCTCTGTGTTTGAAAACCAATTACATCACTTTTCATGCCACTTGTGAAAATAGTCCATTGTTCCTTTGATCAAAAAGGCTACAATTTGGATAGTCACTAATACATTGAGAACACAAAAAGACCAAAAGAAATGCTTTCATTACAAATGGAAAATAATGTTGCATTCTTCATGGGTTTCAAAAACAGGCAAAGATATGGCTAATCTCTAGTACGTTTTTAAGTGTACAAGCCTATTTGGCAGCCCAGAAGACTGCTTTTGAAAGACTGTGCACAAGTACCATTATCCCACAGCCTTTTCAGCCTGAGATAAATTTCAAAGTTGTCATTACTCATTCTGCCTGCTGACATTTTATCATTATTGTATCTTAAGCACTTCTAAATAGGTCATGCCTGTAGCTGAAGAACTCATTTTCAGAAAGTGAGGCTGATGGAGTTCTTAGACCTTTTAATAGCCATCATCACTACTCATAAACCAGCTGGTGCTGTAATCTTCTTCTCTTCCAGTAGAGAAGAAGAGAAGTGAGGCCTTAAATAGTTTCATTTGAAGGCAGAGATAACTTTATTTCTTATGCAAGTATTTTCCAAAAAGGGTGGAATTCACACCAATTTTGTGGTGTGCTAGTCCAGTGGGCGCCAACCAGTAGGCTGGGGACCATTGGTGGTCCGCAAGAAAATTTTGGTGGTCACAGAGAAATGTCACCCCAAAACACCCCCCCCACAAAGCAATTAATCCAGCCTTTTAGCAGATAGGAGAAAGAAATTCTCTGGCCTTAGATTACAATATTTCTCTATCCTCCCAGGCAGTATTAGTCAGGGTTGGGGTGGTAGCTGGATGTAGCTGGAACAGTCAATGACTAGCTTTTTACACAGCATGAAGTCTGTTCCATATGCACAGTAACTGATTACATATGAATTACAGTACTTAATCATAAGCTATGATTTACAAAAACAATACCTGGATTTACAATAGATGCTAAGCCAAAGCTGTCACATCACATCCTGAAGTTGTGCAGTGTTGCACAGTCAAAAATTGTGCTCATGTTTATAAGCTAAGGAGCATGTGCACACCACCATTTTCCATCCCAGGCCCTCATGACTTTTTAACTAGGGATGGAGGCTAACATCTCATTGAGTCATTTAATCTAGAATTGCTAACTCTTTGTGTGGGTTTATGAAGGAGTGTGAAAATTAGAATCCATCATAATTAATTTCAGTTTCCAGAAATCAGCAGTAGTACCCTTTTCTGAATAACACAATGGATTCAAGAAAGCTTTTCCAGGAGTAAGATGATTCTGTATCCTTGCTTCCTGACATGCAATAGTGACTATAAATAAATATCAGACAATATTTATGTTAAGTCCTGAGCATGGGCGCAAGGAACAGAGACGAGACATCGAATGGTGACTTCAACTCTTTATTGTGAAATAAGAACAGAGCAAATACTTGGGCAGCAGCAGCTCTTTTATAGAGCTGGCTGCTGTCAAAACAACCAATGATTTCAGTTTACCGCTTTCACAAGCGTCCAATCAGAGGGGCCCTGTTGTGAATGAATAAATGTTAAATAAAGTTATCTTGAGCTTGAAGTCAAGTGCAGGGTTCTAGCCCTGCACTTCTGATTGGCTGTTAAATGGCAAGATCAGATTGGTCCGTTCAGGAGAATCTGATTGGCCATTAACAGGCCGTTCTCATTGGTTAACGGAGCTAGCGCTCCCAGATTGCTATTGGTTGAATAGTTAATAAGTTGCCTATATAAGGAAGGCATAGCATAGCATAGCAGCCATCGAGTTGAGCTGTCACACCATGTAAATAAAGAGTTTGAAGTTCACTGTTTTCACCGGCTCGTCTCCATTATTCGCACCCATGCTCCACACTTAACACTGGCGATGAAGATGGGATGTGGAGACGTCAGAGCTGACTAAAACAATGAAGAAGACAACCAAGCACATGGCTGAAACGCACAATGGTGGAACCATGTCCGGCGGCGTAGTACTACCTGCTCCATTCGACCCAGCGCAAGAAGACTGGGAGTCCTACATGGATCGTTTCCAAATGTTCTTGGAAACAAATAATCTGAAGGATGCCACAACTGGGAAGAAACGGGCGGTATTCCTAACTCATTGCGGGCTGACCATATTCAAAATGGCCAAGGCACTAGCAAAACCGGCTGAAGTGAAGGCTATGGACTGGGACATCCCCGAACCTCTACTAAGGGCCCACGATGCACCGACCGTACCAATGCTCGTAAGACGGCACGAGTTCTACCAAAGAAACCAGCGGAAAGGAGAGAGCGTTGCCAATTTTGTTGTGGACCTCCAAAACTTGGGAGGCCTCTGCGATTTCGCCGACCTGGAAGAGGCTTTGAGAGACCGAGTAGTTCTGGGATTAGATGCGCTAAACGTGCAGAGCAAGATAATGGCAAAGGGCGACATTAGCCTTGCTGATGCCATCGCTGATGCTACGGCAGCAGAAGCAACCAAGAAGTCGGCTGCCCAACTGCGCCGAAACCGCACTCTGACACACCAACCAGCCTGCGAACTTTCACCTAAGTCAGAAGGACAGCTTCCGATGGCCCACCATGAGGACCTCTCTTCGTCATCAGACAGCGACGAAGAAAAGGTCCATCGACTGCGGTCCAATTGGGACTATTATCCGAAGTCCCAGCAACCATGCGCTGGCTGAGGGGCCAACCATTACCGGTACGATTGCAAATTCCGTGACGCGCTCTGCCATGAGTGCGGGAAATGAGGCCATATCGGACAGGTCTGCAGAAGTCTCCTAGGACCCAGCCAGACCTCGAAGGGGGCCAACTATCACCAATCAACAGGAAACTATCCTGTAAGGCGAGAACCAGCAAACCACTCTTACAGAAACCGACCCTTGAATCGCTTAATGAGGCGAGAAGAGGCTCACCAAACTATCACTATCGGTCACGCCTCTTCATTGGATGCCAAGAAAAACCGAATTAAAATGGCCATCGAAAATCAGCCTTGCCAAATGAAAGTCGACTCGGGATCGTCCCTTTCAATGGTTTCCTGGAAGACCCTCAAGCAACTCATCCCTACTATCCGGCGCCAAGACCTTCAATTCCAAAGACTCGTACTTAAAGATTATCAGGGGAACCGGATTCCAGTCGTGGGATCCAGTCGAGTCCGGGTTTTGTTCAAAAACCGCACAGCGTACTTACCCCTGACTGTGATTGACAAGGATCGGCCTAGCCTGTTAGGCCTCCAATGGTTCACACCACTCGGCATTGAAGTGGCAGGCATTAACCGAATCGGCAGCAGTGACTGGGAGGAGGACCTCGCCCATGAATTCAGGGACGTCTTTGCGGAAAAGCTAGGCGAGTACAAGGGGATCTCGATATCCTTTAGCCTTAATCCAAAAATAGCTCCCATCCGCCTTAAGCCTCATCGAGGTCCGTTTGCACTAAAGCCGAAAATCGACGAACAGCTTGATAAGTTGATAGCCCAGGAAGTGTTAAAGCCAACCGATCACTCTCCCTGGGAGACCCCAATCGTGACACCAATTAAGCCGGATGGCTCAATTAGAATTTGTGGGGACTACCGAGCCACCCTGAACCATGCCCTGCAGCAAAACCCATATCCGGTGCCGGTGGTGCAACACCTCCTCCATTCCCTGGGGAGCGGAAAAGCCTTCGCTAAACTAGACTTAGCTCAGGTTTATCAGCAACTGCCGGTTGATGAAAAAACGGCACAGGCACAGACAATCGTAACGCACCGAGGTGCCTTTAAATGTACGTGGTTCCAATTCAGAGTGAGTATAGCCCCGGGGATCTTTCAGAGCCTAATGGAAAGACTCTTACAAGGGATTAAAGGCGTTGTCCCCTACTTTGACGATGTGTTAATTGCTGCCCCCACTCCAAAAATTTTACGGGATCGTCTAAGACTGATTCTCCAAAAATTCCAAGATGCAGGCCTTAAGGTGAAGAAAAATAAGTGTAAGCTGTGCACAGATCGTGTCGAATTTTTAGGGTACTTAATTGACAGTCAGGGTATTCACGCTACAGATAGCAAATTGAGAGCAATAAAAAACGCTCCCAGACCCCGGAATAAGGCCGACCTCCAGGCGTTTCTAGGCCTCATCAATTTTTATAACGTATTCTTGCCGCACAAGGCGACTGTTGCTGAACCTTTACATCGCTTACTGGACAAAAAAGCAAATTGGGTATGGGGTCATAGAGAAGAGCAGGCGTTCCGTAATGTAAAATAGCTACTGACTTCTGACACTGTACTAATGCAGTACAATGAAAACTTACCATTAAATATCACGTGTGATGCATCTCCTTTCGGAGTGGGTGCCATTTTGAGCCACGTATTGCCTAACGGTAGCGAAGCCCCTGTTGCCTATTTTTCAAAGACACTCTCAAAAACTGAGCGAAATTATAGCCAGATTGATAAAGAAGCCCTTGCAATTGTATCAGCTGTCAAAATATTTCATGAGTACGTGTACGGCCGGGCTTTTACTATAGTGACTGACCACAAACCTTTGCTGGGAATAATAGCTGGGGATAAGCCAACCCCCTGTATATTATCTCCCAGGATGACTCGTTGGTCAGAATTCTTGGCTGCTTATAATTATCAGCTGCAATACTGCCCCGAAAAAGCTATTCCCCATGCTGACGTGTTGAGCCGTACACCGCTTCCAGAGACTATCAATGACCCCGCGCCAACAATGACAACGTTGCAGATCGAGACACTTCGTACGCCACCATTAACTGCCCATGATATCGCGAGAGAAACAAAACGCGACCCTACCTTGGCACGAGTCCTCACGTGGGTGGAATGCGGATGGCCATTGGACCAAGTATCAGACAACGTCACACCATTCAAAAGTCGACAAACAGAGTTGTTTTCTCAAAAGGGCTGTATCCTCTGGGGTGATAGAGTCATTATCCCAGAACGACTCCAACCGGCACTACTAAGAACCTTGCATGATGGCCACCCTGGCATTGTGCGGATGAAGGCCCACGCACAAAGCTACGCGTGGTGGCCAGGCATCGACAGACAAATCGAGTCGTGGGTCAAAATTTGCCAGAGATGCCAAGAAGTAAGCAACGCTCCACCAAAGGCAATCTCAACCGAATGGGAGACACCGCGGGGACCCTGGTCCCATATCCATCTAGATTTTGCTGGGCCGACCAAAGGCCACACCTTCTTGCTAACCATAGATGCCTACTCGAACTGGCTCAAAATCCACCAAATGAGAAACACGACCACCGAAGCGATTATCAAAAAACTAGAAAGACTGTTTGCAACCCACGGATTACCAGACGTTCTGGTATCCGACAATGGGCCCCAATTTACCGCACTGTTCTTTGAACAGTACCTGGCTGACCGCGTATCCGACATGCGCTCACTTCGCCTGCGCACCCTGTGGCCAATGGTAGGGCCGAGCGCATGGTACAATTGTCAAGAAAATGCTACAGAAAATGGACTATGACAACATCGAAGAGAAGATAAACCGAATCCTCTTTTTACAGCACATCACGCCTCACAGCGTCACCAACAAAACTCCCGCTGAGCTGTTAATGGGACAAAAGCTCCGCTCCCACCTAGACCGATTACACCCAGCATACGAACCGGAGAAAGCACTCGGATCCAGCAGCCGATGCCGTACCTTCCAGGTAGGTGATTTGGTGTTCACTAAAAACTTATCGGGCGATCCGCTGTGGGTAGAAGCGACTGTGGTCCGTGTAACCAGCCCAAGTTCATACATTGTACAATGCCCTGACGATAGACTTTGGAAGCGCCATATCGATCAACTACGATCAAGGCTGCAGTCAGGCAACTCCCAGCTCCCTAACAACCAAACTGAGGGGGGGGGGAGATACAGAGGAAGACGATTTTCAACTAGCAGAAAACCTTTTTGAAGGAAACGATAGTGGAACAGAAACGCGAGAACAGGAACCAGGGATGGGAGTGAGTTCACCTCAGGGTGACGCTGAAGATTTTGCTGACGACGAAAATGCAAACTCTGAATCAGAGGCACCCCTTTCACCAAACAACGCCCTACCTCAACAAGAGTGCAGCCAAATACCAGGTGCACAGCAAAAATCAAAAAGACTAACAAAACAACCGTCCTACTTCAAGGACTACATAACCGCACCCCGTAAGCGGAACCCGGGGGGAAGGGGTGTTGTTAATGAATAAATGTTAAATAAAGTTATCTTGAGCTTGAAGTCAAGTGCAGGGTTCTGGCCTGATTGGCTGTTAAATGGCAAGATCAGATTGGTCCGTTCAGGAGAATCTGATTGGCCATTAACAGGCCGTTCTCATTGGTTAACTGAGCTAGCGCTCCCAGGTTGCTATTGGTTGAATAGTTAATAAGTTGCCTATATAAGGAAGGCTATAGCAGCCATCGAGTTGAGCTGTCACACCATGTAAATAAAGAGTTTGAAGTTCACTGTTTTCACCGGCTCGTCTCCATTATTCGCACCCATGCTCCACACTTAACAGGCCCATTAACAGTCAATCAGATTGGCCAGAAACAACCAATCACGACTTGCTATTCGCGGGCCAATGAGGAGTGCAGGATTATGAGCCTGCTGCAAAGTAAAGCTATTTAGGGTTGTTACTGCTGTGTAGGCTTAGTCCATAACAATTTATTTTCTATAGTTTTTAACATGAGCAAGATCTGAAGATTAAGGAATGTCTACAATGCATATGTGTATGAGAGTACATATGTAAAGAGAGACAGAAGTTTGTCTTTCAGTGGCATTGATCATGTGATGCAGGGTTTTTTAAAACTGTATTTTATGTAATTCTGGAGTTCTTAAAAAATCTGATAGGGTTCCTCGAGAAAGTAACAGAAAAAATAAATTAAATCAAATATTGATGGCATTTTTTAACAGAAAAGCAATCATGCCCCATTCATTGAACATTGTTTGTTAAAAACAGGGGTCGCCAACCTTTTGCACCTCAGGGACCACCAAACTCATAATTTTAAATCCCGTGGACCAGCGATCCTGGGAAAATCCCAAAAAAAAGTCTGCAGGAAAATTCCCCATCCCATTTTCTGACCAATTGATCATTCTTTATTTGGGATTGCAGGATACCTTCTCTAGCTCTGTTCTCGGGGGGAGAGGGAGGGAGGGAGGGAGGGAGAGAGAGAGACTTTTGGCTTCATACAAGGAAAGCAGCAGAAGTCTTTCTTTCTTTCCCCCAAATTCCGCCCGAAATGAGTCTTTGTAAGACTTGTAGTGCTGGCGCAGCCTCTTGGAGCAGGATGCCTTGCAGGATCCCAAAGACTCATTTCTGGCAGAGTTTGCGGGAGAGAAAAAAAACATTTACTGCTTTCCTTGTGTGCAGCCAAAAGCAGAAGCAGAAAGAAGCAGAAAGAAGGAGCCCAGTGGCCAGGCCAGGCGCATGGGGCAAGTTCCCCCCCTCTGTCCCTTCCCTCCTCCCCTCACTACCTCATGTTGTTTGCAATGCAAGCCACACAAGCCTTGTGTTCCCACGGCCCATGTGGGCAGCACAGCCTTGTGTTCCTGTGCAGCCTGGATTAATTGTTTTTGGGGGTGCTTTGGGGGTGACATTTCTCTGTGGACCACCAAAATTTTCTCATGGACCACCAATGGTCTCCGGCCCACTGATTGGTGACCACTGGTTTAAACCACTAATGTCCCATTAGAAAATTCTAATTTTGTCTTTAAAATAAATTTACATTTTAAATTTACAGTATAAATTTTCTGGCACAATAATTATGGAATCTATTTTTGTGAAATTCAAATAAGACACAATCACAACACACACTCCAACCATGACAAGTTTTATTTTATTGCTAATTTTCTATCAATAGAGCTTTGCTGGAATAATGGTTCTAGGAATTTTTGTTGCTGTTTAAGTATAATTTCTGTACTTGGAAAATTTTTTGAAATATCTACTGTGATAAAAAGAATGCTCATTTCTTATTTTCACACCATTCTGAACTTTAAGAATGCTTTTTAGGTCCAGTTCCCAGATGACTTAAAATAGAACAGCTGAAAACAGCAGAGCATCAAAGAGATAAAGTAGGAATGATAATGTACTGTCACCTCCATGACATTTTCTGTATTGAAAAAACAACTTTGCCTCTTTAACATGTGAGTCAACAAGTAGGTAGATAAAATATTTGTGGTTATCCACATTTTCTGGCTATCATGCTCTAATACTTCAATGCTTAAAAGAAAATATATTATTACAAATGATGAAAAGGAAAGAATCTCTGTAACAGCTTGATAGCATAGATAGATGGCTTATCAAGCAGCAAGAGTTAAATATTGTGTGGAGCAATGCACAACTAGACACAAAGCTGTTACTGAGCAGGTAAAATTTTCAAGAGAAAATGGGGGCGTTCTTACTCCTTTTCTGCTAGTCAAAAACTTTTTTTTTGCCCATAATGAATTTTGACTGCTTATTTCAGCTATGCCATAATCATAATAAGTGTGATATATTTGTGCAATGTTTATATCATTGAATTGTTGATATAAAAGTTTGTATAAACTGCCTGTGAGAATTGATCTGGCATTGAGCAAAGTCCTTTTGGATGTGGTATTTTATCACCAATGGGGCATAAGAAAGGAACAAGAGCCAAATGCAAGATATGGAACAATGTTCTTAGAGTGCTTGGGATAAAGTTCTAAGTTCTAAAATCCTAATAACATTTCTAATATTGTTATGTATAAAGACAATTATTTAAAGTAACATAATAGACTCCCAGCATGTTAAATACAGGACAGCAAGATTAACAGATTAAAAAATAAGACTGACAGTAGGGGACGGCATTGTTAGGTAGGAGACTTCTGTTTGAAACAAAATTTGGACAATATCTGCCGGCTATTTACAGCATGGAATTAATGTAATAAATCTTTCCATTGATTAGATTATACTGCGTATTTTATGATATTAAATATATTTTACTTTTGTTTTGCAAATTCATCTATGTAAGTTTAAAATTTGGAGAGAGCAGCTACTTGGTTTAATCAACATAAAGAGATAAAAGGGAAATTTGTACTGAATCATCATGTATATAACAATGACCTTGTTTATTTTTATCAAAATAAAATTTCTTCTAACATTGTCACAGGTAGTTATTATTCAAGAACTATCTTTCATTTCATAGGTTAAACAGTTGGTTTTCATAAAATTTTATTATCTAGAAAAAAAATAAAGCATTCAAAAGAGATGCTTCACAACACCAAAGATCATGTTTTACATACTTCTTTCAAATTGTTAAAGCAGCCTCATCAACCTTCGAAAAGATGCAGCTGGTGTAAATTAAAAAGAGGCCTGTGCTTTATGCATCTCCATAAGTTCCAAAGCATCTCTTTTGAAAGCTTTGTAAGCCCCAATCATTTTTGCATGTGTTGTAATTTTTAAACTGAGTTTGCATTAAGCAAATTCCATAATAAAGTTAATATCAGATATAACTTTGCTACCAGGAATAGGTAGGGATAGTCATCTAATATAATATGCCTTGAGGATATTAAATGTTTTCATGATAGCAAGAAATCAGCAATTTTCACAGGAGCTTGCAATCTTTGCCACTTTTACATTCATTCAGCTTCACACATTTATAAAAGGGTTGAAGCTTGTATTGTTATGCCTTGATATTGCTTTCATCACTCTACTGATACCCTGCGAAGACTATTAAAAATTAATCGAAAGTTTGTTCACAAGCTTATGTCACCTACAGTTTCTTTGAAAACTTGATTTGGTATAAGGCTGTTTTTACCCTTCTTTCCAGGCTGCAGTTAAGACCTCAGCTGAACTATGCCTCAGAACCTCAAGAACAATCCCAAATTCCTTTTGAATCAAGCACTGCTCATTAGGTGCCTGGCATAAACCAATCAAATAGGTTCTTCCTCCATGCCAGGGGTATCAAACTTATAGCCCTCCATCCATACATTCTTCTTTCCATCACCACCATGATACAACTCCTTTCCTCTACCTCATGACATAGTAACTTCCTTCAACCCCCATCCTCCCTCCTTTCCAATCAAGGAACTCCATCATAGACTGTATACTAGATGTAACTAGATGCCACAGTTCTCACAATCAATTATAAGGGTAGAATCAGTGCTCCCAGTTAAGACCACTCCATTGCCCATCAGTCCAAACATCCACTCCCAGATACCCTGCTGTTACCTGGGTGGCTGGAAGGAACCAAGAATAACCATTCTTACTAACTTAAAGTGAACTAATCTGTACCCTTACCAACCTCACCCAGGAAGGAATAAACTGCTACCCCTCAGGGATACCAGGTCCTCCACATCTCTTATCAAAACTGTCCTACAGTAGGTCTTAGCCCTTCCATCCTCTATATTTTAAGATAGTAAAGACCAACAATTCCAGAGCAATAACAATAAACAAACAAGATAACCTCTGGTTTTTATGAATCTTCTTGCTGAAAGTCTTTTCAGATAGTCCCATGGCAACAATAGGAAGCCAATTCATAATATATCATTGTCCAACTTCCGCTTCAGCAGCCATTTGGTACCAGTGACTAAGAGTCTGTATCTCGCAGCACACTAAGGTAAAACCTCCTCCAGTCAGCTTCATCTTAATTATGCAGCTCAAAAATTTCTTGAGCTAATGAATAAAAAATATGCCTCGTGCTGGCAAATCAATAACAGCTAAACTAAACTTCTTGGTAGTATAGAAAAATATGGGATGGCATCACCATCAGATGGAACGAGCTGCAACTAGCTGACCAACTGGACTCAACATGTAGTTCTTAATGGAACTACATCTACATGGAGGGAAGCATGCAGTGGAGCACCACAAAACTCTATCTTAGGCTCATTATTCTTCAACAATCTCTAAAATGAATTAGACAAGAGAATAGAAAAGAAACTCATCAAACTGCAGACAACACTGTCAGAAAGATCTTAACAGACTTGAACATTGGGACCAAACAACAAGTTCAGTGGTGAAAACAGGTCCTTCAGAAAAAAATCAAGTGCATAGGCATAGACTAGGAGATACCTGGCTCAACAGTGCGAACTGTGAGAGGGATTTAGGTGTCTTAGTGGTCCACCAGTTAAGAGTCCAATGGTACCTTAAAATCTTTTTTTCTTTTTGCTTGTTATAAAGAAGATAATTCAAACCACATCCTAAACAAATCATACATATAGCCAGTATCCTGACTGACAGCTGATAGAAGGCATGAATTGTAAATCAGGGATGGAATCTTAGATTATTTCCAAGTACTTTTTGTTTTGGATAATAAAAAAAAGGTGCTAAATGTTACAAACAATAAACAAAGTATATATTTATTATGTGGTATTGAGATCTAGAATTCAGTAATTTAGTTACATAAAATGGTCCAGGAATAGGCAACTTTCCTAATAAAAATTCCTAATACTGCAAGCACAAGGATGGGAAAATCAGGGCACTCTTGAACTTACTTGCTGAGTTTGAATTTAAAATAGATTACAGTGTATTTATGAGCTACCTTCTTGGGAAGCAGAAGAAAGGCATTTGATGCATCATAAATGAAAGGTCAACAATGATCTTTGACCTTTTTATGTGTAATGAGGCTAAAATCTAGTGTTAACTGATAAATGATAAACACTGGAATACAATACAGTATTCAAGCCTTGAATTAGATATTATTGTGGCCTTTCATTCCATTCAGATGTCAAAACTATTTGGCTGACTTATAAAACAGTTGAAATGTAACCTTTGAATACTAATATAAACAATTTGGCATATTTCTGTAGTAATACCCAGCCAAAACAACAGCTGCCTCCTGACAAAATGAGTTCTTAATCAGATAATACCAAGCAAGAGGCCAAAATGCATTATAGCTGCTGCTACTCTAAAGATATTATGTCAACATATAATATTTACCTTACTTTTGGAAAGGCTTATTTTAAGTACATCATGCTCTTGCCTAGCTACTGTATTTTTTTTATTAAGAATAGCCTAGTTATTAATATATGTATGGTTACAATATGTTCAGAGAAAACAATTTGCAGAACATAACTGAATATTTTAAAGGAAAAATACAAACCTTTTATATATCCTAGCAGATAATAATATCATACATGTAATCCTTGAGTTACAAACATCGGTTCAGTTATTGTTCAAAGTTATGGGCGACCTGAATAAATGATACACCCAATCTCCAAAATTATGGATATTGTAATGCTTCTGTGATCCTATGATGAAAATTTGGCCATTTGGCAAACCATCCACAATTACAACCACAGGATACTTCAGCTCCTCCCACCCACTTACCCTGCCACCTATCTCTGCTTTTTGGCTGCCTTGTTTTATGGTATTTCTCAACTGAGGTGGGCCTAAAGTAGAAGTCTATTGGTTCTGCTATGCTGGCTCTGCTGGCTGTGCTACCTCCAGTGATCTGCTGGCCACACTAGGCCTTTTTCCCAAGGCCATTTACCATGTGTTTCTCAGGCCCTGATGAGCCCAACTGACCTTTGCTGTTTTTCTCCTGTTGCTCACAAGACTCAGACTGACTCGATGCCAGGCAGTTGCTGGACCGGCCAAACATACTTTCTAAAACTGGTCATGCTATTCTCCAAATAGTGCACACTGTTTTCACAATGTTCCAAAGATATCTGAGGCCTTCTAAAATCTTATGAGGCCACACCCACCATTCTCTGGATAGTGCATGTCATTCTTACAATGCTTTGGAAGACTTTTGAAGCGTTCTAAAACCTCACAGGAAAACCATGTCCATCATTCTCGAAATTGCATATGTTGTTCTTGAGATGCTTTGGAAGGTCCTAGAAGCTATTTGGAGAATGGCATGAGTAGCCTTGAGTGGAAAGCCTGGTGTGGTCAGCCAGGAGTGGCAGGGCCAAGCAGGGCACCAAGGCTGGTAAGCGCTGGGCAGCAAGGTGAATGAAATGCACTCTTGCTTTTTTATCACCAATGGTTACTAAATGAGGCACTTGCTAAATGAGAACTACTTGGACTTTAAAAAGTCCGGGTGCCGCAATGAAACGAGATATTTTTAAGAATACTGTCTTTATATGTTCAGCCTGAGGCAAATCCAACTGAACTCAGCTAAACTTAATCACGGGTAATTGGACTGGAAGATTATAGACAATGGTCCTTCATTATTTTGTTAGTTTATGCTGTTTCTCATTGTTCTCCTTGCCTCATTCTCATTGACATGTTTATTTCATGTCCTCAGGCATAAAAAGTAGGGGAAGAAGTATTGCTTTAGTACCATCTTATAGACTTATCACAGGAATTAAAGATTACTGAACTGAGCTGTTCAAAATACAAAATGAATACAAAGCACTTCGTATAGTCTCGTGATAGGAAAAATTAGGACAAAAACAGCCAAGTCTTGCATTAAATCTTTGAGAGCATTCAAGCAGAAATGCATAAACTGGTAGCACAAGCAGTAATACTAACACAAAAAGCATTAGCAAAAATGTCTAGTTTACACCATAATAAAAATGGAATCTTCCAGTTCACCTTAACAGACAGATGACCTTCTTCCCGAGGTTTTATTCCATTTATAAACTGCCCTGAGCTCAATATTTTCAAGCAAACATGGAAGACTTTAGTATTTTTTCCAGTTTATATCTGGCACATTTGTGATACTCTAGAACTACTGTGATTACATGTCTAGTCAGAATTCTGAAATTCTGATAGTCCTCAAGGTATGACCATAATGGTGCCTGCCCATTATGGTTGCAAATGATGGCTATTAAATGAGATGGTCTAATTTAATGATCCCCAACCCCTGCTCTTCCTGAGGCGGTCATTAAATGAAAACGAGGTTTGTTAAGTGGAGCACAGGCAGTCTCAGAGGTGGGAGAGGTCCTTAGAGGCCTAGCACAAGCACAGGTCCACCTATCCCAGACTTCCCAAAGTCTCTTCCTCTCCCAAAATATCCCATTGTTATTTTCACCCCTTCAGTCCCCGCAGGTCTTGCCCACACTGGGCCCCATGTCTTAGGCTTGATTCCCACCCCACTAGGCTCCACGCATTCCTCTTGTTAACCCCTTGAAAATTTTTTGACCGCATGTTAGAGAAGGAGTACAGGCCAGATGGCACTGGGATACATGGCTGCCTCCTGGAAATGGCCATCATTATCAGCACACCTGCAATTCTGTAGTGCTGTGCAGATTTGTGTGCAGGTAGAAAAATAAAGCAATTCATCCTTGGCCAATGCAACATCCTTGCAAAAGCGGCCATTTTGGTATGCTCATCATGGCTTCAGAAGCAACTGACATTTGGAAATGCCCGCAAGGAATTGTGGGCCACTGAAAATGGTGGCCACTTCTGGGAGGCAGTCACGTGGCCTAGAAATGTGTACCTTCCCAATATGAGGTCTAGAGATCTTCAAGAGATGCCAGGTGTGTGGGGAATAGGCCCAAGGCCCTCAGGATGTGGGGAGCAGAAGGGAGGTGGAGAGAGGCAGGAACCGCTGCTGCAACCTACAAAAAGTAATGGGATGAATGATTGTGAGGGCACTGCAGCAGCTGTAACTTTGAAACAGAACCATAAGTAACTTCAGTTGCCAGTAATTGCTACTGATTTTAAAGGGAAAGTTATGAATTTGCTTTATATTTCTATTAGCGAAAAAAAGGGTCTTAAATAAGGAAGCCTTGTCTGGTTATATCCTGTGCCTATTGATTCTCATAATGTTTAGCTCATTAATTAGTATTAATTAGTCAGGAAGCTAGAATAGTTTAATTATCTAGTTACTGCTTTCGGACTGAGAAAATAGCTTTGAAAATTTCAGTCAGGAACTCTTTATAAATTTTTGAACAAATCAGTAACTTTTATTATACGATTTTGAGATCAGTTAAAAATTTGCTATTTTGCAAAACATTTCCTTATGTGTTTATTCTTCCTATGAGATTATATTAGGGTTTTCCTATTATTTAATATTCATATTAAGGCTTCATATTAGATGTTCAAAGATCTAGATTCAAAGATCTGATTCAGAGTTCAGGAAAACCGTCAAACAGTTGCTTCTTCTCAGTTCTCACAGCTGCCTCCACAGCTAATACCATCTCCTGGAAGAGATGCATTTGGTTTAAGGTGTTCCCAGCAGATGGTATGTGAAAGAGTATGTATATGCTGAATCATTTTCTCTCTGAATGCAGATGACAGCACGGCACAATTAAATATTTGTTCTCAAAATATGGAAAAGGGTTCATTGAAGATTAATGTTTTCATAGAGAACATAGAAAACTTTGACATTTAAATTGCCATATGCAAGATCTGCTAGAGCCATGTATAAAGTTTGTTAATGTGGAAACAATTATGCTTATTCCATTTACAGGCCACACTAGATAGAACTACCATCATGTTGGCTATTAGTGGGGCTAATTCTTGATGACCTTTGGGAAGAGCTGTTCTTGTTATTCTTTAATGGAAACTTATGTTATCATTTCACTTGACAAATGTAGCTTAAGTGTGTGGTTTGTTTTTATCATCCTAGCATGCACTGTTGTACAGTATATATACATTCTGTATACAATAGATTCTTTCCTAAGGAGGTCGATCTAGTGGGTCCAAGGCTTTTGTCTGTGGTGGCTCCCTCCCTGTGGAACATCATCCCTAGAGATAAATTTGGTCCCCACTTTGACAATCTTTTGCATGGCCTAGAGATCTTGTTTTGCCAACAGGCCTGGGAACCCAGAGGGATGGAGCCTATCAAATGGCTTATTTGATTATTGTAGTTGGAGTGGTGGTGTTATTGCTTGTATTGTTTTTATATTGGGTTTTTATCCTTGAAAGCCATCTGGAGTCACTGAGAGGTAGTTGGGTGTTCATATAAATGTTCTTAAATAAATATACTAAACATGCTTAATATGCTACTGAAGAAAAGCTGAGGATCTATCTGAGTACTAAGATTAAAGGGAGATTAAAGCCTCTGGGACATCTACTTGCCCTTATTGCAGTATAATAAAATCTGAAAATGCAAAGGTAGAAGTACAGTTGAAACATGGGATATAAAAATCAGGAATATGAGAAAATCAGCATTAAAAAATGAATATCGTAGGCATTAATGAATTAGATAGACTGGAAGTAGACCTTTCAGCCAAAAGATCACATTTTTTTACTACTCAGGATACACAGGAGGATGCCGTTGCTTTCATAATCAGAAGGGATATTGTAAGGGCAATATTTGGTACAATGCAAAACAGTGATTAAATAATATCAATTAGACTTTGCAGAGAAACCTTAGTTAATGATTAACTAATTGTACGCCTCAACCATTGATACAGAGGAGAAGATTCACAGGTTATCTGCTCAAATTGAATCTGAAATCGACAAAATATGAAAGCACTCTGTGCTGCTTTTGGTTGTAGTTTGAAATGCCAAAGTTGGAAGTGTTCAGGAGGACAACCTAGCTGGAAAGCATGAGTAAGAAATAGAAATGGAATAGGAGAATGGCATACCAATTTTTCCCAATCCAGTGTTTTTTTAATACTAACAGACTTCCAACAAACAAAATGTACAATACAGTACATCATACATGGGCAACGTTATACTGAATACATGAAGAGTTTTTTGATGGAAAAAAATTATGGAAGACCTCAGTTATTATAGGAAAGAATGGCAAGAGCTGACTGTGGAACTAATTATGAACTGCTCATGCAAGTTCCAAGTCAAGATAAATTGGAAGAAAAAAGAAAACCAGTTTTCATCAAAGATCCATGCATAACTTTAGAGTTATTTATTTCCTTTTCCAGAGACAAATTAAGGCAATTACAATAAAAAATATAAAAAGACCACTAGAGTCCATAATAAATACTTCATTTAGATGTCAAATACTACTGCCAAGTTGGAGAAAATATCTTTCAAAAATATAATTAACAACATCAATTGCACATAGTTAATGAGGAAGACTAACACATAGAATTTAAAATGTAAAGGTATTTGTTGAAATGTTGGCATATGATCGTAGTGTCCCCTTAAGTGGAATTAATACTAATTGTTTTGGAGTTTCAGTGTCTCCAAACATAATCAGATTTCATTATATCATGAGAGGACAGATATATAAAGTACAATAGGAAAACATGTCCTTGCCCTATATGATTTTTAAACTACACATAGTTGTTGAAAGTTCATTATTTAAAAACATAGTCATGCAATACTTTAAATATATACACTATCTTTATCTATCTTCAGCAAAAAATAGGTTTGTAATAAATGTTAGAAAACTTGTAGAATATTTTTAAAAAGAACAAAAACAACCTGTGGCATTATCTTCAGAAATCTCTAAATCTGAAAAACTATGAATATAATTATTTAACATTTACACCGGGGAGGAAAACTGAATATATAAAAACTGACCTTCTATTCTACTTTTTTTTTTTGGGGGGGGGGGGGGGGGAGATTCCAGACCTCTTTTATATTTGTAACTCATTAATGTATATCTGTATTGTAATATAAGACTTAAAAACATTTTTCTACATAATATATCTACATATATATATATATGCACATATATTTTATATACTTTCAATTTTGAAGTGTATATGTTAACCACCAAGATTTCACTGCAACATTTTGTATACAAGGAAATGAAAGCTTTTATAAAATCAATTTAAAAGTAGAATTACTAACTTAAGTAAACCAATCATAGTTGATAGTTTGGGCATTAAATGGTTTTTTTTACTAATATGTTTTCTAAAATTATATCCAGTCCTTGTTAAATCCATAAATAAGGCAGCCAATAGTGATATAGATATTAGTGTCAAAAAGAATAAAATGTCGCCTACTATTCATAAAAGCCACAATATCTTCAAGGAAAGTTACCTAAAATATTTTTCATAACAAAACATAAAATGATATTAATCGCATATTGAGACAATCTTCTCTATAAACTGAGATTCACTGCTTCTGCATTTAGTTTACCACCACTTAAGCTGTGAATCATTGCAATCATATGAGAATGTTTGTTTAATTCTTCTTGCTGAAGCTTGATTAAAGCCTCCTTTTCTTCTAGTCGCCCTTCCAACTGTGACTTCTGAACTTCCAAAGAAGATGCCTGAAAACACATATTATACACTATTCAATATAGCTAACAAGCATGCAAATATATGCATTCTCTGTTCACATTGGGTGAAATCAAAATTCAGCAAGTTTCACACAATAGGTAATTGCACTTACTCAAAACATCTAAACTGACAAAGCAGTCAGCAATTAGACAATAACTCATAAAACATATTTTGAAGTGGCTTGGCTGTTAATTATTGATTGTGCTAAGTATATTTTGGAGGATTCTTCGGTTGATAAATCATAAATCAATAATCACAACGATCTTTAATCTTTTTAGTATAAACATCTAAGAAAATTCATGCTTTCCCTGATTATTAGAAATAATCAACTTAAAAAAGAAATAAAAAATATTTTAAGTTAAAACCTAGATAACATATACCCATACACACCTTAAAAACTATAAAGGAAACTTTTCATAAGCATGTACTTTATTAGAACATAGCAACTTTACCTTTTGCAAAATAAAAATGAAAATCAACAAAAAAACTTAACAAAATAAATCAGTTTAGGTTTCTAGGGCACTAGATATGGATGTAAGTTGTTCAATGTCTGTTATTTTTTATGACACTTAAGAAAAGTAGTACTTACTCAAAAGTGTATCTCATTTAACTCAATATATCTCTAGCCATATTTCCAACCTCTTTCCATTTTTAATTTTATTTTTCTCAATATATATACCTACAATGAATTTATTCTATGGTCCCTAGAATCACAAGAAGTGACAGCACACAAATAATCCTAAATAAATAAATAAATAACTTACCTTAATACTTAGTTCTTTTCTTGCGTGTTCAGTTTTACTTAGCTCTTTTCTGAGAATGTCCATTTTGTCCTCCATATCTATTTTTTCCTTCTGTCTGGCTTTTAGTTTTTCTTCTTGAACTTTTATCTTCTGTTGTAAACCTTTTGAAAAATATGTAGGAAAAAAAGTGGGTTTTCTTTTTCCAAAGTAGTTTACTCAAAACTTTTGGACACAAATACTTTCCTCACAACTATCATTGCATTAATTGTGCAGCACTGCCATCTGCTGAACAGTGACCGCTCACATTTTACAGTCCTCAGCATTTGTCTTAATATTTTTTTTCACATTTTCAGTTTAGTGCAAAAACATATTTGGCTTGAAATGGGGCTTTTAAGAAACAATGTATAATAGCTAAATTTAATATTGCACCTAGCCACAATCCTAAACAGCTAGCAGCAGGAGGTAGGAATGACAGGACGCTGCACTGGTGGTAGACACTCAGGTATGGAGGGAGGAATGCCCTACTTGTGCTTAGTCCTGACACTGTGGGGGTGGCATTAGCAGTTTCCTTTGGCGAGCCTCTGCTATACCTTGTGTCAGCTGCCACATCTAACTAAAGGGTCAACTGAGAGAAGCTCCATATGCAGAGAGATTAATTGGGCTATTTGCTACCCTTCTCATGGGTTATGAAAGATAAAGATCATTCACTCTTCTACTTAGTTCTTAGCCAAATTGGAAAGATAGCCAGGCCTCCTCAACCAGTAATATTGGCTTTGATTCAGAGTATAGGTACAATTTCAAAAGCAAAACAATTCAAGGGTCTCATTAATTAAGTTAGCATTTAAATATTGCACTGCAATGGTCAGTATTGCACAAGTTGCATGCTAAAAGTGCTCCCTGGTTCAGGACCAGGGTGCACTTCTAACATGCAACCTGTGCAGTACTGATCATTGGCAAGTACATTAAAGAAAAGGAACAGAACAGAGCAAATTAAAAGTAGAAGAATGTTCTTCTTCTAGGCTCTAAGGGATTATGGCCTTCTGTTGCCAGGGCAGAAGATAGGAAGCAGCACTTTATTTTTTAAAACATTTGCTTTTCCAGGTTTTCTCACTAGCATTAATAGTACTTGAAATAAAATACTTCCCTGCTTGTTTGGGGACCAGACCAGGATTCAGCTTGTCTAATTTTTTTGCTTGGCTTTCGAAAATGAGGAGCAGGAGTTGTATGCTTTATGCCAGAAGCATTTGTACAACTTAGAAAACAGGGCTTTGAAATATTGCCTGTCTTTGGAATGTCTTAAAAGAGAACATAGAATTGCAAGTTTACAGCTTTTCAAATATAAAATATGTTAACAATACAAACAGCCTGGCAATGAAATGTCTTCAAGAAAACAATCAAGCCAAGGGAGCATGAAGAACCCAACAAATACATAATAACAGAACATATGAATTTTACCTTTTCTTTATGAGCAATATGTATGAAAAACCTGATAAATTTTCAGTACTAACTTGATATTTGTCCATCTTTTTCTTGGATCTGTTTGCTCAATTCTTTTCTATGTTCTTCTGTTTCAAGAAGCTGAGCGATGGTTCTGAAATTGTAAGCATAAATATTAGATTTCACATATTAAAATAAATATGAAAAATAGAATACTCTACCTGACTCTGTGGTTTCTTCCCCAAACCCCAAAAACTTTAACCTTATTGACCTCACCCCTTTCCTAAGAGGTCTGTGGGGGGCATACATAAGCGCACCAACGTGCCTGCTGTCCCTGTCCTATTATTTCTTTTTTTTCTTATTCATATCCATTTCATATATTCATAACTATGTTTATACTTATACCTGTTATCTTATAATCGCTTGACAAAATAAAACAACTAAATAAATAAATAAAAGTATTATGCCTCTAAGAATCATGCTGTAGCTAAGTATACCAGCAACAGCCTGACTTGTTATCAAAATTTATTTTCATATAATATATCTTCAACAGGGAGAAGCATCCCTGACCCAAATGAAACTTTTCATGTCATGTAACAATGTTGAAAACAGGAATTAAGAAAAAAAAAGGAATCAGATAAAAAGTTAAAGTTGGGTTGGTGACAAGTGAGAAAAGAAGTAAATAGTACGCTTGGAATAGACATATACTCTCAAAGTCATACAACAATATAAATGTGGGAATCTTAGCAACAGAAAATAATTCAAAAGTATTTTTATTTAAAAATAATTTTAATTTTACTACCATAATAATTATTTGTCCCCAATTACTGAATAACCTTTATCATAGCTGTTTGACAAAAAAAAAAAATCTATACAACTTTTCTTACGATTCAACAAAATAATTTAACTTAAATCTAGCTTTCTTTAAACTTTACAAAGGAACTTAACTTACTTTTCATTCTGTTGCTTCAGCGATTCATTCAGTCTTTTAAGGGTTTCCAGTTGTTTATTCAATGAATTACACATTCCCTGCAGATTGTTATATTGCTTTTCAATAGTTTCATGCCTAAAATTTTCAAATTATTACTATTAAAAGGAATGAATACTATGCACTTTTCATAATGTAATATTTGATAACATATATTAGAGTGTGAGGTCCTTGGTGCTCTCTGAGTTTGGTTGTTTTCTTCCAAATGTTTCAGTACCCAACTAGGTAATATCATCAGTCAATGAAACCTTAGTTCAATCCTGAGCTACAAATATTGTTTTCTGTTGGTATATGCTAGATCCTCCTATCAAATTATGCATCCTCTTTCTTGTGTTTGAAATTGTGTTTTTAGCACTTATTTAACATATTCCTTGAGGAATTCTGATCAGAGAATACACATTTTTTTAAAAAAAAATCTTGTCACTAATTAATTGCATGACAAACCTTTACTTTTCTATGCAGCTTGTGGAATATAAATATGATTTTAACAATAAAAAGCAATAAAAATAAATTTATTTTCTAGTAATAAAAGAGACAACACAATCTGGTCTATCAACAAGAAACAAATCATATCTGCAGTTAATTTTTACTTATACTTTTACCTATACGAATTGTGTTTTGAGATCTACAGATAAGCAAGCTATTCACCGAGAACCTTGTGAACTTGTAAGATGTTCTTTTAATTGCTTCATCAGGCATTTTCTCTCTTAAGAGATTTGTTCATTCTTTGGGGTATTTTTTTAAATATTGGGGGAGAGGTTTATGCAAAATCTGTGGTTTCAGTTGCTTCTATTTCTATCACTTTCCCTTACCTATTAGGGGATATGATAAAAAAAAAGTTCCAACAGCTAAGAAACAGTAGAAAAAATAACTGAAATAATTCATAAGATTAAATACTAAGACCTAATTTTGCTAGCCAAACTTGATTGTAGTTTTCACAAATGAATAGTCTGATCTTATGAAATAATTTTCTTTCTCATATCTATGTAGAATAAGATTAGCAAAGGGTTCAATTTATCTGTTGGCTTCTAAAAAAATCCAATTTGTCCAAATTTTGTATTAATGTTTATTTAAAAGCTCAGCTAGGTATTGCATTTACATTTAAAATATTTGAGAAAACTTATATGCCTTTACTATCTAAATTTTGCAATATCTGATACATTTCTGCCAACAATGAAGAGTATAAACCTCTTTCCTGGGCAGCCTTTTTTCAGCCTATGCAGTGAAAGAAAGGATACTATCCAATTTTATTCAGCTAACATTCATCCCACTGGGGAATTGTTGGCACTTACAGGCAGTCCTAGACATATTAGGGCAATTGGAATCATGGTTACCATCACTAAGAAAATGTAATCATAAAGTGCAAACTGCACTGCTCAAAAAAATAAAGGGAACACTTAAACAACACAATGCAACTCCACGTCAATCACACTTCTGTGAAATCAAACTGTCCACTTAGGTATCAACACTGATTGACAATCAATTTCACATGCTGTTGTGCAAATGGAATAGACAACAGGTGGAAAGCATAGGCAGTTAGCAGGGCATCCCCAATAAAGGATGGTTCTGCAGGAGGTGACCACAGACCACTTCCCAGGTCCTATGCTTTCTGGCTGATGGTTTGGTCACTTTTGAATGCTGGTGGTGCTCTCACTCTAGTGGTAGCATGAGACGGAGTCTACAAACCACACAAGTGGCTCAGATAGTGCAGCTCATCCAGGATGGCACATCAATGCGAGCTGTGACAAGAAGGTTTGCTGTGTCTGTCAGCGTAGTGTCCAGAGCATGGAAGCGCTACCAGGAGACAGGCCAGTACATCAGGAGACGTGGAAGAGGCCATAGGAGGGCAACAACCCAGCATCAGGACCGCTACCTCCGCCTTTGTGCAAGGAGGGACAGGAGGAGCACTGCCCAGAGCCCTGCAAAATGACCTCCAGCGGGCCACAAATATGCATGTGGCTGCTCAAACGGTCAGGAACAGACTCCATGAGGGCGGTATGAGGGCCCGACGTCCATAGGTGGGGGGTTGTGCTTACAGCCCAACACCGTGCAGGACATTTGGCATTTGCCAGAGAACACCAAAATTGGCAAATTCGCCACTGGCACCCTGTGCTCTTCACAGATGAAAGCAGGTTCACATTGAGCACATGTGACAGACGTGACAGGGTCTGGAGACGCCGTGGAGAACATTCTGCTGCCTGCAACATCCTCCAGCATGGACGGTTTGGCAGTGGGTCAGTAATGGTGTGGGGTGGCACTTCTTTAGGGGGCCGCACAGCCCTCCATTTGCTCGCCAGAGGTAGCCTGACTGCCATTAGGTACCATGATGAGATCCTCAGACCCCTCTGCTGGTGCGGTTGGCCCTGGGTACCTCCTAATGCACGACAATGCTAGACCTCATGTGGCTGGAGTGTGTCAGCAGTTCCTGCAAGACGAAAGCATTGATGCTATGCCCATTCCCCAGACTTGAATCCAATTGAGCACATCTGGGACATCATGTCTCGCTCCATGCACCAACCCCACGTTGCACCACAGACTGTCCAGGAGTTGGGGGATGCTTTAGTCCAGGTGTGGGAGGAGATCCCTCAGGAGACCATCCGCCACCTCATCAGGAGCATGCCCAGGCGTTGAAGGGAGGTCATACAGGCACATGGAGGCCACACACACTACTGAACCTCATTTTGACTTGTTTGAAGGACTTTACATCAAAGTTGGATCAGCCTGTCGTGATTTTTTCCACTTTAATTTTGAGTGTAATTCCAAATCCAGACCTCCATGGGATGCTAAATTTGATTTCCATTGATAATTTTTGTGTGATTTTGTTGTCAGCACATTCAACTATGTAATTTAATATTTCATTCATTCAGATCTAGGATGTCTTATTTTTGTGTTCCCTTTATTTTTTTGAGCAGTGCACTTTGCAAGCAATGACAATAAATGTAATCCTGGCTGCCATCATTAGGTGAATGTCCCATACATTAGGTCAGGTAACTTCCTGCCAGCTTCACACAGTCAATGTAGGGGGAAAGCCAGAAAGAAGCTGCAAATCCCAGGCTATGCTACGAGAGGCTGCATGGAAGTGTTTTCGAGGGCTTCAGAAACCACTTGGATGTTTTGTCCCAGAGGCTTCCGAAGCATTTCCATTCTGTGGCTGAAAATTCTGCTCAGGTTTTGGCATGAAGGTTTTTAAGGCAGCCTTCCGAGACAAGATCTGGATCTGGATCTGGGGGCTGGTTGAAAATGCCCCATGCCATAACCCTGCTTGGATTTCTGAATGAAGCTTTATCAACCAGCTCTCAAGTGATCAGAGTGTCCAGATTGTAATCATGTAACTGTGGAGAAATTGTAATGCCTTCATTTAACACCATGATAATTCTGAATAGTCACTGAATGAATAATTGTAAGTCAAGGACTACCTGTAAGTATCAAATTAAGTTCACATGCGTTCCATGGCAAAATACTTTTTCAATCCTATGTAGGGTCTTATATGGATGCTTCTGAAATAAAAAATATATATAAAAATGACTGCACTAGTTACTTTATCTAAGATAATTTTATTGAAATTGATATAGATATAACTGGATTGGTTATATCTAGCAATGTTCCTTTAATTATAGAGCCTATAAATTCTATTTGTCAATAAAAATAAAATATCCATATTCATCCTTTTTGATGATATAAACAATTATATAGTCTGAGTGCAATCTCTCCCTCTCTCTCTCTCTTGCTTTCTATGGAGGAATGCTTAGTAGCGTTATATCTTACTTTTGAAGCAGATCAATGGAAGATCTTTTCAGTATCTCATATTCTTCTGCTATTGTTTGCAATTTCCGATTATGCTGAAATAGTTGTTCAATATCATTTTGTGCCCGTTCAGATTCTGTCTGCTGTGCTTTCAATAGTGACTCCAGATCTTCATTTTTTCTTTCTGTATCCTTCAATATTGAAGCAAGCGTCCTAGCCTTTTGGAATTTGTGCAAAATGACAGTTCCATTGTGTGAATGAAATGTTAGGACACTAGACCAATGAACCATTCTAATGCTAAACCAGCATTTAAAGCTTTTAAGTTTCAAGAACCAGACAGCAAATTTGCCTTAAAGCATAATTTGCAGATGTACAAATATCTACAATCATAAAAGGATAGTGTTTTTATACCAAGTATAATATATAATCTAGAGCTTATTTTCAAATACAAACAAGACAGATTACACAAACAATTTTGTGCTGACAGATGTATGTACATAGTAAATGAACCCTTCTATGATAATTCTGCTTCACCCACCTCAGATTCAGCTTGCGCTCTCTGGCAACGATACTGGGCAATAAGTCTATCAGCTTGAGAAAGAGCTAATGCCTTTGCTTCCAAAAGGTCCTGCAACCTTGTTTCCTTGGACTAAAAAGAAAATTATTGCAAAATGAACTGCACATTCAGAGCATGCACATGAAAAAAAGTCTTATTAAATATACTCACTGCCAAAGCACACAATTTCTGTTCATATACTTCTATTATTTCAGATACCCTGATGTCTGTGACTGATTCCTTCATCTGTTGGAAATGTTCATAATATAAGCTAAAGTAATATGCAAATCTTAATTCAAAATTGTACCTATATGGACAAATAAAAAACTTGATATGAGGAATGACTACACATGTTCTATTCACAAAGTGACAATCATACATAACCTGGGTATTAATGGAATTAATATAATTATTGAAATATTGCAAAACAAAATTTTCTGTGATCCTATAACTAATGTGCATCAAAACAGAACAAATGAAAATGCATTTATTTCCATATTAATGGATTCCATAGCATAATTTTAAGGCACTGTAATTATGAACAAGGATTCATATTTATTGTCTTACAAAATCAATTTACTTCATTTCCTTCACTCAGATATTTAGTGGAGTTTGTACAAATTTCTGAGTACTGTAGATTCAAGTCCCACACTGAGCTACATTGTACCGTGGTTTAATTTTATATCAAGACAAAAATGTTTTCATGTTTGTGTTAAAAGTACTAACCTCTAAGCCAGATTGGAGTTTATGTATCAGGTCCTGAATATTGAAAGTTGCAGCATCACCATCATTGGTATGGCAAACATTAGAGGACTTTACTGAATTTACAGAAGTCATGGATGCCTGCAGATGACTTCTTTTAGAGAAAGGCTCAGATTCCTGTTGTTTGTAAGCATTATTGGCTGCAATACTTTCACCAAGTCTAATAAAAGCATCACACACAAAAGGCGGTATCAGTGGGAAAATGAATAAGTTCAAAATGTGAAATAATAGCAGTGTCTCAAGATAGATTTTCAAAAACATTTTTATGAAAGACAGTATTTTTTTAAAGAAACAATAGGAAACTTACACTATGGCAGGAAAATCTGGCAACGGGGCTGCTTCAAATAATATTCTAAGTCCTGCTTGAACTTGTTCCCTGTGGTCTGATGTTAAAGCAAAAGCCAAAGGGGAAACCAAGCGCTGGTCCTAGATATAGAGCAATTGTTAGTTAAAAAAACTCTTTTCAAAATGGCCAGCAGTGGTTTACACAAGTTTTTGCACAAACAGTATAAATAATAATTTTTTGACATCACCTTCCATTCAGGCCTTTTTCATTTCCCCAGGTGATACTTTCATTTTTAAAGGCTATGGAGGTTTGTTTGATAAGTGTAATTAGTCACTATTAGAAAATTATCAGAATGACATATATCATTTTTAGAGTGATTAATATAAATATTTAAAACTTTGTACCTGAAGAACTTTGTAAAAACTGACTTCCATGTTAGGAACCAGCTGCTTAAGCTTACTCATCAGATCCAGTGTTTTTAAGATTAGATCAGCAGCAAGTTTGCTAAAAGTGTTAAGAGATTATTTTATAATGAATAAGCATTCAAAATTAAAATAATTACTTTTACAAATTTATGAAAGCAATAATCAAGGGGAATAGAAAATTAAATCAAAAGACAAGTAATGGCAGAAGAATATAGTTGTCAATGGCTTTCCATTTGTAGTTATCAGGAAAGTTAAAAAATAAATACATGGTTTGGAGCAAAATAAGGTAGAATTTGAAGTACCATTGTGTAGTGATGATGAACACATAACTGCAAAAATGTATAAGCTTTTATGGAAGTTTGAAACAGGAAGAACAGGTTAAAGATAAATGGGCTAAAAATTTTGGTTATAATATATAGCAATAGCACTTAGACTTATATACCACTTTATGATGCTTTACAACCCTCTTTAAGCAGTTTACAGAGTCAGCATATTGTCCCCAACAATCTAGGTCCTTATTTTACCAGAAGTGAGGGAAAAAGCTAATCTTGAACGAAACCTTCAGTTGCCTTGTTCATACATTACATCTGAACAGGTACAGCAACATTTCTATTTCCGCCCCACATACTATTCCCATGCTGAGCAGAAAAATCAGGAATAAGGTTACATTTGGGTAACCTTTGATAAAGTAGAGTTCCTTATTTTTGAAAGAGTTCATCCAGATATGTTTAAATGAGTATATACTTGCACTTCTATTAAGACTTTCTTTTGAATACTGATATGAGACACATAGCTCCATGGTTATTGGGTTCCTTATTTAGAAATACTCTAAACCAGTGGTTCCCAAACTTTTTCAATCCACTGTCCCCTTGGTGCAACAAACTCATCCTCAGTGCCCCCCAACAAGGGGTGGGATTCAAATTTCTTAACAACTGGTTGTGTGGGCGTGGCCTAATTTGGAGGCATGGTTTGGTGGTAATGTGACTGGGTGGGAGTGGTCAGGTGGCTATGTGACTGGAAAACCAAATACAAGCGGTCTTCGCTTAATGGCCGGTTGCTTAGCAAGTGTTCTAATTTATGATTGACCTCCACAGAGCTACTTGACCTGTTTTGGAGTTTTGATAGACAGACAGACACAAACACACACACACACCCTTCTAACCCTGCTGGAGAAGGTAGTTGGACTAAATATGTCATTCACTTTCTCCTCCCTCCCTTTCTTTTCCTTCTTTCTTTCTGTCCCTTCCTTCCACCCCCCTTTCTTTGTCTATCCCATTTCTTCCTTCCCTTCTTTTTCTTTCTTTCCCTTTTCTCTTTCTTTTCTTTATCTTTCTTCTCTTTCTCTCTCCCTCCTCCCTCCATATATCCCATTCATTTTCTCCTCCCTCCCTTTCTCTTTCTTTCTGTCCTTTCCTTCCATCCCCCCTCTTTCTTTGTCTATCCCTTTTCTTCCTTTCTCTCTCCCTTTTTCTTTCCCTTTTCTTTCTTTTCTTTTTGTCTCTTCCTCTCTCTCTTTCTCTATCCCTTCCCTTCCTCCTTTGCTCTCTCCTCTTAAGCTAGGCGACCCACCTGAAACACACACGCACACACACACTTCAACAAGGTAGTCACCCAACAGCGTTGCTTGTGATGAGTCTCCCAGAGTCCCAGGTGCGATTGTCCGTTCACACCTGGTCCCGCATTGCCTGGAAAAGCTGGCAGGCAAGGCTTCCGGGTCCAACAAAGTGGCCGCGGGTGGGACTTCCACCCCTCCCTCTTTTGGGGAAAGGGCTGGAAACTTCAAGCGAGGCTGCAGCATTGCCCACCACAGCGGTTTGGGTTTTCCCGACTGCCTACAAACTTATCTTACTCCCATGGCTGGTGGCAGAGGGAAAGTTGAGCCAGTCAGGGCAGACCCATTGCTACTTGGCTCCCCACCAGCCCACATCTTGCCAGCTGCTGGAGCTTCTGGGTCGCAGCTGCTGAGGGAGAGTGTGCGAGGCAATCAGGAAGCACAAGGCTTACACCACCTGCACCCCTCTCTGCCAGCTGCCCCTCCGAGTGTTTTAGCCGAGTGCAGGCCACTGCTATGCAAGCTCCATGGGTGGAAGATCTGCTCTCATGAGGCTTGACTTGCATCATTCTCACAGAGGCGGCCTGCATTCAGCCAAAGCACGCAGCCTGGCAGGCAGCAGAGAGAAGGGGCGGTAGGCAAGGGGCACCCCTAACAGGCAAGGCCCAATCCCTACCCCTGGCAGGCAAGGCCCAGCAGCTGCGGAGAATCCAGGTGGGACCCAAGCAGCAACAGGTCAGCCAGGCTGGCCTTCTTCTCGGCCACCAGCAAGCCAGGCAAGTGGGGTCAGGGGAAGCTGAATTGTGCCCTGCGAGGGGCCACCTTCAGCACTCTTCTGCTATCTCCCTTGCCTCTTAGTGCCCCTCTAAGTCATTCCCCCCCACCAGGGGCGTACCACCCACTTTGGGAACCACTGCTCTAAACTCTGGAGTATAAAATGTTATATTAAGATGCAATAGTACTCTGAAAAACTTTGTGTTTTTAATTTGTAAAAAAAGAATGGCAAAGTTAAAAAAACAGTAATTGTTGAATTATTGCAACCACATATTTATACATTAAATTCCTGCTAAAATAGAACTGCAGGCTATGCATTTTAGGGAGTTTGTTATAAGAGTTTCACAAAAATATAATAGCAACAGCACTTATATACCGCTTCACAGTGCTTTACAGCCCTCTCTAAGCAATTTTACAGAGCCAGCATATTGCCCACAACAATCTGGGTCCACATTTTACCGACCTTGGAAGGATAAGTCAATCTTGAGCCTGGTAAGATTTAAACTGCCAAATTGCAGTCAAACGGCAGTCAGCAGAAGAAGGCTGCAGTACTGCACTCTAACCACTGCGCCATCACGGCTCATAATAATAGGAACTAGTTCCCGCAAAATTTCAATATATTCTTTTGAAACACGAAGTTATTGGTTGGAAAAAAATAAAAAAGGATGATAAAAACACTAGGTTGTGCTTACCTCAATTCACAGTCCATAAATTTTGTTCCAAAACTAAAATCAACTCCACTAGAAGTAAATTGGTGTTCTATTAAAATAGAACACTTGCTAGCTGTTAAAACTTTAGTGACATGCATTTTCAGCATATCATCTGCACAAAGAGGTAAATTCTGTTAAGGACTGTTTTTCTGAAATATTCAGCTTAAAAAAATTCTAACGAATACTCCTATATTCCTCACTTATTGATTGCTTTGTTTAACAACTACTCAAAGTTTTAATGGTTGGAGAAAAAGAAAAGAGGAATTAACATCAAACAAAGAATCCAAAAACACCTTAATCAAGAAACTACAAAGGAAAAAAAAATCACATGTCCACTAATATTGGAAGGCAATACTGGAAGTTTTTTGATTAACAGGGTGCAAATCAGAAGCAAACTCCACACCTAATAGGTAATAAATCATCTGCAAGCAAACAACCAAAGAAACATCAAGGGCCCCACAGTTCAACCTTGGGTTACATATATTCTTTTCTGTTTAGGAAAAAAAACCCACAGCTTTGCAACCCTCACATCACAGCATCGAGGGCCATGAGAGTGCTATTTACATGCTTCACAACCAGCTTCTAACAAGCAGAATTCATGACATGGAAGGGAAATTGCAAGTTGCTGTTACATGGTATCTTGCTTGATGACTGCAGGAATTTGCTTAATGTCAAAATCATATGCAAAGTTGTAAGTCCCCTGTTTTTTTTACTTAGCCATCATGGCGTGGTCCCAGTTGTGATCAGTAAGCAAGGGTTGCCTGTAGGTAAAACTCCCTAGTAATGCAAAATGAAAATCTAAACAGGAAAATAAATCTAATTCAAAGTAAATTAATTAAAAACTGGGGAATCTTCAAGCAATGCCCACAACAACTGGCAATTTCCCAAATAAGTTAAATAATAATTTATAATTTTATTATAGTCTAATTTTTCTTAATTTCTGTTGAATACTATAAATGTATAATGGAAAATATTTCTGCTGGATATATAAGGTGTCATGTAACAAAAACCCAGACACTGAAAGGAAAACAAATGAACATCAAGAAATCTCCTCCGTTAGTTATTAAGTGCTAATTATTAATTCAGAAAACGCATTTTCTATATAAAACGAACAGAAAAATGTTTAAACATTTAAAAATGTTTTAATATCCTAATTTTTTTCAAATTATCGAGAGGAGTGTTTCTATTTTGCCTTAAATCTTTTTTTTTCTTTTTGCATTGGTATCCAATAGAGAATTTGTGTTTAAACTTTCTGTAATTAAAATGTATTTATCTTATTTCAAACGCATGATTTTCTTGCAATCTTCAATATCAAAAATTTGTAAGAAGGATATTTATCAAGATATCAATAGTTTTGATCATTCGTTCACATTTTTTCTTTGCCAACGGATCTTCTAGTCTGTGGTCAGGAAAATGAAGATGGTCGAGAAGAATGGGCAAAAGAAGATCCACAAAGCGTTCTGCAGTTGCACTATTGCCTGAATCAATAATGTCCTATAACAGAAATATTATCATTTTAATGGCATTGAAACAATTAAATAATTATCCTGTCACCAAACTTTGTGGAGTCTAATTTATTATTTTTAGAAATGCAGCCCAATCACAAAATTTTATGTAAATTTGATTTGACAATTTTATTCTTGTTTGTAGCTTTAAAAGGGTTATAATTTAGTTCTATTAGCTTAAATAGACTAATTTTAACCACTGTTTTACAAAAATATCACTGTTAATTGTTGATCTGATTTCCATAACTGCAATCTTGAGTATCTTTCCCTTTTTAAAAATGAAACAATAATTAATGAGTTATTTTATTACAAGAACTTACAAAATTGTAGGCAGCAGGCCTTCCCTTAGAGGAGGGAAAAAGTAATTTTTTAAAAAATAAGAAAATTTGTAAGAACTTTAATTTTTGCCTAAGTATTTTCAAATGCTCATTTATAAATGTTATATAAATGTTTTATTACTTTGCAGGCCCTAACAAGTACACACACGAGTTAAAAAGTGCTTTCATTTATTCTGCCTCTTATATGATGAAATGCCAACAATATCCTTATAATTCTATGTAGAATAAACAGGACAAACTTTATACAAATGGACATAATTTTGACATCAGAACTCAAAATCAGAACAGAACAAGTGTTTTAATCTCCCACTCTGTAGCAAACCACAGTGACTATCTTTAAAAAAACGATACTAAGATGGCTGAGTTCATATTTCAAAAGGTTTCAGGCAATCTTAAAAAGGTTTTAATAAATACAACATTTTTAATATATTACAATTGCTATTCACAATGATCTTCATAATTATCTAGATAGTTCTGCACCACTCAAGAAGACTCGGGGAAGCTATAATCTGTAATCTGTCTCACATATAACAAAATTGTCTTCCTCATCCTTCCCTGCCATCCTAATTTAAATCTGGTATCAGACTAGCTTGTCCTTGCATCTGATGAAGTGAGTGAAAGCTTATGCTTTTCAATTTTCAAAATAATCAATTTTATTAGTAAAATAACCATTATCAGATTCCTTGATCATTTTTTTGCTACAATAAACATTGCTCCTACAAAAAACTAAAAGTAACCCAATACGACAGCCAAAACACAATGAATTCATTACCTCAAATAGCTCCCTGAATAGCTCCAAAGCAAGATTTGAACATTTTTCAGATACTTCCAGTGGCTGGTTTGACCAATGCACTAAAACAATAGATGAGTCTGAATTCTTAGCACGAGTTGCAAGTCTTGTACTTGCAGAAACTGCTACATTTGGTTCCAGTACTGCTTGACGTACAATATGACGGAGTTGTGTCACTGAACAAAATGCAAGTAGCAATTCTAATATCTAAGAGAAACACAAAAATTATTAGAATAACGTTCTTTACACTAATATTTACAATTTCAGATTTATGATGCAAAGCTTTATTGCTGAAGTACACTATTGCTTTTTACTATTTAAAAAATATATCAAATTCTTCATTTCATTCAGTATTTTAAGCAGTTGCAACGCTGAAAATGTATGTTTGATTTTAAAAAAAAAATTTTTTTTTTTAGCAAACTATCTCTTCAAGAAAGTGTAGTTTATTTCAGGGCACAACATAGCATTAATCATTTTGGATTGCATCTGACTATTCCAGGAGTTTATGTTTGGGGATTTATCAAGAAGATGCTTTGTGAGTAAATGAATCTGTGAAAGTGTGACAAATAACGAACAGGCTTTTAGAGTATTATGGCCTGTAAGAAAAAGTTGTTAATTTTCCTACTATCTACATTTTCAGTTGCTATTTTAAAATCAGAAAGAAGGGCAAAGCAATAGACACGAAGAGTCCTAAGACAGTCACACGGACCCATAAAACGGTTGTCATAGATTACAGGTACAGAAAATGAAACAGATAGTAAAGGGCACAAGCAGACAGACACATACTGATTCACACAGAGAGGGGGTCAGACATATATAGAAAGCAATCAGAAGGATGGAAAGTCCACACAACCATACAAAGGGGAAGAATTACAAAGGGACATAGAAAAATAAACCACCCTTTTCTTCTGATATTCAATGACTGAAAATAATTCCTCTCCCTTATTAATACAAGGATGCTATTATTCCAAGAATCATTGATGCCTGACACTTCCATTATTTCCATCCAACGAATTTTGTCAAGCAAAGGAAGTTTTGGTTGGTGCTGTCAGTTTCTGTGAAATGGAACTATTTGTATTGTAAAGGAACAATATGACCTAAGCGATTAAAGAAAAGAAGGGAGGATTACTAGAGGAAGAAGAAATATGCAGTGAAGGATTCACCTGGAGCAAGTAGAATCAGGAAGGAAAATCTGCAGAGAGGATAACTAAGGATAGCACGGATGACATAGAAAAGGAGCATCCCAAAGAAAGCTATTTAGAAAAGCTATCTAACATATTAAATTTAATAACTGGGTGGACAAAGAACTGAAATAGTTAAGGAACTGAAAAGCAGCTGTGTAAATAAATGGATACCCAAATCTTGGAAAATCAATGGTTTTAAGTTTTAAGAAATATGAAATACTACCTTGATACTCGTGCTTCGCTATAAAACTATGTGGTCAGGCTTAGTTTTTTGGGAGGAAAATAAGCGGGGGGGGGGGGGGGGGGAATCTGCCTCTGCCTACCAGCATCCATTGGTATTCATCTGGCTAGCATCCTGTCAGTTGAGGGCTGTTTGAAAACTAAAACAGTATTTCCTGTGTGAGCAAGGAGACAACAAGGAGCCTGGATGTGGCTTAGGTCAACTGCTCTGTACTAAAGCTTCTTGTTGTTGTGAAACTAAAACTGAAACTTCTCTCTGCTTGTGTTTTGCATTGGAACAGATTTCTATTCAGGTAGGGAGGGGCAATAGAACTCCTTAGCATCAGAGCATGTTAAAAATAATATATGAAATGCTAATGCTCTGATGGTCATTTCAAAAAATCCTTTCTTCGTGAGCACCTAGAAGCCAAGAAGAACGTAGATGCCAAATTTCAAGTTTGTAGGCTTCTTACGGTTCTTGAGATTTTGTGATGATGCGTGAGTGGTATTTCACTTTTATATATATAATTGATGAATGAGGTTAATTCATCAGAAACTTTTGTTTGTTCAAAGAATATTTTTAAAAGATTGAATGTTGATTCTTTGTGTGTATGTGTCTAAATAACAGAGAGGTCTTTTTACACAGTTCTTTTTCCCCCAAGTTATAGTATGTTAGCATAGGCAGGGGAGATAGTAAAATTATGCTAGTTATATACTTTGGGGGGCATGGGGAGAACTCCTGACAACCACCTGGACAAGTCTCAGCACATTGTTGCCTATTTCCTAGGGCTGAGACCATGAATGGTCCAAGGCCACCCCAGCTTGGTTTCATGCCTAAGGCAGAAGAAATATAAAAGCAAAAATGTTGCATACATGTATAGTAAGAGAAAAAACAGGATTGAAATAAAAAGGCATTAAAAAGGCATTAAAAAGGCAAAGGGAGCTAACCAGCTCCATGGCTGCATGCTCGTCTGTGAGTCCCAAGAAAGTCAACAGAGTCTTCAGATATTTCTGAAAAGCCAGGAGAGTGGGGTGTCAGAGAATGTTCCAAAAAGTGGGGGCAATAGTTGAACTATTGTCTAAAATAAGAAATTGGGAACTTTAAGGAGAGGCTTATAAATGTATGTAAATGAAAAGAAACTTGTTTTCCCGATGTTAAGGAATGGATTCAAGATATATATTTGTTATTAACTTTTGAAACATTTTATATTCTAAAAATGTGAAATGGAGTAATATGTTCCACATGGTCTAGAGTCTAGACTTAAAGATTAATGATTTATGATTTAATCTCAAATTGACATTACACGGTTCTTGTTTTTATTAGTTTTTCTTTTTTTCATTACTGTTAAGCTTACTTTAATCATTTGAATTATGTAGAATTTGTAGATGTTACATAGATTCACTGATGTTACTTTTATTATTGTGGCTTACTGCATTTTACTGATAATATAAAAAATTACTACACACACACACACACACGCGCGCACACACAATTATGCACCTAGAAAATACCTTTGCTGAAGAATCAGAATCTCTTCCATGCAGAAGGCCTATCACCTGATTGAGACAAGATGTAAAATGTTCATACCTATAATTTTAAGGAAAAAAGGAATAAAAAGGAATCTTGAAATTACATATATTTTGCTAGGCAAAAATAAAAATTATTTGGTAAAGGATTTATCAAACACACACTTTACTATGACTGTTTCTTGAATTTCTGACACGATATCTGCAGTTTTGTGATCCTGAACTGGATGCTTGACAACCAACTCACACTTATAACAGTTGCAGAATCCTCTGGTCACAGTCACTGTTCGCAATTTCATAAGCAAAATTAATGGGGAAGCTGGGAGACAAAGTTGTGTGTTGCTCTTGCTCTACCCCCCACCCCCACCCCCATATACCCACTATGAAATACAAGATTGCATTCAACAGTGTGCTTGGACCAAAGCGGCCTTTTTCCAGCTTACATGAACTCAAGCAGTGCAGCAGCCTCCTCTCCTAGCATGTACACAGTGGCACTCTAGATATATGCTTGTGGCTGTGTGGCATGATCACTGCAGCAGCTGTTCCAAAACCAATAGTCCCTTATGGGACTGCAGTGTGATCCCAGTAATAAGAGTACCTTGCTTTGCTTCGCTCATATTAGGAAAACAGAAGAAAGCTTTTCGTTCCTGAGACTGTGCTTGCTGCAATCCCACAAGCGGCTATCATTTTCAGAGTGTCCACGTGGAAAATAACGGACACTTGTGGGACTGCACTGTAGAGCCCAACAATGGAGAGGCTTGCTTTGCTTCGCTAATGTGAGCTCTGAAGTATTCCATAGCACCAGAACATTGATAAAGTAAATCAAACCACTTCATTGCTGCCATTTGCCAGCCAATCATAAGTTGAGAACTATGTATGCCTATAGCCAGGTATTTTCTCTTATTGTTAATTCCATCATTCTCAGAATAGTAGAATTAGGCTGGCTGTTCATTCGTGCCTTGGGCTAAAACCAAGCATGTTCACATCTAGTAAATGGAAAACCAAAGCTGTACATTAATCTGTTAATGAAGTAGAATAAAAAATATTTGAGATACTTATCAGCAAGATGAAAAGTCTGAAAAGAGGATGACCCTAACCCTTCAGCTGCAGCTCATTCTGTTACAGCTTTTTATTTAATTAAAACAAGGAACTCACATCTAAAATGGTGCATTTCATAATATACCGTGTTTTAAAATTAAAATTTTAGAAGAGACTAGCTGGATCTAACCTGATCTAGCCCAATTATTGACAAGTCCAGATGGAGAATGATTTCTTATTACCTTACATTAAATAGAAATTAAAGCTATAGGAAAGTACTATAGAATTCAATTCATATCTTAAGTTTAAAAGATCCAAAGAATCAAAGAAAAGATTGGAAAAATATAGCAAATGAAATCATACAAAAAGAACCAACTAGGACAAATATTCACAGAAAATATAAAATGTATTTATATATAGAGGGATATAATTTTTTTTAATTATTTATTATGTAAAGCCTACTTGGTAAGATAATCTGCAATCTTCGGATTCTTCAGGAGATCCATAAGCAGATCCACAGAATATTTTCTTGTTAGGGTTCCATCACCATTCACAAGGATATTAAATATTAACTGGAAAGTCTGGTGAATATTTCTGGAATGAAACAGCTAAACAAACAAAACTGATTTACAATCATATGAACTGTACATTATAGCTCAAGTCAGTTGCATTCAGACTTTTGGTCTTGTGGAACTTCAAGTTGTCTTACTTAGAGTCTGTGAGTATGAAGCTCAATTTAGGACTTTAAATACTAGACCTGTTTCTTTTCTTAGAATATATGATATATGTACTGATTGTGGGTATTTGTATCAATACTTCCTCAGAGGCAAATCTTTCCCTTGTGTCTTTAGAATTTAGAACTTCCCTTTAGAGATAAAGTACTGTTTTAGTCAGTCAACCAGATCACACAATTTTTATCTCCAAGATTTCCAAAGGGTACTTAAAGAATTTTCCAAAGCTCTGCCATGCAATGCTCTGGGTTGTCCGATCAACAGCAGCACTTGATAGGATTATTGTTAAAGAATATTGTTATTAGATTGTAATTTTTTTAAAGTGTTTCTTAAGGTAAGTACTCAGAGCCATTGGAAATTAAGTGGTGTGCAAACTATAGGAAATAAATAAATGTATAAATACTGTGCATAAGCTTCTTTTAAATTGAGTCAGCCTTACCTTTTCTCCAACTTCTTCATTTAATGTAAGACTTGATAATATTGAAAGTGCAAAAACAACCATTGTTAGACTACTGTGAGCCAAGAAACTGATCAGAGTGCGATAAAAACCTTTCACATTTGTCTAGTACAAAGAGAAAAAAAATCCTTTAAAATGCAATAAGATTAAAGTTACAGTCTAATTCAATGCATTATATGCACTACAATAATTTTGTATTAGTTGAAAAATGTACATCTTAAAATCTTACAATTGAAATATCTAGCCAAAATGATTAAAAATTCAACCATTTTAATTTTTGCCCATCAAAGCACTAAAGTTGCATATAATTAGAGTGACAAATAATACTATACACACACACACACACACCTAAATAATGTATAGGATATCACTTCCATATTTGTAAAGTATTATTTTACCTACAGCATACTGCACTGCTACATACATATCAGTATTACAGTTATATTTACATTATAATAATTTAAAGATAACATAATTAAGCGAATTATGTGGATAATTTTATTTAGCAACAAAACCTACAGACTTTGCAGTTATAAGATATAACATTCAACATCCATAACAATAAACATGATCATTCTTTTAGCAATAATAGTGGTCAACATTCAGAAATCTCTCTATGAAAAACTCAGTTTAAGCTTTGATCAATTTCAATCACAGATCTTCACAGACCAAAGACATATTTTAGTTTACACAATCATTTAAGCAACTAAATAAACACAGTTGGAAATGTATTAGGAATTAATTGTACGTTAATTGTATGTATGGTCACAGATTTCATACATTCCATTTAATTATAATGAAGATAGATTGATCCTTTCATAGTGGAACTATGGAATAGTAGAATGAAAGTTGATTGAAAAAAGGAGAATCGCTTTAGATAAAATATCTCTATTTTTGCACAATCAAATTGAATGAGAAAAACCATCACAATCGCACAAAAATAAAAGCTTCCAGATTGAGCAAGCAATTGTGACCTTTTCCTGGGCCAAAAGTGCTTTGATTTCCAATTATTAAATTATGGACATGTTTTTTAAAAAGACTTCAATAAAGCAAATTTCTTACCAATGACTTGATATATGTTTGAACAGTGAGATTATGTCGACAAAGATTTGCCATAAGTCCTAGGCATGGTATAGTTAACTCATCTTCTGTAGATTGACTGAAGATTTTTTAAAAAGTCATTAAATATTTTCATATAATTCAATATTTACTAATAAACTGATTTTACAAGTTAATCATTATTCATTCAGAAAATATTCACTTTGCTACACAATATAGAACACATTAATTTTAGTATATACATAGATTTGTATATATTAAGCTGTATATAGATCAGGGGTGGGCAAACTTTTTGGCTCGGGGCCTTATTGACTTTTAAAATTTGACAGCACCTGGTGTCGAAATGCCTGTCATTACAAATCAAAATCAAATGAATGCAATCATTCAATCATTCACATCAAACCTTAATTCTGTACCAATCTTCGGTGGGCCAGATTAAAAAGACCAACAGGCCAGATGTAGCCCGCAGGCCATAGTTTGCCTACCCCTAATATAGATGAATGTAAATGTTAATGATTATTTTAAGGCAACATTAAAGAAAAATACAAAATTCAGCATGTAAACTACTCCAATTACTTTACTAACTTTATTAATCAATAAAAAAAGAAAAATAAGGTGACTGACCGCTGGTTGAAAAGAGATTGCCAATAGTTATGTGGTGAGTGGCAAAGTGGTAAAACTACTTGTGAATGCTGCCTACACTCTCATAAATACCCCACTATGAAAGATACTTGGATACATTGAATACTGGCAGACTTATTCTACTAAATGTTCAGGACAAACCACTTATACAATAACTATAAGTTGTTTATATACTAACGTCAAAGATAGTTGGCTCCTATTGTATATACTATAGGATAACTGTTTGGGTTATCCTGTAGATATTATGTTATGCAGTAGCAGCTGATCAAACAAAAAGAGAAACATTACTGTGGCACAGTGTCAGACCCTGTAGAGGCTCAAAACCTTCCTGGAATTTGTCTATGGAGAGTCTCAACTTCTTCTTGTCCCAAAGGTGTTTTTTCAAGAGACAACTGGATCTTCTTGGTTTGTTTGTTTTTTGGAAGATATTTTGCTTCTTATCCAAGAAGCTTCTTCAACTTCTGCTTTTTCAGCACATTTTAAATCCAGTAGCACATTTACAATAGGCAATCCCTATAATCAAATATCTAGGAGACATATGAAGTTCCTAGTTTAAGATTACTCACCAAGATGAGCATAAAATAATGCTTGAAATTCTCATGGCACAAATGGCAAAAATTTCAAAAATCAAGTATTATTCTAAAGCTTTAGGTAAGCTTTGTATATTCAAAATTTTCATATATGATAGACCACACTAATAGTCACCATGAGGAATGCTCAAATCAAAGCAGGGATTAATATACAAGTATCTTCCCTTTCTTGCACTAGTGTGGCAGGAACATCTCCAACTAGAAAGCCTAGTTTAAACCTCTAGAAAACAGTCCAATATGCCTCCAAATTTAAACTCAATTGTCACATATTTCCATGCATCTGCATAGGGTTAAAGTACATAGGATAACTGAACAGATAGGGATATAAATGTACCTACAATTGCAGATTTAACTACTGCATTTAAGGAACTTACATACGAATCATTAGGAAAGAAATTAAGTCTTCAATATTAGCACTGGATTGCAATATTCTTGCATTGTAGGTCAATTTCTGTAGCAGTTGAATACTCTGTTAAATAAAAAGAAAATCAATGAAAGTATAACTGTTTGAATTAGATTTATCTGCATTTATTTTTCAGATGCATAGCCAGATAATTATTATACTATTTTGGATTTAGATTTTAATTACAATTTGTTGTAAATTTGTTTCTATCATTAGTATTTTATTTAAATGTTTGTAATTGTTGTAAATGGCCAAGTGCCTTAAAATTGTGGGGAATATAATAAAACAATTCAACTGAAATGGTATTAAAATTATAACCTACTGATTGCTTTTGTTAAAAAAAATCACTTTATTTAAAGAAAATCAAAATAACTATGAAATTCAATTTTCAGAGGTAATGTCAAACATTACAAAAACTACAACTCAGATAAAATATTCTTGTTTGATAAATCTATCTGTTTTCTCTTAACAGGTTTGGTCAATAAAATGTTGATCTGACTAATGCTTAAAGAGAGACTTATTATTATTACTGTTGTCCATTATTTCACATCATATCTCAGTTAATGTAAAACTTTATGATATAGCTAATGGAGCACACATTTCTTTTATCAGACAAGTGTAGCCCAACATAGGTCCAGAGTTGTCATAAAATTCTTCTATCCAAATAGGGGAACATTTTATTCTTCCAGCTTTAAATGTTTTTCTTGGTTCAGTTTGTCTCTTGGCTTTTTTATTAAACTATTTTTACAATTTAATATATTGTAAACTGTCCAGCCAAATTTATGAGAGTATTACTTATAAGATTATAAGCAGATATAATTACCGTGCTAGAGACAGAAGATTATAGGCAGATGTGGTTACTGTGGATGCCAGAGACTATTTCCTTAATTGATTTCTTTTCTTCTATGGGTCTGGCTTGATTGGTTCTCAGAGATTGTTTTAAATCAACCTCGCTAACAAAAGCTATTAGCAAACTCCAGTCCGTAAGACTCTTTTGACTTTCCATTAGGGTTGAAAATGTCAGGAGTCATCTTAAACAATGTATCTGGGTAAATGATTTTCACACTAGTTTAAGCCTAGTATCTAATCCTACAGTTATACTTTCAATCTCTTCAAGTACTAATTCTGAAATTTCATCTGGCTTTCATCTTGACTAGGTTGGGGGCAATTCTGCGTATAAAACATTCCTTTTCAGCAACATTATGCCTGTGTGACTATGACTCTATGAAAAGCTTAAGCCATTTGCTCCTTTGCTGTACTGGTAATCTTGAAAGATATATATTTATCCCATTTTTTAAATAGTCTGGTAGCCAGAACAATGTTCATCTGTCATTGCTTCTATCTGATCAGAACTCTTATATTACCAGGTTGCCTAAATTTGTATCATTATTTGTTGTGCTGTCTTACCTATAGCTAAAGTTTAGCACATTTTTTGTGATTCTCCCTGCTAAATGTACTACAGTTCTATAATAATGTATATTATATTTCATTTGTTTCAATTTCATTGTACACTTGTTGTGCATTGACAATGTTTGATTTGATTTATATCTTTTTAAAATTTTATTAATAATAATTACAGATTAATGCATTTTATTGGTGCGCTCTTTGACCTAAAGGCCATAATAAGGGTTTGATTGGATTGGATGTAGCAGTTTTTAGATCAAAATTTAAGAAGCAAGCAAATTGTACTTCTAAACTATAATATAATTAAAATTATATTTCTGATAGAAAGTGTGCAAATATTAATATACATTATTCTGATCTTTCTAATATTTATATTTCAACATAGTCTGAATGCTAAGCAGACAGGATTTGGCAACAGCTTACATAAGAGACCATTGGCTGCCAATACTTTCTTTTGTGGCATTTACACAAAACAAAATAATTAATAATAACAACAATAAAAATGTTATAATAATAATTTATTACTTATAAAACATTACATTCTCTTACTTGTAATATTACTGGGTCAATAGGATTTGTAGAACTTCGAAGAATTACACTTGCAAGGGCACCACACAAATTGTAAGCATTCTGAAGGGCTTCTCTGGTTTCATTATCTAGAACTATAAGTAACATATATACAATAAATATATCACTAACACTGTAAGAAATACATTCAGAGAAAGTGGAGAGAAAAAGGAAAATCTTTAAAAAAATCATTTTTTTAACTTTTCCACAACCAGTTCCATCTTAACCCTAACTATTCTATATATAAATATAGGTAGTCCTTGACACATGTCCATTTAATGAACATTTAAAATTACAATAGTGTAAAAAGGGTATCTTACAATCAGTATTCAGATTTACAACTGACACAGTATCTCACAGTATCTGATCATATTTTGATATGAAAATTCAGACACTTAGTAACTGGTATATATTTATGGAGCTTGCAGAATCCTTAAGTCTTATGATTGCACACCCCCAGGGTGCTTCCAACAAGCAAAGTCAATGCGGGAAACTGCATTTGCTTAACAACTGAAAAGTTAAGAAAATCAGGCACAACTCACTTAATGGCTTCACTTAGTGAAAGAACTTTCAGTCCTAATTGTGGCTGTATGTCAGGGACTACCAGTATACATATATTCAAAATATAAGCTAACTAAATTTAACAAACTGAAAAAATTTCAACTGTTTCTCAGATAAAATCTCAGATTTTATATTTTGTAGATAATACATTTCTGGTGAAAGTGTCATAATCACTTCTTGTTTACATATTCCACAAATAAATAAATGAGGTTGTACAGAATATGTTACAAATAGTACATTTCATGCTAGTTATCACTATTTTACTTTGTTATTATTTTTACAAGAATTTAACGGTTCTGCTCCAAACACCTGCAATGAATTATTTTTTAAAATTCTCATTCAAGGAAGTTTGATTCTAATAACAAGTGAACTCCTCATTAATTAAAAGTTTAATAGGACACACAGGCTATTTAAAAAAGAAAGAAATCAAGTCATCAATCAGATATCACATGTATTCCCAGCTATAAAATAACTTGTATATACAACTCAAATACATTTAAAACTTACCTAACTGAGAAAGCAAGCCTACTACATTCAAGGTTAATGGAGGGCTTAGATTTGGGTCCTCAATAAGTTCTACTAAGCAATTGAGGCATTCACTTGGTAAAATATGGTTTGATGCAAAAATTTTTGTCAATTTCAATCCTGAGATAACCTGAAAAAAATAAAACAACTGCTAAAAAAAAAGACAATTAAAACCTTTAAGCTAATGGAAGATATAACTATATATAATGACCTTAACTTTTTCCTCACTTTTTCCTAATAAAACCAATAGAAATTATTCAAGTGACAGAACCTGGTGTGTGTGTGAGCCATGTGTATATACAGCATACAACAAACCTATATAGTTGCTCACAAAAATCGTAAGGGTATATCTCTGAAGTTACCACAAGTCAACTTGAAACCCTTCTTTTTGTTTAATTTGCCAATTACTAGTATATTAACTGGTTGGTATATTTTTTCTTATATAGCAACATCATTGAAGCAATGTGTGCTTTAAAACTACAATAGATTTATTGGATGTGAATCATGATATGCAGAGATAAATTAATCTCTAGATCACAGATTTTTGTTGTTGTCCTTGTCACCTTGAAAACAGGTGCCCAATTACCTTTAATGCTGCCCAATTACCATGAGATAAGATGGGTAGTCTATACATTTTTTAAATAAGACAATATTATACTCATCATTATATATTTTAAGAAATTTTCAACTATCAAACAACTATAGAAGACAGAACTTGCAAAATAGCTCTGTACTAAACATACCTGTATCCCCACTGGACTAATGTAAGTTTATTAAGAAATCAAGTTATGTATAACTGTGACCTTGTAGCTCTTTTGCACAGAGCTTGTTAAAGTACAAATATGCAGCTTGGAAATCGGCATAAAATGCATTCAACTCAAAGACTGATCACACTTTAGACTCATATTTTGCATATACAGTGAAGCATTGGAAACCTAGGGTAGAAGAAAGCTACTGGGAAAACATCTCCCTTGATGCTAGTAACATAGTTGAATCAAAAAAAGTGGTACAAGACACTATTCTCTTTTTCTTGTTTTTCCCCTCTTTCTCACACAACTCATAGTATGAGAAGCAGAACAGAAAAGAGAAGACTTTTTTTTTTGTCTGTTCTTATTTCTTTTGCCATGGGTAGGAAGCATAAGCAAAGAGGAGGGGAAGTGGGTCTTGTCACCTTCCCCACATAAGTACAGACCAGTTTCAACAGGGTTATTTCTTATTAGAGGGAGGGAAGAAAGTAACACTCTCCATACCTCATCTCTGCCACAAGTGCAGATTGCAGTCACCGCCAAGCACTACAACAACCAGTTAGTGGTTGGTATGTTTCTCCTCGCCTACTTGCGGTATGACTTATACCCCAACAAAACATCTATCAAGAGACATCTATTTAAATACATATGTGTTTTGATATGATTTATTCCCATCCACTTTTGCTCTTTCAGGCAGAATAGGGAGCAATTCTAAGGGAATTTTCACTCAAGAAAGGTTTACAAGGCATGGCTAAAAATGAACCAAGGACTTATCAGTCTTATCTCATAGGTGAGACATCAATCCTTCAGCTTGGAATCCTGAGAAAGAATATTAAACAAATAATAAAAACTCTGTTTCTTGTACTCCATAATAAGTTCTGCAAGGACTAAGTATCTAGTTTCAGAGATTCCATAACTCACCTTCATTTTCAAGCCAATTATTAATTATTAGATTTTTACCTTGCCTTTGTATTTGTTTTTATACTGGTCACTCAAGGTGGAAAACATACCTAATATTCCTATCTCCTATTTTCACTCCTGTGAGTTGGGTTGGTCTGCTACTGGTCTGAATTTTGCTGCTGTAAGGGACTTGACAAAGCCTCTATTTGGTGGCTATGTAGATAGCATTTCTGCAGAGAAGGTCCCATAACGTTATAGTGGAGATACAGAGGCTAAAGAGCCACTTCTATTCCATTTCCCTGCAGCAGGGAAAAGAAACTTATCAGCCGCTGTGGAGGGAGGGAGGAAGGGCTGTTTGTTAGTGGCAGAATACTAGTCCTAGCTCCACCTTCCCACTTTCTCTCCATGGGTTGACAATTCTATTCAAGAAGATGGCTGCGCCCAACTAGGAAGGTGAGGCTCTTGCTCCTGGAGCACTATCACCCTATAAAGCCACCACCTGCACAAGAAATCACCTTTAAAGCTGCTGCCTGCGCCAGAAACCATGAGTAAACTGGAGCCCAAAAAACGCTGGATTCAATTCCAACTACAACTGGCCTTAAATGCAAACTACTCAATGCAAGAAGCCTTGTAAATAAAATACCTGAATTTCTCCTCTTACAAAATACAGCTAAATTTGACATTATATTTGTCTGTGAAACATGGCTCAATGCATCTCTCCCTGACTCCATTACCACAGTAAGAGACTGTCAAGTTTACCGATCAGATCGTGAAATCCATAGAGGAGGTGGTGTTGCTATCTTCTATAAAAAGTCCCTACATCCAAAAGAGATCCAAGTTACCCAAGAGCTTGCTCTTCCAGAGACCATTGTCTGTGAACTGTCCTTAAATATCACATTTCGATTCTTACTATGATACAGAGCCCCTGATTATGACATCAAACATGTAAACAAGTTAAATTCACAACTAACATGGGCAACATCCTGCCCACGCGCTTTTATCTTTCTTGGTGACTTAAATCTACCTCGTATTAACTGGATCCTAAATGAATGTACAATCGAACCCATACATGCAACCTTCTACAATGCAGTAACAAATCTGGGACTAGATCAACTAGTAACCAACAACACTAGACTTAACAACTGCCTTGATCTCATCTTCTGCAACAGTTTGAATTCAATTTACAGATTATAAATTAATGAACCCTCTTCAACAGTGACCACAGCATGATTGACTTTTGACTTTTGTATGTTGAATACATCCTCACAAAAATCACCATAATGACAGGATCCACAATTATAACTTCAAAAAAGGAAACTATGATCTTATAGACAACGATCTCTCATCTCTTGAATGGCAAATTCTATTCTCTAGATGCAATACTGTAGAAGACCATTACAACATATTTTTACTTGAAGTCAAAAGAGTCATCAAACTATATGTACCAATAACAACTCCCAAAACCAGGAAAAACAAACTACCCATAACAATAAGGAAGCTCCAATCCAAAAAGAAATCCCTTTGGCAGAAAAACAAATCTGGTCACGTTGCCAACTTTAAAAGCCGATGCAAAAAAAAAAATATGCCACCAGATAAAGACTGAATGCACAAATTATCACATTAAACAAGAAGAAAACCTTCTACGCACCAATTCCACCCGTGCTTTCTACAATTTTGTAAACAACAAACTAAGAGACTCAAGGTCTATCCCACCCCTGAAAGGATCTAATGGTAAAGACTGCAACAATGACACCATTAAAGCCAACCTCTTTAACACATTCTTTGGCTCAGATTTGTAAACAGTAATGGATCATGCTCAATATTTCCTAGTCGAACTGCAGACAACTACAGTGATCTAATACATATCGATTTTACAGTAGACAATGTTGAAAAAGCACTACGCAATCTAAAACCATCTCTATCTATTGGACCGGACGGAATATGTGCCTACTTCTTATAAAAAGCTATCCACTGCCGTAGCGGAACCTCTAAGCATAATCTTTGAAAAATCTTTCAGGACCAGCTCCTTGCCAAAACTATGGTCAAAAGCCACGGTCATCCCAATCTTCAAAAAGGGAGACCCCAGCTGAGTTGAAAATTACAGACCAATCTCTTTATGCTGTGTCACCTGTAAAGTCATGGAATCAATTATTAACCAATCCATTATCCTCCACTTAGAGACAAACAACCTGCTCTCTAATAAACAATTTGGTTCAGAAAAAAACGATCCTGCAATCTGCAACTCTTACACTGCAAAAACATATGGACTACACAACTCTATCAGGGCAAAGCAATCTACATAGTTCTCCGTAGAACTGCTGCGAGCATCCAGAGAGTGGGAGGTGCTCCAGTCTTCACTTCTCACAGGCTGAGCTGAAATTGAGGAACGCCCTCCTCCTCCACGTGACTCCTCCATGCGTTCCCCCCAGTTTTAGCTCAGCCTTCGAGAAGACAGGCAGCTTTTCTCGTTCCTTGGCCGTTTCAGGTGATCGTTGATAATTGATCAGGTTTGACTCGTTTTTTTCCTCTCCCTGCAAGGCTAGTGCGGTCCTAAATTTAGTTTGTGGAGCGATTTCGCTCCCAGGAGGGAAGTAAGGGGTTTGGAGCCTTTCGCCCCCCCCCCTTCTAATCTATCCTCTGCCGTTCCAAGCGCGCTGGGCTCAGCCGCTTGGCCCTGCGCTGTACTATTAAAAGTGCAATTGCGTCTTCCCCCCTAGAACGCCTCAGAGGAGGCAGCGCTTCCTCTCCCAGCTCCTTCCTTCGCCCGTTTGAAGTTGCGGTGGGCTGGTGCGCTTCTGAGCTGTGCGCTCTGAGCCGGGTGGCCATTTTGGGCACGCCTCATGGCCGGCGCCATTTTGTTTTTCTGAACAAGTAAGGCCTTCTTTCTTTTTTGAATTGAGAGTGAGCTGCGAGGCCTTTATAGGCCCTTTGGCGAGACCTTCAGGCCGCGTGGAGCCTCTGATTTACTGGGAGAGCACTGTGGCCCCATGCCCTGTTGCCTCTCTTATATGTGAGATTGTTGGCTTTTCTTCCTTGGCCCGCAGCTAGTTCAGAGGCGCAGGCACGTACTCCCCATTGTTGTTGGGAGGCTGCCTACAGAGGCCCTCTTTTTTTGTCTTGCCTTTTTTACAGATTTGCTTGGCCTCAGCGTTCATTTGGTCTATTTGGAAGTTAAGGTTTTTTTGCTGTACTTTCTTGGTCTAGGTTTTCCTTACTTGAACCTGACCCTCATTTGTATATAATTGCTAGTTTATATATTCAGGCTTTTATTTTGGCCTACTAGAATTTTTTTCTGTTTTTTATTGTATACAGTTTTTTTTTAAAAAAAGGAGATTTTTTTGAATAGATAAGTAGTTAGTTCATTTAATCATTGTTCTGGAATAAAATTTCTTTCAAAAAGGGGGACGTGACCCAATTTTAGGAAAGCCGGTTTACGTTAGTAGGCCGAACTCCTAGGCGTGCCAACCGCCATTTTTCTTTTCAATACTATGGCAGAGACTAATCCTACTGGCTCTTCTCTGAAGGCCAAATCTAAGACGCACTACCTTCTCAAAAGGGACAAGGATTCTTCCAGCGCTTCTCAAAGAGATGCCTTACGGCGTCATAAGGCCCTAGAAAGGGAGTTTAGCAAGCGGGCTAGAGAGTCACACTCTATAACACCTGCCTTTCCTTCTACCCCCCTGCCGAGCCAATCCTCTTCCTCTAGGGGTGGTACTTCCACCCGAGGCCGCCAACCCTCCCGTGTACCAGAGGTGACCTTTATGCCGACCGCTGCAGGCCTACGTTCTGAAGATCCTACTCCAAACATTGTACCTGAGAACATCAGGGAATGGATACAGTCTGCCATCCGTCAAGGCATAGCTGAAGGAATGCAGCAGCTGGCTAGACCGGATTCCCGAGGGAGGACTCCCGAGGCGGAATCTTTATCCGGGAGATCTCCTTCTGCACCAGCGTCACAGCATGGTCAGGTACCTCCTCACATGGATGCCCCATTCCCAGAGGGGGAGGATACCCAAGAAGAAGGAGTGGGCCTTGAACCGTTCTGAGAGTACGAAGGTTCTGATAGAGGTTCCTTACAGTATTCTGAACCCTTTCTGGAGGGGGACCTAATGGAGGGAGAAATGTCGGAAGATGAGGGTCTTTCTCCTGAACAACCTGCTGTTGTGGGTCTTTTTAAACCCCATTTATTTAAGTCCTTGTTATTTAAGGCAAAGAACATTTCAGATCTGGCCTCTCAGCCTCCTTCTGAACCCCCTCCATCGAGTCCAGAAGGTCCTAATGACCTTATGTTCAGACAGCCGACGGTGGCAGCAGACATTATTCCGGCCCCCCCAATCTTCTCAGATCTGGTGGCAAAGCAGTTGGCCTCGGTGGGTCCTTCTCCGGCCCCTTCTAGTCAGGACGAGAGGTTGTTTACCCTGGACCCGGATTTCTCAGCTATGTTAGACACCCCGGAAGTAGATGATCCGATTGTAAGACTTGCTTCCTCTTCCAATCCTACCAATGCACTGGAGGCATTGAAGCCGGATGATAGGCGAGCGGAGATGGCGCTCCGGCGGGCTCACACCGCTGATGCTTGGGCTATCCGGTCGGCCACGGCCGCTTCCTTCTTCACCCGGTCCTCCATCAGGTGGCTCAGACAGCTGAAGCAACACATTTCCCCAGCTGACACCAGAGCCCATCAAGATATTGCAAAGATCACGGCAGTGGCGGAATTTGCAGCTGACGCTACTTTTCATTCGGTTAAGTTCTCATCCTGAGCTATGTCTTCCCATGTATCTGCCAGACGATTGCTTTGGCTTCGACACTGGCAAGCTGATATTAAAAATAAATCTAAGTTGGCTTCAGCCCCCATAGTAAAAGGGAAATTATTCAGGCCCACTCTGGAGCCATTGTTCCTGGAAACTCGAAATAAGAAAAAGTTTCTACCTTCACTGGTTCGTAGGCAGGAAGCCAAGAGTTCCCAGTCCTTTCGGAGGGGCTCCTTTCGTCCCTCTTTCCAGTCATCATTCTCTCCTAGATTTCAGGGCTCCCCCTCACTCCGGCCGTCTTAGCAGGACCGGAGTGACTCGGGAGACAGAAGCAGGAGAGGGGGCAGCTACAGAAGGTCCTTCAGGGGTTCCGGGAGTAGGGCGGCCCGCATGCCCAGGTAGTGTTGCAGGTTTTCTTACCATAAGCGGCCACCTCAGGCATTTTGCCGACAAGTGGGAGGAATCCACCTCAGATACTTGGGTTACAAATTCAGTGCGCTTTGGCTTGACCCTGCAGTTTCTCACTCCCCCCCTCCGAACATTTCAGGGTTTCACCCATCTCTAGGAATCCTGCTAAACAGGCTCTTATGACCTCCGCCATCAAACATCTATCTGATATTAGGGCTATTCAACCTGTACCCCCCTCCCAACAGGGAAGGGTTTTCTATTCACTTTTATTCTTGGTGCCTAAACATTCCGGGGGTTGGAGACCCATTTTAGATCTTAAGAGGTAAAATTGTTTCATTGTACGCCATAAATTCAAAATGCAGACTCTGCAGTCGATTTTACAGAGCATCAGAGAAGGGGACTGGCTTACGTCAATTGACCTTTCCGAGGCTTATCTCCATATTCCCATTCATTCCTCATATTCTAAATATCTCAGATTTCCAGTATGTAGCCCTCCCTTTTGGTCTAGCCTCAGCTCCGAGATCTTTCACTAAGGTGTTGGCAGCTCTTGCAGCTCACCTTAGACAAGTTCCCATCCAGATCCACTGTTACCTTGATGATATCCTGGTTGTATCCCCTTCCCGACATCAAGCCGAGAGTGATACTAGCGTTACCCTCTCGGTACTTCAGTCCCACGGGTTCTTAGTGAACTGGGAGAAGAGTCAGCTTACCCCCCTCCACTCGTATATCCCATCTAGGGCCTGTGATTGACTCTGTTGAACGATGGGTCTTTCTCTCTCAGGAGAGACTTATTAGTATCCGCACCACTATCAGGGATAACCAGCGGACCGGGAAAGCATCGTTGCTCGAATTATCCAAACTGCTAGGGAAACTAGTTTCCTGTATTTCCATTATTTCATGGGCTCGCTTGCATTCCAGATCTTTGCAATGGTTCCTCCTGCCGTATTAGCGTTCAGGAAGGAGCACGTCAAGGTTTATAGTGAAGGTCCCGCCGAAAGTTCTCACCTCCCTCCTGTGGTGGACGCGACCTCTGTCAACAGAGGTCAGCTATTCCAGGAACCTCAAAGGATTGTTCTCACGACAGACGCAAGTCTTTCCGGATGGGGGGCCCACCTGCAATCTCTCTCGGCACAGGGAGTTTGGACTCATGCGGAGTGAAGTCGGAGCATCAACTGATTGGAGCTTCGCGCAGTGTACCTGGCTCTGCGAACATTCCTTCATCGGCTAAAGGGGCGCCATGTCCTGGTCCTAACGGACAATACTACAACCAAGGCCCACATCAATCAGCAAGGGGGCACCCATTCCATCCTTCTCATGAAAGAGGCCGAGCGACTGTGTCGATGGGCAGAAGCGCACCTTTCGTCCATCAGAGCGGAGCACATCTCCGGGGCCTCCAACGTCCAAGCGGACTGGCTCAGCAGGGCAACACTGGATCAGGCAGAGTGGCGCCTGCACCCACATCTGTTCAGAGAAGCAGCAGCCAGGTTCAGTCAGCCCCTAATAGACCTTTTTGCATCTCCACTCAACACGCAGATACCAAGGTTCTTCTCCCGTTATCCCTCCAGCGGAACAGAGAATCACGATGCCTTGTGTTGCCCGTGGCCTCCCGGGCTACTGTACGCCTTCCCTCCGCTTCCATTAATCCCCAGGGTGATTTGAAAATTGATAGCCAAGAAAGCAGAAATCCTCATGGTGGCACCTTATTGGCCCAGGAGGCCGTAATTTGTGGACCTCCGCAATCTGTCGGTATCTCTGCCATGGAGGATTCCGTTGGATCAGATTTCGCTGTCACAAGGCCCGCTGCTTCATCCAGAGCCACAGTGGCTACAGTTGGCCGTTTGGAGGTTGAGCGGGAAAGGTTGATTGAGGAAGGCTTATCAGCCCAGGTCATTAACACCATTTTGGCGGCTAGAAGGCCTTCTACCACTCACATTTATGATGCGACCTGGAAAAGTTTTTGTAACTGGTGCCACAAATCATTCGTCGATCCTCGCTCTCCAGTTGCACAGATCCTGGCCTTTTTACAAGATGGCCTAGATGGAGGTCTGTCACCTAACAACTTAAGGAGGCAGGTAGTGGCGCTCTCAACGGTGGTTGCTGGCGGTCCTTTTGGTCCCCTTTCCCACCATCCTCAAATCAAGGCCTTTCTTAAAGGGGCTTCTAATTTGCGCCCGTCAGTAGTGCACAGGTACCCGACATGGGACCTTAATAAAGTTCTCCTGGCCTTGACTAGATCTCCCTTTGAGCCTCTCAGAGAGGCGTCACTTCAATTTCTTACATTTAAAACAGTATTTCTGGTGGCTATTACTTCAGCTAGAAGGATATCTGAAATTGCAGCTCTATCCGTGAGAAAAGACCTGTGTATTTTTCATTCAGATCAGGTGGTTCTGAGACCAGACCCAGCATTTATGCCAAAGATCAATTCACCGTTCCACAGGGCACAGGAGTTGGTCCTGCCTAATTTCTGTCCGAAGCCTCTGCGTGAGCAAGAGAGGCAGTGGCACACCCTTGATGTTCGAAGGGCTTTGCGTATTTACATTTCTTGTACGCAGTCCATCAGAAAGACAGAGTCTCTATTTTTGTCCTTTCAGCCAAAGACACTAGGCTGTAGGGTTTCTCCGTCCACGGTAGGCAGATGGATTAGGGCTACCATATCCAAGGCCTATTTAGTTCAAGCTATTCCAGTTCCCAGTGGGGTTACCGCTCACTCCACCAGAAGTGCAGCTACCTTGGCAGCCTGGGCTACTCAGGCGTCTATTCTTGATATTTGCCGGGTGGCCACCTGGGCTTCCCCATCTCCCTTTATAAGACATTATAAGATTGATGTTTATGCCTCAGCTGAAGCATCTTTTGGCAGGCGAGTTTTGCAGCAGGTGGTGAGAGATCCTGGGGAAGTTCCACTCCAGACGGACTCCCACCTGAAGGACACACTTGCTTTGGTATGTCCCACTCTCTGGATGCTCGCAGCAGTTCTACGGAGAATGGGCGTTGGTTCTTACCTGATACGCCTCTTCTCGTGGAACTGCGTAGAGCATCCAGCTCCACCCCAATTGGTCCGTCTGTAAAGGAGAAAACCTGTTTCAGCCAATGATTTGTAGTATCGTAGTTCATGTTGTTTAATACTTAAGATTAGAGGGTTGTTCTTGTCCTCTTGTCTTCGATAAAACTGGGGGAACGCATGGAGGAGTCACGTGGAGGAGGAGGGTGTTCCTCAATTTCAGCTCAGCCTGTGAGAAGTGAAGACTGGAGCACCTCCCACTCTCTGGATGCTCTACGCAGTTCCACGATAAGAGGCGTATCAGGTAAGAACCAATGCCCAACTTCTGTAAAGCCTTTGATTCAGTGGTACACGACAAACTACTCCTAAAACTAAAATCTTACGGTATCTCTGGACACCTGCATAACTCGATAGAAGCATTCCAGTCAAACAGACAACAAATGGTCAAAATTGGGAGCTTCCTATTAAATCCTGTATTTGTCAACAGTGGTGTCCCCCAAGGCAGTGTTCTAGGACCAACTCTCTTCATACTCTACATAAATGACCTCTGTGATCATATTAAGAGCAATTGCATTCTTTTTGCTGATGATGTAAAGCTATTCAACACCACCAACAATACTGCTACCCTTCAAAAAGACCTCGACTATATGTCAAAATGGTCAAACAAATGGCAACTTGAAATCTCAACAAATAAATACTCTGTCTTACATATTGGCAAAAAAAAAAATAAAAATCAGAAAATAAAATACAGGCTGAATCGTCAAAACCTTGTTGATGACCCAAACTTTGTCAAGAACCTTGGAGTACTTATCTCAAATGATCTAAGTGCTAGAGCCCACTGTAACTACATAGCCAAAAAGGCATTAAGAGTTGTAAACCTAATCCTGCGTAGCTTTTTCTCTGGTAATATTACACTAATAACTAGAGCATACAAAACATTTGCTAGACCAATACTTGAATACAGCTCATCAGTCTGGAACCCGCATTACATATTTGATATTAATACAGTTGAGAAAATCCAGAAATATTTCACAAGAAGAGTTCTCCACTCCTCCACTCGTAGCAGAATACCTTATGCCACCAGACTTGAAATTTTAGACCTAGACAACCTAGAACTCTGCTGCTTTCGGTTCGATCTAAGTATAATATATAAAATTATATATAGCAATGTCCTACCTGTCAATGAATACTTCAGCTTCAACCATAACAATTCAAGAGGACACAATAGATACAAACTCAAGGTAAACCGCACCAAACTTGATTGCAGGAAATACGATTTCAACAACAGAATGGTCAATGTCTGGAATACTCTACCTGACTCTGTGGTTTCTTCCCCAAACCCCAAAAACTTTAACCTTACACTGTCTACTATTGACCTCACCCCTTTCCTAAGAGGTCTGTAGGGGGCATGCATAAGCGCATCAATGTGCCTACCATTCCTGTCCTATTGTTTCTTTTTCTTTTTTTTTCTTATTCATATCCATTTCATGTTTTCATAACCATGTTTATACTTATACAGGTGAAACTCAAAAAATTAGAATATCATGCAAAAGTTCATTTATTTCAGTAATGCAACTTAAAAGGTGAAACTAATATATGACACAGACTCATTACATGCAAAGCAAGATAGTTCAAGCCATGATTTGTCATAGTTGTGATGATTATGGCTTGCAGCTCATGAAAACCCCAAATCCACTATCTCAGAAAATTAGAATATTACATGCAATCAATAAAACAAGGATTGTATAGAGAACAATATCAGACCTCTGAAATGTATAAGCATACATATGTACTCAGGTACTCATATGTACCCCTTGGTTTGGGGCCCTTTTGCAACAATTACTTCCTCAATGCGGTGTGGCATGGAAGCTATCAGCCTGTGGCACTGCTGAGATGTTATGGAAGACCAGGATGCTTCAATAGCGGCCTTCAGCTCTTCTGCATTGTTCGGTCTCATGTCTCTCATCTTTCTCTTGGCAATTCCCCATAGATTCTCCATGGAGTTCAGGTCAGGTGAATTTGCTGGCCAATCAAGCACAGTAATCCCACAGTCATTGAACCAGGTTTTGGTGCTTTTGGCAGTGTGGGCAGGTGCCAAGTCCTGCTGGATATGAAATCAGCATCCCCATAAAGCTCATATGCAGAAGGAAGCATGAAGTGATCCAAAATCTCCTGGTAGACAGTTGCATTGACTCTGGATTTAATGAAGCACAGTGGACCAACACCAGCAGATGACATGGCTCCCCAAATCAACACTGACTGTGGAAACTTCACACTGGACTTCAAGCATCTCGCAGTGTGCGCCTCTCCATTCTTCCTCCAGATTCTGGGTCCTTGGTTTCCAAATGAGATGCAAAAGTTGCTCTCATTAGAAAAGAGGACTTGGGACCACGTTCTGTTTTTCTTTAAGGTAAAACACTTCTGACATTGTTTGTTGTTCAGGAGCAGCTTGACAAGAGGAATATGACATTTGAAGTCATTGTCCAGGATCTGTCTGTGTGTGGTGGCTATTGATGCACTGACTCCAGCCTCAGTCCACTCCTTGTGAAAGTCCTCACCACTTTTGAATGGCCTTTTCCTGACAATCCTCTCCAGGCTGCATTCATCCCTGCTGCTTGTGCATCTTTTTCTTTCACACTTTTCCCTTCCACATAACTTTCTATTAATGTGCTTTGATACAGCATTTTGGGAACATCCAACCTTTTGAGGCTTTCCCTCCTTATGGCGAGTGTCAATGATGGTTTTCTGCACAACTGTCAGGTCAGCAGTTTTTGATTGTGATTCCTACTGAACCAGACTGAGAGACCATTTAAAGGCTCAGGAACCCTTTGCATGTGTTATGGCTTAATGAGCTGATTAGAGTGGGACACTTTGAGCCTAGAATATTGAACCTTTTCACAATATTCTAATTTTCTGAGATTGTGGATTTGGGGTTTTTATGAGCTGTAAGCCATAATCATCTCAATTATGACAAATCACGGCTTGAACTATCTTGCTTTGCATGTAATGAGTCTATCTCATATATTAGTTTCACCTTTTAAGTTGCATTACTGAAATAAATGAACTTTTGCACAATATTCTAATTTTTCGAGTTTCACCTGTACCTGTTATCTAATAATCACTTGACAAAATTAAAAAAGAAAAGTGGGAGCAATGGCTTTCTGGCACAAGGGGAACCACCACCACCCCGACTTTCCTACCACCAAAAGATAAATATCAGTGTAGGTGGCTCAGGTACATGAATCACAGTAGCCCTGACAGGCCAACAGTCGTAGACCAGGGCCACGTCCTTAAACGGTTTTGGGAGTGGCTTCTTTGCCTGTTCCGGTAGAGGCTGACACGTGCTCCTGCCAAAACAAAATAATGGCAGGAGCTACCTACATAAAAGGGCCGAGGATCAGTTGAGGACTGCGTCCTACATTCAGTTCTTCAACGATTACTTGAGGTCTTTGCTCTCGAAGCGATCAGGACATAACATATTAGCCCTTATCCATTTGGTTTATATATGGATCTTCTGCGTATCTTTGAACTGTTCGCAAAAACGAAGCAATACTAGGGGGAATTGTCACGGAAAAGTTTCGTTATCGCTGCGGCAGCAGCAGGCCAGTTATTTGAACACGCCTTAATTCTCTACCTATTTCTACTACAAAATATCCGAAAGTGGGAGGAAAAGAAAAATAAAGAAAGCTTTAAAACGGGTGGTCTATCGAGACTGCCTCTCACCTCTAAACTCCGCTGGAGCAGCGCTGCGTTGGGCTGGGTGCGAGCAGCTCGGTACTGAGAAGCCGCCAAGAGCAGAGACTTCATACACGCCGAGGCGTCCATGGCCTCACCATCCGTAACGTCGGCCAGAGGCAGCGTTAGCCCTCACCGAGCATTCAAAAATTTGTATTTGGCGCCTTAGCCGCCATTTTGCCGCTGTTGCTCCAGTGAAGGAAAGCCTCCGGAGTTGGGCGGAAGCCTCCGCCGCTCTAGGAAGATCGCTTGCATGCTGGGAACCAAGTGCGGACAATAGTGGCGGGGGTAGTTCTGTTGGCCTTGAGCTCGGAGGTCGACCGCACTCATCCTCTCTAGCCGATGTGAAATATGGCCAGGCGTAGTTGAGGCCAGTATGTGGGATGGCTGGCCTATTTTTGCTTTCAACCAACGGCTTTCGTAAAATTCCGTCCGCGAAAACCCCACCGAAGTTAGACAGAAACCGCGTCCGTTTCTCAAAGTGTGTTTGAGAGAAGCTCTGCAGGGAGGGGTGATTAGACTAGGCGTTGTAGAATACAGGCGGGTAAATCCAGATTGAATTTTTAGAGGTTTACTCTCGATTTCAGAAGGAAAGGGTTGCGGTGCCTTTGGTCTCGTTTTGTTCCGAGTTCCCCTCGAATTAAATATTTGTCCTAAGGCAGAGCGTCCCGACTTTTCATCGAGGATTGAATAGGGAGAGGGAGGGATTTAGTCTGCAATTCTATTCTCACGCGGAAGTAAGTCCAGCCATGCTTGTGTCTAAAATTGCTTTGGCAATCCATAAAAAATGCAAGATACCAAATAAAAACCCACCAACAAATCCATGACCTTATAAACAGTAGAAATTCAGCATTGCTAAGCTGCACTGGTTGCATAGTTTTGCGGATGCAGTTTTCTGTGACCAGAAAGATTACTGTATAATAATTTACCAGATTATAATCGTAATTTGTCAATGTGACATTTAAAATTAACAGTTGGAAGGGACCTTGGATGTCTTCTATTCCAACCCCCTGCTCAGGCAGGAAATTTTATTCTGATTGGATCTTGCATTGTTTGTACAGTACTTTACACACAATATCACTGCTGAGGCTATGGTATTCAATAGTTTATTAAACGACGTGGTCATCTCTGCAGGGTGTTAATATATGTTATTATTTCTAAAGAGTACAACTTAATTTAGAACAATTAAGCTCCCTAGGATCTATATCATGGAACTATCCATCCAAAGGTTTCAGGGTTTCTTGCCAGAGTTTAGAATCAGTTTATATCATCTACTATATTATTGCTATTGTTAATTTAAGATCACACCATCTTGTAAAAATGTATTCACAATTTTCTGATTCCATCCAGTTGTGGTTAGCTAGTTAGAATAAAACAACATGGGCAGGGATATTGAGTTTGTATGGCAGATTAGGAAGCTACAATTATTTTGCTAATTCATTTCCTTAAGACTTCCAAACTAAAAATGATCTGTTATTTTTAGCAAAATGATGTATCAGATATGCTCAGTGCCTCTGTATGTAATGTGTCAAAATCAGTGTTCCAGTTGAATGAACACAGGTGATTCATCTTCAAAGAGTTTCACAAACCTGTTACAACACATAATTTTTCAGTTCTATAAATGTTTCCAGACAACTTAAGACAGGATATTGAGGATAGAGAAAACAACAATCACTGTACTGTGTATGTCTTAATATTATAAAATAAATCAACAAAGATTTGTGTGTGTTTGTGCATACATATCTTTATAATGATGAAATACTCATAGTTGGGAAATGGCTAACAACTCTTTATCAAGTGTCACACACTGAACTAAGTTTTAGATACCCTACTGTTTACTGATGACATTGCAAACCACTCCACTTCCTGTTTTGTCCCCTCTTTTCCACCTCTCCATTCTTTTCTACTTGCTTGTCATATCTGTAGTATAAGGAGGTATTTTTGTTCCCACTTTGAGCAGTCTTTTTCAACCTAGGAGTTTTTGAATGCTGATATTTGCCATTCAGACTGTTTGCAGACTTTGAAAGATCTAGCTATCCTCTCACTGCATCAATTGACACAACTTTTTGTTCTAGCAAGATATGACAGAATGTCTGGATCTGTCATGTGGTTGTAATATTTTTTATCCTCTCAGACTTCAGCTCCATGTCTGCCTTCATTTTTTTTTCTATATGAGAATGAAATATTAGTAATCCATGATAACAGGATCATTGTTACCATTATTTAGACAGATTTGGAAGAGGGGCTTGCTAACCCACTTTATATCCTTCCCATTTGCGGCCATGAGTTAAAACAACAGAGGTCATTTTTTCATATGAATTCTCTGTCTCATCTAAGAGCATTAGTAATTCCTGAACAAATAGATTATATGATGAGTTAATTGAAGTCCACCTCACAAATGAGTGGTAAGTTGAAGATAATATCTGCTCTGGGCAGTTCTAGATGTGTGGTATATCTTAGTGATGGTTACAAAATATTTGTTATTTTAGAAAAACCTTAGGTTTACTTGCAGACATAGTAACTTTGGTCCTACATTGACAATTTTTTATCAAATAAAGAGGCAAATGTTTCTGCTGTTATTTCCTGTGACATAATTTACAAACCTTATGTCCTGGCTGATAAAATCAACCAATATGAAAGTGTTAAATACTGTGTAATGGAAATGATAATTATTTTCCACAGGCTTCTGTCTTTATATACATAAAACTTAAATTGAAAACCAAAATAAATTAAAAACAATCAAAAATATACCCAGCTAAATGTTATCATCATCATAGATCACTAGCTGTTTGAAATGGAAGTGATATAACAATAGCATATGTTCTATTGCATTTTAGGTGAAGGAGGGTTAGAAGCTTAGGGATCAACTCTCATGAGAAAAAATCCAAACATTTATTCCACACAAGAAAACAGATTGGATATTATGAGATATGCTAAAATACATTATTTTGTTTTATACTGATCCAGAGTTTTAAGATTTGAAGCAATGGATTGTACTTCTAAGAAAAATAATTCAAAATTAACATTAGGAGTAATTTCTTGATAGTATAAACTGATAAGAGAATTCTTAAAGCCAAAGTAGTTGTCAGGATTCTGGCAGTTACTCCAATTAAATCATGAGCCTTGAGCCACACTCCCAAAACTAAAAAATATTTATTTGAAGGTAACATTCTATGTTCAGCATTTACCTGGCCATAGCCAACTCTGAGATATGTAATTCACTATCACCCTTGATCCTGCTTTTTCTACCACCCCTCTGGGTCCAATGAAAAACGTCCATAGCCAAGAGTCATTAATCATGTTCTCAAATTAGATTATTGCAGGGCAGAAGTTTCAGTCATCTAATCAGTGTTTGAATGGAATGTACTTGCGATTCCACACTGCGCCTGCTCTTTAAAACTACCCCCCTTCTTTCTGTTGTCAACTATAAAATGTGTATACAAAATGTTTTATGAGTTGACATTAGTACTTGTTAAACAATACAGCACTGGATATTCTGTAATTGGACTAAGTGACTTTTGAGGTCCTTTCCAAATTCTTGATTCTTGAAATGGCTTCACCCCCAATCCCCAAAACTGTAAAATGAGTAGCATTTCTTCATGAAAAAAATTGGAAACTGACATTCTCATTGATTTTCTACCATTAGTGTTAGTGTTCCTAACACTATTTCATTTGTGTTCCTAACACTATTTCATTTCTCTAAAGAAAAATTACACAAACAAACATGTTATCTGGAAAAATACTTCATTTATTTTTTATAGAGATGTATTCTTCACAGTTCATCAAGATATTTCAATTCACAGGATAGATTATAGCACATTATCATGGATAAAATGAAAAGAACACTTGAGTACAATATAATTTAAAAGTTATTAGCAGAAAAAAGAAGATGGTAACTAAAAAAAGCCTTGCATGAAATTATATAAAAAAGGTAGACATCTATAAGGCTCAGCTAGAAACCATTTTACTTCAATTTCAATAATGTACTGTAAGGATGCAGTGATTTTATTCATACTTTGGTAACTTTTTAAAAAGTTAGAACTATGTCTAGTTTAATAATGTAATTTTAAATTAAAAGGATGTATATAATTTTTCAAATTTAAACTCATTTCTCTGGCATACTGTCCCTTTTTTGCATTCTAGTACTTTTTTAAATATTAGTAACATGCCAATGTTTTTACTAAAAAGGGTGGGGGAATGACAAAACTCTGTAATAGCTTTACTTTAACAAGAAAATGAATTAGTGGAACTAATCAAACATTTTAATGATGTTTTTCTTTTCTAAAATGCAGCTTATTTAAAGTGCTAGATGTTATGCATTCTATTTTTCATATATAAACTAAAAAGAAAGCATTTTATAAGAGTTCCTTGAATTCATACTGCATGCTACCTGCAACAATTGATCAAAATGTAAAATTCCATTGTAAAATACCATCAAGAAAAACTATATGCACTTGTATCTTTTCTTGTATAGTGACACTTTACCCAAATAAAATTATGTAGTTCAAACAATAGTTGGCTTCTTGGTATCTTCTTGAGTTTCCTTTTCTTTCTGCAGACATTTCATTTACAAGCTAGGTGACATCATTGTTGCATGGAGCAGGGGTGTCAAATTGGTGGCCCACGGGCCAGATGTGTCACGTGCAGGCCACATCCACCCCAGTGAAGAGAAAAACAATGTGAAACGTTATGTGAAGGCAACGTGACACCGTGAGTTTGACACCCATAGCATGGAGGAACAGAGTTTGCAGGTTTCTTTTATGCAGAAATATGTATGCAGAAATAAAATCAAAGAAGACTAAAGACCCACAATTTAACCCTGAAGCACATGTAATCTTTAAAAATACAATTTTAGTAAATAGAAAGTTTTCTGAGAGGGCATAAGCTATTAAGGTAATTGATCTTTCCAAACTTTGCTTCTTGCATGGACATGATGTAGCACGATAAATGAAGCATTTGGCTTGCTTAACATATTACCGTATATACCTGAGTATAAGTCGACCCGAATATAAGTCGAGGCACCCAATTTTACCACAAAAAACTGGGAAAACTTATTGACTCGAGTATAAGTCGAGGGTGGGAAATGCAGCAGCTACTGGTAAATTTCAAAAATAAAAATAGATGCCAATAAAAACTTTCATTAGGACAGTTGAGAATAAGTTTGATGTTCACAATTTCCTCTTTGAAAGAGACCAGTAAATAGGGAACAAGAAGATGAAGAAAAAGAAGTGTGTTTTTTCACACTTTTCACACTGAAGTGAACAAAAATGGCATCATAGGAACAAGCTTATTCTCAGCCCAAAGGTTTGTTTCTGATTTCTTCCCTGATTTAAGGGAAATTTGGGAAACGATCTCACTATCATGAAAGGTTTGATTGATTCACTAACGCAAAAGATGATGATGATGACAGTGGTAGGCAGGAGTCACTCTCTCCCTTGCAAGAAAAAAGCAAGAGCCGTTCTTATGATATCTCTCTCTCTCCCCCCCCTCCTCCCCCTCCTCCCGAGTGGACTGAAAGCAGCTGGAGCTGAGGAAATGAAACTGAGTGGAGCGACCTCGGCTCGCGTTGCTTTTTCAGCCTAGAGCTCAGAAAAGCCTCCCCCTCCCATGCTTAAAAGTTGCAAAGGAAACACGGAAGCAGGGAAGCGGCTGCCCAGCTTCGGAGCTCCACACCATTTTTTTTCAGAGGGGAATCTGACTCGAGTATAAGTCGAGGGCGGTTTTTTCAGCACAAAAAATGGGCTGAAAAACTCGACTTATACTCGAGTATATACGGTAAATAATTGGTAATTATTGTCAGTGCTTATGCTACTTAACCAAATCTTACACAGCTACTTGATCAGCCATATAAACTTTCTTAGGATTCTTATGTTTATTACTACGATCTTAAAACCTATACTCCATGAGATTTAAATATATGTCTGTTTTGTAAGTGTTACTTATAGCAATGATATTGAATATTACTAACTAAAATAATTCAAAAATTTATAAACATCAAAGATCCTTGCCTCTCAAATATAGTAAGTTAAATAGTGCAAATAAAGGAAAACTTAAAATGAAAATACAATGAGATATTACAATATGGAAAAAGCTATCACATTTTTGTGGTATAAGCTTTTCAGATGTCCACTTCATCAGGTCATAAAATGACCATTTACAGAGACACATGTATGTACTTGGTACATGGAAAGAAGATTATACAAGTATGTATGCATTTTATAAAATGTGCCTTTTTACACAAACAAGCAAGCCAGCAAATAAAAATTGGTATTTGTCACAGAATTATCCAAAGTACAAATGAACATAGAATCCAGTGAAGTGAATAGAAGAGTTTGCACAGTTGTGATCCACAGAATGCCCATGCTGAAATGGAGTGAACAGATTAATCAGGCAAGACGTTAATGTAATCTTCACAAGCATCTGGAGAGAGGATAAGAAAAAAATTATTACATTTCTCTAAATTTCAGTGCAAAAAGTTATCAGTATCATTCATATTCACAACGTGCTGCTTAAATAATGTTGATTTAAACACAGTAGAAAGATAATTTACTGCAGACTCAAGTCAATTGAGGATTCTATCTATTACATGACTACCTTACAATATACAATCCAAGAGGGCAGAAACCTGAATGCAGAGGAGAAATCTAGCAAAGATGTAAAATGATTTCTTTTTTACCTCACACATCTATCCCAATGTTGGGATTCAAATTTTTTTACTACTGGCTCTGTGGGCGTGGCTTAGTGGGCATGGTGTGGCTTGGTGGGCATGGCAGGGGAAGGATATTGTGAAATCTCCATTCCCACCCCACTCCAGGAAAAGGATACTGCAAAATCCATTCCTTCCCCCCAGCCCACTAACCACGTTTCCAGCTCTGTTCTCCTGTGCAGGGCAACAAAAGATGATCCAGCCAATCAGCTGGGATTCGGGAGAATGGATGGGACAGGGCCAGGTAGAGGTGGTATTTGTCAGTTCTCCAAACTACTCAAAATTTCCGCTACCGGTTCTCCAGAACTGGTCAGAACCTGCTGAATACCACCTCTGATCTATTCCTACTTTTGCTTCTTTAAATTCTGGTTCAATTATGTTTTCAGTGTTAAATGTAGCTCAAGTCAAAATCTTAAAAGGCTTGTATCTATGGCATGTTTTATCAACCCTCCATAGCAAATAACTTCTATCCCAATATCTCCAACATCTCCTTTTATTTCCCCCCAGTCTTATAGAGATATGTATAACTATTTCACTTTGTAGGATGCTGTCTACTTCAGTTGTAGTGCCTCAATATAGAAAAGCAACACTTTCAATCAAAAGTCAGAGGACACTTCACTTTGGCAGGAATTTACTGTACTTCATTCAGCAGTCAATTCCAACATAATATCACTCCAATGTGACACTGAGATATAGAGTCCTTTTCACACTCTGGAGAGGAATTGATGTTTTAGTAAAACCAAAGCAAAGCTGTTTTTTTAAAAGAATTTGCATACACCCACTATGCATATTGTACTTGCTTCGCGTTTTTATTTTGAAACTGACATAAAAGGAACTTTTTTCCACTGTAAAGATGAATGAAATTATAACAATGTGAATTTAAATTTGACCAGTTTACATACTGCCTAACTCCAAAATTATTCTGATGACTCACAATATGGCAGAGTATCAAATACAAACACAACTCAAAAAGTCAAAAATACCACCAACAAAATAGGACAATATAAATAAAAATATGGTTGACTGAGTTTTCCATTTTTCTGAGGTTGGTAAATTGAGGACTCAGATTGTTGGGGGCAATATGCTGGCTTTGTAAACCACTTAAAGAGGGTTGTAAAGCACCATGAAGCACTATATAAGTCTAAGTGCTGTAGTTGCTATGCTTTTATGTAGGTAGACTCTGACTTAGTTGAGACCAGTTTTTGCATTAGCTGTTAGGTGAGCCACTGCAGAAAATGCATGTGCTTGATTTTATGACAGTGTTGCCATTGTTAAGTGAAATCACTGCAGTCATTAAGTGAATTGTGGTCAGTAAGCAAATCTGGCTTTACCCATTAACTGTTTGTTGGCTGGAAAGATTACAAAGAGCTATTTATTTATTTATTTGCCGCCATCTTGTTTCAAAGCAATCACATGACCCTACGCTAATGAAAGTGTCATAAATGATGCCACTTGCATATGATCATGTGACTAGAGGGTACTGCAAGGGTCATGTGACTAGAGGGTACTGCAATGGTTTCAGTGCCATTGTAACTTGATGTTTGCTAAATGAATGTCTTGAAGTCAAAGACCGGCCATATATTTTATCTAGGGTTGACCTTGAGAATGCAAAGGATATGTGACCCTTGACCTACAGGGCATAGTCAGATGTTAAAGTATTCTCATCAGTCCTTCAGCGGGAGAAAAGTATGTGGGCACAAAATTTGCTGCCTTATTTGCCAAGCAGTTAGTAATGAGGTTAACAGCTGGCCCTGTCTTTATTGTTTTAATGTGGAACAAGTTAAGAAGAGGTATTGATGATTGTCCGTAGTTTTATTGTCCCCCCCACTGCTCCACTAAGCATGTCCAACCAGCAGTATCACAATAATCACAACCATTCAATAACCTACCAGGATGGCCCTTAGGTGGTACTTGAAATGGTGAGTTTAACAACCTGGCATGTTGGCCATTTAATAGGAGACAGTTGTGTACTTGCTTAGAATGTTGTCGGCTCACATTAGTTCACATGATCCAGAGAGGATCTGCTGACTTTTTAGACTGAACTTTTTAGACTGCTGACTGCTGACTTTTTAGACTGAATCTAAACTGGTTCTTCCTTCAGAGTGAAGATTTTTTCTATCCAAACAAGATATAGCAGCTGTGGCTATGAGAGCTTTTGAACACCTTTGGGTACTGTGTCAGTTGCACCCATTCCTGGAGTAGGAGTCCTGCTCACCATCACTCATGTCTTTGTAACCTCCTGCTTAGATTACTGTAACATGCTTTACATGGGGCTATCTTTGAAGAGCATTTGAAACTTAAACTGGTGCGAAATGTAGCTGCATGGGTAATAAATGTGCCATCTATGTGGCACATGTAAAATCACTACTCCATGAGCTGCACTGGCTGCTAGCGTTTTTCTAGGTGCAATTCAAGGTACTAGTTGTCATTTTTAAAGCCCTACATGGCTTGTATAGGTTACCCAAAGGATTGTCCTTTTCCAAGACTTTCTACTCATCCAACTCAACTAAATAAATTGGGAATGCTGCAGATCCCATCAGCCAAGGAGATGGGAGACTGGCAAGAACTATAAGACAGGACTTTTTCTACAATAGTTCTTGTGTTATGGAATATTCTCTTCTCAGAGATTAGAATAGGCTCAACCATTTTGGCCTTTTGCAAAGCTTTAATATCTTGGCTATGTATCCAGACCTGGAATGGGTCCTGGTTATTTGGCTTTACTATTAGTAAATTAATTATATCAGTTACGGTTGTGCTTATCTTGTGGATGTTCTTATTGTTTTAATGTTTCTTTTATTATTTTAATTGTTTTATACTTTTAGAATTGTAAGCTACTCAGAGTCACTTGATTGAGTTGAGTGATTATAGAAATTGAAAAAAATAAGTATCCAGTTTATGAATTAATTTTACTGGTAAATCTGAAAGCAATTAATATTTACTAATTTATCAATCTGCCTAAATTTCATGGGCTCCCTCTAAATAAATTCTATTTTGACAAGGGAACAGTGTGCAGGTGTTTTGCACTGCAAGGAGAACGAAATATTGATAGTTATTCAATGAGAGTTTTCTGACTAGAATTCCATTCAGGGAATGCTGTTGTTACAAGCAGAAGCAAGCTCTGGACCCACTATTGATTTTGGCCAATACTGCTAATTTATATGCTGAAATTCTATTGATAACAAGATAGGCATTTCTGCTATGGCTGTGAAGAGACTCTGATCTTCTCTGAAAACTAGGTCTGGGCAAAAAGTATCATATCTCATTGGTTCATGCAAAGAAAGAACCATGCATTCTATCACACCAGATCTAGTATGTGACTGATATGACAGTAATCTGAAAACCCAAATCCACAGCCAATACTTTCCTAAAATGATGTTAGTTCTGGACAGTAATAGTTACAGATACTTCCAATCCCACAATGCTTTTAAAAATACTGCATATGCGTTATCACTGTACCTAAGAAAAGAATTGCCCGTATTTTTAACAACAATCCTGTAAAGGATTCCTCTAGGTAGATTAGAATCAATTCTTTCTTTCTTTCTTTCTTTCTTTCTTTCTTTCTTTCTTTCTTTCTTTCTTTCTTTCTTTCTTTCTCCCACTCTCCCTCCCTTCCTCCCTCTCCCCTTCCCTCTCCCTCTTTCTCATTCATAAAGGCAAGCTTTAGTAATCTATGCTGATAGTTTCTTAATTTGAAATATATAAATATTTTACCACCTTTATAATTATTTATCTCTTACCAGGATCCTCATATGCTTCTTCTTTAGTGACATACACTGTCTGAGTTTCTTGATAGTAAGGACAACGATTTACAGGGTAGCACAGATTGATTACTAGGCCTTGATTTGGCTTTTTGTAGTTGTCAATTAAACAGTTTAATGTTCTGAAGACATGTCTTGGAGTACCTTCAGATGTCTAAAACATAAGCACATTGAAGCTAAATTTACATTGAATTCAAAAATTTATTAATAATTTATTTCATATCCAAAAGATAAGTAATGACAGATTCATTTCATATATTATTATATCTAATGTAGCATGTCTTTAAAATACTCCCAAACTATGACCTCTAGCATCTTTTTATATTAATACAGAATCAGAATTAAACAATATTATTCATCACAATTTAAAATGCATGAAGTTAGAAAAATAAGGTAATCTAAGCACATTCTAGTTTAACATGCCTCTCCTCCTTCCAACTGGTAAAATTGCATGAAAGTCTTGTAGGAGTCTATTAAAATTATATTTCTTTACATTTAAGGAATAAAGAATAAATTATACATTTTCTTACCTGCATCATAAAATGTCCATTACTTTTCCTGAAGATTCGGTAAGTGTAGATAAGATGTTCATAACTAATTTTTAGAATGGAAAGTGTATTAGCGAAGGGTATGTTTGGGTACTGGGAAAGTAAAATACACTGAAGAATCATACGCTTAAAATTGATAACCATAAAAAGAAATATGCACAAAATGTATAAATTTGTCACAGGCAAACACAACTGTAACTTAATTAAGTTTAATTTTCTAGAAATAGGTATCAGCTAAATAAATAGGAACTTTTTTGTGATGTGAAAATTCTGAACAAATATACAAATTAACCTCTTCAGAGAATGTAAAAAGTATTTAAAAATGCAACTCAGTCCATAAAACATTAGTCATGTTTAAGTGTCTTTATACAATACCAGATTCAATTAAACATGTACATTTCGTCTAATAGAATCATTTCCTTTAACAATAAAAAGTTATTTTAATTATATAAAAGTGGAAGTACTTACAAAACACACAGGCAAAGAGCACCAGGCACACTCTCACTGTCTCGTAATAAAAAGCTTCCATTTATTCCTACTTTGCTCAATAATTCTTCACACTTTTCTTTAGTTATATTTCCATGAAAAAATTGAAATTCCATTTATGCATAAAACTGTTTGCAGATTAATTCTTAAGAGTCAGCTAAAAATATAACCTGTTCTCTACTGAACTGTGGAACAAAGAATATTTAAACTGTTAAGTGTGCTATCTCTATAGTATGATTTGTTGTTTCCCTTATGCAAAACCTAGATGGGTAACACAGGAAGTACTAACTGATAAATAGGTTAGTCATCACCATGGCTGTTAAAACAAAGACCTTCATTTCTTTGGATTTTAGTTAGTTAGAACAGGAGGATATGAAAACCTTAATCAACTTATTATAAACTATCTATTGTCTGTTAAAATTAGTAACTTATGACCTTCTCTTAAAATACAACAATTGCTGTCTTCTTCCCAAATTTCAATGTCTTACTTATAAACAAAACTTCAGCATCTCAGGCTCGATCAGCAAAAACCTATTGGTGTTGGAGACAACAGCAAAGCTTCTTTAACCTTGATCAAATAAACCAACTTTATATCCCTTCCTTTTTACTTTCACTTTCGATCCTTGAAATAATGTTGAATTTGAGTTCTTTCCATTTTTTTCCCCTTGTAACAATTTTTTTTAAAGCTCTAACAAGCCCCTTTTGTAAATCCAGAAAAAAATAATCCATGTCATTCTCTTGGCTTGTTATTTGTATATCCTTTTTAATTATTAAAACATAAGTCAGTTTCTTTTGTGTAGTATCTTTTTCTTTATCATTTTTGCAGCATGTCATTTTTAAATCCACTTTCTAATCAACCTCAGTGTTTATCTGGTAAAACTTGTTCTTCTTACATACAATCTTTTAAACATTCTTTTTTGCTGTTTTAAAATTGTATTGAAGTTTATTACTGCATAAAATACAATGAAAATGAAGATAACAAAAGAGGGGACACTTTTTTCTTTTCTGCCTTTTTTCTTTTGAATCCTGCACTCCTCTCCCCACTTTTCTAGAAGCAGACATTTTAAAATTAATTATTGAGTCCATTGTTCAAAAATATAATGAAATCCAATGTTAAAAATAGTTTGCTCCACTCTGTCAGATTTGTTCTCTTCTCCTTTAATAATAATATTTAGTTCCTTCTAGTTTCCTTTAGTGTCCAAACTTCAAAGTGTCATCCTATCCTTTTTTTTAAGAATTCAAACCAAAAACATTTTCCTAAGGTTCCTAATAATTGAAAAGCAGTTAATTAATTTCTGAAATTGATTAGAAAAGGAAGAATGCAAACCCAGTGTCATTTCGAAGGTGGCAATCATGGTTTCAGCAATATAACTATTCCGTCATCTCCCAGAGCTCTAATTGTGGATAAGAGGAATTATGAAGACTCAGTCTACCTGCTTTTACCCAAGCCATCTTCAATTTGCCATTTCCTTCCTGGAATTCCAACATTTGAGCTAGGTCTTCACATAATATATCCAATGTAGGATAATTTTACCCTGGTAGTTTGAGCTCTGAGAGAGGACTGGGCTGATTTGTTCAATAACTTATTAGTTTGTTTCCTTGGCTATCTGTGGTATTCTTGGGAGTTTTCTCCAACACCATAGTTCAAAACTGTCAATGTCCTATTCTTTCAGAGGTCAACTTTTGCTTTCTCAGATAATCACAGAGAACACCAATCCTTGTACTATTTTGATCTTTGTAGGTATAGACACATCACAACACTTGAATATCTTTTCCAAGGTCTTCATTGCTGCTCTGTTGAGTAGTAGCCTTGACTTCTTGTTCCTTACTGTTGATGGTTACTCATAAATAGCTTTGATAGGTTGATAGTTTAATAAGGCATTCTACTGATTGATTATTCATGTCAATCTTATAGATCATATCATCTTCCCATATATGGAACAGATGCTGCAATTTTATATAGTATTTAGTAAAACAACTCCAGAAGCAGTAGAAAATCAACAAAAAGCAAGAAGGATTTTGAAAAGCTACAAAAGTGCTTTCAAACTATCTGATTATTTGCTATTTTAAAATAGGCCCCCATACAAGTTCACAGATCTACTTCAGTGCACTGATTTTATCAAAGCATAACATCAAAGCCTTGCACTGCACTGCACAAATAGTTTTGTCAATACATTGTACGTGGTTGTCAATCTTATGAAGCAAACCAGACAGGAAATACAACTAGATGAGCTAATTTATTTTATTGAAAGCTACATTGACAGAACCTAGCAAATCTGAATATACATTCCCCCCTCTTCCATTTCTTTTCTTCTCAAGAAACAGAGTCTCTTCTGAACCTATTGCCCTGCCCATTTTCAGGCTATGGGCTATGCTTCCTGTTATCTGATGGTTCCCTTGGCACCAACCCTTTGCTCAGTCTTCCAAGTTCATATCCACATACCGGTACCTTTACATGGTTGATTAATAAAATCAAGAGAGGTTTGGGGGCATTTTAAAGGTTTAACAAATTTATCATGTCAGGAAACTTTTTCATTTGCTTCCTGAAAGATAATAGATACTTTTTATACACATAACGATGGTATGTGATTTTTTTGTATGTGGGGAAAGATTTGAAGGCAGTAAAATCAAAGGAAGTGAAATGCAAAATGCACCAATTGACAGATATTCAACATTTGTTAAATTATCATAATTTACAAAGAATTTCTAATCAGAACAAAAATAATGAATCTGTAAATTAATTAAGATTAGTCTGATAAAATCCCTAGTTTGATTCATGACAAATCCACACAAATGAACTACTTTTGTAGTTCAGTTGTTTCATATTAACATTTACTTTTGAAATTCTTCATTTACTGTATTTATGATTGTTTAAGGTTAATAAACATATTGAATATTGAAATTCTCTCCTGCTAATTTCTAAATAATATTTCAGAGTGCTAATTTATGTCCTTTTTCAAGCTGGTCATTGAATTCTATTCAAAATTCATATTGCTTCTTAATAATAGCCAATAATATAGTGAAAATTGTGAACATGAAGTATTCATTTGGGGGCTTATTTTATTAGGAAACATTTTGCCTGAGAAAAGTAGGAAAACATTATTTATCTCTGATTTTGTTTCAATGTCTAATCCTTTATTGTTTGATAAGCAACCTGTTGCAAGTGATTTATTTCAAATGGGACCTGTGACCCGTAGGTACTACTGTGAAAGAGGAACTATAGATCTCTAAGAGATCTTTATAGAATTTGTGGGCTTTTTCTATGAAATAATATTTTTTGTCATTGGTGCGTTTCACAACTGAGTCCAAGAAGAAACACTAAATGTATCTTAGGCAATATGAATAGAAGGGACCGTGGGGTAATGATCCCTTGAGATGAAAAGGCTTCACAGTGGAGAGGAGGGTTGTAGAGTTTATTCAGTAGAATAATTTATTCGTGATAAGTCCTGGTATTCTTTCTGTCAAGTTTGTTCTGTAGCTTCTTTTATTAATCTCTGTATACACAGGCTTGTTTGTGATAATTTTTTCTAGATATTTCTGGGCTTGATTGACAAACAACATCTGAGCTGTGAAATGTATGCTGTTCATAAAGCTTGGTTGTTTACTTCTGCAATTTAATTATACCATCTTTTCAGCTGTCCTATTTATTTATTTATTTATTTATTTATTATTTATTTATTTATTGAGTCTATGGCTATAATAACAAGTAAATGGAGAAATAAATAAGATTTATTTACAGGATTAATTCAGTTTACTAAGATGTCCTTTTAGTATCTCGGCATGCAAAACGCTGTCTCTGCTTCTTGCATTTGACTTTGCTTGCTGCTGTCAGGCAACAGTTCAATGACACCAAGTGACAGAAATACTCTTCGCTTACCATGGATCTGAAAAAATAAATGTGAACTGGATTCTTAACTTTTCATCTACTTCTCTACTTCCTGTTTGGACTGATACGGTCTTACTTTCTAGCACAGTTGTGTCTTTCCCCCTCCTCTATTCTTCATTTTGGTAGAAACTACAAAGAATGAAATAGCGAGGCTGCTATGTTTATAACATAGCAGGTGCTTCATCATCATAAACTATACTGGCATGTTAGGTTTAATATGTCTTAATTGCATCTTTATTGGTATCTTAGGATGTCTTTATTGGGATCTCATATTTTTGTTGTTTTCTTAGACTCTTGAATTATTTCATGGAGAATTAGGAGCAAGGCACTTTAAAGCATTTCAGGTGTTACAAACAACCTACACTATTTGTGAGGGATAACAGCAGTACATTTGGAAGACTATTTTTATATTGGAAGAAAAATAAGCACTGTTCTTAGAAATACAACACTGAACTCTTGAAAAGAAACAGGAAGTGCATAGGGTTCTTCTCAGGAAAAGACTGAAGTGAAGTGGAAGGGTTCAGGCATATGGATTCCTTTAAACATTATAAGAAACTTTAATTATCTAATTTTATTACAATTTATTTATAGCATCTGTCCCATAGCGTCACATGATGAGAAGACCTGCATGTACAAGCACAAATTTACATATGAATTGCTACAGGAAGTTTAATAGATCAGGAATTTTATTTAATTTATTTTGGTCATAAGAAACTGAAAGCAATAGTGTCAATTACTTGCTCTCTTTAAAGCGGAGCAATAATGTCAAATCAGTTTTCTTACATAATATTCATACATATTAAATTGCTCTAGCAAAGTATTTGCTAAAATATACCTCTCTGTGTGTGTATGTGTGTAAATAAAATTCAAGCACAAAAAAAAAGCTTAAAAATTTTTAAAAATCCCTTTTTTCATCTTGTTCTAAAGATTCTATAGGTTTTTTCACAAGCATAGCATAAATAATAGATATTATATTGGATTAACAAAGAAAAAAATGGCAGTTCAAATGGGCTTCCTAGCAGCTGGGTTTGAAATCCTGCATGTCAGGGGCCTGCAAAAACAGTAAACAGCAAGGGTGGGATTCTACCTGGTCGGACTGGTTCTATAGAACCAGTTGTTACAATTCTGTGAAGTTTGGAGAACTGGCAAATTGCGCCACTAGCTGGCCCTGTCCCGTCCAGTCACCCAGGGGCAGGATTCAAATTTCTTAACAACTGGTTCTGTGGGCGTGGCCTAATTTTTGGGTGTGGTTTGGTGGTCCTGTGACTGGCTGGGCATGGCTTGCTGACTGGGTGTGGCTTGGTGGTCACATGACTGGCTGGGAATGGCTTGTATATAAATATTGTAAATATTTAATTTTTTTATTAAAAAAGAGCAACTTTTACCCAGAATAAGGCAAAGCAGGCAGGCAGATTGAGTTGCCCACAGAATCACAGATTCACTTAGGGATCTATCTATCTGCAAACTTCTACCTGAGTCTGCACTGAAATATAGAAGCTTTAGTCCTAAGAAAGGTTCAGCTTTGCTTTTAGATTAGCTAGAAAGCAAGAAATCCAACGATATCCTGCTTTCTAGCTAATCTAAAACTCCCGGCACAGCAGAACAGCTGATGGTTGGGGAAAAAAAAAAGGAAAAATAGCAACTTAGCAAGCAAGTTTGATGGCATGCATGCCAGGTAAGGAGTGAGTGAGAGGAGAGGGGCCAGCCAGTGGTGTAATTTGCTGGTTCTCCGAACTGGGTGGAATCATAACAACTGGTTCGATAGAACCAGTCTGAAAAGGTAGAATCCCACCCCTGCAGTCACCCCTTACTTGGCATGCATGCCATCCAACTTGCCTGCATTGTGCCTTCGCCTAATTTTTGGTAAGTTGCTATTTTTCTTTCTTGTTTCCCAACGATCAGCTGTTCCGACTATCAGCTGTGCCAAGTTAGATTAGCTAGAAAGCAGGAAATCATCAGATTTCTTGCTTTCTAGCCAATCTAAATTGCTGTTGTACTGCTTTGTCCAGGAGGCTTTCCTGAGCACAGCCAGGAGTGCCATTCAGGGGCTTGGAGGAGAAGGGGCTTGAGAGCAGATCTGAACCTTTCTTAGGATTGAAGCTTCTATTTTTCAGTGCAGACTCAGGTAACAGATTGTAGAAAGGTAGATCTGTGAGTGTATCTGTGATTCTGTGAGCAACTCAATCTGCCTGCCTGCTTTGCCTAATTTTAGGTAAAAGTTGCTCTTTTTTATTTAAAAAAAAATCAATATTTACATGAATATTTACGATATTTACATACAAGCCATGCCCAGCTAGTCACGTGACCACCAAGCCACGCCCAGTCAGCGAGCCATGCACCCAGTCATACAACCACCAAGCCACATCCATAAATTAGGCCACGCCCACAGAACTGGTTGTTAAGAAATTTGAATTCCACTGCTGGTAAACAGCAAATTCCTAGACATTTATTTTTTTTAAAAAAAAGAAGTGCTCTGGAAGGTAAAATAGTTTTTTTAAAAAATGAAAGGTTTAAATTGATAAACTTCCCTGTTCTAAGCAACAATCATAGCCACAGTGCTATTCTAATTCTGCTATTGGAGAAGAATGGAATTTATTATGGGTCATGGTGAGCATTTGCTGTGTTGAAAGTACAATTCTTTCTTTGTAAAGTAGCCAATGAATGTTTAGCTTAGCCTGCAAAAAATAGAAGTGTTCTGTCACAAACAGACTTAAGCACTTAAGGCAATACAAACATGGAAATGTATACTTTGGAAGTGGAGTAGAAAAGCTTACCCTGACATTATTTTGAAGATAAGGATTAACAAAAGGCAATGTCATTCAATTCTACCTTTCAGAAATGATTCTCTGTGGATTCTGTTTCTGCAAGAGATGAACTGGGCAATGATTTATTCTCAAATTGTGATGTAGTTAAAATCATGCTATTATTATTAGGTGCAGTTTGAACTGAAGAAATGATTTTGGAAAGCTAAAGAAATAGTTTGATCAGTATTTTCTCATTTCAAATCACATAAACATAACATACGAGTGCATTTCTTTGAAAAAAAGAGCAGAGGAATACTTAACAGATAACAGATATCTCTTCTTGAAAGTCTCAAAGTGATGACAATTTCCGAGGGCGAGGTGTTCCATTGGTAGATTGTTCCCATTGTCAGAAAGTTTCTCCTTATTTCCAGATTAAATCTCTCCTTGTTCAGTTTCCATCCATTGTTCCTTGTCTGGCCTACAGGTGCTTTAGAAAATAGCTTGACTCCTTCCTCTCTATGGCAGCCCCTCAAATATTGGAAGACTCCTATCATGTCTCCCCTGGTCCTTCTCTTCGTTAGACTAGCCATGCCCAGTTCCTGTATGTCATGTCTGGGAGATCGGTCCCAGGAAGATCGGTCCCGGGTAGATCGGGTTGCATTGAGACGCGAGACTCAAAGTGTACATTCAGCTCTTTATTGAATATACAGTTAGGTGCAGGACCTGCGCTCAGCGCGGCTTTTCTTATAGAGCCGGCCAGCGGCTCAGCGGCCAATGACAGAGCTTTGAATCTCCCGCAATCGGCTCGGCCAATCGCGGGAAGTTCTTAGCGCACCAATCATGGCCGCTCAGTTGACCAATCAGATTGCTGCCCATGTGGGCCAATCAGATTTCGAGGTTTGAAGAATGCTAATATAGAACACTGTAACTGTTCTTCATATATTTTAGTCTCCAATCATCCTGGTTGTTCTTCTCTGTACTTTTTCTAGAGTCTCAACATCTTTTTTATAATGTAGTGGCCAAAACTTTATTAATTTGTCCCTATCGGTGGTAATTTGAAGTAGTAGATGGAGAAATATTAATTCCTTTTCATCTTTTCATTCTATTTGCTCCATTAAAAATATTTTTATTTCCTCTGAGGCAGGCGGGTGGTTAAGAAATGGAAATACAAACAAACAAATAAATTAAAATAAACTAAAAATAGACCACTGAATTATCATCAATAGGATATTACCATCTGCTTCAGAGAATATTATTCAAATAGCCCAAATTTACCAATAAACACCTTATAGCATTTATTCTGTGGCAATGACCCTGACAAAGAGCTCTTAGCACATTGTTTAACACTAAAAGAATCAAACAAGCAAAAGGCAATTAGCATATTTCCAGTAATATATTGGTTTGGCTGTAAGTCAGTTAACTGGTAATACCAGAGCCACGGGCTAGGAATTAGGCAGAGGAACATTCTATAGACAAAGCATCTCTGTTGTTTGGGGATAGTTTCACAGGCTTTCTTTTTTTACATCAGCTAATTTTAGCATTCTGCACTGGGGATCCTCAAAGAATAAAACACAGAAGTCGGATCAACAGTACCCAGTATGTACTCCTCTTCACAATGCACATTTGAGATTTGGGAGTTATTTGCATAAACTCTGCAACCTCCACTTACCCATAAATCCTGTCACAAAGTAAGATGCAGCAATGCCTACAGGCAGTTGTGGGCAACTTTTAATCAGCCATAACTTATAGCTGTGACTTAAATTAACAAAGAAGAGAAGGCTGGTTGCATACAGCACTGTAATCTGAGGTGGAAATCCTCTATGAGAACTCAGGAATTATAAATTGAAGATCCTTTTACAGGAAAAGGTATCAAGAAAGAACAAGAATGTAAAGTTAAAGGTATCCAAATCCAGGAGTAGAGATTTGTGTCCAACCTAGAACATGCTCTTCAAAAGCAGGAATTCATTTCTTCTATTTCGAGGAGTGGATGTCCTTTTTTCTCAATGACACTGAGTCATTTTAGGGAGTTTTAGGGCTTGTCACGATCTCAAATTTCAGGATTCAAGATGCCCTTTAGAATAGCTGTCCCCAACCTTTTTGGCACCAGGGACAGGTTTCATGGAAGACAATATTTCCACAGACCATGTGGGGTAGAAGAGGAGTGTGCAGCCTAGATCCCTTGCATGTGCACTGTTATGAACTAATAAAGGCATTTAATAAAATTTTAACAACCTTAAGTAAAAAGCAGGGTTCTAATCCTGCACTTCTGATTGGCCGATAATAGCGACATCGGATTGGTCCTTTCTGGGACATCTGATTGGCTGTTAACGGGCCAACTCTCATTGGTTCAAGGGTTTAACACTTCCATGTTTTTCATTGGCTAATAGGACAGCAGCCAACCCTATAAAAGGGCTGCTGCTGCCCTTGGTGATTGTTCTGTTCAGTATGCTTAATAAAGCGTTGAAGTTCACTGTTCACTGCCTCGTCTCCACTCCTTGCATCCATGCGCAGAACTTAACACTGGCGACGAGGGTGGGATGCGGAGACATCTGAGCTGATTGAACACTCACAGAGCACCAAACAGAGCACGTGGCTGAAGGCACATCAACAACGGAAAACATGTCCGGCGGCACCATACCACCCGCTCCATTTGACCCAGCACAAGAAGACTGGGACTCGTACATGGACCGATTCCAGATGTTTTTGGAGACCAACAACGTGAAAGACGCAACTACGGAGAAAAAGCAAGCAGTGTTCCTGACCCATTGCGGACCTGCCATCTTTAAGATGGCCAAGGCACTAGCGAAACCGGCTGATGTGAAATCCATGGACTGGGACATCCTTGCACCCCTTCTACGGGCCCACTATGCACCCGCAGTACCAACGCTTGTCTGAAGACATGAGTTTTATCAGAGGAACCAACAGAAAGGAGAGAGCGTCACAGATTTCATCGCGGACCTCCGGAACCTGGGAGGCCTCTGTGGGTTTGCAGACCTTCAAGAAGCTGTGAGAGACGAAGCAACCAGGAAGTCGGCTGCCCAAATGCGCCGCACCAATGCACCACTCCGTCAACTCGCCAACGATACCTCACCTCACCTAGAGAGGCACACAACAGCGGCCCACCATGAGGACCTCGAATCTCCATCAGAAAGTGATGAGGAGGAGGTCAACTGGCTCCGGTCCAAATGCGACCAACGCAACCCGCGGAATCGAAGACTACCGCACCAATGTGCGGATTGTGGGGCAAACCACCCGTGATCAGATTGCAAATTCCTCGACGCACTCTACCATTCCTGTGGGAAAAGAGGCCACATCGGGAAGGTCTGTAGAAGCAAGCGAGGATCCAGCCCAATTTGGAGAGAAAACAACTACCGCCAGACCACAGGGAATCGTCCTGTGAGTCGGGAACACTTGAACTACCAATGGAACAACCACTCCTACAGAAATAAAACACTTGCCACTTCAATGAGATGGGAAGAGGCACACCAGACCATTACCATCGGTCACGCTTCACCGTTAGATGCAAAGAAGATCCAAGTGAGGGTCGCCATCGAGAACCAACCTTGCGTGATGGAAGTCGACTCAGGGTCGTCCCTCTTGATGGTTTCCTGGAAGACCCTTAAACAGTTAATCCCTGCTGTCCGGTGTCAAGACCTCAGAGTCCAAAGAATTATACTCAAAGATTACCAGGGGAGCCGAATTCTGGTCGTCGGCTCCAGCCAAGTCCAAGTATCATTCAAAAATCGTACTGCATCATTACCACTGACCGTCATCGATCGCAACTGGCCTAGTTTGTTAGGCCTTCAATGGTTCGCCCCACTCGGGATCAAGGGAGCTGGCATTCACCAAACCAGAAGCGATGACTGGGAGGAGGCCCTTGTCCAGGAATTCCAGGACGTCTTTGCAGACAAACTAGGCGAGTACAAGGGGACCCCGATATCATTTAACCTTAACCCTGAAGTAGCTCCCATCCGCCTTAAGCCTTGTCGGATACCTTTTGCCCTAAAAACCAAAGATCGACGAGCAGCTCGATAAATTAAAAGCCCAGGGTGTTTTAGAACCAACTGACCACGCCCATTGGGAAACCCCAATTGTAACACCCATCAAACCGGATGGATTGTTAAGGATTTGTGGGGACTACCGGGCCACCCTCAATCACACCCTTCAACAGAACGCTTACCCGGTGCCAGTGGTTCAACACCTTCTCCATTCCCTGGGGGGCAGAAAAGTCTTCGCTAAATTGGATTTAGTGCAGGCGTACCAACAACTGCCTGTAGATAAAAAAAAACCGTGGAAGCACAGATGACCGTTACGCACTGAGGCACTTTTAAATGCAACTGACTCCAATTCGGAGTGAGCATGGCCCCAGGGATTTTTCAAAGTCTAATGGAGAGACTTTTGCAAGGGATCAAGGCGATCATGCCATATTTTGACGATGTTTTAATTGCGGCCCCGAATAGAGAAGTACTAGAGAGGCATCTTAGAATGGTTCTCCAGAAATTTAAAGACTCAGGCCTAAAGGTTAAAAAAAAAAATGTCAACTGTGTACAGAGAAAGTAGAGTTCCTGGGGTACCTAATCGATAAGCAAGGCATTCACCCCACTAATAGCAAACTAAGAGCGATCAAAAACACCCCAAGACCCAAGAATAGGACAGACCTCCAAGCTTTCCTGGGGCTCATTAACTTTTACAACATCTTCTTGCCCCAGAAGGTGACTGTAGCTGAGCCCCTACACAGACTTCTCGACAAAAAAGCCACCTGGTTCTGGGGACACCGAGAGGAGCACGCATTCCGACAAGTGAAAAACTTACTAACCTCCGATGCTGTTTTAATGCAGTATAACGAGACTTTGCCTTTAACCATTACGTGTGATGTGTCACCGTTTGGAGTAGGAGCCATTTTAAGTCATGTGTTACCAAATGGTAGAGAGGCCCCTATTGCCTATTTTTCAAGGACTTTATCGAGAGCTGAACGCAATTATAGCCAAATTGACAAAGAGGCTCTTGCTGTTGTATCTGCTGTGAAACGGTTTCATGAATATGTGTATGGACGAGCTTTTACTATTATTACCGATCACAAGCCTTTGCTAGGGATTATAGCGGGAGACAAGCCAACCCCCTATATATTGTCACCTAGAATGACTCGTTGGTCGGAGTTCTTAGCTGCGTACAATTATAAATTGCAGCACCACCCGGGGAAAGCCATTCCCCACGCTGATGCATTGAGCCGTGCCCCACTTCCAGAAACTGTTGATGACCCAGCTCCAACCCTCATGCCACTCCAGATTGAAACCCTACATTCACCACCGCTAACAGCCAGAGACATCACTATCGAAATGAAATGAGATCCTGTCCTGGCGTGAGTTCTCAGCTGGGTCGAATGAGGATGGCCAGTAGAACAAACCCCTGACGATTTCACCCCTTTCAGAAACCGGCAAACAGAACTTTTCTCACAGAAAGGCTGCATCCTATGAGGAGACAGAGTCGTCGTCCCAGAGCAGTTACAACGAGCAGTTTTGAAAGCATTGCATGACAGTCACCCCGGCATCGTGCATATGAAAGCGCTCGCATGAAGCTACGCGTGGTGGCTGGGCATCGATAAGCAGATTGAAGCCTGGGTGAAGACTTGTCTAAAGTGCCAAGAAGTCAGCAGTGCCCCACCTAGAGCAACTCCAATGGAGTGGGAAACCCCCCGGGGGCCGTGGTCCTGCATCCACATTGACTTTGCGGGACCTACTAAGGGACATACATTCCTCCTAACAGTGGATGCCTATTCCAACTGGCTCAAAATCCATAAGATGAAGACCACTACAACCGATTCAGTCATCCGCAAATTAAATAAACTATTCACAACACATGGACTGCCAGACGTTTTAGTCTCTGATAACGGACCCCAGTTCATGGCCCTGGCGTTCAAATAATACTTAGCAGGCCGGGGCATCCGCCATGCGCTAACCTCGCCGGTGCACCCTGAGGCCAATGGAAGGGCCGAGCGCATGGTCCAATTTCTTAAAAAAACTCTCCACAAGATGGACCATGGGGACATTGATGACAAACTGAACAGAATACTCCTACTCCAACACATCACCCCACACAGCGTAACCAACAAAACGCCAGCTGAACTGTTGATGGGACGCAGGCTTCGCTCCCACCTCGACCATCTCCACCCAGCCTACGCACCAGAGAAACCCTGTGGATCTAGCGGAAAGTGCCACAAATTCAAGGATGGCGACTTAGTCTTCGCTAAAAATCTTTCCGGCGAACCATTGTGGGTCGAAGCAACTGTAACCCAAGCCACCAGGCCCAGATCATACCGCGTACAAACAAGGGACGGGTAAATATGGAAACGCCATATAGATCAGCTTCGCTCTAAGTTGCAACCCAGTTCCCATGACTCCTGTGGCCCTCAAACTGAGGGTGGAGGGGATGTTGAGGGAACCGAATTCGAGATGCTGGATGACGAAATCGAAGAAAGTCAGCGGCCCGGCACGATCCATGAAGAAGAATCAGGAAGGGGGTGTGCCTCGCCACAGAGAAACACCTCAATGGAGGCGAGCCCGCAGGAACCGAAGGACAACAATGACAGAATTAGCGGCGCCGAATCGTCCTGTGGGGATGCGGAACTGCCTGCACCAGATAAATCAAAAAACGTTCCACCGGAACTGGACTACAGACAGGAATTGGTGGGACAGCGCAAATCTAATAGGCAATTGAAATGACCTGCATATCTATGCGATTACATTCCCGTCAAACGGAACCTAGGGGGGAGGGGTGTTATGAACTAATAAAGGCGTTTAATAAAGTTTTAACAACCTTAAGTAAAAAGCAGGGTTCTAATCCTGCACTTCTGATTGGCCGATAATAGCAACATCGGATTGGTCCTTTCTGGGACATCTGATTGGCTGTTAACGGGCCAATTCTCATTGGTTCAAGGGTTTAACACTTCCATGTTTTTCATTGGCTAATGGGACAGCAGCCAACCCTATAAAAGGGCTGCTGCTGCCCTTGGTGATTGCTCTGTTCAGTATGCTTAATTAAGCGTTGAAGTTCACTGTTCACTGCCTCGTCTCCACTCCTTGCACCCATGCGCAGAACTTAACATGCACTTTACAGTAGGATTCATGTTCCTTTGAAAATCTAATCTGTGGTGATTTGAGGTGAAGCTGAGGTAGTGATGGTAGCGCTGGGGAGCAGCCACAAATACAGTTTTACTTGAGGACCATATCTATTTTTTTAATTTTTTTATGTTTTTATGATATAGGCATCCAGGGTAACTTGTTGAGATGAATGACTGTAGACATCAAACCATGCTGGTTTTTTCTTCCTAAGCCCCAGAGGAGCCTTCTGAGAACAAAAACATCTCCCCCAGAGGCTCCTCTGAAGCCAGGAAGGTCCCAAAATGGAGGGGGGTGCTGTGTGACCGCTCCAGGCTCAAAAAACGGGTGGGGTGATGGCTGAAAAAAAAAAAAGCCACGCCCACGAAACCAGTAGTAAAAATGCTTGAATCCCACCACTGGTACAGCTTGTGACTCACTAGCTTCAGGTTGCAAGTGTGCAAATGTCACTGGCACTGTCTTCACAATTAGCTGTCCAATTGAATTTTTGGGGATAATGATTACTGAAGAAATTGAGGACTCTCGGAAGTACACTGTTACAGTTTCAGAACAAATTAAAATTGACAACAAGAGTATCACCTAGTTTGCTTTTATGAGACCAGTTTCTACATATGCAACCTGAGGACCTGGAGATTGTATTTAGAGAAAACTGAATTACTGATTCTCTCTCATCTTGGCCTTTAAGAACAGTTTGGATCAAGTGACCTTCTAAGGAAACTGCTTATCTGAAGACATTTCAGCCAAGGCTCAATCTCAATCTCCAGCTGTAAAGTTCAAGGATCATGGATTTAGAAAGACTAAGATTCAGGGAGAGAGTTACTCAGGCTAATTTGACTAAGAACAAATAGCAAAATCAGTCTGTGTTTATAAAGAGTTCTGTCTGCATGAACAAATATGGTAAAATCAGTGTTCTGTCTGCAAGCAAATATCAATGTTGAAGTCAAAGCTGATCAGTAGGATACTTGGAAAACTATAGAGATCTATAAGTTCTGTAGCCTTGGTTTTCTTTTCTTCTGGAAGGGAAGACATCTATATTTTTCATAAGGCATTAAACAAGTCCTCGTTCTTACTTTAGCAGCAAGCAATATTTTAAAATATTTAAAGGCATGTTTAACTGTAGGATTTATTCTTTGGGCTGCATTTCAGGTTGATTTTATTGTAGTTTTATTATAATTACTACTGCATATTGATTACTACCTCTTGCTTATATATTTATTCATACTCTAACACAGCAGGTATTTAAAGAATGAAGATAAATTGCTTGCTAAATAAACAAGCTATTGTTTGAAGATAGATGGTGTTTTCCTTTGTACAGGTTCTCTTCTACAATCTTACTTTAAAATAACATAATTACTAGCTAGTGGCTTTGGATTCAAATACAAAAAAGGTCATGTCTTGAGATAATTAAAGAATATTTTTCCTTGAGTTCGTTTGTCAGAAAAAAACCCTCCTTATCTAAAAACTCAAAAGAAAGCCATTTTTCTTGTTCTGGCAGTTCCTTGCTTGACAAAGTGCTTCTCTGAAAGATTGAGTGGTTTTGAGATTGCCATCATTTTAGCACCCTGGGATAAACATTTCTTATTTGCATATGTACTTTGAAATATTACATGGGTTTATTTAGTTTCCTTTTTTAAAAGTTTTTTAATATGATGCTTTGAAGCATTAGCATTTGATGTAAGCTTTTGTGAGCTGCCCTGATTTCCTCAGGTGAAGGAGGGTTCACTGTATTTCCAGCAAAATTGGGTTAGGTGAATAATAATAGAGGCAGACCATTTTCTAAAGACTTACTTGGTGCCCACGCCAATGTCTTCTAGATGCCAGACAAAAGATTTTTCTTTCTAAAGCTTTTAACCTTAGAATTTTTTTCTCCTTCTATGGTTAATTTTTAGATTCTTTGTGTGTCTGTTATTATGGTAAATTGTACTTGTCAATGTATATTTCAAATGAAGGTTTGCTTATCTTTCTGGTGAACAAGGTTTCAGCTATCCTTGATACATAACGTTCTGGACATAATGAACACACACCTTAGCAATGGACCTAGAATCAAAATGGAATGTATTGATTACACATTAGAATTAATATTGGTATTATTAATCAATGGCTTTTAATGGGGCAAATCATGAAGCAGTTTAACAAAATAATAAGAAAAAACTCTTCTGCTGTATCAGAAGAGACTTTTTATTCTTATTTGCTAAAGTCTGAACATTTGTATTTCTGTTCAGTAATGCCATTTTTGAAATGTCCAAACAGCCAGAGTTAAAGGAAAGAAAGCCTTACAATAAAAAGACTAACTACTTGCTCTGTAAATAGAGAATTACATTTGTGCACAGTGTTTCCGTATGTTCCAACATTTTTCCAGGAGCGACTGAAAGCAATCTATGTTTTTGAAGCTTTGCAAATTCTGCTGACATTTTTTAAAAACAATAAGTGGTTTTGCCTTGGGGAACCCCCTCCCCCAATCTGTTAAAGTAATTATTAGGTAATTTCAACACATGATCTACCAACATCTTTGTTGTATGATTTCCTGAACCCCTCTGGGAGCCTGATTAAGTTCTCAGAGTTCATCCATGTCTGTTTTACTCCATACTGGGCGCCTGCATGAAGCTGAAGCAATTAGTTATTTTTCTGCCTGGTGAAAAAGCAGGGCCTGTCACATCAATTTTTTATGCTGAAATGATTCAACAAATTCCCTTGCTTGGCTCAGGAAGTGCTGCTAGAGACTTGTTTATGTTCTTTTGTCAGACAAAGTGCCATTCAAAGAATCACTTGCCTTTCCCTGCTCTTCTCCCAAATATCAAGCATTTTCTGTAAAAGGAAACAGAAAATAAAAATGTTTATGATTTATAGAGTTAGAAGGTTTGGAAGTCCTTTTGCCAGAAGGAATGGGTGGAATATCTTAATTTTTAATGATATAAAATCTGTTACCAATCTTAGTTTTTGCCTTTTTGAGAGACTGGTGACCTTTTAAGATTGTTTGTGGCATCTCAGACCCACCCAAAAACAAACAACCTGTTCTGTCCCCTCATTAGCATTCTTGAGATCCCCGCGCTTTGATTGGCCAAAGCGCGGGGCACTCTGATTGGTTAGGCGAGCCGCACCGATTGGCTCGCTAAGAATCTCCCGCGATTGGTCTATTCGAATCGCGGGAGATTCAAAGTGGTGCCATTGGTCGCGGCCGCCGCGGCTAAAGGAATAAAAGCCGCGAACTTTCCCTACAGCGCCAGTTCGGTTCCTACACCAATAAAAGAGCATGATTTGAAGTCACCGACTCCTGGCATCATTTCCGAGGACACGACACAACCTAAGACAAGGACAAAATAGACAAAATAAACAAATTGTTTGGGCTGGAAAGCTATATTCTTTAGTTCAAAAATTCAGAAGATTTTCATATGGTAATCAGGTTTCATATAATGAAGTCCAAGCTTCTCTGAAGCTCCTCCTTTTCCTCAGTACCCTTGGTATTAAGATAGGAGAACAGCTGCAAAATGAAAATAGGGAATGCTCAAGATAAGTCTATGGCTGATTCTTTTTCAGCATCATGGATTTTGAAGTGATAGTGCTGAGCTCTCACCTGCAATATTGTCATGTAGAAACTACTACACACTTGGTTTTTACTTCTGAAACTTAAGTATGACAAGCAGAACTGCTTTGCTTGCCTCTTTCCTGCACAAAACTATAAATGTAGTAGAATGTGAGAATATAAGAACTGGCTAAACTTTTATCCTTGAAATTCAGAAACTGCATTATACTGGATCTGATCAACAGGCAGACAGAAGGCTATTTCATCCTCTGACAGTTGCTGCTGCTGCTTCTTTTAACAGAAAATAGCAAGGATTACATTTGGTACTTCTAAGCAGAAACCATTATCCTGCAGGAGCCAACCATATGCTTCTACAAACTATGTATCCAAAGCAATGGATTATGTAGATTCTAGGTTATATTAGAATACTATATTTCTTTTCGCAAGGTTAGAATTTTCTCAAATATGCCATCTTACAACATATGAGAAGGCAAGAATGCCACTCTGATCACATGCTCAGATAAGGTGTGTGGGCTGAATTACTGTGTGCTTGATTAAATATATTACTAGTCAGATGGAAAAAAATTTTCATCTTCCATATTTAATGTGACAGGAAGAACAAAAACACAGCTAAACTGAATAAAAATTAATTTTTTGAGTCTAAATCTGTAAATGCTTTCAAAGATATTGAATTTATCAAAATCTGCATGCAGGCAGGAGGACAACTATTTATACAATTATGCCTTTAAAAAAGCATGCTCAACTAGATTCCTTTTGTCCCTATTTGCATTTTGAAGAGCAAAAAATAATCCAAAATGTTATATATGTTAATCTCAATCAAATGGATGGCATCCTTAGGAGGTCAGTACTGCTACCTGTGAATTAGATCTTTATACCTCAATTACTCAAGATCTTCTGGGAGGGTTCAAACAATGGTTATTTTTTCTTGAGTGACAAAATTATCTTGCCAGTCCTAGAGAAGACATAAACCATCAATAAACCCAGGAATCCTGGGTAATTTTCAAATCTCTTATCCTTTTAGAGATTGAGAGTGCAACCAATTCAAACAGTGATAATTAAAAAGATATGGACATGCACAGAAATAGATAAACTAATGTTTGAATTAAAAAATAAAGACGAATCTAAATATTATAAAGTATGGGATAAATTTTACTACTGTTTGGGGAAAAGGAAGGACTTAAAACGTAAACTAAAATGAGATAAGGAAGTTAAGATAACAATTAGGAGTATAAAGAATTGTTGGTATAGATGTATATACTATGTAAATATGTATTATTTATCATCCAAAATAGCTATGTATGACAATTAGGTATGTCAGGATGATTACACCACATTCACTGTTTTTAAATGTTTTATTTTTGTTTAATAAAAATTTAAATTAAAAGAAAGAAAGAAAGTGCAACAAATTCAAAGGTCTCAGGAGTGAATTATTTGCATTCTTTTCATTTGGGTTTATGGCCTGGATAAAGCAGTAGGATAGTATTGATTATGCTTGTGGGTAAGAGTGATGTGACTTCGTTTTGCTGGATCTTTCAGCAGTATTCATCACCAGTTATCATGGTATCCATTTGGATCATCTTCAGAAGATGAGGTGGACAAATGTGCATTGATTTACAGTGCTTATCCCATCCTCTGGAGGTGGTTCCAGTTAGAAGGTAGGGTAAGATCCAGCTCAAGATCATCGCTTTGATCGTCGCATTGAGCCCCCACAGGGTTCAATCTTCTCCCCATTCTTACTATTTAGCATTTAAATGAAACTAATGAGTGTGGCCATCCATCAACAAAGGGTCATACTCTAATAATACCTTGTTTTCCTAGCTGAGTCTGAAAAGGTATGGGGAGAAACAGGCTTAAGGTTGAACTAGAGCAAGGCCAAATGGCAGTGGTTTTAAGCTGGGGACCATGTTTTACCATTTGTAGTTCTCAAAGAGTGACATAACTTCAGGCAAAAGTGATACACAATCTCCTAGATTATTGATTGAGTTTCATCCAAATCCAATTTATGGTCTAGTTAAATTCCTTTATTTTATTTATTTATTTTGGTTTGTTAATTGCTATTACAAGATAATAGGTATAAGTAAAAACATAGTAATGAATACATGGATACATATAAGAAAAATAAAAGAAATAAAAGAAACAATAGGACAGGAACAGTAGGCACATTGGAATGCTTATGCATGCCCCCTACACACCTCTTAGGAAAGGGGTGAGGTCAATAGTAGGCAGCCTAAGGTTAAAATTTTTAGGGTTTGGGGAAGAAACCACAGAGTCAGGTAGAGTATTCCAGACATTGACCACTCTGTTGCTGAAGTCGTATTTCCTGCAATCAAGTTTGCTACGATTAACCTTGAGTTTGTATCTATTGTTTGCTCTTGTGTTGTTATGGTTGAAGCTGAAGTATTCATTGACAGATAGGACATTGCAATGTAGGATTTTATATACTATTCTTAGATCGGCCCGAAGGCAGCATAGTTCTAGATTTTCTAGGTCTAGAATATCAAGTCTGGTGGCATAAGATAGTCTGCAATGAGTAGAGGAGTGGATAACTCTTCTTATGAAATATTTCTGGACTTTCTCAACTGTGTTAATATCAGATACATAATGTGGGTTCCAGATTGATGAGCTATATTCGAGTATTGGTCTAGCAAATGTTTTGTATGCTCTAGTTATTAGTGTAATATTACCAGAGAAAAAGCTACGTAGGATTAGGTTAACAACTCTTAACGCCTTTTTGGCTATGTAGTTACAGTGAGCTCTTGCACTTAGATCATTAGAGATGAGTACTCCAAGATCCTTGACAGAGTTTGGATCATCAACAAGGTCTTGACTATTCAGCCTGTACTTTATTTTCTGATTTTTTTGCCAATATGTAAGACAGAGCATTTATTTGTTGAGATTTGAAGTTGCCATTTGCTTGATCATTCTGACACATAGTCGAGGTCTTTTTGAAGGGTAGCAGTATTGTTGGTGGTGTTGAATAGCTTTACATCATCAGCAAAGAGAACGCAGTTACTCTTAATATGATCACAGAGGTCATTTATGTAGAATATGAAAAGAGTTGGTCCTAGAACACTGCCTTGGGGGACACCACTGTTGACAGGTACAGAATTTGATAGGATTTTGACCATTTGTTGTCTGTTTGACAGGAATGCTTCTATCCAGTTATGCAGGTGTCCAGAGACACCATAAGATTTTAGTTTTAGGAGTAGTTTGTCATTTATCAAGTTGTCTGATCAAGCCTGATCAGAGGCTTCACAGAAGTCTATGTAGATTGCATCTATTGCTTTGCCCTGATCGAGTTGTGTAGTCCATATGTTTCTGTAGTGAAAGAGTTGCAGATTACAGGATAGATTTTTCTGAAACCAAATTGTTTATTAGAGAGTAGATTGTCTGTCTCTAAGTGGAGGATAATGGATTGGTTAATAATTGATTCCATGACTTTATAGGTGATGCAGCATAAAGAGATGATCTGTAATTTTAAACTAGGCTGGGGTCTCCCTTTTTGAAGATGGGATGACCATGGCTTGTAACCATAGTTTTGGCAAGGAACTGGTCCTGAAAGATTTTTCAGAGATTATGCTTAGAGGTTTGGCTATGGCAGTGGATAGCTTTTTAAAGAAGTAGGCACATATTCCATCCGGTCCAATAGAGAGAGATGGTTTTAGATTGCATACTGCTTTTTCAATATTTTCTTCTGTAAAATCAATATGTATTAGATCATTGTAATTGTCTATGGTTCGACTAGGAAATACTGGGCATGATCCATTGCTGTTTACAAATACTGAGCCAAAGAATGTGTTAAAGAGGTTGGCTTTAATGGTGTTGTCATTGCAGTCTTTACCATTAGGTCCTTTCAGGGGTGGGATGGACCTTGAGTCTTTTAGTTTTGTTAAGCCTGGGTTCCCCAACCAGGGTTAAGGAGACAAGCTAAACAGAATGTGCAGCGTTAGTCAGATAGGCACACAGATAAATGAGTGAGATAAGTTTGTATGTTTATTAACATACAGTAAAAATAACAGATACGCTTGTACTATCAAAAATATAGTTTATTCCATTATGAGTTCATAGCATAGTCAAAATAACAGTCCATTAGTCATGTATCATTTAGTCAGTCCATTCAAGGATATTCAGTTAGCAAAGTCCGAATATCTTATGTCAGTTCACTTACAAATCAGTCCTTTGTCTCTCTCCCGTTCGAGTAACGCAGTCTTGAGTCCATGCAGTAATTAGGGATCATCAAAGCCAGAGAGAGAGCAAGCTGTCGTCTTGCTTCTTTTAAAGTGCTTTCACAACCACTCCCTTAATTACATTCCTATATTTAAAGTTGCAGACACTTTAACTTATAAACTATGATTACATATTTATTATTTTACCTAAACCAGTTAGGTAAACAATATTATCCCTAACAAGTTTGTTGTTTACAAAATTGTAGAAAGTGCAGATGGAATTGTGCGTAGGTTTTCCTCTCGTTTAATGTGATAATTGGTGCATTCAGTCTTTATCTGGTGGCATAAATTTTTGTATTGCCAATCAACGGATGAGAGATTGTTGTTTATAAGATCATAGTTGACTTTTAATGTATTGGGAGACCTTTCTCACAGTTAATCATCCCCTACTTACCTTTTATATGCTTGGTCTTCACTGTACATGGGAGGGCAGACTTTAAAACAACAAATGTGCAGAATTTTGCTTTATGTTTTTGAGAGTAAAAAAATGTCACTGTTGTTTTGGATACTATTATCTGACGTGATGGCAGTGGTACCCAGAAAGAGTACCATTCTGAAAAACCTGCCCTGCTTAAATAGAAATTTCACATTTCAAGCCACTTTACTACAGTCTTAAAGGTTTCAATCTTATTGGGAAAAATGCAAAGTTTATTAATATAAAAAGTTATTCATTCACTTATTTATTTGGTAATAGTCAGGAACAATGATTTCTTGTTTCACTACAGATGTTACATAAGGTACCTATACTCAAATTCACTGCTGAATTTTACATAAATGTTAATATTAATTAAATAGTAACAATCTATATTTTGGATTATATAACATGTCCATTTCACTTTAAGGATGATTTTTCTACTCAGATTTGTAATTTACCTTGTTATGTGATATCTGATTTCTAAATATGCATTATATTCCTCTAGATGGCAGTATAATACTATCTCATGCAATATTTGGAGTAAGGTTAGTTTACCTTATTTTTCTGCCAGTAAATAAAGAAATCAAACCTGCTCTGTGATATGCCTCCAGTTCTTTATCAGCTGTTACATATTGGACAAGTTCTGTGATACATTTATGTCTATGCTATTAATACGTTATTAAGCTACAATATTTATATATACACTTGATGGATAATGTGGAAGTAACGCCTCAGTAACACATAATGGTGTTTTTTGGTGCATAAGCAAACAACTTAATGAAGAATTCCATCCTAAAATGTATGAAAAAGTACAAAAAAGTTTTGTGTTCTGAATTTTATTTAAGTATGGAGGAAATATAATTGATGAAGGGGAAAAATCAATATGTGCCAGGGGTGGGTTTTAAATTGAAGCTGATGTTGCCTGGCATTCTCATAGCATTCTTCAAATTAGCCAGGTTGATGGAGCAGTAAAGTTTTATCCAGTTCCAGGGATATTTCAGTGTTTGGTGAAAATGTCAAGATGATGCAAACAAAGCTTGTTTTTTTTTTTTTAATGTGCATTGCAGACACAACACTTTTTTTAAAAGACAGAATATGATTCCACCAGCATCGTCTCCATCTGAACATTTTTTTAAAATTATACTTCTCACACAATTCTAATTATCCCTCACTCTATTTCACTGTCCCTCCCTTTCTGTTTTCCTTCTCTCCTTGCTTTCCTGTTTTTATCAGGATTTCCTAACATATGGAGTGAATTCATTCCCATTCCAACTGGGTCTTCCAATGCTTAATTATAAATATTGCTATGAGTGGAAAAGTAATAATGCCAGGCCCCAGTTGTACAGATTTGTCAATTTTAACATACTTACAAAAATCTCATTTGAGATTGAACATGACAAAATTATCACCATTTTTAGTCTCTGATCTGTTGTTTATCAAAGCAAATAGGTGATACTAATGAAAAAAAAATGTCCCTGCTAAGATACCATCTGGAGTCTTTTCGTAATAGTTCCATAAGGAAGTTCCTAATTAACGCTTATTTCTGAGCTATTGAACAGACTTTTTTGTTTCTAACTGCAGCTAGCTCTTCCTGAATTTGAAAGAATGTCAGCTTAAACTGAATTACATGCTAGAAGCAGTGGAGGAGATAATGGAAGGTCCAGTCCCATTTTACAGTTTAGCAAGTTTAAGCCTTAGTCCTGCATCTCTGTTCCATAGAAAGGCATCTGCGTTTAATTGCTACTGAAATGAATAAAGTGTAACAACCATGTCAGAGTGCACACAGTATGACTGTGACAACCCAGGAGCAAATACAGCACACAGGTTTGTCTAAATATAGAGTGGTTTTATCCATTCAAAAGCATATATACATACAGCTACACCACAGAAGCACACATGGAGAAAGAGATACACCCTCATAGGGTCTCTTATATCATAGCCCCTTAAAGCGGTAGCAGTCAAATAACTCTGCTAATTCATTGCTATCATTGCATCATCATTACAACATTACGGTAGTATAGCATTACAGCCTTACAGCAGCTGATCAGCTATTAAATCATCATTATCCTGACAAACCAAGATTAGCAAATTTATTGTGTACTACACTGAAATGTATTAGTTTCCAATAATAGGCTACTTCTAAAGTAGCCAAAAAGACTGATTTTTGATGATCACAGGGCTTATTTTTGTTTTGTGAAGAGCATATGTCATTCCAATAAAGTATTATCATAGTGAAAGTATATGCAAATGCACCTATCCACAATGTTCCCATGCACACATTCTGTACATATCATGTTATTTGTTGATACACTCTACTATTCGGAATTATAGGACCTAGGAAGTTTCCTTAGTGGTCCAGTTTATGCAATACTTTTTATTTGATAGTTTGTTTTGGTGATTAGTCTCTGTAAAGTATGGTGTCAAAAGTCTCCTTTATGGAGAATCAAATGGAACCATAAGTTCTGTTGATTTAGGAAATATACTTTTATTTATGCAGTCTTTTTCAAATCATGTTACTAAGCAGAACTACTCTGAAATTGTCCTGTTATATTTCATTCTGCTTTTCAATCTGTTTCTATAACTTATCAAGATAATTTTATTTGTTTCCCAAAAAATCTGTTGCTTCATCCAATTTTGGTAAACATGATCTGCATTGCTTCCTCTAAATTATTAATAAAAATACTGAAGAGTTCAGGCCTAAAGACTGTCTCTTGTGGCACCCCACGTAATACTTTATTTCAATTGGATGAGGAACTGTTAATGAACATGTTTTCAGTGTGATTTTGAGTCAGTTATGTTTTTACTTAATTATTATGCCATCCTTCCTAACTGTTCTTAGCTGATCTTAGAAAAGCTAAGTAGGGTTAGGCATTGTTAATATTACTGTGAAAGCTCCCTTGGTCATTGACTTGAATAATGATGAAGAGCCAACTCCAGGGACATCTGAGAGGAACTATGGGGAGCACCAGGGTAACATGCAAGGTTCTATGGCAAAACTGAATGGTTGAGAAGAAGCTGTGTCGGGATCATTGGAGGAATCCAAGAGAGAGTGGCCATATGAGCAGCCAGCTGTGCAGACCAAAGAAGTGCAGCTGCATCCAGACAGTATGGACATCCAATTAGTCACATGGAGCATAGAAGAGGCTCAGCGGTACCTGGTCATACAGAAGAGTAGGAATTATTACCCCTGCCCAATCCCAGGTTGCACAGAACTATACAGAGGGAAGCACAATGGAGATCAGTGAGGCTATACACGAGGAGGCAACTTTGCCCCTCCCAATAAGGTGCACCAGTCAGCACCTATTATTGGAAACAACCATTCAACCATCAATTCATGGATACTCTTTACTTGTTGCTTTGAACTCATTGAGACTGTGTTGCCATTGTCATGCCTTGTACACCCATTAAAATCAAGTTGCCTTTGTCCTGCCTTGAACCCATTGAAGCCAAATTGCCTTCACTTTGTCTGGATGCAGAAAGTTGTGGTTGCTTTTACTGGGCCTTGCAATCAGCAGTTGCTGTCATCCTGCTTGGAGTTCATTAGTTCACCTTGCTAGTATGGTCCCCATGCCTTAGGCATGGAAAGACTGAAGCTTGTCTTGCTTCTGCTGTTTTTATTATGTCCTCTCAGCATTTTTCGGTGACATCACTTGAAACTGACTCTAAGGACTACACGTGCAGAGTTGGGACCTGGGGAATGACTATGGAGTAGGTTGTGTGAAATAAACACAATTAATCCTGCTCATGCTGTGTATGCATGTATGGAAAGGGACAAGTTGGATGCAAAGTCATCAGGAAATCTCTTTGACGCCTGAGATTTGAACCAGTCATGCCCGCCCGCAGTTCCGCGTCATCATCAAAGCGCTGTGTTCCAAACCAGGTCTTCATCCTCGGAAACTAGTGGTAGTCACTTGGTGCAAGATTGGGGCTGTAGGGCAGATGAGGAAAAATCTCCCACTTGAAAGCATTCAGGACTTCTCGAGTGTCGTAGTTTGGCCATTTTTAAATTTAATTCACCATTGGCGCACTCCACCTTCAGTGATGATGTTGTCCCCATACACTTCACACAGTTGTCAAAAAAATTCATTCAGTTTATGGTTTTTTGCCAACAAAAACCTTATTATTGATCTCACCTCACAATTCGAGGAATTTTCAACTGCAGCACACAATTCAAACGTTTGTTGTGAAATAACAGGCAATGATACGAACCTTCCACTAGCACAACTAGATGCAGACTGAGCGACGGACGCACAGACCAAAGATGGCCATGCTAACTCCGCCCCTTCTTGCTACAGATGAAAAGGTAATCTATTTTGTGGATAGCCCTCATATTTCAGTCGTTCTGACATTTCTTCATTAGCAGGAACTCTTTGCTTGTCTTCACTAAACAACTGGTAAACTTTCTTCTTCTTTTTATTCTAATGTTTGTTCTTCTTCAGTAATCTGGAAATTCCACTATTCTCTAGGACAGGGGTCCCCTACCACCGGTCCGTAGAACATTTTCTACCGGGCCACCAGTTTGCTGGGTGCCGCTATCTTGTTTTGATGAGAAAGTGCTTCCGGTGAGCTTTTCTGATTGGAAAGTGGCATTTGGGTCCTGAAGGAATCCTCGCACCTTAGTTTCATCAAAGGTGGGGGCCGCTTCCAACAAAACTAAGGCGCAAGATTCTTTCAGCACCCAAGGCAAGGCGAGCCAAGCGAACGTCCCAAAGCGTCCCGAAGCCGTCTTGAAGCCCATCGACAAAGGTACAAAGGAGGAGTTGAAGGTAGCAGGGAGAAGCGGGGGATGGCTGGCTGGCCGGTTGCTCGGCTCGCCTTGCCATGCATGCTGATGCTGGTACTGGGCCGTGGATCATTTTGTGATGCTGGTACCGGGCCATGGCACAAAAAAGGTTGGGGGCCACTGCTCTGGGACATCACAAAAATAATATATAAAGGCTCAAGAGGATAGTCAGCAAGTTCCTTTAATATCCTAGGATGTAATTTATTGTGCTGTTCACTGAGAATTTAAGCTCAGTTCATAAATTCTCATCTTATGTTTCTATAAAACTCAAACTTTAATCCTGGGCCTTTAATTTTTTCCTAGGTCCAGTACTCTTCAATATTTTCATAAATGACTTAGATGAGGGGATAGAAGGGGAACTCATCAAATTTGCAAATGATACTAAGCTGGCAGGAATAGCCAATACCCCAGTGTCAGCTTCCAATGGAAGACAAGGAAACTTTTTCCAACAAACTTCTTCACTCACAGATTCATTGTGGCAAGATTCGTTTATTGTGGTTTGTTTGTTCCAACAACAGCAACAAACGGCACACGCAAGCAAAACCAGCGCTGAGAGTGTCTGCCTCTCAGCGCTGTTTATATCCCTCCCCCCACATAATCATTGTCATCTCCACCCTTAATCATTGCCTAGCCTTAATCATTGTCATCTCCACCTTTAACCATTTTCTAGCCTTTTGTTCCCAGCACACAGTTAATTTCTGCCTCTCTGTGTCATACTCCCCCTCCCCACTCCTACCCCATGTGCATATTCCTGATTAATAGTGCACAGGCATTAACACCCCCCCCCCACGCTATGTGCACTGCCTCCCCAAACCACCAAAGCCGATTCTAATTGTTCTGTCCTTAATTAACATACTCGAGATCCCCGCGCTTTGATTGGCCAAAGCGTGGGGCTCTCTGATTGGTCAGGCGAGCCGCGCCGATTGGCTCGCTAAGAATCTCCCGCGATTGGTCCATTCGGATCGCAGGAGATTCAAAGTGATGCCATTGGCCGCGGCCGCCGCAGCGAAAGGAATAAAAGCCGCAGGCTTTTTTCCTTTTGCCAGTTCGGTTCCAACTTCCTAATAAAGAGCTTTGCCCTAAAGTCACCGACTCCTGGCATCATTTCGTGGACACAACACTGGCGACGAAGGTGGGATCCAGACCCTGAACCGAACCACGTGTCCGACGGAAGCCAGACGAACCACCGAGATGGCGAAAATCGCACCACCCGCTCCCTTCAACCCCGCCACCGAGGACTGGGAATCGTTCTCCGACCGATTCCGCATGTACCTCGAGTGCAGCGGCCTGAAGGACGCCACCGGCCCAATGAAACGCGCCGTCTTCCTGACCCACTGCGGGACCGAAGTTTTCCTCGCGAGGCGGCGACAACCGGCGGAGAGAGGAGACCCATCAGACGGTCACCATCGGCCACGCCATCACCAACGACGCCCGGAAGGTCCACGTGGAGGTAGGCATCGAGGGCCAGCCATGCAAAATGGAGGTGGACTCCGGGTCCTACCTCTCCATGATTGCATGGCATGAAATAAAGCACTTGGTGCCTACCCTCCAAAGGAGGAACGTGGACAGCCAGAGACTCATTGTAAAGGACTACCAAGGAAACCGCATCCCGGTAGTCAGAACCAAACACTTCAAAATCACGTATAAGGGGCGCACCGAACGACTTCCCCTAACAATCGTCGACCGCGACCGCCCAAGCCTACTGGGACTGCAATGGTTCGCCCTGCTCAACATCGCACTCACGGGAGTCGACCACGTCACCAACGACAGCTGGGAGCAGCAACTGGCCCGGGAGTTCCAAGAGGTTTTCGACGGAAACCTAGGCAAGTACCGAGGGCCCCTTATATCTTTCAACCTAGACCCTAACGTCCCCCCAAAACGCCTGAAACCAAGGCGGGTGCCATTCGCACTTAAACCCAAGATAGACAAGCAAATTGACAAGCTTGTCAAACAAGGGGTCCTACAGCCAATAGACCACGCCCGGTGGGAGACCCCCATAGTCACCCCGATCAAGCCCGATGAGTCGGTGAGGATCTGTGGGGACTATAAGGCCACCCTAAATGGCGCGCTGCAACAAAACGCCTACCCCGTCCCAGTAGTGCAACACGTACTGCACTCACTGGGAGGGGGCAAGATTTTCGCCAAGCTCGACCTCGCCCAGGCATACCAACAGTTGCCAGTCGACGAGCAAATGGCAGAAGCGCAGACCATAGTCACCCACCGGGGGGCATTCAAATGCAACCGACTCCAATTCGGAGTCAGCGTGGCACCGGGCATATTCCAAAGCCTAATGGAGAGACTATTGCAAGGTATCAAGGGGGTGGTACCTTACTTCGACGATGTCCTAGTGTCGGCAACCAACCAAGCCGAACTAGAGGGTCGACTAAGGGAGGTCCTAACTAAATTTAAAGAGACCGGACTAAAAGTCAAGAGGGAGAAATGCCAGCTATACACGGAACGAGTAGAATTCCTGGGCTACCTCCTAGACCGTCACGGCATTCACCCCACAAACAAAAAAATCAAGGCCATCAAAGAAGCCCCCACACCCAAGTCAAAGACTGAGCTACAAGCGTTCTTGGGGTTACTGAACTTTTACAATGTTTTCCTACCCCAAAAGGCGACGGCGGCGGAGCCCTTGCATAGGCTCCTGGACAAGGCGGCGACCTGGACTTGGGGGAAGCGCGAGCAAGCCGCCTTCCAAAGAACGAAGGACCTCCTCACCTCCGACGCTGTCCTCATACAATTCAACGAGACCCTACCTCTGGCAGTCACATGCAACGCATCACCCTTCGGCGTCAGCGCTGTCCTCAGCCATACCCTTCCTGACAGAAAAGAAGCGTCCATCGCATTGTTTTCAAGGACCCTCACCAAACCGGAGCGGAACTATAGCCAACTGGACAAAGAGGCTCTGGCTATAATTGCCGCCGTAAAACGATTCCACGAATACCTCTACGACCAGACTTTCACCATCATAACGGATCACAAGCCGCTGCTGGGAATCCTTGCAGGAAACCGGGCCACCCCGAACATTCTGTCTCCCCAAATGACAAGGTGGTCCGAGTTCCTGGCAGCCTACAACTACGAACTCATACACAGACCGGGTAAGACGATCTCCCATGCAGACGCCTTAAGCCGCTCGCCGCTACCGGAACCCGACACCGACCCAGCACCCACGACGACCACCCTCAGCATAGAGACTCTACCCAACCTGCCCATAACTGCGTCAGACATTGCCCGAGAGACTAATAAAGACAAACGTCTGGCGCGGGTGTTGCATTGGGTGGAGAAAGGGTGGCCGGAAAGGGACAACGACGAGTCCGTCAAAACGTTCCGAAACCGCCAAACGGAACTCTCGTTATTAAAAGGGTACATACTATGGGGGGATAGGGTGGTCATTCCGGAAAAGCTACAGGGGAAGGTTTTGGAACTGCTACACGAGGGGCACCCTGGCATCGTTAGGACTAAAGCCCTGGCCAGAAGTTACGCTTGGTGGCCAGGGATGGACAAACAAATAGAGGCCTGGTTAGCTAGGTGCCAACGAAGCCAGGAAACTAGGCCAAGCCCACCCACAGCACCCGTCCTAGAGTGGGAAACCCCAAGGAGACCTTGGTCTAGGATCCATATAGACTTCGCCGGACCCACAAAAGGACACACCTTCCTCATAAGAGTTGACGCTTACTCCAACTGGCTGGAGGTAAGCAACATGAAAACGACAACCACGGAGGCCGTGATCAAGGAACTCTGCAAACTCTTTGCAACACACGGCCTCCCAGATGTCGTCGTCTCCGACAACAGGCCCCAGTTCACCTCGCTGGAATTCGAAAAATTCCTAGCGGAAAGGGGCATCCGCCACGTGCTGACAGCACAGGTGCACCCGGCAGCGAACGGTAGGGCGGAACGGATGGTCCAATTCACTAAAAAGACCATCCGGAAGATAGACCACGGGGAGATCCAGGAGAAAATAAACAAACTACTATTCACCCAACACATAACCCCAAATACCACAACCAATAAAAGCCCAGCTGAACTATTAATGGGCAGAAAGCTAAGGTCCCTACTCGACAGGTTACACCCCACGTATAACCCGGAGAGGCCCCCAGACTCAAACACCAAACACCGAACCTTCGCACCCGGCGACCCCGTATACGCAAAGAACCTGACGGGAGACCCACTATGGATTCCAGCCGTCATCACACAAGCAACAGGCCCACACTCGTACTGGCTACAAACAGCAGACGGACAAGCGTGGAAACGCCACATCGACCAACTAAGGTTGAGGACTACCAACCAACAAACCACCGGCACACAAACAGGCGAAACCAACCCCCACGACACAAACCAAGGGGGGAGGGAATACCCAGGGGACCAAAACCAAAGAAGAATAAACCAGCAGCACTCACCGGAAAGCAGCCATCACGACCCCTCGCCAGGAAGAAACAGCCAGGCCAGCTCGACCGACCCCGAAAGACCGAGCGGGAGCAGGGAAACCCGCAGCTCAACCAACCCGGAAGGCCCAGGAGGAAGCTACAGAGAAAGGACCGGCCCGATCGACCAGTCGGTTCCCACGACGGCAGCAGGAGCAGCAGAGATCCCGACCGAACCGGCTGGGATCCAGCCTACAACTGAGTTGCGCAGGTCAAGTAGGCCCAGACGGAGCCCCGCCTACCTACATGACTACGCAACGTAAGGACTGAATCAAGAGGGGAGGGGTGTTCTGTCCTTAATTAACATACTCGAGATCCCCGCGCTTTGATTGGCCAAAGCGCGGGGCTCTCCGATTGGTCAGGCGAGCTGCGCCGATTGGCTCGCTAAGAATCTCCCGCGATTGGTCCATTCGGATCGCGGGAGATTCAAAGCGGTGCGATTGGCCGCGGCCATGGCGGCGAAAAGAATAAAAGCCGCGGGCTTTTTTCCTTTCGCCAGTTCGGTTCCAACTTCCTAATAAAGAGCTTTGCACTAAAGTCACCGACTCCTGGCATCATTTCGCGGACACAACACTAATCAGCTGACAAGCCACTCCAAAATGCCATTTGAGAGCTGGGAGGTGCAGTGTCGAGATGCCAGCCCAACAGTTCATCCAGCTGGCTGCATTGGGAGGAGGAGGGGGCTGCGAAGCGTCTCCCCCATCAATTCATCCAGCTGGCTGTGTTGGGAGAAAGGAGGGAGGGGCAGCGTCTCACCTGGTGCCAGCTAAGCTTGCCCTCGCCCGGAATGGATTCCCCGCCCCAGGTATGTTTTGGACTTCACTCTGTTCATTAGTATGGTATCATCAAGGAAGCCCGACACCCAGAAGACAAGCATAGGTTCCAAAAAGATCTTGACAGACTTGAACAATCAGCCCTATCCAATAACATGAAATTTAATGTGGAGAAAAACAAGATTTTACACCTAGATAGGAACAACCGAAATACAAATACAGATTATGTGAAATCTGGCTCAAAAACAGTAACTTGAGAGGAACCTTGGAGTCCTAATGGACAAACACTTAAACATGAGCCAGCAGTGTCTGGCAGCAGCCAAAAAAAAGCTAATACTAGCTTTGTTGTATAAACAGAGGCATAGGATCAAAATCAAATGGAATATTAGTATTACTTTATAAATCCTTAGTAAGACTATACCTGGAATATTGCATCCAGTTTTGCTCACCATATTACAAAAAAGATGTTGGAAAAAGTGCAAAGAAGAGCAACTAAGATGAAAGCAGTGTTCCAGTAGTTGAGAGGCTGTCACAAAGAAGAGGTTGCCAACTTATTTTCCAAAGCACAACAAGAAACAATGGCTGGAAACTAATCAAGGAGAGAAGCAACCTGGAATTAAGGGGCAACTTCCTAACAGTGAGGACAATTAACCAGTGGAATAGCTTGCCTTCAGAAGATGTAGGTGCTTCATTAATGGAGTGTGAAGTATTCTGACATGGGTTGAAGTAATTTGGAGACAGTCCTTGTTGGTGAACTTTCAGCTCTTTATTACATAGTGACTTTCCAACATAACAGCAAACTCTGCCTTATATAGGCAACCCCTGTGAAAATTGACCAATAGAGAGCTATGAACACTAGCTCTTAAACCAATAACAAACCTCCGTTAAGGGCCAATCGGATTCTTTAGAACTGACCAATCCAATCTGGCCGCTTAACAACCAATGAGAAGTGCAGGGCCAGAACCCTGCACTTTACCCCAAGCTCACACTTTATTCAACTATATACATACATAACATGGAGGTTTTTAAGAAAGCCACCTATCTGAAATGATATAGAGTATGCTGCTTGAACAGGAGGTTGGACTAGTTCCTTAATGTTTCTAGTTTTGCAGACCAGAGGAAAGAAGAGGGGATGGTTCCGCTCAAGTGGCCAGCAAGCATACACATATGCACATAGTTCTGTTTGTGTGAGCAGCTTGCCACTCATGGAAATAGAAAGTGGCACATGGGCTTGCTCACTGCTCATGCAAGTGAGGATGCATGAGTGAGTGCTTGCTGGCCATTTCCATGACCTGGTTGCAATCCCCTCACAGCAGTGGTGGGATTCAAAAGTTTCCACCACCAGTTCTGTGGGCGTGACTTGGTGGGCGTGGCTGTAGTGGTGGAATCGCGTGACTCACGCAACTCACGTGATCACGCACAAGTGTGCCAAATGCATGCTTTGTGCACACATTAAAACAGTAAAAACTAAGCTACTGCACCTCTCAGCTGTTTAGAACAGCAATCTGCTCTGCAGCACAAACAACTGAGAGTTAAAAAGGACTTAAAAGCGGGGTAGGCAGGTGGCCCAATGACTTGGAGCAAACCGGTTCTCTCCCAGCTGATCTTCAGCACTACCAGTATGCCCGAACTGGTAGAATATCTCACAGCCCACTAGTGGGGCACAGCCCACAGGTTGGGGACCCTTGGACTAGAAGACCCCCCAGGTCCCCTCTAGCTCTATTCCGATTAAATTAAATTTTGAGCATAAATGAATATTAGTTTCTTTGCATCCTTCACTAACATTAAATCATTCTGAGATTTAACAGTGCCAAATTCCAGATTATAAAATATCAGGCTACCTGTCCATATTCTTCCTTGGTCACTTATCAAAGGCTGAACATTGTGTATATAGTGTTTACTCCTCTGATTTTTCTGACAGTTTACTGGTGTAGGATTGCCTGAAGGTGTTCTTCACAGTATCTAACTACAGATGAGATCCCATAGGATCTGACTAAACTCAGGTTTCTTGAACTTGAGAATGCTAGGATTGTACATAGTCCTTTTATGTTCCTACTTCACTAACTACAGTATGTTTCATCTTATTTATTGTACAGTCAGGTTAGCTGATCTTTCTTGTACACTTTTAAGGAATAAGTTGTCGTCTGCCATATTGATTCCAAGGGATAATTACTCCCTTCAAGATAGATATAGGGATTGATTACCCAGGAGACAGATTCAGGAGACAGTTTTGCAAACAGATACATCCATACTCATCAGTGGTCAATGTAAAAACTGTTCACGGTAAAGCTATTTGAAACATTTATGTGTTAGGGATTAAAGTAATTGTACATTTCAGATAGTTTATTGGTGAAATTATTGCAACCCATAACCCAATCTTTTTTTACTTCAATAAATCTTGCTAAACAGGATTCTGTGTTTTGATTTGGAACAATGAATTATTTTAGTTTAAGACAATTCCCCAAGAGTATGATACAGCACAGAGATTAAAAGTTCAAAAATATATTGACATAATACTATTGTCAAATATATAGCTATACTTTCACACTTTGGTTATGTTCACACAATATAGTGGATGACAAATCAACTTATTTTAGTCTTGTACATGCATGACTGAAGGCCAAAGAAACTTTAAACTGAGAGGATAACAAAATCAAAATCACCTTGTGAGTTTCTATGGCTCAGAATGGACTTGAACACTAATCCTAGTTGAATCCCTTAACTACTGCATCATACTAGTTAATTTCATTAGGTTCATATGTGTATTAGCTGGGAAATACTATTATTCTTTCCCATGCTATTCAATCATTATTCAGATAAAACACACTAACTTCTGTTACTACCTGCTGGATTTACTTAGCTGGATTTTTTTAAAAAATAAAATCAATCTGGTATTGATGTTTTCCTGATCTTACGCCGTGTTTCCTTTCGGTCACATAAATCTATTTTTGCAAATGTCAGGCTCTAAATCTCCAGTCAGAAGGAAGCACGTGAAACTTTGTTATTGTTTATAATTCTGCCTGATGGAGGATGTGTTTGATGAATGGTGTCTCATGGTCTGTTTAAAGCATTATTACAAAGAATATCAGCTCCATATGAGAAATTTTAAATGCTGAAGCTTTTATGTGTTTCTATTTCAAGCAAATGTTCCCTTTTATGATGGTGTCACAATATGAACAGAGGGCAATGACAAAATGTTGTGTAGAAATTGCAGCATGACTCAGAGTAAGTATGTACAGATGAAACTCGAAAAATTAGAATTTTGTGCAAAAGTTCATTTATTTCAGTAATGCAACTTAAAAGGTGAAACTAATATATGAGATAGACTCATTACATGCAAAGCAAGATAGTTCAAGCCGTGATGTGTCATAATTGTGATAATTATGGCTTATTGAACTGAAAAGATCTCCCATTGTTGTATTTCATAAACATGAATGGCATAGTCTAAGGAGTAATAATTTAAGTTCATGAACCCACACATACTTTCATAAAATACTATTATGTTAATGAAGACTATTATCAATTCATAATCCTACCTAATTAAATTTGAGCAATGGTTCTTTACAAAAAACATCATGCAGCTCAATTTCCTGAATGAGTCAGGAAATTTTAATTCAAGGAAAAACAATACAAAAAAAACCCCTGAACTAATTGATGTCAGCAAATCAGTTTACCCATGAAACAGCTGAAGGAAGACTTTACCTTTTCCTCTTTCCAACTGTTTTTTGAAATTGTTGATACTGATTATATAAATTTTTAAATCTGTATGTGGAGAGAAAATTCATCAAATGAATGCCTCAGAGCAAAATGTTGCCTTGGGTAGACTTTTTCAGCATTTATGCCGCTCTCTTTTGGAGAGTGGAGAGATACATTTAATTTGGGAAGACAAAGAAAGTAGTGGGAAGAGTGATAATCTTTCTCTTTATTTTCTTTTTCTTTTTTTGTGGTAACTGTATTTTGGAGCCTATAACATAGTTGTGTTTCCTGTCTCAACATGACAGCAATCATAGACTGATTTTCAGCACTGATGCTGTTGAATTTCTGAATGAGCTCCAGGACCCTCAAAAAAGATACTTGGGACCAGGATCATATGAATATTTCAAGAATGTGGTACACTACAAAACAGCCACATTGAGATGAACTCAAGTTCTGCATTATTTACCTTTTCAAGATTAAAGGGGAATTGCAGAATCCAAAGGATGAAAAGCAGGAGGTCTAGAACCTCCTCTTCCACAAGCCCTTTGTTAGCCCTCCAAGATAGACCAGACTATGAATGCTAATTCCACTTGTGTTATAATATTGTCGAAAAAGAATCCTGAAAGTCTGAATTTGCTTCCACATTCATTTCCATTAAAAAGACTATTGTTTAAACATCCAGTTCTTTCATATGTATAGAAAAATAATAATAATTAGTGCAACACAGAAAAATAAACCAATATTCTAGCATAAAATCCAGACTGTGTTTTTATTTATTCTCTCAGAAGAAAGCACTAGTATCCAGTTAACCTAAAATGGATTAGGTGCTTTTACACTGCTCAAATGTCAGTCTTCAGCTTCTTTTTTTTCCCCGAGTGCAGGTGAAAGACATCTGAAGCAGAGGAAGACACTTTCTGAAGAAAAATATCAGTTTCAAAGAGGAGAATGTGCCATCGGATTTTTACTACTTAATGCAGATGATTCCTCAAGGATTGAAAATGATGGAAAATACCAACCACACAGAAGGAGTAAGAGTATATTAGAGGCAAAAAAAATTTCAAAACAAACTTTATTAATTTTACAATTAAAATAAACAAACAACACATACACAAATGTAGAAAAGAAGAAAAGAAATAGAGTTGAGAAGTAAAAAAAGAAAGAGAGAGAAAGAAAAGAGAAGAGTAGAAAAAAAAATCAAAAAGTGATTAAAAGCAATTTCATCTTCAACAGTTTGTGGGTCATTATTTCTATCCTTATTTTATGCCATATTTACAAGTAATCCTTAATGCGAATATATAATTACCACTATGATTATAGCTTATCCTCGTTTACAATATTATGTAGCCCAACTTTCATGTAACCATTCATAGCAGCAATTCCAGCTCTCATGGTACATTGATGTTTCTTCCTCTTTTAATGCTTGGGTTAATTTATCCATTTCTGCACAATTTAGTATTTTTTGAATAATCATTTCCTCTAGTGGAGTATAAGGGTGTTTCCAACATTTTGCAAAGGCCAATCTAGCTGCTGTCAATATATGCAATATTATATACTTCACTTTTTTTGGAAATTGTTTATTAAAGATCCCTAATAGGAAGAACGTCTGGTTTGAATTCTGTCTGTTCTGTCGTTGTTTCCTCCAACCATGTTTTAATTTTCTGCCAGTATCTTTGTGCTTCTATACAGGACCACCACACGTGGAAGTATGTTCCCTCCTTTTTTTGCATTTCCAGCAGTTCGGACTCATATTGGGGTGCATCTTCACCAATCTCGAGGTGGGGAGATGCCACCTATAAAACATTTTGTAAGCATTTTCCTTGTACGATGCTGATTTTGTGTTTTTATTATTTCTATTCCAGACCCTCTCCCATTCTGTTAAGGTGATACTACATCCTTTGTTCCTACTCCAGGTAGAGGCATACTTTAAGGCAGGGTTTGGAACATCATTCCTTTTCAGCCAGAATCAATTATGCCTTCCCTGTTCTATACTGAATTTACATTTTGCTTTCTTCATTCATATTCCGATGTGATTTGTGAATTGTTTTTCATAGCTTTTCATAGATTTTGGAGAACAAAATCAAACCATTCCATGTTTAGCTTAGGAGAATAGCATTAGTTGGACTCCATTGCTATATTGTCGTGGTTTCATATGAACCATATTTATGTAAATACCATTAAGACAAACTTTATCCATCAGCACCCTGTATATATATTTTCCTTTACAGTATGGCCCAGTTTGGACATGGTTGTCCTAGAATGTTGTCAGGAGTAAGCCCATGCGTAGGAACTAAGGAGATTTTGCTCTTCAGATATTCCCATGGCTTTCAATAAATGTGCAAAGCAAGAATATCGCATTCTGGTGACCCCGACGTGATTCCCTAAGGGGGATACGTTGCGACGCGCCCATATCTTATCAGCTCGATGGGAGCTGTGCATCGCCAGGCCTGAAGCGAATTGCACATCATCAGATCTGAAACACGGTCTCGACTTTCGTAAGTATGGGTGGAAACTTTTCTCAACAACAGACGCAGCATCTGAAGGAATTGAGGGAGTTAGTCGCTTCTTCTTCTAAATATTCTGCTAATTTAAAGGGCTCGCCTGTAAAAATGAAACCTATTGCTACATTATTGGCTTATGTGTGGCAACATTGTCCCAATTATTCAGAGGAAGGGTCCTTAAAAATTTCCACTTGGCAAAAAATTGGTGAACATCTCCATAGTCCTCCTCGTGCACCTATTGGCATTTTGGTCACTCAGAGGAAAATTATGGAGGCTTTAATGGTCCATTATAAAATAGAAGCAGGGAGTGTGTTTGAATTTCCCCTGCCAAGTTATGATAACTTTTCTGTCCTTCAACCCTCCACTCCCGATGGACATAAGTCATTACGGGAGCCTCCCTCCATTCAATCCACTTCCACAAATGTAGAGCCCCCGTGTCCTCCACCACCCTCCCGAGGTGGGGGGGGGGTGTTGTAAAAGCCATGATTATTTTCACCAAAATAAGAAAGCCCTACAAAAACAATTTTCCCTAACTCAGGCAGAAGCTGCTGCCATTATTCAACAATGCCCCACATGTAGTAAGCAAGGACATTCCATTCCCATAAGAGTAAATCCTAGAGAATTAAAAGCTTGTGAAATTTGGCAAATGGATGTAACTCAGTATCCACCTTTTGCCCCTTGGAAATATTTGCACGTTTCCATCGATACATATTCAGGGTTTATTCTGGCTACTCCTCAAAGGGGAGAAACTGTAAAACATGTCATCAATCATTCAATTCGTACCTTTGCCTCGCTGGGACGTCCAAAAGAAATCAAAACTGACAATGGACCTGCATATACAAGTTCTGCGTTCCAGGACTTCTGTAACAGATGGGATGTAACCCACAAGTTTGGGATTCCCTGCAACAGCCAGGGGCAGGAACGAGCGAACTTATCTCTGAAACGTGCTCTTAATCGATATTCGTTGCGGGAAAAACCCCTGAACCTCCCAGCATTGCAAAATTCTCTTAACATTTGTCTTTACACTTTAAACTTTCTTAATCTGACTGGCATTCCTCCCACTTCTGCTGCTTCACGTCATTTTTCCTCCCCCTCACCCCCGCCTAACAGACCTCTGGTATATTATCGCAGATTGCCAGATCCCGCCTGGCAGGGTCCCACTGAGCTTCTCACTTGGGGACGAGGCTACGCTGCGATTTTACTACCAGACAAAACCACTTGCTGGATCCCTGGTAGGGCGGTTAGACCCTATCATGGGAATTCCTCCGCTACATCTGTATCTTAAAACTCTTCCTGATATTCTTGTCTATATCTTCTTTGCAATTTCTACCTTACCTCAACAAAACCTATGCTTCCTGTCAAAAGACTATTCGTGTTAAAACCATTTCATTAACAGAAGGCTATTATACTTGTTCCATGTGGGTACGTCATGAAAATGCTACCCGTAGTTTTCACTCTGTCACTTCTGCTTTGTTTAAAGAACACTCTACCACTCGCTCTTTTGTTCCTTCTTTACTCTTCCTATGGAAAGGAACCTTAAAATCTTTTCCTCTATTCAATCTAAACATAGGGGGACCTAGATGTCCTTCTATTGTATTATGGGTTCCCCCACCCCAACTAACATTCTTGATGAATTACCAAATTAATCTTTATTGTCATTATTGTAATTATTATCCTTTTTCTACTAATTGCATTCCCTCCTCATTTCGCAAATGTTCTACAACTAACTTCTCCATAGCCCTCTCTCCTGCTTGTCATGTTTTTATATACCCGAACTCTGATCCTGTCAACAAACGATGCTTCAAAAGAACTGTCCATGACGATCCGCAGAAGCCTCATAGAAGATATAATATTGCTTGGACTATAACTGACTTTCAAGGAGTTCGTTTAAGTTCTACAACCAATTTTTCTCGCATAGAAGACTTCTACCCACCACTTCAATTCAATTTGGCAGACGCACCCACAAAACCAGGGGATATTCTGCAATCTACACCACTTCAGGAGGAACTTTAACATCACGCCTGAAAGGAATGTATTTTATCCCTGGCAATAATTTTGTTTGGACTTGTTCCACCAGTCTCACGGCATGTGTCCACGGGGATGAAATTGTTAAATCCAAATCATTTTGCATTCAAGTATGGCTTGTACCAAAAATTGATGTGTATAACTCTGATGATTTTATATCCCTACAGGTACCCATGGAATACCCCCTTTTGCAAAATCATAAAGATTTAGATCTGTTATTTTTTAAAACAAGGGGGATTGTGTGCTACGCTTAAAGAAGAATGTTGTTTTTATGCCGATAGCAGGGGGGCTTGTTTTCTATTTCGCCATGGTTTACAACCTTTTTAACTGCATTGGCAGGATCATTAATAATCATTATATTGATATATATTATAGGACCTTGTTGTTTTAATAGAATATTGCAATTTTTTAAAAAAATCAATTATCCTCCATAACTGCTGATGTTAATGTGCTATTGCAAGCTCATGTTATATCCTCAACACCGGACGAAAAAATGTCATTGCTGAGTTACCGCTCCTTGGACAACCCTGACGCTGACGGGTCGCACTCTTGCCCAGATGACGGGGATGGCGAACATTCCATAAAAATGGTTCCTGTCTTCTCGGACGAGGAAGAAGACTCGTCATAAATAATAAAAACAGAGGAGATGTTGTAACTATGTATCATTGCAACTATGTATCATTCATGTGTAATCATTAACTTCTGCTCTTCAGTGACCTTTGCAAGGCACGTACAAGGGACAAGGAGCTCGACGGTTGTTAATAAGCTTATCCACATTGTAAATGATCTGTCTGGTATGCAGCTTTGTAAACATGCACATCCTGATGGAATTATCCTGTTTGACTTGAGCTTTGATTAAATCATTTTCTTGTAAAAAAGCACAATAAAAGAGCATGTGCCAAGACATTCGGGGCGTGCTCATCCCGAGGAACTTCGCCTCCTGTCGTTTCTCTCTCCTTCGCTCCCTATCATGAGCCGCCCATCTGATGTGGGATAGCAGATACCGCACTCACGTTTTTAAGACTGTTTAATTAAGTGGAGCATAAGAATAAATTAATTATAGATAACAGTCATATTTGCTGGCAAGAAGCTCAGAGACATTTTGTAAAACTGAGGGTCCAAGTTAAGATTACAATATATGTGATTTGGAGATGTTACCTTAAAATCATGTCAACTAAGAATAATAAATTAGTATCAAGTGAGTCAATTGATGTTAGGAAAATAAGTCACCAGCTCTGTTTTGCTGTCATTAGTAAAAGAACTTTTATTCATACCACTTGCATTTCTCCCTTTAATAATTTCACCTAATCCTTCACACATTTTCACCATATTTAATACAGAGCAGAAAAATTAGTAGATTTTTTCTTCTTTCTTCTTAAAATAAAATAAAATGTTGTTGAATATTTTGTTGTGAAGCAACTATTAAATACAGGGTTTAATGTGTGAACAGAATGAGCTCTTTGCTGAATATCTGCATAGTCATTACACGTTTCTTTGACTGATTCAACAATAGATACTTGATTAGACAGAATACAGGCCAAACATGTATCACTTCAAATGTAGCTGAAGGTTAAATACATTTCTTTTTTATACTCTGTGCATGAGTGTGTTGCAAGTTGTTGAGAGTAGCAAAGTGAAAGGCTATTGGACCCAAACTACTTTTCCTAAAGCCTTGCCCAACACACATAGTTTTTCATACAGCTGTTTTGTCATCTGATGCAGTTTGACTTGACTCTTTTAAAAATTTTGCCAGTTATAAGGTCAGCTATTTGTGATAGGGTAAACTTTCATGTGCAGATAGATCTAGCTTACACTGTTTGGTGACCATTCAAAGTTATGACAGCACTAAAAAAGTAATGACCAGTCATCACACTTACAACCATGATAGCATCCTTGTTGTTATGTTATTGAATTTGAGTGTTTTGTAACCATTTAGTGGTCACACAATTGCCATTTTCACACTTAATAGTTAATTTCCAATGAACAGAGTCAGTGGAGAAGTTGTAAATGAAATTGTAAGTCACTGTCCTATGATGCTTTGCTTAACAATCATGGGTGATTCACTTAAAGACCATAGCAGAAGTGACTTAGATCTGGTGCAGTCATGCATTTCTTAGCAATGGAGTTGCCTGTCCCAATTATGGGTATTAAATGAGGACTGCTTGTATATATTGGGTGTGTCTCACATAAATCTTTACTGTAAACAATAATTAATATGGATGAATAATTGCAAGATAGCACTATATAATCTTTAGGAACTAAGAAAGTTTAGCCTGTCCAGGAAACTGCTGTGTAGTAGCCAGAGTAATCTGAGGAAAACTTGCAGCTACCTCTGGTTAGAAAAAGGTTCCAACAGTGGAAAGAATTTGAGTTTTGTACTACATTTACATTCCTGTACCAAATATTGTTATTTCTTGTTTGATTGCCTTGGCCTGTGGATACTTCTTGTCAGTAATCTACATTTAACGTTATTCTTATTTTATTCAGTAAATCACCTCAGGTTCTACTTCATTTATGTACTCACTGTCTTAATGACCCTGCACTTTTACCAACAATTTACCATGCAAAATAAACATGAGTTTTTTGTCAGGGTATCTGATTGTACAAAAGGGAACGTGGGAAGAGTCTTCACATTCAAATTTGTTTTTTGTTTTTTTGCCTGACAAGACCAATTCTTCTCTTTAAATATTTTTTCTTTTTTCTCCACAATATAATAATTTTTAAGCCTAGTAGATCAGTGTTCTAAAATACATCACTGCTTTGACAATGAACATAAATGGGAAAACTAAGGCTCTTTGGATATTGCTGAACTGACTCAGCATTGACAACAAGAGTGCTGAGAATCGGTTTTCCGGTTTCGCGTGGCTTCGGGGCAGCAGGAATTCGCGACCGCTCGCGATTCCTGCTGTGCTAGCCGCCGAGGTACCCCCGATCCAGATGGGTCAGGGGGATATGGCTGCCCTGTAGGGACAGCCGAAGAGAGACGGGAGCCGGACAGGGGGTTGGGGGTGTCGCAGACCCCCTCCTCGTCCTGGAAAACCCCTTTTTCCCAAGGCAGTGGAGCGGCGGTCAGCAATAGCCACCACGAAGAAGCCAGCAACCGGGTAAGAATGTGCTGGAGGAAGCAAGAAGAGTGAAAGTCCTGTCTGAGCCGGGTCAAGTAACATCTTTCAAATTTGTTGGAACTGAGCTGTTTGAATTGCTGGAGGATACATTGTATCCCTAAGAAGATCAAAAGCGGCGGAGAAGCTGTTAAAGGGAACTTTTTTTTTTTCTTCACTCTCCCACCCCATGGAAACAGCAGATATGAAATATGTTTGGACATTGAAGGTGAATTATTCTGAAAGTTGAAGCTAAGGGACAAAAGGGTTCCTGGACATTGAAAAACTTAAGAAATTGGAAAACCCTTATTAGAGGTATGGATTTCTGATTATTTAAAATTGATGTTGCAAGTGGGAAGGGAGAGGAAAAAAAATTGGAGCAGAAGCTGAAAAAGGAGGAGATTGCCTAGAATCCCAAATAAAGGTATATGGCAATTGGACCTCTTTGATTAAACATTAACCCCAGAAAGAGAAAGAGAAGAAGGAAGAAAAGTATTAATTTTTGGAATTTTTTTTGAATTATTTTTGATTAAAAATACTTGTGGTTGTTTTGGAAAAAGTTTCTCTTTTCATGATGGCATCGCTTGTGGATGAACTAAAGACTGAATATCAAAAATATAAAAAGGAAGATACTTTGGGCACTTTGTTTCAATTTTTAGAAATGGCGTTATGTACTTATGAAAAGTTGATTACGCAGCAGAAGGACTGGGACAAAGAAGAAGAGGAAGAAGAAGCCATCTTTGATGAACAATGGGTTCTTTCCGGGAAGGAGGAGAAAAAGGATAAGAAAAAGGGGATTTTAAGAATTATAAAAACAACCAAAGAAGAGAAAAATGAGCGGAAAGGTGGAGGCAAGGTTAGAAAGCAAAGGAAAAGGAGTAAGAAAAGGGAGGAGGAAAGACAAAGGGGTAAAAAGGGCAAGGAGAAGAATAAGCAAGAGAGAAAGGGGGGGAGGAGAAGCCTCAATGGGGGGAAGCAAGATCTAAAAAAAAAAGTTTATTCAGAGACAATGGGTGAATTTAATTTAGGATAAAAGAGGGATTCTGGAGGGTACATAAGATTGTGTTTTTATGTGTATTTAAATTATAAAATTCATTGTGTAATTTTAGAATCTATCAAACAGAATCCCAAGAAAAATTGTTATATGAAGTACTTTTAAGTTAGGGTAATGAGTTATAGACGTTACTCCAATTGGTGTATAGGAGAAGTATAGTAAAAGAAAAAAGATGAATGGATAGTTGGAAATAGAACAGACAAAGAATGTTATTGAAAATGATAATAAGATATGGAAGAATATATAAAGGTTTTGTTATGTTTTTTTGGATTTTGTATATTGATAAAAGGTGTCGTGTCCTCGAAAATGATGCCAGGAGTCAGTGACTTCAAATCATGCTCTTTATTTAAGGTTGGAACCGAACTGGGGCAAAGGGAAAAGGATCGCGGCTTTTATTCCTTTAGCCGCGGCGGCCGCGGCCAATGGCACCGCTTTGAATCTCCCGCGATCCGAATGGACCAATCGCGGGAGATTCTTAGCGAGCCAATCGGCGCGGCTCGCCTGACCAATCAGAGTGCCCCGCGCTTTGGCCAATCAAAGCACGGGGATCTCAAGAATGCTAATTAAGGACAGAACACCCCTCCCCTCTTGGTTCAGTCCTTACGTCGCGTAGTCACGTAGTTAGGCGGGGCTCCGTCTGAGCCTACTGGACCTGCGCAGCTCAGTTGTAGGCTGGATCCCGGCCGGATCGGTCGGGATCTCTGCTGCTCCTGCTGCCGTTGTGGGAACCGGCTGGTCGATCGGGCCGGGCCGCTCTCCGTAGCTCCCTCCTGGGCCTCCCGGGTTGGTTGAGCTGCGGGTTTCGCCGCTCCCGCTCAGTCTTTCCGGGTCGGTCGAGCTGGCCTGGCTGTCTTTTCCTGGCGAGGGGTCGTGATGGCTGCTTTCCGGTAAGTACAGCTGGTTTATTCTTCTTTGGTTTTGGTCCCCTGGGTATTCCCTCCCCCCTTGGTTTGTGTTGTGGGGGTTGGTTTCGCCTGTTTGTGCGTCGGTTGTCTCTTGGTTGGTAGTCCTCGACCTTAGTTGGTCGATGTGGCGTTTCCACGCTCGTCCGTCTGCTGTTTGTAGCCGGTACGAGTGTGGGCCTGTTATTTGTATGATGACGGCCGGTATCCATAGTGGGTCTCCCGTCAGGTTTCTTGCGTATACGGGGTCGCCGGGTGCGAAGGTTCGGTGTTTGCTGTTTGAGTCTGGGGGCTTCTCCGGGTTATACGTGGGGTGTAACCTGTCGAGTGGGGACCTTAGTTTCCTTCCCATTAATAGTTCTGCTGGGCTCTTATTCGTTGTGGTATTTGGGGTTATGTGTTGGGTGAAGAGTAGTTTGTTTATTTTCTCCTGGATCTCCCCGTGGTCTATTTTCCGGATGGTCTTCTTAGTGAATTGGACCATCCGTTCCGCCCTACCGTTCGCCACCGGGTGCGCCGGTGCTGTCAGCGCGTGGCGGATGCCCCTTTCCGCTAGGAATTTTTCGAATTCCAGCGAGGTGAATTGGGGCCCATTGTCGGAAACGACGACGTCTGGGAGGCCGTGTGTTGCAAAGAGTTTGCAGAGTTCCTTGATCACGGCCTCCGTGGTTGTCGTCTTCATGTTGCTTACCTCCAGCCAGTTGGAGTAAGCGTCAACTGTTATGAGGAAGGTGTGTCCTTTTGCGGGCCCGGCGAAGTCTATGTGAATCCTAGACCAAGGTCCCCTTGGGGTTTCCCACTCTAGGACAGGTGCTGTGGGTGGGCTTGGCCTAGTTTCCTGGCATCGTTGGCACCTTGCTACCCAGGCCTCAATTTGTTTGTCCATCCCTGGCCACCAAGCGTAACTTCTGGCCAGGGCTTTCGTCCTAACGATGCCAGGGTGCCCCTCGTGTAGCAGTTCCAGAACCTTCCCTTGTAGCTTTTCTGGAATGACCACCCTATCCCCCGATAGTATGCACCCTTTTAATAACGAGAGTTCCGTTTGGCGGTTTCGGCATGTTTTGATGGACTCGTCGTTGTCCCTTTCCGGCCACCCTTTCTCTACCCAATGCAACACCCGCGCCAGACGTTTGTCTTTATTAGTCTCTCGGGCAATGTCTGACGCAGTTATGGGCAGGTTGGGTAGAGTCTCTATGCTGAGGGTGGTCATCGTGGGTGCTGGGTCGGTGTCAGGTTCCGGTAGTGGCGAGCGGCTCAAGGCGTCTGCATGGGAGATCGTCTCACCCGGTCTGTGTATGAGTCCGTAGTTGTAGGCCGCCAGGAACTCGGACCACCTTGTCATTCGGGGAGACAGAATGTTCGGGGTGGCCCGGTTTCCTGCAAGGATTCCCAGCAGCGGCTTGTGGTCGGTTATGATGGTGAAAGTCCGGCCATAGAGATACTCGTGGAATCGTTTTACGGTGGCAACGATAGCCAGAGCCTCTTTGTCCAGCTGGCTATAGTTCCGCTCCGGTTTGGTGAGGGTCCTTGAAAAGAACGCGATGGGCGCTTCTTTTCTGTCGGGGAGGGTATGTCTGAGGACAGCGCCGACGCCGAAGGGTGATGGGTCGCATGTGACGGCCAGGGGTAGGGTCTCGTTATATTATATGAGGACGGCGTCCGAAGTGAGGAGGTCCTTTGTTCTTTGGAAGGCGGCTTGCTCACGTTTCCCCCAAGTCCAGATCGCCTCCTTGTCCAGGAGCCTATGCAAGGGCTCCGCCGCCGTCGCCTTTTGGGACAGGAAAACATTGTAAAAGTTAAGTAGCCCCAGGAATGCCTGTAGTTCCGTCTTCGACTTGGGTGTGGGGGCTTCTTTGATGGCCTTGATTTTTTTGTTTGTGGGGTGAATGCTGTGACGGTCTAGGAGGTATCCTAGGAATTCTACTCATTCCGTGCATAGCTGGCATTTCTCCCTCTTGACTTTCAGCCTGGTCTCTTTAAATTTGGTTAGGACCTCCCTTAGGCGACCTTCTAGTTCGGCTTGGTTGGTTGCCGACACTAGGACGTCGTCGAAGTAAGGTACCACCCCCTTGATACCTTTCAATAGTCTCTCCATTAGGCTTTGGAATATGCCCGGTGCCACGCTGACTCCGAATTGGAGTCGGTTGCAATTAAATGCCCCCTGGTGGGTGACTATGGTTTGCGCTTCTGCCGTTTGCTCGTCGACCGGCAACTGTTGGTATGCCTGGGCGAGGTCGAGCTTGGCGAAAACCTTGCCCCCTCCCAGTGAGTGCAACAGGTGTTGCACTACTGGGATGGGGTAGGCACTTTGTTGTAGCGCGCCATTTAGGGTGGCCTTATAGTCCCCACAGATCCTCACCGACCCATCGGGCTTGATCGGGGTGACTATGGGGGTCTCCCACCGGGCGTGGTCTATGGGCTGTAGGACCCCTTGCTTGACGAGCTTGTCAATTTGCTCGTCTATCTTGGGTTTCAGTGCGAATGGCACCCACCTTGGTTTCAGGCGTTTTGGGGGGACGTTTGGGTCTAGGTTGAAAGATATAAGGGGCTCTCGGTACTTGCCTAGGTTTCCGTCGAAGACCTCTTGGAATTCCCGGGCCAGTTGCTGCTCCCAGCTGTCGTCGGTGACGTGGTCGACTCCCGTGACTGCGATACCGAGCGGGGCGAACCACTGCAGTCCCAGTAGGCTTGGGCGGTCGTGGTCGACGATTGTCAGGGGAAGTCTTTCGGTGTGCCCTTTATATGTGATGTTGAAGTGTTTGGTTCCGACTACCGGGATGCGGTTTCCCTGGTAGTCCTTTACAATGAGTCTCTGGCTGTCTAGGTTCCTCCTGTGGAGGGTAGGCACCAAGCGCTTTATTTCATGCCATGCAATCATGGAGAGGTAGGACCCGGAGTCTACCTCCATTTTGCATGGCTGGCCCTCAATGCCTACCTCCACGTGGACCTTCCGGGCGTCATTGGTTATGGCGTGGCCGATGGTGACCATCTGATGGGTCCCCTCTCTTCACCGGTTATCGCCGCCTCGCAGGGATCGTCCGTTCCGGTCCCATCTGTTGTCCGAGGGGCGATCTCTGGTCCGGGGTGGTGTGCTCTCTCTCCTCCGGTCGCTCTGGTCCCATCGTGCCGGGCTGCGATTTTTCTTTAGGCGGCAAACACGGGCGATGTGTCCCTTCTTGTCGCAATGCCGGCAGATCGATTCAAAAAACCGGCATTCCAACCTGGGGTGGTCGCCGCCGCAACCGGCACAGTTGGTCCTCGACTTACGACCCCGCCGGTTCCGTGGGTCGCGGCCTGTCTGGAGGCGATGGATGTCCTCCTCGTCCTCGGAAGTGCCCGATGCCGAGTGGAAGTCGCCCTGGTGGGTGGTCGTCTCGGGTTGGGCCTCGGTCGACCTCGCCAGGTTGTTGTTTCCGCTGCGGTCCCCAGTGTTCGGTCTACACATGCGGTCGGCGGAAGTTCGGGTTGCTTCGGAGGCTGCGGCTGCGGTGAGGGTGTCTGCTAGGCTGATGTTGCCCTTGGCCATCAGCTGGCTCTGGAGGACGGGGTCCCACAAACCAAGCACGATTCGGTCTTGCAGGGCGTCTTTCAGGTTGTCGAATTCGCAGAGCCCCCCTAGGCGCCGCAGCTTGGCGATGTAGTTGCTGAAGCTCTCACCCGACCGTTGGTCCCGACGGTAGAATTCGTTGCGTCGGATCAGGATGGGTACCTCTGGAGCATAGTGCCGCCGAAGTATTGGCTCGAGGACGTCCCAGTCCATCGCGGTTGCATCGGCGGGTTTGGCAAGCGCCTTGGCCATCTTGAAGACCTCGGTCCCGCAGTGGGTCAGGAAGACGGCGCGCTTCATGGGACCGGTGGCATCCTTCAGGTCGCTGCACTCGAGGAACATGCGGAATCGGTCGGAGTACGATTCCCAGTCCTCGGTGGCGGGGTTGAAGGGTGCGGGGGGTGCGATTTTCGCCATCGCGGTGGTTCGTCTGGCTTCCGTCGGACACGTGGTTCGGTTCAGGATCTATATCCCACCTTCGTCGCCAGTGTCGTGTCCTCGAAAATGATGCCAGGAGTTGGTGACTTCAAATCATGCTCTTTATTTAAGGTTGGAACCGAACTGGGGCAAAGGGAAAAGGATCGCGGCTTTTATTCCTTTAGCCGCGGCGGCCGCGGCCAATGGCACCACTTTGAATCTCCCATGATCCGAATGGAGCAATCGCAGGAGATTCTTAGCGAGCCAATCGGCGCGGCTCGCCTGACCAATCAGAGTGCCCCGCGCTTTGGCCAATCAAAGCGCGGGGATCTCAAGAATACTAATTAAGGACAGAACAAAAGGCAATAAAATTTTAATTAACAAGAAATAATTTGGATGAAAAGGAGAAGCTGGGATAAGATATGAAGTTAAATAGATAAAGTATTGATACTATAATTTGGAATTGTTATGTTCTATTGGTTTTCTTCTTTTATTATTTTTTCTTAGAAAAGAATTTATAAGCTGTTATGCCTTGATTCTTTGTGTATTGTTTTTATAAAATTGATAAAAATGGTTTATATATATATATAAAAAAAGAAAATGATAATAAGATATGGAAGGATATATAAAGTGAATATGATGTTTGAATTTGTGTCTGTGTGAAGAGTTTCAACCCGTGATCAGACAGCCTTCAGAAAAGATCTTTTAGTTTTGTTTATGTTTTGTGTCTTGTGTAAAATTAATAAAGTTTGTTTCAAAAAAAAAAAAAAAGATTGCTGAGAATCAACGTGATAAATTTCTGGAGGCCTACAACTCTCAGACCCATAACAATATGTCTCCAAGTAGTTGTTGACAGAATGTAACACTTTCACTGCCTTTCTTTTTCCAAATTTCAGCACGAAGTCCTGACAATGGGAAGATAGAGGAAAATCAGAAGAGGTTGGCATTTTCAAATCTTTCCCTCTGAATATTTTCTAAAGGCTAATACAAAGTATAGTAGCAGATGGGACAGACTGAAAAAAAAAATCTGGAATGATATTTGTGAAAAAAAGAGAACATAATTCTTTCTTGTTTGCCATTAACTTGAAGAATAGCCAATCTCTAAAGGTGGTCTTTGCACAGGAAAGAAATTTTACTTCCATTGGTACCAATAAATTCCCACTGTAAATTCTAATGTCACAGAAAAAAATTTTCTTCGGATCCAAAGGCAAGAAAGTTTAAATTCTTCTTTCTACCTGCCTACCATTGGTCAGGAGATACTTTGGTCCTTATTTTTAAAAATCATATAATGTAACCTACCCAATAATTTAAAGCTTATTAGCATAATATCTAGATAAGAATATGAAAAAATATAATTGAAATTGTGTTTCATTTTTAAATATTTTATTTTTTAAAAGACATAATAAAAACAAAAATAAAGTAAAAAATTAAAGAAAAATAAGAAGTGTAAAAAGTGCAAGACAAATAAACAGAAAAGAAAAAAGAAAGAAAAAAGAAATAAAGGCAATTTGTTTCTAGCCACTTCACCACGTTGAGCACAAGCTGATAAAATAACTCTCCATCATCCTTTAAAATTACTGGACAAACAAAACTCTTCTTCCCATAACTCGCTTACTTGTATTTCGGATCTCATAGCAAAAGTAAAAATGTTCCAAATTCTGTGTGTGTGTGTGTAAGTTTTTTGCCAATTATATATTATTTTTAACCTCTTAGAAGTTTGTTAAAGTAGGTAATGGTTCTTCTTTCTATTGTCTTCTAGTGGTGATTTTCATTTTTGCAACCCAGATATTATATGAATAGCCCACAACCTTTCCAAAAGCACTGTGTAGCCCCTCTGGGTTCCAAAAGATTACCCACCTGCCATCAAACATGTTTAACAAATTCATCCAACTCTTGAAACTACAATCAAACAAGCTGTATTATGTCTTAGCTTCATGAACATTTGCATAAAGTCCATATCTGTCTTTTGCTCTTCAAGATCTCATAGGTTCATCCAGTGTATGACTTCCATAACAAACAGGTGAGGAGTGATGTCATTAGTACAATCCTGTTGCCCTTTAATCACATTGGTCCCTTTCAAATATTTACACCATGAAAGAGGCCATCAGAATGACAATTACTAGGAAAACTATTTTTTCTTCTCTAAATATGGGATTGCATTTCCTAGACAGCACTATCCAGAAAATGTTTCTCTTCTACCTCTTTAAAAAAATCAGGTTGTCCCTGATTTATGACCACAATTGGCATCTGAATTTCCACCGCTAAGCAAGGTGGAAGTGAGTCATGCCCAATTTTATGCTATGCACAATTTTATGCTTTTGCTATGGTTGTTAAGTGAATCACGACAGTTATTAAGTGAATTAAGTAAATCCAGTTTCCCACATTCTTTGCTTGTTGGATGCTGGCTGAGAAGGTTGCAGATAGTGATCAAATGAACTTGGAATGCTACAACCTTCATAAATATATGCTGAATTGGCAAGCAACTAAATTTTGATCTCATGGTTGTAAGTATGAAAACCCATCATAAGTCCATTTGTCACTTCAAACAGTTATTAAACAAATGGTTATAAGTCTAGGATTACCTGCACACTAAGTGGTTGTAAATAGAATGTCACATGTCAATGGAAAATGTGTGTGTACAAAATTATTTAGGCACTTTGATTCTGAAAGCATTCTTCAAAGTCCTGGAAAAAATTGAGTGGTTTCTCCAACGGAAGTCTGCAGTGCTGTTTATAAAAAGAAATGTTTTCAGCCGCATATGATACTGTAGTTGTAATTTTTTCACACTTACAGTACCTAACAGTTATATGCTGTTTATACCAAGATTGTGAGTAGTTTTTGGGGTTATTAACCAATTTAAGTACACTTAATCTCAGAAATGATTCAATGTTCATATTTTAAGAATGAAAGTATAATTGTTTAGATGCGAATGAAGAACCACAGGTTCCTTGGAATTCTCATATGTATATTTTATTTGGCATGATCTTGCAATATAACACCTTTTACAAGGCATTGTCTCCTAAAACATCAGTTTTTATCAACTACTAATATCTAAAAATCTGTGGCAATAAAAATATTCTGTTACCTTTTTTGTTAAAGATAATATTTTATTCTGTAAAAACTGCTTTAATTACTGTACTTCCAGTACAGTCATATAAATGTCAGCTGACAAATAAATCGTTCTGAGCTTACTGGCTCTTACTACAGGGAGTAGATATAACATGGCAGCTTCATATAATCAAAATCTGAAATACTATTATTAGAACTAACCAAAAGGTCATAAAATATATTAACTTCATAATGTTTTGTTTGCTTCTAACAAATATAAGGCTCATATGAATTTTGATATTCTTTTAATGGTTTCCCATCCTTGACTGATATTGCATTTATCTTTAAATTAACCTTTACATTTACATGCAGATATATCATGTACCAGTTAATAAAGCTAAGTGGGATTTATTTGTGAAAAATGTGCATACTCTTGCATAGGAAATATTCTAATTTGTTGTTGTTTCTTCATATATTTAAATATTACTTTGGTGGAATAAGTCCATAATTTTTCTTTGCCAGCTTAATCATTAATATTGTTTGTTTGATACATCACAAAAGTACATTAAAGTTTTCTTTGCTCAAGTTATTTGATATATGAGCATCTGAAGAAGACCATCTCTTCCTCTGATATATAAACTATGACAGCTACATTTTGGTCTGATAGCTGTGTTTTTAAAAATGCTCTATATCAGGGTATTTAGCCCTTTATTTTATTTGCTAATTTTTTTCAACCTGGATATCACTTGACTCCTACTGTCTCAGGGTGGCTTATAAAATAAAAACAAACAAACAACATATACAAGTATAGAACAAAAGTAATAACTAAGTGGCAAAATTGATTATTGAGGCAAAAATGACATGTACACAAGGTGCTCCAATCGCTCTAGCTTGACATCTGAAAGTAGACTCAAATCTGGAGTCAAGGCCTCCTGAAAGTCATCAGGTGAGACCCAACTGGATCTCAGAGGTAACTTCATTCCTGAGGACAGGCATTGCAGCATAGAAGGCTTGCTTCTATGATTCTGATAAATGGCATTGTTTTATCAAAGAAACCTGGAGTGCACCCAACCTGTTGGATCAAAACAGCATCTTGAATTGCTCCTAGAAGCAAACTGGCAGCAGTAGAGTTCACGAAGCAGGAACATCACATAATCATATCAAGGCATGCCCATCATTGCACTTGTCATTGGACTAATTGAATCCTTTGGGTGGTCTTCAAATGCAGCCCCATGTACAGGGGTTGCAGTAGTCAAGGTGTGAGGTTGCAACTGTGACTGACTGTCTGAAGGGCCTTCCAGTTGTTAGAAGTGAACCATTTGTACATGTGTATGAACATTCCCGAGAATGGAAATCAAACTTGAACCATTATTAGTGAGTCATGGTATAATTTGAATATAAAGATGATTTGTTTAAGGAAACATATGGAAGGAATAAGCAGAGTCTATAGATTATCTAACTATATTCAGTTAGAAGGAGACAGACAAAAGCATCATGTATGCATATGCACAGTGAACAATGGCAGAAAACCCTGAAATACCAAGCTCATAAACAAAGGTGAAAGACAAGGAAATGGGAACAGGGAAAACCTCTCTTTATCAAATGCAAATTGGTGCCACAAACTGGTCAGCTGGTTGTGAGGGGCTGAAGAATCACATTTCCAGTACTTCAAAGGGGCATTTTGTGTTCTGACATAGGCTTCCCCAAAAAGCACTAAGCAGACTTTTTGTCCTGGTAAAACCCCTTTTATTAAACAAAGGTAAATTTCTTGCATTCACATTCAGCCAAAGGCCTGGCAGTCTTTTAAGAGTCTAATTAGGAGCACAGACCTTATCTAGCTTGGAGAGCTGCCAAGTAAATATTTTCAAATGCAGTGCTGACAAGGAAAGGCTTGGCACAGATCTCTGAGATGCACAGACAAATCTTTACTCTGCTGCAATGAACAAATGAATGAATGGTTTCCTGCAAAACCCCCTTCCCCTTTTGCTCCTGTTTTAATCCCTATGAGAGGGGCCATTCATTGTTCACCAGTAGCCTTATTCTCACGTCAACCCTTAGTTCGTAATTGTTCTTTTCTTATGGCAGCTCTGTGCATGCACAGGCTGGGAACTGACTCCAGGTGCTCTCCCGCCTCGTTGCTGTCCAATTCTGAAGACAGCTGATAACTGCCAGCATGCCCTGGCCCCATCTCTGCCTCTGATGCAGAGCCCTCGTCCGAGCCTTCCTCAGCCTCCAGGACTGACCTATGTTTCTCCCCAACCTCCTCACTGTCCGACTCTATTGCCAACTCTGCTAGCCACAGGTGGGCCATAACATTTTGTTTGATGAAGCTTCAAATGAAGCACTTCCTTCATGCAAAATGGTGAAGCACAGTGTTGCCACAGTAACAGCGTAACCATGATGTTTCCCATCATTTGAAGAATGTGGTGTTTATGCATGCATCAGCAACTACTTCCTTTGAGACAAAGTCCCTGATTGAAATCAATCAGCCTTGCTGTCATGCTTCCTGAAATAGAATCATACAAAGTGCAGCATCAGATAGAACATTATCAGGACATCACATCTTCCTGTGCAAAATGCAACATGAATTTGACTACTATTATAACTGCAAATATCTCTGTAGTTTAAATATGAAGAGGACACTCATCAAAAACTGAATAGTCTGGCACCATATATGCAAATTACATGTGTATTCAGCAATGCATATCTTCAAAGGTGAATTTGTTTTCACTGTCAGTTTTGAAATTGAGCTGCCAGAGAGATTCTACTGGCATGCTCTTTCAAAGGGGATCCAGGAAGCTCAGGTTTTGACTGGAAGCTGGTCAAGGCATGCCACTTGATTTGTATCTACAATAGCAGTTTCTGGGCATATGCTGCACATGCTCAGAAGCTCTTTTCTGTTAGGTAGATCTTCCAGTTGAGGTTGACCATACCCAGGCTTGATAGGATAAATCTCTTTGAGGCAAAACCCCTCAAGCTGATCTACCTTTAAGCTAAGGAAAATACATGCACTAGATATTTCTCTTTTTTTGTTACATTTTTATTTAGTTGTTTTTTTTGTTTTATGTTATGGTAGACTTTTATAAAATTTTATTCAAAATTATATTCTTTTGGTATATTACTCCAGAAACCTTTGGGAGAAAATATATACAAATGATAATAAAAAGAAATATACTTTTGATTGATTATATTGTATGAGTAATCAAGAAAAAACAGTAGTTTTCTAGGTTTGCAATTAGCATGTTGTATGAATCTGTCCATTTAAATTCTGGCTCAAATCATAATAAGTCAGTGCAATGAGGTGATGAAAATTGTCATTCTGTAAAACCCAAGCATTTCAACTGTGAGTTACGCAGTCTCAATTAAAATTATATTGAGTCACACATTAATTAAGATCTGTTTCAAATATGGTGCTTAGCAACATAATTTAACTATGCTTTGCAAAATAAATCACCTTTGGCTCATTTCCTAGAAAGTGGACACGGTACAGATAGACATCAATGGCCAGGACAGATCTTGCATCCTTGCAGTGGGAGACTTCGAATAAGACCACATCTAACCAGCAATACATACAGATATAGTTCAGAGCATGGTAGTCATGGTGGCATCACATGACACATTGGGATTTTTTCCCTCTTTGCTAAACTGGGCATGGCCAGTGTGTGACACATCTGGCCCATGGGCCAGGGGTTTGACAGTTCTAATATAAAGGCTATCACTTGCATTTTTGGCCAAATTAGAAAAGTTCTGTGAATTGAAGCCTGGGTTCAAATCTCAGTGCTGAAGCAAGAAATCATAGTTGGTGTTGTGAAAAGGATGCCTATGAAGCAATTATTGTAGACAACCGATTCATGAAAATCTCATCTGTAGCCATAGCAAGAAAAACAAAAAGAGCAGATGTCTCTACAAGAACATAAGCAAAACATTACAAAGGCAGGGGAAAGATCAGTAAGAGAAGTATTCTATGGAATTTTATCTTCCCAGATCTATTTAGTCTGGGAAACCAGCCAAGAAAAGAAAAAGTACTGAGACAGGACTAATAAGGCTCCCCTTTGTAACAAAAATGGAAGTAACCCCAGGGCAATAACTGACAATAAAAATTCATGGGTAGATAATTCTGGGATATTTTGTCCACTTAAAAAGAGGGAATCCTGCACAAGTTAAAGCAAAAATGATGCAGTCATGGTTCTACAGAATGTCAGGACTGGCTTACTGAAACATATGCATGAAAATCATTGTATTGGATAAGATAAAAAAAGAATCTGGTGAAAAAGTATTATTTTGACTACCATAGGAATGACCAAGATATAGAAATTCATTAGCAATCCTAACCAAAGAATCAGAATAAGAAATTCAAGGGGAAATGGAACAAGGCTACCATAACTCCAATGGTCCTTGTGCTAACTAGAGAGAAACAACACATCTGTGACTAAACTAGAAGATACTATAAGGAAATGTTCTTGCACTCAATCTATCATTGGATATGAACTGCTAACCAGAATAGGGTATATTTAAATTCTAACAAATGAGGCCAAAATTTTCATCTAACTTGCTGAAGCATTTGTAAGCAGTCTTGAGAATAACTGTGATTGAAATTTCTCCTTATTGCCCTCAGAAAAATGAAACTAAATATAAACCTTGCATGCACAGGAAAACCATCGGATACTCTTTGGATAAAGTGAAGTGGATAAAAAATGTTTTGGATAAAGCATTTTTGAGCTGAGAAGAAAATTTAGGAAAGTAATGTGTATTATCCAATCCCTCATATCAAAACAGGGACAGATTCTTTACCAATGCGTTTATCCTCCGAATGCTGAAAATACCAAATCCTTCTTATAATAAAGCAAGTGCTTGTTGCTTTAAAATAGTAGCCACTAGAACAGCAATTGCAAATCTTTTGGGGTCACCATGTCAAACATTTGGAAAATGCCTGAGTCTGCTGAACAAAAGAGAAAAAATTCTTTACTTACCTATTTATTTTTTAAAAAATATAGTACAATCATGTGTTGCCATGTATTATATAAAACAGGGGGTCTCAAACTCATGATGTCATAGTGGTACCATGTGACATATCAGGACTTTTTTCTCCTTCGCTAAACCAGCATGTGACACATCCGGTCCATAGGCCAGGAGTTTGACTGCCCTGATATAAAGAAGCATCAAATAATTATAAAAATTAAATACAGGTAAATCAAACTTATTTTTTGAGGATCCAGAGGCGATGTGAGAGCACGGTTCTCTCACATGACTTCTAGATGGTCTGGAAGTTACTCTCTTTTTGCACAGTCTCCATAGCCTCCAAAAATTGTGCAAGAATAATTATAGTCAGAATGCTACCAACAATTATAGTCATGAATGCTACCAACATAAGTTTTTCAGCACTGCACTTGACTTTTACAAGTGCTAAAACAATTTAGCGTTGTTGATGTTTAAACATTTTTATTTTATACAATTTCTTATACAAGTCTTATATTTTGGAGAATCCAAACTAATCACTAGGACTTATTTTTTGGGGTGTTTTATTTTTCCCATTTCTTCTGCTTCTCTTGGCCTCAATGGGGCAGAAGACCGTGTGGTATACCAGTGCCACCACCACAAGGCAGGGGAGGGCATGTGCCTTGCATCAACTTACCTCAGGGCCCTGCATCCAGTCATCCATACCCTGACACCTGTCTCACCTCGCAGCAGTGGCTCCAACACCAGCGCATGGATGACTGGATGCAGGGCCATGAGGTAACCCCCATCCAGCAGGACTCCACATCTGGCCTACTTCTTCTTCTTGCTTATGGCCACAATGGAGCACGCAAGCCAAGAGACAGTGGGACAGAGTGAGTGGCCCGCCGCAGGAGGCTTGTCTTCATGTCTCTCAGCCCATGTGTTGCATTGGGATTGCTTGCTTTCCCTCTGCACCTCTGCCTCTGTTTGCTGCCGGTGCTTCTGCATGAAGATGAACCTCCCTCAGTCACCACCTGGTCCAGCCCACCAACTCTTGGCTTTTCCATGCCCCCCACGGTGTGTCCAGATTGCATCCCTCTTCCCCATCTCTGCCTCCACCTGCTGCTTGGAAAGGTAATCAATTCATTTGTGCTTTGCAGGTTGCAGCTGCTGCCAGATACCCTTGGCCCCTGTGCCCTTGCCGCCTCCAGTGCTCGTCACCCCCCCCACACTGATGATGACCTAGGGCTTATTTGGGGGGTAGGGATTATATTAAGAGCATGCTAAAAATTCAGGCTAGGGAATATTTTTGAGGTAGATCTTATTTTCAAGAAAACAGGATATTTTTCTCTCTTTGTCATATATTCCATTGTTTCTATTATTGTCATTATTAAACCAATTAACATTTAATCTAATAGCCAATTAGGTTAATTCTTTGTAATTAATAGTAATGAATTCCAGTAGATTAATAGTGTTATGTAGAACATGCCTTGAATGTGCAAGCTAACAGACTTTTAAAAACTTTTTTATTTCTTCATTATGTTTCTGCCTTCTTTCCTGATAGAAGGTTCTGGCAAACATGAAGGGCTACAAATTTCTTTATGGTATTTTTGTCTGTTTTTTGTTTTATGGTATTTTGCCTGTTCACTTATAGTAGATAGATTGACCTATATTCCTATCTACCTACCTACTTACTTACCTATATATCTGAGTTAGAGATAATATAGAAATAAATCACATAGGAAAATTTTCATAACTATAAAGAAAGCAAATCTTTTCCTTTCTGTGCATAGTGCATCGTGCAGAGAAGAGCAACAATGGTGATTAGGGGACTGGAGGCTAAAACATATGAAGAATGGTTGCAGGAACTGGGTATGTCTAGTCTAAGGAAAAGGACTAGGGGAGGCATGATAGGGGCTGCCACAAAGAAAAGGGAATCAAGCTATTCCCCAAAGCACCTGCGGGTAGGACAATGGGTGGAAACTAATCAAGGAGAGAAGCAACTTAGAACTAAGGAGAAATTTCCTGACAATTAGAACAGTTAATCAGTGGAACAACTTGCCTCCAGAAGTTGTGAATGCTCCAACACTGGAAGTTTTAAAGAAGAGATTGGACAACCATTTGTCTGAAAAGGTATAGAGTTTCCTGCCTAAGCAGGGGGTTCGACTTAAAGACCTCCAAGGTCCCTTCCAATTCTTTTATTCTATTCTATTCTTGTTGTGAAAAAGTGAAAGGAGTATAGTTTCTTACTTCTGCAATCTACTGACTTCAAAAATAACATAATCTATAAAATTATCTATCCAATATTTTCTTTTTATGATTTATTACTGCAGTAAATAATTGCAGTCTTTTTTCTTGCTGAGGATCATGGGAACTGAAATCTCACAACTCTGGAGATCAGCCCTTTGGGGAAAACTGAAATTATGGTAAATCTTCAAACCTTTGAAAATTTGTCTTGCAAACCTTCCAAAGAAAGGTTTGTTAGAATTCATAATTTACTTGAATGATTGAAATTTAAATTTAAAAATCTACAGGTTTTATATTTACTAAGTTCTATTTGTATGTCAACATGCAATATGTTATATATATTTGGATTTTCAATTAAAATGTAATAATCTTCAGAATAAAGATATTTACTTTCGTACTTGCAACACTAAATTTAATAAAAGAATTTGATTCAACGAAGAAAAATAATTGAGCTTTTATTCATAGCAGTTATAGAATGGCCTACCACATTTCCTGTTTGTAGGATTTAAACTTGAATTTTAAATCCCCAGATTAACTCAGTGTAGAACAAACAAAAGTCAGTTCTTGAGTCTCTGACTGAGACCTATTTTTGTTTCCGTTTGTTTCTTTAACCAGCAGGAAATTGAAAGGTAAGTATCTTTCCTTTATACCATAAAATTCAATTATCTTTTTTTAAAAAAACTTATTCAAAATGTTTATAAATCCAAAGGCAGGCTGCCAAAAGAATTCAATGTCTATTCATTTTGATAATCTTTGTGAATTTTAATTTATCTTTAGATAGGTGGCAAGAAACATTATTATTAAATATTTGTTGGGAAGAACTAATGTTAGTACTCATAACTAATGTTAATTATTTACACAAAATATAGTTGTGTAACTATCTTTTGCTTTTGAGGCTTATGTTTTGAAAACTAAAAACCCAACTAAATTTTGATTAATTCTCTTTTAGATTATCCTTTAAAACTTATTCTAACAGGGCATATCTGTGTTTATGCCAGTTCAGGGTTGTTCAATCACATAATGGATTTGCCTTTACTGAGATGATGGCTGAGATGAGAACTTTATTTATTTCACAAATATATACAGAAGAATGTTTGATTATTCCAAGACAAAGGCAGAATTATAATTCTGAAATATAAGTTGCATTGCCTTTGAATGATATTGTATGGGATGAGAAAACAATAGACCATAGGTGATCCCTTAATTAAAACAGTTGATACTCCTGGAGATATGAATCCCCAACACGAGTTCTTCGTATCAATATATTTACCTTAAGCTCTAATGTCTACATCGACTGAAGTCTTAATGAATTCAATTAGATTTATTCCCAGATAAGTAGATATAAGGCAACAATCATTCTAGTTGTTTTCATACATCAACTGTTTAAAGTATGCAGAATTTTTACTCCATTTATTTAGTACTGGTACTCGTTTGAGTGTCAGTAATTATTTTAGTTCCTTTGAGATTTTCCCTACTGTGATTTGCTTTGTAAAGTGGTATAGACAGTAAAGGCAGTAAAAATGTATCCAATATTTCCTTAATATGCCAAGAAGTACTTCCTTCTGTCAAACTCCCACATATTATGTCAGTTCAGTGTGATGGCTACTTCTTTGATGATATAGAGATTTTAATCCGAGTTGTTGATCTCCCTTAAGCCAATACTTCATTTTTATAATTTCTCAATACAAAAGTATGCAGTGGAATTACCCATAAAGAATTATATTGTAATTTGGACACTTTTTGACGAAATGATGGTTTGACATATAATAACAAGTGAGTGTATGATTAAGTCTGACTGAAGGAATTGCTTTAAAAAAGATCCATACCGCATTGCAAAACCAGGGTTGTAAGTTAGGAACATTACTACAGACGTAGGCAATAAAATCAATTACTAACAAGAAATAAATATTCTGCTCTTGCATATATATTTTTCAGAAATGCATGTCATTATTTCTCTAAGATGACATATCCCAATCACAGTAAGAAAGGGACAATTATAGTTATGCAATTAAAAAGAATATTTCAGCAATTTACGAGATGTATTTAACCCCAGCCCATCTAAAAAGTAACGGAGAAATCTGATTAGATTGAATCAGAGTTGATATAAAGGGAAACATGAATGTACACATATTCATACTGTACTCTTAATAAAGTTTTTGTACAGCGATAATGTCCATGGAGATTTACCAATTTATTAATTTATTTGTTTGTTTAATTTGTCAATCCCTTACAAGATAATAGGTATATAAACATGAGTAAGAATACAGGAAATAGGTGCAAATAAATGGGGGCAATAGGACAGAGATGGTAGGCACGATTGTGCCCTTATGCACACCCCTTACAAACCTCTTAGGAACGGGGTGAGTCAATAGTGGATAGTTTGAAGTTAAAGGAGCGGGGGTAAGAGGATGTAACAACAGAGTTAATTGGTGTTAATAGTTATTAAGAATATATTCTGGGCAGAATTTGAAGTTTATGAGATAATTGTTACCAAAAATTTTGATAGTATTATGTATTCTATATTCTATAAAAATAGAATACCTACACTTAAAAACAAAATGATACATATGAGCGCTATTGTAGAGAGATTCTGTTTTAGTATTTTTTTCTACAAAGATACATTTCATTTTGATCAATTCCTTGATTTCAGCCAGAGATATCTAAATATTATCTAAGCTATAGATACACATATCAAAGCTCTGTTTTTCCAAAGCCTCTCTAAAAGTTTGCCTTTCAATCATAATTTCAATGCAATAGAACAGAAATAATTAAATACATATGAAATTATCATATGAATGGCGTTAATTTTATTTTAATTATATAAATCAAATTTAATTGTCATCTATCTTACTTATTTATCATGGCCTACCTACTTTTAAACTCTAGTGCTGCTGACATATCATCCAAGAGCTGAAGCCATACCTTGATCTGAAACAAGGTGTGCACCCATGACTAACTGCAAATTTTGCATATTAGTTTCAATAGAATAATGCTGGTAAAACAATATTTCTTGCTGTAAATTCTTGCACTCATTCTGTAATATTGTTTGTGGGAATCATGAGACCATGTAATTTGTATGCATGTGTGTGTGAGAGAGAAAGAAACAGAATAGAGAGTAAAAAAATGGGTCTTTTGCATAAGCACAGGTAAGGTGCAGCCAAGCCACTGGTTATTGTATTTTATTTATATGATAACTTATTTATATTACAGTCTAGTGCTGGTGTACCACTAAGGTTTACTTTCAAACAATTAAAATCAAATACAAGAACAGTTATAATACAACAAAGTACATATAATTAAATCAAGATCAGGCAAATACAACAACTTAAATGAAGCTTTAAATACATTTATTTAAGAAAATAAGATAAATGAGCCTATTAATAGAGTCTTGGCCTAGTCTATTCAGGCTGAGGAATCCAGAGTTTATGTGCAATCACTGGAAAATCCTCTGACAACTAAGAATAATTGAACTCTGTTATTGGAAATAGTCTTTCCACTGAATTCTATGGCTCAAACATTTTGTTGTTGGATAGAATGACGGCGAAGATGTCCTAGGCTAAAATCCTTCAGAACTGAAGGAGCTTCTTGGCTGAAAAATGAAATTTCTTCAATGAAAAACAAAAACAGTCCAGTTGCCTCTTGACCTTTGGGATAGGAGTATATCTCACCCTGTACTGCATTCTTTAACATTCTGGTGTAGTTTGCCTTGTTTTGTCATCAAAGTGTTAACTTCATTTGATGATGAGGCCACAACTGTCCCAACCACTGGTGGATATCCTGAAAGTGGGACAAAACATCTACTATTCACTGTCCATACTATGGGATAGAGCTGAGACAAGAAGTGAGCTTTGAGATTTGGCAACCTGTTGGTTTGGTTATCTGTCAGAACCTGATTTGCGGGATTACAGTTTTCCTGCTTTGCTGGAAGCCCACACTCATCCTGTGAATCAGACATTACAGCCTCACTAAAGTCCTGCTTCTCTTGGCACAATACTCTTGTGCTTGTTATTTTTTATGCTGGCTTTCTCATTTGGTGTTTGTTGCTTCTTGGGGGCTTTTATCTTATAAGCTTTCTATTTGCTTCGTTCTCTTTGTCTCTTGGTTGCTTCTCATCTCTCTCTCTCTCTTAATTTCTCAGCTTTTTTACTTTTGCTCATTTAAGAGTTTTATTCACCCGCTTATATTTCTTGTTCTTGCTTGCTCATCTGCCTCAGTTTCTTTTAAAAGATCTGATGGACAGCCTCTACCCCAGAGACCCTTCTTGCTTGAAACACTGCCAATAGGCCTGTTGGCGAAGGCAAAAGGTGGTTACTTTTTCACATGTGTAGATAAGCAGTCCGTGGAATGTCTGGTCTATGCCTTGTGATGTGTGAGGCAGGCATGACTCAGGCAGATAGATTCTTGACTTTTCCTGCTGCCCAGCTAAAGTGGCCTTGGAGAGAAATTGGCAGCAACTGCAGAGTAGCGACATAGCACAAGCAATTAAAATGACTGTCAGCAATTGGGAAAATCATGGCCTCCATTGCATTATTATCATAGCTGTTATAGTAATGTCACAAAGTATACATGTAGTACATTGGAGTGGGATAAAATTGAATGCAAAAGATGCTGAAGAGCAGAGAAGGGGACAATGGAAAGATGACCAGGGGAGGAATGAAAAAAAGTGATTCAATCAATCAGGAACATCTGCTGCAATAGTGACTGCCTGCAAAATGGCAGGCACAACTGTGTGATTGAAGCCTTGATCCCTTTTGCAAGCCTGCAGTGCTGTGCCACACATTAAAAGGGGTGGAGCTTTGATCTCTCTGCCATGCTTGCCACTTTGAAGCCCAGTGTCCATCATTACAGATACTCCTGACCACAGTATGTACTTTCCTCATTGCATTAGTTTTTGCAGTAAGGAAAAAAGGCTGGAGCCTGTGTGGCAAATGAAGTCAGTCAGGCACTTTGACTTCAGGAGACAGAGAAGACAGAAGAGGCAGGACAAGGCACAAATCCTACCTGAAAACAATGTCTGCCCCATAGCTCCAGAATAAATGTTGCAAAAGTGCCTTTGTACAGTTTTCTCTGAACTAGAAATTAATCAGCACAGCTGTTGAAGCTCAAATTTACAGCACTGTGGTAGCACAAGTAGGTGGTACAAATCCTAGAATATGTTTCATTAAACTTGCTGTTTTGTTTTGAATGTTGACTTGCTCAATATTCTTTTATGTTTTCCTATATTTCTCATATGTTTGTCAATGTTACCTGATCTGTATGATTTCTAACCAGATTTTTGGAGAAAACAAAAGTTGTCATTATTTGACACTTTTGGATAGTTTTATTAAGATGTTTTATTAAGATGTGTATGTGTGTGTATGTGTGTGTTTTCTTAAGTTTTTGCGGGTATTTATATGTATGGTATTCAGCTTTTTTCGGGTATTTTCCCACATCAGTATAGTTGTGCTTTTAAAGTTGTAGCAATGTTTCAGCAGAATCTCATCTGCCATCCTCAGACTTCTGTATAGTGTTCATCTGACAATGAACTATACCAGAAGAAAACACAGACCAACCGCTACCTCAATGCCCAATCCCACCACCACCCAGCACAGATAAACTCCGTGGCCAAAACACTAATTGCCAGAACCAAACACCTGGCAGACAAGACACACATAAAGACTGAACTATGCACCCTGACTAAAGTACTGACAGCGAACAGCTTCCACAAAAGTAAAATCACCGGCTTGATCCACAAAAACACACTGAGACATACGGGAGACCTAGAAGATGAACAGATCTATGGATCAGCTGTCCTGCCCTACATAAGAGGTACTACAGACAAAATCAGTAAGATACTACACAGGAATCACATCAAGACTGCCTTCAAAACAGAAAAATAGCAGTCATCCTAAGAAACCCCAAAGATAAAATTGACCTGGAAAACCAAGGCATACATGAAGTCCCCTGAGCATCATGCCCTGCCACATACATTGGACAGACCAATAGAAGAATAAGTACCTGCCTGGATGAACACAAAAATGCAGTAAAAAAGCTGGAACACACTTCCTCACTAGTCCAACACATGAAAGCAACAGGTCATAGCATCGACTTCAATGGCACCAAAACCCTAGCCACTATAGAAAACCCCAGCTACAGAATTATCAGAGAAGCCATAGGGATTGAAAAAAGACCTGAAAGCATGAATAGAAGAGATGATTCCACCAGATTGTCAATTATTTGGAAGCCTGCACTCACAAACAAAAAAATCTCCACACCACAAGCCAGACAAACATCTGGGCACAAACAGATTCCCCCGATACCTCCAGCTCAAACACACCCCAACCAGGCACCCAGATGAAACCTAGCTTCCTAATAAATGATAGCCATCCATTTACTCGGAGCGAAGCCGCACTTTCCAATACAGGAAACACAATGTTGCCAGGCAATCAAGACAAAAAAAAAAAGCCACAAAACAGACAGAAGATATTAGAAACACCAATCAAGCAGAACACAGCAAACTCCAAGACCAATAAACACAGACCAAAACTCCCAACCAATCAGGATGAAGAAAAAACCATTCTGGCACAGCATAGGCTAGCACCAAATTTAAAACAGAAACCACTGTGAAAGTTTGACTCACAGATGAACACAGTACAGAAGCCTAATGATGGCAGATGAGATTCTGCCGAAACATTGTTACAACTTTAAAAGCACAACTATAATGACATGGGAAAATACCCGAACAAAGCTGAATACCATACATGTAAGTACCCACGAAAACTTAAGAAATATATATGTGTGTGTGTGTGTGTGTGTGTGTGTGTGTTTTCTTAAGTTTTCGCGGGTATTTATATGTATGGTATTGAGTTTTGTTCAGGTATTTTCCCACGTCATTATAGTTGTGCTTTTAAAGTTGTAACAACGTTTTGGCAGAATCACAGAAGTCTGATTATGGCAGATGAGATTTTGCCGAAACGTTGCTACAACTTTACAAAATTTCTGGAAAAAAAGAATCACCACCTTTCTGACACATTCTTCATGAATTTACAGAATTAGCATAAAAATTGAGATTTAATACAAGTTTGTAATTTCCTATGTTCCTGTATACTCATTTTTTAAAACATTAAGCATTTTAATAAAATCTAAATTTTATCCTTTCTTTAATTATTCTATAGCAATTGTTAACTGGTTATGCCTCAATATTAGAAAAATGGATATCTGTTTTATCAATGTATGAGAAAATAAAATTGTAAATTTCAAATGGGAACACACAATTATTTTTTAGAATTTGAACATGTCGCATATGATGTATTTACCCGTATCCAAAGATCCTTTCAAAGAAAAAAGTAGTGTTTGTGTTTATAAAATTCATACATGGATATAAATTCTAGCAGGTCAAATGAATACTGAATTGAAAAATTTAAATGAACAAAATTCTTACTTTTATTTACACTGTTCTCTTCTTACAGGAATGGATGCTAATCAGTGTATCATTTGTTGGATACTCCTTTCTTTTGTAACTCTTATTATGATAATTTCTTTACTAAAAAATGTTTCATACTTCTTAAAAAACAAGAAACAAAAAGGTAAGCAAAGCTGAAGAAACAGATGTAGAAGAGAGGAGAGGTGCTAGCTGAATAGTAGAGAATACACAACAGGTTTACTTAAATACTCAACTTATTTATCCCTGGGATAGAAATGAACTACCTGTATAGTGCAATGGATTTTGACCAATAGCTCTGCAGATTCAGTTGGAGTCTGATATCTGCAGCACTGTAGCTACTATATATTAACATTAGCCTAAACGATACTGTACCAATATTCTGATCTTGTGTAAATCAATGTGATAATATAATTGGTCATAGTAAAATAGTGTCTCAAAATATATCTTTGTTATTAATATATATTGGCATATCTTAAGATTTTTAAATTAAATTAAGCCTTAATTAATGCATTCATATGAGGAAAATGACAGCACTGAACTGATGAAAATAAGCAAATCAAACTCAGCTACAACAAGGAATACAAGAATAATGTAAGTTGCAAATTATAGAAATAACAGGAAGTGAGGTTTCACTTTCATCTGCAATGGAATAAAAAGAATAATTCTTTATCTGATCCAGTAAAGGTAGTGCTACTTTTCACTTAGGCCACATTAAAAATAATCTCATATATATTTATACATATAAGATACTTTAAGTTGTGATTTAACAAGAAGCATCATCCATTTCAAAAGTAATCATGTTTACTGTGCTAGATGTAGTTAAAAGAAACTGTAGGCATTTGTCAAGTTTAAGCCTCCCTTAGTTCATGACTATTATACCATGATGGCTGTTGAAGCTTCTTCTTTACAGCTGTTTCTGGTATATAAGCTCCTGAATTCCTATTAATATATGCAAATGCTTTTAGTTATTATAGAAAATCAAAATGCCTTCAGGTACCATATGAGCCAAAAATCAAATTCTATAGCCACTGCCAGCACTACTATTCTCAGCCAGAAAACACAAATAACCCAGATTTTGATGTCTCCAATTTGAGATATTACTTTTAAAAAGGAGCCAGCAAAAGTTCAGAAAATACTGCAGAGCAAAGCTACTGTTATGTTCTGAGCATGGGTGCAAGGATGCAGACGAGCCAGTGAAACAGTGAACTTCAACTTATTTAACCAATGAAAACACAGGGAGCGCTAGCTCCATTAACCAATGGGAGAGGCTCGTTAATAGCAAATCAGATTCTCCAGAACGGACCAATCTGATGTCGCTATTATCAGCCAATCAGAAGTGCAGGGCCAGAACCCTGCACTTAACTTCAAGCTCTTGATGATCTTTATTAAGCATTTATTGATTCACAACAGCTACAATATTACATACATCATACATACATACATACATACATACATACATACATACATACATACATTTTTATTTTTTTTTGTTACATCCTGTTATAGAAAGCACAGAATAGGAATAACAAAACAGTAAGCAAAGACATGATAGACATGAAAATCAAGAATTGTAACTCAGTATCATTCACTACCTTTTCCTATGCATTTGTATCTTTGCTCACTGTTCTTATGTCCTGCTTGGTATATAATGTGTCATAAATTGGCATTTTGCTTTTTAATAGTTCTCTCTTTCTTTTTCTTTCTTTCTCTCTCTTTGTTTCTCTCCCTCCCTGCCTCTTCCTCTAAATTATATGAACTCCATCCAGCCACATCTTTCTTAAGTCTTTTCCTTCCTCTTGACCCATTCATTTAGTCCAGCACTCATTCATTCTTGCCCCTATTGCTTCTTGCATTATCAGACAATCCTTTTAAGTTTCTCATTCCTCTGCCATTCAGCTTTTGTGTTTTTCCTGACATACTAAACACTCATTTCCACATAACAAATTGAGTACAAGCACATTCTTATACAGCCATTGTTATTTTTTTTTTCAACAAATAAATGTTGAAAAACATTCATCTTACCCACTCTCTTTCTATTAGCACTTCCATTTCTTAAAATTTTTTCATGCATTTATCACTTTTCATAAAATTCTTTCTTGGTACACCTGTATCAATCTATTTACTTTTAGGTTTTGCCAGTTACTTTCAGTCATTTATGCAATTTTCCCTATAAAACATAATTACCATAGTCTTTGGTATATAAATGTTCAGATGAATACTATTTATGGCATCAAACCATCTAACTTTTGTTGTGGGTTCACAGCAAACACATATTCTTTTGCATCAGAACTTCATTTATATCCCTATTCCACCAATACATTTCTGCAAGCAGTCTTATATATATATTTCCATAGATACATTAAACACTAAAGGCTGTCTTTCTTTTTGCTCAGTAGCATTCCATTTATTCTCACACATACATACTCTTACCAACATTAGCAACTAAACTTCAACTGCATATCTGCAGTGAAGGTTGCATGATTCAAGTCTATTCTTTTTATTTCTATGTCGTAAATCAACATAAAGGCAATCAGCATTCTTGCCACATTCCTACATTTCTGAAAAAGGAAAAAAAATATGCAATCTGCATATAGTACAATATTGCTGGTATCTTTATTTCTTGAAAAACACTATCTCTATAGATATGTTTTTATATACTCATACAACACTTATATGAATATATAAAAACATTTGGGATCTGGAACACTGCTCTACCCAAACTCATAAAGTAGTCTATATGCAGTATAGAATATACAATACAGTATAAATTTTTATTTATTTTTATTGTATTTTATTTGGTTTTCAATTGCTTACAAGATAATAGGTATCAGTAAAAATATAGTTATGAATACATGGATATATATATAAGAAAAATAAAAGAAACAATAGGACAGGGACAGTAGGCACATTGTGCGCTTATGCATGCCTCCTACAGACCTCTTAGGAAAGGGGTGAGGTCAATAGTAGAAAGTCTAAGGTTAAAGTTTTTGGGGGTTTGGGGAAGAAACCATAGAGTCAGGTGGAGTATTCCAGGCATTGACCACTCTGTTGCTGAAGTCGTATTTCCTGCAATCAAGTTTGGTCGATTAACCTTGAGTTTGTATCCATTGTGTGCTCTTGTATTGTTATGGTTGAAGCTGAAACATTTATTGACAGGTAGGACATTGCAATGTATAATTTTATATACTATACTTAGATTGGAGCGAAGGTTGAGATACTAGCTATAACTGATTCTTTGCTACTTATTGCATGTAGACTGCTTTGTAAGTTTAGCAAAGTAGAAAGTAGAAGAAAAAGTGGAGATGGGAACAAAGGGCATGGGAGAGTTCTGGCAGAAGGAAGACCAGAATGAAAATAGGCATTAGAAGGGAGGGAGCAAAACCAAAGAGACATAGCAATTAGAAGTGTATCGTAGGAAAAGAAAATGCAGAGAACATTCCATCTTATATTTAGTCAATCTTTATAAAGAAATAAAGAAGTATCGCATCTTAAAAATAAGTTATATTGAAATGATAAACACCTATTTTTAATTTTTTTTTAATTTCTTTAAATGTTTTCCAGGCAAAATTTGTGAAGATTATAATGAATATAATTCAAGGTATGGCAAAAGTCTTCCTTTTTTGAGATGGTGTGCTTGCAAGGAAAGACCTTTATCCAGTGTATTTTTAGATCCCAATTTAATATATGTGGCTTCCAACTGATACATTTTTGGAACACTTCTAGCTCCAACTAAAATTATTTTTACATTGTTTAAAATTGGAACTTAATTTTCTGGAATCAATAATAATATTAACACACTGATTAGATATATTGTTGGTTCGAGCTCCGAGCTTGGTGATTTAGTTGCAAACGTTTCGCCCCATTCAAGGAGACATTTTCAGTGTATGTTGGATTGTGCTTGTCTGGGGGAGCACTGGCCTTTAAATACCTTTCTGAGTACTAGTCTGATTTCAGGTTGTGTGATTGGCTGGCTGTAGTTGCTGAGTCATAGGCCTTGGTTTTAAGTACTGTCTGTGTGTTGTAAATTAGTGCTGGCGTTGTTGTATGGATGTCTTATAATGATGTCATGTCAGGTTGATTTGATCGGCTGTGTGAGATGTGATCCGATTTCTTGTGATCTGCCAAGTTATAATTTTGTTTACAGTGTGGCTATTCATTGATCTTTAAATGCTGCCTTCAAGATAATGACTGATGTTGTTCTTTCATTCGAAGTGGTTGGTAGATTGGGTCGATGTCAATGTGTCTGTTTACTGATTTATTGGTGGAAAACCAGGCTTCCAGGAATTCTCTTTCTCTCTTTGATTTCACCTGTGTTACAACTGTGGTCCAAGTTAGATTGAATTTGTGTCCGAGGGCAAGCTGTTCCATTGGTTGATTTTTCTCACTGTTAGAAAGTTTCTCCTTATTTCCAGGTTAAATCTCTCCTTGTTCACTTTCCATCCATTATTCCTTGTCTGGCCTACAGGCTCTTTAGAAAATAGCTCGACCCCTTCCTCCCTGTGGCAGTCCCTCAAATATTGGAATGCCACTATCATGTCTCCCCTGGGTGGTTAGGCACAGTTGGAGGAGATCATCATCTATTGTGAGTAGTCCTCTTGGTGGCTTTGTGTTGTCCAGTAGTTATTTGATTAGGTCAACAGTTTGAAGTCTACAGATGTGAATAATGTGGTGGCATCGAATGATATAATTGTTTCATCTTCACTGATATGTAGGTGTTTGAACTTGTCCAGGAATTGTTTCATAGTTATGGAGTATTGAGAGTCATTGATTAGGTGCGTTAGGCATTTCTACATTTTTTTGGCAAGTTTGTAGGTGGATATGCTGGGAGTGAGACAATTGGCTGGATTGACATGTTTTCTTTGTGTGCTTTCAAGAGTCTGTAGAACTGTGCTATGTTGAGCCAAACAACAATACCGCCACTAATTTACATCACACAGACAGTATTTAAAACCGAGGACTATGAATCAGCAACTATAGCCATCACACAGTCCAAAATCAGACTAGAACTCAGAAAGGTTTATAAAGGCCAGTGCTCCCCAGACAAGCACAATCCAAAGTGCACTGAAGATGACTCCTCGAATGGGGATGAAACATTTGTAACCAAATTGCCAAGCTCTGAGCTCAAACCCACAACATAACTACCAGCTCAAGCTCCTAATATTCAAAGAAATTTCTGATTAGATTTAAAGACTGATTAGATTTTTAGGGGATTGGTGGAAATAGAAAATGAGAAATCAGAAGTAACCATGTTTGCATCCTCTATGGTGAACATCAGGAATCTGTTTCTATAAATGGAAATCTGGATATTTATTTTATTTATGTTCCTTTGTTAGCTAAATTTATTTGCTCCATTTACTCTGGGCAGCTTACTTCAATAAAAACAGAAAAAAATGATGAAAAATGTAAATTTAACATTAATGAAACAATAAAAACAACAATAACAATAGACAATTAAAGTAATATGAATTAAAAAATGGGTGGGGGAGCAGGAAGTGCAGAGGGGAGACAGAATATATTGAGATCCAATCTATTATTTTCAAATAGTTGTTTATTCAGAAACAAACAGTGTAAACTCAAGTAAATCACATAGTCATATAAATTATATTTTCTAAACAAATCATGCAATACAATGTAATACAATATGTCCACATTTGTTTGTTTTAAATCTGTCTTGCCCTGTTTTACAGCAATGAGGAATTTCATGAAGAAGTTTGTCCGGTTTATGATAATCTTAATCACTACCATCAGGAGATGCTAAGTAAGTTATAAAGTTGTCCATTTGTTGCATTTAGGTTCATATGACTAACTTGAACTAATTGTTGTAGGCATTTCCCCTTTTTCTTTCCTTCTTTTCTGGAAGACAATGTTGCAGTTTATAGGAAGAATATAGTAGTTCATGTTTATTTATTTAATTTGTATCCTGACTTTATTATTTTTACAAATAACTCAAGGTGGAGAACATATCCAACATAACTTTCTTCTCCTATTTTCTCCACAACAATAGCTCTGTGAGGTGGGCTGGGCTGAGAGACAGAGTGACTGGCTCAAAATTATCTAGCTCAGGGGTCATGAAACTTTCTGACCTCAGGGACCACTAAATTCATAATTTTAAATCCCACAGACCACTAATGTGATTTACCTAATGACCAACTGGATGGGCATGGCTAGGTGGTCAAGGGACTGGGTGGGCATAGCCAACTCGATGTCATTCACATCAAGGGGCACTTCTCTGGCCTCTTCTTGCCCTCCTCTCCCAGTTACTCCTCGCCTGCCCGTCTGGGCTCCTTAGGGCCCCAACAGGAAGGAGTTGTTGGAACTAAGCAGCCACCATGAGAAACAGCAAAAAGTTAATAACAAATGTTCCTATCTTTTAAAAATGTTTTAATATTTTTTTAATATTGCTAGTATATTTTATATACAGATACATACAGTGGCTATAAAAATGCTCACCCCTGTTAAACTTAATTGTTGGAATTATGGCCAAAAGAGTTCAACCTTGGTCTCATTAGACCATAACATATTTTCCCCATGCTTTTGTCAAACTTAATGTTTGCTTGTTTGCCAAGTTTGAATGTTTTTCTTTGTAAGAAAAAGATGCCATCTTGCCACCCTATCTCACAGCCAAGACATATGAAGAACAGGGGAGATTGTTGTCACATGTAGTACACAACCAGTGCTTGCCAGAAATTCCTCTTGGTAGCCTCTTGGATGAGTTTTCTTCTTGTTATTTCTATCAGTTCTTGAGAATGCCACTGTTGTGCCATATTTTCCCACTTGTTGATGATTGTTTTCACTGTGTTCAATGATATAGCCAATACCTTGGAAATTGTTTTGTATTCTTCTCTTAACTTATACCTTTTAATAATGAGATCCCTTTGATTCTTTGTAAGCTCTTTGCAGACCATGGTTTTTGCTGAAAGAGGCAACTAGTAAAAAACAGAAAAATCGTGCTAGAATAGCTGACCTTTATATGGACTTGACCAGAGTCACTTTAATTAATGGAAGTGTGTACTGACATGTATAACATCAATTTGAATGCAATTAGAGGTCACTCGTGTGGGGGCACCAGTGGTGGCCTGAGCACCCTGTCAGTGAAAATGGGCTCCCAAACTCTGTTTTTGGCTGAGACAGCCTCCTGCAACCCTCTGCCAGCGAAAATGGAGCTCAGGAGCTCCATTTTCACTGGCAGAGGCACCATGGGCCAGTTCTTCCCTGTTTCCAGGGTAGTCGCACCAGCCAGATCTAAGCACCTTGAGGGGCAGATTCTCCTGATCTAGAGGAAGTGAAATATGTCAGGTTTTTAACAGCCCAGTATAGTTATAGCATGGTATTATTGCATGGTATTGAAGAATAACAGGTCAGTGCAGGACTTTATATGATTGACAATAATATAAACTATTTTAAAACATTCTACATCAAAAATTATTTTCAGATGAAAGTTGCTATGAGCAAATGAATGTCCCTTCTCCTAGATCCACCACTGATGTACAGGTTTGTACATGCTTGTTTATATAAATGTTCTTTAATTTCTAACAGCTTTTTTCAAGGCCCTTTATGGTGCTGAATGATTTGCCTGGATCATAGCTGCACTAAAATACAGAACGTTACTTTCAAAATCTTGGACAATTTAAAGCTTAATTCCATCCCTATCTTCTTTATCAATTCTATACCTTCTTTATCAATTCTATGTAGATATGTCACATTCATTTATGTCCATTTATTATTTTAACTGAACAAAATTATGGAGTCAAGAGTTCTAAGTTATTGCAGGTAAAGTAACATTTAGTTACAATGGCCAAGATAGATGTGATCTCAAACCCAAGCTTAGAGATGAGACAGTGAAATCTCATGCTTTTATTTGCTTACACCAGAGCTGTCAAACTCATGGCCCACTAGCAAATGCATCACATGCTGGCCACACCCATGCCTGGTTTAGCGAAGGGGGAAAAAGTGACAATATCTTGCGTGATGCCACCATGACAACATGAGTTTAACACTCCTGGCTTACACCTAAACACAGAATCTTGCCAAACTAAAGCTATAACTGTCTACGCCAGGCATCCCCAACCTTTCTGGCTTGGTAGCTTGGCGGTTGGGGAGAGAGGGGATAATTTGTTTCCAAGAAGTATATGGTCACCACTTGTGTGAGGGAAGCTTTGTGAATGCACACATGCTTTCCTGCTGCTTGTGCGGTCTGGTTCCAAAGAGTCTGCGGCCCTGTAATGGCCCGTGGCCTGGAAGTTGGGGACCCCTGTTTCCTGCTACTAGGCATACCCCAAGTGATTTGAAATTACAGTTACCCTGAATCTCTCCCTTTTTCCCCCATCCAGTTCAGGACTGCACTCTCTTTCTAGAAAAGATCTAAGTTGGCAAAATCGTCCCACTGTGCTGCTGCAGGTACACATTCCACATAATGGTACAATGATTCAGTGTAACATAACCTTGTTAATTACAATTAACAAAAGGTCTGTGAAATCTCAGAACTGGATTGTGCATGAGCAAGATTCATTTTGAACCCTCCTGAGTTTGATAGGAGATATACCTAAATATGCTTGAGCATGGCTCCTACTTACTGCTCAGTTCTCAAGAACAGCACATTAATCATTGAGCTGGGGAATATGGGTTGTGTGAATGATAGATAAGCATTCAAATGTTAACTGTTACAGTTACTAGTGGAATCTGTGATTTCACACAAATGAGCGGGTTCATTTTCAGGGTGTTGGAGAAGGACCAGTGCCTAATTCTGCTTCATATTCTGGCATAAATTTAGCTAATAAAAGTTAAGTGTGCAACTATGTGGTTGCTTTGCAAATTTGGTCAAAGACAATTGTACTGAGAAATTATTAACATTGCCAGAGCATTATTGGAATAATCTCTGAGACACTCTGGATATCTCATAACACAACAACACTGTTGCAATAACCCATTTACAGAGATGCTACAAACACAGTTTGTTAACCAATACAAGAGCCCTCCAGTAGGGTGTATGGGTGGGGACAAAGAAGGAGGCCCAGCCCCATTTGAAGTAGAATTGTGTGAAATCAAGATATTGAACCAGTTCATCCAAATAGAGAGTAAAATAGGGGAATGGCCTGGTAATGAATTGACTTTTCTTATATAGTATGCCAATGCAATATCAATAAAAATATAGCCTTCTTCAAATTCATATGGAATAAGCAAGCAATTATTAGTTCAAGTGGATCAACAGTGAACATATCAGAATCAAGTATTGCAGTGACAGCATTATTTACATTATGCTTGCCATAATAACCTTAATCAATGAATGCAAACCTAAGGAAACAGTAAGTCTTGTTCAAAGATGACTGTGGATAATGACAAATCTTAAATCTTTTAGGTTTATCAGGAAACCAAGAGTCCTATAGTAGAGTTCTTGATTTGCAGGAAGCCCCAATGCCAGTCCTAAAAGCATATTAGGTTTGATGGAATTTCCTAACATTTCCTCCAAAGATTGCAATAAAAATGTATCAGCAAGAAGTATTTAGATAAGCAATTCAAATAGAGAAAGGGAATCCAATATTATGTTTTATGATCCTATTCCAATGGATTCAGGAATGGATCCAATGGATCCAAGTTTTCACAGTAAAAATAATGAATTCATGATTAGATAAGGTAGGAAACCAGTTGAGGAAAAAGTGCTGTTTCCAACAAATTACCAGAATAATAGAACAACTAAGTTGGAAGGGACCTTGGAAGTCTTCTAGTCCAACCCTCTGATCAGGCAGGAAACCCTATACCATTTCAGACAAATTGTTGTCCAATCTCTTCTTAAAAACTTCCAGTGTTGGAACATTCACAATTTATGGAGCCAAGATGTTCCACTGATTAATTGTTCTGTCAGGAAATTTCTCCTTAGTTCTAGGTTACTTCTCTCTTTGATTAGTTTCCATCATTTGCTTCTTGTCATGCCTTCAGGTCCTTTGCAGAATGGCTTGACTCCCTCTTCTTTGTGGTAACCCCTAAGATATTGGAAGACTGCTGTCATGTCACCCTGGTCCTTCTTTTCATTAAACTAGACATACCCAATTCCTGCAACTATTATGTTATAGTCTCTAGTGTCCTAATCAACTTTGTTGATCTCTGCACATTTTAGTCTCAACATTTTTTTTGCATCGTGATGACCAAAACTGGATGTAGTATGCTACAGGTGAAACTCGAAAAATTATAATATCGTGCAAAAGTTCATTTATTTCAATAGTGCAACTTAAAGGTGAACCTAATATATGAGATAGACTCATTACATGCAAAGCAAGATAGTTCAAGCTGTGATTTGTCATAATTGAGATGATTATGGCTTACAACTCATGAAAACCCCAGATCCACAATCTCAGAAAATAAGAATATTGTGAAAAGGTTCAAAAAGGTTCAAAGCTTCTAGGCTCAAAGTGTCCCACTCTAATCAGCTAATTAAGCCATAACATCTGCAAAGGGTTCCTGAGCCTTTAAATGGTCTCTCAGTCTGGTTCAGTAGGAATCACAATCATGGGAAAGACTGCAGACCTGACAGTTGTGCAGAAAACCATCATTGACACCCTCCCTAAGGAGGGAAAGCCTCAAAAGGTAATTGCAAAAGAAATTGGATGTTCCCAAAGTGCTGTATCAAAGCACATTAATAGAAAGTTATGTGGAAGGGAAAAGTGTGGAAGAAAAAGGTGCACAAGCGGCAGGGATGACCGCAGCCTGGAGAGGATTGTCATGAAAAGTGTTGGGGACTTTCACAAGGAGTGGACTGAGGCTGGAATCAGTGCATCAAGAGCCACTACAAACAGACGGATCCTGGACATGGGCTGCAAATGTCGTATTCCTTTTGTCAAGCCACTCCTGAACAACAAACGACAGAAGCTACCTGGGCTAAAGAAAAACAGAACTGATCTGTTGCTCAGTGGTCCAAAGTCCTCTTTCCGGATGAGAGCAACTTTTGCATCTCATTTGGAAACCAAAGACCCAGAGTCTGGAGGAAGAATGGAGAGGCACACACTGCAAGATGCTTGAAGTCCAGTGTGAAGTTTCCAGTCTGTGTTGATTTGGGGAGCCATGTCATCTGCTGATGTTGGTCCACTGTGCTTCATTAAGTCCAGGGTCAACCCAGTCATCTACCAGGAGATTTTGGAGCACTTCATGCTTCCTTCTGCAGACGAGCTTTATGAGGATGCTGACTTCATTTTCCAGCAGGACTTGGCACCTGCCCACACTGCCAAAAGCACCAAAACCTGGTTCAATGACCGTGGGATTACTGTGCTTGATTGGCCAACAAACTTGCCTGTCCTGAACCCCATAATCTATGGGGAATTGCCAAGAGAAAGATGAGAGACATGAGACTGAACAATGCAGAAGAGCAGAAGGCTGCTTTTGAAGCATCCTGGTCTTCTATAACATCTCAGCAGTGCCACAGGCTGATAGCTTCCATTCCACGCCACATTGAGGCAGTAATTGCTGCAAAAGGGGCTCAAACCAACTGAGTACGTATGCATGCTTATACTTTTCAGGAGTCTGATATTGTTCTATGTACAATCCTTGTTTTATTGATTGCATGTAATATTCTAATTTTCTGAGATTGTGGATTCGGGGTTTTCATGAGCTGTAAGCCATAATCACCCCAATTATGACAAATCATGGCTTGAACTATCTTGCTTTGCATGTAATGAGTCGATCTCATATATTAGTTTCGCCTTTTAAGTTGCATTACTGAAATAAATGAACTTTTGCACAATATTCTAATTTTTCGAGTTACACCTTTAAGTGTGGCCCAACCAAGGCATTATAAAGTGGTTAACACTTCACATGAAATTGATTCTATCTGTTAAAACAACTTGGAACTGTGTTGGCTTTTTTTGGCAGCTGCAGCACACTGCTGGCTCATATTAAACGGATTGTCCACTAGGACTTCAAGATCAGTCTAGTGAGCCAGGTACCACCTATACTGGACCTGTACATTTGGTTTTTCTTGCCCAAAGAACCTTAATTTTTTCCACATTGAATTTCATTTTGTTAGATAGCACCCAATGTTCAAACACTTAATTGCAAATTTATATCATTCCATTTAGGTGTATCATACAACTGAATTGTTACTTTTACTGTTAGCAGTTTGCCATCCTGGTAAAAATGACATATCAATAATATGAATTGCTTGTGTTTTGTAGCAAACAGCTGAACGCCAAATGTGTTATGCTTCCCTTGATCATAGTGTCAGAAGAAAGCACAAAATGCAGCCCAAAAAGAAACATCCTACATTAGAAATGGCTGAAAATCAACTTACCAGAAAGAACTCCACGCTGTCTTGCATTTATCTCAACAGTGAACAACTCAGTGCTGAAAATAAGTTGTCTGAAAATACTTCTCACATTGATTCGTTCGGAGAGTTTGGTTTAAAACACAATGCAAATGATGTCATGTTTCAGTAACCAAATAGTTTTCTCAATTTAAACACTGAGATAATCAATTGCCAAGTTAGATAAATTATTGTGAATAAAATTGTGCCATTGAGTTCTGTAGAGAAACAATTCATACATTTTTTTGAGACTTTCAATTAAATGTGCTTAGAAGAGTCTGGATCATGCAAGAAGTTATCGGGGCCATGGAGAAACTTGCTTAGTCTTTTTAACAGGCCAGTGTGGAACTGGTTATACCCTCCACCTGCTTCAAATATGAGTAGAAGCCAAAATACTGTTTTTACTATAAAACAGTTATATTCCACTGGAAGATTAGAATCATGAACAAAATTTTTGCTATCTTTGAGAAAAACGTACTCATTCACCTGTTCTGGATAATTGTAACTTGCCATATGGCACATGTAATAACATCAGGAAATATTTAAGGTTAATTGGGGAATAATGTATCAGCTTTGATTCATCTAATTAGTTATACAGATAGCAAATGTAATGTCGGCATGTATTTAGTTTCCTGCTAGTTAAGAACTGTTAAGAGTCAATCCCAATTATTCAATGAACATGTAACGTCTTGAGCATCTGAATTAAATGGTCTATAAAGTAAGTAGTAAATGAGGTATAAAAATAAATCTCCAAGGAAGAATTTGACATTTTTCATTGTATTTAACTGATTGACTTTTACACCACTGTTTTATCATGTATTTTATAAGAAGTGATATTCCTAATTGCTGCCCAGATATACTGTACCTGTTCAATTCAGTCCAAAACATTTTTTTGTAATAAAAACTACACGAATGCATTGGATATATCATAATATAGCAATGAAGTTTGAATTAGGCACAATTTGAAATTCGTCAGTGACCTTTAAACCTGTCTTACACTTTTTTGAATTACTAGTAATGGTCGCTTTTTGTTCATAGTGAACAAATTCAAGAGAAAATTATATAGTTGGTATAATTCTAGGAATCAAATATTTAAATATATTTTATTTAATTTGACATGAAAGTAAACAATTGCCAGTAGTTCCAAAATATGTACTATGTAATGCTTCCTCTAATTATTTAATAAATGTATTTTAACTGATCAATAAAGGAGAATATTTGTTGCTTAAGGTTGAAATGCGGGCTCCTTGATGCTCTGAGCGTTTTTAGCAGATGTTTCATTACCCTAACTAGGTAACATCAGCAGCCTTAGAAGTACCTTGTCCTGATATATAGATTCCCCATTTCACCCGGCCTGTTCAAGCAAAAAAAAAAAAAAAGATTGAAATGATTTTCCTTTACATGGCAGCCTTATAGAATTGAGTCTTTCTTGCTGGTCCCATCCCTGCTGATTGAAAACACCCAAAGGTAGGGAACAATTTATTTACTGTTCCACTACTACCCCAAGATAACACTATCTATTGTATTTTATTTTTAATTTATGGTTTTTAAGCCAAGCCTTCCATGTTCCATCTTGGGTAGCCTTGAAAATTGTTCAGCAAATAAGGAAAGACTTACTCTAGGTGAACAGGTTTATATATTCCAACAGTAGGTTTAAAATAAACTCAGACAAAATACAAACATATTAAAATGTTTATTAGATGAAGATATATGTGTCAAATATTAGGTATATTTAAAATAAAATCAAAACAAAAAAGTATATTTTCAAATATACTCTTTATCAACGAAACAAAGATTTTTCTTAAAAAAATCCACAAGCTTATTGAACAGTAAGTTAAAAGCACTTTGTAAAAACACAATTATTATTTCTCAACTCCCAATAACCTCTTTCTCGAAGTGCAGATCAAACAAATTAAGGGCTGCAAAAGATGTTTCTTATAGCCACTTAAGCTAAATAAATTACCAAGAAGGAAAAAAACCAATTAGCTGAACTGCTGAATTTTAGAAACATAGTCTCCATTATCTCTATAATTTTCCAATGACAGAACTGCATAGATTTGGATGCTGAACTATATCAGTAGTTTTTAATCTCTCCATTTTCACTGCAGTCTTTTAAGTCTACTACCCTGTGCTAGAACTGATAAGTTAAAGAACTGGTAAAAAATATTTTCCAACTTTAGTTCAGGAATATTCCACTGAATATATATCCCGTCTAGAAATTACTGGATTAAAATATGTTTTGTTAAAAAACATCATTTTCTTCTCCAAACCCTTCCAGAAATGTTTCCTCATAATCCTTCTGTATGTGTTCTCTTCTTCTGATTCTCTCATCACTATAGCTCAGCTTTTTGGAAACTCTAGCAAAGAAACAAAATTTAATACAGACTGATAAGTACCAATACAAATACAAAGCAGCAAAAGAGCTCCCTGCACAGGTATATTGATCATATCCTTTTTAACTTAAAAAAAAATCCACCTCTGTACTTCTATGCATAAACAATAAACTAATGATCCTCTGATGCATTTCAAAGAAATTCATACACGACATATCACATAAGAAATATAAAGCCCACCAAAGCATATTATGCCATTGTTCTTGATGCTGTATTTCAGAAGATAATAATTAGAACTCCAGAATATTTTAACATGTACAACATAGCAAAATAATCTTAAACTTAGGTCACTTGTGACATAAACAATGACAAAATTGTCATTTGTGGTGTGAACAATGCATGATGTACAAGAAACTCATCACTGGTTTCTGTTAGTGAAATGTAGTGATCAACCAATATGACAACACTGACAATGGAATTTATGATATCGGCTGGTATCCATCACTCTTATATGATTCAAATTTTCATATGAAAGTGTTTTTTGGGGAAATATGCACAAATACATGACTGCGAATATTAAAGTATATGTTATGAAGTTTTGTACATCAACATGTGCAGGTTGGTGGTTTTTTTGTTTTTGTTTTGTTTTGCTGTAAGCTAAAATAATTGATCTATTCACTTCCCTTTATTTGCTTGAATTCTAAAAGAAATTAATGTCCAACTCTAATTGTAGATGATCTCTGGCTATCAATGTCTGTCTCTTCTCACTACAGCATGCCCATAATTTATCATTTTTGATACAGCAATGCTAATCATCTCAATATATTGATGAAGGAATAATTAATCATCTCAGCACAGTAGTTAAATAAATTCAGTGACACAGAGCAACATACAGAGATAATGTTGCTTTGACTGGACCTTGTTTTTATTTATCTGTGATCATTCATAATTCCTGCCTCCCCTGAACTGCCTACCATCAGATTATTATGTAGAAAGGAATGTGCTGTAGAAGAGAGCACAGATGATCTTCTGTACTGTATTTTATGTCTTAGTGCACGAAACTATTTTGTAAAACATGCCTTAGATTACCATGAGCAAATTTAAGCCTCAAGGCCACATGAAACTCCTTTGGGAGTTCTGGGACCACTTTCAACCACTCCATTTTTCCAGTGTTGTGAGGTAGTTACAAAATGATAATGCAATTGTACAGTAAAGCTCTTCACAGTTTAAAAACAAGGAAAACACTCAGATCTATCAATTTTATATAGATATCTCTCCTGTTCACTAGGGCCTTTGATTCCCTGGACCAATTTTTTAAATGTGATTCTTGGCAATAGAAAGATTATCAATCTTGCCTTAATGTTAGCGAATAGAGATACCTGAGCATTTTGTCTCCTCTTTTCTACGCATTCACAAAGAAATATAAGAAATTGTTATCACTTAAGGTGGGATGGACAGCAATAAAAATTTGATAGATAAATAAATGAAATACTGAAAGGGAATTCAAATATTGCTTACTTTGGTATATAATTCTGTGACTTTCTTGAAAACTCATGTCCCCGCAAACACCTGGGAATATTTCCATTCATATCTGAAATCCCGGATTCTTTGAACATGTTATATATGGATTAAAAGTGTATGTTTAAATATTTTGGTTACAAATTATTTCAAAATGAATAAAAAAACATAACAAAGATACGAAAAGTAACGTACTGCCCCTTTAGCAGGTTGAATAAATACTATTCTTCCTGTAAATTTCTTATAAACCAAATTGAAACTAACTTCAAATGTACTTTGAGATGGGCAATTCAGAAATGGGAAGAATAGTAAAAATAGTAAAAAAAATTAGTTCCATTCATATTTTTAAACAAATCAACCTAATTCATATTTTCCAGATTATGCAATACACATACGGTTGCCTTTACTTTCTGACACTCTTTTCCAACTATAACATGGTAATTCAAAACTCAAAAATTGCATACATTAATTTCATATTATTGAAAGTGGGAAAAACAAAAGCAAATGCAGACTGATTTGTCAGTCAATGGACATATGAAGTTAAAAATACTCAAAAACTTCAACCCAATGATCTAATATTAGGAAAAAATGTTCATAATTTGGAATATTAGGAAATAGGTTCAGACAAAAGAAACAATGTTGGGATGTCATTAAAAAAACCTGAAATTATTTGTGCTATTCTGACAGCATCTGTTGACCTTATCTATTGTTTGTTGCCTATACTATTTTTATACAGTATAAAGGATTAGAAATCTAGTTGATCTAATATTTGAATATTTCTTGGAATAAACAATTAGCTGACCAAAGAACAATACATTGCTACATAGTTTGCATTTAATCTTTTAAACCAACCTTCCATATCAGCAATTGAAGTGGCCAGAAATCCATGACCTGAAGCAACAGAACCTCCGTAATTCTGAAAATTAAAAAGTTTAAGACTTTTAACTAACATCATCAACCTGGATTGCTAATATCCCAGAATAAAATGTTATTTAGCCACAAGCTTCTACCATACTTTTTTCCATTCTGCATCACTTTAGTTTCCAAGTATCAAGCAGAAGATTGGATCAAACATTACTTTACCTTTCATCTGTCATACATGTTTAATCTGTTGCTTGGATGCAAAATTTTAAAAGAAAAAAAAAATACTAGCATCCAAATATTAATATTCTTCCATAATCTAGTTTCATGTATTAGAAAAGAACACCAGTAAGGAGAACCACACAGTGCCGTAACAACTAGCAAGACTCTTAGTCTAAGAGATTAGTTAAAAATATTTGTGCTAAATTTAATGAGATTTATACGTAGGTACATATAGGACTTTGCCCTGAAAGGTAAGTTCATGTATTTTAGAAATGTTGTCTATAAATAAAATACTTTTAAAGGATTTGGTACTTTAAAACAGTTTTGAGGTTTGAAGGCACTGTAGATTATATTTCACTTACCGTATTTGATGCCGAACTGTTTTTAACAGGTGAATGCAATGTGAAAGTTGTATCTCTTATGTTTTTCCTGCAAGGTAATTTCTGATATATTCTGTTAGAATGATCAGATTTATTTTTTAACCTTTTTAAAGGTAAATGCTGAAAATCTTCATTGCAAAAATGTGCCGCTCTTTTAATTCTGGAAGCAGGCAGAATTCTTATTGGAGAATTAACAAGGGCATTTACAGTTTCAGATATCTGCACTCCTTCGTATTGTTTTAAGTTTGCTGCTCTTAGAGATGTTGGAAATTTGGGAAATCCTTCAGAACATAATTTCTGGTAGATATCTTCAATTGTACTGTTTGTTTTTTTATGGAAATTTGAGGACAGATTACCTAAACCAGAAGTGTGAACATCTGCAGAGTTTCTAAGGCTTGTGTACATATTTGAACACTTAAATGGCTTCTGCAACTTTGGAGAACACAATTCCTTATATATTTTTTCAAATGCATCTTCATATTTCTGTTTATAAGAGATTGGCCTTTGGTTAACATGAAACGATGAAAAAGAATGACTTCGTTGTAATGGAACAGTGGCAGTGAAAGTTTTAATTTCATGATTTTTGAGTCCATTAAAGGTTTTCACTGGAGATTTGCTTCTTTGTAAAATGGAGTTTGTCCTGCCATTCAAGGACAAACTTAAACTTGAGGTGGTCTTGAATGCCACTGTACTCAGTTTGTTAGTTTCACTTTCTGCTTTTGGATTAAATGTTGTGCCTAAATCTATAGTGCTAAATGTACGGGAACAATTTTCAAAACTCTGATTCTTTTTTACACTGTCTGAAGATAAAGGGAAACAAGTTGTATTTTTGACAAAAAATGTTTCGTCTGCACAAAGAGTTCTAGGAAAAAGAGTTTCCTCTGTAACACTTTCTCCAGTTCTTTCACTGTATAAATGATCTTCTGTGATACCAGAACAGTCTATTACCATTCTATCTGAGTTCTGAGATACAGTAGGTTCTATTCTGTAAATACTTTTTTCAGAGCATAGTATCTGACGCTTTGAATTGTAAAAAGGGCTTTTGTCACGATTACTTTCTATAGATAATTTCTTCTTTTCAGCATTTTCGGTAATGAAGCCAGGTGTCCATTTTAGTACTCTGGACTTTCTCATTTTCTCTTTGTTGGTATTAAATATTTCTTTTTTAGAATGACAGTATGTATGTTTGTATTGCTTGTTTAATGAATTGGAAAAAGATTTTTGGGATACTTTATCCAATAGTCTGCTAAGAGTTTTTACCATTCCTGGATACAAGTCTGCTATTGTGACATTATTCCATGAACAGTTTTCATCTGCAGATTCATACATTTCTAAAAAGCTACTATGTCCAGTTCCATTATAAAGAAGGGATTGGTTTTTAGGCACAGTTGTCCCATTCATTGAATGTGAAGCAGTAGAAATGGACGGTTCTGGAGATCTCAGCGATACAGGTAACAGCTGCTTCCTCTGGATTGTATCACACCCTATTTAGATCCAATAAAATGAAGGTACAAAAAAGTAGCACTTAGTATTGACTTGTTTACATTACTTAATGAAGATACTTAATATTTTCTAAAATATCTATTTGATCTGTTACAATGTCACTCAATAGCTTGACTCATTAAAATAATTCATGGTATACCCTAAATCTTAATTCACTGTAGTGCTAGTTATTATTTATTATACTTGTGTACTATAGTAATCAAGCATGGTCCTGTTTCGCTGTATAGTAAAACTACAAAATATAAAATAACATTGTTATATAATTATAAAACACAACAGTTTTAAAAACACTTCAAAAATAGCGATTTGAATTATACCTAGGAACCTATCAGCAGCCAATATAGCATTCATAATACTGTACAGATATCATATGGGTGTAATGGCTTTTACTCTCCAGTATGCAAGAAGCTGCACTTTACAAGCATAGCAGTTTCCAAGTAGTCTTCAAAAAGAGTTTCATGAAAAAGCATATCATAGTCCTTTAGTCTAAAGGTAATAAGCTATAAATTACTGATGCCAAAGCTCATGATTCAATTAGATCTAGCCAGGAATATTCCTATATAATGGTCCTACTCATTCAGGGGTAATTCACAATTTAAGGAAGAATCAGTCAGCTGAATGCTTTTTATAGAAACAGTAATTCACTCTCCTTAAAGATATGATACCTTCAGAATAATTGTTTCCCATACCTAGCTTATCTCATTCATACACACCCTCAGCCAACTGAGGGAACTAGGTAGGACATGGATCTAAGTCACAAGCACAAAACATAAAATATTACAACAAAATAATAAAACAATAAAAATAAATAATATTCAAAATTAGTGATTTCAGTTATACCCCAAATCCTGCTAGCAGCCCAGTTAGCATCCATTATATAGATACTAGATGGCTGTATCCATAAAGTGGATAGCACTTGGAACATTTTACCATAGGCTAATACATGCTGAATGAAAACACAGATCTATATTGTCTTGAATGATATTGAAATGTAAGAATACTTCATAAACTCATGGTTCTTAAATCAGGATGTTTTTACTGTTTCTTTTTGCTTTAGATAAGTATATTAATTATGTAACTATCTAATGATATTCAGAAAACAAATGTTAAAAATGATTCTTAATCTCAGAAATAAATTCATTTAAACTGTAATATTTCGAAAGCTATTTTACAAATTAAATAGTCAGAAGAACACATGAAAATGTAGGCTTATATATCTAAACTAAGCTCAAATATGGCACAGAATGTCAAATTGTGAAATATAATCATATAATTCTACAGGGAGAATAGAGCAAATTACTTTATGATGGAGGACTAAAAAATATTCCTGTGAAATAAAGTAGTATTTAATTGTTTGAAAACATTTAACCCTATTTATCTGTCCAAGGAATTTTCAAGTGCATTGTTAATTACAGATTTATTTATAGGTATCTCTTAGCACAATCATTTTAAATTATCTCTAGGGCTATTGCTATACGATTGTCTGCAGCTAACAATAATGTTTACTCTTAAAGTAAATTCTAAAGGCCAGTTATTCAAAGACTAATACAGAATAAAATATTTCTGGGACTGCAACCCAGCTGTGTAAAAAAGGCAGGACATGGATATTGATTAAATGCATGCATGAGCATGTGTGCTTTCTCTGTTTTCCAATCCAATTATATAATCCATTTAAGAGGTGCTCTTTCTAGTAGTATTAAATTACATGTAGGTTCCACCACAGAAGATTCCAAGTTTAATTCATGGCACTGCCATCATAAGAGTTCTAAGGAAAGATTTCGAGCTGAGACCCTGGATGTCTTCACTACGTTCAGTAAAGAAAGATTAAACCAGATGGACTAAAACATTAACTCAACATGACAAAGAATTATAAAGCATTCTTAATGCAAGGTAGAACAACTTTATTTCAGCTGTTGTCTGCCTGTTCATTTCTTTTTATTCAGATGGTATAGGCAGGTGAGCTGAAAACTGAAATGAGAGGGGGAAAGAGGGTGTATGGCAGTTTCTGTAGCAGAAATTTGTATTTACAAAGATAAAATAAATAGAGCACAAAAGAAATACTTTTGCATTCCTTATTGGATCCATATCATGCAACAATTTGGGTTTTCTTTTCTAAATAAATGTCCTAGAATTGTCATATAACACATGAGATCAGCCAGTGCTTTAAAAATAATCTTATCTAGGTAGTGTATCTAATAAGTATCATTCCAAGGATTTTTTAATGAGCCAAATTAATACAGTTCTTGGCTAGTCTATTAGAAAAGATAAGCTTTGAAGACAAAGAATATGAAAATCTTTTGAGACATTCGATATTGTCCTTTAATTTAAAAAATCCTAAAAATAAGGACAAGTTCCTAACAAATTTTAAAAGGAAAAAGAAATTTTCTTTTTTTCAGTACTGTAAAGCATCTTGAAGCTGTTGCAAAGCTCACCGATTAAGGATTTATTTTCCAATTTCCTTCTTTGCCGCAAATGAGACAACTGACAAATACTTCTTGGTTTTGTAACCTAAACCAAGATATACAAAGAATGTAGTTAATAAAAACATTAAACCAAATGTTTGGATACAGATTATGTTTATTATTGCTGTTGTAGTACAAAAAGAACGGACAAGGACAGAAATATGCATATGAAGTGACTGAGAATTAAACAATTGTATAGTGTGATAACACATGGAATACGATATACAGATTTCATTTCAATTAAAAAAAAGATAAACATGAAATTGTAAAATAAATGAACCACAAGAGTCATAAACTTATTTCCTTAGAGACAATAGAAAGATGCTATTATATGTATGTTCTTTTTTGTGAAGTTGCATTGGTTGTCCACTAGAGTAAAAGAATTCTGGTGGATTGGATTAAGTAGGAATATTTTTGTGTCGCTTTAAGTATTCCAGTTAATTTAATTTCTTATGGAAACAGGAATATGAGTACTGTATAATGACTATATTATAGTCTTAATCTACATATCTGATAGGCTTGATTGTGCAGATTGGGTCTCTTTAATAGCAATAGCACTTACATTTATATACCACTTCATAATGCTTTGCAGCCTTCTCTAAGTGGTTTACAATATCAGCATATTGCCCCCACAATCTGGAACCTCATTTTACCAACCTCAAAAGGATGGAAGACTAAATCAACCTTGAGCTGGTCAGAATTGAACTCCTGGCATTGAGCAGTGAGTTAGCTTGCAATACTGCATTCTGACCACTGTGCCACTACAGATCTTACAGACAATATATTAATAGTTATGTTGAAATTCTACGGACAGAAATCAGACCATGGATAGAAAAATATGGACTATACAGTTATAACAGGAAAGAAATTTAAGTAGAATGAATTAAAAGCTGTACTACCATAAACATTGCTGGAGCTGAATTGGCATAATCTTTCAACAGAATGTCCATTTCTATTTCGCATTTATTTTTCGCAGGTGTTCGAGAAGTGCATTCAAGCGCGATGTTATCCTTTTAATAAAAATAGGACATAAGAGCAAAATGAAATCCTGCTGTTTATATGAACAAGGCAGTTGGATATGTACCAATTATATATAATTATAATATATATTATAATAACCAATTTTCACCTGGATTCAACAGGATTCATTAACGTGATACCAAGATTAATGTCAGAAAACTAGATAAATGTTTCAGTTTAGGATTAACCATTGTTTCATATATTTTTTCCTATGGCAGTATACTACAGAACAGCAAGGTACTACTTGTTAGATAATAATGATTAAGATTATATGTCATGCAAATAGAACAAATAAAATGTTAAAAAGTTATATTTATGTAGTTACTTAACAAGCACATCTAAATTATATTAAAGTAACCACATTTTTTTTACAATCCCAAGGAATGTCACAACTTTTGGGCACCTCTAATGTTTGGAAATCGAAAGTTGAAAAATTTGACATGCCCCAATTCATGTGTTAACAGTCTTAATAGAAAAATTACCCAGTAAGAATAACCTCTAAAAAGGAACCACAAAAATATTAAAACATAATGCATATATACTTTTTGTCATATATTTTCTGTATTATATAATTTGTTAATTACTATATTTAGGATTATATCTTCAATAGGGTGTCTGTGGGCAATAACATACCCAGCTGATCTGCCCTGTCCCCTTGATGGTCATCAAGCTTCCTGTTTGATCTTTTTTAAAATATATATTTTTATTGTTTACAACTATAAATACAAAATACAGCGCAGCCGTTTTGGCATTACTTTGCCATACATACCAAAGGTGTATTAAAACCCATTAACATTTCTATTATTGGTACAATATTTACATTTTTCTTCCAATCCTCCTAGCTGTTTTTGTTCCAACCTTCCCCTCTTTTTTGCAGCGAGATAAAAACCTGTTCCTAGTATCGTAATATTCTGAATCCCCCTTATTTTTCATTTCTCAAGTTAGTCTATCAGATTCTGTACACGCCTGTTTCATCTTACTGCTTATATTTAACATTCAAAATACTTTAATAAAAAGAAAATTGACATTCTGCAAATCAAAATAATTTTCAGCACACTCTTCATTTGAACTGGTCCATATAAGTTGACTTGGAAAGTAGCCAGAAACTAATGTTTAGTATCGTATGTTTGCATAAAGGAAATAGGCAAGAAGTAAATCCCTTTGAACGACCCTGTAATTCCTTAATTTGGGGTAGAGTCATTAAGTAGTATCTCATAGTAAAGGGACAGAATGGGTTGTATTCTAGAACAGGGGGTCTCCAATCTTGGCAACTTTAAGACTTGTGGACTTCAACTTGAAGTCTACAAGTCTTAAAATTGCCAAGATTGGAGACCCCTGTTTCTAGAAAATTGTTAATTTGTGATTAAATTTTTAACAGTAACAATTTTGTTAATGGAAAGTTCTTCCAACTTGTCCATGGTGATTTTGAAGCAGCTTCCATGACAAAATATCCAATTCCAAATGGGCACACCAGTTAGAATAGAATGCACAATTGTCTGGGTAGATAAAATGCCATAAATATTTGCTGACTATATTGAAAGATTTTGACAGGGGTGGGTTTTTTTTTTTGCAAGTTAGGAAAGTATATAGTTCAGATGGTATATCCCTTATCATATAACTGATATCTCTTTAATGAATGTCTCGTTTAGTGACTGTTCAGTTACAATGGATTAAAAAGTAATTTACAACCAATTTTCGCATTTATGACCTTTGAAGGTTTGTGCAACAGAGGAAAAATTGAAGTAGGATTGAAAGCAAGTTGCAGTTTCATTTAACAATTGCTATGCTTCATGATTAAGTTGCCACTCCACTTGTGATTTCTAAATGAGGATTACCTATATGTCAATGTATTAAGATACTTAAAACAAATATCCTAATGTTGTGAACAAAATTTTATTTTTGTGTATACTATTACCTTGATATGTATATTGGCCAACTGACATTTAATAGACGCCAATTCAGCCTTTCCTTTGCTATCTGCAATTCAAAATTAAATAAAAATTGTTTTTGTCAGCATAACAAATCCCAAGGTTTTAATTTTTCATATAGAATTTTTTTCACTTTCTAAAAAAACACACACATATCTTTCTTTGGGCAAATAAAGGAAAGATTTACTCTTCTTTTGGTAGCTATTAAAAAACAAACATTACATTGTTGCCAATATAAAAATTGTATATCCAAAAATGTATATCCATGGTAAATGTGATTACCATGGCCTTTAAAAGCATTTCATTGACAAGTAATTATACAGCTAGAATAAGACAGATTTCACCTAAATTGCCTGGTTGTACATTCTTTTAGAAATGTATGTGGGGGCCATGAATAAATGCCATACAGAAAGCTTCCAAATCAAGGTTTAAAAAAATGACACAAATACAGTAATCTTACTTGATTGAAGAACGGATAATGAATTAGCAACACATGTTAATGATTTAAAAAGGTAAAAGGAGCTATAATTTCATATGCGTGTGGTATGATTCTTAATTACAGACTTAATACACTTCAGTCCAGATACTACAGGTACAACCTGAGCATTTATTTGTATAAAAAAATACCAAAATGTTGCTAGAAACAAAAAGTAAAAATTTCATTTTGGGTTAAAATTCTATAATTCATTAACTCACAGGATGAGGTTTATGATACACTGATATTGTTAAATACAAATACAGTATGACATATAGGAATTGTCTTTTCAGATCAAGTATCAGTTAAATGCATTTTAAAATAAGTTTAATCCATAGTAAAATGTGTGTAGATAAACTGAAAGTAATTTTCAGGGTTACATGTTTTGTGCTTACCTGGACTGTGTTGGCTGTCTTCATATAGGTCTAGCAAGTGATGCTCCTCAAATGTCTTTTTAAAAACCCAAAATTACAAACATTGAATTAACTTAAATTACTGTACAAAATCAATTTTACTACTGAGTGACAAAGAAGTTAGTAAAGAGACTGATTATTACAAAAAAAAAGTATCTCAGAATGTATGTGCATATACACAAATGCATATACATACAATGATATTCTGTTATGCACTACCGTACAAACTTCGGAGCATCTTTTGCTCCAAAATGCTTCTGTACGAATTTCTTTTTATAGTTTTCAAACTTGCAGAATAACTACTGTTTCTGTTGCTATCAATCACTATGCATTTGTTTTGTTGATGTAAAATTTATGATGGGATGGGGGAGAGGGGAAATCAAACAGAACTATAATTTGTTGACTTTATATTTATTTATCAAATTTATTTGCCACCCATCTTATGGTTCAGGCAACTTTGAGTGGCTGAGATTTAATTTCCATTTTTATATAGGACAATGCCACAATGAGAAACACAGATAAAATGAACTTGTTTTTCAGGCTTTAAATATAAATATATTGAAGTTTACATTAATAGCCTTGGGCAGATCAGATATTAACTTACAAATTAAATGCCTCTATGGTTTATTCAAGAGGATTCTGAAAATTCCTCATTGTTGTTTTGGCTATCAGACACCCATTAATATTACTTATGTTATTTCATTTTGCAATTTATCAGAAATATCATGTTTTAAGGGTACTTAGGAATAAGAGCCAATGCGGTAACAGTTAAGAATTAAAGCTACGGAATGCATATCACAATGAGATGACAAATTTTTCAAATGGCTTCTCATATAAGCTATGTTGACCTTATATTTTTATATATTTCGATAAATCACTGATAAGCATTACTCTCAGATATATTTTATATATTATTCTTTATTCAAAATTAGAAAGAAATAGGTTTGACCAATCATTGGTACAGTTAAAAATATAAAATCATCCTGTAACCTAGTGTATTATATTGGGTATCAAAATCAAAATCAAAATAAAATTATCAGTGTGAAGAAAAGGGCAGGGGAGGAAATCAGCAAATAAGTATTTAATTTTTAAAAAATGGTGCATGAGAGTAGAACTGAAGAATGGGAAGATGTATATACTTGAAAAAAAGTTTCATATTATTCTTCTTAAGCTACTGGCATATCATACTTGCTCATCTGTAGAGTCTTCTTCAAAATCAGAATTCTGCTTTTGCACTTAATTAAAAAGAAAAAAAAAGTTAGATATGCACATCTGAAAATAAAATTTCATCTTCAATGGCATTTAAAGCCAATTCATGCACACAAACCAGACACTTATTTTATTGATCAACATCTTTCTTATATTTAGAAATAAGTTTAAAACAATCACCCAAGCATCTTGTACAAATGTTTTGTATAACAGTATGCCTGTATGTTTTTAATGGGAGATTGTTTGATATTACTGCATTATATTATTCAGGGGTGTGAGAGCTGGTTAAAAAAAAAGTCTGAAAAAATCTGAAGTGAATAAGGTGCGTGAAGCGCATGTGCGCGAAGCGCGAAGTCCCTTAGGCCGGGGTCCAGGGCCCGCCTAGGGCCCTGGAAGCTCTGGGGTTCTAGATGCTCTCTGGTGCAACTTAGGCTTATTTTGGAGACTATTTCCATCAATTTCAACTGCTGTTTTTGAGAATAAACACTTTACTTTTTCCATACCTTAGTACCTGAGGCTTGAATCTTTGCATCTGGGACAACCACTGTAAAAAACACTTCTAAATAATCTGCTGCCTGGCAACTGGCATTTGCTGGTAACAGGTTGAAAAAAACACCAGGCAACTCTCAACTTTGCAGTGAAATCCAATTCTATACAGTCATGTATAACAGTTCAAAAAGTGTTTGTGAATTCAAATCTGCAAATTCAATTGTCCATGTATAAAATATACAGTAGGTGAATCCGTTTGCAATACATGCCAATCTGCTGCCTCACTGCCTGATACCTGTTTTTAAGTTAAACAGGATTCAAAAATTATAGCTCAGTAGATCAAAAATAAATCGAAAATAATTAATAAAATTCCATAGGGTCAATCTAAAAAATTCCACCACACACGAGAGAAACACAACCAACATCACTGCTCAGACTCCGGTTATCGGTCTTTACATGAACGAATGCCGGAGTACCCGAAGCGCTAGAACGCAGACTGCCGATGGACACGGCTGCATATAGGAGGCCCTAGCCGTAGCCCCGGGGACGCTCTCGTGAAGGCGAAGCGGGAGCTTGAGCAAGCGCGAGCTGATCGCAGCAAAGGCGGCCCAAATACCAATAGGCAGGAGCTGAGAACTGAAGTGTTCCGCTTTTCTGAAGAGCGAATTTCCGACTCTCGGATCTCGATCCGATGGGGGAAAAAAAACGCGGAAAATGTAGATTGGTGTTTGAGGGAAAAAATCGGAATTCCGCGTAAAATCGGAGATTTCATAGCCCTGATTATTACACCTGGGCAAAGAGTCATGTATTAAAGATTGGGCAGTATATACATCTATTTTAAAAATATTAAATAAATACTGTCCATTTAACCTGATTTAGCAGTTGAACTAAATTCAAAAACAATTTGATTTTTATTTATCAATATAACCAAAAGCTGCCAGCATTTTAATATATCTTTTTATTATTAAGCATAAAATGTATTAACTTCTGCACATAGTTGTATAAATTCATTGGTCTATTTCTTTGTTTTCTCTCTTTTCATCAAAATTTTTCTCTGCATTTGCTAACCAATTATTATCCAAATCTTGAAGTTTTCTTTTATGTATTACAATTAAAGGCTAAAAGAAAGAGATACGAAATTTCAAAACCTTTTTCTTACCTAGTTTTTCTTTGCATTCTACAGTGTTCTGTGGTTTTAAACAAAGACTTTAGTTAATGAATTCCTTTATAATGGTAATAAAAGGACAATTATTTGCTTGAAAACTTTGTTGTTCAATAACAAATGTTACCAGCATCCATATTACCAGAGAAGGGAGAGAATCTAGGCCAGTGGTGGCTAACCTTTTTGGGCTCCTGTACCAAAAGTTGCAAGTGCGCAAGCACGCCCATACTTGTGTGCCAGCACCCAGAATGCAATGCGCACGCCTCCTCCCCCTGTGCATGCCCGCGCAATCCATACCCCTTACCCCCTTACCTGCACTGCACCTCATGGCTGATTTTTTGGCTGGTTTGAGGCCTTTTTCGGCCTTTTGGTTTGGCTGGTTTGAGGCCTTTTTCCAAGCCTCTTGCAAGGCTTCTCAGGCCGAATTATAGGCCCGTTTAGTTACTTCCGGTATTACAGGAAATGACAAAATGGGCCTATAATCCGTCCTGAGAAGCCTTGCAGAGGCTTATTCCAAGCCTCTGGGATGCCGAAAAAGGCCTCAAACCAACCCAAACAAAATAAACTGTGAGGTGCGGGCATGCACAGTGAGGTAAGTTTGCCTGTGGCTTGCGTGTCAGCACAAATGGCTCTGCGTGCCACTTGTGGCACGTGTGCCATAAGTTTGCCATCACGGATCGAGGCAAATGTGTATCTATAGTCTTGAAACTACTATTAAACAAACTTCAGAATTATACTATACCAAAGAAATTTCTTTTGCTATAACCTGCTTGCAGTGGTAATGAATATCTTAAAAAGAAATTCATAGAAAGTTTGATTAAGTAGATCTCAAGCCTACCTTCTATTGCTTCTGAAACATCAATTTGGTAGAATGGGAACATGACAATATATTTATTGGTGCAATATAACATAATGCAATGTTATGCACTTATATGTATGGAGGATTGTGTCTTTGTTAGTATGATTTACTGGGTTAGGGATTTTCTTTATTTCACTGTGCTTTATTGAGATGTATTTATATTGGAGGAGTGCACTAAATGAGGCTCAGCCAATCTCATTGTACACATTTTGTGCATTGACAATAAATGAATTGAAGTGAATTAAATTGAGAATAAAACAGTTTGTGTCCAAAACAAAATTGGAAATTCTGTTTTAACTATAAATTCCAATTTGACTTGGACAGCAAACTGGCATTTGTAGGATTTTTTTTTCTTTCCTCCTCTGTCAATTAAAGTTCAAACACGTTTTATGATTCTATTATTTAAATAACGAGATTTGATTCTCTGAAATTTTACAAATTATTCAACCTACTAGCTTTGCATACCTTATAGAAACTCAAAATATTTCTCTGGATTAGGAAACTCTACCAATAAAAACATAGGAGCAATAGCCAATGAACAGGAGGACCCCAGACTTAGAAGACATTCAGTGATCTATTGATTAATAAATATTTGGTCTTGATTGTAACTCCCAGTAAACTAACATTAAAACTATATGTTTGACAAATTACTTATCCTATTATTCCACTGATATAAACAGATCTTAATTAATCCATATTAGTCATCTACTAATGCTCAAGTATAGAAGAAAACTATTAGGAGAATGAACTGTATTCAGAACAATATTCAGTAACAAGATCATCTGCCATTCTTACTTAGAAAAAGTAACACGTTTTAAAAACTTGACAACAATATTTGAATTTCATCATTCAAATTACAAAAACAAAAATGCTATAAAACAAATACAATTTATCTCCAGAAGTTGTAGGTACTCCAACACTGGAAGTTTTAAAGAAAAGATTGGACAACCAATCTGAATTTGTCTGAAATGGTGTAGGAAGGTTTGGTGCCAAAGCAGGGGGTTGGACTAGAAGACCTACAAGGTCCCATCTAACTCTGCTATCTCAAATGAAAAGCCTGATCTATGCAATGATTATTTAATAAAGATTGAATTACAATAATTTAAATTTGATATTTTATTATCTGTAACCATCAAATGAAATATATTTATTTTCTGTGCACTAAAAAAAAAAATTGCTGATGCTTTACAACTTCAGAATCAAAATAATAATAGTCAATACCTAAAACTGATGAATAATAAAACTATCAACTCGCTTTGGCAGAAGGAAGAATTAAGAGTTAAGGAAGAGTTAGTATTGATTAAAAGCTCTACAAATTAGCTCCATCTTGACTTAACTTCTGAATCACAACAAACACCATCCACACCCAACCACGTTTTTAGATTTTAAACATGGATCCAACAATTTAGAAAATAAATTTCATATTAGTAATAACAAGGTTAAGAATGAAAGGCATACATTTTAATACCTCATAAGACACATCTAAAATTTCATCATTTGACTCTTCTCCCCAAACTCTTGGTCCTATAAATTGCAAAAGAATACATACATTAGTTGGAATACGTATTTCCGATTAAAATCTTATATAAATTTCAGTTAGGACAAAGTCATAAATTAGAGACCTCATCTGGGCTAGGGGCTACCTTCCTCCAAATAAGGAATAACCATTCCAGACTATGACAGTAGGCAAGAAGAAAGAGCTTTATAATAATAGGATCAATGAGCAAAATATATTTTCCATTCACTTTTTGTGTGCTATGTCCAATAATGGAAATCTTAGTTCTATGTTGCTTGTCTTCTTGATTATTTTCCATTCATTGGTTCTTGTTTTCCTTTAGGTACTTTGGAAAATATCCCTTCCCTCCATCTTTGTGACAGCCCCTCAAACACTGGGACCTTCCCTAAACCATTTTTTTTTTTTTTTACTAAACATACCCAATTCCTGCAACCATTATTCATGTTTTAGCTTCCACCCCCCTAATCTTCTTTGTTGTTCTTCTCTACACTCTTTCCCTTCCTTCTCTACTCCCCTGCTCTCCCCTGCTGTAAATTGGCACTGGATCTGAGATGAAAATAGGTTAAGAACAATCTCATTGAAATTTAATTCCCTGCAGATAAATTTTATGTCATCGAGAAGTACGAGACGGGATCCCAGCTTCCTGTGTTCAGATTTAAAGTAATAAAGTTGTGAACATTATTCTGAACTTGATCCAACATTACCCATGACTTAGATTACTTCTGCATGTATATTTAACTCTAGCTGTCATTTATTTAAGTATTTCAAATTAAAAAAACCTAAAAAAACCATCAAAATCCATAATTTTTTAAAATGAAATTTAGCTTGATTGCCTGAACTCGGGTGACATGCTACTGCATTTTGGACCAGGTTTCAATCATGTTCTATAATATGAGATATATTAAGTGCATGTATGTGGGTTCATCCTGTTCTACTAAAAGCCATAGCTGGTGTATCAGAGCTTTGCAGAAGCCCTCCTGGGTGTGGTATTCACCTGCTCTTCAAGCAAGAACTCCAAGACCAGGAGGACTACCAGATGCGAATCTGTGCATTCCATCTGTGCATACAACCTCTTCAAGGATGAAATATGGTAATAAACAGCCATTTTCTCATGTTTGGGTTAAGTATGACTCTTTCCCCCCAAATTTTTATACTCTCCAAATATCGATACTATCCAGACATCCATATTTTCCAATGGGCCTGGGGTGGAGATGTATATCTGAGTATCAGTATCGTCAGCATACTGATACTTCAACCAAGGTGACAGATAACTTCTCCCAGTGCCTTCAGGTATGTGTTGGAACAGAATAGGCAAAAAATATTAAACAATGAGGCTGTTTATAACCAAGTGCCCAGTTTTCTGAATATCTTTGGTATATGCTCAGTGAGAAAGTATTGGAACAACCGACCATTGTGCCTTTATCTATCAACCCTTGCATTGTAGTTGACAATATGCAATGCCACTAAAATATCCAGGATAACTGCACCACCTTTGTCTAGTTTAGTGTAGCAATCTATTGTATGTTTGCATAAACTCCGCAATTTAAGCACTTCTTAATGTAGGATTATATTTAATTTTCTATTCATGTTAATATATTTGATTTTCTAATTGACCTGTTTCAGCATGTACAGGAAGACAATTTCTTACCTAGATACTTTTATATAATAGAAGCAGCTCTATTCTCAGTAATTTCAAGATGTATTTTTACATTCTCATGTATACACATACACATAGAGACAGACATGTCTTGCTGGATTACAAAGCTAATGAATATTATTAGTTATTTTTCATTTTATTCTTAAATAAGATTAAATGTATTTCTGTATTTGTGTTTTAAGATAAAATATAAGTATAGTAATAAAATAAGGTAAAAATAATCTTACCATCCTGTGTCTGATAAATCAATGATTTGATAGAGACAACTATATCCTCTTCAAAGGCAAAGTTGTACTAAATTAAGAAAATATCACATCAGTTTAGCATGTTTTCTAACTATTAAGCAGTTCTATTCGATAAAATAGACATTTTCCAAAAGAGGTAGCCTAATAGGATTAGAATTTCTACTGAAGATGGATTTTAACCAAAGAAAATATATACCCGATTTAAAAACCTTGTTACTTATATTCACGTAATGTGGATCACATGAAGACTTTCATATGACCACCGTTTCTCTCTCTCTCTGTGTGTGTGTGTGTGTGTTCCAAAGATCGTCACCTTAGTTTGCATTATGTGCAGTCTAACTATACAAACCCAATATTATGTTTTGCGGCTAAACAATCATTTATATTCAGGAATTCCTGAATTTGATGAAGCAATTATACCAAGGAACTGAGCATGGCTGTAATTTTCACAAACCGCAGTAAAAGCACATCCACTTCTGCTCAGTTTTGGCTCATTAGCCTCAAATATTTAGACAGACTTTTAAATCGGAATGTCCTCCATTCTTCCATTCTCATTCAGGCAGGGAAAACTATGTACTAACGTTGAAGCACAACCGCTGCTGCTGCTGCCGCCGCCACTACTACTAATTCAAGGGAGGGAGGAGAGAAGACATCAATGTTACATGTCGTCAAGAAATCAGTTCGGAAAAAAGACCCTCAGGCTAGCCATCGCCAAGGCCTTGGACCCTAACAGGACACCTCCAACCTTTCCATGCAGTTCCGATCCTCAACATCAAAGCCGTTTCCTCCACGCTCAATCCTCATTGCGCTTACCTTGTTCAAAATGTTACTCATGGCAGAAGTGAAGCGGTAGCGGCTATGCCGGAAACTCCGATCCATGCTGCTTGTCGTTGCTTCTTCTATTTCTAGGGTATATAATAAAGATACTTCCCCCCCGCCCCACTTCACTGCCCCATTCTATCCATTAATGCGCAAGACCACCACCACCATTAAGAGTGGGGATTGGTTTCTCTCGATATACCAAGGCCGAGACTTGAAACCGACAAAGAAAAACCCGCCCACTCCCAATTCAAATATAGAGCCAATCGCAAAGACTTTTCCGATTCTTGACTCCGGTAGGCGGTCGCTCGCGTCGCTCTCTGCAGGCCGCCCAATCAGAAGGATAGAAAGTCAATCTGATTACAATCTTTCTATTTGAACGTTTGGATGTTCATTTCTACCTTCCAACTACTCTCGTGGGCGGAGACGGGAATGAAAAGGGAACGTTTGAAAACCGCCCTGTTTTTTCTTAGGCAGGAATTCTGTTCTGAGTTTCATTTTGACGATTCTAAAGTGATGCCGAAAGACAAGCATGTTTTTGCCGGAGGTGGCTTGTGATTTTTCATAGGTCCGCGTGCATTATATGAGAAGCATTAGAAATAATGAGATTAGTGTGTTAAGAATAATAACTGTCTATGGAGATTCTCAGTCATTGATGGTTGTCCCAAAGGTGCTTTTTCAGGAGGCAACTGAACTTTCTGGTAACCAGAAAGTCCACAGTTGCTTCATGAAAAGAACATCTTTGGGATAAGAATAACAGAATTGGCCCTGTTAAATACTGATTATAAAATATTTACTACAATTATAGCAAATAGATTGAAAAAAATGTTGAATGAATATATACATAAAGATCAAAAGGGATTTCTTCCTAATAGACAAATCAGCAATAATTTAAGGATAGTATTAAATGTTTTGGAATACTACGAAGCCCACCTGGAAAAACAAATAGCCCTTGTATTCTTGGATGCACAGAAGGCTTTTGACAATTTAAATTGGCAATTCCTAATTCAACAAATTTACAATATGAATCTAGGCACTAAGTTTGAAAATATCGTGACTACAATTTATGATTCACAAAAGGCTAATATCATAATTAATGGAGAGTACACATGCTCAATAAAAATAGAGAAAGGAGTCAGGCAGGGATGTCCATTATCCCCCTGCTCTTTATATTATCTTTGGAAACATTGCTTACACGAATTAGACAGAACCCAGGAATAAAAGGACTAAAAATTAAAAAAGAAGAATATAAACTCCAGTCATTTGCGGATGATATGGTATTTTTCATAGAGGAACCAATTGAAATAGGTCAAGAATTACTGAAAGAGTTAGATCAATTTGGGGAAGTTGCAGGACTTAAAATTAATAGGAAAAAAATGAAATTAATAACTAAAAATTTAACAGAAAAACAAAAACTAAAATTGGAAAGGATAATGGGATTACAAATAGTAAAAAAAGTTAAATACCTAGGAAGTTGGTTGACGGCTCAATGCAAAACTCTAATGGAAAATAATTATAATAAATTATTACAGCAAGTTAAAAAAGATTTAGAGATATGGGTTAAATTGCAAATCTCCTTATTAGGGAGGATTGCTACTATAAAAATGAATATTCTGCCCAAATTTATTTACTTATTCCAAAAAATACCAATAAAAATACATAAAAATTACTTTGTGGTACTTAACAAGATAATTGCCAAATTTATTTGGCAAGGGAAAAAACCGAGGATAAACCTAAAGGCAATGTAAGATATGAAGAGCAGGGGAGGTTTGGCACTCTCAAATTGGGAATTGTACTATAGTGCAGCCTCCTTCCTCTGGTTGAAAGAGTGGGTAAATCCCAATTTTGTTCTTACACAACACATGTAAGTCCTGCATCTAACACTGATTCACCCTGAGACTACAATATGTCTACAGTATAACTTTTTTTTCACAAATAGGCATGGAGTGGGGTGGGGAATTAGAAATCCATTATAATTTCAACTACCTTGATCTCCAAACCACTTTTCTGCTGTCAGTTATGGTGACTGAGGTAGTATATGGCTTTGGGTACTATCTTTAATATTATTTTCAAAGTTTGACTGGCAAACAACATATTTAACTAATAATAATTTGAAGTGTGTGATTCTAAATAACTGACAGGTAAAACATGGCACTTGCTGAAAAATGCCAACTAGAAGAAAATGCTCAGCATCAATTACTGCAGTCAAACTTACTTGAATACTACCTGCATAAATGTAAAGCAGGTGTTCAGTAAACTGACAGGTATTTAGAGACTTTATTATTCAGTAAAAGTCACGTTTAGAATACCTTTTCCAGCTCTTATTAGACTCCCTACACTCTTATTAGACTCCCTAGGATGAAAGAAGGCCTTTGACAATTTAAATTGGCAATTCCCAATTTAACAAATTTACAATATGAATCTAGGCACTAAGTTTGAAAATATCGTGACTACAATTTATGATTCACAAAAGGCTAATATAACTAATGGACAGTACATGCGCCCAATAAAAATAGAGAAAGGAGTCAGGCAGGGATGTCCATTATCCCCCCGTTCTTCATATTATCTTTGGAAACATTGCTTACATGAATTAGACAGAACCCAGGAATAAAAGGACTGAAAATTAAAAAAGAAGAATATAAACTCCAGTCATTTGCGGATGATATGGTATTTTTCATAGAGGAACCAATTGAAATAGGTCAAGAATTACTGAAAGAGTTAGATCAATTTGGGGAAGTTGCAGGACTTAAAATTAATAGGAAAAAAATGAAATTAATAACTAAAAAATTAACAGAAAAACAACTAAAATTGGAAAGGATTATGGGTTTACAAATAGTAAAAAAAGTTAAATACCTAGGAATTTGGTTGACGGCTCAATGCAAAACTCTAAGTTGAAAAAGATTTAGAGATGTGGGTTAAATTGCAAATCTTATTAGGATTGCCACTATAAAAATGAATATTCTGCCCAAATTTATTTACTTATTCCAAACAATACCAATAAAAATACATAAAAATTACTTCGTGGAACTTAACAAGATAAATCACCAAATTTATCTGGCAAGGGAAAAAACCGAGGATAAACCTAAAGGCAATGCAAGATATGAAGAGCAAGGGAGGTATGGCACTCCCAAATTGGGAATTATACTATAGTGCAGCCTCCTTCCTCTGGTTGAAAGAGTAGGTAAATCTGTCGAATAAAAGGATCTTATTTTTAGAAGGCCATGATTTACAGAGGGGATGGCATGCATTTTTATGGGACATTGGGAAAATTAAGCAGAAGTATTTCCACAGACATATAATTAGAGATTCCTTATTGGCTAATTGGAACAAAAAAACCCAAACCATTGTTTAAAAATCCCAATTTGGATCTCAGCGATGGAGGCGATGATACATTCAAATAATCTAGATCTTAATAAAATGATAAAATACAAAGACCTTCTTGACGCGCAAGGAACTTTAAAATCATGGCAAGATCTCCAAGAACAGGGGCTACAAGTAGACCGGTGGGCTTACTTGCAAATTCAAAATAGATATAGCCAGGACAAGAAAATTTTTGGAATTTATACTAAGGCACAACAAATTGATAAAATTTTATTAGGTCCAGATTAAAAAAATATAACTAAATTTTATAATTATTTACTAGAGATGGAATTAGAAGAGGAAGTAGTCAAAGGCAACATGATAGCTTGGAGCAGAAACATAGGACGTAGTATTATATTATTAAAATGGGAAAAGGTTTGGACAAGGAATAATAAAATTACAAGATCAGCAGCATATAAAGAAAATGCCTATAAAATGTTTTATAGATGGCATCTCTCACCCTTGAGAATAGCGAAAATGTCTCCTAACATGAATCCAAATTGCTGGAAATGTAAAAAGAAACAGGGAACATTTTTTCATATGTGGTGGTCCTGCACTGAAGCCCAAAGATACTGGCATAGAATAAAAAAATGGTTAGAGGAAATAACGGCGGAGCAAATTGAATTAAAACCAGAATTCTTCCAATTGGGGATATTTAATAGACAAATTCCTAAAAATGTCAAATATATAATACTGCATATCCTTACTGTACCCAGAATAACCTTTGTACAGTGTTGGAAACAAGCAGATATTCCAACAGAGGAGATGGTTATATAGAAGATAACAGCCTGTGCAGAGATGGACAAGTTAACCTTAGCACTTAAGGAAAAAGAAACATCAGAATATTATAGAAGCTGGGAATGCTGGTATGACTAGATAGAACAAAAATAGAAAATATATAAGTAAATAACGTAAAATGTAAATCATAATTATATATTTGCAATAAGATGTATTTGTAGATGTATCACCAATATTGATAACAAACAAGGAACCATATAGACTGTCGATAGTAGAATTGTTAGTTTTTTAATCATTTTCTTTTTTTTTTCTATTTCTTTTTCTTCTTCTGTGTGTTGTGTATGTTTGATATTTTGGTTTTGTAATCAATAAAGTTGTTTTTTTTAAAAAAGAATAACAGAATTGGAAGGGATCTTGTAGGTCATCTAGTCCAACCTCTTGCTCAAGCAGGAGGACCTATACCATAATAGGCAGCTTCATAGTCTTGCAAGTTTACTTTGGACGTACATAAAATAAAGCGATGTGGATGGCACTTTAAGGATTAAGTTCTTTCAATCTCCTGTCTCCTCCCCGCCTCTCCCACAGAAACAGCTAATTTGGGATTTGATTCTGTTTTCAGGTAAAAAGAAATGAAAAACAATAAAAACTTCCAACTAGGATTAATCTTCATTTTAGAAGTATCTTGGTGAACTAGTTTACTTGTACAATAGAGACAAAAACTCCACCAGAAGCAATTTTATATGAAAAGACTAATATATTAGAGGCTACTATATTGTATTTCTAAGAATTACAAGAGTTGGTCAAAATTATTCTCTGCATGAAAATAAGTGCATTGTGTACGCAGTGTGATAAAACCACGACAAAAAGAAATAATTTGCTGCACTAATATCAAAATTTTATAGTTCTGTGTAAATTATGTAGTGTGAGAGATTAAAGATGATCATGACTAGCTGTCCTAAAGTTTTAACATGATGTGTAAACTAATAACATCTAATAACTTCTAAATATATTCTAAATTTATCATTTTTTTAAAAAAAATATGGTCAGCTTTACGGTTTTCAAATGCTAAAAACAAAATATACATTTAAATGATATAGTCTAGTTCTTTGAAAAGATAATGCTGATCATTTTATGCCTATTTTATATTAGTACATAAAATTTGTTCCACAAACTTTGACATAGTTCATCAATTTGACAGAATGTTTGATTTGGTAGTACTGTTTTTAAAAGCAAGTAACAACCAATTTTAGAATAAAAGTAAATTAAACAGCTCAATGCATGAGTGAACATTTTGTTATTCAGACAAAGTGAAAAAACTTTATTAAACTAAAGCTACAAACTCTTCCCCAAGCTCTCCCTCCCCTTTCTACTTTGCCTCTCCTTTGTAACCCTGAAAAAAAATATTCCTCTGAGTAGTAAAATGAGGAAATAAAGCAGGAGGTGGAATGTGTACGTGTCTGGAGCACAAAGACCAGTATCTTTTAAAATATATTTTAAAAGTGTACGTGTGTGTTTCTGTGTGTAGGAGAGGAACTGACTGTACTGTGTCCACTTATTCCACTATGACTACGCCCATCGGGTGATAGGTTGGTACCTGTATTATAATCGTAGTTATTATTTTTTTCTTCTGTTCAGCCACATCTGATTCTCCGAGACTTCCTGGACAAGTTCCTGTGGTTTTCTTGGCAAGGTCTCTCAGCAGTCCTTTGACATCCTATCTCCTTCCTAGGCTGGGAGAAAGTGACTGGCCCAAGGCCACTCAGTTGACTTTATGCCTAAGGTGGAACTAGAATTCACAGTCTCCCAATTTCTAGCCTGCTACACCATACTGGCTAGGATATTCTGTGTATATCTTATTAGTATTTTCAGTTACATTGACAAACAGGTGATACCACATAGGATTTCTCTCATGAGATTAGTCGGATATTATTTTATGGGCTGAAACCTTCCAGGAATTGAACTATCGATAGTTCTGCATTGTTTAAATAACTATACAGTGTATATCAATAGTACATTGATAAAATATATATTATGTATTGTATAAAAATAGAAAATCCTGTTCTGCAGAAGTCATGTAGAACTTGTTATGTGAGAACCTTAAAGGAATATGGATTGTACAGATCATTCAGATTTTATCATTTTGATACTGTTGAAAACCAGCATTTCCTTAGTTTAATTCCCAGTTGAGGGCACATGGACTGTAAAGATCCTTTATGTAGTACCATGTTTTCCCCAAAATAAGACCAGATCTTATTTTCTTTTAGGCTTGAAAATAAGCAATTGGGCTTACTTTCAGGGAGGGTTTTTTTTTTTGGGGGGGGGAGGTGCATGAGGCAGGGAGTGTGGTCATCTAATGGCAGCTGGTCCCCTTAACCGCAGCCATTATCAGCTGAGGCAGTGATAATGGTGAGGCAGAAAGCCATGCAGTCCGCCAAAATCGGCTCCTCCTCCTGCCCCTACTTCTGCCCAGCTGATGCTGCTTGAGAAAATGAGGATTGTGAGACGTGTAGAAATGTAGAAGAAAACCGCAGCCTGCCCCTTTCAAGCAATCAAATGTCCGTGTGTGAGAGAATGAGTGAAATAATGGAGGGGAATAACAAGAATTGCAGGCAACGGACTTCCGGTTTGAGCTTCTTCAGCAACAGACCGAAACCTCATCTCTGCGAGGCTTCGATCCTTGCTTGCCGCTGGAGCGCTCTGAGCCAACTGGTTTCAGGGCTAAGCCACCCCGTAGAGGTGGTAAAGAAGGGAGAGACTGCCAGCAGGGTTGAGGAAAGCTGCATCTCTCCTCCCCAGCTGGCCATTACTCTCTTTCCCGAAGGCGGTTGCAGCAGTGGTCAGAAATGGCCACCACAAAGAAGAACTTGAGTGGAAAAGAATGTGCAAGAGGAAGATAAGAGAAGAAAGTTTTGGTTCACCGGGTCAAACAGCAAAAGCAATATATAAGGTACCCTGGAATTGAAACTGTTAAAAAACAATAACATTGTTCCCTAAGAAGATTTTTAAGCTGCGAAGGAGAGAGAAAAGGGAAAAGATTTGGTTTTCTCCTTTTCCTATACTGACAGCTAAGAGACTTAAGCAAGAAATTGGAAAAAAATCTACTTTGACACCAATAGGCATTTAATGCTAAAAATAAAAAGTCAAAGGGATAATAAAGATTTCTGGATAATCAAAAGCTTTTGAAAACAGGAAAGGAGAGAAAAAGAATAAAAGGGCAGGATCTGGAAGGGAGGAGACTGCCTGGAATTAAAAAGCACTTACAGCAAAACCTCAACAAGACTTCCAAAAGATACATTTTAACTGAAATATGGCAACAAAAACCCCAGGAAGAGAAAGTGGAAAAAGAAATAAGAAGAAATAACTTGGGACTATTTGGATTACTTGATGATTTCTGGATTTTTGGTTATTGTATTTGAATGACTAAAATCAATTGGGTGGTTGTTTAAAACTGTTTATAATGGCTTCACTTTTAGAAGAACTGAAAATAAAATTTAAAAAGTACAAAGAAGATGCACAAGAAGGGAAAGGTTCTTTTGACTTTGTATTTCAGTTTTTAGAAATGGAGATTTGGAATTATGAGAAACAAGAAGAAATGCCTGCAGAACAAGATTGCTACAAAGCCATCTTTAATGAACAAGTAATCTTAGATGGGGGAAAAAAAGGAAAGGGGGGAAAGAGAAAGGAAAGTTTAAGATTGGGAAAAACAACTCCCCCCCAAAAAAATAGAGTGAAAAATAAGTATAAAATCAGAAAGCAACAGAAGAGGGAAATGCAGAAGAGAGAATTAGAAGTAGAGAGACAAGGGGGTAAAAAGGGGAGGGAGAAGAAGAGAGGGAAGAAAGAAAGGAAAAGAAGTTACAAAGGACAGAAGCAAAATACAGAGAAACGGCCTATTTAGAGATAATGGCTGAAAACTTAATGGAAAAAGGGATTCTGCAAAGGTACATAAGATAGTATGATTATATTAGAAGCAGAAATAATTTTAGAAAATATGAAACAATGTATGATGAAAATGTCTGATAAAATAGCTATCGTAATTCAGTGGAATACTTGTCAATAAATAAATGTAAGAAAAGGTATATTTAATGATTTAAAAAACGTGAAGAGAAATAAGGGAAAAATCAATTATGGAGATTATATGTGTTTTTAAGGAAGTATGACATTTAATTGAAAAGAAGTGTTACAGATGTTAAGATTTTAGATTATTAATGATAAAACTGAAATGGAATGGAATGAGGGTTTATAATTACATATATTTGCAATCTTTCTTTCTTTTTTTTTTTTGAAGAATATAGTGTGTATTATGAGAATGTACCAAGCAGAATTCGATTGGAAGTTATGTATTATGTATTATATTGAAGGTCATAATCTTGCTTAAGGTATATATTGAAGTTTTAAATAAGAGTTGAATGGATGTAATTAAAAGATATAAAGGTGTCATACTCCAATTAGTAACTATAGGAGAAAATTTGTTTAGTGAGAAAAGATAATATGAAATTGAAACAGAACAGACAAAAGTATAAGTATAATGATTTGAATTGAGATAATCAAAATAAAATTGAGAAAATTAAAAGAAGGGATAAACTATATAGAAAATATAGAATAGTATAAGATATGGAATAGAATACAAAAAGGAGCATGAAATTGAGTCTTGTGTCTGTATAAAGAAGTTCAACCCGGGACCATGCTATTTTCAAAAAAGATGTTTTACTTGTATTTTGTGTGTGAAAACTCAAATAAAACTTTATTAAAAAAAAAAAAAAAAAGAATTGCAGGCAATGCTGTTTGAAAGGATTTCCTCTGCCATTTCTCTTTTCTGTCTCTCCCTCCCTCCCTGCCCCCCCACATTTGATGAGAAACAGCGGAGGGAAACCAGGTAAGGGGATTGTCCCACTCCCACTTCCAGATTGGCGCCTGCTCAGAGTGACACCCCAATGCCTGGCCTCTGCCAACATGAGAAATGGGCTCTCTCGCAGCGCCTAATCTCCCATGTGAAGCCAGCAGGGCTCTCCCCCCCCCCCCCAGAGCACAGGGGCGGCTAAGCTCAGCAGACCAGACTCAGCCAGACATACCATGGATGCACCGCTGTCCAGAGAAGTGTACTGGAGCCCAAACGCTGGGCCTTGCTGGACTCGGAAGCCAGAGATCCTGCAGGCATCCCAGCCATGTAAAGGCCATCTAAATCCCCAGGCTGCTCACAACTCGATTGAGCCATGCATAGAAGCAGCAGCACCACTATGAGGTTTGTCATACTGACGCAGCCTCTTTGACCAGAACCCAGAGGCTTCTTGTGGCATTGCACTTGTGAACAGCAACACCACCGTGATATTAATCACATTGGTACATTACCAGTCATGAGTGGCTGCACCGATTGAATCTTGTGGTGGTGCTGCTTGCATGCACAACGGCACAACAATCTTTGCAGGATCCTGCTCCAAGAGGCTGCAGCAATGTGACGAACCTCATGGTGATGCCGCTACTTGCACGCTCAATGCTATAACAAGCCTTGTAGGGTCCTGGATACACTGAAGGCACAGAATGGAGTGTTATTGGTGAACAGCAGGAAAATGGGGAGGGGATTTTGTTTTCTGTCCTTTCCTCAGTCTGTGCTGAGCTTGAGGAAAGGATAACAGGCAGAAAAGTCCCCCTTCCCATTTTCCTGCTGCTCACCAAAAACGCTCTGTTCCAAGCCTTCAGCGTTGCAATTCTGGAACATGCTGAAGGCTCAGAATGGAGCCCTTTTGGCGAACAGCAGGAAAATCGGGGGGGATTTTCCTGCCTGTCACTCAGCAAGCTCAACATGCACCGACATCCCAAAAAGATTCCAACCTGAGCCTTTAGCATTGCAATCGTGAGATGTGCGTCCTTTTCTCAGGTGACATTTGATCGCTTGAAAGGAACAGGCTGCGTCCAGAGAGAAGGAATGAGAGGCAGCTCCCGGCCCTTGCTGGCTCAGCTGATCTGCAGGCCCCAATTATTAAGGGGCGGAGCAGTCATGAAGTGACTGGGGAAGGGAAGGGCTCATCTTGTGCTGGCCACACCTACCCCCTTCACTAGAGCTTATTTTGGGGGATAGGGTGTATATCGGGCCCATCCCCAAAAAATCAGGCTAGAGCTTATTTTCAGGGAAACACAGTTTTAGTAATGTAAATATATGTAAATGATATAAAATCAGAATTCCCTAATTGTGCAAAGTAATAGGAATACAAAAATATAGGGTTTCTAATACAGAAAATTTACAACATGATACAACATCTAACTAGACTATTCCCAAGTAATATCCTAAAACATGAGGAATTTATGATTGTTTGTTCCTGCTTCTTCAATAATTCTACCCATTTAACTGAACATTTTTCTTGTTTTCCCAGCTCAAGCACAAAAGATTCTTCTTTTATCTCCCCAGATTTTTGTCTAAAAAGTAAATTGAGAAGAAGAGGGTTGGTAAAATATCCTAAAGTTTATTCCAGAGAAATGTGTATTTATCATGGAGGCTGTTGTTTAATGCAGTGGTCACCAACCGGTGGCCCTTGGCCCACTGATGGGCCGTGAGAAAATTTTGGTGGGCTGCAGAGAAATGCCCCCCAAAGCCCGCCCACCCGCTGGCTCCCACCCTTCAGCCGAGCGCAAACCTGCAAAAAGCAGCACAGTCCTCGCTGGGCAGGACGAGGTAATGGCACTGTCGCAGCAAGAGGGAGCTGGCGGCACAGGCAGGCTGAAGCGGCAATGGAGATGGCCGGAAGGTGCAGGAGCGCCGCACTACTTGCATTTGCTCAGCACTTCCACATCTTCCAGTTTGCCTCTCCTGGCCTGGGCTCTTCCTCGATGGCTGCGGACTGTAGGGATGGCCTGGGGCAGGAAAAGTACTGGCTGGTGGTGGTGGGAGGGGGTGGAGTGGGCAAGTCTGCACTCCCTATCCAGTTCAGACATCCGGAATGGGTCAGTGGGGGTGGCACCAGTTTCCTCGTCCCTTTGGCACTATACTTTGCTGCTGCCCCCCCCCCCCCCCACGGCCCAAGCCATCGCTGTCCGGGGAAAGCACAGGGAAAGAAATAGCTCTCGCTGGGGTGAAAGAGCTGAGGTCAAGGAAGGCACAGGCAAGAGAAGACGGAAGCTGCTGCCTTGGAAAAGCGCTGCTTTCTGTTGCATGTGCCTTCCGATCTCTGCTCTTTCGCCCCAGTGGGAGCTGTTTCTGCTTGCTTTCTTTTTCTGGGGGGAGCAGCAGAGACGTCAGGGCTGCTATTTCCCCCTCAGCAAGCCAGGCCTGGAGGAACATGAAAAATTGCAAGCAAGCGCTGGAGAAAGGCATGTTGGAAAAGCCAACACACATTTCCAGTGTGCTTTCCTCTGTCCCGAAGTAAGATTGAGTGGGGGGAAGGAAAGGAGAAGCCCGGCTGGCTTTCCTTTGTCATGGGGTGGGGAGGAGAGACCAAATGCCCAGACCAAAAAAGCGCTGAGGAAGACGGGCTCCTGATAACCAGCCTGTTTGTGCAGGCGAGAACTCCAGCTTTTCTGGACTTGACACCCCCCTCTTCAGCCTCCACACAGGGAGGAATCCTCTGCTTGGAAGCGACAGGAGAAACCTGGAGGTTAGCCTCGGGGAGTCCTCTTCTTATGTGGAGGCTGAAGGGGGGGGGTGTTGTCTGGTTATTAGCAGCCCGTTGGTGATTCCAGCCTGGCTCTCCTTCCCTCCCCCCGACTAACTCCAGGCAGCCACACCCGGCAAAGGAGGGAAAGGTTTCCTCTGACTTGGGGGAGGTATGGGATGGCTCTGCTTTTTTTCCGTTTGAGGTGGAGCTGGTTTCTCCCCGTCCAGATCTTCTCAGCCTCTAGGCACCATGTGGCTTCTTAAATCCTCCCTCTTCCCCCCCAAAGAATGAGAGAGACCCCTCCTTTCCCTTCGCTCTTCCCCACAGTTATGATTAAGCATTTACGATTTTGTTATAATTAAATAAACATTTGTGTGTGTATGTGTGTGTAAGTATTATGTATATGTGTGTGCATATGACTTGTACACAATGTATATATATATATATATAATTAATATTAAATTTATATTTAACATAAAAATAAAATTTTTATAGTAAATATATTATCTTAAAAAAAATTCGTGTTAGTGGTCCTCAGGAGTTAAAAATATGAGTTTGGTGGTCCCCGAGATCGAAAAGATTGGCAAACCTTGGTTTAGTGAATGTTAGCTGACTATTGATGGCAAGTACTACGTTCAGTTACATAAATCTTTAAACAGCTAATAATCCGAGAAGAACTTGATCTATTCAATTTAATTAGAAACAAATTTTTCTATATCAGCAATAAAAACAATACAATAGAAGACAACAATACAAAGGATGAATTATGAGAAAGTTCAGGGAAATGAGATTTTAGAAAGAGGTTCACTTTAATAAAACGTACACAGAGTGAAGTTGTACAGAATACAGAAAAAAACTAATACAATTTTAAAGCTTCCTGTGATAGGAAAAAAAGGAGATTTTTAAAATATAGCATTGACACAAATTGACATGTGCTATGGAGGTTGAGGGATAGTAACTATAGCTTAGTTTGAGAACAGAAAGTTAAATTTCTGGGTAGGAATGAAAAATATTTCTGTTTTAGGAGCAAGAGAAACAAGCCTCTTAGGCATTGTTGAGCTACTTTCAATAGCTTAGTGTGATGAAAATTTATTTTGGATTTTCTCAATTCCGGATTTGGGAAACTGTCAATAATTCGTCAGACAGAAAAAAGAATGTGTGCCAAGTTTTTTCCCTCTTCCTTGGTTGAGGAGAGAGGCAAAAGGAGAGGAAATTTTTTAGCACACTTAGTTTATAAAGTTAAGGGAATTACTTAGGTGGCAAATCTGAACATAGGAATTTCACTGTTCTAATATTTGAAATTTTGTCTTTTTTTTCATATTCAGAAAACTTTAAGAGTGATGTATAAGAGTGTGCATGCATGGCTGTATGTACTCCTGCACTGTTACTGTAAAGGATGTTGCGAAAAGCCAATAGCCAGAAAAAGGAAAGTTTTATTTGACTTACGAATATGTAATTTTAGAATGGCTTAAACTATGCTTCTTCAAAAGCAATAAAAAGAAAAAGATATGCAAGCAGGAAAGAACATTGGCTTTTGCTCTAGGATTTTAGAAATTATAATTTTAATAATTACCTTTAAATTATTTTGTTAAATATATGTTTCATGTAATTGGAATTAATCTTTGATAGCTGAAGATAAAGTTTTGAAATGCATCCTCTTATTTCCTCAAATTTGTCTCATTTCACAATAAAGATTTATTTTTAAAGACTGATTTCTTTAATTGTAACCCTTAAAGACCTTTTAAATACCAGACCATTACATCATGTTAATTTACATTTGAAATAATTTCTATAATACCAAAGTAGCTAACTGCTTTTCCAAATAGTTATTTATATTTTGCCTGTTAAATTAATTGAGGTGTTATTTAATAAAAAATACTCCTATTTTTAAATTGATTAGCGTAGATATTACATTACTGAAAAAACATACTTCATCCTAAACTGATCTAAATAGGACAGTCCTATATAATGCTTTATCGCCATGTTCCAAATTTCAAGTTAAACAAATTATATTTAAGCAATTTATCTATTCTGTATCTGAACTAATAATCTGTCTAGACCGTCTTATTGTTTTGAATAGTGGGTGGGAAATATAACAATCAATCTTGGTATTTGATATTCCTTGAATTGTTCTTTTTGTCACAAGTGCCATTTATAACATGTGTCAGATGCTATGTCTTTTCTCACTCTGTAAAATTTTCAGTACACTGGAGAGTTCAAAGCTCTTTGAAATAATTTCCCGGAAATGTTCATCATTTTCCACTCCGTTCAGGAGTTCTTCTAAGGTGAGTTCTCCTATATGAAAACAATATGCACTTCTTTAGAGTCAAAGTTTTGTAGACTGACTTTTTCTGTCTTGAAATTAGGGAAAACACTGTCATATCCACTATTTTTTCATTACAAGTTATCCTCGACTTATGAATGTAATGGAGCCTGCCCATTACGATCGTAATGTTAACTGAATTGTGTTAAATGGATGAGCCCCATCCCTCCCCCCCCTGCATTTGTTAATTGAAATTGTGGGTCATTAAATCACATGAAGTACCTCAGGAGTGGGGAAGATCATGGGAGGCCTAGTGCAGGGACAAGTCCACTGTCTCCAGCCATCAAAGGCCTCTCCCCACCCATTGAGATATCCCATGCTCTACTTCCCACTTCTTGGGATACCCACAACTGGTTGGGACTTCTTCCCACCTGTCACCAATTGGTCATTTACTTTGGAAGATCTCCAGAGCTCAAGTTACTGTTGCAAAACTGTTTTCCTTAGATCTCGTATTTTTACACACACTTCCGTCCTCTTTGGAAAAGCGTTTTTGCATGGAGGAATGTGTAAGAACTTGAGATCTATTACATCTCTGTAGGCTTTTTTTTTGTGGTAGTCTGAATGGTGCCATGTGTGCCCATTGCATATTTTCAGCAACAGTTCCCTAACAGCCAGAGCAGCAATGCCATGCCCCCTGTGCTCGCCTTATTGGGTGCCGGGCCCTTGTCCAGCCAAGTGGAGAATCCTTGGGCTGCCCTGTCTCTTTCAGAAATGGGTGTAGCCCTGCCCCACCTCTTGTTAGAGTGCCAAACTCACCCAGATCTTGCTAATTGTGTTGCTGCAGAGCTGGATTGAGAAATTGGTTCACTAGCTGCCCTCCGCCCTTGTTTGCTGGGTCTTCTCTGGTGGAGATCTGGCAGGCACAGAGACACCTATGGGCTGTAAGGATCCCAGCAAGTGAAGGGTACAGGGCAGTTGGTGCGCCAAGCTCTTCACTTCTTTATCCATCTCCACAGTGGTGCAATTAATGAGATCCAGATGGGTTCAGATCTTCAGCAATTGACTTAAACTCAGGAGATCTTCCCAAGGTAAGTAAGTGATTGGTGTGGATACGGAGGAGCATATGGAACATGGTGGGCTACCAAAGCAGGTCCAGTGTCTGTAGAGACCCAGCAGGGCAGGATGGGGGCGGGAATTGGCAGGGAGCATGTTGCAATGGCTCTGCGGTTGGTCGTAAAGTCAAACGACCGCTGTGGTGCTGCAACATACTTAACTTTGGGACTGGATCATAAGTACTTTTTGTGGACATGTTGTAATTTTGAACCTTCATTAAGTGAACTGTCATAACTCAAAGACTACCTTTACTTGGTAAAAGTAATATAGTTCCCCAACAATATCCTCCAATTTGTGGGAACCAAATATTCCATTCATTTGAAATTGCATTTGATGCATTTCTGAATCCTGCAGTTCCATCTGTAGAATAGTTTGTTAGATGAATAGAGCAGACTTCTTTGATCTGTTGCCTTCCACTCCAGATCTGTTGAATGACCATTCTAATAATTAAAGACCAGGGATGTGGAGAGCCTAAACTGAGGAAGGCTGGAGAGATACTGCTTAGATATGAAAGCTGTATGACGAAGCTTCAGGGAGGGAGATGGAGATAATGAAAACTGAGAAAAGAAACTCTTAAGCTCTAAGGAAATATTCAGACAATTCAAACTTTTAGCACACTTAGTTTATAAAGTTAAGGGAATTACTTAGGTGGCAAATCTGAACATAGGAATTTCACTGTTCTAATATTTGAAATTTTGTCTTTTTTTCATATTCAGAAAACTTTAAGAGTGATGTATAAGAGTGTGCATGCATGGCTGTATGTACTCCTGCACTGTTACTGTAAAGGATGTTGCGAAAAGCCAATAGCCAGAAAAAGGAAAGTTTTATTTGACTTACGAATATGTAATTTTAGAATGGCTTAAACTATGCTTCTTCAAAAGCAATAAAAAGAAAAAGATATGCAAGCAGGAAAGAACATTGGCTTTTGCTCTAGGATTTTAGAAATTATAATTTTAATAATTACCTTTAAATTATTTTGTTAAATATATGTTTCATGTAATTGGAATTAATCTTTGATAGCTGAAGATAAAGTTTTGAAATGCATCCTCTTATTTCCTCAAATTTGTCTCATTTCACAATAAAGATTTATTTTTAAAGACTGATTTCTTTAATTGTAACCCTTAAAGACCTTTTAAATACCAGACCATTACATCATGTTAATTTACATTTGAAATAATTTCTATAATACCAAAGTAGCTAACTGCTTTTCTAAATAGTTATTTATATTTTGCCTGTTAAATTAATTGAGGTGTTATTTAATAAAAAATACTCCTATTTTTAAATTGATTAGCGTAGATATTACATTACTGAAAAAACATACTTCATCCTAAACTGATCTAAATAGGACAGTCCTATATAATGCTTTATCGCCATGTTCCAAATTTCAAGTTAAACAAATTATATTTAAGCAATTTATCTATTCTGTATCTGAACTAATAATCTGTCCAGACCGTCTTATTGTTTTGAATAGTGGGTGGGAAATATAACAATCGATCTTGGTATTTGATATTCCTTGAATTGTTCTTTTTGTCACAAGTGCCATTTATAACATGTGTCAGATGCTATGTCTTTTCTCACTCTGTAAAATTTTCAGTACACTGGAGAGTTCAAAGCTCTTTGAAATAATTTCCCGGAAATGTTCATCATTTTCCACTCCGTTCAGGAGTTCTTCTAAGGTGAGTTCTCCTATATGAAAACAATATGCACTTCTTTAGAGTCAAAGTTTTGTAGACTGACTTTTTCTGTCTTGAAATTAGGGAAAACACTGTCATATCCACTATTTTTTCATTACAAGTTATCCTCGACTTATGAATGTAATGGAGCCTGCCCATTACGATCGTAATGTTAACTGAATTGTGTTAAATGGATGAGCCCCATCCCTCCCCCCCCCGCATTTGTTAATTGAAATTGTGGGTCATTAAATCACATGAAGTACCTCAGGAGTGGGGAAGATCATGGGAGGCCTAGTGCAGGGACAAGTCCACTGACTCCAGCCATCAAAGGCCTCTCCCCACCCATTGAGATATCCCATGCTCTACTTCCCACTTCTTGGGATTCCCACAACTGGTTGGGACTTCTTCCCACCTGTCACCAATTGGTCATTTACTTTGGAAGATCTCCAGAGCTCAAGTTACTGTTGCAAAACTGTTTTCCTTAGATCTCGTATTTTTACACACACTTCCGTCCTCTTTGGAAAAGCGTTTTTGCATGGAGGAATGTGTAAGAACTTGAGATCTATTACATCTCTGTAGGCTTTTTTTTTGTGGTAGTCTGAATGGTGCCATGTGTGCCCATTGCATATTTTCAGCAACAGTTTCCTAACAGCCAGAGCAGCAATGCCATGCCCCCTGTGCTCGCCTTATTGGGTGCCAGGCCCTTGTCCAGCCAAGTGGAGAATCCTTGGGCTGCCCTGTCTCTTTCAGAAATGGGTGTAGCCCTGCCCCACCTCTTGTTAGAGTGCCAAACTCACCCAGATCTTGCTAATTGTGTTGCTGCAGAGCTGGATTGAGAAATTGGTTCACTAGCTGCCCTCCGCCCTTGTTTGCTGGGTCTTCTCTGGTGGAGATCTGGCAGGCACAGAGACACCTATGGGCTGTAAGGATCCCAGCAAGTGAAGGGTACAGGGCAGTTGGTGCGCCAAGCTCTTCACTTCTTTATCCATCTCCACAGTGGTGCAATTAATGAGATCCAGATGGGTTCAGATCTTCAGCAATTGACTTAAACTCAGGAGATCTTCCTAAGGTAAGTAAGTGATTGGTGTGGATACGGAGGAGCATATGGAACATGGTGGGCTACCAAAGCAGGTCCAGTGTCTGTAGAGACCCAGCAGGGCAGGATGGGGGCGGGAATTGGCAGGGAGCATGTTGCAATGGCTCTGCGGTTGGTCGTAAAGTCAAACGACCGCTGTGGTGCTGCAACATACTTAACTTTGGGACTGGATCATAAGTACTTTTTGTGGACATGTTGTAATTTTGAACCTTCATTAAGTGAACTGTCATAACTCAAAGACTACCTTTACTTGGTAAAAGTAATATAGTTCCCCAACAATATCCTCCAATTTGTGGGAACCAAATATTCCATTCATTTGAAATTGCATTTGATGCATTTCTGAATCCTGCAGTTCCATCTGTAGAATAGTTTGTTAGATGAATAGAGCAGACTTCTTTGATCTGTTGCCTTCCACTCCAGATCTGTTGAATGACCATTCTAATAATTAAAGACCAGGGATGTGGAGAGCCTAAACTGAGGAAGGCTGGAGAGATACTGCTTAGATATGAAAGCTGTATGACGAAGCTTCAGGGAGGGAGATGGAGATAATGAAAACTGAGAAAAGAAACTCTTAAGCTCTAAGGAAATATTCAGACAATTCAAACTTCTTGCTTCCTCAAGCTGCTTTTACTGAAACAATAAAAATGCAGAAGAAAAATATATTTGCCTTTGTGGGCCTATATAATTTTAATCTCAGTTACTAGTTTTATTTTAATGTGTCAAAAGAATGAGTCTCTCATCTTCCTTTAGCTCTGCATATTTATTCCGTTCTGATCAGTTTTATATTGGAAGGAAAAAGCTCAATAGTATATATGAAATTTTTTCTTAAATATTTCTTTTTGGAATTGATAGTTGCTGCTTAGGGGGTTAATGAATATGATGCTGAACCTACAATAAACTGAGATTTATAATTACAATAGAACTTAACTGAAATAAAAATCAGATTTCCCTAACATACAACCAAAGCAAGAATATCTTAGGTAAGTAACAATGCAACTAAAGAATGCTTGGTAAAATTATCCTGTTCCATCTGGATAAAAATACAGCTTGCAACATTTCAAACATTCATTTTTCTCACTTTGATTCTCATGGCAGGATTCAGCTCTTTGCTTCTAAAAAATACAGTATATATATATAGTGGTGCTTTTAAAGTTGTAGCAACGTTTCAGCAGAATCTCATCTGCCATCATCAGGCTTCTGTATGGTGTTTGTCTTGAGTAAAAGTCTGACTCAAGTCTGACTGTAAAAGTCTGACTCAAGACAAACACCATACAGAAGCCTGATGATGGCAGATGAGATTCTGCTGAAACGTTGCTACAACTTTAAAAGCACCACGTGGGAAAATACCCGAACAAAGCTGAATGCCAGATATATATATATATATATATATATATATATATATATATATATATATATGATTAAATATATTTATAACTATTTAATTGCCAATAATCACTTCTGGCAGGATACTCTCGATCAAATGAAAAAAAAGATCTCAAGGTAATTAATTATAGTACAGTTAGAATCTCTTGTTAAAATCTCTGTAAAGCAATTTAATAAAATTTGCTCAACAAAGAATTCAAAAATGAAATGAATGAACCATACTTTTCTCTGTTCCCTTTCTTTGCTGTCTTTGATTTTATCTTGCTGCAAACAAACAGTGAGATCAAGCCATACAGTCTGAATGGCTCTTTGAATTTTTTTTAAAAATCAGTTTTTGCTTTGTACAATGTCCATCATACAGTAATCATCTTATTAGATCAATTTCAATCACTTATAATATTTTTGATGTATGAACATGTGACTAATTCTTTAAAGCTTTATCAACAGAACGCTTTTACAAAATTGCAAAATAATAAAAATAAAGTTTTCAAGGTTTATTTATGCTTACCATCGTTGTTTATATCTATCTTCTGAAAAATCAGGTTTGTCAATTCTTCAGGAGTCATCTCTTGGTTTTTACTGATTGTTTGAATAGCCTAAATAAATAATAATGTAAGAATAACCACACTGTATTGCAAATGTAAGGGGTAGCTAGTCACATCAAGTTTATATTGAAATGCATATCACAGTGTTTTGGTATTTAAAAAAAATATACTATTCATATTACTTTTAATTTTTCATTGCAGCTGAAGAAGTGAAGGTGGTGATCGACGTCTTAGTATTTATCTGTTTAGAAACACCATAGGTTTAATAAAATACTATATTTGGAGGAGCCTGTGAAGTGAGTGACCTAGAAGCTACAGCTGGCAGGTCAAACGTATTCTGGCAGATAACATCTCTTCTAAAATCACTACGCTTATTACCAATAAGCTTAACTTATGAAGTCTTCCATAGTATAGTAACAAGATCTATTAGATATTGCATGCCAGCATTGAATCTGCCCCTTGAGAGTACCATCTAAGAGCTAACCCAATTTCAGAGGTTGTCAAATCTACAAAACCCTTTAAAACTATCATCAGACATTGCTCAGCTCCATCTCTTTTTTTGCAATTCATATATTGGTTTACACTGTTTTATATTTTTACATTTCTATAATCTGCTATAGAATCTTCCTGTTGGAGGACAATATAAAAACATTAATAAATACAGTAAGAAAAAAAAGTTGGAAAGGGACCATTTAAGTCAATGCAGGAATCCAAATCAAAACATGCATAACACATAGAAGCCTAAATACCAACAGGCAACAGCAGCTTTGGATAGTTTTCAGTCTCGCCTAATGAAAGTGGGGAAAATTCAGTATAGATACATATTGCCTTTGTCTCTGGGACAGTAAAGAAATAAGTAACAATTTGGCTATATCTTTATTATAACAGTCAAAACACCAGTATATTCACAGTATTGAAACCCCATAGAACAACTTATCCTTTCTAATTTGTGTGCTTACTCACCGTTAACATGCTGATAACTTCTTTTTTGTCAATTGTTCCACTCCCATCAATATCATAAAGTTTAAAATACCATTTCAATTTTTGGTCCATTTTCCCTCGTATCACTAGATTTATAGCAGCTAAAAACTCCAAATAGTCAATAAGTCCATCCTTTAAAAAAAAAAGTGTGTGTGTGAGTATATTTGCAAAGTATATGAAATTGCATTTATTTTGACAATAATATTAATAACCTGCTGCAAAAATAATTAAGGAAGTTTTGATGGCTTCCTCATCTTGTAACTTTCTTGCTACAGAAGAGTTCCACCCATTCAAAAACAAGGAAAAGGATCAGTAAAAGGCCAGAAACAGAAAACAACTCGTTGTATAACCATCTATCATGGGAATAACAACAACAACAACAACAATAATAATGTGGTACAGAGACTTCCTCTCTGTATCACCACTTCAGACTGCCCACCAGATTTTAAAAAGTAAAAGTGGTAAACTTCAAAAATGTCACTGCTGATACAGCAAACCAGAACTGTTCATTATGGAAATGGCAGTTCCACATCAAGAACTGTTTCTAGCCACTGAGAAGAACAGCCTCACTACCTGCAGCTCAAATTTCTTTCTTTCTTTTTTTTTTGTAAGTTTTATTTGAGTTTTCACAAAAAGAAAAGAAATACAAGACAGACATCTTTTTTGAAAGCAGCATAATCCCAGGTTACATCTCTTCGTACAGACACAAATTCAAGTTCATGCTCATTTTTATATTCCATTCCATATCTTATTACTATTCTACATTTTCTACATAGCTTCTCCCCTCTTTTAACTTTCTTAATTTTATTTTATTTATTTCATCTCAATTCAAATCATTGTACTTATATTTTTTGTCTGTCCTGTTTCAACTGTCTACTATCTTTTCTCATTAAACAAAATTTCTCCTGTAATCACTGATTGGAGTATGACGCCTTTATATCTTTCCCCTAAAATTATAACACTTAATATAATACATAACTTTCATTCGGATTCTGCTTGGCACATTCTAAAACTACACACTCCATTCTTGAAAAAAGTAAAAAATTATAAATGTATAATATAATTAAAACAATCCATTCCAATTCAATTCTATAATTAATATTAATATTCATTTAAATCTTAACATTTTGCACGTTACTTTTCAAATAAATATCATACTTCTATGGGAACAATTATAAACTTTCCATAGTTAATTCCCCCCATCACTTATATTTTATAAAACATTGACTAATTAAAATGGTCCTGTTCTTTCCTAATTCAATTTTCTCATTTATTTTATTCACAAACATTTCATCAAACCACACCAACTACTTTATCCCTCTTTTTAATCATATGTTGTTTACAATTTTCTAAAATTATTTCTATTACAAATATAACAATACAATCTTATGTACCTTCATAGAATCCCTTTTTCAGTTAGATTTTCACCCATTATCTCTAAATAGGTCCTGTTTCTTTACATCTTGCTCCAAACCTTTGTAACTTCTCTTCCTTTCCTTCTTCCCTCTCTTCTTCTCTCTCCCCCTTTTTACCCCCTTGTCTCTCTACCTCTATTTCTCTCTTCTGTATTTTCCTCTTCTGTTGCTTTCCAACATTATATCCACTTTTCAAATTATTTTTCCCTTCTTTGGTTGTTTTTTTAAGTCTTAAATTCTCCATTCTCCCCCCCCCCCGCTTTCCCCTTTCTTCCCCAGATAGAGTTACTTATTCATTAAAGATGGCTTCTTCTTTGTCCCAGTCTTCTTGTTTTGCAGTCTTGTTGTTTCTCATAGTTGCAGATCTCCATTTCTAAGAATTGAAAAACGAAGCCAAAAGAGCCCTTCCCTTCTTGTGCATCTTCTTTGTATTTTTTAAGTTCCATTTTCAATTCATCCAGAAGTGATGCCATTGTAAAAAAATTTAAACAACCACCCAATTGGTTTTAGTCATTCAAATATAATAACCAAAAATCCAAAAGTCACCAGACAATCCAAATACACACAAGGTGTTTCTTTTTACACTTTATTTTTTTCTCCACTTTCTCTTCCTGGGATTACTATTTAGTTGCAAAGTTTCAGTTAAAATGTATCTTTTAGAAGTCTTGTTGAAATTTTACTTTAGATTCTTTTGAAGTCCAGGCAGTCTCCTCCCTCCAGATCTTGCCCTTATTTTTTTCCTCTCCCTTCCTGCTTATAAAAGAAAAAGTTTTTAATGTCTAGAAATCTTTATTGTCCCTTTGGCATTAAGTTATATTTTCAGCTTAATTGCTTATTGATGCCAAAGCAGATTTTTCCGATTTCTTATTCCGATCTCTTAGTTGTCACTTTCTTTCGCTGCTTCCGACTCTTCTTTGGGAGCGATGTTATCTTTTGTAAAATTTAAATTCCAGGGTACCTTAGTTGTTGCTTTTCCAACTTAACTGGGTCAGCCAAAACTTTCACTTCTTATCTTCCTCCTGCACTTTCTTTTCTGTTGAGTTCTTCTTTGAGGTGGCCATTTCTGACCACCTCTCCTACCGCCTTCGGGAAAAGGAGTTTGGTCAGCTGAGGAGGAGAGATGCGGCTCTCCTTGACCCTGCTGGCGATCTCCCCCCTCTTCACCACCTCTACGGGATGGCTTAGCCCCGAAACCAGCCAGCTCGGGGCGCTCCAGCAGTGAGCCCAGGCAGAAACCATGCTTGATTGCAGATTCCTGTCTGTCACCAAAGCCCTGCAAACTGGACTGCTGCAGCTCAAATTTCTGTTAAGACTCTCTGACTAGTCCCCGTTCTTCCCCACTGTCTGATTCTGCTGCTATCTGCACTGGCTGCTGGCGAACCACAACACTACCAGGAATGCTTTGTTTGAGTCTTCCCTTCTCCCCCACCCCATCTGGCATGACTTGTACACTAAGCATTGTTTTTTCCTAACTCAATAGCAGGAACAGCTTTATGTGGTCAAATGGAGCTCCACCTACTTTACTCACATAGGAAACTGTCTTAATACATCAGTTGCAATTTTACAAAATATTTTACAATTTTACAAAAAGCACATTGTCAGTAATCTAAGTGATGCTAGCAGAGCATGAGGTTGATAGCAGTTGTTTGCTCCATGCGAAAAACAGCAATGTAAGTTGTTCATCTCTTCTTGAAAAGGCTCGTCATTTCAGCATGTCATGGGATTTTCACAAAAAAATCACTCCCACCACCACCAGCCAGTACTTTTCCGTCCCTACAACCCGCAGCCATCGAGGAAGAGCCCAGGCCAGGAGAGGCAAACTGGAAGGTGTGGAAGTGCTGCGCAAATGCAAGTAGTGTGGCAATCCTGCACCTTCCGGCCATCTCCATTGCCGCTTCAGCCCGCCTGTGCCGCCAGCTCCCTCTTGTTGCAACAGTGCCATCACCTCGTCCTGCCCGGCGAGGACTGTGCTACTTTTTGAAGGTTTGTGCTTGGCTGAAGGGTGGGAGCTAGTGGGTGGGCGGGCTTTGGGGGGTGCTTTGGGGGGCATTTCTCTGCGGCCCACCAAAATTTTCTCACAGCCCACCAGTGGCCCGCCATGGCCCACTGGTTGGCGACCACTGGGTTAGAAGCAATCTCATTGAATGATATTGGGGAAATACACTTGCAAGATTAAATCCTTAACAATCAAATGTATTGCAAAATAGCTTTTTATCTAATACTGTTAATAGGGTGACATCGTGGATATAAAAAAGAAATGATTGATTCCAAAGCAGATTTGTCAACAGCTTGCAAAGAAGTATGTAAGTATGGCTGGACAAACAGCTACATTGATGCAAGTTATGTGTATGAGACAGAAAAAGAGTATACTCAAAATGTGAATAGGATTATAGTTTAATTATTGTGATTATAGTTTAATCAGAATAAAACAATCATGTTTTAATACTATATAAGCACATAAACTATTCTGACAGGCATGGGATAGGATGCAGTTTGTGCCTCCCCTCATGAAATTTAAATACAGTTAAACATTTTGTGTTGATTTCTTTTATCAAATCATTTTTTCTAAAAGGATTGCTACCATTTTTGTGAATTTCTTTGAACTCTAATTGATTATAAGAATAATAGTGCAGAATAGTTGAATCCATCAATACCATTGGCCTGCTTCATAAAGCTGTTGGGAGCTGAAATCCAGCAACTTCTAAAAAATTGTAAATATTCTATTCGTAGATTAGAAGAACAAGAGCAGTCAAAGCTGGTCCAATGTTACTACCGCTGAATATTACCAACTGCAAAAAGTCTCACTTTACCATGTGTAAATTGCGAACAATATATACATTAAATATGTGCAAATTAACTCTTGTTAAACTCTGGTGGCTTTCAATGCAGATATGGCAGAAAAGTGAGTGCAATTATATTAAATGGATGGATAGATAGATAAGCTAGATAGATAGCTAATTTTATCCCAACTTTATTATTTTTTATAAGTGACTTCAAGCACTGAACATATATAATATTCCTTTTTCCTCCTATTTTCTTCACAACAATCCTATGAATGGATTAGGCTGACAGAGAGTGACTGCATTCATGGCTAGCTTTTCTGCTATATGCAAGCTAGAGCCACAAATTGCCTATCCCTGGTAAAGGTATAAACTCAGAATCAAATCCTCTGACTCCTTGTTTACTATTTCCCACCTCACTCAAAGATCTCTTTTGGGTGCAGGGAAGGATCATGTTTCCAATACAGCATGCATGAAGTCAATTGGAATGTTGAATTCACAGCTGTTAAAAGCTGCCTTTTCCAAACAGATTGACATTAATCAGCAGCATCTTCAGCAAACTGCACTGACCTAAAAATGATGATTTTAGTGCACTGGTACTTGCATGATAACTTTACACACATTTGCTTTCCTTAGCCTCTCTGTTAGAGTCACAAAATTTCATTCAGTTCTGCTCAGTCCATGCACCTTGCCTTACTGCAGTTAAACCGAGGTGGTAAGTTTTTGCAAGACTCCCTGGGACTGTGAGGTCAGAGTTTTATGATGACTAAATTAATTATTACTGTATTACTTAAGCTTTATTTTGTGAATGTTTGACTTTATTTGTGCACAGGTTTCATGAGTAGTATGTATGCTCATACAAGCACACCTTAAAGGAAATATAAGTCTCAACAGATGGCACTTTTTAATACAGATAGTCTTCACTTAACAACTGCTTTATTTAGTGACCATTCAAAATTATGATAACACTAAAAATATAACCTTAGGAGCAGTCCTCATACTTTCTACTATCTTAGTGTCCCTCAGTCATGTGATCATTTGCAAGCTTGGCAGTTTGCTTTCAACACGTACAGTAAACAAAGAAGCCGGCAGTGAAATTGCAGGTCATGGACATTTATTGTCTTACTTAACAATAATATCATTTAGTGACATAATTGCCAGTGCCTATTATGGTTGTTAAGTGGGTAGTACCTATAGATCTGGACTATTCAATATAATTGCTTTTTAATATCAAAAATAGAAATGAAAAATCATAAAATATTAAATAATAAAGTAAAAAATATTAATGACAAATGTCAAAAAATATAAATAGTGCTTTAATTAAACAGTTTAAAAAACTACAACAAAAAACAGTCTATGTCCTAACAATAAATAGTTATAATCTATATATACTCATCTAATACAAATATTAATCTAGTACATATATAGTATATGCAAGCTAGTTACATATATAGTATATGCAAGCTAGTTTCCAAAACTTTTGTACAACTATCTTTTTTCAATTTATACTCTGCATAAATAGTCCCATATTTCATTATCTATACAAAGTCCAAGTCTAAAAACAATCCACTCATAAGTGGCATGGGCAATTAGGTCTTCAATAAGACAATTAAATTTTATTGTTAATTATATGCATCATCCTTTTTCACTTTAGAAATATTAGAAATTATAATCAATTTAAAGTATACTTTACCGAAATAAGCTGAAATTAGAAACCACTAATGTCCTAGCCAAGTGAATTATAGTGAAAATTTATCAATTTATCAATCTTAGATCAAGACAGACATCAAATGTAGTTCATTGAAAATGTAAGCTGCAGGAAGAGAAGCCTGAGAAATTATCACATTAAATTAAATGTTAGTCTCCTGCTCAAATGTAGTAGTGTAATGTATGCCAAATAAAATCTGAGGCTACTGTTATAGCCTCAGATTATAATTATAATAGTGTTATCTGGGTGGAACAGCAGGAGCTAGAACTATAACTACCAGACTTGCATTAACAGTTTGTAAGAATTACACCTAGAATTCTAGAATCACCAGTTCTGGCATCAAAGCCCACTATTTGCAAGAGATTGCAGCTTAAGGAATGTTATATGAATAAGCAATAAAATTATGTGAGTTCTGGGTTAGACAACCTAGTTCTCATTGGTGTCAGCCAATGAGCAGGTAGACAATCCATGGGAATATTTTTTAAAAATGACAATGATTTAAAGCCAGAGTTGCCTTATAGGGGAGATGAGTTGCATAAAAACATTAATAATTTTTTTTTCTGGTTTTATAATTTTGTGCCTAACCGGAAACTTTCCAGGATTTCTGCAATTGTTTCAGTGCTAAGAAAAAGCAATGAGAGCTGACTGTGTTTAATGAGTCATATTATTTTGACTTCATAAAGGATTAGTGATACTAATTTTTCTGCTGAAGTTCCGTTTTTCTTTAAGCCTTTCTCATTACAAAGTACTATATGCGAAGATCAATTTCTAATATTCTATTGTCACATTTTCCAAAGAAAAAAATTTGTAAGTAAAGAAGTATAGTTGCTGGGCCTGTGAAAACACTGCTCATGAGTCTAGCTTATATGCTTAAAAGTTATTTGACAGATTGTATCTTCAAATAATAATGGTTGCCATTACTGTTTGTAATTTGCCTGAGCTAAGATTATACTTAACTGTAGTCACAAGGCTGACATTAAGTCAATAATCCCCCAAAGTACAAACCAATCACTAATTCCTACAAACTTAATATGCCTAGTTTTTTTTGGGAAGACACATTCAAAAACATTTTAAGATACATTAAGTATGATGAAAGAAACTGTCACAAATAAACTGTAAATAATCAAATTTGTTTTTTAAAATGTGTATCATTAGGAGGGAAAGCAAATATAAAACAAGTGAGTAAATATGATGCAAGTACATTAGGAATGTTATACACAATTCTTATTTTATTTCAGAAAGAATATTGAACAGGAGTAATGGGATAGAAATAGAAAAAGATAAATAAAATTGTAGTAATGAAATATAACAACAACTGGGCATGCAATTTTAGAGAAATGACCACAGGAACTACGGTAGAAGTATATGGTACGTATAGTGGCTCCAAAATTTCAAGGAATGTGACAAATTCATGAAGATTAATAATATTGATACATAGTGGTTTTAATAGTTAATAGCTCCATACGCCTTTGAAAATTGAAGGCACAGCGCTGGCAACCATATTAAAGTCTACAACCTCTGTTATATATATCTTAATTCTGTGCATCTCACAGATATCAATGTGTAAAGTACACAAAAGTATGAGATATCGAGATAACTATCAGAGCTATAAAATATATTTTAATCACCGATAAATTAAAATCTTGTTAAACAGGCATACTAGCTACTTTTATATTTTGCAAAGTCAATTTAGAAGGAATTGTAAAACAAATGTCAGACTTAAGATGCTAAAATATTTTGTATACAATAAATGAAAAACAGCACACAATTACCAAAAACTATGCAATACAGAAATAACTTACCTTATTTGTATCAAAAATATTGAATACTTTCTCAACATAATTATTTGCCTGGGTAGTTGAATTTTCAAGACCAAGGACCTTCTTGCATTCATACATGGTGAGTTGTCCAGATGGGCATTCTTTCATGAATTTTGCATACCATTGGTAATTTTCCATAGCAATGATTTCCTCCATTGATTCATTGGCACCCATTTGGAGGCAATTAATCTATCCTGCTTTCTTAAATTTGTTTCTGCGAACACTTTCCTTCACTGCAGTGGCTCACATTTAACTGGAATAGAAGGAACTCCAACACATGTAACAACTGTAAGCATCTTAAGATCATTATAGATTTAGTATAAGTAAAAATAGAAGTGGGATTACCTTCAGCTCTACCAGTTAATATAGTTCTTTAATGAAATAGAAAGGTGTTGCTCTTAAAAATAATTCATACAGAAATAGGTGTTATGATTTGATTACTAATCAATATTTTGGATGTCCAGAAAATAAAATCTGCTTTTTTAGTTTTTATTTATTTATTAATGAAAAGGGGTTCTATATAGGAAGAACGTTGTGTATAGGGAAGAACAATTAACTATATTTGCTGAAAATAATTTCTTTAAATATTTTTTTCTTATTTTTGGAGTTATATAAGAGAATTGGAAGGGATCTTGGAGATCTTCTATTCCAACTCCCTCAGGCAGGAAAATTCACAACTTATGGAGGAAAGTTGTTCCACGGATTAATTGTTGGGTCTGGAAATTTCTCCTTAGTTCTATGTTGGTTTTCTCTTTGATTACTTTCTATCCATTGTTCCTTCTCCTGCCTTCAGGTAGAATAGAATAGAGTAGAATTCTTTATTGACCGAGTGTGATTGAACATACAAGGAATTTGTCTTGATGCAAATGCTCTCTGTATACATAAAAGAAAAGATACATTCAAGAGTCAAGAATCATAAGGTACAACACTTAATGATAGTCATAGGGTACAATAAGCAATCAAAACATACTAGGAAACAGTCAATATAAATAATGATACAAGCTACAAAGTTATAGTCATAAGTCACAAGTGGGAGGGGATGGGAGATAAAGAGTGATAAGAAGATTAACAGTAATAGTGCAGCCTTTGTAAATAGTTAAACAGTGGTGAGGGAATTATTTGTTTAGCAGTGATGGCTTTTGGGAAAAAATTTGGGGAAAAAAGTGCTTTGGACAATAAGTGGATTCGTTTTTCCCTTCTTCCGGCAACTATTCTTTATATGTTTTAGCCTCCAATCATCTTTGTTGCTCTTCTGTGAACCCTTTCAAGTGTCTCAACACCTTTTTTACACTGTGGCAACCAAAGCTGGCTGCAGTATGCCAAGGGTAGTCTTATCAAGACATTATAAAGTGATATTAGCACTTCCTGCAATCTGTTAACATCTAAACATCTTAATTTATTTTATATTTTGTATATTTTTATATCATTTCTCCTTTCTATATTCTTTTTTTTCTGCAGCTTATAATTTAGTAAACAAACAAACCCTTCAATAAAGGTCAGAGGGACAAAGTCCATTGTCTGAGAATAAAGGTAGATTAGAGACAAAGTTTCATTAAATAAGTAAAAGTATTGTTATATGAAAAGTATCTGCTGTGCCACTCTATCTTCAGTTGAAGAATAATAAATGCTGCTCATATTAAAATCAAGCTAATTCAAGTTAATAAAAAGTTAAAATATTTGACAGCCAAATTCTATATGACTAAATGACACACAATATTTCCAAATTCTAAGCCAGTCTTAACACTTGCACACATAAGCTGCCACATTCCTAAACATCACACATATACTTTCTTCATTTCATGAGAAATTTGTATGACTTCTAGTTCTTATTTTTATAAAAGTCTCAAATATTTAAATCCTATTTCTTTGTAAAGTGATTTCATTTTTGTCAATCTCCATATATCTAAGCCAGGGGTGTCCAACCTTTCACCTTCCCTGGGCCACATTAGAGGATGAAAATTTGGTTTGGGCCGCACATATAATAAATTGTTATAAAATAATAATATTATAAATTTATTATTAATTATTTATTAAAAATTATTTATTTTCCGGCCAAATTTTGTGGGGTGGGGGGGCGGCATAAATGTCAAGGTGGGGGGGAAGTAGCGGGGGCAGAAGTGGGGGCAGAAGCGGCGGCGGCGGGGGCAGAAGTGGCAGTGGCGGCGGGGGCAGAAGCGGCAAGGGCAGAAGCAGTGGCGGGGGCAGCGGCAGAAGCAGCGGTGGCGGTGGCGGCAACAGGTGGCGGGGTGGGACTTTTGGGCTGCGGCTTCCCGCCTTTTCTGTTGCTCGCCTCACCCCGCCTGCCTCTCCTCCTGCAAATTATTTATTTTTTATTAATTTTCCGGCCAAATTTTGCAGGGAGGAGAAAGCTCGCCCGCCTCATGCCTACCTCTCTTCCTGGTCATGGGCACAGAGAGAACAGGACATTAGGAGAGATTTTCCTTTTTTCAACTGTTTTCCTGAGCACCTGTTCACTATTAAGTGAGAACATGGTCTGTGCTATATTGTGCTGTTGATTTTTTGTTTTTGTATGCTGTGAGTCTTATGGAGTTACCTGTCCTCTAAGTTGAACAAACAAACATGACAAGAGCTTAAATCCACCATTTTCTCCCATTGGCAGGTAATGTTTCATGGGAGGGAAAACAAAGTCAAAAGAATTCTCATATCCTTTAATTTGGACCTCAATATATAAGGGAACTGCTGTGAAGGAATGGTAAAGGAATGAGCAAGCTGTCAAAGGGAACTTTCAGAAAATATTACTGAAACTCAAAATAGCCTCACCTTAATTTTTTTTGTTATGGTAGAATATGTAGTAGAGAGAAACTTGACAGTTTGTCAAGATTGTTAGTTTACAAACTTACAACAATAAACATCATTCCTAGAAACCCTGCTGTGTTTGTTTTTTGATGTTGGTTGCATCAAGATCTGACATATATCATTTATTGCCTTCTTTACTATGGCAAGATAGAGATTGGCAATAGGGCCGCCAATGTATATCAGCATACTTTTATGTAACTCAAGGGTACAGATCAGAGGTGGTATTCAGCCAGTTTGCACCGGTTCTGGCAGGTAGCAAGAATTTGGCGTGGGTCATGGAACCGTTAGCAACTTCTGGCTGGCCATGCCCCAAAACCAGTTCCGGTTGGCCGAGTGTCACCGCTTGCTTGCTTGCCCTGCCCGCCCTCTCACCGTTTGCTTGCCCCACCCACATGACGCTCAGCCCGCCCATCTCAAGCCCAACCTATAAAAAGGCATTGCCAAGTGGTCTTATTGCTTACATATGCTAGTCTCTCTGTGGTTGCCTGCTTAAGCTGATTTGAGATTAATCTACTCTTCCCCAACAGACCTCCTACAGGATATGCCTACAGGACCAGGTAAGCACTGAGCCCCCAGCACCTGGCCCCGGCCCTGGGTTGAACCCCCAGTGATCCTTCCTGCTACCCAGTGGCTTCAATCTGCGGTTTGGCATAGCTCCCCAAGTCACCGTGGGTCTGTTGTGGGTCGGCTGCCCACCCCCAGTGATTCTTCCCACTGCCCGGCTTCTCCCTGGGCTTTTGAGGCCCTCTGGAGGCCATGGCTTTCATCCCAGGGCCTCACACAGCTGGCCAAGCAGCGGCAATGGCTTGCGCCACACTGCTGAAGCCGTCACACTTTCCCGCCTGGCTTCATCCGGGCCTTTGTGGAGCCTCTGGCAGCCGTGGCATAAAGCCCGAGCATCGTGCAGCTGGCCAAGCCACTGTGATGGCTTGTGCTGCACTGCCGAGGCCCCTGCCATACTTTTCCGCTGCCCAGCTTCATCCAGGCCTTTGTGGAGCCTCCAGAGGCCATGGCCTGCAGCCCAGGGTCTCCTGTAGCCAGCTAAGCCGCCATGATAACTTATGCCGCATTGCTGAAGGTCCCAGATCTTCCAGCCACCTGGTCTTGCCCCGAGTTTTTGAGCTGCCACGATTGCTTCCAAGCCATCGCGATCACCTCCCACCCCCTCAAGAGCTTCTAAAAGCCCTCAGAGGTCCTTGCTGGCCAGGCTAGAGCTCATAGGTTCCAGCCTAGCCAGCCTTGTTAAAAGAACCCACTTCCCTCCCACCTTCAGCAAGCATTTACCTCCTTCAGAGGCCTTCTCCCAATTACCAAACTGCTGCTGTAAACTTGTCTTCTGCCTTGCTTGTACTGCATCCAGCTCCTAGGTAGCAACTGATTCTGCCTCCCTGCTTTCTTCAATTGGCTTTTTTTCTTATTTAAACAGGGGTCTTCAAACTTGGAAAGTTTTAAGACTTGTAGACTTCAACTCACAGAATTCCTGAGCTACCATGACTGGAGAAGGGCTTCTGGGAGTTGAAGTTTACAAGTTTTAAATGTCAAATTTGAAGATCCCTGATTTAAAAAAACAGTAAGTGTGTTAATTTTTTTCATAAAAAAGTCATATAAAATTTGGGAAATTTTAGCTGCTTTTTTATTTTTAGAAAGCAGCTGCTTTGTGAGGTTGTCATTGTGTGTGTATGGAAGTTCTTTTAAATTGTATGAAATCTTTTTAGATTTTTCCAGTTGTATTTGCTTTGTGAGTGTGTGTGTGTGTAGTTTTCAGTTGTGTAGGGAGTATCTACTTTGTGAGTGTGTGTAATCCAGTCATGTTACAGTATGATTTTTCTGGATTGGGAGCAGACCCACAAAACTACACAACTGAAAACACATTCCCTACACAACTGAAAACTACACACACACACACAAAGTAGATACAGCTGGGTTTCTTAAAGGCAGAAGGGCTGAGATTTCTGGTGTGAGGTTTTGCATCCTTGGGGGAACAATCCAGGGTTTTTATTGTAGGGGCTTTGTCTGGGGATTAAGTAAAAAACTGGTTTTTATTTGCAGTATTTTTATGGGGGGGCGGGTATGCTCTCAGTTATCTACGCATTACAATGATCAAATACTAATAATATTTGCTTATCTTTTTTACTGAACTTTCCTTATATAATTGGTGTTTCTTTTACACTTTTACATTTCTAACTTCTGTTTCTAGCCATTGATAAAAGAAATCCCATGTTAAAAAGTATTCTAAGCCTTCTCGATTGTAAATTTGTAATTGTTAATTTATTCATTTCTGCACATTCTAATATTTTTTATTCATTTTCATATCTTTGTTTTTCCATCATTGTGAAAAGACAATTCTAGCAGCTGTTTACATGTGTAAAATTAAATATGTATTCTACTCAACAAAACATTTCTGGTTTTTAAATCCATGTTGCTTTACCATTGTTTTAACCATGACACCACTAACAGGCTACTTGCCTTGTACTGACCTAAATACTGAACCTAATTCATATAATCAGTGAACTGACTGAGGAATAAATTTTAGAAAAAGAAATCAGTATTGCTCTGTGGATGTACCTATGAAATTCATTCTTATTGATCTAGCTTCTTAGATGATGTTGGAAGAATTATCCTTCTGGGTTCAGTTCTGGGGAAGAAACACACTGGAAACTTGGTGACTGCTTGTAAAGATGGTTTAATGGTGGAGAGGATCACATGCCTTTGAGCTCTTGGGCTGAGAGTTCCTTGGTTTTATGCCCTCTGTTGGGATTTGAATTTGAGCTTGTATTCTGATTGGTTGTCAGATTCCCATGGGCCATGCAGGGGCACCTCTGTAGGCTGTCTTGAGTCCCAGACTTGGTTGAGCCTTGCTGGATGATGATGTAATGAAAGGGCTTTGGGCAATTCCTAATATAGCTCTACCTGGAGTAGATCTTTGTTATGTAAGAGACTGGCCTAAGCCAGAGCAATGGCCCATTAGCAAAGATGGTGGTGGTGGGGCAGAATTTCTGCCTCTCTTGAGTTGTTACTTTTCTTTTTAGGGGAAATATTCTGCCTTTTTAATATATCCTAAAATATTTCATTTTCCTCGGAGAGGGATGGGTTTTAACTTCCAACAATGAAAAACTGTATCTTTCTTTGGACCCCATGCTGGTAAGACTACATTTTTGGGTGAAAAAAGTGATTCCTTCTGTTACCTTAGTCCTCAGCTTACAGCCACAATCAAGTCCAATCAAAGCACAATATTGTTTTATGTCTTTTGCAATAGTAGCTGATAGGCAAGGATGAAGTCAGTGACATCGCTCACCCAGTCACATGACCTCCAGGTCACACCCACCAAGCCACATGACCACAAAGCCACACCCACCAAATAAGCCACACACACACACACAGCCACATGACCTCTAGGCCACACCCACAAAATAGGCCATGCCCACAGAACCGAAAGTAAAAAAATTTGAATCCCACCACTGCATAGCATGTTTATCCTATTCTGTCTTCGGCCCTTATTGTTTAATTGACTAATTAACCTCCATATTAAATGTCTGTCTTTGACTTTGTCTGTGGGCAATGCTTTCCTCTACCATTGTTTGTTCTACATTCTGCTGAACCTCCTTTTGAATCTTCCTCTTCCTTAACATCCGATTTAAATTATTTTTAAATGGTTTATGTAGAAGCCAAGGGGACATAGGCGACAGGAAACAGCCTAGAATCTCTATGATGTCACAAGCAGATTAAGTTCAACCCATCTTGAATTCATCAACCCCCTATTTAATGCTAAAATAGTGCTAACCATTAGTTGACTAGTTTCCTGTACAGAGGACAGAGCACATGAGCAATAAATCAATTTAATTGGAATTTAATATGTGGCTCTAGTTTTTCATGCCTGACAGTTTGACATTATAAGGCTTTGTGATGTTACTTGTACTAGTTTCAGATACAGTTATAATTTAGATCAATGTATCCTGTTGTTTTCAAGATATTAAAACATTAACTTCTTGAAGGTATTTTTTTAATTTGTCAAAAAATAATAAGAAAAACAGCAGGATTTCTAATCGTTAAACATTATGTTATTAGTTTTATCACATTAAGTTGATTAATTTTGAATTGGGTTTTCAGAACAAAATCCATTGGTCTCATACTAAACCATTAATTCATAAGATAATGATTCATTATCACTGGATTGTCTAATCTATGTGCCATAAATTTACAAAGAAATGTTTTCACTGCAGTTTACCAATAGTTAAGGCTCATAAACTAACCTAGATATTTGAGGTCTAAAAGCCACATAGAGAAAGTAATTGGTAATTTCAGAGAGTAGGATTATGGCAAAGAAAATGAAATGGAGAGAAAAATTTGCCGTAATAGATGGAACAATTGAAACAGAATAAAACAGTCTGTTACAAGTGATTATTTCAGGCTTCTAGAAAGAAAGCGGGGGGGGGGGGGGGGGAGGGGAGCTATAGATGGATACTTGAAATGATTGGAAGGAAGAAGAGAAATATCCTGTAAGTTATACTTCAACTCTATTATCAACTCAAGGAAGAAACAGCAGGAATGAATAGAGCAACTGGAAATCTTTGTGCCATTAAAGCTTTGATTAGCTATTTCTCTTCTGGTAACCCTGAGCTCTTTGTCATCTTTGCCTCAGTATAATATATATGCTATAGCATTTTCTTCACCAAAAATATGATATATTTACTTTGCAATTCCAAAACACCATTGTGGTAAAGCTAGTGTAAAAGTAGAGAGATTGGGTGAAGCATTCAATAGGTCTTATGCTAAAGATTTGTTTCCTTTAAGATAATTTTAAGATGTGGTCTTCATTACACCCTAAATATGCATTTATTATTGGGGAAAGCTTTAAAATAATTGTCATGGGTTAAATGTTTCCCTTAATAAGTACATGTCAATTATTTCAGTCAACAACACTAGTCAATCAAGCTTTAAATTAGCTTTACTTATACGATGTAGTAAATTTTAATAATGTGTCATAACAAGCTTTAATTTTCATGCAAAAAAAGTTATATAATGTCCATGAAGTTATTTCAAAACAATAAAAGTACACAAAATTCTTTTAATAATTTCTACAATAATTCCAACAATATTCAAAAGACTATAGACTACAGATTACAAATTATTTAATAAATATTCTCTTGCTAAACTACACCCATACATTTTAAAGTAAATGGTCTTCATAGATTGGTTCCAATAATTTCAAAATATAACAGGTAAATAATAAAACACAATTTAGAACTTTAAATAACACTATAACAAGGAAGACTTCTGCAGAATAACAGTAGATTATTTTATTTACCACCTGTTATCTGCATCTTATTATACACTATAAAGTGTTACGTATTCTCCCATTTTCTTTATCCAGCAATGTAGATTCACTTATGTCAGAAGTTAGTAGTTACTGGAACCAAAGGATGAGTGATTTCTTGGTTTAAACATTCTTCCAAGATGGTATCGACATGTTCCAGATTATTTATAACAAGATGCTGAAACAACAGACGGCAAACATGCATTGCTATTATAGTAACAGCTCTAGAGAGAATTATCCTAAATAGCCCCTTTGGCTAAAACTGTGTATCATAGGCAACTGTCATATGCAATGGTTTTCTTAGAATGGGAAATTTAAAAAGAAAAAGTCACTGGAAAAAATAACTTCTATTCAAACATTTGGTTATGCATAATGTATGCTTGCTGTATCCCCAACCTGTGATAACTTCTGGGTTCTATCCCAATCTTGTAATGCTAGATATGAACATTCATCTGGGTCTGAATTTTCATTAATAGGGGAAAGGGGACAGCTTCATCAGTTGTTCCAACTATGTAGACAGAACCAACAGAGTGGGACAGCACATTCATTTTTATAATTGATTACATATTTTATTCACCCTTAAATAAGGCTAATCTCCATCAGAAAAATAGCAGCCAGGGGGATTATTTTCATCTTCAACCACTTTCCTGTTTTGCAAATCATTATTTTCTTTTCTGAATGGCTTTTTAGTATTTTCGTCTATATTTGGAGACTTGTATATTAAGACCTGTATGTATAGATGTGTTGTATATTATTTATATTGGAAATTATATAATTTTATACCTTATCACTATTTTTTTAAAAAAAATAATATATTAAAACAATAATTTATTGTACAATATCTGTTATTTTTGTGAAACAACGATGATGCTTTAAAGCAAACTTATCTAAGACTGAATCACCTGTATTAAAAATTCTAATAGAATCAATAGTTATATTCAAATTAAAAATTGAATAATCTAGAATTCCATTTTATTTTGTTACGCTGTTATATACAAATTATTTAAGTAAGAATTTTAAGGATCAGCTTGTCTAGTTTTTTAAAAATCACTCTATGTATCAACTAATGCATAAAGATAGACATTAGAAGTATCTGCCAATAATGTAATTTTGGTTAATCATTTAAGTTTTAATTTATATCTCATAAATTAAATTAACGTATCTGGCTGATCAGGGAAAAGACATTCCTTCTTACTTTAATATTTCAATGGAAACAGAATTTGCCAAATAAATGGCATCTTTAATATTTTCATTTTCTATTGCTTATAATTTTAAAAACATAAATAGCCCATAAATCTTTTAAAAAACATTTCCTTAGCTTCCTACAAACCTCATTTGGATTGCAGCTCTATTGGAAATATTGAAACAAACCATATTTTCTGTGATGTAGAATGATAATATAACTAACATATAAAGAAATATAACTTTTGCAGAAATAAATGTAGTTTAATTGCATATAATATTGCAATTGAATAATAGCACTTACGGGATTCATTCTTGATAGCAATAGGGCTGTTTTTCTCCGAAGATGTTCAAGCTTTTTTTGGGTTGCTTTTATTTGCTCTTTGCGTAGATAAATTTGTCTTTCAATGGCATAGACTTTCTGAAAGCAATGTTCTTCTTTACGCTTGAGTTTTTTGGAAAGTTGTCTTTCATACTGCGAGAAATACTGAAATATATGCTTATATGTTTGCAATTTACTACAAATTTTAAGCAAAATTTTTCATTCTACTGTGCAATGTTCTGCCATCTATTAAGGAAACCATCCTCCTCCTTTTAAACAGTTGCTCAACTTGTCTATGGAAGGAGTTCATAGCATAATATCCAAGAAAGACATTGTAATCCCCCCAAAACAACCGTATACATATTTCAACTATGAAACTGGCCATTGGAAGGAACCACAGATTGCTCATACAGCTAAGAATTCTCAAATAGGAGGATTAGGAAATAAGCCTAAATCTTTGAACAGTGCAGTGAAAATGCTGATTGCAGTTCTACTTTTAAATGAGAATAGGTGTTCATGAACTCTAAGGCTAATGCTCTTTCATCAGAAAATCCCCAAATGTCTTGTATGGTTCTTATTAAATTAGTATTTCATAAAGTGAAGAGGAAAAATTATTAAAAATTCTAATTTTCTGAGATTGTGGATTTGGGGTTTTCATGAGCTGTAAGCCATAACCATCACAATTATGACACATCACGGCTTGAACTATCTTGCTTTGCATGTAATGGGTGTATCTCATATATTAGTTTCACCTTTTAAGTTGCATTACTGAAATAAATGAACTTTTGCACGATATTCTAATTTTTCAAGTTTCACCTGTATAATGAGGGCTATTCTTTTTGTATTAATTAAGCATACTATGAAGCAACGCAATCTCATGAATTGTATTTCACTGTTATTTTTTTCAAGAATATATCTATTACCAATGATGAAAATCAGTTCAGAAAATATTTGTCATATTTTATGTTTTACCTGATCAATGGATAAAATGACAGTCTTATTGTGATCCCAATGTCTTTTTAACTATTTTTATAAAAAAAGAAAAAAAAGTGGATAAGAAATGTTATCACATAGCTTAATCAGACAAAAAATCAAACTACAGTGACTTTAATGAAATATTTTTGCCTTTCAAAAGTAGAAATATTTCAGAAAGAATCAAATTCATATTAGAACCTAATATAGAATGGTTGGTCTAGTGAGTAAGGTATAAGACTAAGAGCTGGGAGACACAAGTTCTTATCTTGCAATATCCACAAAAGCCAGCTGATTGTTTGGCATACCTAGAGATAATGGTAAATCATTTCTAAAAATATTTTAATCACCAGGAATCAAAACTTACTCAAAGTCACCAAAACACATACAAACAAAGGAAAGATATAAAAATGCCTTAAAGGCTCCTTAAGCAAACATGGAATGGAAATAATAAATGAAACAAAAGTGGGCTTCAAATACTAAAGTTATATACATCTTGGTCCCAATCTGAGATCATATCTCCAACCCTGCAATTTGCATTGTCAAGAAGATCCTAGGTATGGTGGGGTGCTTAAGATAAGCAGAAAGACAGCTGGAGAATGATATTGGATTGGCTATTAAAGTAATACAAAATAAAAGTTAGTATGATAATCTGAATTTAGTTAAGAAGCCTTGTCCATTTTTTAAAATATAAAATCAACATTTGCTTATTGTATCAAAAAGAGAAAGCAGTATTTCTGCAAAAAGCAAGCAACATGGATTTTCAATGGCCATGCAACTAAGATTTGCATTTATTTACTGATTTAAATGTAATAAATTGTAATAAATACACAAGGAGACTTAGAAAAATTTGAAAATTACAATAAAATCAATTATTTTGTTTTACTTGTATTAGATCTTTATACTTTTTAATAGTTTTATATTGTAACTCATATTGAGTATAGTGAATTTGTGACATACACATTTTTACAAACAAAACAGTTTAGCATGGTTAATCGCTCAATTTGAAGAAACAAGTACATTATGGAAAATAAATTCTGTATGTAACTATTTATGCTCACTAAACTACCAGATGCCAATGGAAATTTGCAAGGCAGACTAAGGAAGAATCCATATTTCCCTTCTAAGGTAAGAGTCCATTTTGGAGGGCCTAAGAAGGGAAGAACTATAAGCCTTCCTTATGTTGGTGCCTTTAGAAACAAAAATGAAGATGAAGAAATCTGCAGTTGTGACATGCAATACCTGTAGCAGGTTTGTTTTTCTGCCTAAGAACCTGGCATACATTCGCAGAATCTACAAACTTTGTAGCAGTCCTTGAAGAATATGTGACAGGATGGAGTAGAGGGACTATGCTTTGAGTGTAACCAACCTAATGAGAGAATGATTAGTTCAGGCAAAGGAGATATTACAGCATAAACTCATAGTGAAAAAAGGAGCTGAATAAATAAGGAAGCCCAGAGATAGGAAGCAAGAGATACAGATGATATTCTGCAGTACTTAGTATTCAGAAACAATTTTCAGATTCTCTTAGGCTCTCAGAAGGAGAAATAGAAGCAAAACAGGACAGCGAATATCTCAGTAAAGGAGTTGTGATAGTGAATTTGAAACTGAAACAAGCATATCTGAAGCATAGTCAATTTGATTAGGGTTAGCAGGATTTTAAGTGAATGACTAGTTACGGACATGGTAGTCCATAACAGACTCTGAGAGTCTGTTTCTGAGATAAATGTTTGAGTTTCCTGGTAACTTCATGGACTGGAGATGAAAACAGTGAAGTAAGAATTTTAGATAAAGGCTTAAGTGCTAGAGAAAAAAGTGGAATTGGAAATAGTGACTATTTAAACATTCAATTAAAAATAAGAAAGAAAATTGCATCATAATGATTAGGGCATTTGTTGGCTATACATTAACTCTCAGAATACAGAACAAGATTAGTTTGAACTCTTAAGACAAGAAAGTGAATATGATTTTCTAGGTATAATAAAAACTTGGTGCCATATCAGTGAAATACAGCAGCTGAAGGACATTTGCTTGAAAGAGGTAGAAGCAATAGGAGAGGAGGTTTTGAACTATATATGCTAAAAGTATTTATTGTTAATTCAGAATGAATGAATGAGGCAGTGCTGTAAACAACATTTGGATAAAAATGAGGACAAATAAAACTGTTGCTGATGTCTACTTTTAGCTGCCTAATGAAAGTAACGGTACATATGTGTCTTCCAATAGCAAATTATAAATTTTCAAAGAAAAAAAAAGGGAAGTTATAGCTACAATCCAGTCTGCATCAGGTCCCTGAACATTCAGTTTGCACTGTCCAAAACAGTCTTATTCAACTACAGCACTGAACTATAACTAATTACATTCAAAACTGAAGTATACTGGTGTTTCCCTCACTGGTCTTGCTGACAACTTTCTCTTTTGGAAGGTTGAGGAAGGCACAAAATATCAACTATCTTTCACACGATGCTCATTAGAATGGAAGACTTAACTGAAGAAGTGGAGTAGCAGGAACACCAGTGGAAATGGCCATGTAATGCTAGCAAAAGCAACTAGTACAAAAATAAAGTCGATAGGTGGAAATGCTTAAAAAAGGAGAAATTAAAAGCATAATTCCAATGAGAAAAAATGAAGGCTAGAAAAAGTTTATATAAAAAGCTCATTGAATATATAAAAATTGTGGGTCATGGCTAGAGTTCTTCACTGGCATCTCATCAAACTAGACAGAATATTAAATAGAGTCCAATACTTGGTGACATGTTCTTCAATATTTCTATTGAAAAGATAGCACATGCTTTACCCAATGAGTAATTGGTTCCAAACTTCCAAACCTGGGATATCTTAATACAAATTGTCCTTGCGTTACAATGGCAATTGGGATCAGCATTGTTATCAGTAAGCAATGTTGTTATAAAGTATGGCATCATATGACTACATGAATTAGTGAAGACAATACTGGCGGTCCCAGTTTTCACTGCAACCCTATGATGTGTGGGTCATTAAGCCAAAGTTCTGGCAATGTCAGTTGCTGCCATTGAATGAATCCCATGTTGTCATCAGGTAAGAACAAACCCAGATCCAAACCATTCTTGTAAAAATGTAAGGGACTGTCTCTACTTCAACTATATCCATCTATTTCCACATCTCTGTCCTTTTGGCCTACTTTTGCACACTGACCAGGTTCTTCTGCTTTCATGCAATATGTGCTTCTAGATGGGGGTTTTCTTTTGTGCCAACAGTCAGGTCTTCTATTTTGTATCAGTGAGGTCCTCCTTTCACACATGGAAGCCCTAGCCAACATATAGAGACCCTGGCCAGCTCATCACCGACTGTGCAACTGCAAAAGGCAGTGTGAATGAAGGCCCCGGTTGATAGTAGTAGGAAGAGCAGCCAGTGGCAGCAAATAGGCGGATGGCAAAAATTGTTTATCAATGCCTGAATTTTGTTCATATGTCTACAGTGATGCTGCAATAGAACTTCAAGGTTGTAAGTCCATTCAGCACCATCATAACTTTGAATGGTTGCTGAATAAATGACATTGAGTGAGGCTGCCAGTAACTATATGATATTGGTACATATGTGTTGACACATTTATTTTAATGTAATTTAAATGTTCACTCACGTTGAACATAGATAAAACATCTTCCGGGCACATGGATGTAATATGGTCTCTTGATTTATCACATTCAGGTAAAAAATAGAGCAGTATTTCTCTGGAAAAAAAATAAAGCATTGCAATAAAATAAACAGCCATACATACGTACATGGTTCTAGAAACTCCATGAAGGAGAAAACATTTTCATGCACTTTTTAAAAGGGAAAATATATACCGTGTTTCTCACAAAATAAGGCTGGGTCTTATTTTTCTTTTTTGACCCCCCCCCCCCAAAAGCAGCTAGGCCGTCTTTTTTTGGGGTGACTTAATTCCCCCCTCCTTGCATCCTCAGGCAGCGACGGCTTGGATGTTGACCTCGGTGTTGGTGGGGCACTTTGTATCGGGAAACCTTCCGCACCATTGCTTTCCCTTCTCCTTGTGCTGCCGCGGCGTTTAGAGCAACGCCGTGGCATTTGGTGCAGCCATGCGTGGCCAGCCAGGGCTCCTCCGTGCAATCGGAGCCCGGCGGAGACACTCGGCTTCACGCGCTCCTGTTGCCACCTTCCCTTCGCAGGCAAAGCCAATTCTTTTAAAAACGATGCCCTACTGCCGGTACGAGGGCAGCCCAACCCCACGTGGGGAGGCAAATCTCCCAGGGTCGCAGCACAGGATTGGCCCACGCAGCTGCCATCCCTGCCTGGTGCCGGGCAGAGCGTGAAGAGCCTCCCCACGTGGGGTTGGACTGCCCTCTTAGGCAGGGGAGTCTTGTCATACTGGTAGTAGGGCATCATTTTTAAAAGAATTGACTTCGCCTTTGAAGGCAAAGGGAAGGTAGTGACAGGAGCGCCTGAAGCCAAGTGTCTCCGCCGGGCTCCAGTTTCAGGACAGAACCTTGGCTGGCCGCAAATGGCTGCGCCAAATGCTACGGCATTGCTTTAAACGCCACGGCAGCACGGGGAGAAGGGAAAGCAATGGCGGAAGGCCTCCCGATACGAAGTGCCCCACCAATGCCGAGGTCAATGCAGGCAGCACCATATCCGGGTATGCAACAAAAGTACTTCCTAACGGCCAGTTCCCCCCACCATTCCCTCCCATTTTGAATGTTTAATATAAGCCTTAATTTCGGGGAGAGGCTTAATTTGATTTTATGCCTATAAAGCATGTTGGGACTTCCTATTGAGGGAGGCCATATTGTTGGAGAAACACGGTACCTACATATTTTCTTCTTTCTAGTGGTAAGAATGGTATTCTGAGGAACTCAGAATCCAGACTTAATACCATTTATTCTAACTTACGAGAGTCTATTTTATGCAACTGATAAAATAAAAACATTCACAAATGATGATACTGTATGTATACTGTAAATGGTGACTGACAACCAATCAGAATACAAGCTCAAATTCAAATCTCAACAGAGGGTATAAAACCAGGAACTCTCAGCATCTCAGCCCTTCCTTCTTCTTGACCTTCTGTCTTTGGAGCTCCAAGTCATGTGGTCCTGTTCACCATTAAACCATCTTTCCAAACAACCTCCATGTTTCCAGTGTCTTTTTCCCACTTCCCTCTGGAAGTGAACCCAGAAGGATAATTCTTCCAACAATACCATGCAAATCTGTTAGCCTTAAAGAGCCACGGGGTCCTTTATTGAAACCTGGATGATATACAGCCACTATATATTTTACCAGAGTTTAGACATTCCTGTATTTAACTGAAATTATTGCCATTTTTACAACATTCCAATCCTTAAAACTACACTTCCGTGAACTAACACATTAAAGCAACAATGAATTGCTTTTAAAAATCCATTTAATCAAATTGTTTTCTTACTTAAAGAGTAAAAAGAAAAAAGAAAAGGAATTTCTGAGTTTCGATTCCTATCCCAAAGGAGTTCTGTGTGGTAATTAGCACCTTCTGGGAGCAATTAGAAGCTCAGGAGTATTTTTCTCTTAGGAGGAAAATGAATAAGCTCTTAATATTTCATTGTGACTGGCTGTATCATAACACAGTGATTCTCCATTTGTATGATAGGTCCAAAATAGAGTGGCTAATGCAACAGAGTTTAACAAAAAAGTACAATTGTAATTTTTAAAAAACGTGTTCAAATTATGTCTGTCTGAAAATTTAATTCTTTTGATTACTTACTCAGTAAAATACAAAGGTACAATACGTCCTCCCACTCCCATTTTAATTGTGGCTCTTACTGAAATAGTCCTTGGAGAATTTTATATAGGGTATGTTAAGCCTGTGTTCCCCAACCAGGGTGAAGGAGACAAGCTAAACAGAATGTGCAGCGTTAGTCAGATACGCACACAGATAAATGAGTGAGATAAGTTTGTATGTTTTTTAATATACAGTAAAAATAACAGATACGCTTGTGCTATCAAAAATATAATTTATTCCATTTAGAGATTATAGCATAGTCAAAATAACAGTCCATTAGTCATGTATCGTTTTAGTCAGTCCATTCAAGGATATTCAATTAGCAAAGTCCGTGTAGAATATCCAATGTCAGTTCACTTACAAATAAATCAGTCTTTTCTCACAGTTGATAAGTAGGGAAAAATGCCTTTTCAGTCTTTTCTCACAGTTCCAGTAGGGAAAAATGCAGTCTTCAGTCTATCCAGTAATCAGGGATCATCAAGCCAGAGAGAGCAAGCTACCGTGCTTTGCTTCTATTATGGTGCTTTTACAACCACTCCCTTAATTACATTCCTACAGTTAAAGTTGCAGACACTTTAACTAATAAACCATGATAACATATTTATTATTTTACCTAAACCAGTTAGGGTAAACAATGTTATTCCTAACATTCTCCCCTTTTAGGTAAATATAATAATATTATAACTATTTACATCTTTAAATCATATTTGTTACAACTCTCTTTAAACTTAATTACTCCTTGAGCTTTTGTAAATTGGTCTGCAATGTTTTCTTCTGTCATGCAGTATTCCAATTTAATTAGCCCATTCTTTACAGATTCTCTAACATTTAAGTATCTTAAATCAGTATGCTTTGATCTAGTTTTTACAGCAATACTAGTAGCTAACTGTATAGCTGCCTGGTTGTCCTCGTATACAATAATGGAATCTTTAACAGTTACACCCATGTCTAATAATAACTGTTTGTACAGAATTAAGTCAGTGCATAGTAATGACAGACATGAAAATTCTGCTTCCATCGTGGACAAGCTAATATGCTGTTGTCTGATTGACCTCCACCCTATTAGTGTCTTACCAAATAATACAGCCATCCCAGATGTTGATTTTCTAGTGTTTATGTCAGTTGCAAAACTTGCATCTGCATAGGCACTAAGACTCAAATCACCCTTTGGTTCTATATACAATGCATGGTTCATTGTACCTTTAAGATATCTTAAAATTCTCTTTAATGATTGCCAATGACATTGATGTGGATCCGAATTAAAACGTGCCAGCTGATTAACACTATAAGCTACATCTGGCCTTGACCAATTGCTTATATATGATAAGCTACCAATCAAAGATTGATATATGGACTTATCAAATTTGGGACTTTGATCATCAGTCTGGCAAACTTCCTCACTCATTGGAGTCTCTGCAGGTTTACAAAGTTCCATTTTATATGTTTTAATTAATTGGCAAATTTTATCTTCTTGAGATATCTTAAATCCATTTTTTGTTTTGTTAATTGTCAATCCTAGATACTTTTTAATTTCATCTAAATGCTTTAATTTTATCTTTTTAGTTAATAATGATATAATCTCATTAGCTTCATTATTAGTCTTAGTTATCAAAGCAATATCATCTGTAAATAATAGCAATAATGACACCGTTCCATTATTTTCTCTTTTAAACACACATGGATCTGATAAACCAGATTGAAAACCTATATTGTTTAATTCTTTCACAATATATTGGTTCCATTCAAAGCCAGATTGTTTCAATCCATAAAGACTTCTTTTTAGTTTCCAACAATAATTACTATTTACTTTATTGTCTTTTATAATAACTGGCTTTTTTAAATATATAGTGTGTTGCAATGGTGCATGCAGACAAGCAGTTTCTACATCGAAATGGTTAATGATATAGTTTTTCTTAGCTGCCCACACTAAAGCTGCTCTTAAAGATGTTGCTTTAAGACTTGGTGCGAAAACTTCATCGTAATCAGATGCAGTTTGATTAAATCCTTGAGCTACCAACCTAGCTTTATGGGTAACAGTCCCATCATTTCCAGTTTTTACTTTAAATATCCATTTGCACCCAATGGATTTTTCTCCTGGAGGTAATTTGGCATCTTCATATACTTTCATTACCTTTAATGAATTTAGTTCTTTTTCCATTGCCTTTTGCCAATTCTCCTGATCCTTAGCAGGATACATCCTAAGTTCATCTACACTAGTTGGAACTTTAGTTACTTGGCAAACTATACTTGCTTGATACCTATCAGGTGGTCTAGTTACACGTGTAGTACGTCTAGGTATTACAGGACTTACAGGTGGACTTTCATTTATTAACTCTTCTTGATTATCTAACTCTTCCTGATCAACTGTTTCCTCTTGTTCTGGTCCTATTTGTTTTTCGTGGACTTCTTCCTTAATTGGACTCTTCTTATAACTAGTCTGTTCTTTCTGCCTTTTGTAGGGTTCAATAATTACATCATTATTTAAATCTTGCTCTAATCTATTCCATCCTACATGTTCTAGGAATTTTGCACTAGCACTGGTGTAAACTCTAGATGTACCTGGTTCCCAGAATCTATAAGATCTGTGATTAGATTCATATCCTACAAAAAATAATCTTTTAGCTCTATGCTGTCCTTTGTGTCTGAGTTGTGTAAGGATATGCACCCATGCTGGTGCTCCAAATGTGTGCATGTAACTTAAATCAGGTTTTGTACCATGCCACAGTGTGAATGGTAATTCACCTGTTGTTGAATTAACAACATTATTCAATATATGATTATCACACATTATTGCTTCTCCCCATAAATTGTCAGGTAATCCTGAATCAGACAACATAGTACGTGCCATTGATTGTCGTGTTTGGCCTCGTCTCTCTATAAAGGCATTATGTTGTGGCCTATATGGTGCAGACATTTTATGTTGAATATCTAACATCTTAAGTCTATTCTGGAATTTATTATTTGTAAATTCCGCACCATTATCTGTTATGAGAGTTACTAATTTCTTTTTAGTTTTCCTTTCTGCAAATTTAATCCAATTAAAGAGATTTAGATACGTTTCAGTTTTGCTCTTCATTAAATAGCAAAACCCATATCTAGAATAGTGGTCCATTATACTTAATATGTATCGAGCACCTCCTACACTTGGTTTTTTCGGACCTATTAAATCAGCAAATACTACTTCTAAAGGCTCTTTGGTAGTAAATCCATCAACTCTATTACCCGGTTTGACCTTGGTTTTGCTTTGATTACAAGCATAACATTACAAATACTTATTACAAGGTTTTAAACTTCTTCCTTTAGATAATTGAACAGTTCTCTTAAGCATTTTAAAATTTAAATGCCCTAGCCGTCGGTGTAACAAGTGAATATTCATCATGAGGTTTCTTATTATCATAAACTGTGTTAGCCACCTTTAAACCATTATCATTTAACACATACAATTCACCTCTTAAAGATGCAGTAATTTTCTTATCTTCTTTTTCAATTATGCAGTTATCTCCTTTAAAGGTAAGTACATATCCTAGTTTAACCAAAATTCTAACTGAAATTAAATTAAACTTAAAGAACAATATGCTATAACTTGACCTTTAGCTTTCAGTTTCCAGCCACTGGCTAATGATATTTGCTGTGTACTCTTGGAAATTTTAATAAAATTTCTGTTATCATTTGTTATACAGTGGGATGCTCCACTGTCAACCACCCATAAATTATTTTTTACAGTTCCGTTAATATACAAGGCTAACTCTAAATTTTTATTTATCTTTTGATGACTTTTAGTATTCTGGCCAGCGTTCTGGCGCTTTGCTTTTTTACAAAATCTTGCCAAATGTCCTCTTCCTCCACAATTAAAACACTTTTTAATTGCATATGCAGTAGGAGATTCATTATCTTCTTTTTCAGGTTGCTCCCTCCTTAACTGATCTCTTTCAAGTTTTCTTCTTGCCTCTTCAATCAATCTGCCAGTTGTATCAGTTAAAGTTAAACTTTCCTTAGGCAAAATTTCAAGGGAAGTGACGTAATTATCATAACTTACGTCTAGTGATGATAGAATTATGTAGACTTGGTGTAGTTCAGAGAAAATAAGCTCTTTCTCGTGCAGTTCTTGAAAAATGTTTTTCATAGAATTCAAATGACTCAGCATATCACCATTCGTCTGGAGATGTGTCCTGAAAAGCTTCCGTGTTAGATTTATGTGAGCACCAATGTTATCTCGGACATAAATCTTCTTCAGCTTTTGCCAACACCCAACAGCCGTTTGTTCTCCACGGATATGAACAAGTTGCTGGTCAGACAGTGTTAGTCCTATTATGCAAAGAGCTTGTTCATTTTTCTGTTTAAAATCTTTTATCTTTTGTCTATCTTCCTCAGTCTCTGGATCCCATTCCTCTACGTTTGATGGGTTTTCAATTATGTTCCACAGACTTTCTCTTCATAGAAGTAGACTACATTTCATAGACCATGATACAAAGTTTGTTCCATCCAGCTTGGATATAAGGGACAAACTTTGTAGATTGACTTGTGCCATGTTTTCTTATATGGATATAAAACTATAATTAATAAAACACAGCTGTCTGTTTACTGTAATGTGTAACAACACAAACTCTCACTTTTTACATAAATCTGTTTTATCCTAGTTAAACTGACTTTGCAGCCTCTGGGCCCATAACCAGTGTTAAGCCTGTGTTCCCCAACCAGGGTTAAGGAGACAAGCTAAACAGAATGTGCAGCGTTAGTCAGATAGGCACACAGATAAATGAGTGAGATAAGTTTGTATGTTTGTTAACATACAGTAAAAATAACAGATACGCTTGTGCTATCAAAAATATAGTTTATTCCATTTAGAGATTATAGCATAGTCAAAATAACAGTCCATTAGTCATGTATCATTTTAGTCAGTCCATTCAAGGATATTCAATTAGCAAAGTCCGTGTAGAATATCCAATGTCAGTTCACTTACAAATAAATCAGTCTTTTCTCACAGTTGATAAGATCAACGCTCCTCTTTCTCTCTCCCGTTCCAGTAGGGAAAAACGCAGTCTTCAGTCTATCCAGTAATCAGGGATCATCAAGCCAGAGAGAGCAAGCTACCGTGCTTTGCTTCTTTTATGGTGCTTTTACAACCACTCCCTTAATTACATTCCTACAGTTAAAGTTGCAGACACTTTAACTAATAAACCATGATAACATATTTATTATTTTACCTAAACCAGTTAGGGTAAACAATGTTATCCCTAACAGGATATTCTTCAATACTGATTCCACAGAATGCAACTATACTTTAAATGGCCATTTCAACTGGTGTGAAATTCAGCCTGCACGATTTACAAGGACACACACTGAGTAAAGTAAATACACATAAAACATACATTTTATAAACTTGAGTTTTTTATGACCACTCACTTGATACGAGATGTTATTGTTTGAATCATTTTGGCTTTGGTGATGCTCTGGGAATTTTTAGTTAGATGTGAAACTTCAACTGACTTCTCTTCCACAATAAAGACTTGATCTTTGTCTTCTTTTATAGCTTCTGTGGATCTACTAAATAGAAACACCTTAGGCATTCATTACAAATGTTACATTATTACATTTCACCCAACGTAAGCAGATAATCAGCATACTGAAAACCCAATATTAAATTCTAATTAAAAGGATCAGATGTGACTTTTAAACCATCTCGATTTAATATTCTAGACAGCTCCTGTTATTCAATGAACACTAAACCAAATTAACAAATAATCTGATTGGGTTTAAGTTGCTATATTTATCTCAGTAGGATACTAGGCCTTAGAACAAGCGCTGCAATATTATTTACATTTCGGAGAACTCTATGAAGATTGTTAGGTCACTTGGATTGGCATTGTGTCGCCTGTTCAAGATTTCTCAGTGAGACTTACAACTGCAATTTACAAATCCAGATCATTTTCTCAATCTGTTTACATTTTAATGATCAATATTTCTTGTCTATTGGATGCCAGGTAAATCACAAAAAAAATTTGCTCTCTATAAAATCGTGGGCATAATTATATTAAAAATATTGCAATGTTATATAAAGTATGTATTTCACTTTTTCATTAATTTCATGTCCTGTCTTTCCTCTAGCATTTTGAAATTACATACATTGCACTATATTCTCCCTTTCCCCCACAAAAAACAATTCCCTCTATTCACTAGATTGGGCTGAGTAACCCAATCAAAGCCATGTGGCGCAGTTCTGTGGCCGAATTGGACTTGATTGATTCTCCTGAATCCTAGGCTAACATTAAACACTGCTAATAGCAGAAATCCAGAATTTGTCTACCAAATGTTCCAGTACACTTACCTTTTTGAGTTTGCTGATAGCTTAAACCTTTTTTTAGATTTTCCATGCTTGTTTAAACCAAGGAAACTGTCAGATGTTTCTTCACACTGTTCCTGTTTTTCTTCATGTGGTTTAAAAATTTAAGACAATAATAAACAAAAGTTATTAATCAATGGATTTAACCAGATGGGTAGGATAAGAAAACTGGAGAACTTCCTGGAAGCTGGGGGTTTGAAAAAAATGAGTGGAAAATATAGTTAATATGTTAATTGGTTATATTAGCTGATAAATGGTCCAAGAATTTGAACTTGGTCATGGCTTGACTAATATGAGCTCATTATGATTTCCAATTATTTAGAACATGAAAAGTCTCATGTGGAAGTTCACATTTTGAAAGAGGTTCCATAATACAATTACAGAATGTGCAAAAAAAAAATAATCCATTAAATATTACACTATGAGAATAGTATCTAACTGCTGTTGTCTAACTGCTGCAGGGCAGAGATTAGAGATGTCTTTCATTCCTGATCACTCAGCATTATTAGATAGCAAGAAAAACTTTTCCTTCCTCCTTTAATACCATATAGCAGTACTATTTTATATGAATGCACATCATATAAGAATATGCCTATAATATCATATATATTATAACTGTGGTTGCCATCCACAATACAGGCATAAAGAGTTCTTTGCAGTTCATTTAGTAAACACATTCTAATGGCCATTTTGATGATTTGATTATACGGTATCCTAGTACATCAATTCTTTTTACCTTTTACTCAGAGAGGATATATTAGCAATTGAATAAAAAAGTGAAAATTCCCAAGTTATTCAATGTTTCATCCAATAATCTCCCCCCCCCCCTTTAGTGTATTTGAAATGTAAAACAACATCTGGAGGTAAAGATTGTTAGCTTTAGTCCACATGCAAGAAATTCAGAATTCAACATCAACATTACCTTTTTTCATTAAAACACACCCTGCAAACAATTCATCCTTTGGCAGATCTTCAGTTTCACTATCAGATGATGTAATCTGCAGTAAAACACTTTGCTTGAAAGAAAGAAGTAGCATGCAACTCCTAAATAATTAACTTTAACTTAAAATGTATTATACACACACTTTGGTTTTTCTTTTTATTATTCACACACTTTAATTTTTGCATTGGAGGAATAACTATATATTTCCTTATTTATTCTCTTGGAAACTATAGGTTAGAAATAACCATTTGCTCCATTTATAAAAGCAAGTAAGAGATGAGATATTTGCTATGTGCTCCCCCTCCCCCCCCTTCCCCCATGCAAGGAACTTTTTTGCTTGTAGGCCATCAGTTATTAAGAAGTATTTCAAAAAAATGAATTTTCCTCCTAATTTGATACTAGGCAATAAAGAATTGTAACTCTTTCTTCAAGGTTCCCTGGGTGTACTATATGTAGTACACCCAGGAAAACAACAAAGATTTACTGTCACATTTACATTTCAAATGGACTCTGAGAATGCAAACAACATTTATTTTAATCTCTGGCTATTATGCATTTTATGATGCAAATGATTCTTAAGTTATTCTAAAATGTTTGTTTTGCATTATTTTCTGGAAGCCATTAGTTTTCTTTTCCATAATGCTACTTAACAACAGTCTCCAAAGTGACTGTAAAATTGTAGCTTCAAATTCTTTTTTTCCCCAGTTAGACTAGTTAGCGTAAGTGCAGTAATATAATTAACTGACAATGGTTAATTCTTTTAACCATGTGCTAATTATACCAGTGTAATTGTTTAGGGACTGTCTTTTTCTTCATTAGAGACAGAATATACAGTATTTCTGATAAACATTTAAGATAGATGAGTCATAAATGATAAAAATAAAGATTTCAAAATAGAATTTTATTAAGTTGGATGTACCCAATTGAGTAACATTATGCTATATTATCTGTAATGAAAACTTCTTTTGTTGCAAGGATATAATAAAGAAAGACAAGTGAATGAGATGTTTACTTCCCAGTATGTTAAATAAATATTTTAGTAGTAACAATCACAAGAAGAATGTTATAACAATTGGAAGTATTTACGGATGATCTCTTGTCTCCTTCCCCAGAAGCGGGGTGGGACCTTGTTGGACCTTGTCAGTTCTCTAGTGAGGAAAGAGGAAATTCAAGGGTTCACTCTCTCAAAACTATATGGGTGAGTCCATAGTTACCAAAATCAGGCTTAATTTGAGTCTTCATTTATTTGTCAGTGTGTCAAAGTTTATTGCGGCTAAATACCAGTATAGAATAAGGTAATCAACAACTATTTAAAAACAAAAGAGGAGGACAAAATATAGAACACAGGCTAAAGGAAAAATACACAATAATATAACACCTGATTAATCATCTCAAATCCAAAAAATGACCTTTTAACTGCTCAAATTATTCACAACAACACAAAGTGGTATATTCCAGTCTTAGCTTTTCTGTTCTCTTTGCTATTTAGTTTTTTGCAACTATTCCACTGCATTCTGGTCTCATGTTATTCAAGCTCAATATAACGCCAGTGGTCTGTCAGAACACTTCTGTTTTTTTTCCAGCACAGCTAGCACACAGACATATATCCCAGTGCTACTTTATATGGATGATAGTCATTCTGTCTGAGACTGGTCTAGGCAAAATTATTCACCACCCAATGTAATTGTATGGAGTCAAACTGAGGAAAAGCAAAGCAAAACAAACAGGCTCTTACATAAATGATTTCTGGCTTGTTCTCTGTTTCAATTTTCAATTCAGGCTCTTCATAACACCAACTTTCAAAATGTACTGAAGGTAGTATCTGTATGAGAATTATTTAATAATAATTAATGAAAACTGAAAGGCTAAGTATTGGAGAACTGCCAATACTGCGTTGTTCAAATTATTCACCAATTTAAATCAATTATAAACACTAAAAAAGCAACTTCAATATTTATGAAATCTTCATATGCTAATCTTTTAGGGCATAAATGCCCCTAAATTGTAGTCAATTTCTTCCACATTCTTCTTCTGTTTAACTACCTGTCTTCCTTGATTTAAAATTAGTAATTTTGTGATTTATTATGCAAATAATAAGATAATCCAATAAAAGTATGTTCTCAAATGAGCTTTGAATTTACCAATACCATTCCTCATCCTAGGCTTCTTATGTCAATACAGCTGTTTACCCATTTTTAAAACAGTAAACAGTACAATGTGGTAGCACAAAAACTATTTGGACATATGATGTTGTCTAATGCAACCTGCCCAACCTAATAATTCAAGGTGGGACAGAATCACAATGGCACAAGATTAGGATCAGCTATTACCAAAGCTAAGTAGATGCATGTTTGCAACTGTTCAATGCACAATATGAACAGGCATTCTTTTAATAATGATATTATAATTATTATTTAAATTATATTATAATTATAATTAACTGTAAGACCCAGCAAAGGTAGTCTGAGAATGAAATGGAAAGCAAGGGGAGAAGGAAGGAGATATGGAGAGAGAAAGGAAGGAGGAATGTGGAAAGGAAAAACAAGAATAGGATCGACTCAACTCACAGTCTGAATCCTGAGAGGAAGGCAAGATGTGCAACATCTGAAATGCCTATACCTCTCCACCTCTTACTTCTCATAAGCCACCAGTCTGAAGACTTTACCAGTCTGAAGTTTTAAAAGGTTATTTGAAAATACTGTTTATTGAAATAAGATCAGATAGGTTTATGTTCCATACGAACTCCTATTAGACTAGATATAGAATGTGAATTAATTGCACTGAAAAAAGCATTAGATGCATTATTATGTACCATATATACTCGAGTATAAGTCGACCCGAATATAAGCCGAGGCACCTAATTTAACCACAAAAAACTGGGAAAACTTATTGACTCGAGTATAAGCTGAGGGTGGGAAATGCAGCAGCTACTGGTAAATTTCAAAAATAAAAATAGATACCAATAAAAACTTTCACTAGGACAGTTGAGAATAAGTTTGATGTTCACAATTTCCTCTTTGAAAGAGACCAGTAAATAGGGAACAAGAAGATGAAGAAAAAGAAGTGTGTTTTTTCACACTTTTCACACTGCAGTGAACAAAAATGGCATCATAGGAACAGGCTTATTCTCAGTCCAAAGGTTTGTTTCTGATTTCTTCCCTGATTTTAGGGAAATTTGGGAAACGATCTCACTATCATGAAAGGTTTAATTGATTCACTAACCCAAAAGATGATGATGATGTTGACAGTGGGAGGCAGGAGTCACTCTCTCCCTTGCAAGAAAAAAGCAAGAGCCGTTCTTATGATCTCTTCCTCTCTCTCTCTCCCCGTAATACAGTCAAGCCCTTTCCAGCACGCGCGATCTGCCTTCACCACTTTGCACCTTGCAAATGCAAAATCCTGGGGTTTTTGCATTTGCAAGGTGCAAAGCGGCAGGGGAGGAGAGAGAGAGAGAGGGAGAGATCATAAGAACGGCTCTTGCTTTTTTCTTGCAAGGGAGAGAGTGACTACTGCCTCCCACTGTCATCAACATCTTCTTCTTTTGGGTTAGTGAATCAATTACTTTGGGAAATGATCTCACTATCAGAAAACAACGCAAGCCGCCACCACCACCTCCTCCTCCCCTTCCTCTCGAGTGGATTGAAAGCAGCTGGAGCTGAGGAAACGAAGCTGAGTGGAGCGACCTCGGCTCGCGTTGTTTTCTCAGCCTAGAGCTCAGAAAACAACGCGAGCCGCCACCACCACCTCCTCCCCCTCCTCCCGAGTGGACTGAAAGCAGCTGGAGCTGAGGAAATGAAGCTGAGTGGAGCCGAAGCAACCTCGGCTCGCGTTGTTTTCTCAGCCTAGAGAAAGGGGAAGGGGCTCATCTGGACCAAGGGTGAGTCTCCCCCTCAGTTTCTCCTGAAGGATCTTCTGTCGCTTTTGCCTTCTCCCTACATCTTCCCTGTTAAAATCCCCCCCCCACACACACACTTATTTTCAGTCGGATAGATTTCGTGTCTGAGCATTCTCACATGGCGGTGGGTCTTTCCCCCCCCCTAAAAACAGTTAAAAAAGAAAAAACAATATATCCTCAAGCAAGAACTTTTCTGCTTTCGATTACCCCCATGCTTAAAAGTTGCAAAGGAAACACGGAAACAGGGAAGTGGCTGCCCAGCTTTGGAGCTCCACACCATTTTTTTTTCAGAGGGGAATCTGACTCGAGTATAAGCCGAGGGGGTTTTTTTCAGCACAAAAAATGTGCTGAAAAACTCGGCTTATACTCGAGTATATACGGTATGTGATTTGTAGCTAATTTGCAAGTAAGTGTATAAGAAAATATACGCTGTATATATCTATATATCTGTGCAAGCATCTCAAGATGTGACTTCATTCTAACATTCTCTCTCCCTATTAAATGTCTTATGCCCTGCCCTTCTCTGTGGATAAGTCTGTTTCCCATCTGAAACCTTTTAAATAGTAATTTTATTTAAAAATTACAATGAAAAAAATGATAAAAGTTAGTACAAATTGAACAAATAAAGGAACAAAATGAAAAAAATAGAACATGCAGAAAAGAATAGAAATAAAAATAACACAGGACCATATTGCAGCTTGCCCATTATGGTCATAAAATGCATTGGTCATATGTTTTATATCTGTAGTCTTTTTTGTGACAATTGTTAAGCAATGCCAAGGTTGTAGGGCAAATGCTGCAGTCCATAAAAGAATACTATGGTCATTAAGCAAACCATTGGTTCCCCATGAGCATGTTTTTTGTAAGCAAAACCACCATAAAATGTGGTCATGTGATTGTGGGATGATGCAACTGTCATAAATGTGGCCATGTTGCCATGTTCCCAAAGAATCTGGGTCATCACTTCCTTTTTTGGGTTAGTTGTAACTTTGAATGACTGGGTATTAATCAAGGACTACCTATGCAGTTAAAAAAAAAGGTTTCTTTCTCAAATCATTTGATATTACACAAGCAATCTATTTGACAGAATCCCATAATGAAAACAAAACTCACATTGTATTACAACAGAAATGATTAAGCACATGTTAACTATTGTCAGGCTTTCCTTTTCAACATTCTGAAATATATTATACCTTTGGAGTACTGTGATTCTTTCGATCTGCCATGGAGAATTTTTTTTCACCCTGATAAAACTGACGCTTCCTTTGTGAACAAGTTGCTTGCCTTGTCAATACTTGCTTTCGATAATTTGACTGTTGCATATGTCCTTCACTTGCATTTTTCATAGACAGGTGTCTGTAAGCTTGAGATGAATCTTTATAAAAAGTCTTCTGGCAGACATTCTTTCAGACATTTTTTTTTGAAAACAAGAAAACAACAATCCAATATCACTTTTAAGTCGGGATATGGTTATTCTCCTCCAAGCTCTCAATTGTCAGTTCCTTAGCTTTCTTCTTGGGGAAAAAATATGATCCTAAAATTATATGGTAGTCCTAGAAATCATCCTAAACACCATATCTTGCTGGGTTACTTAAAGCAGGGGTTCCAGCAATCCACCACTGGGTCTTGAGCCACACGGAACCGGGCAGAGGAATTGGCAGGTGAGCGCACACATGCATATATCCCCCACTTGCTTGAGTAGCGGGCAAGCACATGAAATGTCCTTCTCTCTCCCAAATGGTCCGTAAAGCAGGAAAGGCTGGGGAACTCTGATTTAATGTACTGAATAGCCTGAGATTCTATGTTTCTACTGGTTATATTTGCATAAGATGAATGTAATCATTTCTTTTCTATTAATTGCTTGTTTAAGTAGAAATTAGAATATGGGTGTTCTATTTTTTTTTTTTTGCTTGATTTACAAATTAGAACTGCAAATGGGGTCTACTCTTGGTTTCTAAATCCCAATTTAACTTTGTAGTCCTGAAAAAAAATAAGTTTTCTAACAGATGATTCCACTTATGTACTTGTGGCTGATGCAGTTTTAGTTAATTAAGGAAATACATTTTCCCATTAAGACATAGTACAGTACATCATTATAACATACCTTAAATATGTAGAAGAGGTCTTGCGCTTTCATATGTACAGTATATTTGCATACATAAGTGAAGATATCAGTTTTGTTGACTATAGAATATTTGTTGTTCAGGACTGAACTGTGGAATTCTTAGTGTTCTCTGAGCTTAGTTGCCAATAGTTGACAATATTTTTGAATCGCAGTTGATTTTTTTCCATAGCATGTTTTGTAATTATTTCTACTTTTATCAACCATATAATATTTGACTAAGAAATACTGAAATAGATTTATCAAATGGACTAATATTTTGTACATACTTTTATTTTTGTTTGAATTCTTTTCCTTCTGAGTTTAATCTAAATAATATTTAGATTTTCATTCTCAGCTGCAGCTGTTCTGATAATTTTTTTAAAAAAGCATACAGATGCATTTCCATACAAGATTAAACTATGCATTAGATTCAGTTCTGAAGCTCATCTTTCATTTTCATTGATATTAATGACATACGCTCCCAAGAAAGTTATATATAGAATTGCAGTCCAAATTACTCACATCCTTAGCAGGAGTTTTGCTGTCATCTGTATGCTTAGAAAATTTATGTGGGTGAATCAAACGAAATTGCTGTAAAAATGACACAAAAGATATCTATTTTTACTTTTTATTCTTTCAAATAACAACTTTATTATGAATGGGGAAACTCAGGGGGAAAAGTCCTATTATTTGCTGCCTTGAACACTTACTATGTACAAACGCAGAATACAAATCAGTCAATCAAACAATGACATCCCTAGATAATATATAAAAACTTTCCATTCCTAATCTCAATGTAGATAGGACTAGAATTTTAATAATATTACAGTCAGAATATTAGTGATTTTCTGACTGCCACTTTCAAGTATCTTTCAAGGTTTATAGAAAGTGTCTGGAAGTTTGGAATATAGGTTTTCTAACCCTACTATATATTTAGAAAGTCATTTATCAGCTGGGGTAGGAATCACTAAGACTTTTGGACCAATATTCTGACTGTAGCATAATATCTCCTATGTGCCCCTTTGGGGCAAATATTGGGGACTGCAGTTCAAGGAAATTTTTGCTTCCTTCCCTTTATTCAAAATTTCAACTTTCTAATTGCCACAGATCTTCCATTCTATAATTGACTTTCTGAGACATTTTGAAATGTATTGAAAAAAAGTTATAGGTATTTTTTAATAAAACCAGAATGTATATGAGCAAATCCTTCTACTGAACTTATTTCTACCAAATTTATTATATTTAGTTGTACAACAGCCCACACAACTTCTTTCCCATTGAAATAAAAGCTACAAAAACAATGGACATTTACAAAAGCATCCACATTACAAATATGCAGTTCAACACTTTCTGCCAACTTTCTCCTCCTTTCATTTGAATGCAAATTGATCCATTTCATCTACCTATATAGTTTTCACTTTATGGAAATTTGAGCAAGGCAGTTCTTAATCTATGAGAGACATACATACATGTATTTACATTTGATGATGCTGGATCATAGGAAGAGGATATGTAGTCTAGTTTTTCTGATTTATTTTTTGGGCCAAAAACATCAGGCTGTGAAGTGGGTTAGATCAGCAATCCCCAACCTTTTTGACTTTCCAGACCAGATGGCAAGGAGAGGGAATGGGTATGTGACAATGGTGAGCAAGCACAAATGGGACTGCACATGCATGCTTACATGCTCATGCAAGTGGAGCTACACGCATACATGCGCTCATCTGCCACTTCTGCAGCCCGGTTACGAACTTGCTAAGGCCTAGTAGGAGAGTGCAGTCCAGGAGTTGGGGATCCCTGGGTCAGATAATTCTTAGATTATCCTGACAAATAATCCTTTCTAGCAATTTGGTGCATTTGGGATGCCACTTCAATTTTGTGTTCAAAATCATCTACCTTCAAAAATACCAACATTTTAATTATTCAAAGTATGTGTAGGATTCTATATGATTTAATAAAAATGGAAGTACTTAATTCTAGCCAGATAAATTCTTGGAACAAAACATATTCATCTCTATGATAATTATATAATAACTAACCAGGTTTTCCACTTCCCTTTTATTTCTCTGAATGGAATCAATTAATAGCTTTTCTTTGTCATTCACATAACGAGTTGTGTTGAATGTGCCCAAAGGGATTCTGGGCAAATTCTCTGGTATACTGCACCTATCAAATTGCAAGAAAAATACATTATTTATAGAAATAATTATGGTCTCCTCTTTATGTTTTGTCTTGGACCTCCTGGTTTTGCAAATGACTTGGACACTGATAGTCAAAATGGCTTTGCACATGGTTTCATGCTACCCATAATAAAAGACTAAACCCTCAGTCACTGAACATGTGCATTCGTGTTTAGTTTTTTTAAATGTGTGTGTATATATAGTACTTCATAACAAATAAATGAAATTACAAGGCAAATATATACTTTATACAGTACTGCATGTAAAATATTTGGTATTAATATTTTGTTGTTCTGACCTAGTGTTCCATGAGCTATGTACAATATGGTGCACTTAATATCTTAATGTTGTCCTTCCATGATTTCTAAATGCTCTAGTGTTATTATTGTTTAAGCAAATATTGCTCTATTTTGCTCTTACCTTTTCTATTTAAATATTCAATCAAGAATATTTACTCAATAAAGGTAAATAATTCCCTAATTACAAAGAATAGAAGCTTCTCTGAACACTTGCTCTTCAACAATTTCTATAGTCAATGTTTATCAGTAATATTCTTTTATCAAAATAACTTGAGGACATATTTTAAGTGGTTTGCTCATTAAGCACTGCTGTTGACTTTAGGAACATGTCTATTATAGACTTAAATAGCAGTGTATTATAAACTATTTATAATTACAACAATCTTGAGAGACATAAAATATAGCTGGAACAAATATAAAAATAATTACCAGTCTGAAGTCTGATGTCAAGCACGCTTAATGGAACAGTGCAGAGAAAAGGAACTCTGTTGGTAGTGAAAGAGAGCAGATTTACTGTAATATTACCACTTACTTATTTTCTAGAGAGTTGGGACTTCTTCCACAGTTCCAGATGTCATGAACTTCATTATTTATATCACTATTAAGTGACAAGAGTCTCCATTTGAGGCAAACATCTAATGAATTAACAGAATTAATCCAAAATTAATTATTGTTGATTTTACATGGAACGTTAAACCTCTATAATTTGTTTTATTAGGAACTTAATACCTATATCACAAATCAGAAAATATTACTTGAGATATGGACTTTCCTTCAGAATAGTACTATTATTATCTGAAATTAGCTTAGAAACATTTGAGTGTATAAAACAGTTTCCTTCAAGTTGAAATCAACACCTGGTAATAACATCTGTGTAGTTTCCCTGAAGTCAATATGGAAGCAGTTTGCCATTGCCCCTTTTTTTATCTAGCTTCAGCCTGGGATTTCCATCCAAATATTAATCAAAACCCAAACTGACTAAATACTATCAAATATGCAATACTACTCAAAACTGAAATACATATTTAAAGAGCATGCTTTCCCAGATCTCTGGATTTCACTTAGTCTTTGAATGACATGCCATTGAATGAGTTACCCTCTAATAAAAGTCAGTTTTAGAAAAGATCAAAAGAAGTTAGGGCAATCAGAACAAAAACTGCATTGTTTAAATTTAGATTTTATTAAAAGAAGATTAAAGGTAGATTAAAGGTAGATTAACTAAATACATTTAATATAATTAAGTACTTCCTTACTTAGTAGTGCAATATTTTCCCAGATCTATGGAATAAGCTTAGAAACAAACTAGTAACCCTAAAAGAGAGATACTGTATAACATGTGTTATTCTTGAGACACACATAACTATTTATGTAATTTGTATTTGGCATCATCTGAACTTTCCAAAAATTCTTCAAAACAGCTCCGTGTAGAGAATATTAGAATAGTCTAATTGGGAGCTGGCTAGGTAACTTTGAGCCTTCCAATTGAGGAATGGATGCAACTGGTACACAATGTGAGATTGTGTAAAGGCTGTTCTAATCACAACTGCCACTTGCTCTTTGTAAAGGAAACGAGAGTACAGGAGGATCCAGGTTGTGTATAGTGTCCATTTGGAACTGCACAACCCCCATCTATCAACAACAATGACATATTCCTAGAACTGACAAGTCCCCAAACCTAAAGACAATCAGTCTTGCTAGGATTTATTTGAATCCCATTGTTCTTTATCCAGACCCTCATGGCCTCCAGGCTCTGGGATGATATCTACGATATTTTGCCAATGGAACAAATATGTAATTGGATACCATCAGCAAACTGATGATACCTTATCCCATAATGATGGAAGAGGTCACCCTGTGGCCTAATGTAAACGTGAAATAGGACAAGAGAGAATATCTAACACTATTACACTCTATATACCTATTATCACTGACTGGAATTGACTTCAGAGAAAAGCAGCAAACTAGGACAATATTATGTGCTCACTCCCAACCCCTTGAGTCAATCCAGAAGGATACCATTGTTGATGGTATCAAAAACTGCAGAGAGGTCAAGTAGGGCAACAATGGATTTAAAACCCACATCCCACTGTCTTCAGAGATCATCCTTAAGTCTGCCAATGTTGCTTTGTCCCATATCTAGGTATGATTGTCAATTGAAAGAAATTTAGATAATGCACTTCATTCAAGGTTCTCAACCACTTTCTCACTGGCAGCAGCTGACAGGGTCACATTCCATCATTGTTGTGCAATTGGGTTCCCTCAGCCCAGAACAATCCACCACTGCCATTGGTTACTAGCCAAGCCCAGTAGCCAATAAAGATCACTTCTCTATCTCTCCAACACAAGCCATTGACAAATCCCACCAAACAAAAATCCATAGTGAAAAAATGCCATACAATACATAGAAGGGCTGTCTCCCCAAAGGCTGCAGGTCCACAGAGTGGTGTGCACATTACATTGGCATATGGCCCATCCTATAGCCTGCTCTACCTGGAACATAAAAACAGAGCCCAAACAACCCTAAGAGGTCCAAATCCAGGTCGAAACCAAACTCAGCCTTAGTCCAGACCTAAAAAGCCAGGTCTTTGCTTCCAATTCTGGATGGTTACTTTGTCAGTGCTTTGTAACTTTGAATAGTTGCTAAATGGGATAGTTGTTAAAGCAAAGTCTAGGTGTAATGTTTTGCCTTTCTACAGCCTTAAATATTGTAATCTAGAATTTTTGTTGTAATACTCTGGGAGTTGTACCTAAGATATTCAAAAGGGATACATGTAATTCTCAATCACATAAATCTCTGTGATACATAGATCATGTTAGGCAACTTCAGATTTCTTTACTCTAGTTTAATGACACAGTGGCCATATCTGTATAGTACCCACCACATGCAAAATAGGGAGGATAATCCTCTACAACACAATTTATTGGATAATTCACAATCCCAGCCAATTAAAATTGTGTTTATGCCCCCCCCCCCCCACTTTCCCACACTTATAGTCTAGGGATGTTTTTTCCCACAAGGTAACATGGGATCTAGAGATCAACATTGCTAAAATATAGGCATATGGTTGCCTAAATAAAAACCAGAAGTTGGGCAGCAAAACAAAAACCTCATGAATTATATAGACTTCAGGTAGGAAAATGGAAATTACAAAATCTTAAACTGCACTTTGAAAAAATAGAAGGCTGAACAAGATCCTGTTAAAATAGATCAAACAATTAAAAAAAATCTTTGTGACTTCAGTTTGTTTGTGTATCTCTCTTCCATCTCAACATCCCCAGGAATGCCACCACATGAAGAGATTAAAAGAAAAAAATAAATAAGGTTTTTTTTTAATCTGAACAGTTCTCAACCAATAGTATACTTGCCTATAATCCGTTTTATTCTACTGTGAGGCCAACAAAGACATTTGTTATATGCTGCTAACTTTATAATAAAACATGAAGGAAATAATTTACACCTGCTGCCTGACAGTTTGCTTTTAAAGGCAGCAAGAATGAAATAAAGAAAGTGTTTACAAGAGGATCTTTTCAGTGAAGAAGAAAGTGAAAAACACAGCTGTATGCAGCACCCGTGAAGAGGACAGCTCAAACTCTCTTCTTTGAAGTAAAAGGAAAAAAGAGGCTTTTTAGAATCATTCACTGAATTCTATTTTTACTCCTTTATTCCTTTCAAACTGCCTAGCTATAGAAACTCACCACACTGCACAATGTAAGGAATTTCTGCTGCTCGTCTTCTTTTATATTGAACTGTCTCAGAAGGTCTTTCACACCATTTATCACTTAGATATCCAAAATCATTCCAGAACTTTTCTCCTTTTTGACCTTAGAAAATAAATAGTTTCAATATTACATTATACATTGCAGTGAAAGAACAATCATAACCTCCATCAGATCAATTTGGGTTGGAAAACTATGAAGATTGCTGGGTTATAGTCCGGAACAAGGACAAGAACAGGTCAAAAAGCAGTTTCTCCAAAAGACAGTAGTGTAATGGCAACCTGGACACTTAAATAGAGTTCAAGTTCATAATTTTTGTGTTTCTTGAGAACAATGTCATATTTAAACTGAAAAAAAAAACCCACCTTGGAATTGTTTGGTTTAACAATGTTAAAGGGAATCAATATAACTTAATTTTCAAGCATATTTATTCTACAATTTCCAACTTGATCTTACTAATTGTAAACTCTCTTACACAACATACAAAACGACCACAATCCATCTGCATTTTATTTATAAATTTCTTAGGTATACCAATTTTCCTCTAGAGGCTTAAGATGAAATAAATTGAGGTCTTCTATAATTGTGCATTCACAACAATAATCTTGTCACTAAAGTGAGACCTTGTAAAGTAAAAACCTGAATCTATCCAGCTGAATTTACAATACAAGACATAAAAAAAAATGGTGGGAGAGGAGAGTTTGCCTTCAAGTCAGTTTCGATTCCTGGAGATGGACAAGATAAGTCTGCACAGTTTTCTTAGCAGCATTTTTGGAAGTGGTTTTCCAGTGCCTTTTCTAGGGATGAGAAAAAATGACTAGCCCAAGGTCAGCTAGCTAGCTTTATGCCTAAGGCAAAAGTAGTAGTAATGTAGTAGTAGTAGTGGGGATTCAAATCCTGGCAGAGTTACGCCTCACCTGTCTCACCAGGAAAGAAACAACGTTGCTTGCTTAGCATTATAAGAGCCTCAGTGGCGCAGTGGATAGAGTGCAGTACTGCAGGCCACTTCTGCTGACTATCGACTGCCTGCAATTTGACAGTTCAAATCACACCAGGCTCAAGGTTGACTCAACCTTCCATCCTTCTGAGATCAGTAAAATGAGAATCCAGATTGTTGGGGGCAATATGCTGACTCTGTAAACTGCGTAGAAAGGGCTGTAAAGCACTATAAAGCGGTATATAAGTCTAAATGCTATTGCTATTATAGGGCCCAGTGCATTGGGTAAGGACTGGAAATGGGGTGGGGAATGTTAAATAAGGCAAGGTGAAGAATCTATCAGTGTCATCCAATAGGGGGATAAACACCAGATCCTTTATTTATGACCCTTTTATCTCAATACTATCTAGCAATCACCAAAAGCAGTTCCTATTTTTATCATAAGCAGTTGTCATATTAACAGTTTAGCTTTATAGAAATGGAGCCACAGCTTACTGGCTTTATATAAAGGAGCCAAAATAAGTGATCTTTTGGAAGAGACAACATTTCTTCTACCCCTGCCCATTCATTTCTCATAACTGAGTAATATAAATTCTGAATAATACTAACAAAATAGATATTCCATGTAGAAATTTCTTACATTGCATTACTGGTATACTATATATCCACATTCAAGGAAACATTATATATGCATATTACTTGAATATGGACATATCATTTCTGCTTTTTCCATTTTCCCACACTGGAGAAGCAAAATCAGAAATGGTTTCTCTTTTCTGCCTTATCATTTTCGCCATCCTGTGAAGGCTCCTACTTGCCTTCAAGTGAATTACAAGTAAAAGCGTTATTCAATAAATGTGGAAAAGGAATGTCAAGATGGCATCAGGGCTGGTGTGCATGACTGAGTCTCATTCAAGCCCTCAAGAGTCTCACTGAAGCAGAGTGTCTTAACAGAACTAACATGAGGCTATGGTTGTGCAAATCATCTTGAACTGTGATACTTACTTATCCCCATGTCTTTACAGTATTGAATAAGATAATTTTCCATTGATTTCAGCAAGTGCCTGTATTCCTTAATGTTGGCAAAAGCCTGCTTGTTGTGTGTCGGTTCCATAATATCTAATGGTACATCTATAATCCCCACAGCTCCAGCACCAAAGCTGCGGAATGAAAATAGGTGTTAAATATGAAATAACGGATCATGACTTTAGTCCTAAATGCTTTTATTTATATCGAATTTCAGAAATTCTCTGTTTAGTATTTTTAAAAAGTAACACTTTATAATTTTTATTTATACTCAGAAAATTTGTCTTTAAACAATCCAATTAAATCAAATAAAAGTAAATAAAATATTTTTAGCAATACAGAAGTCTTACAGGTTAAAGACGAAAACTTACTATGGTCCTGTGTTTTTCTGTGATCCCAATTTCTCGAACATTCTGATCAAGCGATTATTGCTATAAATAAGCATTCCATCTTGACTTCTGTTTTGAATGTTTATTCCAAATATTATGAATAACCTTTTTGGTCTTTTCAGGTTTCTAAAAAGAAACAAAATAAAGAGGGGAAAAATTCTCTCTTTCTCTCCTTTTAATATACACCCATACGCTTGTACCCACATACATACATACTATATATATAGTGAAACATCAATGGCAGAGAATCTAGCTTGGCCCAGGAGTCTCTTGCTAATGTTAGCAGAATTGGAAGTACTGGAATTAAGAGGTATGAAGCCATAGCTTTTTGGATTAACTGGAATACTAATTCTGTACCATTTGGAAAGAATACTGTACCAATGTGTTCACTGTAGGAATGGAGGAAAACTGAGCACGAGGTAATGACATTTAAGGAGCTGAGGATTCTAGTCCACTTTAGGCACGAAAGCCGGCTGCTCATGAAAGTAACTTTGCTCCACTAATCTCAAAGAGTTGTTGTAGAAAAAAAGGAGGGAAAAGGAGTATTATGTCGGTTCAATGATGAGTTAATTAGTTATATAAATAATAAAGGTTTAATTAAAAAATAATCTGAAAAAAATGCTGAATGGACCAAAAAAAATCAAGTTCGGCAGGACTCAAATCTAGACGGTGTTGAACATGTAATGATTGTGCTCCCATCAAACAATTGTGTAAGTTGAAAGATTCTAAACAGGTATTACAAAGATGCATTCTCCATGTGTGAATTGCAAAAACTAAAAAAAATTGAGGTTATTTTTTAATACAATTTGAATAATTGGTCTTAGATGTACATAATATCTGCAGAATTATGAAAATACGACAAAGCTATGATAACTAGTTTGGCTCTAGAAGTAATTTTTATAACTATTTGTGATATAAGGTAAACTATTTTGGTTTTGTTCAGTTGCAATACCTTTTCAAAAAAGTAAATTATTATGTCTTAACTTGCCTTTTTCTCTCTTCATTTTTTTCTCTTACTCTCTTTTCTTCCTCCAGAGCTTCTTGAAACGCAACTTGCAAATACTTTTCCCCCACAATATCAGAAAGGAAAAAGAAGTTATTTTATTGTTTATGAATGAATGTATTTATTTCGAAGAACATTTTGAGGATAAAGAACGGATAGGAAAGCTATGGCCGTCAATTGTATATTGATGATAACAGTTTCTGCATTTTATGGTTGGGGTATATATGAAAACTAAAATCCAGAACATAAAGTAGACATATTTAGTCCATCAGATTTTATCAGAAAACCACTGTTGCCCCTTTAGTTTCTTGACTTCAAAAAGGGTATCTGCTTTAGGTTAAACTAAAGACACATAGATAGCATTTCATTTTACTTTAGCTTGTAAATTAAGGAATAAATTGGAGAAGGACAATGTAATATTATATTTCATTCTTAGATGTTACTTTAAATTTGTAGAATGCAACTTATAAATTAAATTAGAACCTCAATCAATTTTGGAAGAAGCAGGCACAATATAGTCTATGACAGGGGTGTTAAACTCAATTTCATTGAGGGCCACATCAGGGTTGTGTTTGACCTCATGGGGCCAGGATGCGCATGGCCAACTCAACATCACTTATGTCAGGGCGCCTGTAGTGGTCCAAATGCTCTGACAATGAAAATGAGCTCCTGAGCTCTGTTTTTGGCTGCAACAGGTTCCTGCAACCTTCTGCCAGCAAAAATGGAGCTTTGGAAGACTGCCCACGACCATTGTAAATTCTGTTTTCAGCTACAATGGCCTCCTGAAACCTTCTTACATTCTCAGAAGCAGCCACTTCACAAGGAACAGGTTATCGTTTGATAACCTGTTCATCTTTTTCTATTTTCCACAGGGCTTTGAAAGACTGAATTTGGAAGACCACAGAAGACTTTTGAAAATGCTATGTTTTAAGGCATTATCACTATTATTTTAAGGCTTAGAGTTGCTTGAGCAGGTTATGTGCACATAACTGCTACGAATACATAAATACAATATCAACCCATGCTGCATATGGATGTATGCTGTTAGCACTAATAATCAGGCTGAATAATTCTTTTATAAATTCTTTTTAATTGAAGTTGAAAGGGATTGTATTTGGGATTCCCTCATGTAAAACTACCAAAGAGCAATGGAACTTCCACTAGATTAAAATCATATTTTTAGTAAACTGGCCATCAGAAAGGTTTATCAGACCTTTAATTAATTACCACAAGTATTTCTAATTCTTGACTTGGAGTATGTAAAGCTATCTATGTATAGCACCAGCATATGGTGGACACTACATATATTTAGCTGGAAGCTTTGAATTATTAGTAGAAGCCATAGCTCTTTAAGCATAAAAATTCAGCACAGGAGGAATTAATAACAGGAATATTCCCCAAGAATATAAATAATGATTTAGAGAGGTATAATTAGGCTTCAATTACCATGATAAAATCCAAAATGAAAACAGCTTTCTAAACATTGTTTAAAAATAAATGAACCGAAAGCTAAGATAGCTTAGTGAAAACTTGGCAGTAGTAAACGGGCAATTAACAAGATGTGAAAAAATTTCCTACTGTTTAAAGCTCATGCCAGGCAAACTTTCAATAATCTGGAATTATCAATGTTAATAGTCTTTATTTTTCAGCAACTAATCTAACTATCTTAACTAACCCAATCAGGAAGCAATAATAAATGTAGTTTATGTTGATGTTTTACAGTGTTTTAAAGTTTGGCCACATTTTCTCTTAGAATTTGTTTTACCTAATGTTTTTAATGCAAATAGAAATTGTGTTAGATACTGGGCATCAAACTCGTGACATCATGAGACATATTGCAAATTTCCCCCCTTCATTAAACCAGTGCATGATGCATCCAGCCTGCGGACTGCAAATTTGACGCCTCTGTTGTAGAGCATAGATTAAAAACTAATCTAACTCCAGCCATATTTTGAAAGGTAATTGCAACAATAATGATCCAGAGTATCAAGCCCTTTAATTAGATGCATATAGTTTTAAAAATAATGCTGTCCCCTCCCTCCACTGTTCCTCCAGCTTTCTATTCAAATTGATGGCCTCAGAGATTGTGTAACAAGCATATTGGAGAAACTAGTTGTGTATTACTTCTAAAGAGAAATCTGCTCCAGTGATACATATATAATTCTCCCAAAGTTGAATTACTGCTACATGGTATTTGCGCGCAGACCTTGTACTTGACCTAAACATAGCAGACCTCAGGGTGAATAAAACTGCTCAGATATGTCACATCTCACATGTAGAGTACTACTACATTGAATTGATTATTTCCCAAGCCAAATCAAAGTATTTACTTCCTTACATGATTTAATTACTTAGAACCATATAGTCTCTCCATGCCGCAAGTCTTCAAAAGAACACCTCTTATACACCTCATGTGCCTAATGTTGATAGTAAATTCTTTTTTATATTTCAGGTTATAGTCTTCTCTAGTAAATATAAAATCTCCTTATCACTTTACTTTACCTAGCCCTTTTTGACTTTATAGAAGGTTAGAGTTTATGCATCTTTTTTATTTATTTATTTATGTCATCACCACCCAAAGCCATTTGGGAATTAGCAACATATTGGTAAATAAAAGGTAAATATAAAATAAAAATAGATGGAATCATTTAATTATATACACCTTTGACTGAAACTCGATTAAACCTTTACATTCGCAGTCCTATGAAGTTTGCAATACAGTTTTTCACATAAACATTGTATGCATTATATATAGCATATATGTATCCAAAGACAAATCAGAATCTTGGTTGCAAAAAATGCAGGTTCCACAGAATAGTATAAATGTGCATTAAAAGAAGCAATATGTACAAGGGTGGGCTTCAAAAATATCAGCAACCGGCTCTCTGAGTGGGCGTGGCCATGGTAGGCATGGCCTAGTCGGCCTCCTACATCATGGTGGGAAGAGGGCATTTTCGCCCTCCCCAGGCTCTGGAGGATTTCTTTGAGCCTCCGGGAGGGCGAAAATGGCCCTCCCTGGGCTCCAGAGGCCCTCTAGGCCGGAAACAGGCCTTTTTCTGGCCTTCCATAGCCTCCGGGAGGCCCGTTTTTTGCCCTCCCCAAGCCTCTGTGTGGACCCTGCACTTACCTGGCATCCAAACAGGCCACGTGGGGACTCCTGAGGGGCCAGCCAGGGGTGGGATTTACCAGTTCGGCAAACCGACCATAAAACTAGTTATGCGTTCGCCTGGACCGGGATGAACCAGTAGCAGCCCACCCTGAATACGTACAAGTATGCTGAAATTTTTTGGCATAGAAAATATTTTTGGGGATATGGCTATCTATAAGCCAATATAATGCTGAGAAGTGTTCATTTCACTTCTCCAATTCCATATTTATCACTACAATTCATTTCAGTCAGCCTTATATTGGGGATGCCAAAAAGGATACTGATCTCTGAAAGGAAAACTTCAGATAAATATAATATAAATGTTATTCCTGGTTCAATACCTCACTATCTTCAGATGAGGAAGATTGTTCTAGTCTGCTTTTTACTTCTGCCACAGCATTTTCGGCTACAAGCATAAGCAAAAGAATTTGTTAAACTGTTTGGGAGAAATGCTTCTTCAATCTGTGTGACATACAAAGCAAAACTATTAAAGTTGACTCCTAAAAGTTGACTCCTTCAAGTTGGCACCTGATTTATGATCGTTTCATGAACAGGAATAGCACAAAAACCTCCTTATATTGGGATTGATCTCTGAACATGCCTGGATTCAATTCAAAGTTAGCCTTTTAGGGGTGAAGTAAAACAGTTGAAACTTTTCCATGTTGCATATTTTGTGACATTTACTTTTCACATGCTATTCTTCCTTATTTGCAACTTATATTTTAAAAGTAACATTTTTGTATTCTATTATTGCAGTGGTATTAGCTACTGATTCCCCAAAAGATGCAGTGATTTCTCTTTAGCCCATACTATTTTTTTCCTAAGGGTAAAAATTAGATAAGTTTCAAACAACTAAGGGATTAAAGAAGTTCCTAAATTTTAAGTGCTTAAAAGGTTATCCCAGTAACTGTAAAGGTTCTCCTCAGAATGGGAAAATGTCTGTCAACTATTTTTCTTTATTGCCACGGAAAAAACAATGCTGTGGGGGAAAAAACATAAACATTAAAAAAGATGTGAATACATGGTCATCCCCATCTTCAAAAAGAGAAACCCCAGCCTAGTTGAAAATTACAGACCAATCTCCTTATGCTGCGTAAAGTCATGGAATCAATTATTAACCAATCCATTCTCCTCCACTTAGAGACAAACAACCTACTCTCCAATAAACAGTTTGGTTTCAGGAAAAAACTATCCTGCAATCTGCAACTCTTACACTGCAAAAACATATGGACTACACAACTTGATCAGGGGAAAGCAATAGACGCAATCTACATAGACTTCTGTAAAGCCTTTGATTCAGTGGTACACGACAAACTACTCCTAAAACGAAAATCTTATGGTATCTCTGGACACCTGCATAACTGGATAGAAGCATTCCTGTCAAACAGACAATGAATGGTCAAAATTGGGAGTGTCCTATCAAATTCTGTACCTGTCAATATTGGTGTCCCCGAGGGCATTGTCCTCAGACCAACTCTCTTCATACTCTACAGTGACCTCTGTGATCATATTAAGAGCAACTGCGTTCTTTTCACTGATGATATAAAGCTGTTCAATACTACAGACAATACTGCTACCCTTCAAAAAGATCATGACTATGTATCAGAATGGTTAAACAAATGGCAACTTCAAATCTCAACAAATAAATGCTCTGTCTTATATACTGGAAAAAATAATCAGAAAATAAAATACAAGCTGAATAGTCAAGATCTTGTTGATGATCCAAGCTCTGTAAAGGACCTTGGAATACTCATCTCTAATGATCTAAGTGCTAGAGCCCACTGTAACTACATAGCCAAAAAGGCATTAAGAGTTGTTAACCTAACCCTACGTAGCTTTTTCTCTAGTAATATCACACTATCGACTAGAGCATACAAAACATTTGCAAGACCAATAGTCGAGTACAGCTCATCAATCTGGAACCCACATTACATATCTGATATTAGTACAGTTGAGAAAGTCCAGAAATGTTTCACAAGAAGAGTTCTCCACTCCTCTACTCATTGGAGAATACCTTATGCCACCAGACTCGTAATTCTAGACCTAGAAAATCTAGAACTACACTGCCTTCAGACCGATCTAAGAATAGTATATAAAATCATACATTGCAATGTCCTCTACCTGTCAATGAATACTTCAGCTTCAACCATAACAACACAAGAGCACACAATAGATACAAAATCATGATTAATCGCACCAAACTTGATTGCAGAAAATACGACTTCAGCAACAGAGTGTCTGGAATACTCTACCTAACTCTGTGGTTTCTTCCCCAAACCCCCCAAAATTTAACCTTAGACTTTCTGCTATTGACCTCACCCCTTTCCTAAGAGGTCTGTAGGGAGCGTGCATAAGCACACCAACGTGCCTACCATCCCTGTCCTATTGTTTCTTTTATTTTTCTTATATGTACCCATTTCATGTATTCATAACTATGTATATACTTATACCTATTATCTTGTAAGCAATTGACAAATCAAATCAAATCAATCAATCAATAAATAATGGAAAGAACTAAAGTATATATCTAGTATATATATATATATATATATATATATATATATATATATATATATATATATATATATATATATGTATATATATATGTATATATATATGTATAAATATGAATATTGGATACTGCATACCAGCCTTTAGTTCCATTTGTGCCTTCTGTAATTCACAAGTAGCAATTTGTTTGAATGAAGATGATGTATATGGATACATCCTATTAATACATAAAACATGAATTTCACAGAATTAGTATGCATACAAGGGCTGGCCTGGTATAATGGCTAAGGCACCTGGCTAGAAACCAGGACTGTGACTGTTTGTCCTACTTTAGGCACAGAGCCAGCTGGATAACTTTGAGCCAATCCCTCTCAGCTCTAGGAGGCAGGAATCTCAACAATTTTCAAAATCTTGTCAAAAAAATTGTAGTGGCAGTTTACAATGTCATCATATTGCCTCCAACAATCTGGATCCTCATTTTACCGACTTTGGAAAGTTGGAAGACTCAGTCAATTTGAGGCCCATCAGGATCGAAAACCAGGCTATGGGCAGAGTTTGCCTGCAATACTGCACTCTAAACTACTGCACCATCAAGGTTCCAAATACATGCACCACCAGAGCTCCAAATACATGATAATATAAAATTCCCTTTATGCACAAATGAAGATATCTGCAGAATATCTGCAGAACTCTGTTCATGGATGTGTCATTTACACTATATACTTATTTAGAGAAGAATAAAGACAACTTTCCTACAGTAAGCCCAATTTCCCAGGAGTTTCTAGAGGCCTGCAAAAGCCAGCTTCATAATCCGTAACTGAAGCAGGATTTGAAACTAACAAATACTGTGAAGTGGGTTTTAGTTCTTTCTCTCTCTAAAATGGTTCTATCTGCAAAACATAGAAGCCAACCTGGCCAGGTATCATGGAATTGGTTAAAATATTTAATTTGTTGTTCTCACATAAGATTAAATGATTATTTTTCAAACAGGCAGATATGAGAGATAAATGGATAGTTTATCTTCTAGCCTCCAGAACTGTTTTTAGCCTCACCATAACCAGTTCCAGGATATTAATTACTAAACTTCCAAATCCATGCTGCATTTGTAATGGTTAAGTGAGAAAGACTTTGAGAAAGAAGGGGAAGAAAGGCTGCTTAGGGAATAGATAGGGTCAGAGCTACTTAATGGGCAGACAAGGAGACTCAGAAAGGAGACACCCTAACTTCTCAGATTTGTAAAGGAGGCAGCCTGAGATTTGTACTTTGAAACTTTTAAGATTCTGTTAATGTAGCCTTAAGTAAGATAAAATTAGTTAATCTGTTCATGTTTCCTGTCTGGTCTACCTAAGCAAGTGACAGTATTAAAATATTAGAGGTTCATTAGAAAATAAAACAAAACATGAAATTTGAATTATTTGCATTATTCAGCAGTAACCTTTCAGAAACAAAATTTCTAAACCATATTCAATAAAATAGAATTCAAAGCAGTAAACCAAATAAAGCCTATTCCTGTTGCTAAAGTGATTACCTGATTTAAACTGTCCCAAATTCTAGGTCCCAACTGATTTACTATAAGAGTGATTTTAGTTTGTCTTAGGTCATAAATTCTTCTAAATCAAAATCAGTTTGTCACTGGGACCAAAGAAGTTAATCAACCAATCAGAATAGACTGGGAGGGACCTTAGAGGACCCTATACCATTTCAGATAGGTGGCTGTCCAGGCTCTTCTTAAAAACCTCCAGTAATGAAGCACCCACAACTTCTGAAACCAAGCTGTTCCATTGGTTAATTGTCCTAACTGTTAGGAAGTTTCTCCTAAATGCCAGGTTGCTTTTCTCCTATGGATGTTTCCATCATTTCTTGTCTTGCCTTCTGATGCTCTGGACAATAAACTGACCCCTCTTCTTTATGGCAGCCACTCAAATACTGGAATACTGCTATCATGTAACCCCTAGTCCTTCTTTTTTCTAGACTGGCCAACCCAATTCCTACAATTGTTCTTCATATGTTTTTGTCTCTTTAATCATCTTAGTTGCTCTTCTTTGTACTTTTTCCAAAGTCTCAACACCTTTTTTGTAATGTAATGACCTAGTGTTTTCATGCACATTGCTTTGAACATTTAAATGTGTGCCTTTATAAGCAAAGCTGACTCACCTGGGCCTGTAAAAACAGAAAAGCAAATGCTTGGTTCTGACTTTTTCAGCTTGAATGAATATTCTCATTCGTGGGTTGAGATACAATATAGCTGTATAAGCTCTTAATGATTTTTCTTCTGGATAGCTGGTGTAGAAAATATTTCAGGCCAAATAAATTTCAATTAGAGAATTGTACTGGATAGAGACAATATAGTATATTACTGATGTGAAAGAAATCATACAAAGCAGTCAGAAAAACTGAGGTGCTGGACAATTCCTTCCCAAAAAGGCATATAAAACATTTTTTTGGATTTTGGAAAGAACATACTGAAGGCAACTAAGAACAAAAATATTCTTCATATGCTTGTCTAAACAGCAAGGTACAACATGGCCAATAATTTGAGATAATGTTTATTTCTCCAAGATAAAAACATCCTACTTTTTTTTTCATAATAACTTACTTCTCTGGCATCCTATCAGTCAATATATCCTTCTCATTTGTTAGAATATCAAGTTCTGGCTCCCCATTCAATGCAAGTTTCAGATTGTATATCACCAGCAGGGTTCCTAGGTTTGAATATGTAAATAACAAGTTGTATTGTTTCCCTCCACAAAAAGATCTTATAATGTCAGTGAAGATTCACTACAATGGAATAGCGTATCTTTTTCTGAACCATCAATGTATGGATACTTGTGTACTCTACATTAAGATCCCTCTTTTTGGGTGAAAATCAATTTTTAGCAATATATAATAGAAGACACTATTTTTGTTATCACCATAAAAACAGAATCCTGTTACTCCAGTAATATGTGAAAGAAGAACGCTTAGAGTCCAAAGTGGCTTCTGACAGTAAAAGCAGTATCAGCATCATCTTTTTATACAGTCCTTCTTCTATCATCATAAAATAGGATTTATATGTCTTTCTCATAAAATTTGTTCAGCTAGATCTTACATTACTGACTCAAAAGCATGTATATAAATTTATGAATAAACCAGTTTGTGCACATTTATAGGGAAAGCACAAAAAGTCATCACATTTAAATATAAAATACATTGTACAGAAAATACATTTTCTATTTTAGCTGTAGTAGAAAGCCACATAAATTTCTATTTTACAGAAATTGTATTCAGAATTTTCTTTAAAGGGTAACTGAAACATGGCTTTCCAAGTCAACTATTTAATCTACATAATCTTCAAGACCATTTTTAGTTTTTCTTTAATTTTTCTGTAGGCTGGAAGTTTTCCTTACATTTATGTTAGTCAACAACAAATGAGGGCCTTCATGCATGCACACAGCAACTGAAAATTGGTTTGCTGTAAAGGGCATTCAGGTGACTAACGATTCCAATTTCTCAAGATACTGATGGACTCAGGATATGCAGAATGCCTTCTTTTTGATTCTGAAGTCTATATTTGATTCTAAGGAAGTGCAGGCTCTGTTGGATTTCAGGTTCAAGAACAGAAAGCATAACTTATGGGTAAGAATTCCAGAGAGACCTCTGTGAAGTTCTGAATTCAAGATGCTTAAGGATCAACTTAAAATTCTTTATTGCACTTGCTAATCTTGGAAAAATATCTATCCACTAGTTGCAGCCATTGCCTGTTTCAGTGTTGAAACAATAGTGCCTCAATCTTTAGTCTATTTTTTTTTGTTTGTTTTGCTAATTGCTACAATCTCAATTGACCCATATTAATTATGCTGCAGCATGCCTTGGTTCAGCTCACAGTACTCATGCTACTGCTTAAGGCAATGATCTGCAAAAGACAGAGCAATATTGGTATATGTGGACTTAATATTTAAATTTAAGTGGTAAACTTACCTGTTTTTCCATAAATGACATTAAACTGGTTCATCAATTCATCTTCATTATTAAAAGGAGAATATTTGCAAATTATGGACAATTGAGTAGAAAATTTCTCAGGATCATCTATTACTGGAGTCCTTGTGTCACTTGACCATGAAAGGATTGGCACTATGACCTGTAACCAAGAACATTAGAGTACAGGTTGTCCTTGACTTACAGCAGTTCATTTAGTGACTATTCAAAGTTAAATGGCACTGGAAAAAATGACTTATAGCCGTTTTTCACAGCTACAACCTTTGCAGCATCCCCATGATTACGTACTGTATCAAAATTCAGATGCTTGACAAATGTTTCATACTTATATGAGCGTTGCAATGTTCCGGGGGTCATGTGATCACCTTTGGCAACCTTATGACAAGCAAAGTCAACAGGGAAGCCAGATTCACTTAACAACCAGGTTACTAACTTATCAACTGTAGTGATTCACTTTACAACTGTAGCAAGCAAGGTCGTAAAAAGAGGCAAAAGTAAAATAAAAAACTGGGGATCTAATTATTGGTAATGATACATTTATGATTTCTTTGACCTTAAAAGTCTTTTAACTTGTTATAAACGCCTTAAAGGTTTTTATTCAATTAAAATATTATTTTCTCAGAGACGAACTTCTATGTGGGTAATCTTGGAAATTCATTTTTAATTAACTTTTAATTATCCAATTAAATAGTTTAACAAATTTATATGACTATATTTAGAGGCTAAAACTATACAGTATATTAGTCACCTGTAGATGAGATGGGTGGCATACAAGTCAAACAAATAAATAAGTAAACATTAACAATTTTAAAGTTAACATACATACATACATACATACATACATAAAAAATAAATATGTGGTTTATCTATTTAAGTTAAGATTTAAACATGTTAAAATGTAACGACAGATTCTCTTTCAAAGTTACAAAGGACTCAAAAGAAGTCACTCATGACCTATCCTCAAAGTTAGACTGCCACCTGCACTCCCGCCCACCTTTCCCCAGTCATGAGATTGCATTCTGGTTGTATGGCAACTGGCTTATATTTATAACCAACTGCATTATCCCACAGTCAAGTGACCCCTATTTGTGACTTTCTAGCAGAACATGGCAAAAAAGCACTCACTGGAGATGTTGAATTAATGACCACACAATTTGCTTAATGATCACACAATTCACTTAACAAACATGGTTACTTGGTTTACAACCATCCTCAAAACAGTTGTAAAAATTAAGTCAGGTCATGTGGTGACCTGAGTCGAAATGACCAAATGGTAACAACTGCAATGACATGTAATCAAAATTTCAGGTCCAGTTGTGATAATTAAGTGAGGACTTAAGACTCTGGAAATAAAGAGAGCTTCACTTCAAATAACCAATCACACATGTGGATACTACAGGTATTTCCCCTTTTTCTCAAGAGTTTGTTTCAAACCTTTTGAGGCTTACCGTACAGTTTTTGTTTGTAATGCCTCAAAATGTTGATCCACCATGTTATCCACATGCAATAATTAAACTGTCCAAAACAGTAGTAATAAGAGGGGCATGAAAAATATGGTTTAGGAACTGTTTGCAACCTGGGCCATAGATGGCTACTTTCAATACTAAGAACATGACCTGTATTTGTATGTTCAGCCTTCTCTTTCCCACATTTCTTCAATGGTTTAAAATTAGGTCCACAGGCAAAACATTATTACTAAATGGGAACATGAATTTCTGCCCCAGAACCAGATGTATGTTCAAAACATCCCATCAATCAATGTCACAGCAGAGTGGCCAGACAGAAATAACAGACACACCATCTTCAGAGAAGATTATTATCCACTCTTCTATTGTCATCTGTTTAATGAGAAATGAAGGGGCAGGATTTATGACAGTAGCCATCATTTATAATCATTACAGCAATTTGTTCTAAAACTTTCATACAAGTTTCCTTATATTAAGGAACTTGGGACATAGATATTCTAGGATGACATTGTCTTCCCAAGCACAGTTGAGAAAATCTTATTGCCAGATTTTCTGCTCTTGTGATGGGTGAAAATGCACACAACAATACTTACAACTACAACTGGATGTTGAGGGTAAAATACTGGTATCATCTTTATCTTTGAACACATAAGGCATATATAAACCCATAAATATTCTTATAACATAAAAATAAGGGTGGGTGATGCCTAGTGGACATAACAATCCATCTTATATCCTAGTAAATGCATGTTTTAAGTCAAGCTTCCCCCATAATTACAGCTAATTTATAAATGGGGAATTTCCTAATCAGGTAGTCAGTTCTATAAATATTCATGAAAGTGCTACCCATATTCCAAATTTGCCCATATGCAATAAGTAATTTTTATAAGGTCATTTTAAGTATTATATGGCATTGGAAAAAAGAATCAGCTGACTTGCAACGATCAAAACCCATGAATAAAACATATAGAGTAATTGCATGCTAGAGAGACTCTCTTTTGGTTATAAGTTAATTCATATATTTTGTTGTGGAGGATTCAGTGGGATTTAAAAATATTTTTCATTTATATAAAAATAACCTGGAAAATAACACAAAGGCGACATGAATAGACACTGTGCATTTTAATGTAAGTAGGAAGGAATGACAAAAATATAAATGCAATATATAATATTTCTTTGGGTTTGTTATGGTTTTTTTTTGCACTTCCGTGTTAGTGCTATTTCAGTCTATAAACTTGATCATGTTTTAATTACATAACAGTTTCTGAACCACCTTGATGTTCTTATCAGGACATAAAAATGGGAAATAAATACTTCAAAATGTAGTTGTGAACAAACATACCTCACTGAGACCTTCTGTTTCGCAGAATGTCTGAGAGAAAAGAAGACACGTAATTGTATTCTCTTTTTTGGTAAATAATATCAAGTCATTCCCTATTCGCATTGATCCTCTGTAATAAAAATATAGAATTTTTTTTTAAAAAAAATATGAATTAATGAATCTGAACAGCTAATGAATCTGAATAGTTTTTTTCTTTTCCTTACTTTACTGATTTAAAAAACTGATAATACCAGACAGATTCATATAAGATATAAATGCTACAGCCAAAGTTTAATCACATATTTATTTAGCTTCCTTTACTGTCTCCTTTTTCTTACATTTCCTTTTTTCACTGTTTTATTTTCTCTGTTGCCATCAGAATCCAGAGTGGAATATTAGGATTATTCTTTTCAAATTTTAGCTTTGAATTGTATCCTACTCTTTTCTGTGCATTTCCCCATTCTCTAACAAATGCTTAATTAGTCATTCAGTCTCCTTCTCATCTCCTATCTACCCACATACGTCATACATAAGGATAAGGGTTGTTTTATGGTGATTTAAGATGGTAGCCACTTGTTACAAAAATATAAGTCCATCCTATCCATACCCACAAGGCAAGGTTCCATCTCAATATTTATGATAAACTGACCTTGGATTTTGTTTCTTTAAAACCAAGCAAGTATATCTATTACAGATTCCCCACCCCCCCAGGTATTTATGGTACAATGAAAATTATATTTTACTTTGTTGATATTGTCAAGGTTATCTTCATATCTTGCAACAATATAACATAATTTTGCTTTCATACTGACTGCAATTTTCTTTTATGACCGTACATTTATTATGTATTTTAAATAATACATTTTTTTAAATACAAGAGCATTGCTTATATATTGCTTCACAAGTTTGCATATGTTTGTGAATAAAGATATTATTAAGTGATAGTAGTTATTGTTAGATTTGGTGCAAACTTTTATTTTTATGGCACTTAACCTGCAAGACTTTGGCACTTTATATATTTCTTCCTGTACTTCATGACAACCAGAATAAAAACTATATAATAAAATATAAAAAGAAATAAGTCTTACGATTTCAATCCATTGCCATAACGTCCAATCATTGTAGGGTCTTTTCTCTTAGAAGATCTTCCAAAATATACAATATCTGTAGCTTCATCTAAAATAGGTTTATAACATTTCAAATGTTGTTCAAATTTCCTATTGTAACAGTACATATTTTTTTTAAAAAAATTATACTCTAACATTTAAAATTTAGTTAGATTGTATTATATACATTAATCATTGTAACTCTTTAAGTAGAGATTATTATCAATATATATGTTATATGTCCATACTTAAAAGATTGTCTTATCTAAAATAACTTATGCAGTGGCTGTAATACGTGACATTCAAACCCAGTATATGCCAATCTGAACTTAATAACTCGGTCCTTCATCACTATGATCTTTAGCAACTCATTCTGGTCCAAGAACTGATGTGTCAAAAGCTAGTGGTTTACAAAGTTAGATTTCTTATATTCAGTATCCCTTCACATAGATTTGCCTCTATTTTTCTATATACCTGAACTTGAAAAAAGCTTAGAAAGATCACATTTGGATATTACCAGAATTCAAGATTTTCAAGAAATCCCAAACCAGTAGACTTTATAGCAAGGAAGGGGAAAAATCCAAGCTATGGCAAACTGTTGAAGTACCATATTTTTGCCATGGGAAACAACATGGAAAATAACTTTGTACTATACAAAACTGCTATCATATTAACAATATATCCCAAAATACTGGAGCACTCCTTGAATGCTGTTATCATTATCAAAATCATCACTGGTCAATTGCAAAAGACAGCTTTACTTTGAATGGCTTACATCCTGTGTGATGAAACCTTTAACATCATCAAATAGTATCTGCCTATCTCAAGTACTTTATTTTATTTATTTATTTATTTGATTTGTCAATCGCTTACAAGATAATAGGTATAAGTATATACAGTTATGAAGACATGAAATGGGTACATATAAGAAAAATAAAAGGAACAATAGGACACGGATGGAAGGCACTTTGGTGCGCTTATGCACGCCCCCTACAGACCTCTTAGGAAAGGGGTGAAGTCAATAGTAGACAATCTAAGTTTTTGGGGCTTGGGGAAGAAACCACAGTCAGGTAGAGTATTCCAGACACTGACCACTCTGTTGCTGAAGTTATATTTCCTGCAATCAAGTTTTGTGCGATTAACCTTGAGTTTGTATCTATTGTATGCTCTTGTATTGTTTTGGTTGAAGCTGAAGTGTCATTGACAGATAGAGGACATTGCAATGTATGATTTTATATACTATATTTAGATCGGACTGAAGGCGGCATAGTTCTAGGTTTTCTAGGTCTAGAATTATGAGTCTGGTGGCATAAGGTATTCTGCAATGAGTAGAGGAGTGGAGAACTCTTCTTGTGAAATATTTCTGGACTTTCTCAACTGTAATAATATCAGATATGTAATGTGGGTTCCAGACTGATAAGCTGTACTAGAGTATTGGTCTAGCAAATGTTTTGTATGCTCTAGTTGGTAGTGGGATATTACCAGAGAAAAAGCTACGTAGGATTAGGTAAACAACTCTTAATGCCTATTTTGGCTATGTAGTTACAGTGAGTTCTAGCATTTAGTTCATTAGAGATGAGCATTCCAAGGTCCTTTACAGAGCTTGACTATTCAGCTTGTATTTTATTTTCTGATATTTTTTTTGCCAATATGTAAGACAGAGTATTTATTTGTTGAGATTTGAAGTTGCCATTTGTTTGACCATTCTGATACATAGTCAAGGTCTTTTTGAAGGGTAGCAGTATTGTCTGTGGTATTGAACAGCTTTACATCATCAGCGAAGAGAACACAGTTGCTCTTAACATGATCACAGAGGTCATTTATGTAGAGTATGAAGAGAGTTGGTCTGAGGACAATGCCCTCGGGGACACCACTATTGACAGGTACAGAATTTGACAGGACACTCCCAATTTTGACCATTTGTTGTTTGTTTGATAGGAATGCTTCTATCCAGTTATGCAGATGTCCAGAGATACCATAAGATTTTAGTTTTAGGAGTAGTTTGTCGTGTACCACTGAATCAAAGGCTTTACAGAAGTCTATGTAGATTGCGTCTATTGCTTTCCCCTGATCAAGTTGTGTAGTCCATATGTTTTTGCAGTGTAAGAGTTGCAGATTATAGGATAGTTTTTTCCTGAAACCAAACTGTTTATTGGAGAGTAGGTTGTTTGTCTCTAAGTGGAGGAGAATGGATTGGTTAATAATTGATTCTATGATTTTACAGGCCGGATGCATCATGCGCTGGCCATGCCCATGCCTAGTTTAGCAAAGGGGAAAAAGTCCCAATATATCATGTGATGCCACTGTGAGTTTGACATCCCTGTTATAGACAATATATATACACTCTGACTGTTGAGTTAGTTTCCTGGTCTTCCTTGCGATTTGAATCCAAATGTTCTTTTTTTAATAATAATTTTTATTTTTATATTTACAGTAATTTCATCTTTCATTCATATAGTGTGTTGCCTGGGTACATATACCTTGTGCTAACAACTATATTTTTCTTACCAATATAACAATAATCACATTTTCTTTATAATCCATTATTTCTTATGTCTATTACTGTTATAACAATCTTATTTCTCTATACACTCATCTACTCTGTTTTAACTAGTTTTATTTTCCAACCATTGCTAAAATAGATCCCATATCACGTAATATTCAGTTTCTTCTTTTTCTTTAATTGCCAGTGTTAATCTATTCATCTCTACACATTCAAATATTTTCTCAATCACTTTTCCCTCTGACGGCATTTTATCATTTTTCCAATTCTGAGCAAAAACAATCCTAGCTGCTGTTAATACATGAATAATTAACTATATTTCTTCTTTGCTGTAACATTCAGGTACCATCCCTAATAAAAATAATTCAGGTTTCAAATCATTTTTTCCATCAGGATCCAAATTTCCTTATGAGAAAATGTTGGTGGAACTCCAGCTCTTGCCCTGATACTAAAAATAACTGCTGGCATCAAGGATATCTTTTTCTGCCTCCTTTCACTCTGCTGGTACTTTGTGCTATGGAATGTAACAGAGTGCACATTTTGTCCCATGGGATAAAATACCATCCAAGTGATATTATAAAGAAATTCTGTTATACTGAAAGGATAATTGGAAGTGGAAATGTACCTCATTTTTAAGTGAATTAGGATGACTGAAGAATGGTCAACAAATAAATTTCACACAGTTTATGCACTCATAGGCCAGTGTTTGGTTCACCTTCCTACAACCACTGTCTACTGGTAGTAAAGTCTTTCTCTCCTTCTTTTTTGCAGAAATGGGGCTCAATTTAGCATTGATGCACGTGGAATATGGATCTTTCTTTTCCCATTCCCTAAGGGTTCACAAACCAAATCTGACTCTGAAACCACAACACCACACTATTGTTCAAGGAAACAGTACTTACAAGGGGACATGCCACATCCATCATCTAGAAAGCACAGGGTAAATCCTCCTTGCAGGTGATCATTATTCACTGAAAGAGAAACCATAGCAAAGAGAAATTTTGTTCTTAGCTCCCTCCTCAGTAGTATCTCTAATGGTATTTTTCAACCTTGGCAACTTCAAGGCATGTACACTTCAACCCCCAGAATTCCCCAGCCAGGTGCTGACTGAGGAATTCTGTAAGTTGAAATTCATATATGTTGCCAAGGTTGAGAAATCCTGTTTTAGAGAAAACCAACCAGGCCCAGAAAAGGCAGGTGGTGCTTCCTCTTACCTGCACATTTCTTTGACCCCTTCAGGTGGCAGGGCTTACAAGAAAAAAAAAACAAACCATGGGGGGGGGGTGGAGAATCAGAGTGAAGGGAAGTCCAAGGAAATTGACGGATTGATCCAAGGAACTTATAGATCCTCTTCCTATTCTTATAACTATGCTGAAGGTTGCAATAAAGTAGGAGGCTACTCGAAGTTAGTTTCATTTATTCAGCAATGACTAATTTAATTTTAATTTTAAATAACATATGTTTTGCACATCTACTTAATCTCAAATAAAGTACAGCACTCTTTGTCTCCCTACAAAGCCTTGGCTATACCACTCTTCCTCTCCCTCCCCCAAACCATCTAAAAGCTGATATCAAATTATAAATTGGAAGAAGAGAAAAACACATGAGGAATATGTCTAATAAATAAATTAATTTGATTATAATGAAGCCAAAGTTAAATAAAATGCAACTTTTTCCTGGTGATGCCCACTTTATGGAATGTTGTCCCTAACATAAAAGGCAACTGAAGGCCTCGGAAAATAAAAGGCTGCATGTTCCACTATCAAATCCTTGGGACAGCCGAAACATGTTTGTTGATAAATAAAATATATGTTATCAGATTCAGTAATTTTTTCTTTTTTCTTTCCTCCCATCATATATCTGTATTACATTTTAATAAACTACCATACATTAGTCAGTCAGTCTGTCTGTCTGTCTATCTATGTCAAAGTACATATTTGCCACTAGACCTTTAGGTTAAAGACATAAACATTGTGAGTTCTACCCAGGTATAGGATATATCTTTGCCTTGTCAAATAAAGAAAGAAAGAAATCTTCCAAAGAATTTATTTTCACAAGCGGGGTAATAAGTAAATTTAATGCAGTGTCCAATAAAATAATGCAATCAAGGGAAGAAGTCACTGAAAAGTACATATTTAATATACAAATTAGTAATTATATAGAACTCACCAGTATATATGTCAAGTCTTGTGGCGCCAGCATCTCTGAAAATATGGTTTATATATTTAAAGTTTTTTTAAAAAATCCAAAACACCAGATTAATAATAAGTATTACCTTTTTACTAAGAATTTATGTCCTGGAAAAGTTTAAATAGCGTCAACTCATATTAATATGATTTGCCACTGAATAGCAAAATAAAAACACAATAAAATTTAATTGAAAAGCTACAATAAAGTGTAAGTTTAAACCCCTCAAATCAGTGAATTAAACATATAGAAAACAAACAAACAAACAAAAAAACTACAATATTGGGACTGCACTAGGCTGAATTCTCTCCTCTGCATCTGGAATTCCAGTTCAAACCCCAGAAAAAGTTTTTTCCTTTCAATCCTCCATTTTTCCAATCTAGAGAAAGAAATTAAATAATTGCTTTAAAAAAACACTACGCTAAGACTGTGAGCAAGCAAATAAACTGTTAGGGATAACATTGTTTACCCTAACTGGTTTAGGTAAAATAATAAATATGTAATCATAGTTTATAAGTTAAAGTGTCTGCAACTTTAAATATAGGAATGTAATTAAGGGAGTGGTTGTGAAAGCACTTTAAAAGAAGCAAGACGACAGCTTGCTCTCTCTCTGGCTTTGATGATCCCTAATTACTGCATGGACTCAAGACTACGTTACTCGAACGGGAGAGATAAACAAAGGACTGATTTGTAAGTGAACTGACATAGGATATTCGGACTTTGCTAACTGAATATCCTTGAATGGACTGACTAAATGATACATGACTAATGGACTGTTATTTTGACTATGCTATGAACTCATAATGGAATAAACTATATTTTTGATAGTACAAGCGTATCTGTTATTTTTACTGTATGTTAACAAACATACAAACTTATCTCACTCATTTATCTGTGTGCCTATCTGACTAACGCTGCACATTCTGTTTAGCTTTTCTCCTTAACCCTGGTTGAGGAACCCAGGCTTAACATAAACAACAACAAAAGAACCAAAATAACTATCTTCCTTCTCCTTCCATTTATTCTGCCCAACTGTATCTACAAGTTCCCGTCTATGTTGAGATACACTGAAAGGAGTACTGGATTGCTCTGTCTAAATTCAAAGGTAGTTTTTGAAGAAATGTCAGTGCACGTGGCACATTATGTGAGCAGTTCTATGGTGAAAAAGACCACCCAAAAAAGCACTGGGGAGGTGAATTTTGCAGTTGACATGATCTCCCACTCCTACAATTTATGAGGGCACTGAACAATAAGAATTATGTTTTGTTTACTATCATTCTCATGGCTGCCTGATTATTTTATCTTGTATGTTATGCAACTTTTTTTGGTTATATGCAACTTTCTTTGTTATATGCTTCATATTCAAGAATAGTTTTTAACTAGTTTGTACATCATTCAGAAACTGCAATTAGAAGCGTAATAAATAAGCCTTAAGAAGGTTCATTATGCTAAAGGCCAAATTTCAAAGAGCACCAAAACTTAGCCCAATCAATGGGTGACATTGATTCGTCAATTATTCTCCAAGACAGATGTACAAGACTAAAGCTGATTTCTTAAATAACAGCATTTAATTAAATGAAGCAAAAGAAACAACTAATTAAGTTTCACACCAGCTTGGCCAGAAGCTCCATTGTCAGGGTTGAAAGGATCCAGTCCCTGAACTTATGATTCGGTGAGAAGCCTTCAGGTATAAGTCGCTATTATGGCAGTGGAGCAAGATTCCCCACTACAGGCATGGTGGAATGTTAATTGCTAGAATCCTAACCCATCTCAATGCAAAGTCTTGGAGAAGGCTATACAAGAGATTGGTTTTGTTCAGTTTTCCAGCCATAGCTGTACTGTTGATACAAAACCTGACCAATGAAGCTGGTCTAAGTACCATAATATTATTGTCTAAATTGGTGGTGAAAATAAAATAGGAACAAAACAGAATAAAAGGCCACTGGGAAAGGCACTCAGGTACCAGAATGAAAAGCTTAGCTTATAATAAAACATGGACCTTAAAAGCAACATATTTACCGTGAATTGTCAATCAGTTCAGCTATTGCTCCAAAAACAAAGTCATGTGTTATGCTAGAAAGAAGCATTAAGGCAATTTTAACACAAAAGAAGCCAGAAAGCACAGGGATAAATTACACATGCAGAAAATGGCAATACAAAAAAGGATTTGGAGTGCATTAGAACCCTGCAGTCTTCGAAATATGAAAAACTCAAAGGGGAAGATGGGAAGATAAATATTGCTTTGAGAGATATTGGTACACATGCGGGAAAGTAAGAGCAATTAATTTTCTGTATTTCACAGAAAAATAGAATTCTTTATTAAAGTGTGATTGGATGCACAAGGAATTTGTCTCCAATGCATAAGATCTGTGTACATACAAGTATAAATCATGATAATCATAAAATACAATAATAATAAATCGTAAGATACACTCAGCAGATCCTTCACCCCAACTAGCAGACAAGAACAGGGACCAATGCTCAAACACTAGGACAGTAAAAGGCTTATCTTTTTAATCGAACCTTATTATCTTCAACATTTCTTTTAGTTAATGTTTCTGGGTTTATTCTTAGCCCTCTTACTTCTTTCATTATCAGGCTTACAGTTAGATTTGTTTCTAACAAATCTGATTGACTGCAATACGGATTGACTGGGTTCCTTAGGGTGTCTTATTGCCCAAAATTAAAAACCTGTTCATACTTACCCGAGAATTGCCACCACTAAATCCAATAGGACTAATACCGTTGACCCGAATCAACATGCAGCTCAATCTAATGTATACAACATGCAACTCTACTCGGTGTTAAGGCGCACTTCTTAAAAGCATTGATTACCATGAAATACCGTGGACCCTAAAAGATGCAATTCATAGAAACGTATGTGCTAGCAAATGTACCCATCTATAAGATGCCACAACCTCAGGAACTTTTATTCCATCTAAATCAGTAGGACTCATTCCCAAGCAAACGTTATGCGGAACGGCACAAAAAGAGTTCCCCGCCCTCGGTTTGTCTAGTGAAGTGTTTTCAATATTTGGAGAACTTTTAAGATGGGTGGACTTCAACTCCCTGGATTCCCCAGTTTGTCAAAACACTTGGTCAACCGTTTGATCCGCACTTTGGTAATTTGGTTATTTCTTGGGTTTTGAATAAAAAATTGCCGTCCCGCAAACAGTTATCAGTATTACTTGATATTCAGAAAAACGGGACTTTTTTTTTTTTTTTACCCTCATTGAGGGCAGAACCTAATCAACGTATCAACACACAAAAAGTGACTGTCTCTTGTCTCACTCACGAGTTTGCATGCAAAAACTCCAGCGTTAACTCCGCCCTACAAAGAGCTCCATAAAGACCCGGTCCGGCCATGGACGCTGCCAATACGAAGCAGCCCCGTCGCCGACAGCTAACAACCGAGCCAACCCTTCGTTCGCCGCCCACGTGCAACGCAGCGCGACCAGGGCGTGGCTGCGAAAAGGCTACGGAATGGGGAAGGGCGGGAGAGAGAGAGAGTGGAGAAAGCGATGGGAACAACTTTGCAGCAGAGTCCGGACGCGAAAGTAGCCCAAATTACTGAAACGGAATGCCTAGTCATTACTCTGTACAGGTAATTCTCATCAGCTACAGCCAATCACTTTTAGTGGGCGTAAATAATCGTTTATATTCTTATCACCGAGAGCTAGTTTAGTGTAGTGGTTAAGGCACTAGGCTACTATCGAGGAGCCGGCGAATTCTACTACGCTTGATTTAGGCACGAAGCCAGCTTGGTGACTCTCTTTCAACCTTAAGGAGGCAGTAGTAAACCGCTTCCAAAAAAGTTGCCAAAAAAACTGCAGGGATTTATTCAGGCAGGCGGCCACATTCACAAAACCCGCCATCCATCATATCTGTAGTAAGGTGCATAGGAACTTGAGTGGTTTGTAAATAAGACTGAATGACATTGCATCCAAAACCAGTCATTTGAAATTACAGCTTTAAAGATGATGGCTTGCAGTTAGGTGAATTGCAGCTCTTCTGAAAAAGCACACATTATGAGAATATTTAAGAGTTATGAGTTGTAATTGCCTTTGCAAAAAGGTCCACTCTGATGGGTCATAAGCACCAGGTTAGCCGCCAAAATCTGTTTCCTCCAATCCGTTTTCTAGATTCAATCACCTACATGAGAGGCAGTCAGTTCCTCTTTCAAACAGTGAATGAAAAGCCATCTGTCAATCATTCTTTGAATCAGATTCCTGTGGTGAGCAACATGTTGTATTTGATGGCTGAAATGACCCCTTTCAGCTCTAGTATTAAATATTAAAGAAAAATAAAATTGTTTTCTTTTTTTGGGGGGTAAAAGTTTTATTGATTTTAACGACAGACAAAAAACATATAAGACATAAAACATAACAAAAAAAAATTATATCATTCTTCATAAATTTACAGTGTATCGCTTGGTTTACCACTCCCTTTTGTGCATCCATTTCATAGTCATCAAAATAATTACATTACATAATAACTCACATTATCAATCATCAGTAAAATATCCCAATATCATTATTGAACAATCATTTGACTATAATTTTACTAATTCATACTTAAGCGAGATAACTAAAATTAAATTAAATTATTTTATAACAAATCATAGAATCATACCAAATCTATCTTAATAAAATATTCTTAAAAATTATCAAAACCAAGAAAAATTATATATTCATTATTTCCTAAATTTCTAAATATTCTATTATTATATTGTATTAGCTAACCATTGATAAAAGAGATCCCAAACTTCATAAAATTGTTTATCTTCTTGTTCTCTAATTTCAAATGTCAATCTACTCATTTCAGCACATTCCAATATTTTCTTAATAATTTCTTCCTCTGATGGTATTTTCTCACTCTTCCAATGTTTAGCAAATACAATCATAGCTGCTGTTAATACATTTACAATCAAATACTTTAAATTTTTATTATATATATCAGGTACGATTCCCAATAAAAAAATCTCTGGTTTCAAATCTATGTGTTTCTTTGTCATTTTTTCCAGCCATATGCGAATTCTAGTCCAGTATTTCCTGGCCTCCTCACAAGTCCACCACATATGGTAAACCTGATGACATTTCCAACACTTTTCAGATTTATTCTTGAACATTCTTGCTATTTTTGTCGGGGGAAAGTGCCATCTGTAAAACATCTTGTACAAATTTTCTTTATATGCTGTTGACATTGTCATTTTATAATTTTGTGACCATAATTTTTGCCATTTCTCTAAATCAATCCCATATCCAAAATTCTTCCCCCAAGCAATCATTGTTTCTTTAACTTGTTCTTCCTCTAATTTTATTTCCAACAAATAACTATATAGCTTTTTAATCACTTTTTCATCAGTACCTGTCAAAATCCTGTCTAAATCAGTCAATTTATCATAAAATCCTTCTGTTTTAGAATCTTTAAGATACCTTGCATGTATTTGCGCATATGAAAACCAATTCATCTTTATACCTTGTTCTTCTAAATTTTGCATCGTTTTAAGTTCACCCTTTTCATCCAATATTTCCCCATATCTAACTGTTTGTTCCTTCTTATAAGTTATAGGATACGAAAAAGCTTCAATAGTTGATAACCAAACTGGAATTTTCAAATAACATTGTTTCTTAATTTTCTCCCAATTCAACCATAACGATTCCCGTATATAATGCCTTCTAAAATAACCCTGTGATTTAGTTTCCTTATACCATAAAAAAGCATGCCAACCTAATAATAAATCATGACCTTCTAATGTCAACAATCTAGTCTTTCTTAACGTTATCCATTCTTTAACCCACATTAAGTTTGCAGCTTGATAATACAACTCCCAATTAGGAAGGCCAAATCCTCCTCTAATTCTAGCATCCTGTAAAAGTTTTAATTTTATTCTTGCTTTCTTGCCTTGCCATATATACTTCAACACAATTTTATTTAATTCTTCGAAGTAATCCTTACTTAACCTAATTGGTATTGTTTGGAACAAATATAAAATTCTGGGTAAAATATTCATCTTGATTGTTGAAATTCTACCTATCAATGACAATTGTAGGTTTTCCCATTTTTTCAAGTCGGATGCGATCTGCTGTTTAAGCTTAATATAGTTATTCTCTTTCAGTATAGTACACCTTGACGTCAAATATATCCCCAAATATTTAACTTTGTTCGTAACTTGAATTTTCAATAAATCTGCCAGCTCTTCTCTTTGTCTTAATAACATGTTCTTTGTCAGAATCTTTGTTTTGTCTTTATTTATTTTTAAACCAGCCATCTCACCATACGTCTCTATCTTTTCCAATAGTTTTAAAGCTGTCTCTAAAGGGTCTTCCAAAATAAAGACCAAGTCATCCGCAAAGGCTTGCAATTTGAATTCCTCCTTTTTGACTTTCATTCCTTTTATATTTATATCCTCTCTAATATTTCTATTTAAGACTTCCAAGGTCAATACAAATAACAAAGGAGATAATGGACATCCTTGTCTTGTACCTTTTTTTAATATTGATAGAGTCTGTGAATTCTCCATCTATCATTACTTTTGCCATTTGCTTATAATATACGGCTTCTATTGCTTGGATAAATTTTCTAGCAAAGCCCATCTGTTCCAATAGTAATAACATAAATCTCCAGTTCATATTATCAAATGCCTTTTGGGCATCTAAGAATATCAAAGCCATTTGTTTTTCCGGGTGCGCCTCATAATATTCCAATGTGTCCAGGATTACCCTCATATTGTCTTTAATCTGTCTCTTTGGTAAAAATCCATTCTGATCAGAGTGAATAAAGTTATTTAGGTATTTTTTAAGCCTTTCTGCCAAGATTGAAGCAAAGATTTTATAGTCTGCATTCAATAAGGAAATAGGTCTATAGTTCTTAATTTGTAATGGGTCAACCCCTTCTTTTGGAATAAGGGAGAAGGCGGAGCTTCGTCACTGCGATACAGCTGCGATCTTGGGGCTCCGAGATTGCAGCTGATATCTTCGCCCCTGGTCAGTCCCAACGGACCTAAACCGTCTCGTAGTGACGGTGACAGTAAGGGGCGCGTTCTGTAGATTCCGGGGACATTGCAAGTCCCTGGTCGATCCAGAAGAAGCCCCTTTGCCAACGGTGGAGAGGTAGCCATTAGGCTGCTGAAGCTGGGACAGCTCCGGAAGAACAGGATAGAAAGAAGTGTATCGGCTGGTGAGGATCTTTTTTTTGTTGTTAGGGACTTAAGAACACTCTAATATGAGAAGAAATCTGTAAACTTATTGACAGAATTTGATTTAGCAGCGATTTTTTTTTTTAGTAATGTCAAAGTGAGGCTTGGCTTTTTATTTTTACTTTTTTTTTCTTTACTGAATTTCTATTGCGATCTAGGTAATCAGACTGGTTTTTTTCTTTTACATTTTTATATTTACTTGCTTTCTCTTCGCCTTTCTGACTGTTTATATTTTTTAAAATAGAGGCCCCCTTTAATATTTTTTTTTAATATACACAAATATACATACATACTTTTTTTTTTCTCTTTTTAGGCTTTTTTCAGGGGGGAAGAAGGGAGAGTGGATTGAAGAAACTTTGTAACACTGCCAACTAGAAGCTTGAAAATATTCTGAAGTTGAAAAATATTCTGTTTGAAGTTGAAAAACTTTTGTTTGAAAAACTTTTCTCAAGGCTACTGGAAATGATAAGATAGAGGGAAGAGTACTGGAGGATGTTTATACAGGTGCTCTTTGGAACTTCTATTATCAAATGAATACTTGAAGTTTGGCTTTGAAATTTGTGGAGAAGTCAAATAAGAGCCTTGGATAAATAAAAGGCAGTGTGTGTCTTCTTTTTTTTTAACTCCTTATTAATTGTTTCATCCCTCCCCTCCAACCCCACACTATTTTGTAATATTGATATATTTATTTTTTATCTTTTTTTATCTTTTATTTTTATTTTTTTTAAAGGGGAATATTCTTTTTTTTCCTCTTTTTTCTTTTTTTCATGGAGATGTCTGCCTTTTGATTTCTATTTTTGATTTATTTTTTTGGCTTTTTTTCATTTTCTGAGGTTTTTCAATTGGATTAAGGTGGGAAGAATTTGAAGAACTCTCTTTTTCTTTTTCTTTTTCTTTTTTCCTTTTTCTTTGCTTATTATTTTTTGATATTATTGGGCTTTATTTTGCTTCTTTTTTTCTCTTTATTTTTTAATTTTTACTTTTGAATTATATTTGCGTATTTTACAATTGGATTAAGGTCTTGAAGAACCTGAAGATTTTTTTTTCTTTTTAATTTTGGGCTTTTTATTTATTACTGGTTTTGTTTTTTGTTTTTTGTGGTGTTTTCCTTTTTTTAAATTGGATTATAATTGGCTACCTCACTAATTGGATTAAAAGACCCGGAAGACCCTGAGTTATCGAAATGAGTAAGAAAATTTTACCTTTGGGCATCTCAACTTCTGCTCCCGTCTCCCCGTCATCTGGAGGATGACTCTCAACAATGGTGAAGCAAGACAAAGCACAAGTGGATTCAACGATGGTTATGCAAGGAATACAAAATCTTAAAATGAGTATGGAACAAAGAATGGAGAGTATTGACCAAAGAATTGGAAAGATGGATGAGAAATTTGAAAATTTTCAACAAATGATGGTGAAACATGATGAGAGAATCCAAAAAATAGAAGAGAAAGACAAGCAAAGAGATGATACAATTGGTAATATCGATAACAGATTAACAATGATCGAACAAGAAAAAAGTGGGATGTTGAAGTGGGAGATGGACAGGTCAGAATTTTATCTTAGATTCCAAAATATCGAGGAAGAAAAAGGACAAAACTTGGCAGCAGTAATGATTGAAATTTTGGCTGGAGTCTTGGAAATAACAGAGGAAAAGATGATGGATGGAGTAGATGAGATATATCGAGTCTTCACAAGATATGCGATGAGGAACCAATTACCAAGAGAGGTTCATATTAGATTCATTAAAAAAACTATTAAAAACCAAATATTACAAGTGGTAAGAGAGAAGGGGTTGAAATATAAAGGCAAAGAGATTCTGGTCTTAAAACAAGTACCTAGAAAAGTGAAAGAGATTAGAAGAGAGTATCGATTTTTGACTAAAATGCTATTGAAAAAAGAGGTGAACTATAGATGGCTGATTCCAGAAGGATTAATGTTTACATGGCAAGAACAGAGACACAGAATTGATTCAATTGCGAAAGCAGAAATGTTTTATAAGGAATTTTTCGAAAGAAGAGAAATGGAGAGAGAAAAAGAAAAGATTTTAACTGAATTTGAAGAGGACCAAATGGAGATGGAAAAAGAAGAAGGCACAATAGGTGGACAAATGGAGATCAAAGAACAACGTGAAATAAGATCCACGAGAGCTGTTAGACCTAAATATAAAACATAACTATGGGGGAGAAAAAACTGATTTCCATGAATATAAATGGACTGAACTCAGCTATCAAAAGAAGGAAAACTTTTTATAAATTAGAGAAGCTAAAATCTGATATAATTTGCTTACAAGAAGTACACATTAAAAAACAACATGAACAATTATTGATACGACCAAAGTTAGGGAAAATATTCACTTCTCTGACTCATTGTAAGAAAAGAGGAATGGTTTTGTACGTCAAAGAAACCACTCCAGCCAAATTGATTTATACTGATGAAGACGGAAGAGTATTAATAGTTGAAATAGTGGATAATAATATAAAAACACTCTTGGTTGCAATTTATGCCCCAAATGATAAACAAGAAGAATTTTATAAAAAAATTACATATGAAAATAATTGAACTGGACTATGTTAATATACTTATGATGGGGGACTTTAATGGAATTGTAGACAATAAACTGGACTATACAGTAAAAACAACACGACAAAATAGGAAAACTCTCCCTAAATCCTCTTTTAAAATGACAGATGAACTAAATTTAAAAGATATATGGAGAGAAAGAAATGCTAAAACTCAACAATATACTTTTTACTCAAACAGGCATTTATCATGGTCCAGAATAGATATGATTTGGACATCAACAGAATTACTATCTAATATTCAAGAAATAAATATTGAAACAAGTACATGGGCAGACCATAATCCAATGACAATTAAATGGAAAGGACAAAAAAGAAGATCTAGATGGACATTAAACAATACTATTCTAAAGGAAAAAGATTTTACACAATGGATGGAAAAAGAATTGGCCTTCTTCTTCAATGAAAACAAAAAAGAAGATACTTCAATACAGAATGTTTGGGATACAATGAAGGCATATGCAAGAGGATTAATAATTGATTATACAAAGAAAAAGAACATTAGGAAGAGGCAAATGATTAAAGCTCTAGAAGATGACCATAAAAAACTGGAAAAAGAATTACAGAAGATGCCACAGAAAAAAGATATCAAACTTAAAATGGACATAATTAAACATAAAATGGATCAAGCAGAGAAAGAAGAACTGGCATAAAAAATTAGAAGTGCTAAACAGAACTATTTTGAAGATGCAAATAGGCCAGGTAGATGGTAAGCATATAAGTTGAGAAAAGAGAAAGAGTCAAGGAAAATATCACAGTTAATAGATGATCATAGTCAAATTTGTTATGGTAATAAGGAGAAAAAGGCAATCATTCGAGATTTTTATGGACAATTATATAAACAGGAGGATCTTGATGAGGAAAAAATTAAACAGTATTTACAAAATGCTAACCTACCTAAGATACCTGATGAAACTCGGAAAATGTTAGAAAGTGCTATAACAATGATGGAATTAACCAAAGCACTCAACAGACAGAACAATGGAAAAGCACCAGGACCAGATGGTTTCCCGGCAGAATTTTATAAAACATTACAAGAATCGTTGAGCATTCCACTGTTAGAAGTCATGAATGAAGTTATGATAAATAAGAAAATACCTGAAACATGGTCAGAAGCTTATATTACACTTATTCCAGAAAAATATTATTATTATTCCCTTGAAAATGAATGAATTTGCAGTGCAAAGCAACACTTAAGGTTTGCTTGTTTAGTTTTTTTTATGATGAAAGAAGACTTCACTTTGTATCTTCTTGTCAATGCAAAAGTCTAATGGACTTCCATACTGGTACTATAACAAATCTTTCCAAAGGATTCAGTATTTTTAGGACTATTCCAGACATCAGATTCATGTAGCAGGATGTGAGATCCTACTCACATATTTTCCCTAACTTGTGTGAAACCTCTTTTCAAATATTCAGTGAGAGAAAAAAGACACATAGTATGAATACACATATACTTTGGAAATGATTCAAAAGTCGGTTTTTGAAAAGAACAGAGATATGCCTGAAGCATCTTTTCAAAGCAGATACAAAAACCATGGCTTCTTTGAAGAGGTCATACAGTCCCACACTGGCAAGGGCCAAGGCCAATTTTCTGTATTATTTCCAAAGCATAATATTTCCACAGCTGTAATATCTATAACAGTTTCCTATATTCTGATCTATTTAAATGGGCTTAATCAAAGGTGGGGTCAGACACCAAAGTGCATAGAAACATCCTTTTTCCTCTGACTTTGGTCTTGTCTGATTTTACGAAAGGTCTAGATTCGTGTTTCTCAATTGTAGCATGTGTGTACTTCAACTCCCAGAATTCCCTAGCCAGTATAGCTGGTTGTTGAATGATCTAGATCTGAGCTCAGGAATTCTGGGAATTGTTCCACAAGTCATAAAAAGGCCATGGTCTAGATATTAAAGTTCTTGGAAGGGTTGCTTCCTGTCAATGCCCCTGGTGGAGTCTGACTCTGAGGAAGAGGAGGAATAGCCAACAGGGAGTGGGAGTGTGGCTCCAGAGGTGGTGAAGGAGGCTGGGGAAGGGCAGAGGCCAGCTGAGCAGTCAGAGGAGGATCCAGGCCCATCCCCTATCCATCCTAGGTCACACAGGGAGGAGAGGATCAGGGAAAAGCGAGGTCTACTCAAGAGGAGATTACCATGAACCTCCTCGTGGCTTGCAGCTGGGAGCTATGTATATAAATTTGCAACTGCATGGTTAGAATTGCTGAAGTCAATTAGTGTTCACCTTGAAAGAGGCTTATCTTTGTTGGCATTCTTCCCATGGACTTTTCTCAGTTAATTTCCTGGAGTTTATAATTATCCTGTTTCTCCAACAATATGGCCTCCCCCGATAGGAATTCCCAGCATGTTTTATAGGCATGAAATTAAATATCTCCCCCAATTAAGGCATATATTAAAACATGTGAAATGGGGGGAATGATGGGGGGGCTTGCCGTTAGGAAGTACCTTTGTTGCACACACGGATATGGTACTGCCTGTGTTGACCCTGATACAAAGTGCCCCACCAACGCCGAGGTCAACATCCAAGCCGCCCACCCACCCGAAGATGCAAAGGGGGGGGAATTAAGTCACCACTGAAAAGACGGCCTAGCCATTTTTTCGGGGCTCAAAAAAAAAAAAAAAAACAAAGACCCGGCCTTATTATTTGAGAAACACGGTAGTTATCTCGGCTTGCTTCAGAATTCTCATCAATGCGGTTTGTTTGGGTTTTCTGTTTATCTCATTATTTACTTTTGTGACTTTAAACTGTGCCTAATAAAACAGTGAAGTTAAGTTGAAGGCTTTACCGGATTTTAATATATGTTTTGCGTTTTGGGTTATTTTGAGAGACTACGGGTCATCACACTTCCCTTTGACAAAGGGTTGCTTGATTCCCTTTTGATCCGTGAATTCGAAGCACCCATTTGATAAAGAACTATAATATACAGTTTCTAAGTAGGACAGTGGAAGTGCAGAAACTGATTGTGTTAATGCAAACTGGTTCAAACAAATGGAGTGATTAGTTTTGGCAAAATCTGTTCATGAATCTTGGCGAGGAAGCTAAACTTATACTGAGGATCACAAGATTGGTTAGTTTACCTTATTGCCATTGCACCTCATAGAATAAAATTAAATGTCATCTTCAGTGTACATTATAGTTATAAAAATAAAACGCAAACACACATCCTTCACATTCTATACAATTTAACTGAAAACCCCTGATACTGCATTAATATTGCACTATGCAGTAGAATTGAATGTACCGGTAGTTACTCTTCTGAGATAGAAACTGTTTTTCAGCCTATTTGTCCTTGTTTTTATTATCCTGTACTGTCTGCCAGATGGTAATAGTTAAAAAAAACAGGTAGTCACCATTTTTGCTGACACTGGGCATGAGTGTCCAGTCAACAAAGGATTTTCCCAGGGACTTCAGGTCCTCAGAGCAGTCCATTACTTCCAAATTTTTATTTTGTGCTGCTAGGGCCAGGTCATCCTCATACCCAAATTTATGTCCCCTTGTAGCTGGCATATCGGAGATCTAAAGATTGAACATTGTGGGTGCCAGTACAGAACCTTGTGGAAGGTCTTGGTTGAGTCTTCTTAAACTTGCTAACTTTGTCCCCCATAGTGATCTGAAAGGATCTATTGCTGAGCATGTTGTTTATTAGGTGATAGAGGATTTTACAGGGGATGATGTGACTCAGTTTGTAAAGCAGACCCTTCTTCCACGTGGTATCGTATGCTGCAGTAAGGCTGATGAACACAGCTGTAGTTTTCAAGCCTTGCTGGAAACCAGCCTCTATATGTGCAATTAGGCTCAGCACATGATCAACACAACTGTGATTATGATGAAAGTCAGCTTGTTCCAAGGGCAGAAATGTGGGTCCAATTCTGTTTATGATAAGTTTCTCCAGAAATTTGTAACAAGAACACAGAAAGGCAATTGGATGGTAGCTTTCTACTCTGTGTTGTGGTTTTCCAGGTTTCAGAAGCAATATTACTTTGGCTCTTTTGAATTCTGGTGGGACATGTCTGCTAGAAAGTATGTTTGAAAAAATTTGCTGAGCCAATTCCTTGTTAGTCTCCCAGAATGAATTAGAAGTTCAGGGTGGATGCCATCAAAGCCTGGTGCTTCAGACTGTCCACAGAGAAAGGGTGGGTGAATTCAGAGTGTGTTAGAGCCGACCGTTGAAAGGGTAAGAGCACTTTAATGATCGCAGTTGAGTGGTCCTTCACCATTGGGGGTTTAGAGAGGGAGGCTACTTGATCGGCAGTTACTCTGTGTTTGTCAAGCAGTTGTCTGTCAGCTCCCAGTTTCATTAGTAGGCTCCAGGCTTTCCTGCTGGATTTGCTGAAATTTAATGAGGTTGTGAGTTGTTCCTATGTCTTGCGATGAGCTACATCCAGGCTGTGTAACAGATCATCAACAATCTCTGAGTCGCCACTCTGTAGAAAAACCTGGTAAAGGTTTTCAGTTTCTTTGTTCCATCCAGGAATATAATCTTTTCTGAATCTTCAAGGGATACAATTTTTAGTTGAAGCAAGTTGGAGCCCTCACCAATCTATGGTAATGTTGACTGGTTGGTGGGATCCGATGAATGATACTGTCGAGGTTTTTGGAAAATTCTGACCATTTAGCTTTATGAAAATTCCATCTGGATCTATGTGTGGAGCAAATTAGGAGAATCTGAATTCTGATTTCAAGCAAAACAGGACAGTGTTGACTCTGAGGAAATTTGTCAGGAACTTTCCTTGTTATTGGAAGTGGCTGCATGTTTGGGCCTTCTGAGGCAAAATACAAATCTGGGTTAGTTACACATTTCCAGGCAGCAGATTGGAAAGTGCGCTTGTCTTTGGCATCAAAAATCAAGTGGACTTTATTTGCAACAGCCCAGTCATAAAGCTGATCCCCATTTTTGTCAGAAGAGCGATAGTTCCAATTTACATGATGGATGTTAAAATCACCTGCATAAATTTCAGGGTGAGGTTTGACATCCAAAACATGCTGTAGCCAGGATATCTGAGGTGGCTTGTAAATGTTGACTACTGTGAAATCACCTAATTTTGAAACAACTTCTCATCAAAATCATCTCAACAATATCATTTCAGCAACACCGTTTCAGCAACAAACTCTCCAATGTCACCACAAAGGCCTACCTGAATAACAACTTTCTCCCTTATGATCCTCACCCCAAATACCTTGGAGTAACTTTGGATCAGATTCTCTCCTATAAGAAACACCTAGAGAACATGTTTGCTAAAATCAACTTACTCCAGAAACTTACTCCAGAAACTAAGAGGATCTAGATGGGGAGCCTCACCCTCTACTCTCAGAATATCAGCACTAGGGTTGGTCTACTCCACAGCTGAATACTGTGCCCCCATTTGGGTTAACAGCTTCCACACGATCAAGGCTAAACTAAATGAAACAATGAGGATCATAAGTGGTTGCATAAAATCTACTCCTACTTGCTGGCTCCTCGTCTTGAGCCACATAGCACCACTAGCCCTACGAAGGCAGGAAGCCTTAATGAAGGAGTACAACAAAATTATGAGAAACCCACTTCTTCCTGTGCACACTGATCTTCCTCATCCATCAATTGGCAGGCTTAAATCCAGGAAGCCCTCTCTGGCATTTGGTCAACAGGTCTAACAACTTTGACATCAACTCACAGTGGAAAGCCAAATAGGCTGCTGAACACCCAGATACAGGCAGTTATGTAGATGATGCTACACAAAAGGTGCTAGATTTTGACTTTCCTCGCCAGCATTGGTCAACTCTGAACAGGATCCATAACCAACATGGTGTCTGCCAGGACTCATTGTTTAAGTGGGGTCTTGTCTCTACCCCTCAGTGTGACAAAATATCCATCACATTGTGTCCATCAAGAGCTTACACCAGCCCAGTGTCTGATTTTTTCAACATAGACCACCCTGTCCATGAATGGCTGGGTAGACTGGACATTAACATTTGAACTATTATAAGTCCATGTGTTTGCCATACACTAAATAAATAGTTCAAAAAAGGGTGCCCAGGATGAGATGGATCTTCAAGAATGTTTTGAACTTTCTTAAGGCAGCAGGAGCTATAAAGCTCTTCCAAAGAGGGGAGAGGGCAACCAATGATCCTCTGGGCAATGACATTAACCTTCTGGAGCGCTGTCCTGTTTGCCACTGTGCAATTGGCAAACCATACAGAGGTGCAGTAAGTTAAAATACTCTCTATGGTGCAGCGGTAGAAGGTCACCAGCAGTTACTCATTCAGTTGTTGTTTTATGAGAAGCCTCAGGTGGTATAATTTCTGCTGGGCCCTTTTGACCAGTGCTTCAATGTAAGCACCCCAGGTCAGGTCCCCTTTTATGGTAACATCCAGAAAGATGCCTTAAAGTTGCAAGTTGCCCTTCCAATTTACTGCATGAAAAAGCCCAAAATATTCAAGCCATTATTTGAAAAGAAATTTTCTTTAAAATGGCATGCTCTTAATAACTTGATTGTAGACTTCTCCACTCCATGCTTGCTTCCGCATCTTATCTATTTTGGCTTAGTATGTAGCTGCACAATAATAAATGTGGAAGGCAGATGACAGGTAGAAATGTTGACAGAAATCTGCAACAAGTTGGCCTGCACATCCTCAGGTGGTGGAATGATGAGCAGGTAGGATATGGAAAATTATACTGGATTCCTTCAATTAGTCTATCCTAGGTAACTGTAGAAGAGATTCACTAGCACTAAAAGGTGCTGTCTAAAGTTTCCTTACAATGGGGAACAGCAAAAAGGGACCATATTAGTCTTTATTTCAAGAAGGAAATTATTTCACCCAGCTCTGCTCACAAGGCAAAAATACTGGAAACATGTTTGCAATAAAGTTTAAAGTTTAATGGGTCCAGTGTCCATGCATAGAAGGGAAAAAAACATGTCTGAAGTGAATCAAAACTTCCATGTAGGAAAGTCTAAAGGGCACAGAGAGGTCAATGGAACATGAAAATGCAACAATGGACTCTGCCCTCGTTCTGCACAACTGTTCAGACACAGAGTAAATGATTGATAAAGCAAAGGGAATCAAATGGTCAAAAAGGATTCAGTTTTTACTTTTCGAATGACAGAGAAGGCACCATGAGTATTATAATGCTTCATGCGACGACCTGTGTTATTCTGCTTACAGGTAAACTTTTAAAACACATTATGCTTCTTCTTGAAATATGCATATTAATTTTGGTTGAACGAATTGCTGAGATTCACAAAGAACTGCAAGGAAGTGCTCTTACACTATCAAACTCAATTTCACTGGGTATAATTGATTGCAACTGGAAAGTTATGGTGACTCAGATTAGATGTATTTTTTCTTTCAAAATAATATTTGGTTTTGTGGATTATAAAAGTCAGCCTAATCTATTGTTTAGTAATATTAAAAACATGGAAATTTTCTCCCTAGCATGGTACTCTGGAATATAACTAACATAGAGTATAACTACACTTTCCATAGCTGGTGTGACCAAAAGGTATGAGTAGAATCTAGCATCCAGGAAAAGGCCCAATGAGGTAATATGTATTATGACATTATTTTTGATTGATGGAACATACATAATTCATCTCATTTGTGTGATGACCCTCATATGACACATATGTCATTTGCCCCATGCAGATGCCCATGAGTAGAACATATCTACAGACCATCAGATTAGAGAAATCTGTCATACAGCAGTATATTTTAGATTTTGTATATTCTCTGAACCCATGACTGTCAAGTTTGTGGCTTTGTCATTTCAGTGGCTTGGGGACTACCGTTTGCCTCTCAAGACGAAGATAATGAATTTTTAGGACTTAAGAGGCTACCTTACCCAGCCAATTGGCATTCAGTTACTGTGTCTGAACAGGTACTGACCTTTTCTAACATCTTTAAAACCTATATTTATTACTCAGTTTCCAATTCACCTTTTCCCTGGGGGAACTTATGCTGGCCTAAAACCTTGTGATGAAGATTTGACCAGAGGAAAAATGACTCATCTAAAGTAACGCAGACTGAGTGGGGTTTGAAACACAACACCATACTTCCATTCACAATCAAAGATTTTACTTGAGATAATGACATGATGATTTAAAAAGAGATTCATTATAAGGAGTTTGGGTCTACTTGATTTTTCTCTTCAATGAATCATTCAGAAATATCAAAATCATAATCCTTTTAGGAAGAATTGGAAAAACATTTCAGAACTATCAGTGTGAGGATCATGGTTTATAACCATAACTCAACTGGGGTGGGCCTGGTACCAAGGAATTTAGTGCTAAATTCTGATGTTTTTGTTTAAATAGTTAATGCTTTTCGTGTGTAAGAGCGACTTCTCCAGTCTTAAGCTGTGCAAATAATAATAATAATAATAATAATAATAATAATAATAATAATAATAATAATAATAATAATAATAATAATTGTTAAGTTTGAGCATGGGCGAGAAAGAATGGAGACAAGCCTCTGAACGGTGAACTTCAGCTCTTTATTTACATTGTGACTTGCTTGCTTTAACAGCAGTAAAACCCGCCTTATATAGGCAAACCTTGTAAATAACGAGCTAGGAACGTAAGCTCTTATAACCAATAAGACATTTCTGTTAAGGGCCAATCGGATTCCCCGGAACGGGCCAATCCGGTCCGGCCGCTTAACAGCCAATTAGAAGTGCAGGGCCAGAACCCTGCACTTAACTCCAAGCTCATACTTTATTAATTATATTGCATACACAACAATAACAACAACAACAACAACAGTAACAGTAACAGTAACAGCAACAACTTTCAGTAATTGAGTAGGAAATGACACAAATGGATTTCTAGCTAAGAAATCAGAAATTCAGAATATTGTGCAATCTAATTTTGGGAATGTGAAGTCTAATTGTTTTTGTTTTAATACAATGAAGAGTAATTTGTTATCCTTCTCACCCCTGTAATTTTTTATTTGTTTCTCAATGGCATCTTACATTAAGAAATAGTCCTGCCCCCCCCAATACAGCAATTATAGAAATATCTTTCTGGGGATGAATGTTACCCAGAATGAAAAGTAGATCTAGCCTCTCCTGCCCCGGAGAACAAGAGTGGAACAAATGAATTAAAACTACATGGAAGTAGAATCAGAGTAGAAGTCAGGAGAAAGTTCCTGATTGTTTGAGTTGTCAACCAGAAGAAAAGATTGTCACACTTGCTTTTCATGGAGACAGACATGTAATGGCCATTGAACAGAAATGCTATATTTATTCATTCAATTCAATATTGTAGGGAATCTTCCTGAGCATGGAGGTCAGAGTAGAAATCTTTAAGTTCCTTTTCTAGTAGAAATCTTTAAGTTCCTTTTCTATTCTGATGCTATGAAAATATTGCATTTTAGTTAATTGTTTAAGCCTAGTTGTATGCATTCTCAGTTTGTGTTTTTTTCTCCTATACTTCAATGCAAAATCAGTATTTAATTTGCAATGCTATGTTCTGAGATATTGTGTCTTCCCTTCCCTTCTATATTGGGTTGATGTTAATTCTGTTTTATAATAAAAAATAACTAAACTAAACTAAGACATGATAACCATATTCATCCTCTGAAAGAAAGAAAGAAAAATAGAAAGAAAGAAAAGTCAGTCAGACAGTCAGACAGACAGAAAGAAAGAAAGAAGGAAAAAGAAAGAAAATTGGAAAAAAAGGAAAGGAAAAAATACTGCAAAATGGCAGAAAAATAAATGAAGGACTGCCTGTCACACTGGTTGGGAATTATAGTTACCATACTATGATAGCATTAATTGCAGAAGACAGTGTGCTTCTTTGGGGGTGCTGGGAGGTCTGCAAATTGTTATTATTTTAAGTTTTTATTCTGCCTTTCGGTTCAGAGCTACAAGTGTGAATTATCATCTTTAGCTTCTCTGAGATTGTCAATGCTAATAAATATCCATGGAACATTTTTTCCTTGTTAAACTATATCATATTTTTATTCTAATCAGATGAATGAATACTGGTCATTACTGCAGAGATCATCACAGTATTCCATGGACATGGTCAGGTAATTTATGGAACTGGACATCTTTGAAAGGGTTTCTGTATTTACAGCATTTAATGGGATTGATATTAATGCACGGATTATATGAAAAAACACACAATGATATTTATTAATTTTTTCAAAGTGTGTAATTTAGACATAATTGCTAGCTGAAGTAATTGTTGCTAAGTAGCCTGATAAATAGCTGTAATACATGGGGAATTTTAAAATACTTACATGAAGAAATGTGGGTGTTACGTGATGCCATGCAAGACAAGAATTTGGCACTACAGGATGAGAATTGACAGAGCATTCCTGAAGGAGGAGAAATTCCCAATGATTTGTCAATGGAAAGACTTCTTTACTGTTTGCATGAAATCTTGGAAAGAGTTTCATTATGATGTAGAAGGCTATGGATCCACTGACTTTCTTTTAGCCAAATAAGTGTGAAAACACCTCTTTTAGAACACTGAAATTTTTTGGCATTTTTAAAATATTGAATAATAATAATAACAACAACAATAATTACATAATTATTCTGTATGGCATTATTCTGTATGACAGAGTTAAGCTTTCTCCATTTGTTATGATTTCCACCACGAGCTAAAGCAAATTGCATATGATGTTAGTCTTGATGCTAGTGGGAAAGGCTTGTTCAAAATTCCCAGTTGTCAAGGCTGGATCATGGTCACAATTTGCTTGTGACCTATTCTTCGGACCAATGGAAGCAAACACCATTTTGAAAAATATTCCATTGTTTATTATGATTTTTAACAAAACATTTTTTTTTTTTACAGGGACTACATTAGTTTTTACAAGAATATGTTATGGCAACAGGAAGAGCATCAGACTTGATCTGTGACTCCCAAATTTATGTATCTATGTCTATGGCATTAATCAACACGATTCTTCCTGGAATATTGGTGCATGAGACAAATGCTAATATGTATAATTGACAAGGATCCAACATAAATGTCTTCATACTGTTCCTGGAATTGATGAGGGTGTAACATGTGAAAAAAATGCCCAGGCCTTCAGCTACAATCCTGTATGAAAGAAATTACTTTTCAGTTGTCATGTATAAAATTCAATGTCCAATAGGTTTTGCATGGGAAATATACCTATTGTCATATATAAATTAAAAGTAGTTGTTATAACTTTTGAATATGAAAACTGTCCTAATGAATGTAATATTGATTTTGGAATCTTGTTCATGAACTGGATTATTTTTAGGAATTGTTCACAATTTAGAGTTTAACTTGAAATTGTCCACATGCCAGAAGCAACACGGGAGTGTAAAATTAACAAAGCACTGCTACTTGTTTCTGCATTATTTAATCCCAGAGAAATTAAAGGAAGTACACAACATAGTCTTTACCTATCATTTTATTTATAATTCCTTCATTTTTATGAACATTTAAAAATAACATATATATTGTAGCACTTGGCCTGTCCAGATGCCTCAATTTCAAAGCAAGAAGGAATCTATATTCAAAACATATTCATTTGTCACTGGATTAAAGTATCCTGCTTGAATTTCATTCACCTTACTTTAATGCTCTTCCTGACATACCAAATTTTCCACTTCTGTATAATAAAGTGAGCAAAAATATCCTCTTAAATACAGCCATTTTTGCTTCTTTCAAGAACCATTAATTCCATACTACAAACCTGATGTTAACTAGATTCTAGGAAGAGAGCTGTATTAAACTATGGAAGGAAAATAAAAAGAAATGCTACATGTTTTTAAAGACATAAATCTCTGTGGTTTGCAGTTCACAACAACTTTAAAAGAACTTTTTAAAAATATATGTCGGAAAATATGCAACTGCATATTACTGTTTTTCTTGTCTTAATATTTCTTCATATTCTGCCAAGGTATATACATTTATCTACTTTTTCTAGTTTTAACATGCATGTGTAACTTTTAATTTCTCATATGTATCTTCTCTGCCAAGCATGTTTGTCACTCACAAATTAATTTTTAGATCCTTGCTTGTATAGCTCAATTTAGTGTATATAATGCTCTAGGAGGCTTTGAGTTCTATCCTAGATAGAGGCAAATATTTGGAGTAGACTCCCCTGCTTGAGCAGGGGGTTGGACTAGATGACCTCCAAGGTCCCTCCTAACTCTTGTTATTCTATGATACTCTATTCTGCCTTCTGCCTTCTGCCGTTAATGCCTTCTGCGTTTCTAACAACAACACATTGTGAGGTAGGTTGGCCTGAGACAGAGTGAGCTGCTGCTTTCTATTTGCAATTGCTACTAATCACATGAGTCAACAATTTGGCAACATTTGTATACAAAGTACATGTATATTCATGTCCTCAATCAACCAAATTCTAACACCTCCAAAACCATTTTTGTATGTTTATAAGTTTCTTAAATAATCAAGGAGATATACACATTGTTATCTTATTCTCTGGTTAATGTTCCATCATATATAACTCTTAATACACCCAGCAACTAACCCTTGTGCAAATATTGCCTACTCATTCTATCACATGGTTTCTCAAAATTAATCAACGTGCAACCTTTATTTATCTACCTGGGAATATTAATCTTTCATGAAAGTAGAATATATAAAGTTTGAAATAACACCGAGAGCAGAGAAATCAAACAATCTCTTTGAAAATTCAGATACACACAGTAGGTACTCCACTAAGCAGGTGTTCAGTTTAAAAACATGAATGACAGAATCCTACATTTTCTTTTTTTTTTAATACAAGTTTTATTAATTTTTTACAACAAACACAAAACACATAAAACATAGGACATAACATAAAAACATCATCATTCTTCATAAATTTACAAGCAGTGTATCGGTTGGTTTACCACTCCTTTTTGTGCATCCATTTCACAGTCATCATAATAATTATGTTGCATAATAACTCATATTATCAATCAACAACCATATATCCCAATATCACTATTGAACAATCATTTGACTGTAATTTAACTAATTCATACTTAAGCGAGATAACTATAGTTTAATTAATTTATTTTATAACAGATCATAAAATCATACCAAATCTATCTTAATAAAATATTCTTAAAATATTATCAAAACCAAAAAGGAAAAAAAAATGCATATTCGTTATATCCTAGGTTTCTAAATATTCTATTATTATATTGTATTATCTAACCATTGATAAAAAAAGATCCCAAACTTCATAAAATTGTTTATCTTCTTGTTCTCTAATTTCAAATGTCAATCTGCTCATTTCAGCACATTCCAATATTTTCTTAATGATTTCTTCCTCTCACTTTTCCAATTTTTAGCAAATACGATCCTAGCCGCTGTTAATACATTTACAATCAAATATTTTAAATTTTTATTATATATATCAGGTAAGATTCCCAATAAAAAAATATCCGGTTTCAAGTCTATATATTTCTTTGTCATTTTTTCCAACCATATGCGAATTCTAGTCCAGTATTTCCTGGCTTCCTCACAGGTCCACCACATAGGGTAATATGAACCAGGAATCTGATGACATTTCCAGCATTTTTCAGATTTGTTCTTCAACATTCTTGCTATTCTTGTCGGGGGAAAGTGCCACCTATAAAACATCTTATACAAATTTTCTTTATATGCTGTTGACATTGTCATTTTATAATTTTGAGACCACAACTTTTGCCATTTCTCTAAATCAATCCCATATCCAAAATTCTTCCCCCAAGCAATCATTGTTTCTTTAACTTGTTCTTCCTCCAATTTAATTTCCAACAAATAATTGTATAATTTTTTGATCACTTTTTCATCAGTACCTGTCATTCTATCTAAGTCAGTCAATTTATCATAGAATCCTTCCATTTTAGAATCTTTAAGATACCTTGAATGTATTTGCGCATATGAAAACCAATTCATCTTTATACCTTGTTCTTCTAAATTTTGCATCGTTTTAAGTTCACCCTTTTCATCTAGTAATTCCCCATATCTAACTGTTTGTTCCTTCTTGTAGGTTATAGGAGAATCCTACATTTTCATCAGTGTGTGATGTTTGCATAATCCTCTTGAACAGTTCTGGTAAACTACTTCAAAAGCAAGTTACCTCATTAAACAGAGAGGAAGAATGGAGACAGATGTATTCATTCCCTACCCTTTTGTCACCGTTTCCATCACTCTCCAAGAACTGAGTAGTCTCCTATATAATTTCCCATGCAATTCACAATTCTAGACAATAATTCCTTAAGATACCTGATGGGCTAGTATCTTCAAATATACTGTATTTGTGTTTCATAAGCACAACATCAAAGAAAATTTATTTTGCTGTCGACTAAGTTTGCCGTTTTAGATCTCCTTTTACCGGGGAACAAGTTAAATAAGATAATTTAGTAAGACTTCATTTGAACAGTTATGAGTACATAATTCTGACAGTACATGGCACATCTCCTTTATCTGCCAATAGACCTTTTTTCTCCTATTTTTTTCTAATATCCCATCAATATCATTCAGTTTTTGTTTCAAAACATGATACCTTTTGCAAATCATAATTTTCTATTAACAATATCTGATTTTTTTAAAAAAATTTAAGGTTGTGAAAATGATTGCTTATGTTTTTATCAACATACCTTAATGCAAATCCAATTTTTATTCCAAGCATTATGCTGGCATACACAGATATAGTATACCCAGAAGCTAACAAATATATACCAGATATCCCAATGAGGATAGCAGAGGGAAATGCCACCAATTCTGCTAAGATGAATGTATGAATAGTTGGATCTAAGGAACAGCAATACATTCTGAATGTTCTTACACATTATCCTTTGCAAGACAGACGTGTGTATTCTTCTTTTTAGTTATGGAAATAGGACTTTGATTCTCTGGGCTCTTTTCATAAGAAAATATCTGCCTATTTAACATGATTTCTGATTACTAGGAAGTAGAAATAAGAAATAAAAATACTGATAGTGTCATGCTCTTGGTACAGTTGGACTCTGAGGGAGAGGAGGAACAGCCAATAGGGAGTGGAGGTATGGCTCCGGAGGTTGTGGAGGAGGCTGGGGAAGGGTAATGACTGGCTGGGCAGTCAGAGGAAGAACCAGGCCCATCCCCTCTGCATTCTAGGACACACAAGGGGGAATGGAGAAGGCAACAATTTGGCTTGTGACAGAGGAGGTGGCCATGATCCTCCTCATTGATTGCAGCTGGGGAGACTAATATATAAGAGAGATGATTACAACACAACGTTGCCAGAAGCAAAGTGTGTTTTATTTTGGGCTTAAATTATCTTGGTTGTGTGTCCTTCCAACAGACTATGTCTTGTTATCTCCTTGAATTTGGTAATTACTTATCCTGTTCCATAGTGGAAATTTCATCATTGTAGTTTATTTGGGTTTTTTTATTTCACCTCTATCTGCTCATTAAGTTCAGACTGTATTACTTTCTTTTGAAGACTATTTTTGATTACGTTTATCTCCAACTGAGAATTATTGAACACTGCGGCCAAGTTGGAGGCATTAAAAGACAATTATTTACGTTTTGGATTTTGTTACATTTATGTTACACTCTGGGTCATCACAGATAGTTTACATCAGCTAGTCTCAATCTTATGACACTTCCTCCTTCCTCTGATGCATGTTGGAGTTCAGTTCCAACATATGTGAATGGCACAGGGATGGCCAACAGGTTTTTAATAAGTCCATTGCAATCAGTCAATTAAAACATCTAAATGAAAATGGAAGCACACATCTTTTTCATATATGTGGTTTTTTTCCTGAAGCCCTCTGGACAAAGGAAAAGATACTATCTTTTTGAAAGATATGCTACCTCTTGCTGCTCAATCCAAAGGCACATGAATCATATAAAAACAAATAAAAAGCTGCTGCCTTCTTCAAAATGATTTATAGTCTAAAGCTCACCTGGAACTTGGCCTAAACAGATGCAGTTGAAAGAAAGATATGCTATTCCCTGCTTAATGCCAGCCTCTCCTCCGTTTCTAATGATCTCTTTTGTAAGCTCTTTTGAGGCTGGGATCTGATCTGTCAAGCATGAGGCACTCTGAGGGGATAATGTTTGTCTAATCCGTCAAATAAGATTTCTATAGCTGGACGACACATATAAAACAATAAGTTGTCCTGTTGAAGATAACTTGTCGACTAAATTTGGAGCAAGTAACTTGAAACTTAGAGCTGCCGCTGGACACTTTTTGTTCATAACTGCCAAAAAGATGATTTTTGGGGGCACAGGAAACACAAAACTAATAGTGGAGACCATGTTATAGATTTATTGTTGCACAAAAACAAATACAGAAAAAATGACAAACTCCCTCTAGAGCAGGGGTGTCCAACCTTGGCAACTTTAAGACTTGTGGACTTCAACTCCCAGAATTCCTCAGCCAGCAAAGCTTAAAGTTGCCAAGGTTGGACACCCCTGCTCTAGAGCATCTTGTTCCCTATACCCATAAAAACGTGGTGTCAGATAAATGGTGCCAGATATTTGGCACATGAAACTCCAGCATGAGGTGCGCTGGTTATCTGTGCATTTCCAAGGTGCAAGTCAAGGTGCTGTTGGTTACCGATAAAGCCCTACATGGCTTGGGACCAGAGTACCTGAAGGATCACCATTTTTAAAGAGTCTTTGTCCTACTGGGTCAAACAGAATGGGCATGCTGAAGATCTTATCAGCCAAAGAATGTCAGCTGGTGGGCCAGGTTTTTCTGCAGTGGCAGAATTAAAAAAAAAAAAATCTTTAAATTTTGACTAGTTTTGTTCCTTTTCAGTAATTAAATGTCAATTATTACTATTCATTTTGTAAAAATATATAAGGGGGATGTTAGTTTTGATTCTACTTGCAAACAAAAAGTAATACTCAAAATTGCCTGATCACATGTACAGACACATCCATTCAAATAGTGATTTTAAATAAGCAAAGGCAGCCGCAGAATCTCACGTTTATTAAATGCTCCACATCTCAGGAGATGGCCAAACCTCAAAATAAGTAATAATAACAAACTCATTTCCTTTCAATCTTTGCAAACCAAAATGAGGTTTAGAAATTATGAATAACTGTCCATCTTCACTAGCATTCTGGTCAAAGGGCAGCTCTTTAAAACAAGATGAGATTTATACACCATAATAACTCCTTAATGAGATTTATTCAGGTTTCTGCAAAGTCTAACTACCTTTTTGCTAAAACTTGACAGGACTAATAAACAAGTGATTTGAAATAGTCTATATGGCAGCTGCTTGTCAGTTTTTCCAATATAATTTCCAGATGTTTGGGATTACAATTTCTATAATCATAGCTATACAGGTACTCCTCGACTTATGACCACAATTGAGCCCAAAATTTCTGAGACATTTGTTAAGTGAGTTTTGCTCCATTTTACGTACTTTCTTGCCACAGTTCTTAAGTGAATCATTGCAGTTGATAAGTTAGTAATTTTGTTGTTAAGTGAATCTAGCTTCCCCATTGATTTTGCTTGTCAAAAAGTTGCCAAAGTTTGCCCCATGACCTTGTGACACAGCAATGGTCATACAGGTGAAACTCGAAAAATTAGAATATTGTGCAAAAGTTCATTTATTTCAGTAATGCAACTTAAAAGGTGAAACTAATATATGAGATAGACTCATTACATGCAAAGCAAGATAGTTCAAGCCGTGATATGTCATAATTGAGATAATTATGGCTTACAGCTTATGAAAAACCCCAAATCCACAATCTCAGAAAATTCGAATATTACATGCAATCAATAAAACAAGGATTGTACATATATAGAACAATATTGGACCTTTGAAAAGTATAAGCATGCAAATGTACTCAGTGCTTGGTTTGGGCCCCCTTTGCAGCAATTACTGCTTCAATGCAGCGTGGCATGGAAGCTATCAGACTGTGGCACTGCTGAGGTGTTATGGAAGACCAGGATGCTTCAATAGCAGCTTTCTGCTCTTCTGCATTGCTCGGTCTCATGTCTCTCATCTTTCTCTTGGCAATGCCCCATAGATTCTCTCTCATAGATTCACTATAGGGTTCAGGTCAGGCAAGTTTGCTGGCCAATCAAACACAGTAATCCCACGGTCATTGAACCAGGTTTTGGTGCTTTTGGCAGCGTGGGCAGGTCCTGCTGGAAAATGAAGTCAGCATCCCCATAAAGCTTATCTGTGGAAGGAAGCATGAAGTGCTCCAAAATCTCCTGGGAGATGGCTGCATTGACCCTGGACTTAATGAAGCACAGTGGACCAACACCAGCAGATGACATGGCTCCTCAAATCAACACAGACTGGACTTCAAGCATCTTGCAATGTGTGCCTCTCCATTCTTCCTCTATACTCTGGGTCCTTGATTTCCAAATGAAATGCAAAAGTTGCTCTCATCAGAAAAGAGGACTTTGGACCACTGAGCAACATACCAGGTCTGTTTTTCTTTAGCCCAGGCAAGATGCTTCTGACATTGTTTGTTGTTCATGAGCAGCTTGACAAGAGGAATATGACATTTGCAGCCCATGTCCAGGATCCGTCTGTGTGTGGTGGCTATTGATGCACTGATTCCAGCCTCAGTCCACTCCTTGTGAAAGTCCCCAACACTTTTGAATGGCCTTTTCCTGACAATCCTCTCCAGGCTGCGGTCATCCCTGCTGCTTGTGCACCTTTTTCTTCCACACTTTTCCCTTCCACATAACTTTCTATTAATGTGCTTTGATGCAGCACTTTGAGAAAATCCAACTTCTTTTGCAATTACCTTTTAAGGCTTTCTCTCCTTATGGAGGTGTCAATGATGGTTTTCTGCACAACTGTCAGGTCAGCAGTCATTCCCATGATTGTGATTCCTACTGAACCAGACTGAGAGACCATTTAAAGGCTCAGCAACCCTTTGCAAGTGTTATGGCTTAATTAGCTGATTTGAGTGGGACACTTTGAGCCTAGAACATTGAACCTTTTCACAATATTCTAATTTTCTGAGATTGTGGATTTGGGGTTTTAATGAGCTGTAAGCCATAATCATCTCAATTATGACACATCGCGGCTTGAACTATCTTGCTTTGTATGTAATGAGTCTATCTCATATATTAGTTTCACCTTTTATGTTGCATTATTGAAATAAATGAACTTTTGCACGATATTCTAATTTTTCAAGTTTTACCTGTAAGTATGAACCAGCTGCCAAGCATCTGAATTTTGATCACATGATCATGAGGATGCTACCGAGGTTGTAATTGTGAAAAATGTTCATAATGTTTCTCAGTGCCATTGTAAGGGTAAATGAACTGTTGTTGAGGACTACCTGTATGATGTTGAGGGATGATGAAGTTTAGTAATGTTAAATCAGCTACAATTTGTTCTTGATTTAAATCAAATTCATGCCAGCTGTGAATACTAGGAGTTTTAGTTCTGAAACACTTGAATGAAGAGGTTGCTTATTTAGTTTTTACATCAATAAAGACTGACTATTTTTGATTTGTAATAATATTGTTCTGTTTATTAACTTGCCACTCCACTTTTAAAAGAGTAGCCAAACTCAGAGAACAAGGTAGTGCAAGATTTGTCAACTGGGCAACTTCCAGTTGCGTGAACCTCAGTTCCCAGAATATCAGCATTTGTTGGCAGAGGAATACTGAGTCAACACATCTGGAAATTGGCAAGATTGGGATAGATAGAATGTTGTATGCTTTTATGTTGAAAAACTTACTTGTCTTTTCCTTATAAATTCTTGAACAAATGGAATGTTAATGTTATCAGAGCATATAGATTTGTAAGAGGAAAGAAATAATTATTTTAGATCAATTTAGACCAATAAGGCTACCATATGTGAACTACAAAAAGCTAAAGAGCCATGTACAAAGAGCTAATTTTTTGCAGCTCTTTGCTGCCATCTAGCAGTATTCATCCTCACGTTGGCAATTCAGATATGATTTCCTAAATTTGTCTTGTTTCTTTACTGCTAATCATAAATCGAAACTACAACAAAATAGATGATATTAATGATATACCTTTATTAACATGCCTTTCTCTGTTCAATACTTAGCTATAATCCTTTGCATTTAAGACGGAAGTTGCAGAATGGATACAAAAGCTAATTTGTGCCACTCCCCAAATGGAATGTAGAGCAGTTTGGATACAAATCTAACAGGGAATGGAGTGTTCCAGGTCTAAGTTTCTTCTTAACGTTAACTGATGTGTTTTGATATGTTCCTAATTGCTTGCAGTCACATGGAACTGACACAGCTGTTTTCCGCAACATCAAATAGGGAAAAATGAGGAATATTTTGCTATATTATATATTTAAAAAAGAGCAGAAATTAACATTATGCTAAACATAATTAGACAATTAATTAATGGCAAGTCATGTGTATCATGTAATGAAGCAAAACATCTGGGCTAAATGGCAATAAGTTTTCAATTGCATATTAATCTTCAAAATCCTCTGAAACAGTATATGCATTTGAATTCAGAATTTTCTAGCCTTTTTACATATCCACCAATATAATAAAATGTTCCTTGTTGTTCACATTTCCAACATAAATTTCAAGAGTAATTAAGAATGCTTTAATGTATTAGTTGTTGTTTTGGTTAGTATCATGAAGAAGAAAGTACAAGTGGAAATGGAATTCTTGATATGATATCTGCCCCCCCAATTGTTACACATCATTTATTTTATTAATATCTTCAGTTTTATATCAATATTTTTGTATCTATTATGAATATGGAGAGTTAGGAATAAAAGAACAACTATTAAAATTACTGTGGTATTATAAAATATCTCAATCACCATTGTTTAATATACTATTTTGTCTAAGACATATATGTAATTTCAGAAATTACTCTTATAATTATTGATTCTTTAATAAAGAAATTATACACCTACTTTTCTCTGGTGAGGAGTTAAAAAAAAGCAACTAGTCAAAGATATTGTGTGTTAATGACAGACCTTCATGATTATTGGATGAACCACATAATAATTAATATAGAATTAGTCTGGGAGTTAAACAATCTCTGTATATTCTCCTCTTTTTTGGATGCAGCATGGCTTAGATTCTATTCAAAACTTTAGGAGCTTTACTGTACATTCTTTCAAAACTTCATATGACTAAGGGAACAGTTGTAAAGACTAGAGTTGATACTACATTGCCTGAACTCTCCAATAAATTAAAAGGAACAGTAAAAAATAGAACACAAACCCTACTATTCTTGGCTAAATCTGAAATCCAAATGATCCACAATTTGAAGTCTGTACTTACTTTCTGTAACTACAGCCTCTTTCTCACTGCTGCCCTCATTAAAATGGAGCACAGCTGGAGAAAAGGTGCTTTTATTGAAAAGCTAATTGCTTTCACTCCTAATATAAGTAAATGTGTGCAAAACAATTGTGTTTTTTCCCCTAGAAAATCCTGGTTGGGGTGAGGGGAAGAACTTGGCTTCTTTTTTTTTCATGTTTGTTTTGATTTTCAGTAAAGCTTTTTTGTGTTGAAACATGTCTGTTCTCCATGCTGAGTCACTTGAACTGTAATCAACTCTTCCATTTGCATAATCACTGTCTACACTAAAAATAATGCTCTGGCAGCAAGGAACGTAAATGGTGTTGGTCACTGCCAAGTACCTCCAATCTATACAATTGATAGCATTCATAAGTAATTTACAAACTCAAGTCCTGTGTAGTTTTAGAAATATTCTCAAGAACAGAAAGTGAAGTGAGTCCTTCCACTTCACTTTGCAACCACTGCAGTGTCAATTGGCTTGATAACTGTTTAAACATTTGTTTAGAGCAGTGGTTCCCAGCCTCTGGGTCCATGGGCCCTTGGAGGGCCACAGTGTTGTCACAGGGGTCTGTGAAGGCTTGAAGAAATGTTATGATTTAAACCTTAAGCCTTGGTGGTCTGTGTCCATGGTCCCAGCCCACACAAGGTATTTAAAGGGCATCCATGGTGAAAAAAAGGTTGAGAACAGTGGTGGGATTCAAAAATTTTTTCTACCAGTTCTGTGGGTGTGGCTTGGTGGGCATGGCAGGGGAAGGTTACTGCAAAATCCCATTCCCTCCCCATCCCACTAAACTGCTTTTCAGCTCCGTGTGCAGGGCAACACAAGAAGATCCAGCTGGGACTTGGGAGGCAGAGAATAGATGGGGGCAGGGCCGGTCAGAGGTGGTATTTTCCAGTTCTCCGAACTACTCAAAATTTCCGCTACTGGTTCTCCAGAACTGGTCAGAACCTGCTGAATACCACCTCTGGTTGAGAACCACTGGTTTAGAGCTTTTCTGAAGAAATGCTAAATGAGCTCCCAAATGTCTCAAAGTTTCTGCAATATGGTGTGGCAAAGCAAAACCTCTCTCATGTTATTGCACTTCCACAGTGATGCCTGTCAGCTTCTTTTCCAGTTGGTAAGACATGCCAATCAAGGAGACATGACTTTTTATGTGCCAAGACTTTGCTCTGATATTTGCCAGGTGGTATTTGCCAGTTCTGACAGGTTCTGGAGAACCGGTAGTGAAAATTTTGAGTAGTTCAGAAAACTGGTAAATACCACTTCTGGTTGGCCTGCCACCATCTATTTACTGTCTCCTGAGTCCCACCTGATCGGAGTCCCAGCTGATCTGCTGGGTCTTCTGTTGCCCTGCACAGGAGAATGGAGCTGGAAAACAGGTTAGTGAGATGGGGAGGAGGGGGAATGGGGATTTTACAGTATCTTTCCCCTGGAGTCAGGTGGAAATGGGAGTATTATAGTATCCTTCCCCCACCATGCCTATCAAACCACGCCCACCAAGCCACACCACATCCAGCAAGCCATGCCCACAGAACTAGTAGTAAAAAAAATTAATACCACCACTGCTCTGAACAATCCAAAAACTGAGAGTTAATGTTAATACCATTTTACAATGCCTTGATAAGGCCACACTTCGAATTCTGAATCCAGTTTTGATCACCATGATGTAAAAAAGATGTTGAGACTTTAGAAAGAGTGCAGAAAAGAGCAACAAAAATGATTAGGGGACTGCAGGCTAAAACATATAAAGAACCATTGATGGAATTGGGTATATCTAGTTTAATGAAAAGAAGGACCAGGGTGACATGATAGCAGTGTCCTAATATCTCAGGGGTTTCCACAAAGAAGAGGGAGTCAAGCTATTCTCCAAAGCACCTGAGGGATAAGAAGCAATGGGTGGAAACTAATCAAGGAGAGAAGCAACCTAGAACTAAGAAGAAATTTCCTGACATAACAATTAGCCAGTGGAAAAAACTTGCCCCCAGAAGTTGTGAATTCTCCAATACTGGAAGTTTTTAAGAAGAAATTGGACAAACATTTGTCTGAAATGGTATAGCATTTTCTGCCTGAGTAGTGGATTGAACTAAAAGACTTCCAAGGTCCCTTCCAACTCTTCTCTTCTCTTCTACTCACAAAAAAATCTCCTCCCCCATTGATTTCCTCCCCCTTCCCTACCAAGACCTGCTAGCCTTGAAATCAACTGAGATATAATAGTAATTTCCTAAACTGCCAGAATCTGGTGAGCAGAGGTGGTATTCAGCAGGTTCTGACTAGTTCTGGAGAACTGGTAGCGGAAAGTTTGAGTAGTTCGGGGAACCAGCAAATCCCACCTCTGACTGGAGATTTTACAGTATCTTTCCCCAGCCATGCCCACAGAATGGGTAGTAAAAAAAATTGAATCCCATCACTGCTGGAAAGGTAATAAGAAAAGTGAGGTATGGGTGCTCTCTGAACTTGATTTTCTTGCAGATCTTTCACTATCCAACTAAGTAACATCATAAATGCTAGCTTGGTGAAAGTGGACAGAACTAATCCTTGATATGGAGAAGAACCTTGAAAGAACCAGACTTTAGTGCTGCCGATATATGTCCCCATATTTAGAAGATGTTGAGCATGAACTAGAATAGAATACCTTTATTGTCATTGCATTCTATAAATACAATGAAATTTGAAAGCTATTCCAGCACAGTGTCCCAAACACCACATCACAATCACACTACAGAGTATTTAAAAATTAAAATAATTAAAGTAATAATTAAAAACCTAGTCTAAAACCTATCTGAAACATACAGTAAGTTAAATAGTTTAAAAATGCCACTATATACATAGGGCTAAATCACATATGCATTGTTTTTTTCAAGACAATTATTGCCTTGGAAAAGAAACTGTTTCTCAGTCTATTAGTCCTCATTTTAACACACCTATAACGCCTCCCTGATGGTAACAGTTCAAAATATGAATGTCCAAGATGAGAATGGTCTGTGGAGATTTTTAGTGCTCTAGAGAGGAGTCTGGTCTTCGCAATCTCTTCCAAAGAAGAAAGAGAGCAACCAACTAAGGGAATCGTTACATTTTTATATTGAAGCATAACTTTGAGATGTTAAGAAGTTTGCCATCCCTCACTTAGACCATTTGATGGTTTGAATAACTCACCTTTAGTCTTGTAAGTGTTACATATATCTTTTTGCAAATCATCATTTCTGCCCTTGAGAAGTTATTTACACATTGCAAATATTAAGTCGTATATTTAGTTATTTATTTCTTTATAAATTTATTATAAATTAATGCATTTAAATTATAAATTTACTATGTTATTTATGAAGTTATAAACTATTTATAAATAAATTTAATATGTTTAATTATTCTTGCATCCTATTTGAAGAATCACATTTAATGCATAACAGTTATATCTTGTCCTTCATTTGAGCATTCAAGGGAGCCTTTTAAGATAAAATGGATTCTCAGTTGACAAAATGTATTTGTTAACTATGGCATATGGTGTTGTAGAAAGGCAAGCAATCATAGTTTACTCAATAAACCTAGTAAAGCAGTATCTGACTGATGTATGGTGTGAAAAGAGTGGGAAACTGACAAAATAAGCACGACACCAGATGATGAAATTTGTCTTATTATCTGCATTTTAGATTAGCTAAAGAAGAATTCATATGTGAAAACTCAACAAAGTGAAAGATTAAATAAACTGATTACAGATTGATATCTTAGCCATCTATAAATTGAAATGGTTAGAAATTGGATATTTTCAATAAAATATCATACTATTTATACTTAGGATTCTGATAGCATTTCATGGCTTGTTCGAGTGATTGTGAGTCTTCCTGGCTAATGTTTTAAGTTATTTTTGATGTTGTTATTTTTAATTCTGGCCAACTTTACTGTTTTTACTGTGAGCTACCCAGTGCCTTGTATACAAGATGAGCAGCTGAGACATTTATTAAATAAATAAGTCTCCTTTCTTTGATATTGCCATTTATTTAACGGATGTATAAAATATCACAGAATCTATAATTTCATGTCAGTAAAATAATGTTTGAGGATCATCCAATGCAGATTAGAGCCCAATGTAGATTATAGAAAGAAAGATGTCAGATATTGAAAAAACAGTTACACATTCTCTCCTTGTTTATTCATCCTATATACAGAATATATGAATTAGAAGATGAGTGCATTGAAAATTAGACAAAAAATTAAACAATTGTATTGTTGATAACACTGCTACCTGCAAGCTCTAATAATGTCAAGGAGCAGAGTTAAAATATGGGATCATGATTAAATATGAATAACACCAAACTAATAATAATAATAATAATAATAATAATAATAATAATAATAATAATAATAATAATAAGTCAAACAATCAGAATTGACAGTGAAGACATCAAACTGGATGGATGCAACTGTCAGGGTTTTGACTGATGCCCTAATTAAATCATGAGCCTTGGGCCAAGCTTCAAAAGAAATCCAGTTATTTTATTAGGAGCTTCATGTCAGTATGGACCAAATGGAGCCAACTCCACTTGGAATGCACTACTAAGAGACCAAGCTGAGTTCAGATTATCTTGGACAAAATCTATTTATATGATTTCTATAAGTCCTCCCTGATCTGATGGCAATCAATCAATATAGGATTTTTTATGAAAATATAATCAAGTCTTCTTGCAGGGTATTATTTATTCTTTTTAACTGCCAGACTTTGTAGTTTGGAATTTAAAAGATTTGAAACTTGATTTTGTTTTTAACGTATGTTATTGGGGGGAAAAACTATATGCTGGCTTGCATAGCAATTTCTTTTACAATGTAGCAGCAGCTTTTTTCCTCTATTCATTTTGCTTGGAAAAGAGGCTGAAAGATTTATCAAAATGGATTTTTGTCAATTTCCATTTTAACTGTTGGATTTGAATGGTCACTTCAAGCTGATCTATAAAAGAATGAGGCCAGAAATCTTTGTCAGAAGTGGAGAAGCAAATCCTGGATTTTAAAAGGCAGAGTAAATCCTGTTAAGCATTGTGGAAAAGCTGATTACTTAATCATTCTTTCTTAATCATTCTTTCTTCATGAAAGTAAATGTTTTTATTTCCATAAAGTGAATTCAGTTCCTGTTAATGCCACAGATATTCAGATAACAGTTTATTCTGTTAAATTTCAATTATTAAAATTATTTGGTTTTTCTCTATAATACAACATATATTATAATACTACATATTAAGTATATATATATATATATATTCTGAGGTTCTCGTGGGTATTTGTATGTGGATCTTTGGTTATTCGGGTTTTCTCCCGCATAAGATTGGAAGTATCTAGGCAACGTTTCAATGAAGTCTCATTCATCATCTTCAGGCTTGTGTCTTCGGCTCTGCACTTCTCAGAGTGATGTGAGCTTGCAGCTGCTTCTTCCTTTTAACTGCTAGGGGTGTGACTTGATTGGGTGGGGGGGTGTTCTCATTGGTTGGGGGTTTGGCTGTGTTCTCATTGGTTGGGGGTTTGGCTGTGTTCTGATTGGCTGGAGGCGAAAAGGATGCGGCATAACTCCCAAGCTTTTTGTTTGTTTGTTTACAAAAACTGATATGCTATGGTTGCAAACATTTCACACAAATATTTTGAACCAGTTTGAAAGGCATTCCAGATCTTCATTCCCCTGATGTTAGTAGTATTGGAAAGCTAAGTTGAATGAATTCCAAATCAATGAAGTATAATCACAGCTAGTTTGTTCCTCTCCTCCTCATTTGGAGATCGTGTGGCTTCATTTTCCCATTGAATAGAATTCTTGTCTTTTGACCTGAAGATCTGATAAGAAAAATCTGATCTTGAAAACCTTGCAACTCCCTTCCACAAGAATTTTATCAGCAATGCCAGGCACCGGAATCATTGCTCCCTTTCTTTTCCTTGTTTCTCTTTTATATGGAATTTTTGTATGCAGTTTAAATTTTCAAATTACGTATTGTATTTGAGATAGAGATTCTGCTTTTATCTTTTGATATATGTACCAAAGCATCAGATGAGGATCGGGATTTAAAATCCATATTCTTTGCAAAGAATGAGATAACTAATTAACACAAATGTTTTAGATAAAAGTCTAGAAAATACTACAAAATGCAAAAAAATAAATGAAAGATAGCAAGCAAGAAATACAGCTGTGTAGCCTTTATCAGGACTTACTTTACTTATAAATGTTTCTGAAACAAGAATTAGAAATTAAAAAGCAATCACTGATAGATTCAGAAAAGGGATCGGTGAAAAGCATTCTTTCCTGCATAGTAAAAGGAGTAACATATTAAGAGAAGCTTCAAAGGAAATATAGATGAGAAAGAAAAAATGACTGCAAAAATTCAAAGAGCTAGAAAATGGAGGAACAGTTGAATTAGAAAATAGAGTCGGTTGCAAACAGGATAAAACTATTTTGTGTTGGCGCCTCCTTGAAAGAATCTGTTGAAGATCCTATCACTAATCCTTTGAGGTAGGTTAAGCTAAAGAGGAGGTTAAAGCAATGACTATCCAATCACCAATGAATTTAATTATTGTGAGTCCTGCTTACTATAACAGTACCACATTTACTTTAAAAAAAGATTGCTATATCACTAGTTTTTCCCAAACATGCCCTTTTATTTATATATGTATTAATTTAGTATTATTTATCACCTGATTCTCAATGACTAGGTGGTTCACAATGCAAAGACGCAGAAAAAAAAATGTACTAAAAAATAAAATATAACAATAAAAATAAAGGAGCAAAAAGATGGCAAAGCTAGACAACAATGAAAAATATGCCTACACTATTCATAAGGGCTTCAACTACCTTAGCAAAACCCCCAGCAAAGAGCTGGGTCTTAGAAGGCTCTCTGCAATCTTGAAAGTTTGGGAATCTAAAATATCTCTTTTTTGTAAATGTTTTAATAGAATTCAAATACGTGTGCGTGCTTATAAAAAAATATTATTTTGCTTTTGCAAAAGAAACGCTACATGTAAGAATGCCTGTACACCCACAGCCATGTAATGGGAGAAAAATCTTCTAAATAACTGTTTAGAAGTAAGCCAAGCTATACAGTATTAGCATACTCAGAAACCCTCGCACCCGATTGGTCCGGACCAGCGGAGACCTGATTGGTCAACAGGTCAGCCGTGATTGGAGCACAAGGAATCTACCGCAATTGGCTGTGCCAATCGTGGGAAATTCAAAGTGCTGTCATTGGCTGCCAAGCCGTGAGCCAGCCCTATATGAAGGGCTGCCATGGCTCGCATCCCTAGACCTTTACCTATACCAAATAAAGAGCTGAACTCACGAAATGGTCTCGCGTCTCTGTCAAACCGATTTGCCTCCGATCTAACACTGGCGACGAGGATGGGATCGTGAGACAAAGAGACCATCCAGCACATGGTGAAGCGGCACGCAGCAACCAGCAACATGGCCGGAATCAACTCGCCACCCGCTCCCTTCAACCCTGCTACTGAGGACTGGGAATCCTATACCGATAGGTTCCAAATGTTCCTCGAGAGTAGCAACCTCAAGGACGCCAATGGCCACAAAAAACGAGCCGTGTTCCTCACGCACTGCGGGCCCACAGTCTTCAAAATGGCCAAAGCCTTGGCCAAACCGATGGACATCAAGGCAATGGAGTGGGATGATCTGGAGCCCCTGCTGCGGAGCCACTACGCCCCCGTTGTGCCCATCCTCATCCAGCGGCATGACTTTTACAGGCGGGATCAACGCGAGGGCGAAGGGCTGGCCAACTTCATAGTGGCACTACGGGACCTGCGGGGTCTGTGCGAGTTCACTGACCTGGATGAGGCCCTGCGAGACTGCGTCGTCCTGGGACTCCAAGACCCCGTCCTCCAGAGCCGCATCATGGCAAAGGGAGACATCTCCCTCGCTGATGCCCTCACCGAAGCTGCTGCAGCAGAAGCGGCCAAGAAATCAGTGGCTCGGATGTGACAATCGAGCATCATGCCACGAGCGGCGACCGGAGAGGCAACATTGACCCCCGAGAGGAGGCCCGCGACAGACCACACAACCACACACCATGGCGACATCGACTCCTTCTCAGAAACCGAAGACGAGGAGGAGGAGATCCACTGTCTCCAATCAGCGCGGGAGCAGCGGGAACCACGAGGTCATAAGTCAAGGTTCCAGTGTGCCGGCTGTGGCAGCGATCACCCCCAAGCGTACTGTCGTTTTCTCGAAGCCATTTGCAGGCATTGCGAGAAACAGGGGCACATCGCCAAAGTGTGCCGGAATAAGAAGCACTACAGCCCGCGGCGATGAGATGCCAGCCCCCGATGGAGAGACAGCACCCCCACCAGGACCCGAGATCGACAGACGGAGAACCGCTGGAGCCGGGAAGGTTGGAACAGGTGACTCCAGGAGACAAGACAGAGAGAGGAAATGCACCAGACTGTCGTCATCGATCATTCCTCCACCAGCGACTCCAGAAAGGTATACGTGACGGTCGGGATAGAAGACCAGCAATGCGACATGGAGGTGGACTCAGGGTCCTTCCTCTCAATGGTCTCCTGGCGCACACTCAAGCACCTGGTCCCCACCATCCGCCGCCAAGAACTGGAAGACCAAACACTAACCTTCAAAGACTATCAGGGAAACTGAATCCCTGTAGTTGGTAGAGGCCATTTTAAAGTCACCTTCAAGGGCCACACAGAAGTGCAACCCCTGATGATCGTCGATCGAGATCGGCCGAGCCTGTTGGGACTACAGTGGTTCGCACCCCTGGGCATCGAAGTAACAGGCATACACCACATCGCAGAGGCAGACTGGAAAGCGGCGCTCATGAGGGACTTCCGGGAAGTCTTCGACGACCGTTTAGGCAAGTACCGAAGGTCCCCTATTACATTTAACATAGACCCAAGCATCGCGCCAATCCGGCATAAGTCCAGGCGAGTGCCATTTGCACTCAAGTCCAAGTTCGATGAGCAACTCGACAAGCTCATTGCGCAAGGGGTGCTGGAACCAATCGATCATGCCCAGTGGGAGACCCCAATTGTCACCCCCATCAAGCCAGATGGGTCAGTGAGAATTTGTGGTGATTACAAGGCCACCCTAAACCATGCGCTCCAACAAAGCGCATATCCCGTCCCAGTAGTCCAGCATCTTCTGCACTCCTTGGGAGGAGGCCGGATCTTCGCAAAGCTCGACCTGGCGCAAGCCTACCAGCAACTGCCGGTCGACGCCACAACAGCAGAAGCCCAAACCATCGTAATGCACCGAGGGGCTTTCTGCTGCAACTGGCTCCAGTTTGGAGTCAGCGTGGCACCTGGTGTTTTCCAAAGCCTTATGGAAAGACTCCTCCAGGGAATAGAAGGGGTGGTGCCCTACTTTGATGACTTCTTAGTGGCTGTGGAAAATGAGAAACAACTAAAAGCCAGGTTGAGGGAGGTACTGCAGAAGTTCAGAGACTCGGGACTTAAAGTCAAGAAAGGGAAGTGCCAGCTACGGGCCGAAAGGGTCGAATTTCTGGGGTACCTCCTAGACAAACAACGGATTCACCCCACAGAAAAGAAACTGAGAGCCATAAGGGAAGCACCGCGACCCAAAGACAAAACGGAATTACAGGCTTTCTTGGGACTGTTAAACTTTTACAATGTCTTCCGACCTCAAAAGGCAACCGTAGCGGAACCGCTACATAGGCTGTTAGATAAAACAGCCACCTGGACTTGGGGAGCACAGAGGAGAGCGCTTTCAACAACACAAAGAACCTGCAAACATCCGACGCGGTACTAATCCAGTACAGCGAGACTCTGCCATTGGCGGTAACTTGCGACGCGTCACCATTTGGAATCAGCGTCATCCTCAGCCATCAGCTACCAGACGGGAGGGAAGCACCCATCGCTTTCTCATCAAGGACACTTTCAAAGCCAGAGCGGAACTGCAGCCAACTCGACAAAGAGGCCCTAGCAGTCGTCGCCGGCATCAAGAAATTCCACGAATACCTTTACGGTAGGACTTTTACAATCATCACGGATCACAAGCCGCTGCTAGGAATCCTGGAGGGGGACAGGGCCACACTGAACATTCTATCGCCAAGAATGACGAGGTGGTCCAAATTCCTAGCAGCATACAATTACCAGCTGATACACCGGCCCGGCAAGGACATTGCCCATGCAGACGCCCTAAGCTGGTCAGCCTTACTGGACTGGGAAGACGACCCAGCACCCACAACAGAGGTACTCCAAATAGAGACAATATCCAACCCACTCGTGACCGCGCCAGACATTGCCAGAGAAACAAATAAAGACAAACAGCTGGCGCGAGTCTTGAGCTGGGTGGGAAAAGGGTGGCCGGAAGGGGACATAGACGAACTATTCAGACCCTTCTGGAACAGACAAACCGAACTCTTTATCGAAAAGGGCTGCATACTTTGGGGGGATAGAGTGGTAATTCCTGAAAAATTACAGGAAAAGGTATTGGGAATGTTGCATGAAGGGCACCCGGGGATGGTTAAGATATAAACCCTGGCCAGAAGCTACGCATGGTGGCCAGGAATGGATAAACAGATCGAAACCTGGGTTGCCAAATGTAAACAATGCCAAGAATCCAGAGCAAATCCACCCGCCGCCCCAACCCAAGAATGGGAAAAACCAAGAAGTCCATGGTCCAGAATTCATATAGATTTCGCGGGGCCAACCAAGGGACACATGTACCTTATCACAGTAGATGCTTACTCCAACTGGCTGGAGGTAAGCACTATGAAGTCAACCACAACGGAAGCGGTGATAAGGAAACTGAGCAAACTCTTTGCTACGCACGGCCTGCCAGATGTAATAGTGTCAGACAATGGGCCCCAGTTCACCGCACTGGCGTTTGAACAATTTCTGGCAGGCCAAAGGATATGCCATGCATTAACCGCACCGGCAAACCCGGCGGCGAAGGGGGGGGCGGAACGCATGGTCCAATACACCAAGAAAGCTATCTAGAAAATAGAAACAGCCAATATACAGGACAAAATCAATAAAATGCTCCTCATTCAACACATTACACCTAGCGCAACCACAGATAAAAGCTCGCCGGAACTAATGATGGGCCGGAAACTACGCTCTACGCTAGACAGAATGCACCCAACATATAACCGAGACAAACCCCCAGGTTCCTCCAGCAAACACAGAACATTCAACATAGGGGACCCAGTATACGCCAAAAATCTCACAGGAGAACCACTCTGGGTGCCAGCAACAATCACCCAGATAACCGGGCCCCTATCATACCGATTGGAAACCAGCGACGGGAAAAACTGGAAACGGCACATAAACCAACTTAGGTCAAGACTAGCCACCACAAACAGCCAAACACCCGAACAAGAAACTAGAAGGGGGGGGAACCAGTAAGCGATAGAGAAGGAACCGAAGAAAACCAACTAACGCAAACAGAGCACCCCCCGCCGAGAATAAATATACAAATAAACCAATGCTACTCACCCGTAGATGCAGGAACAATGGAGCATGAAACCCCGGGGTCTTCACCTGGAAGGAGCAGCCAAACCAGCTTACCCAGCCAAGAAAAGCCCAGCAGGAGCAGAAGCGGCAGCTCAACCAGCCCAGGAGAACCGGGAGGGAGCTACCAAGAAAGGCCCAGCTCAACGTTCCAGGCGGTTCCATCCCAAGGAACCGGAGTGACAGAGGAGGCATTCGAACCGGTCAACGACCACAGCAGAACTGAACCGCACAAGTCAAGGAGGCAGGGAAAAAGCCCCACCTACCTACACGACTACATCACTACGCACCGCAGGATGAAACCAAGAGGGGAGGGGTGTACAGTATTAGCATACTCAGAAACCCTCGCACCCGATTGGTCCGGACCAGCAGAGACCTGATTGGTCAACAGGTCAGCCGTGATTGGAGCACTAGGAATCTACCGCAATTGGCTGTGTCGATCACAGGAAATTCAAAGTGCTGTCATTGGCTGCCGAGCTGCGAGCCAGCCCTATATGAAGGGCTGCCGTGGCTCGCATCCCTAGACTTTTACCTATACCAAATAAAGAGCTGAACTCACGAAATGGTCTCGCGTCTCTGTCAAACCGATCTGCCTCTGATCTAACACAAGCCATCACATTTCGTATCTCTCTTGGCTGACTTGTGAACTCCATTAGTGAACTCTTGTTTTCATACAGGAGTCTTTTGAATCTAAAATATCTCAAAAAGCTTGGGATTCATTTTTTTTCTTTGTTAAAAAAATGGCTCAATTGGCTGAAGCAAGCTCTTGAGAGTACATCAGCAGTGAAATAAAATAAACCTTTTATCAGTTAGCTTTTTGCTCATTTTTGAATGTACTGCGAAGCTCAGGGGGCTGCTCCCACAAAGGCAGACAGCACTTGAACCTTCATGCTTATTATCTTATTGAATTATATATAGGGCTTGAGAGAAGTTGTGTGTAACTGTGGGTGGATGGGTAAGGGCATAAAGAAATACTGTGTGTGATGCCAAGGCCTTTTTATTTAAAAAGTCTTAATACAATAACTCTATCTCCAAAGAGCTCTAGTCACCTGGCTACAGTTAATCTCTGCCTGGTTGTGGGCTTCTCGCCCAAAATGCAGTCACAAGAAGATACTCGAGCTTGCCAGGCACTAGCAGATGAAGCTGTAAGTTGTAAGCACATCATGTCTTTACCAGGAAAACAAAGAAACCCACCTGATAAAACCCAGCAGGAACGAGACTCAGGTTTTCAACTCAACAGGGCTCTTCTTTCATCTTCAAAGCTCACCCCCCCGCCTCTTTTACAAGTATTACCTAATTAATCCTCACTACACCCTGGGGGAAAGAGAAAGAGTTATGTTCAGTGCTATTATTTCACTGCTAGTCCAATTAGGCATAATTGTGTCTCATTTAGGCTGAGCATTTAAAGGGCAAAGCAAATAGAGGCGGCAACAGATTAGGGAGCATTCCACATAATATTAAGAGGGAAAAATCAGTGTAATTGGCATCACAATTTGAATACTTCCCAGAGAATTAAACGTGATTCTCACCGCTTCGTATATAGTGAAAGGACTGAATCCATAAACTGTATGAGACTCATTTTTATACATATTTTCTGATAAAACATATTTTAACAACCTGTATAGCAGGTATGCAGTAGATGATGCCTCATGAAAGTAAGGACAGTAAAAATTTGCAAGTAGATTTTGTTGTGAATTAATGAAAGTGCTTAAATAAAGATAATTAAAACCTTTAGAAAAGTGCAGGGTTCTGGCCCTGCACTTCTGATTGGCTGATAATAGCGACATCTGATTGGTCCATTCAGGAGAATCTGATTGGCTATCAGCGGGCCTCTTTCATTGGTTAAGGGAACTAACGCTTCCCATTTCTTATTGTTTATTTGATCAGCAGCTTGCCTATAAAAAGGGCTATTGCTGCCGTAGTTTTTGCTCTGTTCCACAATGTTAAATAAAGAGTTGAAGTTCATCGTTCATCGTCTCGTCTCCACTTCTTGTGATCGAAACCAAACGCGATCCCGTTTTGGTGCGAGTTCTTAGCTGGGTCGAGCGAGGATGGCCATTGGATCAAATCCCTGACTTCAGTCCTTTCAAGAATAGACAGACGGAACTGTTTTCCCAGAAAGGCTGCATAATTTGGGGGAATAGAGTCATCGTCCCAGAGCGGCTGCAATGAGCGGTATTGAAAACCTTGCATGAAGGCCACCCCGGCATAGTGCGCATGAAGGCGCTCGCACCAAGCTACGCATGGTGGCCGGGTATCGACAAGTAAATCAAGGCCTAGGTAAAGACTTGTTGCAAATGCCAGGAAGTTAGCAATGCCCCACTGAAAGCAACCCCAACAGAATGGGAAACATCCAGGGGACCATGGTCCCGTATTCATCTGGACTTTGCAGGACCTACCAAAGGCCATACATTCTTATTAACGGTGGATGCCTCCTCGAACTGGCTTGAAATCCATGAGATGAGAAATACAACAACCGAATCGGTCATCAGCAAACTAGACAGACTATTTATAACACACGGATTACCAGACGTTCTGGTATCCAACAACGGCCCCCAGTTTACCGTGCTTTCTTTTGAACAGTATTTGGTGGATCGTGGTATTCGCCATGCGCTAACTTCGCCGGTGCATCCTGCGGCCAATGGAAGAGCCGAGCGCATGGTACAATTCATCAAAAAGACCCTTCATAAAATGGACTATGGCGATATCGAAGATAAGATTAACCGGATACTCTTTCTTCAACACATCACTCCGCACAGCGTCACCAACAAGACTCCGGCCGAATTGTTAATGGGACAAAAACTCCACTCCCACCTTGACCGACTACACCCATCGTACGAACCAGAAAAACCACACGGATCCAGTGGGAAATGCCGCGAATTCCAGATAGGCAACTTAGTCTTCGCTAGAAACTTTTCTGGCGATCCTTTGTGGGTCAAGGCAACTGTAATCCAAGTCACAGGACCCAGGTCGTACCGAGTAAAAATTCGCGACGGAAGATCAGCTGCGTTCAAGGCTGCAACCTCGTTTCTGCGACTCTGGTAACTTCCAAACTGAGGGCGGAGGAGATGCCGAGCAGACCGAGTTCGAAACGGCAGATAGCATGAGTGGAAGAAGTGAGCATTCGGATTTAACGCATAAAGAAGGATCAGAGAGGATGGTGGACTTGCCTCAAAGAGACGTCGTCAGAGGCAAGCCCACAAAGGCTAGAGGACAATGAGGACATTAGCGGCACTGAGTTTTTAAATGAAGGACCGGAGGCAACCTACTAGCCAGAAAACGTCCCGCCCAAACAAGATTATAAACAAGTACCGGGGGGACAGCAAAAATCTAACAGACAATCTAAACAACTTGCCTTCCTCAAAGATTACGTCACTGCACCCCTTAAATGGAACCCAGGGGGAAGGGGTGTTGTGAATTAATAAAAGTGCTAAAATAAAGATTATTAAAACCTTCAGAAAAGTGCAGGGTTCTGGCCCTGCACTTCTGATTGGCCGATAATAGCGACATCTGATTGGTCCATTCAGGAGAATCTGATTGGCTATTAGCGGGCCTCTTTCATTGGTTAAGGGAACTAACGCTTCCCGTTTCTTATTGGTTATTTGATCAGCAGCTTGCCTATAAAAAGGGCTATTGCTGCGGTAGTTTTTGCTCTGTTCCACAATGTTAAATAAAGAGTTGAAGTTCACTGTTCATCGTCTCGTCTCCATTTCTTGCGCCCATGCGCAGAACTTAACAGATTTAGTTGATAACTGGTACTTAAATTCGGACAAGCAATCTGGTGTCTAGATATATAACCAAAGCATTAATAAGTATGATGGGGTGGAGTTTACATGTTTACATGTTCGATGTCATAATCAGGGGCTCTATAACATAATAAGAATCGAAATGTGATATTTAAGGACAGTTCACAGATAATGGTCTCAGGAAGAGCAAACTCTTGGGTAATTTGGATGTTTTTTAGATGTTAGGAGTTTTTATAGAAGATAGCAACACCACCTCCTCTATGGATTTCACGATCTGATCGGTAAACATGATAGTCTCTTAATGTGGTAATGGAGTCAGGGAGAGATGCATTGAACCAAGTTTCACAGAAAAATACGATGTCAAATTTAGCCATATTTAGTAAGAGGAAAAATTCAGGTATTTTATTCATAAGGCTTCTTGCATTGAGTAGCTTGCATTTAAGGCCAGTTGTAGTTGGAATTGAGGTAGTTAGGGGTGTGTATGCCTAGTTTTGAGTGATGGTGGATTGGATGAGGTAGGGTTGGATGTGGAGTTGTGGGTTGTGTGACTTATTTTTGATACAAACAGCATGGTAGTCAATTTAGAGATCCTTCTCTCCATTGTCTAGATGTCTTTTGAGTTCCTTGTGGAGTTCATGGGAGCTGATTCTTTGCAGTATGGATAAGTCTGGTCTTGAGCGAAGTTTTTTGTGGTTGGGATTGGTTTTTGCAATGGCATTTATTGTATGAATGAATATGTGTTTGCTGGACTCATTTTTGCAAATTTTGGGGCCACCGAGCTATCATTGTGTTTGGACTAAGGGCCATCTCTGGTTACTTCAATAATATCTTCAGGAGAGACGTTTATTGTATTGAGTTGCTCATGATATTATGAACTTTGGTGATATCATCTGATTTGTTGGTGTCTTCAAGATCAAATAAGATGGCATTTGGACATTTCTGATCATGTTCAATTGTGTCTCTGATGAGTGAAGAGATATCATTTGTGGAATTATTTGATGGGATAGTAATTATTTGTGATTGTGGTTTGGTGGTTATTTTTGGTTGTAGTTGCAATTGTAGTTGAGGTAGTAGTTGTGGTAGTGGTTGTTGTGTTGGGATTTGATTTTGAGCTGATAGGTAGTTGCTTATCAGTGCTGCATTTTTTTCAAGAGAAATTAGGCTTTCTTGTATAATTATTTCAAAACATGTTGCTAAGCGTTTTTCTCTTGAGTGCATGAGTGATTCTATGCTATCAACTCTGTCAGGAAGGGTACTTGGTTTATTTAGCTTAGGAAAACATGATGGACAAGGGAATGTATCTGATGCTTTTAGGAGATCAGCTAGGTCTTTGTTTAAGTTTAAGCAAGCAAGGTGGGCTTGATTGTCACAGGGTAACATTTGATTTATTTTCATTTTCATTGATGGTTTTAAGTCATCTGAAGCATGTACAGGAATCTGGGAGGTCATTGGTAGAGATATTATTTTGTTGTTGTTGTTTGGTAGTGGAGGATTTGGAGTTTCTGGCTGGCATGGTCAATGACATTAGTACACTAAACAATTACAATAGCTAATTAATGTGATAGACAATTACTTAATGAATGTTGGTAATTAATAAATGTTAATTGATAAGTTAGAGAACAAATCAAAAGTAAGGTTACTTATTACTAAAAAGCAATCAATCAACTTATTAATAAGATTCAATCAATCAACCAATAAATTAGATAATCAATGATACAGTATTAAATCTCTATCAGTTCAATGAATCAGTAAATCAGTGGCTATTTAACAATTAATTATTGTACTATTATATGATAAATCAATGATTATAGGCAAAGCATTATCTATAAATATTTGGTCTTGAGGTACTGAAATAGTGGAGGTAGTACAGTATTGGAGGTTTGTAGTGTAAAGTGTTTTTCCTTAAAGCCAAGTTTTTTGGTTTTTGTTTTGTTTTGTTTTTGTTTTAAAGAGGAACTGTTGCTGTTTGATAGATTTGAATGGAGAAGATTTGAATGAGCTCACCAATCATCTACTTTGGAGTTTGGAAAGGATGAGATTTGGGTGGGGGTTTAGTGGAGGTTGTCCAATCAGCTGAGTGGAATTTAAATTCAGGCTGACTAGTCAGCTGGGTTGTTTAACTGGAGCTGATTTATATTGGGACTATCAATTCTCCATGAGTCTCCTTTGTTCTCCCCAATTGGTGGCCATTTAGAATTATTTTTGGTGATTTGATTTCAATGGAGACTGTAGACATCATTCCAGTTCTTCCATCATCGGAATTCACAATCAATCTCAGTTTCAAAAGGCAGTTTTCCTGAATAAAAACCTTCTTCACACCTCTTCTCGTCTAGTCCCCCTTTTTTCTCTTTTTTTCTCCTTTAATCACTCTTTTCTCAAGCTACCATTTAACTTCCAGAGTTAGAGGGTAAAAACATAAATTAAGCCGTTGCCACTTAATCTCCACACTCACCCCTTCCGCTCTGGAGTCTTCACTTTTTAAGTTGTTTCTGACTCGGGTCCACAGTAAATCTTCGAGCTGTTTACCTGTTCCTTCCTCCCACTGAAAAATGCATGGCTGATCTATAAGAAGCCAAGGGAGACACTCACCCGCAGTTGGGTAGCTTCTAAGCTTGCAGTTGACAGTTGCCACAAACCCATAGCTCATTCGTTCCCCGTGTCGGCTTCCCTCTCACGAGATCAGGTCGATTCTTTAGACCAGGTAGCTTCTTTTCACTAGGCAGCTTTTTCCTCTCCAGGTAGCTGAAAGGGAAGCTGCTCAAGACCACCACCAGATCTGTCATGAGAACATAAAGAATTATTCTGGGAAATATTTGTTTTCCAGGAGTAAATCCATACTGCAGATTTATATACAAAGACTGAATCCTATGCAAATCAATTTACTACTAAGCAGGCCCAGATATGATTCAGTGTTGGATGGATGCCTACCAGGGAATATCATGGCTTTATGCTAGAACTAAACCAAAAACAACTTCTCAGAAAAGGTGAACTGCAAATCATTTCTGTACTCTTATCAGAAAAACTTCAGGGACTGTTCATGAAGTTAGCAGAAGTTAACCTTTACTTTAAAAAAAAAATAAAAACTACATAGAAATGTATACCTATGAGTCAGAGCTGATATTCAGCAGTTTCTGACCAGTTCTGGAGAACCGGTAGTGGAAATTTTGAATAGTTTGGAGAACCGGTAAATATCACCTCTGACTGGAGATTTTAAGTATCCTTCCCTGCCATACTCACCAAACTATGCCCACAGAACCGGTAATAAAAAAAGTTTGAATCCCACCACTGCTGTGAGTATATCTGTGGTATACATATGGCCACTAGTAGTAAGAATACAGGTGTCAGGGGAAAAGGATTGTAGAGATTGTGTTTTCTTGTTTTGGCAATCCTTAAACCAAAGAAGAATTGTTCTAATGCTGTTGACACTGCTATAGTGATCAGCTAATAACATTTGGGGAAGGAGGATGGGCAAAATAGAGATTCATGGGACTGTTAAATGTGGGGTGTAAACCCTGCATCATGCATCAGGATTTTACAAAAACTCACCTGGGCAGATTGGATTGTTTTTGTACTTAGTAGATGCAGTTGGCCTATCACTCCTTTATTTCATAAGTTTGCAGTGCTCTCATTTTCAATCTTTTATTATTGTTATGGGTCCTTCATATTACTTTTGGTAATGAAAACATTTTGTACTTAAATGATGTATGTGAACTTGGCAAACTTGTTCTGAGCAGCTTGAAAATATGTTGTTGCATTTTTGCACATGAGTATGTTCACAATACTAGAAAACTCTAGTATTAGATTAAATTCTTTAATTTAATCTTGGGATCTTTAATGGCAGGAAGATGGACTACCTTCGAGAGATGCAGTTCACGAGAGGCAACCTAATGTTATTTCCTTTGCAAAAGGACTTTTTTTTTACTTTTGTAATATATATGTGTACTATAGGTTGATACATTTTTCATTCCTAAAATCCAAATGACAATCATAAATAGGCTGAAGATAATCATAATAAAATCTAAGGAAGTTGTGTGGCTTTTTTTAAAAGAAAGTATAAGCAATCTAATAAAAGCATATCCATTAATTAGACACTGTAATATTTTCCAGATGACCAATTTTTACTAAGGTGATTGGTTGATATTTGCTCTCATGGTTAATTAGGGACAAGGTCAGAGAATGCTAATGTTCTTTTATGAAAGTTTAGTTCAAATACAAATCAACTCAGAGAGTTGTCTCGTCTCTCCATCAACCCCTGTTAAATCAGTTTGATTCTTATTATAACTTTATAATTAAATGCCTTTCCATCATTAATTTAGATCATATATAGCAATAGCACTTAGACTTATATACTGCTTTATAGCACTTTACAGCCCTCTCAAAGCAGTTTACAGAGTCAGCATATTGCCCCAAACAATTTGACTCCACATTTTACCCACCTCAGAAGGATGGAAGGCTGAGCCAACCTTGAGCCTGGTGGGATTCGATCTACCACATTGCAGTAGGAGTCGCTTGCAGTAGTGCACTCTAACCACTGTGCTATTGAGGCTCCGAAAGATATATGATATCCTAAGGCCAATGTGATAGAACCAACGGCAAATTCTGTGTAAACAGAACAAGAATCAGAACCTATTAAACCACATTTGTGGCTTAATAGGTTCTGATTCCTTGTCACATGAATAATGGTTAAAATCTTTGATTTTATGCAATTAGAGACATCCTTCATACCAGTAGATGTACCATTTCAATATTCAACAAAACCAACCAGTTATTAATGCAGATGGTAAGGTTTTTTATATGACTTTTGTTGTGAATGAATAAATGTCTAATAAAGTTATCTAGAGCTTGAAGTCAAGTGCAGGGTTCTGGCCCTGCACTTCTGATTGGCTGTTAAATGGCGAGATCTGATTGGTCCATTCAGGAGAATCTGATTGGCCATTAGCAAGCTGTTCTCATTGGTTAATGGAGCTAGCGCTCCCAGGTTGCCATTGGTTGAATAGTTAATAAGTTGCCTATATAAGGAAGGCTATAGCAGCCATTGAGTTTGAGCTGTCACACCATGTAAATAAAGAGTTGAAGTTCACTGTTTTCACCAGCTCGTCTCCATTCTTCGCACTCATGCTCCACACTTAACACTGGCAACGAGGGTGGGATGTGGAGATGTCAGAGCTGACTAAACAACGAAGAAGACAACCGAGCACGTGGCTGAAACGCACAACGGTGGAACCATGTCCAGCGGCGTCATACCACCCGCTCCGTTCGACCCAGCGCAAGAAGACTGGGAATCCTACATGGATCGTTTTCAAATGTTCTTAGAAACCAATAATTTGAAGGATGCCACAACCGGGAAGAAACGGGTGGTATTCCGAACGCATTGCGGGCCGACCGTATTCAAGATGGCCAAGGCGCTAGCAAAACCGGCTGAAGTGAAGTCTATGGACTGGGATGTCCTCGAACCTCTTCTAAGGGCCCACGACACACCGACCGTACCAATGCTCGTAAGACGGCATGAGTTCTACCAAAGAAATCAGCGGAAAGGAGAGAGCGTTGCTGACTTCGTTGCAGACCTCCGAAACTTGGGAGGCCTCAGTGAGTTCGCCGACCTGGAAGAGGCTTTGAGAGACCGAGTAGTTCTGGGATTAGATGCGCTAAATGTGCAGAGCAAGATAATGGCAAAGGGCGACATTAGCCTTGCCGACGCAATCGCTGATGCTACCGCGGCGGCACCGCAACCGCAGTCCGACACACCAACCAGCCTGCGACATTTCACCTAAGTCAGAAGGACAGCTCTCGACGGCCCACCACAAGGACCTCTCTTCGTCATCAGACAGCGACGAAGAAGAGGTCCATCGACTGCGGTCCGATTGGGACCATTACCCGAAGTCCCAGCAACCGTGCGCTGGCTGCGGGGCCAACCATTACTGGTCCGAATGCAAATTCCGCGACGCGCTCTGCCATGAGTGCGGGAAACGAGGCCATATCGGACGGGTCTGTAGAAGTCTCCTAGGACCCAGCCAGACCTCAAAGGGGGCCAATTATCACCAATCAACAGGAAACCGTCCTGTAAGGTGAGAACCAGTAAACCACTCCTACAGAAACTGACCCATGAATCGCCTTACAAAGCGAGAAGAGGCTCACCAAACTATCACTATCGGTCACGCCTCTTCCTTGGATGACAAGAAAATCCGAATCAAAGTGGCCATTGAAAATCAGCCCTGCCAAATGGAAGTCGACTTGGGATTGTCACTCTCGATGGTTTCCTGGAAGACCCTCAAGCAACTCATCCCTTCTATCCGGCGCCAAGACCTTCATTCCCAAAGACTCATACTTAAAGACTATCAGGGGAACTGGATTTCAGTCATGGGATCCAGTCGAGTCTGGGTTTCATTCAAAAACCGCACAGCGTACTTACCCCTGACTGTGATTGACAAGGACCGGCCTAGCCTGTTAGGCCTCCAATGGTTCTCACCACTCGGCATTGAAGTGGCAGGCATTAACCGAATCGGCAACAGTGACTGGGAGGAGGACTTCGTCCATGAATTCAGGGACATCTTCGCGGAAAAGCTAGGCGAGTACAAGGGGACCCCGATATCATTTAGTCTTAATCCAAAAATAGCTCCCATCCGCCTTAAGCCTCATCGAGTTCCGTTTGCATTAAAGCTGAAAATCGACGAACAGTTTGATAAGTTAATAGCCCAGGGAGTGTTAGAGCCAACCGATCACTCTCCCTGGGAAACCCCAATCGTGACACCCATTAAGCTGGATGGTTCGATTAGAATTTGTGGGGACTACTGGGCCACCCTGAACCATGCCCTGCAACAAAACCCATATCCCGTGCCGGTGGTGCAACACCTCCTCCATTCCCTGGGGGGCGGAAAAGTTTTCGCTAAACTAGACTTAGCTCAGGCTTATCAGCGACTGCCAGCTGATGAAAAAACAGCACAGGCACAGACAATCGTGACGCACCGAAGTGCCTTTAAATGTACGCAGCTCCAATTTGGAGTGAGTGTTGCCCCGGGGATCTTTCAGAGCCTAATGGAAAGACTCTTACAAGGGATTAAAGGCATTGTCCCTTACTTTGACGATGTGTTAATTGCTGCCCCTACTTCAAAAAATTTACGGGATCGTTTAAGACTGGTTCTCCAAAAATTCAAAGATGCAGGGCTTAAGGTGAAGAAAAATAAGTGTAAGCTGTGTACAGATCGTGTCGAATTTTTAGGGTACTTAATTGACAGTCAGGGTATTCACCCTACAGATAGCAAATTGAGAGCAATAAAAAATGCCCCCAGACCCCGGAATAAGGCCGACCTTCAGACGTTTCTAGGCCTCATCAATTTTTATAACGTATTCTTGCCGCACAAGGCAACTGTCGCTGAACCTTTACATCGTCTACTGGACAAAAAATTAATTTCGGTATGGGGTCATAGAGAAGAGCAGGCGTTCCGTAATGTAAAAAAACTACTGACTTCTGACACTGTGCTAATGCAGTACAATGAAACCTTACCGTTAAATATCACGTGTGATATATCACCTTTCGGAGTGGGCGCCATTTTGAGCTACGTATTGCCTAACGGTAGTGAAGCCCCTGTTGCCTATTTTTCAAAGACACTCTCGAAAACTGAGCGAAATTATAGCCAGATTGATAAAGAAGCCCTTGCAATTGTGTCAGCTGTCAAAAGATTTCATGAGTACGTGTACGACTGGGTTTTTACTATAGTGACTGACCACAAACCTTTGCTGGGAATAATAGCTGGGGATAAACCAACCCCCTATATATTATCTCCTAGGATGACTCACTGGTCAGAATTCTTGGCTGCTTATAATTATCAGCTGCAATACCGCCCCGGGAAAGCTATTCCCCACGCTGACACGTTGAGCCATGCACCGCTTCCTGAGACTGCTGACGACCCCGCGCCAACAATGACAACATTGCAGATCGAGACATTCCGTGCACCGCCATTATCTGCCCGTGCTATCGCGAGAGAAACAAAACACGACCCCGCCTTAGCACAAGTCCTCACGTGGGTGGAACGCGGATGGCCATTGGACCAAGTATCAGACAACTTCGCACCATTCAAAAGTCAACAAACAGAGTTGTTTTCTCAAAAGGGCTGCATCATCTGGGGCGATAGAGTCGTTATTCCAGAATGACTCCAACAGGCACTACTAAGAACCTTGCACGATGGCCACCCTGCCATCGTGCGCATGAAGGCCCTCGCACGAAGCTGCGCGTGGTAGCCAGGCATCGACAAGCAAATTGAGTTGTGGGTCAAAACTTGTCGTAGATGCCAAGAAGTAAGCAACGCTCCACCAAAGGCAACCCCAACCGAATGGGAGACGCCGCGGGGACCCTGGTCCCGTATCCATCTAGATTTTGCTGGGCTGACCAAAGGCCACACCTTCTTGTTAACCATAGACGCCTACTCGAACTGGCTTGAAATCCACCGAATGAGGAACACGACAATTGAAGCGGTCATAAAAAAACTAGAAAGACTGTTTGCAACCCACGGATTACCAAATGTTCTGGTATCTGACAATGGGCCCCAATTTACCGCGCTGTCCTTTGAGCAGTACCTGGTGGACCACAGTATTCGACATGTGCTCACTTTGCCTGCGCATCCTGCAGCCAACGGTAGGGCTGAGTGCATGGTACAATCGTCAAGAAAACACTACAGAAAGTGGACTATGACAACATCGAAGAGAAGATAAACCGAATCCTCTTTTTACAACCTATCACTCCTCACAGCGTCACCAACAAAACTCCCGCTGAGCTGCTAATGGGATGAAAGCTCCGCTCCCATCTCGACCGGTTAAACCCAGCCTACGAACCGGAGAAACCACTCAGATCCAGCGGCCGATGCCGTACCTTTCAGGTAGGCGATTTGGTGTTCGCTAAAAACTTATCGGGTGATCCGCTGTGTGTAGAAGCGACTATGGTCTGTGTAACCGGCCCGAGATCATACCTTGTACAATGCCCTGACGATAGACTTTGGAAGCGCCATATCAATCAACTATGATCAAGGCTGCAGTCAGGCATTTCCGAACTCCCTAATGACCAAACTGAGTGGGGGGAGGAGAGACAGAAGAAGATGAATTTCAATTAGCAGAAAGCCTTGTTGAAGGAAAGGATAGTGGAACAGAAACATGAGAACAGGAATCAGGGATGGGAGTGAGTTCACCTCAGGGTGATACCGAAGATATTGGTGACAACGAAAACGCGAACTCTGAATCAGAGGCAATCCTTTCGCCAAACAACGCTCTACCTCAACAAGAGTGCAGCCAAATACCGGGTGCACAGCGAAAATCAAAAAGACTAACAAAACAACCGTCCTACCTCAAGGACTACGTGACCGCACCCCGTAAACGGAACCTGGGGGGAAGGGGTGTTGTGAATGAATAAATGTCTAGTAAAGTTATCTAGAGCTTGAAGTCAAGTGCAGGGTTCTGGCCCTGCACTTCTGATTGGCTGTTAAATGGCAAGATCAGATTGGTCCGTTCAGGAGAATCTGATTGGCCATTAGCAAGCCGTTCTCATTGGTTAACGGAGCTAGCGCTCCCAGGTTGCCATTGGTTAAATAGTTAATAAGTTGCCTATATAAGGAAGGCTATAGCAGCCATTGAGTTTAAGCTGTCACACCATGTAAATAAAGAGTTGAAGTTCACTGTTTTCACCGGCTTGTCTCCATTCTTCACACCCATGCTCCACACTTAACAACTTTTCTCTTCATATAGTCAACATTTTTAAACATGTGCATGCATTAATATTTCTTTCAAAACAAGTAATGTTTCATGAAATACTATCTGTGTGGGAGGGAGACAAAATAATCTTAAAAAAAACTCTTTGGAATATTTGGAATTTCTATTTGATCATTAGCTTTGTTTAATAGGAACCCTGGTGGCACAGTAGTTATGGCTGTCCCATACACACCACAGGTGTTAGGAGTCTTTATTAAGGCTTCCAAGCCTGAATTAGTATTCCCCTGCAATTTCCTTTCCCAACGTCAGCACCACCCGCAATATGTTAAACAGGCTTCTCAAGAAAAGACAGTATCACAGCACAAAGGTAAGGTAAGTCCATAAGGCAAAAGCAAGTACAGAATTTAAAAGGCACCATCTGAAGTTCAAGGTACAGAATCCAGACTGAGTGTCAAGGCAAGAATCATCCAGGCTAAGAAACAGCAAGGAAACAGACACATTATTTCCAGTGTTGTTTCATTCTATTCACTGAGCTAAAGAACCTCACAGGTAGTCCACCTCACAGGTAGTCCACCTCACAGGTAGTCCACCTCACAGGTAGTCCAGTTGACTTTCATTGTACCTTCCTTCTCTCAGCCCTATGTGATCTCGGTTTGAGAGAAAGATGCAGTTATTGTCCATCTCTACTGCTCAGCTGGAGCTGATGCCCTTTCCACCTGAAGCCTCTGAGCTTCCCAGCTACAGCGAAGCTTCATCTCTTGCTGTGTGTCATGGGCGTTTCTTCTGGCCCTTATTGGTGCTGAGCGACTGGGAAACATGCTACTTCCACTCTGCCTGAGACACCGGTTGGCCCAGCTGAGAGAGATGAGAGAGAGAAAGAGATGAGAAAGAGAGATGAGGGAGAGAAATACACAGAGAGAGACATAAAGAGAGAGATAGGAGAGAGAGATACAGAAAGAGATGAGAAAGAGAGCGGGGAGGAAGAGGGAGAGGGAGAGAGAGATTCTGAGAGAAAGAGAGAGATGAGAGATCCTGGTGTTTTATTTTCTGTGGAAAATGGGTCCAAATGGCTCTTTGGGTGTTTAAGGTTTCAGAAACAGGCGGCCAAGCTAAGTGGCTGAGGACCCCATCCTGTCACTGGGAGTCCAGGCGCTTCAGTGAGCAGCATGCTGGATTCATTAGTGGTGCGCGGGATTTAAAATTATGAATTTAATGGTCCCCGAAGTCTGTAAGGTTGGGGACCCTTGTTATAAACCACTATGAGATGCTAATAGCACAGTATATACTAAGAAACAGATAAAAATAGATAAATCAATGAACCTTACCTATTTCATAAAAAGAATGGCTAAATGACACAGTAACATGCCTTCCCATGTAGGAAAGTAGTTAGAAATGCTTTGTAGGAGGCAACATGTTGACCAACTAGTCTTTGGAAGGAATTTTGATATCTACTTTTTAGAAGTAATTGGAGACAATGGGAAAATAAGTGTGGAAACCATAGGCGGTTTTTCAAGGTATAATCTCACTTCTGAAATCACTGCAGCAACAAATCAGTGCTAGATTTTCAAAAGGCTGTACTTTTGTGAGCATTTTTTTATATAAAAATTGAATATCCCCTGGTCAATGGCCTATAACAATGGACAGTGCAATTTTCTCAGTTATGAAGATGTCATAAAGTCTGATTGTCTTGTTAGAAATCATGATGCTATATGTATCAGAAGGGGCTTCAAACAACACATATATCATTTTTGTGTGTGCCCATCCTATTAAATTACTAAAAGCCAAAGGTTACATCTTCCTTATTTTTGTGATAATTTTAGATATTCCTCAGATGAGGAACATGACTTATAGGTCTTATGAAGGTCAGCTCACATTACTTCCCAAATCAAAGCAACAATTATTAGGGGTAGAGCATTGCCCTGAACATGGTTTATGAATAAGATAATTACTTTAATTTTGTTTTCTTCAAATTTAATAGATTTTTCTCTTTTTAAAACACTTATACTCAGAAAAATCTAAAAAACCTGTTTTTAGTTTTTATTTATTTTTTATTAAATTTATATGCTGAAACTTTCACCAATAATGCAACATTTTTGTTGATGGATTGACACCCAATCAAGTAACTCTTCTATTCTATAAGCTGTATGCTGGCATCTAGTAAAATAAGTCAACTTGATATAGTATAAATACAGGAAGTAGGAAAAAGTACACAAATAAAGATAAACAAAGTACACAACTAATAAATCTTTCAAAAATACAGAACACATGCACATTATGTATTCTATATATATTTCCTTCTCTGAGACTCCTCTACCAGATCAAGGAATTTTTGTGAAATTTTCCGCACATATAATGTTGAGATGCAATTAGGGGTAATTTTGGTTGCATATAGGAAAGGGAGGCAACAATTTTCTGTAGGAAGACAAGGTATTTTAAAAACGTCCCCAATTGCAGCAGGCAGCATAAAAGCATATCATAAATTTAGATCCTTATTTGTTTTGTATTTTGGAATATTTTCCCAATAAAATACTATAATTAAGCCTAGCAGAAACTACATGATATACTGCATATTTGTTTAAACTTTACAAAATTTATACTGGTAGTTTGCTGCTGATAGGTCCTCAAAACTTATTGGATTTTAATCTTATACCAGTACTAATATTTGATTGTTGTGGTGGTTTAGTGGTGAAGGAGCTCACCTCCCACTGGAAAGGTTGAGATGAGAGTTCAATTCTAGGTAGCAGCAGATGTCTCACCTATGGCCAAAGAAAAGAAATATCTGCTATGAACTTAGTATGGCATCACAAAGGGAATCTGGCTGGTAAATGCTCAGCTCCTTTCAGTTGACCATATTAAGTGATTACAGGGACATAAAGAGTTTTAGTAACATAGCATAAATGCATACTCTAAAAAGTAATTATATGTTATGTTTTGTCATTAAATGTTTATTGTGTAGTATGGATATTTAAATGTAAGAAATCTAAAGATCACTTTTTGGCACTGTTAAGTAAAACAATTGAGATATAAGGTTACTAAGAGTACTGGGAATTACCTGTGTAGAATCCTAATACATTTTATGCAACTAGAGTGCTCTAGGTTCCCCAGGGAAGAAGGATGACTATTCAATTAATCTTCAGTGTGTATGTGACCTAATTGAAGGAAGACCACCTTCAATAACCCCATGTCTCTTGTTCCATTCTCTGAGTGACAAACAAGTGGTAGCAGTGCTTTGATTCCACAAAGAGGCATAAGAACAAAAGAAGGCCTATTCATCAACAAAGATTATATAACTCTGAATTCTCATGCATGGATGGCTTAGCAGAAAACAGACACAGGTTTTTCATTAGCATTTGCTTTGTTTCTCACATTCCTGAAATAAAGCCCAACAGATGTGACTGTATTTGTAGAATAGGCAGCACACCCATTAGAAAGAAAAGTCAAGGCTTTTTTTAATTGAAACATATGGGATAACAGCAGTGACACTTGACAGGTATCTGGCACAGTTTGATGGTTTTCTTTTGGCTTTCAGGATGCTTATCAGAGTAATTTTCCAGTAGGAACAGTATAGCAAGCCAACACAATAGGGTTAATTGATCAAGCCTCTTTGATTTGAAAGCTGATGTTCTTGAATATTTTAAATTCTTTCATATGATACTTGATATTAGAAGACCATGAAAATAATAACTATCATTCCACTGTACAAATAATAAATATGGTGGTCCAGACAATAGAAATATTTAATTCCTTAAAGAATAGCACAGACTGCTAAGATTGCCAATAAAATGAGGACAACAAAATTATATGGGAAATGTAAATAATTTCTTTGCAAACATTAAAGTAGAATAAAGAATATATGATAGAAATTCATTTTTTTAGGAATTCCTTCAGGGGGATGATGTAATTTTTTTCTACATCAAAACTTATTAAACTGAATTAATTCTTCAAAGTCTACAGGAAGGTGCCTTATTTCAGATTGCTTTTTTATCCAACTAGGATGCATCTTTGTATTGGAAGTCCAGGCTCTTATTTTAGTCATGTTTGGGCTAAAAACTTAATCTGGATGTTTTTGCATACAAAACATCTGCTTTGATATCAGATAATGATTCTGCTGAACCCAACTCATTTTCTAAATGAATTTCTAAAAACAAACCCTAGGAAAATAGCATTCTAAGCTAAATATACATTTGGTCTCCAATGTGTTCTTAGGATACTTTTCATTTTCTGGTCTGATCTAATGATTTAAATGACCTTGGGGTCTAGTAAACGACAAGTGAAATTAATACTAAACTTTTCCTTCCTTAGAGAAACTTATTTTATGGAAATGTTGACATAGAGATGTTTGCAAGTTTATATATTGTGAGAAAAAGCAATCGTATTAAGAACCAAAGCAAATGAAAATAGTTGAAATAAAGTATTTGTTTTGCATATACAAATGAATTGATTGTTGGGTTCCTCAACAAAATAAAACCAGGTTACAGGCTATATACTTTTTGTTTGCTAATAGAAAAGACCAAGAAAACATTGTAAATCATACTATGACCTTTATTGCTGGAATGCTTGTGATAATGCCATTTGGGGTGACCTTACCAGGGCACCTGTGCTTATATTAAATAGGATACTATTTTGTTTGTAGATACCATCATTATCAACAATGCCATTTATTGTGCTCATGTACTCCCTTCTTTCACATCATTAGGAAAGACAACAATCTGCTTTTCATTATCTGTGTCCTTGCTAAGGTCACATTTCTAGCTGCTTGTCTTTGCTTACAAATGGACATGTTTACCCATTCCTTTCTTCATGTCCCCATTATTAAATTTCCACACTTTGTAAATGCCCCACTCTTCAAAACAGCTGGGACAAAAAGGTGGTGATCCAGTTGAAATAAAAAATAATTAAGTATAGCAAATATATTTGTTAAGAAACAGCTTTTCTAAGCAAGATGTTCTCAATAGCTTAGCATCTCACATGTTTGGTTTGATTCAGTTCCACTGCTTTAGGAAGGTTACTCTGTCTTCATCTTATTGTATTAATATAATCAACCTCAACTTCAGTTGCTGGTACATTAAGATTGATCACACACTATTTTTAACCCACCTCTAGCAATATCATATAAAATTGATTTTGTTACAAGAAAAAAGAATATACAAGAAAAAAGAAAAATATAAAGGTGAAAATATATTTAATCTTGCAATAAGATCCAACCCAGAAAGCCTGTCACTACCATACCTCAAACATAACTATGCTCTCCAGCTAATCTTTTCAAAGTTATATCACTTTTCCTGTTTTAGATATGAAAATTGATTTTCAAACTGAGCACGAGTATTTTATTTCTAAATATAGAAACTGTTAGGGATAACATTGTTTACCCTAATTGGTTTAGGTAAAATAATAACTAAGTAATCATAGTTTGTTAATTAAAGTGTCTGCAACTTTAACTGTGGGATAGTAATTAAGGGAGTGGTTGTGAAAGCACTTTAAAAGAAGCAAGACTGCAGCTTGCTCTCTCTCTGGCTTTGATGATCCCTGATTACTGCTTGGAATCAAGACTGCATTGCTCGAACGGGAGAGATAAACAAAGGACTGATTTGTAAGTGAACTGACATAGGATATTCTACATGGACTTTGCTAACTGAATATCCCTGAATGGACTGACTAAATGATACAGGACTATTGGACTGTTATTTTGACTATGCTATGAACTCATAATGGAATAAACTATATTTTTGATAGCACAAGCGTATCTGTTATTTTTACTGTATGTTAATAAACATACAAGCTTAGCTCACTCATTTATCTGTGTGCCTATCTGACTAACGCTGCACATACTGTTTAGCTTGTCTCCCTAACCCTGGTTGGGGAACCCAGGCTTAACAGAAACATCTAGGGTTTAGAAGTGTGCCCTACCCAGCTCTGTCTGTTCTTATTAAAGCATTTTTCAAAAACAAAAAAATTAAAAGATGTATGTGTTTTGTTTTTGTTTTAGTGCAACTTTGAGATGTTTGAATTTCAACTCCCACAGTTCTTAGCAATGATAACTGTTATAGATTAAACCATCGCAGCGATACATCCGAAACAGCTTCTTCTTACAACAGGCTTGTAATCCTGCAATTCTTATTGGCCCGTGAATAGCGAGTTGCGATTGGTCAGGCTTGGCCAGTCTGATTGGCTGTTAACGGAAGCCCCTGATTGGACGCTTGTAAAAGCGATAGACTGAGTTCATCGGTTGTTTAATGGCAGCAAGCTCTATAAAAGAGCTACTGCTGCCCAGGTTTTTCGCTCCAGTCTTTCTTGTTAAATAAAGAGTTGAAGTCACAGTCCGATGTCTCGTCTCCATTCTTACGCCCATGCCCCGGACTTAACACTGGCAATGAGGATGGGATTTGGAGACAATAGAGCTGATTACAACACATCGGACAAAGACAGAGCACGTGGCGAAAGAGCGCACGCAGTAAACGGCAAGATGACCAGCAGCGCCATACCACCCGCTCCATTCGACCCAGCAACTGAAGACTGGGACTCGTATATAGACTGCTTCCAGATGTTCCTGGAGACCAACAATTTAAAAGATGCTACGCCTGGCAAGAAACGAGCGATGTTCCTGACTCATTGCGTCCCCGCCATTTTCAAGATGGGTAAAGCACTAGCAAAACTGGCAGAAGTGAAGACCATGGATTGGGACACCCTCGCTCCAATCCTCAGGGCCCATTATGCACCCGCAGTACCTACACTGATACGAAGACACGAATTTTACGGAAGGACGAGAGCGTTGGAAATTTCGTAGCTGACCTCCGGAACCTAGGAGGCCTCTGTGGTTTTGCAAACTTAGAGGAAGCCCTAAGAGACCGAATAATTTTGGGATTAAATGCACCACACATGCAGAGTAAGCTGATGGCAAAAGGCGACATCAGCCTTACCGATGCCATCACTGAAGCTACTGCAGCAGAAGCAACCAGGAAGTCAGCCGCTCGAATGCGCCGAGCGAACACACCATTTTGCCAACTCGCCGATGAGGCACCAACCGCCACTGAGAAGCACGCTACTGCTACCCACCACGAAGACCTCGAGTCATCCTCAGACAGTGATGAAGAGGAGGTCAACCGGCTCTGCTCGGAACGAGAGCAAAGGAACCAGCGACGTTTGCGCCAATGTGTGGGTTGCGGGGCAAACCACCCGCGATCGGACTGCAAATTCCTCGACGCACTCTGCTGTAACTGTGGAAAGAAAGGCCACATTGCGAAGGTCTGCAGAAGCAGACAAGAACCCAGTCCCAGCCGAAAGGAGAACAACCTCCGTCGGGAGATAAGCAAACCTCCTGAAAACCGGGACCGTCTGAACCACAAATGGAACAACCACTACTACTACAGAAACCAAGCACCTGCCTTTTCAATGAGATGAGAAGAGGCCCACCAAACCATTATCATCGGCCACGCTTCATCGCTAGATGCAAGGAAAATACGAGTGAAGGTTACTATTGAGAATCGACCATGTGTGATGGAAGTCGATTCAGGATCGTCCTTGTCGATGGTATCCTGGAAAACCCTCAAGCAACTGATACCTGCCATCTCCCGCCAGGACCTCAGCAAGCAGCGAATCATCCCAAAAGACTATCAGGGAAGCAGAATCCCAGTTGTCGGTTCCAGCAATGTCCAAGTATCATTCAAGGACCGCACAGCAACGCTTCCCCTAACTGTCGTCGATCGTGACCGACCCAGCTTGTTAGGACTACAGTGGTTTGCCCCACTCGGAATTGAACTAGCTGGCATACACCATACCAGAAATGACAACTGGGAAGAGGCCCTCATCCAGGAATTCCAGGACGTGTTCACAGGAACATTAGGCAAGTACAAGGGGATCCCTATATCGTTTAATCTCAGCCCTGATGTAGCTCCCATTCGGCTTAAACCCCGTCGAGTACCTTTTGCCTTAAAACCTAAAATCAATGAGCAGCTAGATAAACTGATAGCCCAGGGCATGTTGGAACCGATTGACCACACCCGTTGGGAAACCCCGATAGTAACACCCATGAAGCCAGATGGTTCGTTAAGAATTTGTGGGGACTATTGGGCCACCCTAAATCATGCTCTTCAACAGAGCACTTATCCAGTACCGGTGGTTCAACACCTTTTTCATTCCCTGGGTGGCAGAAAAATATTTGCGAAACTGGACTTAGCTCAGGCGTACCAGTAACTCCCTGTGGACGCAATAACTGCAGAAGCCCAGACAATAGTTACACATAGAGGCGCTTTTAAGTGCAATAGACTCCAATTCGGAGTAAGCGTGGCACCGGGCATTTTCCAAAGTTTAATGGAGAGACTATTACAAGGCATAAAAGGTGTCGTGCCTTATTTTGACAACGTCCTAATAGCTGCCCCCACTAAAGAAGTATTAATACCACGGCTCAGAAAAGTCCTGCAGAAATTCAAAGACGTGGGTCTTAAGGTAAAATGAGACAGATGCCAACTTTGTACGGAGAGAGTGGAGTTCCTGGGATACCTTCTCAACAGACAGGGAATCCACCCCACTGAAAAAAGACTAACCGCAATAGAAAAAGCCCCCTAGACCTAGGAATAAGACAGACCTTCAAGCCTTCCTGGGACTCATTAACTTTTATAACATTTTCTTGCCCCAGAAGGCAACCGTAGCCGAACCCCTACATAGACTCCTCGATAAAAAGGCTGCTTGGGTTTGGGGACGGCGTGAAGAGATAGCGTTCAAAAGGATAAAAGACCTTTTAACCTCCGATGCCGTATTAATGCAGTACAACAAAACTCTCCCTTTGACAGTCACCTGTGATGCCTCACCATTTGGAGTAGGAGCCATCCTAAGCCACGTCCTCCCAAATGGAAATGAGGCATCCATTGCGTTCTTTTCAAGAACTTTGTCTAAAACCGAAAGGAACTATAGTCAACTTGATAAAGAGGCCCTCGCTATTGTATCCACAATTAAACGTTTCCATGAATATGTATATGGGAGACCCTTTACCATAATTACAGACCACAAGCCATTACTTGGGATCTTGGCGGGAAACAAACTCCTCATATATTATCACCAAGAATGACACGTTGGTCAGAATTTTTAGCCGCCTACGATTACCGTTTGCAACATCGCCCGGGGAAAACCATTCCCCATGCTGACACTTTGAGTCACTCGCCACTACCAGACATTATAGAGGACCCTGCTCTGACCGTTACCGTACTACAAATAGAAACCCTCAAATCGCCGCCATTAACCGCTCGAGACATAGCCTTAGAGACAAAAAAGGACCCTGTTTTGGCATGAGTCCTAAGCTGGGTAGAACGCGGTTGGCCAATCAGTGAAACTGATGACACGTTCAAGCCATTTAAAAATCGTCAAACGGAACTGTTCTCCCAGAAGGGTTGCATAGTATGGGGAGACAGAGTCATAGTCCCGGAAAAGCTACAATATAGGGTATTGAAAATGCTGCACGAGGGACATCCAGGCATCGTGCGGATGAAGGCATTGGCTAGGAGTTATGCATGGTGGCCTGGTTTAGATAGAGAAATAGAAACTTGGGTAGCAAAATGCAGCAAATGCCAGGAGACTTGCCCCGCTCCTCCAAAGACTCCCCCAATTCAGTGGGAAATGCCTCGAGGTCCGTGGTCCCGTATCCACATCGATTTTGAGGGACCCACAAGAGGACACACTTTTCTCTTAATGGTGGATGCCTATTCAAACTGGCTTGAAGTCCAAAAAATGGAAAGCACCACCACAGACAGAGTCACTAAAAGATTGAATAAACTATTCGCTACCCACGGACTTCCTGATGCCCTCGTCTCAGATAATGGCCCCCAATTCACGTCTTGGGCAACCCATTGTGGGTCCCCGCTAGCATAACGCAACTTACGGGGCCCCGATCATATCGTCTACAAATGGCAGATGGTAAGATGTGGAAACGCTACATAGACCAACTCCGTTCCCGATTAGCACTGGAACCTCCAGCTGGGGGGGGAAGAAACATAGAGGAGGATGAAGAAGAAATTGAAACCAACAGCCCAGGTGATACTCACCATCCGAGGGAGAACCAGACTGGGGAGCGGCCTCGCCATGTGACAACACCGCGACGGAGGAGGATCCAGGGAACCCGGAAGACAGCGCCAACAAGGGCAACCCAGAACTACAGTCTTCACTGTCCAGCCCAGCGAACAGCCCACCGGAGCCAGAACCAGAACCAGAACGGAACCCGATGGAACAGCGCAGGTCGAGCAGAAAGATGAAGCATCCTGTCTATCTGCGTGAATACGTCACCCCACCCCTCAGATGGAACCAAGGGGGGAGGGGTGTTATGGATTAAACCATCGCAGCGATACACCCGAAACAGCTTCATCTTACAACAGGCTTGTAATCCTGAAATTCTTATTGGCCCATGAATAGCGAGTCACGATTGGTCAGGCTTGGCCAGTCTGATTGGCTGTTAATGGAAGCTCCTGATTAGACACTTGTAAAAGCGATAGATTCAGTTCATTGGTTGTTTAACGGCAGCAAGCTCTATAAAAGAGCTACTGCTGCCCAGGTTTTTTCTTATTATTTATTATTGTTAATAATAATAAATAATAAGAAAAAACCTGGGCAGCAGTAGCTCTTTTATAGAGCTTGCTGCCGTTAAACAACCAATGAACTGAATCTATCGCTTTTACAAGTGTCTAATCACTTTCGCTCCAGTCTTTCTTGTTAAATAAAGAGTTGAAGTCACAGTCCGATGTCTCGTCTCCGTTCTTACGCCCATGCCCCGGACTTAACAATAACCTTGGATAAGGAATCCTGGATGTGGAAGTGCACACAGCACAAATTTATTCAGGAATAATTGGAAAAATTGATCTAGTGTATTATGGCATGAAATCTTTTTTTAAATTTTTTAAAGAGAAGTTATGTTTATAGAATTGTTATACGGGTTACTCAGTGGTATTCTCTTGACTTAATGCTTGAAGCTTTACACGTTTATATACTAGTTCTCCAAGGTATTGCCTGCTTTATCACAAGTTTGTTTAATTCTTGAAAAATGCAAAGATTATTTTGGCAGATTCCAGTTAGAAAAGGGTTCTGTTCTAACTCCTGGGCGCTGAAGTACTCATCTTGTGATTATTTGCACTAATTGTTCAAATAAACATTAACAGGAGAAAAATGTTTTGGCACACAGTGTATAAATTAGGGAATATTCTAGCTTTCACAGAAGCCAATACACATACCATCACACATGTAAAGATTTCTTTCTGGCAACTGAGAAAGAAGTTCAATGTGGTGAGATCTTAATGAGGCTACTATGTGGAATGTAATCCTGTGGGACTGAACCTTATTTCTCAGTTTTTAGAAAAAGTGAACTTTTTATACATGGCTGTAATATTATTTTAAATATGTTAAAAAACATTGTAATGATTTTGGATTTTTATGGTTAATATTTTACATCTGGTAAATAATAAATGATTCACTCGTAATTAATATTGCTGCTTCAGTTTTTGAACTGACTAAGCTTAGAATCTTCTTAGTAGTGTACAAAGTTAGCATCCACCCCCCTCTCCTAGAAGAATAAAATATTTTGGAAAATATTAAAAAAGGCAGAATATTATATGTTCCTAAAGGAGAAGCATGCTCTTAGAAAGCAGCCCCCACCTTTCTTAATAGCCCCACCAGGACTGGACCAGCCTATCTACAAGGCAAAAGACCTTCAGCTCCAGGATTATGGGATGAGCCCTCACTCAAGATCCAACGAGGACAAAGCCATTAAGACACAATAGAAATTGACACATCACCCTTTCAGAACACAAGCCTCTTCATTACATCATCACCTTCCAAGCTTCAACCAAACCTGGGAGTCTGACTGCAGCCAATAGAATGCATTTCTTGCACAAGAACAGGAAGTTCAAGAACAAAGTCCAAGAGAGGGTATGAAGTCTCTCAACTTCATGTGGTCAGCTGCACCAGAATCATGTGCTTGATGGTTCTGCTCCATTAAACCATCTTTCCAATCAGCCTCCATGTTCCCAGTGTCCTTCTCCCCACTTGGAACTGAACCAGATGTATATTTCTTCCAACAGTAGAAATAAGCATCACAAGGCAAGCCATTTTGATTTCTTTAGATCGTTAAGGGCAGAATTACTATATGAAGGGCAGAATTACCATATTAAGATTTAAAAAGACATCTGTAAGATATTCCAAGGACAGCTTTTAGAGGTAGGTGAACAACTTTTTGCCCAATTTTAAACCATATGAGCAAGAGGTAAGTTCTGATATCTAATCCAAGCTTTCTCTCCATTGATTGCAGTGAGTTGCTAATGAGATAGAGAAGAGATTGCCAGAATGCTTAGTGGTGAGCAGTTCAAAATATACTCAAAAATAGATCCTCCTTTTTGACTTTGGCTTTACCCACTGCTGGCTTTATCTCTGCACACTATTGCCTCCCAAAGAATTATCCTAAGGGAATAGTCATGGAAACAATTGTCCTTCCCTAGTATACTGACTAGAACAAAAGCTGTATAAAGTAAGCCAATAAATAAAATGGATTGGATTATTTTGCTTCATGAATAGTCTATTCTTTATGGTATCAGGAAAAGGAAGTTAAAGGATTAGGATTCTGCTACATGCAATAATTCAAAGTTACATTTATATTCATATGTTCTTTCAAAGCAAATACCAAGGCAACTACTTATTTAACTTTTAGCACTATTACCCTAGATGAAACCACTTATAGCAAATAGCTTGATTCACCTTCTCACATTTGTATCCCTCTTAAAATCTTGTCATGCCGGGTCCCTTATTCCAGGTAAATTAAAAAGTCTTTTTCCTCTGTTCCATTTTTAACTGACTTCAAGTATATTTATTGCTTGGGGGTGACCATTAATTTTGCACTGAGGAGCTGGGTGTTTCATTGCTTTTATACCATTTAGTTTTGCTGTAGTCTGCAGCCCCAAGATTAATAAACATATATTCTGTTCTATCTTCAGTCTGATTTTTCCTTCTAAAGCAATGACCTTGATGTATTAGTCAAAGCTCCAGTTTAAATACCTTTCTCAAAATGGAGATCAGAGCATCCCTCTATGTATTTGTGGTATATAATTTGTCCCTTGTGCAATATAGACCATGCATGTGGAAGGAGAGTACACAACATTCACTACTATCCAATATAGAGAACCAATTGGAAACTACTATCCAATATAGAGAACCAATTGGAAATGGGAGGCAAGGCAAATGTTAATCATGGCACAATTTCTTCTTGAAGATTTGAAAGGTAGTAACTTTAGATGAAGGTCAACAGTTGTTCCTGTTCTACAGCATGGTGCACATAAACACAGATTTAGATTACAAGAAGACATATTCTGAATGCTAGGGAAAGAAAATTTTAAAGTAAAAGTATTTTCAGAGTGGAATTACTTAGAGAAGTTGTTGTTCTCCCTTTTACTGGATATGCTGAAATAAAATTTAGATTGCATCCCTCTAGGATGCTTTAATTTAGAATCTTGCAATGGTAGCAACTTAGGCTTGATGTCTAAATTGAAAAGCTATTTAGAGCTTTGTTTTCCAAGGGTAAAAAAATGAGAGGGGATGCTCAGAAGTTGATAACTGTTATTTGAATATAGTCCACATTTTCCAATATTTTTGCCCCTGAGCCCGGTTTTCTTCTTGCAAATGTTTCATTATCAAACTAGATAAAGTTAATATGATTTGCTGACCTTTTTAAATGTGTCAGTTGTCCTACTTGTTTTAAATATGATTGTTGTAAATTGTACTCCTTTTTCTGATTGGCCTACCTGGCTTGATTGGCTGCATTGTTTCATCTTAGATTGTTCTTCTCCATTATATTGGTCATTTATGTATTGATTGTTGGATGTATGATAAGGGAAGATGTTCTCAGATATGTTTGTGCTTCCTTCTTAGTCCTGTCTTTGCTTTTGTAGACTAGATTTGTCTTTGTGTTTGTTAATGAGTAATGTCTCAGAATGTTAGGCTTCTAGAAACACTGTAATGTTTTGGGATTTTATTTGATCTAATGTCAATTGAACCTGTGGGGAAATTTATCTTGGCTTCTGATAGCCAACTGATGTTCTTAATCTTTTGTGTGTTTATCTTCCATAGTAACTTTTCCAACCCTTGCTTTGTATGCTGTAAATAATTTCTGCTCTGTCTTCTTTTGTTGTGAAATCTTTGGGTTTGCTTATGAAGGTTTGGAAGTTTTTGTTACTTTGTGGGATATTTTATTGGCTAATAGTTGAAGTAATCTGTTGATGGTTTCTGAGATATTATTCTTTCATGAACTATATTGATTTTGTTCTAATTGGTAGCATGGAAAGGCATTTTATATGAAATTATTTGCATATTCATTAAAGAGTATTATAAAGATAGTTGGATATTTTGTTTGTAGTACTGGACTCCTATGATGTGCTTTTTTAGAGAGATAAGAATACAACCTATATCAGGGCTGTCAAACTCATGGCCCATAGGCCTGATGTGTCATGCTCTGGCCACACCCATGCCTGATTTAGTGAAGGGGAAAATTGTGATACATCATGTGACGATACTGTGATGACACGAGTTCGATACCTCTGACCTAGATGGAAACATGTAAGAACTGTTATTTAAGCAAAAGGGCTAAAATATTTTTGTAAATCCAGAGAAAAGACATAACATTTGTAAGCTATTTTAACTCCATTCAAATTGCTGAAATGAATTATAGTATGAAGGAAATTACAGGTGGTAGTTCTTAACTGGAAAAATGATTTTCATCATTCTGAATGATATTCAATAGTCCCATTGCAGAAGGGACTGAAATTGCTTTTGACTAAGCTGATTCCTGATTATAATAAGTTAGATCTGTTAAGTACTTGGACATGGGTCGGAGTAAATGGAGACAGCCTCTGAATGTGAACTTTCAGCTCTTTATTGCATAGTGACTTCTCGAAACAATAACAGTGAACTCTGCCTTATATAGGCAACCCTTGTGAGAATTGTTCAATAGTGAGCTATGAACGCTAGCTCTTTAAACCAATAATAATCCTCTGTTAAGGGCCAATCGGATTCCTAAGAACTAACCAATCCTATCTGGCCGCCTAACAGCCAATCAGAAGTGCAGGGCCAGAACCCTGCACTTTACCTCAAGCTCATACTTTATTAACTATGGTACATACACAACACCCCTTCCCCCTGGCTTCTTAAATTACGGTGTAGTTATATAGTCCTTTAAATAGGATGGTTGTCTTTTAAGTCTTTCGGATTTTTGTTGGACTGGTTGATTGCAATCCTGTTGAGGTAGATTGTTGTTTGGCAGTGGATCTGCTTCTTGCTCAGGTGCAATTTCTTGCGGTGCAAACAATTCTCCTTCCTGCTCCATTTCCTGAGTCTCACTTGATTTGTCGCTCCCTTCGAGCAGGTTCCCTGGAACTTCATCTTCTTCTGTACCTCCCCCCCTCGGTTTGATCATGGGGGAGTTGTTGACTGGCCATTGTGAGTCATGACCGTAATTGGTCGATATGTCATTTCCATAGTCGATTGTCACAACATTTCACTACGTAGGATTTGGGGCCGGTCACTCGCACTACCGTTGCCTCTATTCATAACGGCTCGCCCGATAGGTTTCGTGCGTAAACGTGGTCTCCTACCTGGAAGGTGCGATAGTAGCCACTGGATCCTATTGGCTTTTCTGGTTCGTAAGCAGGGTGCAACCGGTCGAGGTGGGAACGGAGTCTTCGTCCCATCAGTAGTTCCGCGGGAGTTCTGCCGGTGACGCTATGTGGAGTTATGTGTTGCAAAAAGAGAATTTGGTTGACCTTGTCATCGATATTGTCATAGTCCATTTTTTGCAAAGTCTTTTTAACAAATTGGACCATGCATTCCGCTCGGCCATTGGTCGCAGGGTGCACAGGCGAGGTGAGCGCATGGTGGATGCCGTGGTCAGCGAGGTACTGCTCGAACATTAGTGCCGTAAACTGTGGCCTGTTATCGGACACCAGGACGTCAGGCAACCCGTGGGTTGCAAAGAGTCTATTTAGGATCTTGATCACTGCTTCGGACGTTGTGGCCGTCATACGATGAATTTCTAACCAATTGGAGTATGCATCGATTGTCAGCAGGAAGGTATATCCTTTGGTTGGCCCTGTGAAATCCAGGTGGATTCTGGACCAGGGTCCATGTGGCGTCTCCCATTCAGTAGGCATGGCTTTTGGTGGGGCGTTGCTGGCTTGTTGGCAATTGGCACACGCTTTGACCCACTGCTCGATTTGCCGGTCCATGCCCGGCCACCATGCGTAGCTTCATGCAAGCGCTTTCATCCGCACGATGCCAGGGTGGCCCTCGTGCAGAAGTTGTACCAGCGTCTTCCGGAGTTGTTCTGGGACAACGACTCTATCGCCCCAGATGACACAGCCTTTTTGGGAAAAAAGTTCAGTCTGTCTTGCTTTAAACGGCGCGAAGTCATCTGGGACTTGGTCCAATGACCATCCACGTTCCATCCAGCCTAGGACTCGAGCTAGGCTGTGGTCTCGTTTGGTTTCTCTTGCGATGTCTCGGGCGGTCATAGGCGGCGAGTTGAGTGTTTCGATCTGCAACGTGGTTGCCGTTGGTGCCGGATCATCGAGAGTCTCTGGAAGTGGTGCTCGGCTTAATGCGTCGGCGTGGGGAATGGCTTTCCCCGGGCAATATTGCAGGCGATAATTATAAGCAGCTAGGAATTCTGACCATCGGGTCATTCTAGGGGATAATATGTAGGGGGTTGGCTTGTCCCCAGCTATTATCCCTAGCAAAGGTTTGTGGTCAGTTATAACGGTAAATGTCCTTCCATACACATATTCATGAAATTTCTTTACAGCTGAAATGATTGCAAGAGCTTCTTTATCAATTTGTCCATAGTTCCGCTCTGCTTGTGAAAGAGTCTTCGAAAAGTATGCAACAGGGGCTTCGTTCCCATTAGGCAGTACATGACTGAAAATGGCGCCCACCCCGAAGCGCGAGGCATTGCAGGTTATAACTAATGGTAAAGTCTCGTTATACTGCATAAGTACAGAGTCAGATGTGAGCAATTTTTTAACATTCTGGAACGCTTGTTCTTCCCGGTAACCCCATACCCACAATGCTCTTTTATCTAATAACCGGTGTAACGGTTCAGCAACAGTCGCCTTGTGCGGTAAAAATACATTATAGAAATTAATGAGGCCAAAGAATGCCTGGAGATCGGCCTTGTTACGTGGCCTGGGAGCATTTTTTATCGCCCTTAATTTACTTTCGGTAGGATGAATGCCCTGGCTATCAATCCAATACCCTAGAAACTCAACACCGTCAGTATATAAGTGACATTTATTTTTTTTCACCTTAAGTCCTGCCTCTTGGAATTTTTTAAGAACACATTTCAAACGATCCTGCGAGATTTTTTTGGTAGGGGCTGTAATTAATACGTCATCAAAATACGGAACCACGCCCTTGATTCCCTGTAACAACCTTTCCATGAGGCTTTGGAATATCCCCGGGGCTACACTAACCCCAAATTGCAATCGAGTACATTTAAAAGCACCTCTGTGCATTACAATTGTTTAGGCTTGGGCCGTCTTTTCATCCACTGGTAGTTGTTGATAAGCTTCAGCTAAATCTAATTTAGTGAAAACCTTTCCGCCCCCCAAGGAATGGAGGAGGTGCTGCACCACCGGAACTGGATACGCATTCTGCTGCAGGGCGTGGTTTAAAGTGGTCCGGTAGTCCCCACAAATTCGGATTGACCCGTCTGGCTTAATGGGTGTTACAATAGGGGTTTCCCATGGAGAGTGATCGATGGGCTTTAACACCCCTTGAGCAATTAGCTTGTCGAGTTGTTCATCGATCTTAGCTTTAAGAGCGAATGGAACTTGACGGGGCTTCAAGCGAATTGGGGCTACTTTTGGATCTAGACTAAATGAGATTGGGGTCCCCTTATACTCGCCTAAACGGTCCGCGAAGACGTTGCTGAACTCAGAAATAAGGTCTTCCTCCCACTCACAACCACCGACTCGGTTCACGCCGGCCACTTCGATGCCGAGTGGCGCAAACCATTGGAGACCTAATAGACTAGGCCTATCACTATGGATGATCGTTAGAGGAAAGTACGCTGTATGCTTTTTGAAGGAGACTCAGACTCGGCAGGATCCGACCATGGGGATTCGATTCTCTTGGTAGTCCTTGAGGATGAGGCGTTGAAATTGGAGGTCTTGGCATTGGATTGTGGGGATAAGTTGCTTGAGTGTCTTCCATGACACCATCAAGAGGGACGATCCTGAGTCGACCTCCATGTGGCAAGGCTGGTTCTCGATGGCTACCGTGACTCGAATTTTCTTAGTGTCCAAAACTGAGGCGTGACCTATAGTGATAGTATGATGAGCCTCTTCTTTTTGCAAAGCTCGATTTCTGTAGGAGTGGTTTACTGGCTCTCGCCTTACAGGATGGTTTCCTGTCGATTGGTGATAGTTGGCCCCTTTTGAGGCCTGGTTGGGTCCTGGTAAGCTGCGGCAGACCCGGCTGATGTGGCCTCGTTTCCCGCACTCATGGCAGAGTGCGTCGCGGAATTTGCATTCGGCCCTGGTATGGTTTGCTCCACAGCCAGCGCAAGGGCGTAAGGGCTTCGGGCGAGGGTCCCGGTCGGACCGCAGTCGATGGACCCCTTCTTTGTCGCTGTCTGACGATGAAGAGAGGTGCTCGTGGTGCGTTGTCGCAAGCTGCCCTTCTGAGTTGGGTAAGATTTCACTGGTCAGTTGTATTGCCGGAGTGCGGCTTCGCCGTAATTGTGCAGTTGACTTTTTGGTCGCCTCCGCAGCCGTGGCTTCAGCGATGGCGTCAGCAAGGCTGATGTCGCCTTTCGCCATCAGCTTGCTTTGCACGCCTAGTGCATCTAATCCCAGAATTACTTGATCTCTTAGTGCTTCTTCTAAATCGGTGAACCCGCAGAGGCCCCCTAAATTCCGGAGGTCCGCCACGAAATCGGCTACGCTCTCTCCTTTTCACTGGTTTCTCTAATAAAACTCATGGCGTCTCACGAGTGTAGACACGGTTGGCGCGTAATGGTCTCTCAGGATGGGTTCGAGGTCATCCCAGCTCATGGCTTTCACTTCTTGAGGTTTGGCGAGTGCTTTAGCCATTTTAAATACAGCTGGGCCGCAGTGCGTCAGGAACAGTGCCCACTTCTTTGCTGGCGTCACGTCTTTCAAATTATTTGTCTCGAGAAACATTTGGAAGCGATCCATGTAGGATTCCCAATCCTCTTGGTTTGGATCAAATGGAGTGGGTGGTACGATGCCGCCGGACATGGTTCCGTTGTTGGCATCGTCTTATCACGTGCTCGGTATTGCTTCCTGGCTTCTTAGGTTCAGATGTCTCCACATCCCATCCTCATCGCCAGTGTTAAGTACTTGGACATGGGTCGGAGTAAATGGAGACAGCCTCTGAATGTGAACTTTCAGCTCTTTATTGCATAGTGACTTCTCAAAACAACAACAGTGAACTCTGCCTTTTATAGGCAACCCTTGTGAGAATTGTCCAATAGCGAGCTATAAACACTAGCTCTTTAAACCAATAATAATCCTCTGTTAAGGGTCAATCGGATTCCTAAGAACTAACCAATCCGATCTGGCCACCTAACAGCCAATCAGAAGTGCAGGGCCAGAACCCTGCACTTTACCTCAAGCTCATACTTTATTAACTATGGTACATACACAATAAGATCAATGATGGCACACCATGTGGAGTCAGCATATCAAAAATTCAGAAAATGTGTTATTTGACTTTGCTTTTTATCAACTCATTACAAAGACTTGCTTTGGATAGTGAGATGGAAAGCAAATAAATTTGATAAATAAATACTTACAATTGTAAATATTTTTCCAATTTGTTTTTGTCTCTAACAAAAAAATGACTATCCAAGGCAGCTCCAAGTTGTACAAGGCCCGGAAACCTCAGGGAATGCTCTTGCATAGCCTTACAGTCTATGAAAAAGTCAGGTAACCACACACCATTCTCAGAAGCTTTTTGTGGTTTCCAGATGCTGTGTGAGAGCAGAACCTTCCTATACAATTTCTAGAGAGTCCAGAGGCCATAGGAGGGCACATCATATTCTTGAGAAAACTCTGAATTCCCTGTAGAGGCTGAATGTAGTGTTTTCTTATATGGCTTTTGAATTGTTTGGAAGTCTCATGAGAGGGCCCTAATCTTGTGTGGCCTCTGAAGCCTCTGAAAATTGTCTGACAACTTGTGTAGTCTCTGAGGTCTCAGAAGATCATGCAAGAACATTTTTCAGCCTATACAGAATAAGCAAAAACAGGGTCACCTTGCACAACTTCCAAAGGGTACAGGTTCACATGAGAGTACACCTCATTTTAGTGTGGCCTCTAGGCATGTCACCAAAAATGGCATAGAATGTCATGGATTTGCTATCATTGGGTTAGAGCATGATTAATTTAATCAGGTTTATGCTCTTCATTTCTTTACCTCTTAATTGCTGAAATATTATTCTTATAAGACAGATAAAAACTTATAATAGGCCAAAATATACTTCCAGAATAAATAAAAATAGTTGTAATAATAAGTTGTTCTTATTAATGTGATTGTATCAAGAATAGACAAAGTTACACAATATGCATTTTCATTCTTTCTAAGGAAAGTGCTACATGCAGTCATATAGGATTATAAAAGAAAGTTTGATTCTTTGAAAGATACAGAGATTGCTCCACTTTATCAGCCAAGAATGAAAGGGTGCAAAGAACAATACAGGTGAACAAATACATTTTATCTATTCTTTTTGGTTTTAGCACATACCCACAATATGATGTCTAAACTCTGGAAATGGTCCTCACCAACATAAAAAGTATTGTTAAGAGAGTAATCTCTAACTTAATTTAAAATAAATGGCAATGAACCTTTAGCATTTTTAGGACAAAGATCTCCAATAGCCCAGAATGATTTGATTCTCCAAGGATGATGCCCAGTGTCGGATAGATAAATGTGATGTATTAACTGTCTGTATGATAGTGTCTGTTCCAGAGTGGTTAATGTTTTCTCTTTGGAAGACATCTCCTTTTTCCAAGGGTTAGGACAAGTTTTTATTTCTTTTTATCTCTTTATGTGACTGCCTGGAATGCAGTCATGCTGTGAATGTTTCAGATTTGTTTGATGCTCCCATTGTGTCAAATAGATATACATTACTCTTCTTTATCTTCTGCCAGGCAAGACTATCTGTATCTGTATTTGAAAGCATTTCCCCCTACTCCCCCCAAACAACAGCTGTCTTACATATTGGCAAAAAAAATTATCAGAAAATAAAATACAGGCTGAATAGTCAAGACCTTGTTGATGATCCAAACTCTGTCAAGGATCTTGGAGTACTCATTTCTAATGATCTAAGTGCTAGAGCCCACTGTAACTACATAGCCAAAAAGGCATTAAGCGTTGTTAACCTAATCTTACATAGCTTTTTCTCTGGTAATATTACAGTAATAACTACATCATACAAAACATTTGCTAGACCAATACTCGAATATAGCTCATCAGTCTGAAATCCACATTACGTATCTGATATTAACACAGTTGAGAAAGTCAACAAATATTTCACAAGATGAGTTCTCCACGCCTCTATTCATTGCAGAATACCTTATGCCACCAGACTTGAAATTCTAGACCTAGAAAACCTAGAACTACGCTGCCTTCGGTCTGATCTAAGTATAGTATACAAAATCACACATTGCAATGTCCTAACTGTCAATGAATACTTCAGCTTCAACCATAACAATACAAGAGCACACAATAGGTACAAACTCAAGGTTAATTGCACCAAACTTGATGGGAGGAAATACGACTTCAGCAATAGAGTGGTCAATGTCTGGAATACTCTACCTGACTCTGTGGTTTCTTCCCCAAACCCCGAAAATTTTAACCTTAGACTTTCTACTATTGACCTCACGCTTTTCCTAAGAGGTCTGTAGGAGGCGTGCATAAGCGCACCAACGTGCCTACTGTCCCTGTCCTATTGTTTCTTTTATTCTTCTTATATGTATCTATGTATTCATAACTATGTTTTTACTTATACCTATTATCTTGAAAGCAATTGACAAACCAAATAAAATAAAAATAAATAAATGAATCATGTCCATCAAAAAACTGCCTTTTGGTGACTTGTTATCATCACTGTCAAAACAGTCATTCACAATCATACAAGCATGTATAATTAAGGCATTTTAGTGAAGCCTGAACTGAAAGGTTTTGTAGCCATTTTTTGTTCTTTAAATTGTCCCCTAAAAGCACGTACGATTACTTTCATTGACATGTTTCTAACTTATGTTCATTAGATGGCAAGATTGTTCCTGTCCAAGGAAAGGTAATATAATAGGAAATATAAGACAAACTTTGTAGATGATGTGTATTTGTGTCTGTGTGTATACACAGAGAAACATATATAGTTCAGCAGGTTTGACAAGTGTATCTTCAAAGATTGAGTGGCAGTGACTGGCAGTGCTGAATTAAGGCTCATTGGTGCCCTTAGCACTGACAAATCTTGGTGCCCCTCTCCTTTGTACATATTATACAAATGAAGCCTTTATATCAAATGGTAATGCAAAATGAAGCTTATAACTAATTTACACAGTATTTTTTGAGATAGGATGGTATTCACTCATGTTTTTAAAGAATTACAGCTGTATTGAACTATTAACTACTGTATTGTAGTTAAGCTACAATAAACAAATGTCTACATGAGTAGCATTTTACATTTTTGTCAGAAATTAAACTTTGCAAAACTTGTGTAGGGAGTCTAATAAGAGCTGGAAAAGGTATTCTAAACGTGACTTTTACTGAATAATAAAGTCTCTAAATACCTGTCAGTTTACTGAACACCTGCTTTACATTTATGCAGGTAGTATTCAAGTAAGTTTGACTGCAGTAATTGATGCTGAGCATTTTCTTCTAGTTGGCATTTTTCAGCAAGTGCCATGTTTTACCTGTCAGTTATTAAGAATCACACACTTCAAATTATTATTAGTTAAATATGTTGTTTGCCAGTCAAACTTTGAAAATAATATTAAAGATAGTACCCAAAGCCATTTACTACCTCAGTCACCATAATTGACAGCAGAAAAGTGGTTTGGAGATCAAGGTAGTTGAAATTATAATGGATTTCTAATTCCCCACCCCACTCCATGCCTATTTGTGGAAAAAAAAGTTATACTGTAGACATATTGTAGTCTCAGGGTGAATCAGTGTTAGATGCAGGACTTACATGTGTTGTGTAAGAACAAAATTGGGATTTACCCACTCTTTCAACCAGAGGAAGGAGGCTGCACTATAGTATAATTCCCAATTTGAGAGTGCCAAACCTCCCCTGCTCTTCATATCTTACATTGCTTTTAGGTTTATCCTCGGTTTTTTCCCTTGCCAAATAAATTTGGCAATTATCTTGTTAAGTACCACAAAGTAATTTTTATGTATTTTTATTGGTATTTTTTGGAATAAGTAAATAAATTTGGGCAGAATATTCATTTTTATAGTAGCAATCCTCCCTAATAAGGAGATTTGCAATTTAACCCATATCTCTAAATCTTTTTTAACTTGCTATAATAATTTATTATAATTATTTTCCATTAGAGTTTTGCATTGAGCCGTCAACCAAATTCCTAGGTATTTAACTTTTTTTACTATTTGTAATCCCATTATCCTTTCCAATTTTAGTTTTTGTTTTTCTGTTAAATTTTTAGTTATTAATTTCATTTTTCCCTATTAATTTTAAGTCCTGCAACTTCCCCAAATTGATCTAACTCTTTCAGTAATTCTTGACCTATTTCAATTGGTTCCTCTATGAAAAATACCATATCATCCGCAAATGACTGGAGTTTATATTCTTCTTTTTTAATTTTTAGTCCTTTTATTCCTGGGTTCTGTCTAATTCGTGTAAGCAATGTTTCCAAAGATAATATAAAGAGCAGGGGGATAATGGACATCCCTGCCTGACTCCTTTCTCTATTTTTATTGAGCATGTGTACTCTCCATTAATTATGATATTAGCCTTTTGTGAATCATAAATTGTAGTCACGATATTTTCAAACAGTGCCTAGATTCATATTGTAAATTTGTTGAATTAGGAATTGCCAATTTAAATTGTCAAAAGCCTTCTGTGCATCCAAGAATACAAGGGCTATTTGTTTTTCCAGGTGGGCTTCGTAGTATTCCAAAACATTTAATACTATCCTTAAATTATTGCTGATTTGTCTATTAGGAAGAAATCCCTTTTGATCTTTATGTATATATTCATTCAACATTTTTTTCAATCTATTTGCTATAATTGTAGTAAATATTTTATAATCAGTATTTAACAGGGAAATTGGTCTATAGTTTTCTATATATGTTGTGAATCTGAATCAACAATATCAATGTCTCCTTCTATGAATCCGGCATTCTTGCTGCTAGTAAGACCTCAATTGATAGTATTTTTTTTCTTCATCCATCACCTAATTGACTCCTGCTCTTCGTCTTGTAGTTACTCCTGTCTCTCTTTGTGGCTGATTGTGTATCTTCGGTTCTTCTCTCTCTTGATGTTGTTTATTTTTTGAATTCCTACAATTTCCATCTCTATTTTTTTGGTAGTCTTGGTTGTCTTGCGAATTCATTTCTAACTCGTGTCTATTACTCGATTCTTCATGGCCTATCAATCATTCGTAGAATTCTTGGGCTTTTTCCACGGAGTCTACTTTAATTTTTCTTTCTTCCCAAGTGATTAGCATTCCCTCTGGGATTAGCCATCTAAATATGATACCTTTTTGGTTTAATTGGTTCACCAAGAATTTATAATCTCGCCTCTGCTCTCTCACTCTTCTTGGGATTTGTTTAAGCACCAAGATTTCTTTCCCTTTGTATGTAATTGTTTCTTCTCTAGAAATTTTGTATATAATATCTCAAACTTTCCTTCTGGCAAATCTCACATGGACCTCTTTTGGATGTTTATGTCGTCTTGCATAATTTGTGCTCACTCTGTATACTTCGTCTAACTCTTTCAGAATATCGTCCTTATCTTTTTCCAATAGGTCTGCTAATATTCCTGCCATCACTTGTTCTAAGTCCTCTTCTTTAGATTCCATTATCTTTTGGAATCTTAGATATGCTGTGGCCTTATACATTTCCAAATATAACCAAGGAGTTGTCCATTTCTTTACTCACATTTCTTAATTGCTGACCAACCATTTCTAGCTTCTTTTCCATTTTTTCCGTTCTTTTCTCAACCTCCTTTATTGTTGATTCATTCCTTTCTAGTGCTTGCTGTATTGTTTCAATTTTTTGATCCAGCTTTAGGATGTCTAGTTTCATTTCTGCCTTTAAGTTTCCCATCTCTTCTTTTAGTTCATTTGTGTCAGCTCTTGATTCGATATGATTTTTTTACCACTATTTCCTGAAGCTTCAGCATGGACTCTTGTAAAGTAAGAAGGGTCAATTGAATATTGGCATTCATGATGATAGGCTGTTTTTCTCCAGATAAAGTTTCTTCAATTATTTTTTGTGCCATCACTGAGGTTGATGGCATGGAAGTTGTTCATTTTGAACAGAGGTGCTGAAGCTCGCTCTGGGTTTCCTGCTATCTCCTCTTGCTGTTGGAGTGACCCTTAGGGGTGCACGCATCTTGTAGAGAAGTGTGCCAGTGTGGGGAGACTCAAGTCATGGTGTGGAAAAGGGTGATTCTCATTGCGATGTAGAGAAACCCTGTGGAGACTCTGTGGAGACTGACAACAAGAGACTGTCAGCAATGGTGGTCCTAAAGCCTTGATCGTTGCATACAAGAGGAAGCAAGTGAGTGACAGACTGTGGGGAACGAAGAGTGCGAGTGAAAGAATTTGTGATCCTGATTGAGCGTTGAATATTGGAGTATCTTAGTCAGAGCGAAGCCCAAAAACAGTGGCCAAAGCAGATACGAGCAGTGGCAAAAGCGAAAGGGCTCATGAGATAGAAGAGGGTAAGGACGCGAGCGATTGGACAGAGAAGATAAGAGAATCAGAGGGATCTGAGAGACTGATAATAATTGGGGGAGAGAGAAAAAAAGAAGAAAGAAAGAACAATAATTTAATTCAAGGGAACTTTGAATTGTGGACTTTGGGGAAAATTGGAAGGACGAACTTGAAATGGGGGGAGACTTGAAGTAAGGAATTAAATTACAACTTTAAATATTCCACGAACGAAACTGAATAATTTACTAGTCTCCTTTTGGATTATTGGACTGGAGCTGTAGTAAGTGGAGAAGATTTATTAAAGAAAGAGACTGTTTGAATCTAAAAATTGACTTTTTAAACTTTCAAACGAAAGGAGAAATGACTACAGCAGAAAGTGTGGTGAGATAGTGAAATCAGAGACATTACTCAGCAACTCTGCACTTCCGGTGCGCTCGGTGAAGGAATCTTGAAGAACTGAACAATTATATTAAGACACTTTAAGCTTTTAAATTTGTGGATTGCAACAATGATTTCTTGACACCAACTTAACTGATTTTTGAATGTGGTAAATGTAATTTATATATATTTAATTGATACATTCGTAATATTGTAGTTTATATTTGGTTATAACACAGATAAAAAAGGGAGGTGACAATTAATTAATTATTTAGGTATAGATATTTGATTATAGACATTGATTAGATTGAATTAAATAATTAATTGTGATTAATTGTGATTATTATAGATTAACTAATTAATTATTATATAGTAAGGTTGATATATCTATATTTAGATTTGTAAATATTTGAAATATTATTTTATAACATTATTTTGAGATTTGGGATTCTATAGCATTTATAGATATATAGGTTAATATTATTTAAATTTAAATAGAGGAATTTGATATATTATTAAGAATTACCAATCCAGATATTTGATTTAGAAATTAGCTGTAAAAGTGTTCTGGAATATATATATATATATTGATAAGAGAGGTTAATCCTGTAACATATCATATTATTTAGCATAGTGGCCATTTATAGTTGATATTTCTTAATAGTGAATGTTAATTTGGGACAACATATTTGTCATAGATTCAGGCATGGGTAGAATGAATGGAGACAGTCTTAGTTGGTGAACTTTCAACTCTTTATTGCATAGTGACTTCTAACTTGTATAACAACAACTCTGCTTTATATAGGCAATGCTAATGTGAAATAACCAATAGGAGCTGTGAAACGCTAGCTCCAGTACCAATAAGAGTCCTTCGTTAAGGGCCAATCAGATTCTCAGAACCCGACCAATCCGATCTAGCCGCTTAACACCCAATCAGAAGTGCAGGGCCTGAACCCTGCACTTTACCCCAAGCTTGCCTTTATTCAACTATTCACATACATAACACCCCTTCCCCCTGGCTTCACAATTAGTTTGTGACTATATAGTCCTATAAATAGGACGGTTATCTCTTGGGTCTGTCAGATTTTCTTTGGACTGGCTGCGTGCAGTCCCGTTGAGGTAGGGTGTTGTTTTGTAGTGGCTCAGCTTCTCGTTCTGGTGTGATTTCCCTTGGAGTGTATGATACTTCTTCCTGCTCCATTTCCTGGGTTTCCTGGCATATCGTCATCTTCTCTTCCTTTCCTCCCTCAGTTTGATCGTTGGGACGTTGTTGGCTAGCAGTTATAAGTCGTGACCGAAATTGGTCAATATGTCTTTTCCATAGTCTCTCATCAATACATTTTACAATATAGGATCTGGGCCCAGTCTCGCGTATTACCGTTGCTTCAATCCAAACTGGGTCGCCCGATAAATTTCTTGCATAAACGGGGTCGCCTACCTTGAAGGTACGGTAGCGTCCGCTGGATCCTGGAGGCTTTTCTGGCTCGTAAGCAGGGTGCAGTCGGTCGAGGCAGGAATGGAGTTTTCGCCCCATGAGAAGTTCAGCGGGAGTTCTGCCGGTTTCGCTGTGCGGAGTGATGTGTTGTAGAAGTAGAATGCGGTTTATTTTTTCATCAAGATTATCATAGTCTATCTTTTGTAAAGTCTTTTTTACAAATTGTACCATGTGTTCCGCTCGGCCGTTGGTAGCAGGATGCACCGGCGAGGTGAGCGCATGGCGGATGCCATTGTCAGCAAGGTACTGTTCAAACATTAGCGCTGTAAACTGTGGTCCGTTATCTGACACCAGGACGTCCGGCAATCCATGAGTTGCAAAGAGTCTATTGTGGACTTTAATGACTGCCTTGGAGGTTGTATTGGCCATTCGATGAATTTCTAACCAATTAGAGTATGCATCAACAGTCAACAGCAATGTCTGTCCTTTGATCGGCCCTGCGAAATCCAGGTGGATTCTGGACCAGGGTCCACGTGGCGTCTCCCATTTGGTCGGTGCAGCTTTTGGCGGTGCGTTGCTGGTTTGTTGGCACTTGGTGCAGGCCTTGACCCATTGCTCGATGTGTCGGTCCATGCCTGGCCACCAAGCGTAGCTCCGTGCGAGTGCCTTCATTCGCATGATCCCGGGATGTCCATCGTGCAAGATTTGTAACAGCGTCTTTTGGAGTCGTTCTGGGACGACGACTCTATCGCCCCAGATAACGCAGCCTTTTTGAGAAAAAAATTCAGTCTGTCTTGTTTTAAATGGCGCGAAGTCATCTGGGATCTGGTCCAATGGCCATCCACACTCTACCCAGCCTAGAACTCGTGCTAGGGTGTGGTCTCGTCTGGTCTCCCTCGCGATATCTCGAGCGGTCATAGGAGGCGAGTTGAGCGTTTTGATTTGTAACGCCGATGCTGTTGGTGTCGGATTGTTGAGCATCTCTGGTAGCGGTGCTCTGCTGAGTGCGTCGGCATGGGGAATGGCTTTCCCTGGTCGATGTAACAATCGATAATTATAAACAGCTAGAAACTCTGACCATCGAGTCATTCTTGGGGACAATATATAGGGAGTTGGTTTGTCCCCAGCGATTATCCCCAATAAAGGTTTGTGGTCAGTTACAATTGTAAATGTCCTTCCATATACATACTCATGGCATTTTTTTTACGGCTGACACAATTGCAAGAGCCTCCTTGTCTATTTGTCCATAGTTATGTTCTGCCTGGGATAGAGTCTTCGAAAAGTATGCAATGGGAGCCTCATTTCCATGAGGTAGCACATGGCTCAAAATAGCGCCCACCCCAAACGGTGAGGCATCACAAGTTATAACCAAGGGTAATGTTTCATTATACTGCATAAGTACAGAATCAGATGTAAGTAAATCTTTTACATTTCTAAACGCTTTTTCTTCTCAGTAACCCCAAACCCATTATGCTTTCTTATCTAATAACTGGTGTAATGGTTCAGCCACAGTCGCCTTATGTGGTAAAAACACATTTTAAACGATTCTGCAGAATTTTTTTACTAGGAGCTGCAATCAATACATCATCAAAATACGGAACCATGCCCTTGATTCCCTGTAACAATCGTTCCATTAAACTTTGGAATATTCCCTGGGTCATACTCATCCCGAACTGCAATCGGGTACATTTAAAAGCACCTCTGTGCGTTACTATCGTTTGGGCTTGGGCTGTTTTATCGCCCACGGGCAATTGTTGATAGGCTTGAGCTTAATCTAGCTTAGCGAAAACCTTTCCACCTCCCAGAGAATGAAGGAGGTGCTGCACCACCGGCACTGGATACGCGTTCTGTTGGAGGGCGTGGTTTAGAGTGGCCCGGTAGTCCCCACAGATTCGGATTGACCCATCTGGTTTAATAGGGGTTACAATAGGAGTTTCCCATGGGGAATGATCAATGGGTTGCAGTACCCCTTGTTTAATTAGTTTGTCAAGTTGTTCATCTATCTTGGCCTTAAGGGCGAACAGAACTTGACGGGGCTTTAAACGGATCGGGGTGACCTTAGGGTTGAGGCTGAATGAAATTGGGGTCCCCTTATACTCGCCCAGACGATCTGCGAAGACATCACTGAATTCAGACATAAAATCCTCCTCCCACTCGCAATCACCGACTCGGTTCACGCCGGCTAGTTCGATGCCGAGTGGCGCAAACCATTGGAGGCCCAACAAACTAGGCCTGTCCCTATCGATGATCGTTAGAGGTAAGTATGCCGTATGCTTTTTAAACAAGACGCGGACTCGACAAGACCCGACCACAGGGATCCGATTCGCTTGGTAATCTTTAAGGATAAGGCGTTGCATTTGAAGGTCTTGGCGTTGGATGGTAGGAATGAGCTGCTTTAATGTCTTCCACAACACCATCGAGAGGGACGATCCCGAATCGACCTCCATGTGGCAGGGTTGGTTCTCTATGGCTACTGTAACTCGAATCTTCTTAGTGTCCAGGGCCGAGGCCTGACCTATAGTGATAGTATGGTGAGCCTCTTCTTTCTGCAACGCTCGATATCTGTAGGAGTGGTTTGCTGGGTCTCGCCTTTCAGGACGGTTTCCTGCTGATTGGCGAAAGTTGGTTCCCTTTGAGGCCGGGCTTGGTCCGGTAAACTGCGACAGACTCGACCGATGTGGCCTCGTTTCCCGCACTCGTGGCAGAGTGCGTCACGGAATTTGCAGTCTGCCCTGGGATGGTTTGCCCCGCAGCCAGCGCAAGGGCATGAGGTTTTAGGACAAGGGTCCCGGTCGGAACGCAGTCGATGGACCCCTTCTTCGTCGCTGTCTGACGACGAAGAGAGGTCCTCGTAGTGCGTTGTTGCCAACTGCCCTTCTGAGCTGGGTGAGATGTCGCCTGTCGGTGGGTTTGTGGGGTTTTGGCTTTGCTGCAGCTGCGCCGCTGACTTTTTGGTTGCCTCAGCGGCGGTGGCTTCGGCGATGGCATCAACAAGGCCGATGTCGCCCTTCGCCATCAGCTTGCTCTGCACGTTTAGTGCATCTAATCCCAGAATTAGGCGGTCTCTCAATGCTTCATCTAAGTCTGCGAACCCGCAGAGGCCTCCCAAGTGCCGGAGGTCTGCCACGAAGTCAGCCACACTCTCTCCTTTTCATTGGCTTCGTTGATAGAACTCATGGTGTCTCACGAGTGTGGGTACAGTTGGCGCGTAATGGTCTCTCAGGAGAGGTTCAAGGTCGTCCCAGCTTATTGCTTTCACTTCTCAAGGCTTCGCGAGGGCTTTAGCCATTTTAAAGACAGCCGGGCCGCAGTACGTCAGGAACAGCGCCCACTTCTTGGCTGGTGTGGCGTCCTTCAGGTTGTTCGTTTCGAGGAACATCTGAAAGCGATCCATGTAGGATTCCCAATCCTCTTGGGATGGATCGTATGGAGCGGGTGGTACGATGAAGCCGGACATGGCTTCCGTTGGTGGTGCCGTTTTTTACACGTGCTCTGTTTTCTTCCAAGTTCCTAAAGATCAGATGTCTCCAAATCCCATCCTCGTCGCCAGTGTCATAGATTCAGGCATGGGTAGAATGAATGGAGACAGTCTTAGTTGGTGAACTTTCAACTCTTTATTGCATAGTGACTTCTAACTTGTATAACAACAACTCTGCTTTATATAGGCAATGCTAATGTGAAATAACTAATAGGAGCTGTGAAACGCTAGCTCCAGTACCAATAAGAGTCCTTAGTTAAGGGCCAATCATATTCTCAGAACCCGACAATCCGATCTAGCCGCTTAACACCCAATCAGAAGTGCAGGGCCTGAACCCTGCACTTTACCCCAAGCTTGCCTTTATTCAACTATTTACATACATAACAATATTTAATATAATACAAAAACAAAAACAAATTTTACAAGAAATGACCTCCGTCACTAGTACAATGCTTAAAACTGGAAAGAAGACTTCTTCAATACAAAGAACTTATTTCCATTTTCAGCAGATTGGTGCACAGCCTTTAAATAAAAAAGGAGCAAGATTATCTCAATAGAGTCACTTTTTCTTGAAATGGAAGTCGCATATAAATATTCAAATGAATAAATAAATAAATATATTTCCCAATAGGTTTGTCATGCATATTTAAGCGTCTTCAAGATAAATTAGTGAATTGGATGTTAGAAGAAAGTAATCTAATGAAAGAGCAAAACAAATTCAAAGAAAGATGTTAATATTGAAGTGAAGTACATTTTGGGTGGGCAATTTTAATGTTGCCTTCATTGATTTAAAGGGAACTTCACGTGCGATCCCTGCAAACAGACTCAAGGGAAAACAGCACACTTTCCTCTAATAATTGACATATCCTTGTTTTGATTATAGAAGTTAATAATTCATGAAAATAATTCAATGGAGGTTCACTGCAGCACTCAGTATGTCCTTCTCTCCGTACAATTCTTATTGACAGGACTGGAGCAAGGATGCATTTGACACTTATGTTTTTCAGTTTCTATATTAATTTCTTTTGCCAGCTTTGTTAGAATTGGAATTTCATCCCCTTATGCTTTCCAAAAGACCAGTCTCATTCCTTTAGTATGAGAATGATATAGTTATTTTCTGTGTATCTTAAACGGACTTGAGACAGTATCTATGGGAATGCTTTCTCTACCATAGAGAGAGAAAGTCTAGTCAGTAGTCATGGCAAAACAAAAGATGACACATTTTCCAGAAGACATTTGATTTACTGCCACTTCTAGAAAAGTAATGGTAGCTACATTGATTAGTTCAAAGTATTAAAAAATGAGGATGTGTTCTGCAAGATTTGGCTAATTGGAATAAGCATTTAAGGGTTATCTGCACTCAGGCTCATGGCGACACAATACGATATTTGTTATGAAAATCACAATGGTAATAATCACATTTGAGTTGCAACAAATCTTTATGAAGGAAATATAATGAGCTTTCTTGTTTATTATGCCCAGATCAGTAATTACCCTAATTTGAGTCATCTCAAAACTATACACCCTATATTTTAAAGGACTTTGAGGATTTAAAATATTCCTGTGTTTTCCCCATTTCCTTGCTAAGATTAGAATCAGTTTTATTTGCATGTGGCCTTAGAATTTTGGCTTAAATGAATTTTTTTGCAAGCTCTCTAACTTCCTTGATCTTCAGTTAACTTCAAGATAGCTTCAGTTGAGCTAAAATTTTATTTACATCTACAGAACGACTTAAGTGTCCTGTTTTTACTAAAAGCTGTGTTCAACTATAATACTTCTCCCTTGCTAATATGTCCAGTTTATAGGAAAGCCATTACTTTCAGTGGATTTCATGTTTTGTCATCATCACTGCTGGAAGGGACATTTAATATTATTTACTAGTAAGAATTCTTTTTCAGATGCTTCTTCACTATCCCTTTTATGCAATCTCGCAAAATAGCCACAAACACTTTGTTATTTAACTTACATGGAATTTCAGAAGAGGAAATGGTTGTTATTGATTTCTAGATTTCAGCAGATATTTGGTTTAATCTGAAATGTAGTAAGACTCCTAAAGAAGTGTGTCATTTCAGAGATATGACCTATGTTTTCAGTCTGTGTTTAATTTTCTAATATCTACATTAGCTAAATCTCTGAAAACACAATTTAACTTTCTATGTTTTTTTTTTCATGGATAGATGAAGAAACAGTGATCCTGAAACAGAAAGTGATCACATAGAATAGACATATCCAAAGAAAAGATGGCAGAAAAATAAAATAAAATAAAAAAGTTACAGTCCTACCCAACTGCAATCCATATATATTTCCTATGGACAAGAGATTTGCTGAAATTTGCTATACAGAGTAATGAATACATGTTAATAAAACATTGGACAAATTGCTGAAAGATAGTCACCGATGGTGAGTTATTCCTAGAACATTACTTATTGTTTTAGCGTGCATCCAAACTTATATTTAGTTTAATCTAAAAAAAGTAACACAGCTCTGCTTTCATCATCCTAGCCATGTCATACTGTACCCAGAAGAATAATGCTACTTATTTTCTGGTTTCTAAAAGAAGAATGTGAAAGATGCTTCAGATGGTAGTTTCTTATTTGTCAACCACAACAAGAATATTTTGCACAAATAAGCAGTCCATGTGTGTATTTTAGATGACTACATTTTTTAAATATTGAAGGTAAACATATTTCCCAAATCAAATTATATTTGCTTTATCTTTCTTTGGAATAGATGTTAAAGAAGCCACTGAAGGAAGATAAGCTGTTTGGCAAAAGGTCACATATCTTTGGAATAGTCTCACTGCTATGCTTCTGGGCAAAGTACAGCCTCATTTATCTGAATGACCTGAAACTTGTCAGAAGGATAAATGGGGATACTATTTCTATGAGTTTCATTTAGTCAGTCTGAATGTCTGTAACAAAGAGATTTTGAATAACCTAGCTGTGATAAGGGGAGACTACATAACATACGACTTGTCACACTTCACAGGTTTCTAATTTTTTGGACTTCCTGTTTTGTTACTTTAACCTGTGCATAGTGAGGTTAAAAATAAGAAAAAATGCCATTATGGTCCTTCAAATAATTGAAGGAAAAGCTCTTTGGAGCTAAGAGTTTCAACTTGGGTTCATACAGCCTGCTAAACCCTGTGCACTGCAACATTACAACACTGCAACACAAACTGCTCTGTACTAGTAAGAGACATCTGAATTCAAAAATGGGTGGGCTTTGCATTGTGATGATCATTTATACATGTTTTATAATTTTGGTGCCCTTATCCCTTATGTATTGAAAGATAGATGGAACAAGTAATGTTCTTGTTGATAAATATTAAATATATCATGATCCTTATAGCAATTATTACAACTTAATGTATTGACCCTAGTTTAAGGCTGGTTTAATAATAGTTTTTTACCCCATTCTACTTTTGAACTTCTTCTGCATACCTTACTTTTAGGAAACATCTTGATCTGATTAAATATTCTGTGAAACTTAATAGTGTCCACATGTTTTGAATGATAACTAAATTATCTTTTGCTTCTTAAAAATATAATATTTAGAATTGGCCAAATTCAAAATACAGTACAAATATTAGAAATAAAGAAAAAATGGATTTCAGATAAGTTTTGACTCTTGGTGTCTATTTCTTGGCAACATTTTTGGAATTAGTATGCCATTCCCTCCTTCCTCGGAATGAGAGTGAGGTCCCTCGGCCGAGTTTGGTGCCCAAGACAGAATTAAAATTAACATCTTCCAGTTTTTAATCCAGTGTCTTCAACCAATACATTAAACTGGATCTTTAGAAATATTGTAACTAACAAGTTGTATGCAGGGGTGAGATTCAATTTTTTTAACAACTGGTTATGTGGGCGTGGCTTAGTTGGTGGGTGTGTCTCGATGGTCATGTGACTGGGATGTCTCTCACATCGAGGGGTGCTTCTCCTCATCAGCCCTCTTATGACAGTGGGGATGGTGCAATGGTCGTAAGTGTGAATAATGGTCATGGTCACTTTTTATGAATAATGAATAATGGTCACTTTTTTCAGTGCCATTGTAACTTTAAATCAGTGGTTTTCTGACAGGTGATGGGATGTTTTAGGGGGTGCTAAGAGGCAAGGGGACCGACGGGGATGCTAAGAGGCAGAAGGGGGGCGCTGGAGGCAGGCTCCTCATAGGGCACAATTTGGGAAAGAAAAAATTCCACTGCTGCTGCGTTCAAGGCGAGGCACCACAGGACCACCCCATTGACTTGCACACTCCGGTGCAAGGGGCTCAATGGGGTAAGCCTGCAGGGCCTCACCCCAAATGCAGCATTGGGAAAGGAGAGCAAACCAGAGTGGTTTTGTTCTCCTTTTCAAACATCCTACCACCGCTGCTTTTGGGGTGAGCCCCTTGCACCGGAGGGACTTGCCCAAGCAAATCTGAATGGAGCAGTGCACCAAGTCAGTGGGGTGAGCCTGAGAGAGGAAAAGAGAGAGAGAGAGAGAGAGAGGGAAGAAGAGAAAGAGAAAAGTGACAGAAAGAAAATGGGACAGGTAAAGAAAGGGGAGAGAAGGAAGAGACAGAAAGAAAAACAAATAAAGAGGGAGGGAGGGAGGGAGGGAGGAAAAATATAATGAGATATCTATTCTACTCCAATCACCTGCTCCAGCAGGTTTAGAAACGAATATGTATGTGTGTGTGTGCGTGTGCGTGTGTTCTCCTTGTAATTTACCAATACATTTTGGTTTTGCCTTCTTCAGAATTGGCACTGTAATACATTGGGGAAAAGTAATTTTTTAGGGTGGAGCTCTGGTCCAATGGATCCTGTTTAAAGCCTCAACAAAATGTGAGAGCTTCCCAGCCTCCTCGCCGATGGACGGTAGATCGCAACTCTCTGCGACTATCGTTCGTGCTCTTTTGTCGGAGAGCCCCAATTATCCTGATTAGGGGCTGAAACTGCCTTGGAGGGGCAGCGGAGTAAGAGGAAGCAGCAAGCCTGTCTGTGAGAAGCCGCATCTGCCCCCCCGGGATTTGGCTTTTTTTCCTCCTGAAGATGACTGCAGTGATGGTCTAAAATGGCCATCCCTAGGAAGGCGGAGCTTCATTTCGGCGATACAGATGCGATCTTGGGGCTCTGAGATCGCAGCCGATATTTTCGCCCCTGGTTGGTCCCAACGGACCTAAACCGTCCCGTAGAGACGGGGATTGAGAAGGGTACTGTCCTGGGATCCCAGAGATATTGCAAAGTCTCTAGTTTGATCCGGGAGAAGCCCTTTTGCTGGCGGCGGAGAGGCAGCCCCCATAGCTGCTGAAGTCGGGACAGTTCTGGAAAGAAAGTGGCTGGAAAGGAAGTGTGTCGGCTGGGTGAGAAACTCCTTTTGTGTTGTAAATTCACTGAGGTTTGAAAGGGCATCCTGAACAAAGAAGAAACCTGTGAGACTTTTTTTTTTTGACCAAAACTGTTTGAGCGGCGTTTTTTAAAGTGATGTCAAATTGAGGCTTGGCTTTTTTTTTCTTTTTCTTACTTTTTTTCTGGGGACTTAAGTGTGACTTTGTAGGTAACCAGATTGAATTTTCTCTTATATATATTTTTATGCTCCTTTTGATTTTTTAATTTTCTCTAGGATAGAGGCTCCCTTTAGCTATTTTCTTTTTCTTTTTTTTTTGTATACATTATTCCTTTTTTCTGGCTGGGGGGGAAGAGCATTAAGAAACATTGCAACACTGCCAACTTGAGGCTTGAAAATACTTTATTTGAATTGGAAAAGAATTGTAAGAAGACTCCTTCTCAAGGACATTTTAACGTGATAAGATAGAGGGAAAGCATAGCAAAATATTATTACAGGTGTTTTCCTGGACTCTTATCAATATTTCAACACTTGAGGCTTAGCTTTGAAGCTGCTGGAGAAGAGAGTCATAATAAGAGCCTTGGATAAATAAATAAAGTGCAGTGTGCTTTTTTACACACACACACACACACACACACACACACACATATATATACCCCATTCGCCAGCCTTTTTGTAAATTTCAATTCTAGTAATATTCTTATTTTTGCCTTTTATTTTAAAGGGAAAGTCTCATTTCTCTATTTTTCTTTTTTCTCTATATTTTTATTGGGACTTCTTTGCTTTTTCTACCACTTTGTTTTTCTTTTTTGATTATTGAGATTAAGGTGTGAAGAACCTGAAGGAATTTCTTTTTTTCTTTTGCTTTTTTTTTGCTCTTAATCAATAATATCATTTTTGGGTTTGTTTGTTTTTTTCCTTTCTATTTTTCCTATTTTATGGTGGACTACTTTGTAATTGGATTAGGGTCAAGAAGAACCTGAAGATTTTTCTTTTTTCTTTTTTCCTTTTTCTTCTTTGGTTTTAGGTCTTTTACTATTAGGTTTTTCCATTTTGGATTATAATTGACTACTCTACCAGTTGAATTAAAAGTCAAAAAGAATTTGAAGCTTTGGAGGCATTAAAATGAGCAGGAACCAATACCAGTTGGCATTTCTACTTCTACCTCTGCTTCCCCACCAGCTGGAGGACAATGTTTAATTCAGACAATGTTGAAGCAAAATAAAGAACAAGAAATAGTAACTTTACAGATGATTATTCAAGGAATCCAAGATCTCAAGATAAAATCAGACATCATTGAACAAAGAATAGAGAAGACTGATGAAAAAGTGGAAAATATTAAACAAATGATGGGGAAGTATGAGGAGAGATTCCAAAAAAATTGAGGAAGAAGGAAAACAAAGAGAGGACAAGATTGGAAATATTGACAGTAGATGAACAGTGGTTGAACAAGAAAAAAATGGGATGTTGAGGTGGGAGATGGAAAGATCAGAATTTTATCTCAGATTTCAAAATATAGAAGAGGAAAAAGGAGAAAATTTGGCTGTGATAATGATAGAAATTTTGGCAGATGCTTTGGAAATTACAGAGGAAAAGATGATGGATGGAGTAGATGAGGTATATCGAGTTTATACAAGATATGCGATAAGAAATAAATTACCAAAGGAAGTTCATATTAGATTTACCAAAAAATCCATCAAAACACAAATATTACAAGTGGTAAGAGAGAAAACATTGAAATACAAAGGTAAAGAGATTGTGGTTTTAAAACAAATACCCAGAAGAGTGAGAGAGATAAGAAGAGAATATCGATTTCTGACCAAATGCTGTTGGAAAACAAAGTGAATTATAGATGGCTGATTCCAGAAGGATTAATGTTTGTGTGGCAAGAACAGAGACATAGAATTGATTCAATTGAGAAAGCAGAACTTTTCCATGCAGAATTTTTTGGAAGAAGAAGAGAGGAGGCAGAGAAAGAGGTCTCATTAATTGAGTTTCAAGAGAAACAACTGGAGACTGAAAAAGAGAAAGGAGCTGTAGGTGGACAGGTGGACAGTAAAGAACAGCGTGAAGTGAGATCCACGAGAGCTGTTAGACCTAAATATAAAGCATAATCATGGAAGAAAGAAAACTGATTACAATGAATATAAATGGATTTATTCAGCTGTTAAAAGAAGGAAAACTTTTCATAAATTAGAGAAATTAAAATTTGATATAATTTGTTTACAAGAAATTCATATTAAAAAACAACATGAACAATTGTTAATACAGCCAAAATTGGGGAAAATATTTCCTTCTTTGACTCAATGTAAGAAAAGAGGAATGATTCTATACATTAAAGAGGCTATCCCAGCAAAACTGATCTACACTGATGAAGATGGAAGAGTATTAATGGTGGAAATAATGGACAATAATATAAAAATACTCTTGATTGCAATTTATGCTCCGAATGAAAAACAAGAAGAGTTTTATAAAAAGCTACACATGAAAATAACTGGACTGGACTATGTTAATATAATTATGATGGGAGACTTTAATGGAATTGTGGACAATAAATTGGACTATATAGCAACAACAACCAAGCAAAATAGAAAGGCTCTCCCTAAATCTTTTTTTAAAATGACAGACGAACTATCTTTTAAAGATATTTGGAGAGAAAGAAATGTTAAAGCTAAACAATATACTTTTTATTCAAATAGACATTTATCATGGTCCAGATTATATATGATTTGGATATCAACAGAATTAATATCCAATGTTCAAGAAACAAATATTGAAACAAGTACTTGGGCAGATCATAGCCCAATGACAATTAAATGGAAGGGACAAAAAAAAAGATCGAGATGGACATTAAATAATACTATTTTAAAGGAGAAAGATTTTATACAATGGATGGAGAAGGAATTGGCTTTTTTTTTCAGAGAAAATAAAAAAGAAGATACTTCAATGCAGAATGTTTGGGATACAATGAAGGCATATGCTAGAGGTCTGATAATAGATTATACAAGAAAAAAGAATATTAGCAAAAGGCAAGCTTCTAAGGCCTTGGAAGATGAGTATAAAAGACTTGAAAAAGAATTACAGAAAATGCCAAAGAAAAAAGATATTAAATTGAAGCTGGATGTAATTAAACATAAAATGGAATTAATAGAGAAAGAAGAATTGGCACAGAAAATCAGAAATTACTTTGAAGATGCGAATAAACCAGGTAGATGGCTAGCATATTAACTGAGAAAGGAGAAGGAATCAAGAAAAATATTGAAGTTAATAGATGATCAAGGCCAAGTTTGTTATGGTAATAAGGAGAAAAAGGAAATTATTCGAGATTTTTATGGACAACTATATAAACAAGAGAATATTGATGAGGAAAAAGTCAAACAATATTTACAGAATGTTATTTTACCGAAGATACCTAAAGAGACTGAAGAAATGTTTGAAAGCAATATAACAATGATGGAATTAAATGAAGTATTTAAGAGAGAAAACAATGGGAAAGCACCGGGTCCAGATGGGCTTCCGGCAGAATTCTATAAAACATTTCAAGAATCATTGAGTATCCCATTGTTAGAAGTCATGAATGAAGTTATGTTAAAGAAGATGATACCCAAAACATGGTCAGAGGCTTATATCACACTTATTCCAAAAGAAGAGGCTGACCCACTGCAAATTAAGAACAAAAGACCTATCTCCTTATTGAATGCAGACTATAAAATCTTTGCTTCAATTTTAGTAGAAAGACTTAAAAAATATTTAAACAATTTTATTCACCCAGATCAAAATGGATTTCTGCCAAAGAGACAAATTATGAGAGGAATCTTAGATACTTTGGAATACTATGAGGCTCATCCTGAAAAGCAAATGGCTTTGATATTTTTAGATGCTCAAAAGGCATTTGACAACATGAACTGGAGATTTATGTTATTACTATTGGAACAGATGGGTTTTGCTAAAAAATTTATTCAAGCAATCGAAGCCATATATAATAAACAGACAGCCAAGGTAATGATGGAGGGGGAACTTACAGATTTTATTAATATAAGAAAAGGCACTTTGCTATTTGTGTTGACCTTGGAAGTGTTGAATAGAAATATTAGGCATGATAAAAGCATAAAAGGAATGAAAATTAAGAAGGAAGAATTTAAACTACAAGCTTTTGCTGATGATTTAGCTTTTATTCTGGAAGACCCGTTAGAAACAGCTCCAAGGTTGTTGGAAAAGATAGAGACATATGGTGAGGTGGCTGGTTTGAAAATAAATAAAGACAAAACAAAGATTTTGACAAAGAACATGCTATTGAGACAAAGAGAAGAACTGGCAGATCTTTTGAAAATCCAAATTACAAATAAGGTTAAGTATCTGGGGATATATTTGACAGCAAGATGTAGCACATTAAAAGAGAATAATTATATTAAACTCAAACAACAGATAGCTACAGATTTGAAGAAGTGGGAAGTGGGACTTGCAATTGTCATTAATAGGGAGAATCTCAACAATCAAGATGAATATTTTACCCAGAATTTAATTTTTGTTCCAAACAATACCAATTAGGCTTGGAAAAGACTATTTTGAAGATTTAAATAAAATCATGTTGAAGTTTATATGGCAAGGTAAAAAAGTGAGAATAAAGCTAAAGCTTTTGCAAGACGCTAGAATTAGAGGAGGTTTTGGCCTGCCTAATTGGGAATTGTATTATCAAGCTGCAAGTTTGATGTGGGTCAAAGAATGGATAACATTAAGAAAGCATAGGTTGTTGACATTAGAAGGGCATGATTTGCTGTTGGGCTGGCATGCTTTTTTATGGTATAAGGGAACTAAAACACAGGGTTATTTTAGAAGACATTATATACGGGAGTCTTTGTGGTTAAACTGGGAGAAGATAAAAAGACAATGTTATTTGAAAATTCCAGTTTGGTTATCGACTATTGAAGCATTTTCCTATCCTATAATTTATAAGAAGGAACAAACAGTTAGATATGGGGAACTCTTGGATGAAAAGGGTGAACTTAAATCGATCCAAAACTTAGAGGACCAAGGTATAAGGATGAATTGGTTTTCATATGCGCAAATACATTCAAGGTATGATGAAGATTTTAAAACGGAGGGATTCTATGATAAGCAGACTGATTTAGATAAGATCTTGATGGGTACTGATGAGAAGGTGATTAAAAAATTATATGGTTATTTACTGGGAATGAAATTAGAGGAAGAACAAGTCAAAGAAACTATGATTGTTTGGGGGAAGAATTTTGGATATGGGATTGATCTAGAGAAATGGCAGAAATTGTGGTCTCAAAATTATAAAATGACAATGTCAACAGCATATAAAGAAAACTTGTATAAGATGTTTTACAGGTGGCACTTCCCCCCGACAAGAATAGCAAGAATGTTTAAGAACAAATCTGAAAAATGCTGGAAATGTCATCAGATACCCGGCTTGTATTACCATATGTGGTGGACTTGTGAGGACGCTGGAAAATATTGGACTATAATTCGCATGTGGTTGGAAAAAATGACAAAGAAACACATAGACTTGAAACCAGAGATTTTCTTATTGGGAATTTTACCTGATATATATAGTAAAGATTTGAAGTACCTGATTGTAAATGTATTAACAGCGGCTAGGATTGTATTTGCTAAAAATTGGAAGAATGAGAAAATACCATTACAGGAAGAAATTATTAAGAAAATATTGGAATGTGCTGAGATGAGTAGATTGACATTTGAAATTAGAGAGCAAGAGGATAAACAATTTTATGAAATTTGGGATCTTTTTTATCAATGGCTAGATGATAAAATACGATAATAGAATATTTAGAATGCTAGACAGTAAGGAATATCTTTATTTTGCTATTTTGCTATTATTTTGTTATTTGACATTATATTTATGAAGGGTTTTTTAGGATTGATTTGATATGATTATATGATTTGTTATAGAATAAACTGGTTTAAAGTATTGTTAGCTCATAAAGCATGAATGATTAAAATATAGTCAAAAACTTCTTTTTTTAGTGATATTAGGATATATAAGTTTGGATTGACAATATGAGTTGTTATGTAACATAATTGTAATTGAGACTACAGAATGAATGCACAAAAATGATGAACCAACTGACACACTGGATGTACATATGAGAGTTGATGTTTTTATGTTTTGTTTGTCTTGTTTGTTTGTAGAGAATTAATAAAATCTTTTTCAAAAAAAATAAAATAAAATGGCCATCCCGAAGAGGATGACTCAGCTTGACTAAGATTTGTGCAGGAGGGAAGAAAGAGGTGGATAACATCTGAACTGGGACAACTGGGCAGTATAACCAAATAAAAGTACCCCAGGATTAAGGTAATATGGAATTTTTAAGAAAAGAAAAGTGAGCGGCGAAATTACAAAGGGACAGAGAAAAAAAAAAGGAAAATATTTTTGACAGCTAAATGGGCCTTCGAACCGGGAAAGGAAGAAGTTGGAATTAAAGATTTAATGAAATTGGACTAAAATAATTTGGGAATAATCAAGTATAAAATTAAAGCTGGACTTAATATTGCTAAAGAATAATAATAATAAAGTTTATAAATTGGAGACTGGATTGTCTTGGAATATTGAGGTTCGAAAAACCTTAAATAAAAATATAGGGGAAAAAAAGTGGAGACTTCGTATAATGGAGAGTGTCACCTTTTGATAAAAATTTAGTTCAAATAAAAAGCAAAGCATTTTGTTTTTGAATGAACTGGTATAAAATTACAGAAATATTGAAACAAAGTAAGAATTTTAGAAAGTGAAAGCAGAACCAGAATAAAGGAAAAAGCAAGGAAGGAAAGATTGTTTGTGGGACTGACTGATGTTTTTGGTATGAACCCTGAACTGGAATAGCTGAGAACTTTAAAAAATTGAAAGACAGAAGGAAAGTAAAAGTGGTGTTTTTTTTGTGTGGACTTAGAGGATTATAAAATATAAGAATGATGATATCTCTTTGGGACTTAAAAATGGAACTTAAGAATATGAGAGAATTACTACAGGAAAGAGGCGAATCATATTGCTCTGTGCTAGAAAAAATGGAAATGGCGATTGAAGAACAAGAAGAAAGATTCTCAGAAGAGCAGGAATTGACTCAAGGAGAAGACATTTTGAATGAACAATTAACACAAAGAACATTACAAAGAAGTGGGGAAAGAAGGAAGGTTAAAAAGTTGAATTTTAAGAAAGCAATTAAAAGAGGGAATAATTGTGAAGTTAGAAAAGGCAGGAAGATTCAGCAGAAAAGGGAAAGGGAAGATATTAAGAAGGAGATAAATTGGAATGAGAAAAGTCATGGGGAAAAAAGAGGGAGAAGAAACAGTAAGACTAGTAAAATGTTGAAAGGAAATTGTTTCTTTGCAATTAATAGAAGGAATACTTGTGAAGTCAGGAAATGTAGAAAGAATGAGAAAAGACATGGGGAAAGAGCGGGAGGAGACTCGGGTTTGCTCCCTGGACAATGCACCGGAGAAGCAGTAAGAAATAGGCATGTGACAGAAAGAACCACAGAACTAGTAAAATGTTGAAAAGAAATTGCCTTTTCAGAGATAATGGTTGATGAATTAAAAGGGGGATTCTGCAGGGTGACAAGGGGTAATAAGAATATTTCTGCAATTAAAAATATTTAGAAAATAGGGTAATATAGATATTGATAACTCTTATTAAAGGTGGGGGGGGGGAAATATGCTGTGGAATCCAATTGAGAAGATGTAATGACTAATGGTTTATTGGGAATTAAGATGAGGGAATAAAGGTATATTCTAATCATTAAGGTGTCACACTCAAAATAGTAAAAGGGGAAATTTATACTTGGTTTTTTTTTTTTTGTGTGTGTGTGTGTTAAGATCTGTATCAATTTAGAACTTATTAAATGTGTGTAATGGAAAGGGAATGTGACAGACTAAAGAACCAGCTAAATTAATAAGTTTAATATAGATTATTAAAAGCAAGGAGAGACATTGGTAACTTCATTATTACCACTATTAGGCAAATATATATTGTTTATTTGTATTTTTAAAATAAATAATAAATATAAGGATTATATTTGAAATAATTGAAATGAAATTAAAAAATGTTTAGATTGGGATTAATGAAAGAATTTAGAATTAAACCTTATTAGTATTTATTAGGTAAATACATATTGTTTACGTTTAAAAACAAATACTAAAAGATTAATTTGAAATAATTCAAATGAAACAAAATTGATTGAAATTAAGGAAAGAGGCTAGAATTAATGTGTTTGTTTCTCTCCCTACTGAAAATTTGGAATGGAAAAGGTAATAATAGAATTAAGTATGCATATATCATTGTATAATTTCTGTCATATTTGTATGTAAAGATGATGACTTGGAAATATGTTGTCCACCAAAAAGAGATTTTTGTTTTTAATGTGAAAACTGAATAAAGTTTGTTAAAAAAAAAAAAAAGTGAGAGCTTCCTGATAATCTTGGCCGTGTTTCGTCCACAAAACTTTTAATTAATAGAAGCCAAAGATGTTTCAATGTGCTGGAAAAGATGCTGGCAAAGATGTTTCAATGTGGAAAAGGGCATCTAAATTAGGCCTCATTTCAACCTGATGCATCAGGTCTCCGTCCCTCCCTCCCTCTCTCTCTCTCTCCCCCTCTCCCCTCCCCCCTCCATCCTCCCTCTTTCTTTGTCCCTTTTTCTTTCTTTCCCTTTTCTCTTTCTTTTCTTTCTCTCTCTTTCCCTCTCCCAGGCTCACCCCACTGATTTGGTGCACTGCTCTGCTTGGACTTGCTTGGGCAGGTCCCTCCAGTGCAGCGGGCTCAGTGGGGTGGACCTGTGGGGACCGGCACCCAGAATGCGACAGTGGTGGTGCATTTGAAAAGTAGAGCAAAGCCAGAGGTCGGTAATTTTTGCTACAAAGAATCACAAAAGCTTCTGGGCTGTTCACAAGAAGGGATACACATGTCAATGCAATTTAGCAACATAAAATAAAGAAATACAAATAAAACAAATCAACAAGAATTCTGATTAGCTTCTATTCACTACTAGAATCTAATCAGAGATGTTTTGCCAATTCTAGTCCAATGACCTGCTCCAGTGGGGTTAGAAGGGAGTGTGTGTGTGTGTGTGTGTCTGCATGACTGACAAAACTCCAAAAACAGGTCAAGTAGTTCTGGGGAAATAAATTATAACATTTGCTAAGCAACCGGCCATTAAGTGAGGGCCACTTGTATTTGGTTTGCCAGTCACCAAACCATGCCCACCCAGTCATGTGACCAGCAAGCCACATCCACCCAGTCACATGACCAGCAAACCACACCCTCAAATTAGGCCACACCCACAGAACTTTGAATCCCGCCCCTGGGTGGGGGACATTGAGGATGAGTTTGTAGCACCAAGGAGGCAGTGGACTGAAAATGTTTGGGAACTACTGCTTTAAATGGTCACTAAATGAACTGTTGTAAGTCAAGGATTACCAGTACAAAAATACAAAACTTTTTGTTTTCAAAAAGCTGCCCTAAATACCAATCATTAGATTAAAAATACCTGCAAGCTAGAGTTACAAATCAAGCAGGGTATCAGAGAACCTTGAGGAATTAGAATAGTTAAAATGCAATAATAACTATTAGCATCCAACTCTTGCTCATAAAGTGAAACTCTTTAGCAGAGAGGTCATTTGAGCTCACCAGAAAGAACACACCCAAGAGAAGCAATCCTTAAATCCATTTGCACCACTTAAAGATACCAGCTGGTGTCACTCACCTCACAAGATATACAAAGGAAATCATCCAACTTTAAGGAAATATCACTTGCCCTCCAGAAAGGCAGTAAAAAAAAATCAGTGCCAAGCTTGTATCCTGCCTCTTGGAAGTACACCCCAAAAGGATAGTGCCAGGAACTACTAAAGCAGTGAAGGAAGATTCCCACCCCAGATAGAAAAAGAAACCATGAGGCAGGAAAAAATTCAAACACAATACAAATAATTAAGTCATAACAGTAGCTGTTGCTTGTTAAACCAATTACCAGAACAAATAGACACAGGAACTAGCCAGATTTCTTAACCCAGTTTCTTTTCAGGAACAGAGATTAACTGTTTTCCTTCCAAACAAAGCTGAATAGGGAAAATAGCCTATCAATAAACATAGGATGAAACATCACCAAGCACAGAATTAAACTTTACAAAAACCAGCAGAAAGGGTATGTAAACTCACTTTTGAATGTCAATCTTTTCACACTTACAACTGTTGCAGCATCCCCACTGTCATGAGAGGTGAGGCAAGGAGAAATGTCAATGGGCATTTCTCCTTGCCTTACCTCTCATGACAGTGGGGATGCCCCTTGACATGAGTGATGTTGAGTTGGCCACACCCACCCAGTCACATGACCACCAAGCCACACCCTCCAACTAAGTCATGCCCACAGAACCAATTGCTAAAAAGTTTGAATCCTACCCCTGTGTGGATGTGAGCAAATAGGTAGAGGGATGCTATTGAATCCTTTGGGTAGCTCCTTAGGAGAAAAAAGATGGAAGAAATAATTTCAAGAAACAACTTGAAACCTTCCCTAATTGCTTCCCCATACCTTGTGTTAAACTGGCAGGAAATGTCACAAATCATGATCCTGTGACCATTAAATGCTGCAACATTTAAGTGCAAACCAATTGCCAATCATGATCATGTGACTGCAGGGATAAAAAAGATAGCTGAAATTTTGAATACTTATCATAACTATCACACTTTCAGCACTGTCATAATTTTGAAAATTCACGGAACATATGGTCATAACTCAAGAGCTAGCTGTACATATATGCGAGCAAATAAACATTGATGACTGAATGAGACAGAAGATATTTGAAAAAACATTTGTTTTAGTTCTAAATAATTTATGTTTATTTGGGAAACAAGTCAGATTATTAAAAATACTGATTTGCATAGCCATCAATAGAATGTGTAACATATGGTCAATAGAACAATTCATACTGTATTCAATGTATTCATAACATTTTAGCATTTATATATTGTTAAACAATCATAGATGAGACTTTTTTTCAGTTATATTTTTGTTCTATAAAGGTATGCAAATTAATTTCATACTATGAATACCATAAAAAGTGCAATGTTTAAAAATTAATCCATATAAAAGCTATATATAATCCAGATAATGAAAATAAGAACATTTTTTCTTCTATTCCAACAAATGCCTTATACTGTATATTGTTAAGGAATGCTTACATAATTTAAAGTGATATGTATATGGATAACAATGTTAAAATTCATTTTACAACAGTATATTGTTATTGTATAAATCGAAATATATGCAGCACATGTCTGCCAGTTATCAGCTAGTTCTGTCAAGTTTAAGCTTTGATTTATAATAATAAGGGATCATTCAAACAACCAAATAATAAACAACTTTTACTAATATTCATATATTAGAACCCTCTTTGGGTATTTAGAGAATAGTAATATATTATCTTAATATACTATCAAAGTTATTGCCTTTTGAGGTAAGCAAGCTTATGCAAAGTTGAGAAATAAGTGCTAAGCCAAAATAAAAAATAAAAAAAATATAGACGTCTGATAGACTAACTTAAATTATAATAAACCGATTTTCCATTTATGCATAGAGTGAAATCATTTCTTCCATTTTCCCAAATGTAATACTTTGAACTTTGATTTCGGAAACCTATTTTTCATTGGATTATTCGGTCTGTTTAATATTTCCGGAATTGGGTTTTCTGTCATAGTGTAGAATAATGCTTGGAAGAAGAAGACCTGGGTTTTTGGTCAACAACAGGACATCATCTGTACCTACATTCCTAATCCATGTACCTCTAATGTGTCTACAAGGATTCCTTACACATTTATCCATAAATTCACCATTAAACAACAAAAGGGCATCATACCTTCTTAGATTACATCTTCTTTAATGTTGAACCATTTTCCATATATATATATTTTTACATACGATTTACTTTTTAAAAGGTTTTACAAAAATCATTCTCTAATATGCTTTTTTCCCCATTCCTAATTTTCTCATTTTGACAAGCATTCTCCTTCATACTTCCCAGAAGTATTCATTGTGCTGGGAGACTAATGCCTTCTGCGTAATCAGGCTTGTACTTTCTCTTTCTATGTTCATTCTATTGTTACTCTTTTTTTTCTTCTTACTCTGCCCTTTAGAATATTCCAGTACCATTTTATCAATTAGAGATCTTTCAGTCTTAAATCAAAGTCTATTAGATCAATTTTGCATTTGAATTTATATTCATTTCTTTACTACGGATTTATGCTTCAAGCAGATTTTCAAGACCATTTCCCACACCTTTTCTAAACAAATATTTATTACAGAATCCCCAACAAACAATGCTACAAAAAGAAGCAATACAAGAAAGTAACAGGATTATCTACTAAACTCAAGGCCTACAGGCTGGTCCTGGCCCGCGGGTGCTTAGATCTGCCTGCAGGGCCACCTTGGAAACAGCAAAGCTCCAGCCTGCACTGCTTCTGCCAGCAAAAATGGAGCTTGCATGCAGCCCTTGCGAGCTCTGTTTTTGACTGCGACAGCCTTCTGCAGTGATCTGTCAGCAAAAATGGAGCTTGGGGGATCCTTACATTTTTAGCAGAAGGTAGCAGGAGGCTGTCGTGGAAAACAGAGCTTGTGAAGACCATGTATGGTCCTCTCAAACTCCATTTTCGCTGGCAAAGGATTGCAGAAGGCCATCCTAGCCAAAAATGGAGCTTGGGAGCCTATTTTTGCTGGCAGAGCATTTGGGCCACAGGCACCCCCAACATGAGTGACATCCAGCTGGCCACACCCACCCCTGTCCCCGAGGTCAAACACAACTCTGATGCGGTCCTCAATGAAATCGAGTTTGACACCCCTGTACTAAATCAAGGAAATGTAATATACTTAAAGATGCAGGGCTGCCAACCTTGAGTGATAGTTTGGAGTGAGATACTGCGAGGGAGCGGAGCGACCGAGGGGGGGATGGTGTGGAAGGGGGGTGTCCCCCCTTCCACGGTAGGGAGCTTTGACAATTTTACATTTTAAATGGTGCAATCTGATGCATACTTTAGTCATGATTTGGACATATACATACATACATACATGCAAGCAACACCAATGTACTTGAACCGGATTTGTAAGATATTAATAATGCAGTTCACTGACCATCTTGGCCGGAAAGGGTCCACATTCTTGGGCCTCTGCCCATCTGCTCCATCCCTTTGGGCTGCTCCGGCTCTCCTCCTCCTCCAGGGTCCCTGGCTGAGAGGGGCGTCCCAAGTGCCTGGGATCCGGCCCCTCCAGGCTGCCTCTTCAGGGCCACAGAAGCCTCCCTCACATGGCCCCGGGGGTGGAGGGGGCCTTGCCAGGATTCCCGGCCTTGGAGCTGGGCAGAAACGGCCCTTCCCAGCCCTCTCCCACCCTCTGGGCCTCCCACCTGCGGAGGGGAGGGGGATCCAGGCTGAGTCTTGGACCCACCAGCCTCACAGTCCAGCTGAAGAGTCGGAAAGGGCCAGGCAGGCAGATGGACACACACACACACACACACACACACACAGAATGGGGGGGGAGGCTGGTGTCCTTCACTCCCCAAATGCCCCCCTCCCAGTCTGTGCATGGGACCCCCAGCAATGCTGCCATCAGCTGCTCCCCTGCAGGGAAGTCCTGGATTGTCTGGGGGAGGAGAGGAGAGGACAGTGGCCACTCCCCCCCCTTTGCTTGGCATTTGTGGGGAGACCCCTCAAGGCGAGATTCCTTCCCAGGGGCTCCCAAAGAGCATCCAAACGTTCCTGGCATCAAGTGGGGAAAGAAGCCTAAAAAGAGAGAAACTCCTGCACCGGCTGCGATTGGGGCTCGGAGGGGACAGGAACCCCCCCTCCTTGCGAGCCCCCCCTGCCCCGCTCCTCTGGCGGGACCCCCTTCCTGGAGAGGCTCCTCCCTGCCAGACCCTCTTGCAGCCTCTTGGACCCAGGGGAGGCTGGGGGGGGCGCATATCTAGGTGCAAAGGGCGGGGGGAGGGACACAATGTACCCGGGAAGGAGCCTTCCCCCCCTCTTCCCCCTCCCTCTCCAGGGACTTCCCATCAGGCTGGGGAGCGAGAGAAGCCGAGGCGCGCAAGAGGCCAGCCACGGCAGCTCCCCTTGCGAGAGGGAGGCCGGAGAGGGACGCGCCTTTGCGCCCCAATCCCAGCGGCCTTGAGACCAGACGGGTGCGGGGAGGGGATGATGGGAGCTCAGCTCTCGAGAAAGGCCCAGGGATGCCCTGTAGTCGTACTTCATGGGGGATAGAGAGTTCGTCTCTCTCATCTCCGCCTGCCAGAGCAGTGTGCAGCGCAAGGGTTAAGCCCAGAGAGTTGTGACATCCTAGAGCGGAAAGGAGCAACCGCTTCCTGCAGCGTGGAATTCTCTCCTCACCCCAGTACAGAAATCAATGCGGGTAACGTCCTCTCGCACATGCTCTGTTCGCCCTCTGAAGCCGCCCAGGATCGGAGGCTTCACTTCTCGAAACTTTGGGCTTGGGCATATCGATATTCGGAATATCAGAGAATGTAGAGATATATTTATTTTTGTACATTCCATTTTGGGGGTTTAGCGTGAGATTTCATTTATCAGAGTGAGACAGTCAAAATTGGTTGAATTGCGTGAGTCTCACGCTGATTGCGTGAGAGTTGGCAGCCATGAAGATGGAAATAGCTACAAATGCCAATTAAGTTGATGACTTAATTATTCCAATATCAGAAACCACTGAGCATGGTGAGCACTGAAAATCATTGTATTTGTACAAAACCATTTATGATGGTATGTCTGCAAGTAAAGACAAGAGTTTGTCTAAGCTGTTTTGTCACACATCCAGCTGTCATTCTGTTGTTTATTGTTATTATTAATTCAAGTATCACTGAAATTCATAGAGACAGGGCAACAGTAATGCTTTGAATCTTCTCAATAAAAGTTGGAAACTTTTATTATGGTCACAGAAGCAGCCATGAAAAAAACAGTATAGTGCCTGTGTACAGAAATGAGCCATTTCATATTTTGTTACTGCTTTTCCAGATTTTGTTGCTTCCAAATTCCAATATAACATTCACATACTCTGTTACTGTTAAATATTTTTGAAAGAAATTCAACTATATTTTATTGAAGTAAATCATTGAAAATGATTACATGATACGTTCAGTATCAGAAAATCTTTTTCTAAATATTAGCTACTTTCTGTCAAAAAGAATATCTACTGTTTATATGCCCTCTTGTAGAGCTGTCTGCCAGAAATAAACGCTGGACTGAATAAAGAATTAGTTTGATGCTTAGAAAGTATCTGCTGTTACCCATTGATCAGTGGAATAACCTTGATTTCTTTAGGACTGTCTTTCAAACAAAACCAGTACTGGTTGGATTCATATATCAACAGAAACCTCTTACTTGGAATGAATTGATCTCAAAACTATTAATAAAGTACTGAATGGCTGATTAACCTAGCACTTGATCAAACACAGAACAATATAGTTAAATCACTAGAGCTAGGGCTGAGCAAATCTTTTGAGGAGACTTCACTCCACTGGATTTTGAGCACAAATCACTTTCTGTCACTAATGTAGCTTCTATGAATGCATAGAAATTGTTCTTTGTAATAAGATGTAATGTCCTAGTCTCAACATTATGCAATGGTGGAGCAAAAGGTCTTTTACCACACTGAGGCAGAGCAATGTACCTCTGAGAGAGGAAGTGCCTCATTGTGGTACATTGCTCAAGATCCACATATGCTAGAAATAGCATCAATTATCTAATGATTCATTAGATAAAGCATTCTGACACTGAAAAAAAATCTTCTCTTTCTTAAACTGTCAATATGCCATTTGAGCTCAAGTTGCCATACTCAGAAATGGACTTTGATAGATACAAAAAAATATATGCAGTGCAAAAAATTAGATGCAGAACAAATCTATTATAGGTATCTCTGCCTATGAACATACATTTAATTAACAACTGAGGGTGCAGAAAAAAGGAGACTTACAACTCAGTCCTTACTCTGATCATGTGATCAAAGTTTGGTTGCTTAGTTACTAGTATGTATTTACGATGGTTGGAGATCTTGGGGTCATGTAACTACCAACTGAGAGTCTTCTAGAGGTCTTCCAACAAGCAAACTCAATAGAGGAAGCTGGATTTGCTTAAGGCTCATGGTCTGTAGAGATTCTCAGTCATCCAGGCCATGGTTATCTCAAAGGTGCTTTTTCAGGAGGCAACAGAACTTTTTTTTTTCTTTGAAGGCATTTTGTTTCTCATCCAAGAAGCTTCTTCAGCTCTGACAGATTAGTGGGGAATATAGATTCCTTGCAGACAGCTGGTCATTTGCATTCTTTTCGAGGGTCGTTGAAGCACTTAGAAGTTTATCTGTGTCCTCAGGGTCACCTGAGTAGTGCTCCTGGTTTCTGTAGTCTGCATTTTTTTCTCTGGAAATCCATTCCTACTCCCACACCATTCAAAGGGTGTTCATCCAAAATTGTATAGCTAAAAGTCTGTAGACATTCTCAGTTTTCCAGATCATGGTTGTCCCTGTTAGATCGGAGGCGGATCGGTTCGACAGAGACGCGAGACCATTCTGTGAGTTCAGCTCTTTATTAGGTTTAGGTAAAGGTCTGGGGATGTGAGCCGCAGCAGCCCTTCATATAGTGCTGGCTCGCGGCTCGGCAGCCAATGACAGCACTTTGAATCTCCCGCGATCGGCACAGCCAATCGTGGTAGATTCCTAGTGCTCCAATCACGGCTGACCTGTTGACCAATCAGGTCTCTGCTGGTCCAGACCAATCGGGTGTGAGGGTTTCTGAGTATGCTAATACTGTACACCCCTCCCCTCTTGGTTTCGTCCTGCGGTGCGTAGTGATGTAGTCGCGTAGGTAGGCGGGGCTTTTTCCCTGCCTCCTTGACCTGCACGGTTCAGTTCTGCTGTGGTCGTCGACTGGTTCGGATGCCTCCTCTGTCACTCCGGTTCCTTGGGATGGAACCGCCTGGAATGTTGAGCTGGGCCTTTCTTGGTGGCTCCCTCCCAGTTCTCCTGGGCTTTTCCTGGCCAGGTGAGCTGGTTTGGCTGCTCCTTCCAGGTGAAGACCCCGGGCTTTCGTGCTCCATTGGTCCTGCGTCTATGGGTGAGTAGCGTTGGTTTATTGGTTTATTTATTCTTGGTGGGGGGTGTTCTGTTTGCGTTAGTTGGTTTTCTTCGGTTCCTTCTCTCTCGCTTACCGGTTCCCCCCCCTTCTAGTTTCTTGTTCGGGTGTTTGGTTGTTTGTGGTGGCTAGTCTTGACCTAAGTTGGTTTATATGCCGTTTCCAGTTTTTTCCTTTGCTAGTTTCCAATCGGTATGATAAGGGCCCGGTTATCTGGGTGATTGTTGCTGGCACCCAGAGTGGCTCTCCTGTGAGATTTTTTGCATATACTGGGTCTCCTATGTTGAATGTTCTGTGTTTGCTGGAGGAACCTGGGGGTTTGTCTCGGTTATATGTTGGGTGCATTCTGTCTAGTGTTGAGCGTAGTTTCCAGCCCATCATTAGTTCCGCTGGGCTTTTATTTGTGGTTGCGCTAGGTGTAATGTGTTGAATGAGGAGCATTTTATTGATTTTGTCCTGTATATTGGCTGTTTCTATTTTCTAGATAGCTTTCTTGGTGTATTGGACCATGCGTTCTGCCCCCCCCTTCGCCGCCGGGTTTGCCGGTGTGGTTAATGCATGGCGTATCCCTTGGCCTGCCAGAAATTGTTCAAATGCCAGTGCGGTGAACTGGGGCCCGTTGTCTGACACTATTACATCTGGCAGGCCGTGCGTAGCAAAGAGTTTGCTCAGTTTCCTTATCACCGCTTCCATCGTGGTTGACTTCATGGTGCTTACCTCCAGCCAGTTGGAGTAAGCATCTACTGTGATAAGGTACATGTGTCCCTTGGTTGGCCCCGCGAAGTCTATATGAATTCTGGACCATGGACCTCTTGGTTTTTCCCATTCTTGGGTTGGGGCGGCGGGTGGATTTGCTCTGGACTCCTGGCATTGTTTACATTTGGCAACCCAGGTTTCGATCTGTTTATCCATTCCTGGCCACCATGCGTAGCTTCTGGCCAGGCATTTCATCTTAACCATCCCCGGGTGCCCCTCATGCAACATTCCCAATACCTTTTCCTGTAATTTTTCAGGAATTACCACTCTGTCCCCCCAAAGTATGCAGCCCTTTTCGATAAAGAGTTCGGTTTGTCTGTTCCAGAAGGGTCTGAATAGTTCGTCTATGTCCCCCTCCGGCCACCCTTTTCCCACCCAGCTCAAGACTCGCGCCAGCCGTTTGTCTTTATTTGTTTCTCTGGCAATGTCTGGCGCGGTCACGAGTGGGTTGGATATTGTCTCTATTTGGAGTACCTCTATTGTGGGTGCTGGGTCATCTTCCCAGTCCAGTAAGGCTGACCGGCTTAGGGCGTCTGCATGGACGATGTCCTTGCCGGGCCGGTGTATCAGCTGGTAATTGTATGCTGCTAGGAATTTGGACCACCTTGTCATTCTTGGCGATAGAATGTTTGGTGTGGCCCTGTCCCCCGCCAGGATTCCTAGCAGCGGCTTGTGATCCATGATGATTGTAAAAGTCCTACCATAAAGGTATTCGTGGAATTTCTTGATGCTGGCGACGACTGCTAGGGCCTCCTTGTCGAGCTGGCTGTAGTTCCGCTCTGGCTTTGAAAGTGTCCTTGATGAGAAAGTGATGGGTGCTTCCCTCCCATCTGGTAGCTGGTGGCTGAGGATGGCGCCGATTCCAAAGGGTGACGCGTCGCAAGTTACCGCCAATGGCAGAGTCTCGCTGTACTGGATTAGTACCGTGTCGGATGTTAGCAGGTTCTTTGTGTTGTTGAAAGCGCTCTCCTTCCGTGCTCCCCAGGTCCAGGTGGCTGTTTTATCTAACAGCCTATGTAGCGGTTCCGCCACGGTCGCCTTTTGAGGTAGGAAGACATTGTAAAAGTTTAACAGTTCCAAAAAAGCCTGTAATTCCGTTTTGTTTTTTAGCCACGGTGCTTCCCTTATGTCTCTTAGTTTCTTTTCTGTGGGGTGAATCCGTTGTTTGTCTAGGAGGTACCCCAGAAATTCGACCCTTTCGGCCCATAGCTGGCACTTCCCTTTCTTTACTTTAAGTCCCGAGTCTCTGAACTTCTGCAACCTGGCTTCTAGTTGTTTCCTCCCTCAACCTGGCTTCTAGTTGTTTCTCATTTTTTGCGGCCACCAAGACGTCATCAAAGTAGGGCACCACCCCTTCTATTCCTTGGAGGAGTCTTTCCATAAGGCTTTGGAAGACTCCAGGTGCCACACTGACTCCAAACTGGAGCTGATTGCAGCGGAAAGCCCCTCGGTGTGTTACGATGGTTTGGGCTTCTGCTGTTGTGGCGTCGACTGGCAGTTGCTGGTAGGCTTGTGCCAGGTTGAGCTTTGCGAAGATCCGGCCTCCCCCCAGTGAGTGCAGAAGATGCTGGACTACTGGGATGGGATATGTGCTTTGTTGGAGCGCATGGTTTAGGGTGGCCTTGTAGTCACTACAAATTCTCACTGACCCATCTGGCTTGATGGGGGTGACAATTGGGGTCTCCCACCGGGCATGATCGATCGGTTCCAGCACCCCTTGCACGATGAGCTTATTGAGTTGCTCATCGATCTTGTGCTTGAGTGCAAATGGCACTCACCTGGCTTAAGGCGGATTGGGGCGATGCTTGGGTCTATGTTAAATGCAATAGGGGACCTCTGGTACTTGCCTAACTGGTTGTCAAAGACTTCCCGGAAGTCCCTCATGAGCGCTGCTTCCCAGTCTGCCTCTGTGATGTGGTGTTTGCCGGTTACCTCGATGCCCAGGGGTACGAACCACTGTAGTCCCAACAGGCTCAGCCGATCTTGATCGACGATCGTCAGGGGTAGCACTTCTGTGTGGCCCTTGAAGGTGACTTTAAAATGGCCTCTACTGACTGCAGGGATTCGGTTTCCCTGATAGTCTTTGAGGGTTAGTGTTTGGTCTTCCAGTTCTTGGCGGTGGATGGTGGGGACCAGGTGCTTGAGCGTGCGCCAGGAGACCATGGAGAGGAAAGACCCTGAGTCCACCTCCATGTCGCATTGCTGGTCTTCTATCCCGACCGTCACGTATACCTTTCTGGCATCGTTGGTGGAGGAATGGCCGATGACGACAGTCTGGTGCGTTTCCTCTCTCTGTCTCGTCTCCCAGAGTCGCCTGTTCCGACCTTCCCGGATCCAGCGGTTCTCCATCTGCCACTCTCGGGTCCTGGTGGGGGTGCTGTCTCTCCGTCGGGGGCTGGCATCTCATCGGCGTGGGCTGTAGTGCTTCTTATTCCGGCACACTTTGGCGATGTGCCCCTGTTTCTCGCAATGCCTGCAAATGGCTTAGAGAAAATGACAGTACGCTCGGGGGTGATCGCCGCAGCCAGCACACTGGAACCTCGACTTACAAACTTGTGGTTCCCGCCGCTCCTGCGCTGATTGGAGACGGTGGATCTCCTCCTCCTCGTCTTCGGTTTCTGAGAAGGAGTCGATGTCGCCATGGTGTGTGGTTGTGTGGTCTGTCACAGGCCTCCTCTCGGGGGTCGATGTGGTCTCTCTGGTCGCTGCTCGCGGCATGATGCTCGATTGTTGCATCCAGGCTGCTGATTTCTTGGCCGCTTCCGCTGCAGCGGCTTCGGTGAGGGCATCGGCGAGGGAGATGTCTCCCTTTGCCATGATGCGGCTCTGGAGGACAGGGTCTCGGAGTCCCAAAATGATGCGATCTCGCAGGGCCTTGTCCAGGTCGGTGAACTCGCATAGACCCCCCAGGTCCCATAGTGCCACTATGAAGTTGGCCAGCCCTTCGCCCTCGCATTGATCCCGCCAGTAGAACTTGTGCCGCTGAATGAGGATGGGCATGACGGGGCGTAGTGGCTCCGCAGCAGGGGCTCGAGATCGTCCCATTCCATCGTCTTGATGTCCACCGGTTTGGCCAAGGCTTTGGCCATTTTGAAGAATGCGGGCCCGCAGTGCGTGAGGAACACGACTCATTTCTTGTGGCCGTTGGCGTCCTTGAGGTTGCTACTCTCGAGGAACATTTGGAACCTATCAGTATAGGATTCCCAGTCCTCAGTAGCAGGATTGAAGGGAGCGGGTGGCGAGTTGATTCCGGCCATGTTGCTGGTTGCCGTGTGCCACCACGCCATGTGCTGGGTGGCCTCTTTGTCTCACGATCCCACCCTCGTCGCCAGTGTTAGATCGGAGGCGGATCGGTTCGACAGAGACGCGAGACCATTCTGTGAGTTCAGCTCTTTATTAGGTTTAGGTAAAGGTCTAGGGATGCGAGCCACGGCAGCCCTTCATATAGTGCTGGCTCGTGGCTCGGCAGCCAATGACAGCACTTTGAATCTCCCACGATTGGCACAGCCAATCGTGGTAGATTCCTAGTGCTCCAATCACAGCTGAGCTGTTGACCAATCAGGTCTTCGCTGGTCCGGACCAATCGGGTGCGAGGGTTTCTGAGTATGCTAATACTGTACAGTCCCAAAGGTGCTTTTTCAGGACACAACTGGACTTTTTTGTTTTTTCTTTGAGGGTGTTTTGTTTTTCATCCAAGAAGCTTCTTCAGCTCTGAATGATAGTGGGGAATGGAAGGATTTCTATTATATACTTATATTATATATAAATCCTTCCATTCCCCACTATCCTGTCAGAGTTGAAGAAGCTTCTTGAATAAGAAGAGAAACATCTTCTTCTTCTTTTCCCCATAAAAGACATTTATGTGTTTGAAGACATACATCTATTAGATTTATTATTTACTGTTAATGTTTCTCCATCCTGGTAAATTCTAAAAAAAAATTAAATTTAAATTTTATTTTACAACATATCAATTTTTCAATTCAACCGTGTGTCATCTGAGTACATACAACTTGTGCGCATATTCATATTTGATATTCATCTCTTACTATAATGTCAATAGTTACATTCATAAGAAAAACTACCCATCCTTATTTATCTTATCATTATAGTAACCTTACTGCATTTTACCTTATATTCCTTTAACTTCTTTCTCTATTTTCCAACCATTTATAAAATAAATTCCATATCATATAATATTCCATTTCTTCTTGTTCTTTAATTGTCAATGTTAATCTGTTCATTTCTGCACATTCAAATATTTTCATAAACATCTCTTCTATTGTTGGAATCTTATCATTTTTCCAATTTTGAGCAAATACAATTCTAGCTGCTGTTAATATATGTATAATTAAATATGTTTTTTCTTTACTATAGTTTTCAAGTAAAATCCTTAACAAAAATATCTCAGGTTTTAAGTCTATATGTTGTTTTATCATCTTTCCCAACCATGTATATATTTTTGTCCAATATCTTTTAGCATTTTTACATGTCTACCACATAGGGTAATAGGTTCCAGGTATCTGTTAGCATTTCCAGCATTTAGCTGATTTATCTTTGAACATCCTTGCCAGCTTTGCCCGCGCAAAATGCCATCTATAAAATAACTTATACAGATTTTCTTTATACACTGTTGACATTGTTAATTTATAATTTCTATCCCATAGTTTCTGCCATTTGTCTAATTCTATCCCATAACCAAAGGTTTTCCCCCAAGCTATCATCATCTCCTTTACTTTTTAGAAACGAAACATCTTCAAAGAAAAAACAAGGAAATCCAATGCCTCTTGAAAAAAGCAGGAGCATTTAAGGATCAGGGCAAAAATGGTTGTAAAACCAAGCTTATTGACCTCATCGCTCTGATCCCAACAGTGGTCATAAGTAAAGCACTCCCTGTATAACATTTCTTATCTAAAATACAGGACTAAATCTAAGCATGGTTGGATCTAGCACAGCTCATTACTGAAGATTGCTTTATGGGTGAGCTTTTGTTTTATTATTATAAAATGAGCATAATATCATAAATCTAGTAAACAGAGACTTTGCTTTGTTGAACAGTATCCTCCTTCTAGCCAATGTAGCAATACAATGTAGCAATACAAAAAAAAATAGCTCATTTATATTACATTGGACTTTTCATTCTCCAATGGTGGAATAAATATAACTAAACTGTCACTAAAATTGTATAAAAGTAATAAAATGTCACAATTGGTAATGAAATACCATTGTTGTTCTTTTGTTATTTCTTCCTATAATCTCAGTATGGCAGATAATTTTTTACAACAATGAAATGTATTTCAAAAAGTACCTTTTGTCTAACTTGGTATTGATTTCTTTTAAAAAGTATTGTTACTGTTACCTTGTTCTGCATTTAGAAAACCTGAAAAGAAAGTAGTTGTCCAATTTGTTATCTAGAAATATTCAATCCCCTATATGTATGTCTAAAAACTGAAAGCTGTCCTTTGGTATTTATTGCAATTATTTGCACTCCATCATAGTACAATGAGTTTTTTAGGAGCAATTTACAATAAAAGCCAATAAGTATTATTCAAAACCACCCAGATAGCAAACTTATTGGGTCCTTAGAACAGTCATATTGTAGCAATAGGCATGGAGATAATCTATCTGTGCTAGTAAGACTCAACTATGATTTGATATCATATAATCATTCAATACAGCAATGGCCCTGAGAAGAGCTAATATGATGGTTTTAGTTGCTTTCCTCTCTTTTTCTTCAATGATTGGTTAGTAAAAACTTTATGAACAGAGAAGGAAGAATCTAGCAATTCTCATAGACTCTCTTTGTTCTTAAATTTTCAGGAAATGTAGATAACTTAGTCTAATGCATTCTTTTCAGTACTCCAGTTTATTCAATCTGAAGTATTGCCTATTCTCATATCCAGTTTTTTTTTTTTAAGGAACATTGATGTCAAAGATGAGCATGATATATTTATGTCAAATGTTGCTGTCAGTCCTGTCCCTACAATGATATTCATATCAAATGAAAACAAAAAACCAAGCCAAAGTCAAACCCTCTCAGAAAATAAAAAAAATGGAAAAGTCACCTGAAAGTCATTTGCTTGCTAGGGAAATAAATTGAAAGTCAAGGACCTACATTGGATAGTGCATTTTTCCCTCTTTTTAAAGATGCTATTAAAGTCTCTGTGTATACATTTCATCTTTTCAAAGATTTACTAAGCAATAATATTCTTCATTAATTTTGCAATTAATATAATCATCTTGCTCTCCTTTGACCTGTGAGAATATTGATATGACTAGCAGAAAGGGAATCAAATGAAAGCAATTTAGATTATTATCTAAGTAAGGTAGTCTAATCACTTCCCATCCTCCATAAATACTGATTACTTCATTGTCGATTAACAAAATTACTCCTGTAATTTTATTCCATATAAGTATATGGTAATATGGTTGTATATAAAGTACCATGGTGTATATTTTTGGGTAATTTAAATGTCCACTATTATTAAATAAATGTAGGCTATACTCTATATTGTTTACAGAGAGGAACATATTGACTTTAAGAGTGAAGAAGAATGGGGTTGGTGGTTTTCTTAGGTTTTTGAATCCTGCTGGTTCTTAAGCTTTTTGGGTTTGTGTGAAAATTAGGAGTTAAAGAGGAAAAATGTGTACATTAAACTTTACAAAACATAAATTTATTTCATTAGATTCTGCAGCATAGCTATCAGTCCAGATGAACTACTTGTGGACTCTAGATCTCCTTTTCAAGGGGATGAGGTGTGACACCAGAATCTAGTCATATCAATTATCAATAAGCAGAAACCCCACCTTCTAGCTTATTTTTCCCTATCCTTTTCCACATAAATTTTTCGGCTAAGACTTCCTGTCATTCCTGGCTTCATCCTGAGGTGGCAATAAACAACTGATCAACCTATTGATAGAACCTCACTTGAAACTGACAGGTGACTTCCCTATCAATGTCACATAATGTTAAATAAAAATATAAATCTAAAATAAGTGATTATGTTAACATTCTCTCCTTTCTTCTTTCCTGTAATACACACAAATATACACACAAATTCCCTAGTGTTTGACAGAAAGAAGCATAAATTGATGCTTTCTTTTTCCCAATCTGATATGAATCTGATATGAAGTACACATCCTTGTGGTACTTTCTTTGTATAATTATAAGAGCTGTAACTATAAAGATCTGTAAAGTTTATAAATAATAATTTACTGGAGGATTATGTATTTATTTAGCCTAATCTGTAGGTGAAATTCTCACATCTACATTTGAGCATAATAAATTGCATAATAATACAGAAAACGGAGATATGAATACTGCTTCAATTTTTTTTAATTTGAAGAAAAAGAAAGAAAGAAAGAAGGAAAGAAAGAAAAAGAAAGAGATCAAATTATCTAGCAAGTTGGGTGAAAATTTGAGAAATTTTAGTCCAACACAACATATTGCAATTCTGTTACATAATGAAAAAGGCAAGTAGCCTAATTTAATTTTTTCTTGACATGCAATTTTTTGAATGTAGGAATATATTTCTTAGAGGAATATTTGTTTAAAACATGGTTTAAATGAGCCTTATTTTTACTGAGACATGGTATTTTTTCTCAGACATAGATTTTTCATTCCCATCATTTTTTGTGAGAAGAAACTCAAGTTTTCTTTAAAAGGCTTATTTTACATTCTTTGGTGTTTTTTCACTGTGTTCAGCTTTTGATATACCCCCCTTCTGTAAGATGCTATAAAAAGAAGACAATCCACCAAATATCTCTCACAAAATATTCCCTCTATTAAGAATATATATTAATACTGATTCTTATAATTCCAGTTTATTAAAAAAAATATGCATTTCACAACATAATGACAGCAATATTGCATTCAGCTACCAAACATTGTGAATCTATGGCAGCAACTATTAAACTGAATATCAGAAGCAAAGTGAGTGACAATAGAATCTATTAGACTAGAAGCAGGACTCCCAGGGGAAGGGATGGAATCACTTTTTTCAAAGAATATTTACAGCTCAGGAAGACAAAAGATATAAGAAGAGAAAGCTTTATTGTAGAACACCCACAGGGAATCTTGAGGTGCAAAGAAGCCTTTTAAATGACTAATTTCTATGATTTTTTGAACTCTTTCACTATAGAATTTCTCAGTTCTCAATGCTACTGCCTAATATGAGTGCTAAGAGAAGGCCTTACAAATTCTGCTTCCTAAGCCACTATTTGATTTTAAAGAAATGGTTTTAAAGGTATACATCATTGTATAGAAAAAGTAAGACAGTATTATTTTAAGCTGAAAAAATCCTGAGATTCTCTTTATAGAGAGTTTTAAAACATTCCAAATCATTGCACAGAATATTAATTTATCCCTGCCTGCACAGAGCCACAGTGGCTCAGTGGCTTAAAAGTCACCCGAGAAGGTTTGTGATCCAGCAGTTTGAATCCTAACACAGCATGATGGAGTGAGTTCCTGTCACTTGATTCAGCTCCTGCCAACTTAGCAGATGGAAAGCATGTAAATGCAAGTAGATAAATAGGTACCACTTCCATGGGAATGTAACAACACTCCATGTTTTACCACATGTTCTGTGCTGCGGCATAATATCATGCTGGCCACATGGCCATAGAAACTTTGTCAGACAGTGCTGGTGCAATGACCTAGAAACAAATACGCACACAAATTCATACTTATAATCTTTTGAAAGCATCAACTCATAATATTTTGTAGTCTTGTGCATGATTTACAAAAATGAGATCATAGCAATTTTGATAGATATATTAGTCTTTCAATACTGCATCCATATTATAATCTAGTGTATCTAGATATGTAAGCCACAAGGCTCTGCCCTGGAGAGATATGCAAGCTGTGGGCCTGCACCCTAAAGATGCAGCTGATCGTGCAAGGTGGTGTTCAATGATCTGAAAAGCAGACCCTGCACTTGTAATGATATGCCAGGAAGAAGAAGATTATCGTCTAGTGTATTCATCATTGTGCAAGATTATATGATTGCATGCCCTTATATTTTCAGTTATTATTTTTTTTCTCCATCTCCAAGTCTTTGGTTGCTTGATTAAATTCAGAAGGCCAGCCACCTAGCTATAAAAAAGCAGGACCCTAGTCAATCCCTGCTCTGTTGCCTATAATCTGTGTAACAGACCACTTGCCTATGAAAATGCCAGCCAAAGTTGCCAGAGAAACTTGCCTCTGAAATATGTGGTCCTCAGGGACCACCAAACTCATAATTTTAAATCCTGGGGACCACTAATATGAATTCTGACTGACGGTGGCTTGCTGACATTGGTGGGGGAAAGAAAGAGAGAGAGAGAGATCTGATCTAACTGATCTCCCTCCCTCCCTCCCTCCTCCCTCCCTCTCTCTCTCTCTCTCTCTCTCTCACACACACACACAAACATACAGAGGCAGGGGTGGGATTCAAATTTCTTAACAACTGGTTCTCTGGGTGTGGCCTAATGTGTGGGTGTGACTTAGTGGTCATGTGACTGGCTGGGCATGGCTTGTATGTAAATATTATAAATATTTATATAAATATTGAATTTTTTTTTTATAAAAAAGAGCAACTTTTACCCAAAATCAGCAGAGCAGGCAGGCAAATTGAGTTGCTCACAGAATCACAGATTAATTCAGAGATCTATCGATCTGCCATTGATTAGCTGAGTCTGTCACATAAAATTTGCTTGCAAACTAAAAAAAAATGCTAGCATGCAAACTCACAAAATTAACTCACTACACACCATATAAATAAATATCATTTTTTTTTATAAAAAGAGCAACTTTTACCAAAAATCAGGCAAAGCAGTCAAGCAGATTGAGTTGCTCACAGAATCACAGATTCACTTAGAGATCTGTTTCTGCCATTGGCTAGCTGAGTCTGCACTGCTTCAGTCCTAAGGACGGTTCGGCTCTGCTTAAAAGCAGAGCCAAAGATCTAAAGATTAGCTAGAAAGCAAGAAATTCAATGATTTCCTGCTTTCTAGCTAATCTAAATCTCCCGGCACAGCAGAACAGCTGATGGTCAGAAAAAGATAAAATAGCAATTTAGCAGGCAAGTTTGACAGGTAAGGAGTGGGTGGACAGGGAGAGTTCCCATGGGCCATATGGGCGGCACAGCCTTGTGTTCCTGCGCAGCCTGGATTAATTCCTTTGGGGAGGGTGCTCTGGGGTGACATTTCTCTGCGGACCACTAAAATTTTCTTGCGGACCACCAGTGGGCCATGGACCATGGGTTGGCGACCACTGCTTTAGACCACTAAAACCTGAAGCTCAATTCTACCCAATAGGTACCAGCCATTAAAGCTTTCATCACTCTCCAACTCTGACTAGAAAATTTCTCATGGCTTTGGTCATGAAAAAGGATTCTCAGTTTAGGATAAATGTCCTCATACTCATATTGAGGAAACTCTGAATGTGTTTTATTCTCATATATAGTATTGCATTCATCATTAACACAACCTTTTTTGAAAAGACAAGAAAAGACAAAAAAATGAACTATGGATTTCAGGTGTTCATAGTGGATTAGCTCATTCACATTCCCAGAGTTAGTTTATTTCTTTGGGGGAGTTGATGTTATAATGTTTCTCAACATTAGCAACTTTAAGAAATGTGGACTTCAACTCTTAGAATTCCCCAGCCAGCATGATGGCTGTAAAATTTCGAGAACTGAATTCCACATATTTTACATTTGGTAAGGTTAAGACATTATAACATTCTAATTATTTGCCATTAATTGATTTCTAAATCTTCAAGTCTTCAAATTCAGAAGGCATATATTAAAATGCAGCCCCATTACTGTAAGATTATTCAGAATGATAATGGGTGAACTCTGAAAATAATTCACAAGAGCAATCCCATTTTATATAGGGAATGGAAGAGATTTCAGAAGAAACTTGAGAACTAGGGCGAACATCTGCTCTGTTAATGTACATGTAAGTTCTTTTCCATGTTAGGACCTTTTAGCACAGTTGCCCTGTCAGCTGAAAACAAGTACTATTTTTGGACACATTATTTTATTTATTACCATGAATAAGAGCTTTTCTAAGGGATGGAACTCAATAAAGTATTATTTAATATTTTCAAAAAGAATTAAAGAGGCTGTTAATTTTTATTCATGGCATGGAATAAGTGTGATGGGTTTATATTCTGAAATATTTTTAAAGTTTAGAAGATTAAAGTATGTGGCTAAAATATAATTATCAAGAATATTTATGGATAACTTCAAGGGATTCACACACACAATATAAAATAATATTTGTGCTGGGTAAGGAACCTTAGATGAGCATTTTGGACATCTCAGGGTGGCATTATAATACATTTTTCATTGCTTTCCCTACAACTCTATGGCAAGTCATGAAATCTAAAATAGAGGACAATATAGAAAATTAAGTTGCTGGGTTCTCTGCTTAAATGAATAGATGACTTGGTTCTGGAGAAAGGAGAAATGTATAAATTCACATATAGATTTTCAACTTCACTCCAAAGGTAGGAAATAACAATAACAATAGCAATAACACTTAGACTTATATGCTACTTTACAGCTCTCTCTAAGCGGTTTACAGAGTCAGCATCTTGCTCCCAACAATCTGGATCTTCATTTTACTGACCTTGGAAGGATGGAAGGCTGAGTCAACCATGAGCCTTTCAGAATTGAACTCCTGGAGTAAGCAGTGAGCAGTGAGCTGGCCTGCAGTATTGCATTCTAAGCACTGTGCCACTACAAGTCATAGTGAAAGGTAGAAACTTATTGCTTTTACTACCTTACATTAATCAGATATCTCTTGTGAAAGAATACACTTTAAGATTTATATATCCAAATCAGGAAATCTAAGGCCAACGGTGTTCTATTAGGAAGTATTTTCTAATATTCAGTCAGAGTGTGTTCCTCTAGATCAAATCCACTGTTCTATTATCTTGCCCATATAAATAAAGAAGTCCTGACCTCCTTCTGTGTCACATGAGCTATTTGAAAAATGTTCTTATCGCCCCATCAACCATCTTTTCTTCAATTGCTGTCCATAGGACTTAGTTTAGTCCCTGATCATCCTCATTATGCTTTTTAAAATCTATTCTAATTGTGTTGAATCCTTCTTAGTATGATAAGAGCTGGAAATTGAAGTATGGGTTCTCACCAAACAGATAACAGATAACAGATAATCAGAGTTGGAAGGGACCTAATAGGTCATCTAGTCCAGTGGTCGCCAACCAGTGGGCCAGAGACTACTGGTGGTCCATGAGAAAATTTTGGTGGTCCGCAGAGAAATATCTTTCCCAATGCAATTAATCCAGGCTGCAAGGGAACACAAGGCTTACTTTGCTTGCATTGCGAACAACATGAGGTAGTGAGGGGAGGGCGGAAAGAGCAGAGGGGGGAATTGCCCCACTTGCTACATGCACCTGGCCACCAGGCTGCTTCTTTCCACTGCTTTCTTCTTCTGTTTTTGGCTGCACACATGGAAAGTAGCAAAGGGCTTATTTTCTCTTGCCCAAACTTCACCAGAAATGAGTCTTGGGGACCTTGCAAGGCATCCTGCTCCAAGAGACTGCTTTGTCATGAGAAGTCTCACAAAGACTCATTTCTGGTGGAGTTTGGGGGAGAGAAAGAAAGACTTCTGCTGCTTTCCTTGCATGAAACCAAAAGTCTCTCTCTCTCTCTCTCTCCTCCCCTGTGAGAACGGAGCTGGAGATGGTAAAGAATGATCGATTGGTAGGAAAACAGGGTGGGGAATTTTCCTGCAGACTTTTTGGGGGATTTTCCCAGGGTCTCTGGTCCATGGGATTTAAAATTATGAGTTTGGTGGTCCCTGAGGTCCAAAAGGTTGCCGATCCCTGATCTAGTCCAACCTGCTGCCCAAGCCGGAGACCCTATACCATTTATGACAAATGGCAGTCCAATCTCTTCTTGAAGGTCTCAAGTGATGGCGCTTCCACAAGCAGGATAAAGAACAAGTATTTTCTACAATAAAGAAATTATATTTTTGTTGAGGCATCCTACAGATTAAATATTAGGGTGAGGGTTCACAAATAAATGAGGGATGAAAGTTCAGATTATAATTTCCAAGATTTTGTATTTTAGCCCTAATCCTTGCATTAAAAACATCTTATGAGTCTTGTGTAATTCTCTTTCTTCTTTGTGCCCTACAGTGAGGAGATTGAAATTTTATTCTCTCTGTGTGTGTGTGTGTGTCTCACACACACATACACCTCTGTCTCTCCTATCTATCTATACTCTCTCTCTTTCTCTTCCTATATATAGCATCTCTGTCTATATTTCAGTTTAAATATGAATATAAATTAAAAGGGTCTCTGAAAGTTAGATGTCTTTGCTTGCCCACATAATATAAAGTCCAATATAATTAGGTGCAATAGATTTAATTACTAAACTATCCTTATGCATGCCACAGCTACTTGTGATATATATGTCCAAATTTTAATCTTTGTAACATCAATGAATGGTTTTGATTCCCAGATGATATGTCTCAATAAATAACAACACTCTCAAAGATACTAATAATAGAAATGCAGCATCAAACTATTAGAATAACCACCAGCATATTTATAGTTACATTTTTCACAGGCTAAATAACCTGAATTACAAAGTATACATATACATTATTACAGACAAGGAATTGTTTACAACTGATATGAGGTATTGATAAGGTACAGAGGAATTTTTGTGCTTCTTCCAGATTCCTCTGTACCCTATCAATATCCCCTATCAATTGTAAACAATTCCTGGTCTATAATAATGTATATTTATATTTAATTTTTAATCCTACAAAAGAACTCTGTTGCCTAGTCTTTGTCTGTTATTTGCTCTTGATATCAAGAAAACAGTAATGCACTGTAAATTGCCAGATTTAGTAAAATTATGGTTAGTGTTTTTAGGTGAGTTTTTCTACCACAGTACAAAGGCAAGTTTCGAATAATTTTGCATTTTATTTTGTTGCAATCATCTCATCTCCCACAGATATTGGGAGCCAGGTAAGTGGCTCCTTTTGGTGGTTATGTTATGATGTTTGGTGCTATTTTATGTTTTGGATTTTATATTTATTTATTTATTATATATTATTAATATTATATGGTTTAGATTTGTTGGTTTGATTTTGGTTTACTGTTTGTTTTTGCACTGTACAATACCCAGAGTCATATTATTTGAACTGGGTGGTCTTATAAATCTATTTAATAAATTTTTATGGCAAGATGATTTTGAATTTTATTTCAAACTTCTACAATATTAGCTATCTCATCCAATTTTGTTTTACTTGTAAATATGAAAAGCATCAAATTGATCTGTTTGTCATTAGTGAACACATTGAAGAGAACAATCAACCAATGGAATAGTTTGCCCTCGGAAATTGTGGGAGCATCATCAGTTGAGACTTTCCAGAAGAGATTGGGCTGCCATTTGATAGAAATGGTGTAGGGTCTCCCGCTTGAGGGGGGGTTGGACTAGATGACCTACAAGGTCCCTTCCAACTCTGATTATCTGTTATCTGAAGAATAATGGATCTAGGGTTTCCGGTTTCGCGTGGCTTCGGGGCTGCAGGAATTCGCGACAGCTCGCGATTCCTGCTGTGCTACCCGCCGAGGTACCCCTGATCCAGATGGGTCAGGGGGATATGGCTGCCCTGTAGGGACAGCTGAAGAGAGAGTGGAGTCAGACAGGGGGTTGGGGGTGTCGCAGACCCCCTCCTCCTCCGGAAAAACCCCTTTTTCCCAAGGCGGTGGAGCGGTGGTCAGCAATGGCCGCCACGAAGAAGCCAGCAACCGGGTAAGATTGCGCTGGAGGAAGTAAGAAGAGTGAAAGTGCTGTCTGAGCCGGGTCAAGTAACATCTTTCAAATTTGTTGGAACTGAGCTGTTTGAATTGCTGGAGGATACATTGTATCCCTAAGAAGATTGAAAGCGGCGGAGAAGCTGTTAAAGGGAACTTTTTTTTTCTTCACTCTCCCACCCCATGGAAACAGCAGATATGTTTGGACATATTGGACATTGAAAGTGAATTGTTTTGAGAGTTGAAGCTAAGGGACAAAAGGGTTTTTGGACATTGAAAAACTTAAGAAATTGGAAAACCTTTGTTGGACGTATGGATTTCTGATTATTTAAAATTGATATTGCAAATGGGAAGGGAGAGGAAAAAAAATTGGAGCAGAAGCTGAAAAAGGAGGAGATTGCCTAGAATTCCAAAGAAAGGTATATGGTAATTGGACCTCTTTGATTAAACATTAACCCCAGAAAGAGAAAGAGAAGAAGGAAGAAAAGTATTAATTTTTGGAATTTTTTTTTTGAATTATTTTTGATTAAAAATATTTGTGGTTGTTTTGGGAAAAGTTTCTTTTTTCATAATGGCATCGCTTGTGGATGAACTAAAGACTGAATATCAAAAATATAAAAAAGAAGATACTTTGGGCACTTTGTTTCAATTCTTAGAAATGGCGTTATGTACTTATGAAAAGTTGACTACGCAGCAGAAGGACTGGGACAAAGAAGAAGAGGAAGAAGAAGCCATCTTTGATGAACAATGGGTTCTTTCCGGGGAGGAGGAGAAAAAGGATAAGAAAAAGGGGATTTTAAGAATTATAAAAACAACCAAAGAAGAGAAAAATGAGCGGAAAGGTGGAGGCAAGGTTAGAAAGCAAAGGAAAGGGAGTAAGAAAAGGGAGGAGGAGAGACAAAGGGGTAAAAAGGGCAAGGAGAAGAATAAGCAAGAGAGAAAGGGGGGGAGGAGAAGCCTCAATGGGGGGAAGCAAGATCTAAAGAAAAAAAGTTTATTCAGAGACAATGGGTGAATTTAATTTAGGATAAAAGAGGGATTCTGGAGGGTACATAAGATTGTGTTTTTTATATGTGTATTTAGAGTATAAAATTCATTGTGTAATTTTAGAACCTATTAAACAAAATCCCAAGAAAAATTGTTATATGAAGTACTTTTAAGTTAGGGTAATGAGTTATAGACGTTACTCCAATTGGTGTATAGGAGAAGTATAATAAAAGAAAAAAGATGAATGGACAGTTGGAAATAGAACAGACAAAGAATATTATTGAAAATGGTAATAAGATATGAAAGGATATATAAAGGTTTTGTTATGGTTCTTTCTTTTTTTTTGGATGTTGTATATTGAAAAAAGGCAAAAAAAAATTTAATTAATAAGAAATAATTTGGATGAAAAGGAGAAGTTGGGATAAGATATGAAGTTAAATAGACAAAGTATTGATACTATAATTTGGAATTGTTATGTTCTATTGGTTTTCTTCTTTTATTATTTTTTCTTAGAAAAGAACTTATAAGCTGTTATGCCTTGTGCATTGTTTATATAAAATTGATAAAAATGGTTTATATATATATATAAAAAAGAAAATGATAATAAGATATGGAAGGATATATAAAGTGAATATGATGTTTGAATTTGTGTGTGTGTGAAGAGTTTCAACCCGGGATCAGACAACCTTCAGAAAAGATCTTTTAGTTTTATTTATGTTTTATTGTGTTCTCTGTAAAATTAATAAAATTTGTTTTTTTTTAAAAAAAGAATAATGGATCTAGGAACAAACTTTATTACATGTACTTGAATATCTCTTGGCCAAATAGTTGAGAAACCACCGTTAACATATTTGGTGTATGATTTTGGAGCCAGCTGAATACATACTTCATTGTACTTAAGACAATGATTGCTTTATGTTCAGATAGATTTGTCTAATTATCTTCTTAAGCAATATAAGCTACTGGCAATTACCACATCTTAAAGTAATGAAAGTATGTGAAGGCACTATACATTTCTTTTCATCTTTCTTGAATCTGTCATTTTTCAGTTTCATGGGATTGTCTAGTGTCTTTTATAGTTCCTCTGCAGTATTTGATAGTCAGCACTAGAAATGATTGATGGTTTTTCTCATGATTGTAGGTTTTATTTCCATTGCTAATGTATTTGGAGTAAAGAAAATCCTTCAACTTGAATACTGTAAAGATACATTGAGAAATAGGATGAAAGCTTGTCACTGAAGCAGACAAGCTTTTTTAAAATTAGGTTTTGTAGTTTACAATATAAGTAAGGATTTTTCATTACAATCTTTTAAACTATCCGTTTTAAGCATTTTTTATTCAATTGTGTATGCTGTTTAATATTCATTTGTGGTCACCACCATTAACATTTGCAGTGATAAAGACAGATTGTGCCTTATGATATATAATTATAGATCATGTTAGTGGCAATAGATTCTTTCAAGAAGTTTTTTTGTGGGAAAGGGAAAATTCAATTGAGTGCTGCTAAAAATACATTAAAAGAATGATACATCTTCTAAATTGTAAAATAAGTTTTAAAATTGTCAATAGAGATCGCATTTGCTTTGTTTTTAAAGATGTAATGAGCAAATGGTATGATATATTTGCCTGGTAAAGGCAAAATAAATCAGCTGCCCACCTGTATGTTTTACTCATGATTAAATACTAATGGCTATGGTTATATATATTGTTAACATAAAAATGTATTGTTTATGTGGATGCAAATATATCTTGAGCAAAGCACTTAAAAATAGGAGTATGTTTCATTGAGTGAGAATATCACTTTCCTCATTATACATTTTAACATCATTCTACATCTCTTACCAGAGGCAGATATAACCATAACATAAGGGATATGATTTGCCAAATAAGAGCAGCCAGTTACTTGGAAATTTGTTATTATTTTCTTCATTGTGAAAAGCAAATGTAGCAAGAGAAATATGAGAGAGACATCGTAGCTGGTCACTGTTTTTTCATCTGTCCACAATGCCCTACTGGAGGGAGCAGGAGCTGGAGTTATGGAAAAATGGAGTACAGTAAGGATAATAATAAGAACACATAACCATGCCCAAATGTTATACAGTTTATGAGATATGAAGTAGCTATAGAAGTGATGTAATCTTTCTTATGGTGTGAATCAAATAGCTTACTGGTGATGTGGCACCTGTTACAGCCCAGGTCTCAGATTCTAATGCTGTACCATGATGCCCATGTTTGATAGCATCCTTAGGTAATTTCTGGTTTAGAGTTTCCTTAGGCTGACATTCCATTGGTTCAGTTGAAGTAGTTTCTTCAGAGTTAGTCCTGAGCCATGACAGTATCCAAGCAAATACTGTTCCATAAATTTCTTTTAATTTATTCTTGCTCTGTGATGCATTTGACAAAAATTATCTTGCAAGATTCTTACAATGCAAGAATCTCAAATTTTGAGTAGATTCTTTATAAACATCTTTACATAATTTTGTCATTATTAAAAAAACTTTTGCAAAACTAAAGGTAAATATAATTTATTCATAGGTTATACAAGAATTAGATAATACACAATACCTAATGATTTTCTGTACATAAAGATGTGCAAAGTGTGTGTGTGTAAAGCTTTATTTCCCAACAGAAGATAATGCATTTGCAACACATATTTTCCTTATGTGATGTTCTTTGCAACCATTTTCTTAGAGAACAGAAAAAAAAGATGGGTGTCCAGAGCCCTTTCTGTCTGAAATGATAAATTATTTCTTGTTTTTCATGAACAAAATTCCAAATCGCACCATTCCTGAGTTTCAAACCCAATCAGGGCCAAATAAAAGATCTAAAATAGCAAATGATATTCTGGGTTCTCCATACTCTAGAGAACTTCAGAGCTTCTTCACCTCCATCCTTGTTTACATGTTTGCTTTATTTAAACTGGCATTGCCCAAATGATTTTTTTTTTTTTACCATTTTTAATCGAGACCATTTTTTTAATATATTTACTTAATCTATAGCCAATAAATAGTTATTAAAGCCGAGAGAATTCCCAAATGAAATGAATGAGAAAAATGCAACGAAGAAACTAAAATAAGGATGTTCCCTTTGATAAAATAAAGCTTCAGCTGCTCCTTTTCTTAGTTCTTGCCATTGCTGGCCAAAAAGAGATGGAGCATCATATAAAGCTTAGCACAGCTGAGCCTAAAAACCGTCTGTTCCCACAAGAAAATATTAATAGGGTGATATTCAAAGCAGTACAAGTTGAGTGTTTAGTTGACAAAAGGAACAAAAGAATTTTTTTTTTCTGCACACTTGTTGCTCATTGACCTGCTTCCTGTCTTTGATTCCTGGCTCCTTTGAAGCCAGTCACATCTTGCTAGCTCACCTTGCCTGGTGAACAAATAAGTAGTTTTGCAAACATTTAGCAAGGCAACAATTTAGAAGGGAAAAAAATGAATTTCAAACCACGTAACTGTAAGGAAAGGAAATATACAATGGGTAAATGATGAGATGGGTTGCTGGGCTATGAATAATGTCAATAATTTATAAGTACAAGTTTTTATAACAAGGTCATATTATTTTTTTATTTAAGAACCACCCATTTTTCTCACAGATTCTGGCATAGAAAACAATATGTAAACTTTTAAAGAGCTACCAAATGTTAAAAATTGATTAAAAGTCAGGGGAAGACTTCAGAACTTGCCAACCCAAGACTGCGTACTCCTTTGAGCACTCCAAGCAAGGCTGCACATCCCTGTTTTTATGCCTTTATGGAAGACCAATAAAATGGGACCTCACCCATAAGCTCCATATGTTACATCCGTTGCTGGAAGGAAGCTCGGGAGCCCGTGACTTAGTTCAGCTCTTTTATTAAGTCCCGAGATCGGCTTGGGGCGGCTAGGCTAGACCGCGGCTTATATCGACCTAGCCGGCCAAGCCGAGGCCAATGACACCACTTTGAATTCCCCGCGATCGGTTCCCTCCAATCACGGGGGATTCATCGCGGCCAATCAGCCGCGGCCTGCTCAGCCAATTGGGTTGCCGCGCGTCTTAGCCAATCGGAAGGCGTATTTACAAGAATGCAAATTAACCATACAGAACACCCCTCCCCTCTTGGTATGGTCCTATGTAACATAGTCCCGTAAGTAGGCGGGGCTCTGTACTTGTCTACTGGACCTGCGCAGGTTAGTTGGCGTCTGGTCTGCGAGTGGTTCGGACGGGTTCTGTGTTGCTCCTTGCCTTCCTGATGGAACCGCCTGGAAGGTTGGGCCCGGCCTTTCACTGCAGCTCCCTCCTGGTCTACCCGGGATGGTTGAGCTGCTGGTCCTGCTGTTCCCGCCTGGTCTTTCCGGGCTGGTTGAGCTTGCTGGGCTGCTCCTACTGGGTGAGGCTTCGAGTTGGTCCTCCATCAGTGGTTCTGCTGGTGAGTATGGTTGGTTTTATTTTTGTGGGGGGTGGTTGTTTTGGTTTTCTGGGTTCCCCCTCCCCTCTTGGTTGGTATCTGAGTTTCCCCTTCCCCCTGAGGTTTCTTCTTCTGTGTGTTTCCGTGTCGGTTGTATTTCCCATGTAGGTTCTCGATCTTAATTGATCGATGTGTCTCTTCCACGCTCGTCCGTCGGCTGTCTGTAGCCGGTACGAGTGGGGACCTGTCACTTGGGTTATGGTTGCTGGTACCCAGAGTGGGTCCCTGGTAAGGTTCTTTCGTATACCACATCGCCTGGTGTAAATGTTCGGTGTTTGCTTGAGGAGTTTGGGGTTTTTTTCTGGGTTGTACGTGGGGTGTAGTCTGTCGAGTGGGGACCTTAATTTCCTCCCCATTAATAGCTCTGCCGGGCTTTTGTTGGTTGTTGTGTTTGGGGTTATGTGTTGTATAAAAAGCATTTTATTTATTTTTTCTTGGATTTCCCCGTTTTCTATTTTTTGGATTGTTTTCTTCGTAAATTGAACCATTCGTTCCACCCTCCCATTCGCCGCCAGATGTACTGGCGCTGTCAATGCATGCCGTATTCCCCGGTCTGCTAGGAATTTTTTGAATTCCAGCGAGGTGAATTGGGGTCCGTTATCTGATACGATGACGTCTGGGAGGCCGTGGGTTGTGAACAGCTTGCTGAGTTCCTTGGTGACGGCCTCCATGGTGGTGGTTTTCATGTTGCTTACCTCCAACCAATTGGAGTAAGCATCTACCGTGATGAGGAATGTGTGTCCCTTCGTGGGCCCGGCAAAATCTATGTGAATCCTGGACTATGGTCCCCTGGGGGTTTCCCATTCCAGGATTGGTGCGGCGGGAGGGCTCGGCCTGGTTTCTTGGCACCGTTTGCATGCTGCCAGCCAAACCTTGATCTGTTTGTCCATCCCTGGCCACCAGGCATAACTCCTGGCCAGGGCTTTTGTTCTAACAATGCCTGGGTGCCCCTTGTGTAACAAGTCCAATACCTTCCCTTGTAATTTTTCCGGAATAACAACCCTATCCCCCCATAGTAAACAACCTTTTTGTAATGACAGTTCTGTTTGCCGGTTCCGGAATGTCCTGAATGTTTCATCGTCATCTTTTTCCGGCCACCCCTTCTCTACCCAATGTAACACCCATGCCAGACGCTTGTCTTTATTAGTTTCGTGGGCAATGTCTGATGCAGTTATGGGTAGATCGGGTAGAGTCTCTATGCTAAGGGTGGACATTGTGGGTGCTGGGTCGGTGTCCAGGTTGGGCAGTGGCGTGTGGCTCAGGTCGTCTGTGTGGGTGATCGTCTTACCGGATCGGTGCGTGAGCCAGTAGCTGTAGGTGGCAAGGAACTCGGACCACCTTGTCATTCTTGGCGATAGAATGTTTGGGGTGGCCCTGTTCCCTGCCAGGATTCCCAGCAGCGGCTTGTGATCGGTGATGATGGTGAAAGTCCTGCCGTAGAGGTACTCGTGGAACCTCTTCACTGCGGCAACGATTGCCAGGGCCTCTTTGTCCAGTTGACTGTAGTTCTGTTCTGGTTTGGAGAGGGTCCTGGAAAAGAAGGCGATGGGTGCTTCTTTTCCGTCGGGGAGAGTGTGGCTGAGAATGGTGCCGACACCGAAAGGTGATACGTCGCATGTAACTGATAGTGGTAGGATCTCGTTGTATTGGATGAGGATGGCATCTGAGGTGAGTAGGTCCTTGGTGTTGATGAAGGCGGCTTCCTCGCATTTCCCCCAGTTCCATGTGGCTGCCTCGTCCAAAAGCTTATGCAAAGGCTCCGCCGCGGTCACCTTCTGGGGCAGGAAAACATTATAGAAGTTAAGCAGTCCTAGAAATGCCTGCAGTTCTGTTTTGTTCTTCGGGCTGGGGGCTTCTTTAATTGCTCTGATTTTTTTCTCGGTTGGGTGAATTCTGTGCCAGTCTAAAAGATACCCCAGGAATTCGACTCTCTTGGTGTGCAGTTTGGCATTTTTCTTTTTTAACTTTTAGCCCCGCATTTTTGAACTTCGTTAGTACTTCCCTCGGGTGACCCTCCAGTTCTTTTTGGTTGGCTGCCGACACCAGTACGTCGTCGAAGTAGGGCACCACCCCCTTGATTCCTTGCAGGAGTCTCTCCATGAGGCTCTGGAAGATTCCTGGGGCCACACTGACTCCGACCTGGAGTCTCTTACAGAGAAAAGCCCCCTGGTGGGTTACTATGGTCTGCGCCTCGGCGGTTTCCGCGTTGACTGGCAATTGTTGGTAGGCTTGTGCCAGGTCAAGCTTCGCGAAAACCTTGCCTCCCCCCAGTGAGTGTAAGAGGTGCTGCACTACTGGGATGGGGTAGGTGCTTTGTTGTAAGGTGCAGTTTAGGGTGGCCTTATAGTCCCCACAGATTCTCACCGACCCATCGGGCTTGACTGGGGTGACTATGGGGGTTTCCCGCCGGGCATGATCAGTTGGCTCCAGGACTCCCTGTTTGATGAGCTTGTCTATCTGCTCATCGATCTTGGGTCTGAGTGCGAAAGGTACCTGCCATGATTTTAAATGTATTTGGGGAATGCTGGGGTCTAAGCTGAAGGAAATAGGGGGCCCTCGGTACTTGCCTAGGGTGCCATCGAACACTTCCTGGAAGTCCCTTGCGAGTTGTTCTTCCCAGTCTGCCTCTGCGATGTGGTCGATGCTCGTTACTTAAATCCCGAGCGGCGCGAACCACTGTAGTCCCAAAAGGCTGGAGCGGTCTCTATCCACAACCGTTAGTGGAAGCCTTGCTGTGCACCCCTTGAAAATCACTTTAAAGTGTCCTGTTCCGACTATCGGGATGCGTTTCCTTGGTAGTCTTTGAGGATTAATTTCTGGCTTTCCAGCCCCCTTTTATGGATGTCGGGCACCAGGTGCTTGATTTCCTGCCATGCAACCATGGAGAGGTAGGACCCGGAGTCCACCTCCATTTTTCATGGCTTGCCCTCGATGCCCACTTCCACATACACCTTTCAGGCATCTGTGCTTGATGAATGGCCGATGACGACCGTCTGGTGGGTTTCCTCTCTCTGCCGGTTCTCGCTGTCCTGTCGACCCCATCCTGGTTCCAATGATTCATGGTTGGGCGGTCCCTGGGTCTGGGGGGGGGTGCCGTCTTGTCTCCGGTTGCTGTTGTCTCACAGTCGGGGGCTATAGGTTTTCTTGAGCTGGCAGACTCGGGTGATGTGACCTCTTTTGTCGCAGTGCTGGCAGATCGCATCGAGAAACCGGCATTCCAATCGCGGGTTGTCGCCTCCGCACCTGGCGCAGTTGGGTCTTGACTTATGACCCCATCGATAGCCCCAATCTCGCTCTGTCTGGAGTCGGTGGATGTCCTCTTCATCCGTGGTGTCGGTGTCAGAGTCAAGGTTGCCATGGTGGGTGGTGGTGAGTTGGAGGCTTGCTTCTGGTGTCGTCTCGGTTGTCATGGCTGGATCCCCAGTACCTGGTCTCTGCATTCGGGCCGCGGATTTTCGGGTCGCTTCGGCAGCAGTTGCCTCGGCGATGGCATCGGCGAGGGAAATGTTGCCCTTGGCCATCAGTCGGCTCTGTAGAACCTGATCCCTGAGCCCGAGGATGACGCGGTCTCGGAGTGCCTCGTCCATATCAGTGAAGCCACACATGTCCCCCAGGTTTCAGAGGCCAGCTACGAAGTTGCCGATGCTCTCACCCCCCTTCTGATCCCGGTGGTAAAAATCGTGCCGCTGGATGAGGGTGGGTACAGCGGGGGCGTAATGGCTTCGCAACAAAGGCTCGAGGTCAGCCCAGTCCATCTCTTTCACATCTTCGGGCTTTGCGAGAGCTTTCACCATCTTAAACACTGCGGGCCCGCAGTGTGTCAGGAAAACGGCCCTTTTTTTCTGTCCGTTCGCTTCCTTGAGGTTGCTACTTTCTAGGAACATCAGGAACCAATCTATGTAGGATTCCCAGTCCTCAGTAGCTTGGTTGAAGGGTGCGGGTGGTGCGATGCTGGTCATCTTGTTGGTTTCTTTGTCTGCGGCACCATGTGCTCGGTGGGTTTCAATTCTGCGATCCCATCCTCGTTGCCAATGTTACATCCGTTGCTGGAAGGAAGCTCAGGAGCTCGTGATTTAGTTCAGCTCTTTTATTAAGTCCCGAGATCGGCTCGGGGCGGCTAGGCTAGACTGCGGCTTATATCGACTTAGCTGGCCAAGCTGCGGCCAATGACACCGCTTTGAATTCCCCACAATCGGTTCCCTCCAATTGCAGGGGATTCATCGAGGCCAATCAGCTGCAGCCTGCTCGGCCAATCAGGTTGCCGCGCGTCTTAGCCAATCGAAAGGCGTATTTACAAGAATGCAAATTAACCATACAGAACACCATACTTAAGACCTTGGTCAATTGTCTGAATGCAAAACTTAAGCTCCAAGTTGGACTTTTCTTGCTTAGTCATCTGCTGTTTGTTGATGAAATCTGGCTGCCTTTTATTGCTAATTGAGCATTATGTCAGTTTATGATACATATATTGAGTGACGTTCTGTCTTACAGAACCAAAGTTAATTGGCCTATTGTTCGATGGAGACGATGTCACATGGTTAAAATGATTAATGACAACAGATGCTCCGGTCAATAAGTGATGAACTTACATATATGAGCTGGCCTTATGATGTGATGCTGCTTTGAGTGGATTTTTTTTCCTGTCTAACTGTATTAATTTATAAAGAATGTGTAATTTTCCTTGCCATGCAGTGAGAGGTGTTTGGCAATAAAGTCTTATGAAATTAGAGATTGTACTTACCTAATAAATTTGCATGCAGAAATGCCAAATGGTTTCCTTTCAGGTATTTATGGACTTTGACAAGGAAATCAGGATGCTAATACTGAAGTCAGCAATTGCTGGGCTTTGCACTGGTAACTCCAATGAAACGTGGCTCTTTTTTAAAATTAGATATCAAGGATGTGAGTATTATTACACTCTTAGAGAAAAGAAGCTTTTTGTGTTTTCTTTTTTCTTTGCAAATCCAAAATAACAGACCTCAAAACAGTTGAGGATTCCATTTGGTTAACAGCCTAGGCATGGGAAATGTTGCAGGAGAACTGAGTGAACAAATGGCTCCCTGAATGAAACATTGAAAAAACATTACACTAGCACATCTGAGAAAAGGAGGGGTATTAAATGAACAATTTGCTTCATACATCTTTTCAGAATCTAAAAAAGGCCTTTGTTAGCATTGAAGTTAGCATTTACTAAACAGGGAGTAAGAAGAAGCTCTAAGAGAATAGAAAAATAGTAGAAAGGTAAAATTGTTGAATAAAATTTGAGTGTAGAAAAATAGAGCAGAAATTGATACAACATTCCAAAACTGAAAGTGAGAAGCTCCAAGATGTTCTTATAGATTGGTTAGCAATTAGGAAAATTAAGATTTTAAAATTAAAATTAATTCTAGCAGCTCAGTCCCATGTTGCTTAAACACTAACTACATTTATTGTAGGATAAAGTTCTCCTCTCTCCTTCCTTCTCCACCCCATCTGCATGATAATCATAAGGAAGAAATTTTTGCACATGGAACAACACTATTAACACACTAGCAACCCTCTGGGAAATGCAAGTCGTTTGAGAGATTTGTGCAAGGCTGCCACATAGTTATAAATGCCATATTTTGGCATTTAACAAATAGAACCATAGCTGTATATATGCATATGCCTTTATAACCGGAGATGACACACTGAAACTATCTTCCTTGACTTTTAAAATTCATTATTCAGATGAGTCCAGATGTTAAGTTAAATCCCTAGCATCTTTGTAAATACAAATCACTTCAGCGTTCCTGAGCAGAAAGAAAAAGAAGACTTTATTTTTATGAAGGTCATCTTGGTTTTTTTTTCATTGGTTTCTGTACATAGTCTGTCCCATGTGTCCAACTCTGTAGAATGGAAAGCAATATTCTCTGCACATATTTACAGTTTCACTCGGGGCTCATCCACATCTGAAGAAAAAGAAAGCCTTCTGTCATCACTCTTGTCCCCTTTGCCAAAGTTGATCCTTTTGAATGTCAATTAAACAGTCATAATGACATTTAAAACTTCAGGCTTAACAACAATATTGGCCAGTGATATCTCGCACAAAATGTTCAGCAGACTTATTTTTGTAAACAAGGGCAGATGTGTTTGTTTTAATAAACTTTTGTTCAGAAAAAGAGTCCATTGAGGAAACAAAACTTTTCCCAAAGTTCACCAAAGTCCTGCCTAGCTCAAGAAGATGAGTTTGATAACCTCAAGCCTAGAGCAAACACTGATTTATTTAGAAGATATACACTCCACTTTAAATAAAAATAATAAAGATGCCCCATATAGATTCCTAATTTGCAGGATAAGTCTTGCATGTCTCTTCCTTACCACTTTATATGTAGCTCTCAGTTTTGGGATCAGATAATATTAAAAAAAATTACATTAAAATTAAAGTACCGTATATACTCGAGTATAAGTCAACCCGAATATAAGCCGAGGCACCTAATTTAACCACAAAAAAACTGGGAAAACTTATTGACTCGAGTATAAGTCGAGGGTGGGAAATGCAGCAGCTACTGGTAAATTTCAAAAATAAAAATAGATACCAATAAAAACTTTCACAAGGACAGTTGAGAATAAGTTTGATGTTCACAATTTCCTCTTTGAAAGAGACCAGTAAATAGGGAACAAGAAGATGAAGAAAAAGAAGTGTGTTTTTTCACACTTTTCACACTGCAGTGAACAAAAATGGCATCATAGGAACAGGCTTATTCTCAGCCCAAAGGTTTGTTTCTGATTTCTTCCCTGATTTAAGGGAAATTTGGGAAACGATCTCACTATCATGAAAGGTTTAATTGATTCACTAACCCAAAAGATGATGATGATGACAGTGGTAGGCAGGAGTCACTCTCTCCCTTGCAAGAAAAAACCAAGAGCCATTCTTATGATATCTCTCTCTCTCTCTTCCCCCCCCAATAAAGTCAAGCCCTTTCCAGCACGCACGCGCGATCCGCCCCCGCCCCTTTTTGCACCTTGCAAATGCAAAACCCCAGGGTTTTTGCATTTGCAAGGTGCAAAGCGGCGGGGGCGGATCGCGCGCGCGTGCTGGAAAGGGCTTTACTGTATTACGGGGAGAAAGAGAGAGAGGGAGAGATCATAAGAACGGCTCTTGCTTTTTTCTTGCAAGGGAGAGAGTGACTCCTGCCTCCCACTGTCATCAACATCTTCTTCTTTTGGATTAGTGAATCAATTAATTTGGGAAATGATCTCACTATCAGAAAACAACACGAGCTGCCACCACCACCTCCTCCTCCCACTCCTCCCAAGTGGACTGAAAGCAGCTGGAGCTGAGGAAATGAAGCTGAGTGAGCGACCTTGGCTCGCGTTGCTTTCTCAGCCTAGAGCTCAGAAAACAACGCAAGCTGCCTCCCCCTCCTCCTCCTCCTCCTCCTCCCCCTCCTCCCGAATGGACTGAAAACAGCTGGAGCTGAGGAAATGAAGCTGAGTGGAGCCGAAGCAACCTCGGCTCGCGTTGTTTTCTCAGCCTAGAGAAAGGGGAAGGGGGCTCATCTGGACTAAGGGTGAGTCTCCCCCTCAGTTTCCCCTGAAGGATCTTCTGTCACTTTTGCCTTCTCCCTACATCTTCCCTCTGTTAAAATCCCCACACACACACACTTATTTTTGGTTGGATAGATTTCGTGTCTTAGCATTCTCACATGGCGGTGGGTCTTCCCCCCAAAAAAAACAGTTAAAAAAAGAAAAAACAATATATCCTCAAGCAAGAACTTTTCTGCTTCCGATTACCCCCATGCTTAAAAATTGCAAAGGAAACACGGAAGCAGGGAAGCGGCTGCTCAGCTTCGGAGCTCCACACCATTTTTTTTTTCAGAGGAGAATCGGACTTGAGTATAAGCCGAGGGGGTTTTTTTCAGCACAAAAAATGTGCTGAAAAACTCAGCTTATACTCGAGTATATACGGTAAGTTATTTTAAATACAGATAAAGTGGTAAGCAATAGGAAAATAAAGAGTGTTTATCAATAAAGCTTTCCTTTGGGATAAATGGAACTCTTTAAAAAGAAAAAAAGTATTTGGGTTTTTTGACAAAAAGGGGGGGAACCAAGGTGAATAATGGGGTTTCACAAGTCTGCAGCTACAGAGCCTAACGTTGATCATGTCCTTGTAGATTATGGAACTTTAGGATTTTAGCTGGATTTCTCATTTGCAACCTTGCCTCTCTTGTTGATACCTTTGTAATATTATAATATAAGCTATAAAATCACAAAATGAATTAAAGCCTAAAAACAACAATGACATCTCGTTTTCATTTTACGTGAAACAAGATCAAGAGTGGTCAAATGTTTTACAGAAAAGGAATGGTCTTTTTTGCATGAGCACAATGGGATAAGAGGAAAGGGTCCAGCAATTTTGTAGCATAACAATGTTGACTCAGCTGACTAGAGATAGCATGTAGACTTAAGCATATTCAATTAAAAAAATTGCCGAGAGCCTATTTTTCAAGGCTCAATCTGCCAACTTTTTGAATCAATACTTGTATTCAGAATAATTACAAGGTGACTGCAGTCTGTCAAATGGAGAAGACAGCAAGGTCTCCAAAACATATCTTTAAAAGGATAATATGCTTACATTCTTACCACAAAACTTGAAGAGTAAAAAAAAGCCATCATAAGAGCTTCATACAACCACAAATATCCATATTTTCAAAGCCAGACCACATTGAAATCTATTTATGGCAACCTAATTGTCATTAGCATACCCAAAGGCTACATAAAGACTACACAAAATGCATCTCACTTATTTAAGGGGAAAGTACATTTAATAATAACAAAGGCATTTGTATTTTACAGAAAGAAAGCCCAATAACAAAGCCTGTTTGTAAATCTGACATTTTCCCACTACTTCTTACATTTCTGAACTTAAGGGGTTGGTAATGGTGGAGGAACTGTTTAGGAGAAAAGATGGAATAGATGCTCTTTCACAGACCATCATCTGTGAACTATCCTTAAATATCATATTTCGATTCTTACTCTGTTACAGAGCACCTGATTATGACATCGAACATGTAAACAAGCTAAATTCACGACTAACATGGGCAACATCCTGCCCACACACTTTTATCTTTCTTGGTGACTTCAATGTACCTCATATTAACTGGACTCTAAACGAATGTACAACTGAACCCATCCATGCAACCTTCTACAATGATGTTACAAATCTGGGACTGGAACAACTAGTAACCAACAATACTAGACTTAACAATTGCCTTAATCTCATCTTCTGCAATAGTTTGAATTTAATTTATGGAGTACAAACTAAGGAATCCTTTTCCAACAGTGACCACAATATGATTGACTTTTTTCTCAACATACACCAAACAAAAATCATCACAATGACATAATGACCAATTATAATTTCAAAAAAGGCAACTATGATCTTATAAACAACGATTTCTCATCCCTTGATTGGCAATTTCTATTCACTGGATGCAATACTGTTGAAGACCATTACAATATATTTTTACTTGAAGTCAAAAGAGTCATCAAACTATATATGTACCAATAACAACTCCCAAAACAAACAAACAAACAAAAAACAGATTACCCATAACAATAAGAAAACTTCAATCCAAAAAGAGATCACTCTGGTGGAAAAACAAATCTGGTCACATTGCCAACTTCAAAAGCCGATACAAAAATTTATGCCACCAGATAAAGACTGAATGCACCAATTATCACATTAAACAAGAAGAAAACCTTCTAGGCACCAATTCCACCCACACTTTTTACAATTTTGTAAACAACAAACTAAAAGACTCAAGGTCCATCCCACCCCTGATAGGGCCTAATGGTAAAGACTGCAACAACAACACCATTAAAGCCAACATCTTTAATACATTCTTTGGCTCAGTATTTGTAAACAGCAATGGATCATTTATTTCCTAGCTGAACCACAAAAAACTACAATGATCTAATACATATCGATTTTACAGAAGACAATGTTGAAAAAGCACTACACAATGTAAAACCATCTCTATCTATTGGACCAGATGGAATATGTGCCTACTTCTTAAAAAAGCTATCCACTGCCATAGCAGAACCTCTAAGCATAATCTTTGAAAAATCTTTCAGGACCAGCTCCTTGCCTAACCTATGGTCACAAGCCACGGTCATTCCCATCTTCAAAAAGGGAGACCCCAGCCAGGTTGAAAAATTACAGACCAATCTCCTTATGCTGGGTCACCTGTAAAGTCATGGAATCAATTATTAACCAATCCATTATCCTCCATTTAGAGACAAACAACCTACTCTCTAATAAACAATTTGGTTTCAGAAAAAAACTATCCTGCAATCTGCAACTCTTACACTGTAAAAACATATGGACTACACAACTTGATCAGGGCAAAGCAAGTGACGCAATTTACATAGATCTCTGTGAAGCCTTTGATTCAGTGGTACACGACAAACTACTCCTAAAACTAAAATCTTATGGTATCTCTGGACAACTGCATAACTGGATAGAAGCATTCCTGTCAAACAGACAACAAATGGTCAAAATTGGGAATGTCCTATCAAATTCTGTACCTGTCAATAGTGGTGTCCTCCAAGGCAGTGTTAGGACCAACCCTCTTCATACTCTACATAAATTATCTCTGTGATCATATTAAAAGCAACTGCGTTCTCTTTGCTGATGATGTAAAGCTGTTCAATACCACAGACAATACTGTTATGCTTCAAAAAGATCTTGACCACGTATCAGAATGGTTAAACAAATGGCAACTTCAAATCTCAAGAAATAAATGCTCTGTCTTACATATTGGCAAAAAAAAAAATCAGAAAATAAAATACAAGCTGAATAGTCAAGATCTTGTTGATGATCCAAGCTCTGTAAAGGACTTTGGAATACTCATCTCTAATGATCTAAGTGCTAGAGCCCACTGTAACTACATAGCCAAAAAGGCATTAGTTCTTAACCTAATGCTACGTAGGTTTTTCTCTGGTAATATCACTCTACTAACTGGAGCATACAAAATCTTTGCTAGACCAATCCTCGAATACAGCCCATCAGTCTGGAACCCACATTATGTATCTGATATTAGCACAGTTGAGAAAGTCCAGAAATATTTCACAAGAAGAGTTCTCCACTCCTCTACTCGTTGCAGAATACCTTATGCCATCAGACTTGAAATTCTAGACCTAGAAAACCTTGAACTACACTGCCTTCGGTCTGATCTAAGTATGGTATATAAAATCATACATTGCAATGACTTACCTGTCAATGAATACTTCAGCTTCAACATAACAACGCAAGAGCACACAATAGATACAAACTCAAGGTTAACCGCACCAAACTTGATTGCAGGAAAGACGACTTCAGCAACAGAGTAGTCAATGTCTGGAATACTCTACCTGACTCTGTGGTTTCTTTCCCAAACCTCCAAAACTTTAACTTTAGACTGTCTGCTATTGACCTCACCCCTTTCCAAAGAGGTCTGTAGGGGGCGTGCATAAGCGCACCAACGTGCCTACTGTCCCTGTCCTATTGTTTCTTTTATTTTTCTTATATGTACCCATTTCATGTATTCATAATTATATATATACTTATACCTATTATCTTGTAAGTGATTGACAAATCAAAATAAATAAATAAAATAAAAAATAAAAACTTTTCAGCTGAAATGCTAAAAATACTAAATACTAAAAATAACTGTCTGAACCAAACACATCAAACTGTAAGATACATTGAAATAAATAGGATGCAAAGTAAATTAGATCCAATGTCTTTTTGCTGATTTTATCATTCCTTTGATTCTCAGAAATGTTGGTGTTCATATCCTGTTCATGATAATTCAAGTACAGTAACATGTTTACTAGAAGGACTTCTCCATTTAATAAGATTTCTTGTCAAATAGGCAGTATGATGTCACTGTCTATTTGCTTTCCAACCATTCTCCATCAGGAAAAAGAAAAAACTACTGTGAAACCAGAACACATTTAACTTTGCTCCAACTGCAATGACAGTAAATGCCATCCCAACAAAGAGCCACCAGATAAAAAGACAGATACATTAAAGACTAGCTAGACTGATGTGGAGTATATTGAATACTACTGGATTTTCTTCCTCCCTATATGTTAGCAACAGGTGGATGGGGAAAGAAAAGCAAATATGTTTCTTTTCTTTGCTTCTTATTAACAATGCTGATGACAGCTGTGTTTATCAGTCTATAGGCAGCATGTGCATTCTTGAGTATCGCAAAGCTTTTTCAAATCATTTCTATCATTGTCAGTACAGGATAAGTCCTTATCACTAACATCACCAGACTGGACATAGGCTGAGGCTGAAACACAACGGTCGAATCTCTATTGTTTATTGAAGCTTAATGAGGTTTTGCCATGGTTTGTCTTGACCATGGCTGGAATATAGAAGAATTTATAATATTTCCACAATCTTTCTGTAACCCCTAGTTAGATCTTTCAAGAAATAGGAAGTCCAGGAAAATTAAAGCGGAGAAATAGATGCTTCAGACACTGCTATTCCAATGGAACAAGCAAAAGTCTTGCTGGGAATTTATATTAGATTATTTCTTTATACAAATTATATGACTGAATATGTAAATTTATATTTTTATTTGTTTGTCAGACTGTATATAAAAATACTATATTTTCTATATTGTTTTTTTAATCTGAAAAATTCAAAGATTAATTTAAAATTTATAAACAGACCATAAATTTTCTGCCACTGATTTCACTTGCTTGGAGAAAAATATTTGAGCTTGGTTTTAGTAAATTGCATTTTTATAAGAAAATAATAAAAAATTGTTTAAAAAAAAAACAGAACAGGATGCATTAGAAGAACATTGCTTACTTATGTGGAAAAGAACACAATTTTATTGCAATTTGTTATCCAAATATATTTGATGGCTATCTGCCAAATTTAAATCTGCTTAATTCTAAAATCTTTCATTTTAGAATTGAGCATCTGCATAAAAAACAGCCAAATATCAAGCTAGAGGATTAGAATCTGTGACCTTCACAAATAAATTTATAATGTTGACATTTACAGATGAATTTGTTAGGTTAATTAAATGACACACTGTGTATGATATTAACCTCAGCTGAACATGTATTTTTTCAGTCTTTTTTTTTTTTTTTTTAAAGATGTGCTAGAAAGTCCTTGTTTGATCCTGGTGTATCCTGCTTACTTTGCAATATTTTCAGTTCCTTAGATTCCAGAGATTATGAATGGATAATAAATGTATAAGTGGGCTCTTAAGAAGGCAATAGAAAACTATAATATCACTAAGAAAACTGCATGGGTCTAGTCATCAATTTGGACTAGATTGCATTTTTAGTTTAATTTTATTTTGACACATATATTATACAGAGAAGAATTTTGGTAACCATTTTACCATAGTTTCATCTAATGTTATGCCAAAATCTATATTGCAATTTTTCAATATTTTCTTCCTTCTCAATGAGGTTTTTGCATTTCTACTTCAGATTCAGGATGTATGGGAATTTCTTTTTTTACTTTTCGTTTGGATGTTTACTTTGCTGTTGAATGGGGTGAAAGGTGAAACAAGTGACAACAGTTGTCCTCTTTCATAAACTTAAATGAGAACTAATAGAAAGAAAATTGCAAGAGACATTTTCTGCATGTCCAGTTTCAAACAGTTTCCAAATGATGGGCAGTGGAATAAGCAGACAGTTGGTAAGAGTAGAAAAAAAAATACAGGATTTTCCCCATAGGCACATAACAAGTTGCAAAAGATTCAGGTTGAAAGCTTAGAAATGCAAAAAGGGTAGGAAAGATGTGGTATAACTAGAGCAACAGAAGATGAAAAACCATTTAACAGAACCTGCTAGAGTGACTAAAGTTAAGCAAAATGATGGGAATGAAGGATAGTTGAGAAAGAACAAAGCTTTATCAGAAATAAAAAGGTTTAATGTTATAATGCCTTTAATGCTAGGTCAAAAGAAGAGGCAATACTTGGCTCAAATGTGATGAAAAAGTAAAACAAAAAAGTGAGACAGAAGAAAATTCAGGGAGCTAATGTATGTTAGAATTCTACCCTATCTTTTCTTCAGAGTTCAAACTACTTTCATTAGGATATTCTTTTATTTTTCTTCTTCTCAGAAGAACTCTGTGAAGTGGGTTGGGTTGGAAGCTGTGATCACAAATCATCCAGTTAGTTTCCATAATAATAGTGGATAATAGTGGACCAGTACCAGGGTCTCGCCAATGTTACCTCAATTCCACACTAAGTACACATAGAATAGTTTCTATATATGCAGGTTACCCTCAATTTACAACCACAATTGGAACCAGAATTTCCATTGATAAGCAGTTTAGTTGTTCATTGAATCGTGCCCAATTTTACAATCTTTTTTGCCATGGCTGTTAAGTTAATCTGGCTTCCTCCATTGACTTTGCTTTATCAGAAGCATCCTAAGATTGCAAAGGACAACCATTGTAAATACATGACAGTTCCCAAGTGCCCGTATTTTGCTTACCTGATCATAGGGACACTGAAATGATGGTCATGCAGACCAGTTGTGGGTAACATTTTTTCAGCACTGTATTAACTTTGAAAGGTTGTTAAATAGTCATAAATCAAGAACTAAAGATAAAAACGAACGTTACATGCTGATATGGAGTAAGTTTAACTGATCAAAGCAGGGAGAGATGTTAACTAGTTTGTCCCATTTTCATGTTGATAAATGGAATCATAAGGCATCTGCAATATAAATCAATAAGGATTCCTCATTATTTCAGGTACAGTCTTATAAGCTCCTTTGCTAACACGATGTTGATTTTTCAGCAAGATAAAACACATGAAGGGAAGATTCAGCTGGGGCTTTCAAACAAACCCTGCATTCATGTAATGTGTGCAAGCCAGCCAATGCACTGGCAAAGATCCAGAATTTTTTATACATTGCTTTTATATATTGGGGATTTAGTTGTCACTGAAAAATCTATTCCAATTACTTCAAGTTTTTCATGTATGGTCTTGTGAAAAACTTAGTGGGATTTTACTTTCATTGACTATTGTGATTCACTATGGTAAGCCATGTTTTCTTTTCATTAAAGAAGTACTAATAGCACAAGCCATGATTTATAAACTATAATGACTCAGTTACACATTCAGCAAAGTCAAAGCTGAACTAAAATCCATAATAATGCAGAGTGTTAATATAGCCACTGCAGATATTTCTCTGGCTCAGACTTTTTGAAATTATAGTCACTATAAAAATTAAAAGGTTTAAACAAGAATCAGGATGAAAACCAGATTTTATTCAAAATAAAATTTCATAGAGGGCACTGTACTATTAACAGTATCATTTAAAGTAGCCACTAGAATTTAATATAGCGGAAAGAATCCAGCTTTATCACCTTACAATATTACTCATTGAAAAGACGCACAGGATAACTTACAAAAATAATCTAATTACAATAACTTCATTATGTACTGCTTATTTTAATAATTTCATTCCCAGAAAAGGCTCTTGAGACATAAATTCTATTAGTCTGGGAAGATAATAATACAGGATTTATAAATGAATAATAACAGGAGAAAAAAAAAGTTAATTTGAAAGGTTGAGCTCTTTCAGCTAGTTTTAGCTCAAGTATTTGGATATAAGCCAATTCCTGAAAGTTGGGAGGAGCGCCCCAAACAATATGTTTGTGATTGTGAACTATGATTCAGCAGCATCTAAAATACCATCAACGTGCTTCTGAAGAATTAATACCAGGGAAATCTTCCCAACTTTTTGCCAGAAAATTATATTTGACTATGGCTCAGTACTTAGATAAATACCCTCATTGGCTGTGCTGGTAATTGTAATAAATCATATATGAAGGGCACTATATTAAGGAAGGCTGTTCTGAGAAACAGAAGACCAATCTTTAGATGACTCTTACTTCAACACAATTTTTTTAAAAATTCAATCCATATAAATCTAATATCAAATTTCAAGTTTACTAGACATGTTTACATTATCAAGCCTAAAACTTGTTCCTCTGGCCTTTCATGCAATACACCAAATCATATTCTAATTGGGAACCATCTATTGATCTCTAGCTTCTAAACATTCTTATTAAGGCATGTCTTAGCTAGTGGTGGGATTCCAATTTTTTTACTACTGGTTCTGTGGTGGGCATGGCTTGGTGGACATGGCAGGGGAAGGATACTGTAAAATCTCCAGTCAGAGATGGAATTTGCCGGTTCTCCGAACTGCTCAAAATTTCTGCTACTGGTTCTCCAGAACTGGTCAGAACCTGCTGAAAACCACCTCTGATCTTAGCTGGAATTGTGGAAGTTCACCGTAGGTGAAAGTGGAATATATTTATTTGTTATCTTCTAAACTATTTAATCATGAAATCACAGCTACAGTTTATACATCATACTAATTATTGTTTATTAAGCAAACCACAATCGGTTTGGATCACACAATACTGACTGGCAGAGGAATTCTGGGAGTTGAAGTCCAGAAGTCTTAAAGTTGTGAAGTTTGGAGACCCCTGCCTTAAGTAGAAACAAACCTTATTATCACTTAATGTGTGTGAACTAAGTTCTAAACGCAACACTGGCAATCATTGTCCCACTCTTCCCCCTACAGGATTAAGCTGCTAAATAACAACACAAATGTGACTGTGATTCCTCAGTGATTTCATATTGCAGAATATTTTGATTGTCTAGTTTCTCACTCCATTTGATGAAAGAGTTTGCTTTCAGAATATTTTTCAAAAGATGAAACAATTGCATTGAAATTCTCATGGTCAACCATGAGGTTGCTGGTTTTATCTAGTAACAAATAGCCAAAGATGTGTAAAATGCCCCGTATATTTTTTATTTATTTACTTATTACTGCAATTTATATAACTATCCAAGTCATATGACTGTGGGAGGTTTACAAGCAATTAATAATAACTTTCTAACAAAATCTCAAAGTAAGAGATCAGATAAGAGTCCTTCTTTGGGCTCTTCCAGATTGAGAATATATGCTGCAAGAAAACTGCTTGGGAATATAAAGATGTACAACTGCAGTTTAACTACAGTGTGCTTTAAAAGGATCACAATCAATTTACAAGAAATTCCCAAGAACTCTGAGAAAAAGATAAAAAAACAGAAACCTTTTTCACAGAGGAAGAAAAGGAGCGGCCCCAAAACTGCAGTCTTGTGTTCCTCTGTTACTGGTTTTAATGTAGAAGGGTTACTTCTTTTTTTAAGGGTGCTTCTGCTTTCTTTAACTTTTGCTTTTATCAGCTCAGAAGACATGGATAATTTGGCAGCATATGAATGATAACAGTGATAAAAAATAAATATTACTAAAGACTGGCTGAATTAATGTAGATAATCAACATTTTTTATAGTTGAATTCCAGGTACTTGCTTCAAAGAAGCCATTTATCAAATGTTTCATCTCATCTGGTTGTTGTTTATTGTTGTTTTAAACTCTAGCTTGGAGGCCCATGGAATGAATTCTGGTAAAGCTATTTGAAATTTTATACCACATATGGTTTAAGTTATCATTCTTAGCTCCTTTTGTTAAACCTTCATTTATAAAGCATTTCAGCAGCATCCAACTCCTTATGAAATTTGCAGTCAAAGAGGTGAGACAAATTGATATCTTTTAGCAACTTTCTTTTATTGTGTGACTATGGGAATATTAAAAGATAATGATAACATGTATTGCTGTTAAACAAATTGTTTGCTTTCACTTGTTCTCAGTCTGTCAATTTGGATAACAGCCATCAAGGCACGAATATAAAACTTTCCATTTGTGCCCTGATGCCTGTGATCTAGACTGACAGATTTTATAAAACTTTATGTGAACTATAAGATTGGGATATAAACATTCTACTTTTAGTTGTTGACGGACTTATCAGAGATATATCTGACATTGGAGGCATGCTCTGCTTCAGATTTTATTCATGCCATGAATATTTCAATGCTGATATATTAACAAAGTGCTAAAATAAGGCTGTTCTTCTAGGAGCAGCATGAATATATTCCTAAATAAAAGGCAGCTCCTTCAAAGAACCCTATATAGAAGAAAATATGCAGCTGTCCTGAATCAATTCTGAATCTCTGTCAGTAATCTCTCCCAATGACACCTTTAGATGTTAAACAAACACCTCATATTGAGTTTGAGCTCCCCTCCTTCACAAGCACAACTAGAATTGCTGACTCAGGAAGAGCTCAAAGCATCATATGGAGCCAACATACTATCTTTGGTCCTGGGTAGGGTTGCACCAATCTGGTGGTCCTTCTGGATTTCAATTTTTTCTTGAGGACAGATGGCAGTTGTGGCTGGGAAGGCCTTTACTCAATTTTGCATTGTGTGGCGGTTATTTTCTTTCTTACATTAAAAATCCCTTCTCTCAGTTACTCCTGCTTATTTCCTGTATGGATTATTGCAGTGTGATTTACATGGGATTACCCTTGAAGAGTACCTGGAAACTGCAACTGGTGAAGAATGTGGAAGTGCAAGCAGTCCCAGGTGTAACTAGGGTTGCACATGTAACTCTGCTCTATGAGCTGCCTTGGGTGCCACTTTGCTTCTAGGTCCAGTTCAAGGTGTTGATTATCACCTTTAAAGTCCTTCATGGAGTGGGCCCAGGTTAACTGTGAAATCTTCTTATCCCAATCACATCAACCTATCCTACCTGGTCAAGCAGGGAGGCCTATTGCAGATCCCATTGGCTAAATAATTTTGAATGGTGATATCCAGGAAGAAAATCTTCTCTGCCATTGTACCTGCCACGTGGAATACCTTATCCCCCGAGATAAGGTGGCTTCTATACTTTTGGCTTTCTAAAAGAGCATTAAGACCTGGCTCTGCCAATTGGCATGAGGCTTTAACAGGGATATGTAAGCCTGGTGATTAGAGATATGAGGTTATTCCCCTCTGTAACATTTTACAAAGTTCAATGTTTAAGTCTTTTTAAAATCTATTTTTATTTATGTGTTTATACTATAGCATTTTATTGTAAACTGCCCAGAGTTACTTATGTGGTGCATAAATTTGATGAATAAATAAAATAGTTCCTAGCCCTCCTATGTGATCCAGATTGATCAGTAGTATCAAAAGCCACTAAGAAGGGTCATGTCCATCCATTCAACTTCCATCTCCAGCACTCTGTCTGAAACTAATCTAATTAATTTGCTTCTTCCTATGCCCAGAAGGATGTGTAGCACATAGATCTGGCATTCAACTTGAGCTTCAGTTCAGTCACTGGCCCTTGATTTGTAATTATGAAATTGGAAGCAGAATTGAATGTACACTTCCAGTGCCTGGTCCTTATTATATCCTTGTAACAACTTATCTCCTGTCTTCCCCTCATACATCCTTAAGAACAGTTTCACAATAACTATACTCTTTATAGTTCCATGGTGCAATTTTATTACCCTATTTATGTCAGCCTGTTTCCTGAAGAATCTAAATAAAAGTGATGTTTTTATAAACAGAAATAGTTTAATTGAAGTTGGCTTTATTTTTGCTAGCTCTTTGTGAAAGCCTATAAGTTAGAGAAGACTAAAAGACAGATAAATACTTTCTGACATAGACCATGTAAGATCTGACAAAACAGGATAGTTGAGTCATATTTTAAGCATTTTCACTGGTATATTCTGTACATTCCATCACCAGTACTAAATTTCATTATTTAGGTTATTGAGGTGACAGCTTCTGTGATACTTAAAATGAAAAAGACAGGCACAGAAATGTTGTGTCAAGCAGAGAGTTGTACCATATTATAAATCCTTCTGCAAGCAGACAAGAAGATGAATATCAAGGGTAGTGTGATCTGCTCAAGAAGAGTCTTGCCTACAGATGTGTCATAACATAACATCACTCTTGACTATTCTGAATTAATTCATGAGCGGTTCAAGTCAGTGATGCTACCATTCAAGACACAGCAATTTAAGTAACAATCTTTTAAAACTGAATTGGAAAAAATCCTAGTAATATATTGCTATGTTTTATAGCATACCTATACATTTATATTTTGTTCAATATTCTGAACAACAGAGAGCAAAAGTCTCATTCTCATTTTCCTTAAGACACTTAAACCATAGCTGTATTTCTGCTGTTAAGACTGAGAAACTTTTTTTAAAAAAAAAACAATTTTATTGATTTTCTACAAACAAACAAGACAAACAAAACATTAAAACATCAACTCTCTTATGTACATACGGTGTGTCGGTTGGTTCATCAGTTTTGTGCATTCATTTCATAGTCTCAATTACAGTTATGCTACATAACAACTCATATTGTCAATCCAAACTTATATATCCTAATATCGCTATTAAAAAGAACATTTGACTATACTTTTAATCATTCATGCTTAATGAGATAACAATACTTTAAATAGTTTATTCTATAACAAATCATATAATCATACCAAATCTATCCTAGAAACACTTTATAAATATAATATCAAATAACAAAAGCGAAAGAAAAAATAAAGATATTCCTTGTTATCTAACATTCTAAATATTCTATTATCGTATTTTGTCATCTAGCCATTGATAAAAAAGATCCCAAATTTCATAAAATTGTTTATCCTCTTGCTCTCTAATTTCAAATGTCAATCTACTCATCTCAGCACATTCCAATATTTTCTTAATAATTTCTTCCTGTGATGGTATTTTTTCATTCTTCCAGTTTTTAGCAAATACAATCCTAGCCGCTGTTAATACATTTACAATCAGATATTTCAAGTTTTTACAGTATGTATCTGGTAAGATTACTAATAGAAAGAACTCCAGTTTCAAATCTATACATTTTTTGTCATTTTTCCCAACCACATGCGAATTTTAGTCCAATATTTTTTAGCGTCCTCACAGGTCCACCATATATGGTAATATGAGCCAGGTATCTGATGACATTTCCAGCATTTTTCAGATTTGTTCTTAAACATTCTTGCTATTCTTGTTGGGAGAAAGTGCCACCTGTAAAACATCTTATACAAATTTTCTTTATATGCTGTTGACATTGTCATTTTATAATTTTGAGACCACGATTTTTGCCATTTCTCTAAATCAATCCTATATCCAAAATTCTTCCCCCAAACAATCATAGTTTCTTTGACTTGTTCTTCCTCTAATTTAATTCCCAGTAAATAACCATATAATTTTTTAATCACCTTCTCATCAGTACTTATCTAGATCAGTCTGTTTATCATAAAATCCCTCTGTTTTAGAATCTTCATCATACCTTGAATGTATTTGCACATATGAAAACCAATTCATCTTTATATCTTGTTCCTCTAAATTTTGTATCAATTTAAGTTCACCCTTTTCATCCAATAATTCCCCATATCTAACTGTTTGTTCCTTCTTATAAATTATAGGATAGGAAAATGCTTCAATAGTCGATAACCAAACTGGAATTTTCAAATAACGTTGTCTTTTTATCTTCTCCCAGTTTAACCACAAAGACTCCCGTATATAATGTCTTCTAAAATAACCCTGTGTTTTAGTTCCCTTATACCATAAAAAAGCATGCCAACCCAACAGCAAATCATGACCTTCTAATGTCAACAATCTAGTCTTTCTTAATGTTATCCATTCCTTGACCCACATCAAACTTGCAGCTTGATAGTACAATTCCCAATTGGGCAGGCCAAAACCTCCTCTAATTCTAGCATCTTGCAAAAGCTTTCGCTTTATTCTCTCTTTCTTACCTTGCCATATAAACTTCAACATAATTTTATTTAAATCTTCAAAATAGTCTTTTCCGAGCCTAATTGGTATTGTTTGAAACAGAAATAGGATTCTAGGTAAAATATTCATCTTAATTGTTGAAATTCTCCCTATTAATGACAATTGCAAGTTTTTCCATTTCTTCAAGTCTGTAGCTATCTGTTGTTTAAGTTTAATATAATTATTCTCTTTTAATGTGCTACATCTTGCTGTCAAGTGTATCCCCAGATACTTAACCTTATTTGTAACTTGGATTTTCAACAGGTCTGCCAATTCTTCTCTTTGTCTCAGAAGCATGTTCTTTGTCAAAATCTTTGTTTTGTCTTTATTTATTTTCAAACCAGCCACCTCACCATATATCTCTATCTTTTCCAATAACTTTGGAGCTGTTTCTAACGGATCTTCCAAAATAAAGGCTAAGCCATCAGCAAAGGCTTGCAGTTTTTATTCTTCCTTTTTAATTTTCATTCCTTTTATGCTTTTATCATTTCTAATATTTCTATTCAACACTTCCAAAGTCAATACAAATAGCAAAGGAGAGAGGGGACATCCCTGTCTTGCGCCTTTTCTTATATTGATAAAGTCTGTCAGTTCTCCCTCCATCATTACCTTTGCTGTCTGTTTATTGTATATGGCTTCTATTGCTTGGATAAATTTTCTGGCAAAACCCATCTGTTCCAATAGTAATAACATAAATCTCCAGTTCATGTTGTCAAATGCCTTTTGAGCATCTAGGAATATCAAAGTCATTTGCTTTTCAGGATGTGCCTCATAGTATTCCAAAGTGTCCAAGATTACTCTCATATTGTCTCTAATTTGTCTCTTTGGCAGAAATCCATTTTGATCTGAGTGAATGAAATTATTTAAGTATTTTTTAAGTCTTTCTGCTAAAATTGAAGCAAAGATTTTATAGTCTGCATTCAATAAGGAGATGGGTCTATAGTTCTTAATTTGCAGTGGGTCAGTCTCTTCTTTCGGTATAAGTGTAATATAAGCCTCTGACCATGTTTTGGGTATCATCTTCTTTGACATAGCTTCATTCATAACTTCTAGCAATGGAATGCTCAATGATTCTTGAAATGTTTTATAGAATTCTGCCGGAAGCCCATCTGGACCTGGTGCTTTCCCATTATTTTGTTTCTTAAGTGCTTCAGTTAATTCCATCATTGTTATGTTGCTTTTTAGCATTTCTTCAGTCTCTTTAGGTATCTTCGGAAGGTTAGCATTCTGTAGATACTGTTTGACTTTTTCCTCATCAATATTCTCTTGTTTATATAGCTGCCCATAGAAATCTCGAATAATTTCCTTTTTCTCCTTGTTACCATAACAAACTTGGCCTTGATCATCTATTAACTTCAATATTTTTCTTGATTCTTTCTCCTTTCTCAATTTATATGCTAGCCATCTACCTGGTTTATTTGCATCTTCCATTTTATGTTTAGTTATATCCAACTTCAATTTAATATCTTTTTTCTGTGGCATTTTCTGTAATTCTTTTTCAAGTCTTTTATACTTATCTTCCAAGGCCTTAGTGGCTTGCCTTTTCCTAATGTTCTTTTTTCTTATGTAATGTATTATCAAACCTCTAGCATATGCCTTCATTGTATCAAACATTCTGCGTTGAAGTGTCTTCTTTTTTATTTTCTCTAAAGAAAAAAGCCAATTCTTTCTCCATCCATTGTGTAAAATCTTTTTCCTTTAAGATAGTATTGTTTAATGTCCATCTCGATCTTTTTTTTTTTGTCCCTTCCATTTAATTGTCATTGGGCTATGATCTGCCCAAGTACTTGTTTCAATATTTGTTTCTTGAATATTAGATATTAATTCTGTTGAGGTCCAAATCATATTCAATCTGGACCTTGATAAATGTCTATTTGAATAGAAAGTATATTGTTTAGCTTTAACATTTCTTTCTCTCCAAATATCTTTTAAAGTTAATTCGTCTGTCATTTTAAAAAAGGATTTAGGGAGAGTATTTCTATTTTGCTTTGTTGTTGTTGCTATGTAGTCCAGTTTGTTGTCCACAATTTCATTAAAGTCTCCCATCATAATTATATTAACATAGTCCAGTCCAGTTATTTTCATGTGTAGTTTTTTATAGAATTCTTCTTGGTTATCATTCGGAGCATAAATTGCAATCAAGAGTATTTTTATATTGTCCATTATTTCCACCATTAATACTCTTCCATCTTCATCCGTATAGATCAATTTTGCTGGGATGGCCTCTTTAATGTATAGAACCAAGTAAATATTTCCCCTAATTTTGGCTGTACTAACAATTGTTCATGTTGTTTTTTGATATGTACTTCTTGCAGACAAATTATATCAAATTTTAATTTCTCTAATTTATGAAAAGTTTTCCTTCTTTTAACAGCTGAATTGAGTCCATTTATATTCATTGTAATCAATTTTTTTTCTTCCATGATTATGCTTTATATTTAGGTCTAACAACTCTCGTGGATCTCACTTCACACTGTTCTTTACTATTCACCTGCCCACCTACTGTACCTTCCTCTTTTTCAGTCTCCAGTTGTTCCTCTTGAAACTCAATTAATGAGACTTCTTTCTCTGCCTCCTCTTCTCTCTTTCCAAAAAATTCTGTGTGGAAAAGTTCTGCTTTCTCAATTGAATCAATTCTATGTCTCTGTTCTTGCCACGTAAACATTAATCCTTCTGGAATCAGCCATCTATAATTCACTTCCTTTTCCAATAGCATTTTGGTCAGGAATCGATATAATCTTCTCATCTCTCTCACTCTTCTGGGTATTTGTTTTAAACCACAATCTCTTTGCCTTTGTATTTCAATGTCTTCTCTCTTACAGCTTGTAATATTTGTGTTTTAATGGATTTTTTGGTAAATCTAATATGGACTTTCTTTGGTAATTTATTTCTCATTGCATATCTTGTAAAAACTTGGTATATCTCATCTACTCCATCCATCATCTTTTCCTCTGTAATTTCCAAACCACCTGCCAAAATTTCTATCCTTACCGCAGCCAAGTTTTGTACTTTTTCTTCTTCTATATTTTGAAATCTGAGATAGAATTCTGACCTCTCCATCTCCCACCTCAACATCCCACTTTTATCTTGTTCAATCACTGTTAATCTGCTGTCAATATTTCCAATCTTCTCCTCTCTTTGTTTTCCTTCTTCCTCAATTTTTTGGAATCTCTCATCATGCTTCACCATCATTTGTTTAATATTTTCCACTTTTTCATCAGTCTTCTCTGTTCTTTGTTCAATAGTGTCTGTTTTTATCTTGAGATCTTGGATTCCTTGCATAATCATCTGTAAAGTCACTTCTTCTCGTTCTTTATCTTGCTTCAACATTGTCTGAATTAAACTTTGTTCTCCAGCTGGTGGGGAGGCAGAGGTAGAGGTAGAAACGCCAGAAGATATGGGTTTCCTGCTCATTTTGATGCTTCAAGACCTTCAAATTCTTTTTAGCTTTTAATCCAACTGGTAGAATAGCCAATTATAATCCAATAATAAAAAACCTGATGACAAAAAGGAAAAAGGAGAAAAAGAAGAAGAAAGAAAATCTCCAGGTTCTTCTAGACCCTAATCCAATTATGAAGTAGTCACAATAAAAAAATGAAAAATAGAAAGAAGAAAAAAGCCCAATAATAATAATAATAATGAGGAAGAAAAAAAAAATAAGAAAAATAAGAAAAAAGAAAAAATTCCTTCAGGTTCTTCACACCTTAATCCAATTGGGAAATCTCAATAATAAAAAAGAAAAGGCAGAGTGGTCCAAAAATATATGGAAAAAGCAAAAAAACAAAAAAACAAATCCCAGTAAAAAGAAGGAGAAGAAAAGAAAAATAAAGAAAAAATTCTGAGGCTTTCCCTTTAAAATAAAAAGCAAAAATAAGAATATTACTAGAATTAAAATTTCCAGAGAGGCTGGTGAGTAGGGGTGCACAACTGAGAAAAGATAAGAAAACACACTGCACTTTGTTTATTTGTCCAAGGCTCTTATTATGACTCCTTCTCTACAAGCTCCAAAGCCAAGTCTCAAGTGTTGAAATGTTGATAAGGGTCCAGGAAAGCACCTGTAATAATATTCTGCTGCGCTCTCCCTCTATCTTATCAAATTGAAATGTCCTTGAGAAGTAGTCTTTTCAGAGTTCTTCTCCAATTCAAATAAAATATTTTCAAGCCTCTAGTTGGCAGTGTTACAAAGTTTCTTAATACACTTCCCCCCCCCAGCCAGAAAAACATAGTTTAAATTAAGCAAAAAGAAAAAGTATTAACACATATATATATTAAAAAAAAAAATAGCCAAAGGGAGCCTCTATCCTAAAAAAGAATTAAAGAATCAAAAAAGGAGCATAAGAATATATATAAGAGAAAATTCAGTCTGGTTAAGTACAAAGTCACGCTGAAGTCCCCCCAAAAAAAGTAAGGAAAAGAAAAAAAAATCCAAGCCTCAACTTGACATCCCTTTAAAAAATGCCGCTCATACAGTTTTGTCAAAAAAAAAAAAATCTCACAGATTTCTTCTTATATTCAGAGTGTCCTTTCAAAACTCAGCAAGTTAACAAAAAAAAGAAAAAAGAAGTTTCTCACCTAGCCAACACACTTTCACTTCCAGCCTCTTCCTTTCCGGAGCTGTCCTGACTTCAGCAGCTATGAAGGCTGCCTCTCCGCCGCCAGCAAAAGGACTTCTCCCAGATCAAACCAGGGACTTTGCAATATCCCTGGGATCCAGGGAATGTGCCCTTCACGGTCACCATCCCTACAGGACGGTTTAGATCCGTTAGGACCAACCGGGGCGAAAATATCAGCTGCGATCTCGGAGACCCGAGATTGCAGCTGTATCGCCGAGATGAAGCTCCGCCTTCTCCCCAAGATTGAGAAACTCTTATAGCATTAATTCAAAACTATTACCATCATGTCCTCAATAGTAATTAAATTAAGGATATATTTTATGGAATTGTATAAGACATAGCAGGAAAAAAGAAAGAAAGACACTATTTATTCTAAGTATCAGTTGATTAGTATCAACAGTTGTCATTCTTCTGCAACCCCACAATTCCTTAAAGCTTATGATTTGTTTTATCTGACAAGTGTTGCCTCCTATAGATACTGAATAAAGAATCTTTTTGAGTTGTGGCAGTTCAGCGAAAGCACTGTCAAAGGGTAACAAAAGAAGCATGTCTTCATGTTAGAGGCACTCAAACCATCTGTCTATAATACATGTGAATACTTAATTATCTTGAAAATATAGTCAATACATAATACTTAATGGACATAATTATGAGATGTGCAAGAGACAAGAATGCACCTTGAAGAATAATGCTGCTGCAATGCCAAAACAGGAAGATTTTGGGCCCATCTTCATGTACCCTCATTTCAACATAAAGATACCTCAATAACAGATTTAACACAATGCAGCATATACTTTATCCCCAGCACATAGCAAGGCCAGCTCATTTCATTTTTTTCTAATTTGATGTAGAAATAGTATATCCTTTCTTTCCCAAGAAAAAGCTTGCCCAATGGAAGAATTGCTATTTTTGATTGGTTTGGGCAGATCCACTCTCCTCTAGCTCTTGATGTTTTCATACATTGGCCATTTTCATCTGGATAGCAAGAATAAACAGACCCCGATATTTGTCTATATAAGTAATAACTAATGAGAAGAAAGAACTAGCTATTCTTAAATGAAATAATAGTTGAGGAATTGAGGTGATGCATATTTATGCCAAAGTAAGACTTTTTCATTTGTAATTACAAAACCTATTTAGAATTGCATCCTCAGAAAAAACAGCAACATTTTCCTTTTAATACAATGGCTAGAGTTTCTTCTTCCTTCTTTGCTGCCTTGGTGAGAGCTCCGTCGCTGGGCAGGAGGGCCTGCCTGTCAGCTGCACTGGGTGCCCTAGGCAAAGCTCTTCATGCTCTGCCCGGTGCCAGGCAGGGATGGCAGCTGGGCGCTTCTCTTGGGGTGGGCCGATCCTGTGCTGTGGCCCTGGGAGATTCACCTCCCTACGTGGGGTTGGGCTGCCCTCTCGGTAGTAGGGTGTCATTTTTAAAAGAATTGGCTTTGCCTTTGAAGGCGAAGGGAAGGTGGCGATAGGAGCACCTGAAGCTGAGTGTCTCCGCCAGGCTCCAGTTGCAGGGAGGAGCCCTGGCTGGCTGCGCGTGGCTGCACCAAATGCTGCGGTGTTGCTCTAAATGCCACAGCAGCAAGGGAGAAGGGAAAGCAATGATAGAGGAATGTCTCCTGATACGAAGTGCCCCACCAACGCCAAAGTCAACTCAGGCAGCACCATATCCGGGTATGCAACAAAAGTACTTCCTAATGGCAAGCCCCCCCCACCATTCCCCCCCATTTTGCATGTTTAATAAAGGCTTTAATTTGGGGGGAGGGGCTTAATTTGATTTTATGCCGATAGAACATGCTGGGCCTTCCTATTGGTGGAGGCCGTATTGTTGGAGAAACACGGTAGGTATCATGATAGAGTTTATTAACTGGTAGACAAAGTAGGATTTATAGAACATACCACGAGCCATGGTGATGCAGTAGTTAGAATGCAGTATTGCAGGCTACTTCTGCTGATTGCTGATTGCTAGAAGTTCAGCAATTTGAATGTCACTGGCTCAAGGTTGACTCAGCCTTCCATTCTTCTGAGATTGATAAAAGGAGGACCTAGATTGTTGGGGGACATAGACTGACTCCATAAACTGCTTAGAGAGGGGTGTAAAGCACTGTGAAGTGGTATATGAGTCCAAGTGCTATTGCTATTGCTACTTAGGAAAGAAATTTAGTAAAAGTACAATATAAAACATTATCTTGTCAAGGCATTACTATTATTAATATGGTATCAGGCTGCCATATTGGTTATTTGCTGTGGACAATATTTTTCTCATATGACATTTTTATTCCAGAAGAGGATCATGGTATTGTAATTTTCAATATGCATATTTCATTGTACTATAAAAATATAGTATTTGTAAAGGTATTAAATTTAAATGTTGCTACCTCCATTTAGATGGATGGTGACCTATCCATGAAATTAAATACTCCACAGCATTATAGAATTATATGATGCTAAAATATTCATGGTAAAAGACAGCTATAAAATATCCATAATGTTTAAGATCTTTCTAATCAAGCAATCATAACTATAAAACATTAGCTATAATAATCATGTAATAAAAATCACAGTTCACCATTAATGGATATCAGCAACATTACATTCAGCCATCAAAGGCCCTCTAGAATAATTAGGCCATTAACCTTTTCTGGAAGGAAGCCATATTGGAGATAAATCTGACTTTCAAGCCAGAAGCAGAATGTTCACTCCATTGAGAAAATAAAGGAGACTTGGTCAGTCCCTGTAGTATACACTTTTAATGAACTTCTAAGAGAGTTAACGGATTTTACTGTAAGATTAAAATGACCAAGGGTTTACATTTTAAAAACATCTGTCACAGACTGACATCTGTTACAGCCTATAATATTAATTTTCTGAAATCTCAGCTTACTAGATATTCACATCCGTTTTATGTTTTGTATTTCTTCTACTTTTCTTCTACTTTTTAATAGTGTATAACATAGCTGATAACAGCCTATAATCAATCTGCACATTACTTACCAAAATTAGAAAGTTACCCCACTTAATAAGAATAAATCACAGTGTGAGCAAATAGGACCAAGGACTTTTTGAGCAAAGAAGGTAGAATTTCACTAATTAGAATAGCACTGAAATAACATTAATCACAAGTACTTCTCAATAAATGCAATGAAAACCAAATAAATAATTGTAGTTCAACTATCATTGCCATATCTTCCTTTGATAGTGCTGTTCCATGTGCTGCTTCATCTGTTTATACTTCATTGAGTAATTAAGAGTCTCTCTTCACTTGGGTCAATGCTATTAAAGGAAAGATGCTGAAACCCATTAACCTTATTTAAAATTTAATTGCCTCCTAGCCATTATTTGAACACATTTCTTCCCAGAAGCAATTAATTATAGTTTCATCCCTTCATTTTTAAGTATTTACATTATTACTTTCTTTTTTTTAATGCTATAATAAGAAAATGGCAGGTATATAAAAAAGGTAATTTCCTAGCCCGTTGCAATGAGTTAAATGTTTTAAATAATTCTGGTTCAGTATGGATAGAAATAAAAATACACCTACTTCTTTCATCTTGTAGTTAAGAGGCAAATCTTTCTGAAATTTTCAGAAAGAGGTCAGAATTCATATCCCTTCTGTATTGTGGAAACATGCCTTTATACAGAAATTGCTGGGAGTGCTGGACAGGTTGTAGTAGAAAGCCCTCTCCTCTTAATTTTTCTCTTTCTAATTAATAAGCATGTTTCTCCTTTTTAGCATATCTCCAATCTTTTAAATTTCAACTCCATTTTTGTAAGCTCTTCTTCAGTGGTGGTATTCAAAAAAATTTATTACCGGTTCTGTGGGCGAGGCTTGGCGGGCGTGGCTTGGTGGGTGTGCCTTGGTGGGCATGGCAGTGGAAGGATACTATAAAATCCCATTCTCTCCCCACCCCACTAACCTGCTTTCCAGCTCTGTTCTCCTGTGCAGGGCAACAAAAGAAGACCCAGATGGTCAGTTGTGATTCGGGAGGCAAAGAATAGATGGGTCAGGGCCAGTCAGAGGCGGTATTTTCTGGTTCTCCAAACTACTCAAAATTTCTGCTACTGGTTCTCCAGAACTGGTCAGAACCTGCTGAATACCACCTCTTGTTCTGACCCAAACCTTATTCCAAGGAAACAAACACGAAACAGAGGTAACAGCAAAACCTTTTAATGATTCTTTATGAATTCTGTTCCTTCCTGGTTAAAAGGCTGTTTCTAATTGTCACTGATAAGAATGAGCCTTACCAAGGTTGTGCAAGGCTGCCAAGATAAAATTATTAGATAAAATTACTAAGAAATATTTCCAACACCAAGAGTCTCCAAACACCAACCAAGATACTCCGAATGTCCACAAGGCTTGAGTGCAAAAACTTTTTTGCTTCCTGCAAAGAACTCCAGTTTCCCACCTGGCTTTTATCTCTTAAGAGAGGTGCCATTACCTTGCAGCCTTACTCACTAGTCACCCATGCTGCTGCAGCTGCTCTTTCCTTTGAGCAGCCCTGCGTGCACACGCGCTGGGCACAGGCTCATTGGGGACCTCTTCATCACTGCTGCCAGCCTCCACAATCTTTGAAGGCAGCATTCCACTCCCTGATAGTCCTGGCCCCATCCCTGCATCACACGCAGGCCCCTCATCTGAGTCCTCCCTCTCTGAGACCTCAGCCATCTGCACCTGCTGCCGGCGAACCACAACACCTCTGCTCTTCTTCCTTATTCAGTTCTAATTGTTCTAAATATACCTGGACTTGAATTACCAGCTTTGTTAGAAGGTTGGAAGGTTCCTTTGTGGTGACTGGTTTATTGAGACCTACAGGAAACTTTGGTTAGATGCCTCTGTTTAAGGTACAATAATCTTGGAATTTGATATGTTGTCCCTTGAGATTTCCCACTCTTCAGCCTAGAGAAATGCTCTGCACCCTGACATTATCCAAGTATCCTGAAGGTGAAAATAAAAATAATTCTTTCTATAAAAGTCTTCTTATTTTTTTCTGCTGAAAAGAATTTAGAAAACAAGAAGATAAAGAAATTAAAATGTAACTGACTACCTGTTTCAGTTGAGATACTTACTTGTCTTTGTCAGGTTCAAAACAACAATGTCAATAAAGTTGAAAGAAGAAGGAAAAGAGAGAAAACTACTCAGGGTTGTCTTCTAGTGGCCACTTAACCCTACTTCTATTGATATGTTTAAATGTAAGGGGTAAAAAGTTGGAAAACTCTTATAAAAGTAGCTGCAGTTCTCTCCTGAACAAAGAAGTCAATTTAGCCATTTCTATAAATTCAGAGATCTTCAGGATCCATCCATCCATTATTGTAGAGGTGGTCTTCAGGAGGTTCTGACTAGTTCTGGAGAACCGGTAGCGGAAATTTTGAGTAGTTCGGAGAACTGGCAAATACCACCTCTGACTGGCCCCGCCCCATCTATTCCCTGCCTCCCAAGTCCCAGCTGATCAGCTGGGTCTTCTTTTGTTGCCCTGCACAGGAGAATGGAGCTGGAAAGCAGGTTAGTGGGGTGGGGAGGTAATGGAGATTTTACAGTATCCTTCCCCTGCCACGCCTACCAATCCACACCACACCCACCAAGCCATGCCCACAGAACCAATAGTAAAAACATTTGAATCCCACCACTGCATTATTGGTATTTCAATAGTCTTCCATCTTTGTACATAACTTACTACCTTGTTACCACATATAAAACTGAATTTCCATGAGCCTTTTCTACTTCATTCATAAGTCTTTATAAGAAAAGTTCCAGTTTCATCTGAACATCAATTTTTAAATTTTTTCTGCTTCACTATGTGTATTTCTTTCCAATATCTTCTTGCTTTTTCACAAATCCATCATACATGATAAAATGTCCCTTCATGTATTTCATATTCCCAGCAGTGATTAGAAGTACCTTCATACAACTTAAATATTCTTCATAGCCTACAGCCTTTTAGAAAGAAACTTTAGAAACATTATTCCCCACTGAATTTAAGAATTAAGTGATCAAAATAGTTCTAGTGACATCATGAGTCTTAGCCAATGCAAGATTTCCTCTTAGCACATATTATTCTTGTCAGAATTATATTTTTTGTTAATTTTCATCAACAGCACCATATATTATAAACTGTTCTAAATATAAAATTTCTCTCTATGTGTGTATGTGTGTGTTTGTATGTAATCTCCATTCATGCATGCACTTTATGTTAAAATGCACTTAAAATAAAATCTAATATGGATTTCAGGTCCTTGAGTTAATGATGGAAAAATGAGTAGTAATTTATCATCCAAGGCTTTTATGTACATTCCTAAGTCATTCACAACTGAAATCCTATTATAGGAATGCACATATTCACAATAAATAATGCACTTTAATAAACATACTATTAAGATAAAATATAAGATTATAATTGGATCTCATCCATTTTGCACTCATCTGAATTGAATTAGTGGATTTAAATTATGTTTCATGTTTGTAATAGAGGTAAATATCTCTAGCTTGGATGTAAGATGAGGATGAAGGTTCGTTCTCCAAGCTTATGGGTTGGTTTTTAAACATTTTGTTACCAGGCTAGATAACATCTTCAGTGGTGTTTAGGGGATGTCAGTGTCAGTATTCTTCTGTTTATAAGGGTTTCATGTGTGGGTGTATCAAGTTAGAGTCTTGTTTTGGGTCTTGTGATGGGGAGATTACTTCATGTGAAGGTCATTGGAAGGTGAACTGCTGGTGGGTGGCTTGTGTGGGTTGGTTGAGGGTCGGTTCTGTCTCTGGTTGGCTGTGAGTTTGATTTGGATTCTGAGGGGTTTGTAGGCTGGTTGTAGGTCAATGTGTCTGTTGATGGAATAGCTTGTGGAGTGCCATGCTTCAATGAACTCACAAGCATGGCGAGTGGTAGCATGGCCAATGCTTTTTACCTTTTTAATGCTTTGCTTGCTTTTTAATGCTTTTTATGTTGCTTCAATCAAGATGGTGCTGTTTGGTGTCAGTGTGAGCAGAGATTAAGGATTTGTTATTACATACGTAATATAATTGTAACACTCATGCCTTAGCTTCTCCTTTAAGTTTATTAAAATTTGTTCTTTAATGCATCTGGAAGTCAAGTCATGGCAACTGGACTTCTATTCTTTTTTATTTGAAATGTTTTGCTGCTTATCCAAGTAATTTTTTCAGAGACTGAATAAGCTACTTGGATAAACAGCAAAATGTTTCAAATCAAAAGGAAAACAAGTTCAGTTGCTATGAGTCAGCTTCCAGACAATTCTACCCAGATTAATGAGAATCTTCATTGACATATTCTGATAATATCTTTATATCATTAACTATATTTAGTTTTCCTATGAATCTAGAATCCCAACATCGAGCAGTGATTTCTCTCAATAGTCTTGCTTCTTTCACTTATTCACTTAAGATTTTCTTTCTCTTGATATGTGTTACCAAACTGAGGAAAAATAATTAATATAGAATCTAATCATATTAGTTACATCTACATTTCATTAAATGTGTATAAATCAATTTTAATTTTTTGTCCTGCCCATATCTCTCTCTCAAAGGACAAGTGAAGCTTTCAAACACATTCATGGAATATGATCTATGTTAAAAATAATATTAGGAAGGTTATATCTGTCATTTCCTTGCTGATTATGTTTGTTTTTCAGTGTGAAAGATTATATACACAGTTTGTAAGAAGTCTGATGTCATTGGGAATACCATCTCATTACCAAAGTAATTAGGCAATTTCTGTTGCATCTTTTTAAACCTTCCACTGCTATCTATGAAAGACTATACAGAAAAAACTCTCTAGATATTTTTCAAACTCCCAGGGCTAACATACTAAGTGAAAATAAAGTTGACATATTTAGCTAATCTTGCAGAACAAACTGAACCGTTATATATTAAGGACTTTAAGCAGACACTAAACACAGTTCCATGCATTTTGCAAAGACTTTAGTTAGATCATCTTCAATGTTGTATCAACTTATTTTAAAAATGTACATTTTTATCACCCTAAACTCTCTATAAAATGTTTTTCAAATAGCTCTTATTTGTTACATATTTTCTGAGTATAAGAGCTATGCTCTCTTTATTTCCCAAACATGTAATATTAATTTGTGCAATGAAGACCAAAGCAATTGTAAAATTCAAGCAAAGGTTACATCATCTGATGTAACCAACTGGAATTTGACTCAGCCTTTCAGAGGTCAGACATAAACTGTTGAAATGATAGCAGAAGTAAATACTGAGTCAAATTTTGGGCATGGTGGACCCAGAAGTGAAGCTGACCACAGCAGTTCCTCTGGTTGTCATATATATTATACTCTGTCACCTAGCACTTTTACAAGAATTTGGCAGTTTCTGAGGCACAATTCTCATTACCACTTTTCCCATTTTCACTTATTTCTGCATCCTGCACACACAACACACACCCTCTTTTTCTCTGCATTTCTCTGTTTGTCTCTCTGTGTGTTTCCCCCCATCCTCTATCTCTACCAAACACAAAACTAAAACTTTGGCAAAATACATGGATTAAAAAGCAACAACTAAAATGAAAACAATAAACAAAAAATGAACACATAATACATGCAAGAGCAAGACAATCAATCTATTTGTCTTTACAGAATAAGACTCTGAAGGAAAAAATATTTTGGAAGGCATATGCTGTGACAGAGAAGTGCATTGTTTCATACAGGGAACTCAAAGCATGTGTACATTATTGAATCTTGTGAGATGTGCAGAGATTAATCTTTACATGGTATTTTAATATTTAGTTTTGGTGCCTTAAATAAAAATATTGATCCAACTATTATTTCAAATACTTCAGGTGAGGGCTTGTTGCCTATTTTAACAATCGTCTGTACTTAAATAAACATGAGAGATACTTTATTTATACAGTATAATGTCAAAATGTAATATAATGTTTCTTAATTTATGTAATAGTGGAATTGAAACTAGAAATGTAGGAATTGGTTAACTAATTAATAGTGAACTCCTTATTTCAGCTATAAAACTTCCTATTTCAGACATAAGTAGCAATATAGAAATAAATCACATTACACATTGCACATTTATTTAAAATACTTCCCCTCATCCCTGAAATTCCCTCTATATTTTTTATTCTTTAAACTATTTTCAGAATAGAAGTTTGATAATATTTTCATAAATAATGGTGACATTTGAGTATGGCATCAGTGATAAAGACTTCTGGACAGGCAGTGGATTGAAATTAGGTTTATTGTATTATATTTCTTTATTGATATTGTACTATAATTCAAAAGCAGGAAATTAGAGAGCTAGGTTAAAAATGTATCTTTTAGTACTTACGGTAGTTTATTATACTTTCCTGTCCAGAATATGCAAGTGCTGGTAATTACCTGCTGTTGCTTCTTTGTTAAGTGCCTTTTGAACAGTTCTTATTGCTGGTAAGCAATCATGTAGCTTTATCCTGTAGAGTGAAGTATTTCTATAATACAAACTAGGTTTCAAAAACTGGTAATGGCTTTTAGCTGCCATTGAAATGCTGTTCAAAACAGATCATAATGCTTAAAATCTAAAATTTTCACTGTTTACTTTGCAAACATAATATTTTCATAATATAAAGGTACATTATATTGATAACAGAAGACATAACAGAGAAAAGAAGAAGAAAAAAGAAAGCTACTTTCAAAATAGTGAGTTGCTCAAACTGAATTGCACAACAGGTAAATAATTTACCTCTCATTAATTAAGCAATTTTTGATGATCTCAACCATTCTCTCCAAATGTGCAGAGGATCAATTATAATTTATTTCTAAATTGACGTGTACCTAAAGATATGCAAAAGAGAAGCAATTACACTGTCAATATTCTAGCAACTGTAATTAGCTGCTCGCATTAGTGAGACTCCATTTTCTACTATGCTAAGGGTCTGTAATTAGTGTAATTTAGATAATATTTCAATTACATAGATTGAGTCTGTTATCTCTTCTAATATGAAACAAAGTAGATTTGCTAATTGCTCTTTTAAAAAGCCAGCCATCTCTATTTAATTTCCTTTTGTGTCCCTCTGCTCTCCTATATTTTAAGAGTTTTTCATACTATGTTAAGACAGTGACTTGCAAAAATGTGTGCTATAGCTTTGTAAGGATTTTTTTTTACATACATTCAGCAATACTTAAAGCATTTTCACTCAATTTATTTAATTGGTTAAGATACGAACACCAAAAATGAGTGGGCTGATGAGTGCATAATTTCCAAAGAAGCAAAATGGCATTTTAGCAAGGTGGCAAAAAAATCTCTCTCACTTCAACTAACAAAAAATGATCTATATATTATTTTTCCATCCAGAAATGCTGAAGTGTACAATTCTACCATTCACTAATGTCAGCTTATTGCAGGTAAATCGCATTCTGCATTTATTCTTCAGTCCCATTAAATAGTGCTAAAATTTCCTATCAGATGCTTAACACACACTCAACTAGTAGGAACCTAATCTATATTATACCAAATTGAAACGCTAGACTTATTCAGAATAAGGCAGCAAATTCTGAATCTGATTGGGACTGAAGGATCAGGAAAAAAAAATCAGTATCAAATATCTCCAATAAAACTTCAAAACATAATGAAAAAATAATATAGTTGCATATTTTTAAGAGTATGTTTTCCTGTCAACTGCATTTTACACTGACATTTCATAATGAAATATATTTGTAAATCAAACAATTGTCTTCATTCTAATATTTCTTATTAGAAACCAAATAACCTAGAATAAAATAAGTTTATTTTTGGGGAAAAATAAGTTCAGAATTTCATAGCTTGAGCATAGTGTTCAGGTTTACTAAGCTGTTCTTGTTCATATTAGTATGAGTGTTAGTTATACTGAGCACCCAAAGTTACATTATGTATCCCACTTAAGAAGGAGGTAGAGAATTTCTCCATTTTTACACAATACATCCTATATTGTATTTTTAATTACCATTAGAAGGCACTGTGTTACCAGTTTTACCTTTACTGGAAATTGTCAGATATGATTTTAGTAGATGTTCTTTGGCTATGAATTATGTGGATTTCTGAATAAGGATAGGTGGTACTCTAATAGGATTTATAGTATGATAAAGTGGTGGATTCAAAAAAAAATTACTACTGGTTCTGTAAGTGTGGCTTGGTAGGTGTGGCAGGGGAAGGATACTCTAAAATCTCCAGTCAGAGGTGGTATTTGCTGGTTCTCCAAACTCAAAATTTCCACTACTGGTTCTCCAGAACTGGTCAGAACCTGCTGAATTTCACCTCTGGTATGATATCCTCAAATTAAGAGTTCCAGCCAACCATTTTCTATTCTACGTTACTCTATTTCCAGATGTTCTTTCCTATTCTTTCTCCACACATCATTCAGTTTTTTATTTATTCTTTTTTCCTTTCAATATTCAATCAGTTTGTCATAGCAATTATATAATTTAAAAAGATGATTATGATTCTAAGTATGCACCATACTTTCAACATTGCATGTGTTATTGTAGTTATTGGGATGTGTTAACACAATATTTTAAACAACAGAACTCGAATTGTAAATGCAGTGCCTGAAGAAAGGCTGAAATGGCTAATAAGAAAGAAAAAAATGAGCCAGGGTGGTTGCATCAAACACTGATTATTTCTGAAAAAAGAAAGAAAATGAATAGTCTAAACAACAACAGAGATGGACAAATAACTTCACCTAACAGCATCAGAGACATATAAAATAATAAAGGGAAATGGTCAAGTTTTGTAGAAACAGCCATGGAATTGACCTTTTCTTTTAGATAATCCACTCCTTCAGAAGTCTCTGCAAATGTGAGATTTTCTTTTCTTTTTCCCTTAATTTTTAAAATAGTCTTTAAAAGAAAGGTTGTACATCTTGATGGAATAGCTGGGTCAAGAGTTGGTGTCTTAATAAAAAGATTCACCTGCTCCTCCTTCAATACAGCCAGAAAGTACCCTGGCTATACACATCTTGGATTGAACATTCTGGGCCATTTAACAATCAAGAAAAATTCCCCAGGGGGACTAGCTAACAGGGCAACCTGTCCATTTCTTTGGGATTCACTGGCTTAAATGAATTCCTATAGATAAGTATAGCAATCACCACAACTGCTTTTGCCTAGCTAGTTGTCCAACTCCTTATGGCTACTAGTACTTTATCCTCAAAACATTGAACACATTCCTTATCATGGTCTAACCACAGATTATCTGCCTATGATTTTACAGTAGGGAGCAAGTAATTCTGAATAAACCTGGGTGGCTACCTATGAATAGAATAGTTTCATTTGTAAAACAAACTTCCTAATCCTGTGTCTTTCACATGTTTAGTAGCTATATTCAATATGTTATTTGAGATTATGGGAATTGCAACCTTGACATTGATACATGACACCAAGTTGGCAAGTTGCTGCAAACCTAAGCAATACAGGTAGGTCTTACATTACAACAGCAATTGGGACTGGAATCGCTAAGTGATACAGTCATAAAATGTAAAATGCAATTCTGTCAGCTCCAGGTGCTGTCATAATCCTGAGACATAAAAATCATTAAGTCAGAATCAGTGGGAGTTTCAGGAAAGGAGCACAGAGTGCTGGTGGTGGGAGGGAAGAGGAGGCGAATAAAGATGCAAGATGAGTGGAAGGAAGGAAGGAAGAGGGTGCATAAAGAGGGTGCCAGGTGCATATGAGTATAGGGAAGCCATAAGGAGAGTACCAGTAGGTAAATTTGTGAGAGCCCAGGGTGGCCCAGGGAAGGAGAATGCCCAGGGAGAAGGGCATTGTGCATGAGAGGAGAGAAAGGCTGGAGGTGGGGCAGATTTACTGAAGTGATTTACAACCTTCCCTGCTGACTTTCTTGTTGACTTTGCTTGTGGGAAGCCAAATCATAATCATGTGACCACTGGTTGATGCAACAAGTCATAAATGTGAGTTGGTTGCCAGTGCTGCAATGGCTAGAATTTGAGGTCATAGTTCCTTCTTGCAGTGCCATCATAACTTTGAAGGGTGCTGACTGGTTGCAGCTTGAAAATTACCTGCAATGGATTAAAGGATTTTGATATTCCAAATGTACAAGCATCTGACACTCGTCCAATTTTCTCTTGCCTCTTACTATTATGCTGAGGTATAGACTGCGAACTTTTGTGGGCAGTTTTAAAAATGTGTCTCTCTATCTCCACTTGGGCTCTTTGGAAAGTTTGGCTCTACACTGATCAAAATGAGGCATGTCACAAATCCACAGAGACTAGCCACGTGCCATAAATAATTATTATGTTGAAAACGTTGAAAAAAGAGGGTTTCTGGCTGAAAGCAATTTTTCTACTTTATCTAAACACCTGTGTAGTCACTAAGAGGTTATTGAATCATGTGAGAAATAATTCCTGGAATATTCCTCTCATAGCCTTATTTAAGCAGTACCAGGTACACAATCAAAACAAATAAAAAAACTCTTGCCAATGTTATACAACACTATAGTATACTTACTGTACGTTCCACTAGCTCCATTGGATGACATGCTTGGTTATATTAAATGGCTAGTTCATTTTAATTTTGGATTCTGCTGGTTCCAAAATTATTTGGATTTTTCCTTTTTAATGGGTTGTTCAGCAATTTAATATATCAGCTGTACTCTAGTGCTTGCACGTGTATTTCTGGCCAAAGCATGAATTACCGGTACTCTTCAAAAGCTCATATTTTTGGTTCAGTGATTTCATAGTTGTGTACTTATAAGAAAGTGGAAGTTTCATGTGAAATATTTATTTAAGTAATTCCATGACTGCTGTTCTGTCACAAGGGATTCATCGTAAACCACAGTCTAACACTGGTATTATAATATAATGTTATTTATTAATAAGGAAGCACTTTGGTACTACTAAGTGTGATAGGCTCCCGAAAAGCACTTTTGCCAATTTTCATTTTAAAATTGCTATCCTGAGTTAATCAGAAATAATAGTACTGGGAGTTACTACCAAACAGAGAAATGGTATTTAAGAGAATAATTAGCAAGTTTATTTTCTTCATATTGAGGACAAGGAATGGCCATGGGAAGAGTACTTGTTCTCAGCTTCATCCTGTTTTTGATGAGACCATTATGCCTGCAATTTCCTTTTGTTGTGAAATTATCCTTTGTACTAATTTTTTCATTTTGATATTGGGATGAAGTATATCACCTAAACCAGGGGTGGGATTCTACCAATTCTACCAGGTTCTATAGAACCCCTTGTTAACTTTCTAAGAGCAGTTCACTGACAGTTAGAAGCAATCTCCTCTTATTTTTTTCTACCCTTATTACATTCTTGGCAGACAGCCTAGACTTACTGCCTCAGGAGCTTTTGGTGTTTGGCTTTTTTAAAGGGGAAGGATTGTTTTAAGATTTTTACATTGCTGTTGGGAGGAAATGCTTTCCTGGACAATCAACACTTTGAAGAAATAATTGAATAATGAAGCAAAGCTTTTAGTGACAGGGAACCAAGATGAGTGACATTCAGCAAGGCTTCTTGGCTAGCTAGAAAGATTGACATTCAAACATGAGTTTACATACCCTTTCTGGGTTTTTGGTGAATAAAACTGGTTTTTGGTGAATTCTGTGCTAGATGAAATTTAATCCTGTGTTTATTGATGGGATAATTTTCCCCATTGAGCTTCAACAAGCAACAGCTACCATTGTGATTTAATTATTTGTATTGTGTTTGGATTTTTTCTTGCCTCATGGTTTCTTTTTCTATCTGGGGAGGGGGTCTTCTTTCACTGTTTTAATACTATCTGGCACTGTCCTTTTGGAGTGTACTTCCAAGAGGCAGGATGCAAGCTTGGCACTCATTTTTTTACGAGCCTTTCAGGGGGGCATGTGACCTTTCCTTAAATCTGGATGATTTCCTTAGGATATCTTGTGAGGTGAGTGAGACCAGCTGGTATCTTTTAAGTGGTGCAAATGGATCTAAGGATGGCTTTTGCTGGGTGTGCTTTTTCTGGAGAGCTTAAATGACCTCTCTGCTAAAGAGTTTCATTTTATGAGCAAGAGATGGCTGCTTGATAGTTATCACTGCATTTTAACTATTTTCAATCCACAAAGTGCTCTGGCACCCTACTTGATTTGGAACTTTGGATTGCAGGTATTTTTAATCTAATAATTGGTATTTAGGGCAGCTTTTTGAAAGCAAAGAAGCTTTTTGTATTTTTGTACAGGTAATCCTTGACTTACAACAGTTCATTTAGTGACTATTCAAGTTACAATGGCACTGAAAAAAGTGACATGACTATTTTTCACACTTATTACCATTGCAGCATCCCCTCTGTCATGAGAGGCCAGGCAAGGAGAAGCACTCCTTGACATGAGTGATGTATTGGTTTATCCCTAAGATCCTTTGTTAAGCCTGGTTTCCCCAACTAGGGTTAGGGAGACAAGCTAAACAGAATGTGCAGCGTTAGTCAGATAGGCACACAGATAAATGAGTGAGCTAAGTTTGTATGTTTATTAACATACAGTAAAAATAACAGATACGCTTGTGCTATCAAAAATATAGTTTATTCCATTATGAGTTCATAGCCTAGTCAAAATAACAGTCAAATAGTCATGTATCATTTAGTCAGTCCATTCAGGGATATTCAGTTAGCAAAGTCCATGTAGAATATCCTATGTCAGTTCACTTACAAATCAGTCCTTTGTTTTCTCTCCTGTTCGAGCAATGCAGTCTTGATTCCAAACAGTAATCAGGGATCATCAAAGCCAGAAAAAGAGCAAGCTGTTGTCTTGCTTCTTTTAAAGTGCTTTCACAACCACTCCCTTAATTACTTTCCCATATTTAAAGTTGCAGACACTTTAACTTATAAACCATGATAACATATTATTATTCACCTAAAACAGTTAGGGTAAAACAATGTTATCCCTAACATTCTCCCCTTTTAGGAAATAATAATAATACTACAACTATTTACATCTTTAAATCATATTTATTACAACTCTCTTTAAACTTAGTTACTCCTTGAGCTTTTGTAAATTGGTCTGCAATGTTTTCTTCCGTCATGCAGTATTCCAATTTAATTAGCCCATTCTTTACAGATTCTCTAACATTTAAGTATCTTAAATCAGTATGCTTTGATCTAGTTTTTACAGCAATACTAGTAGCTAACTGTATAGCTGCTTGGTTATCCTCGTACACAATAATGGAATCTTTTACAGTTATACCCATGTCTAATAATAACTGTTTGTACAAAATCAGATCAGTGCATTGTAATGACAGACATGAAAATTCCGCTTCCATCGTGGATAAGCTAATATGCTGTTGTCTGATTGACCTCCATCCTATTAGTGTCTTACCAAATAATATAGCCATCCCAGATGTTGATTTTCTAGTTTTTATGTCAGTTGCAAAACTTGCATCTGCATAGGCACTAAGACTCAAATCACCCTTTGGTTCTATATACAATGCATGGTTCATTGTTCCTTTAAGATATCTTAAAATTCTCTTTAATGATTGCCAATGACATTGATGTGGATCCGAATTAAAAAGTGCCAGCTGATTTACACTATAAGCTATATCTGGCCTTGACCAATTGCTTATATATGATAAGCTACCAATCAAAGATTGATATATAGACTTATCAAATTTGGGACTTTGATCATCAGTTTGGCAAACTTCCTGACTCATTGGAGTCTTTGCCGGTTTACAAAGTTCCATTTTATACGTTTTAATTAATTGGCAAATTTTATCTTCTTGAGATATCTTAAAACCATTTTTTGTTTTGTTAATTGTCAATCCTAGATACTTTTTAATTTCACCTAAATGCTTTAATTTTATCTTTTTGGCTAATAATTATATAATCTCATTAGCTTCATTATTAGTCTTAGTTATCAAAGCAATATCATCTGTAAATAATAACAATAATGACACTGTTCCATTATTTTCTCTTTTAAACACACATGGATCTGCTAAACCAGATTTAAAACCTATATTGTTTAACTCTTTCACAATATATTGGTTCCACTCAAACCCAGATTGTTTCAACCCGTAAAGACTCTTTTTGAGTTTCCAACAATCATTACTATTTACTTTATTGTCTTTTATACCTACTGGCTTTTTCAAATATATAGTGTGCTGCAATGGTGCATGCAGATAAGCAGTTTCTACATCTAAATGGTTAATGACATAGTTTTTCTTAGCTGCCCACACTAATGCTGCTCTTAAAGATGTTGCTTTAAGACTTGGTGCAAAAACTTCATCGTAATCAGATGCAGTTTGATTAAATCCTTGAGCTACCAACCTAGCCTTATGGGTAACAGTCCCATCATTTCCAGTTTTTACTTTAAATATCCATTTGCACCCAATGGATTTTTCTCCTGGAGGTAATTTAGCATTTTCATATACTTTCATTATCTTTAATGAATTTAGTTCTTTTTCCATTGCCTTTTGCCAATTCTCCTGATCCTTAGCAGGATACATCCTAAGTTCATCTACACTAGTTGGAACTTTAGTTACTTGGCAAACTATACTTGCTTGATACCTATCAGGTGGTCTAGTTATACGTGTAGTACGTCTAGGTATTACAGGACTTACAGGTGGACTTTCATTTATTAACTCTTCTTGATTATCTAACTCTTCCTGATCAACTGTTTCCTCTTGTTCTGGTCCTATTTGCTCTTCGTGGACTTCTTCTTTCATTGGACTCTTCTTATAACTAATCTGATCTTTCTGCCTTTTGTAGGGTTCAATAATTACTTCATTATTTAAATCTTGCTCTAATCTATTCCAACTTACATGTTCTAGGAATTTTGCACTAGCACTGGTGTAAACTCTAGATGTACCTGGTTCCCAGAATCTATAAGATCTATGATTAGATGTATATCCTACAAAATATAATCTTTTAGCTCTATGCTGTCCTTTGTGTCTAAGTTGTGAAGGGATATGCACCCATGCTGGTGCTCCAAATGTGTGCATGTAACTTAAATCAGGTTTTGTACCATGCCACAATGTGAATGGTAATTCACCTGTTGTTGAATTAACAACATTATTTAATATATGATTACCACACATTATTGCTTCTCCCCACAAATTGTCAGGTAATCCTGAATCAGACATCATAGTTCGTGCCATTGATTGTAATGTTTGGCCTCTTCTCTCTATAAAGGCATTATGTTGTGGCCTATATGGTGCAGACATTTTATGTTGAATACCTAACATTCTTAGTCTATTCTGGAATTTATTATTTGTAAATTCTGTACCATTATCTGTTATAAGAGTTACTAATTTCTTTTTAGTTTTTCTTTCTGCAAATTTAATCCAATTAAAGAGATTTTGATACGTTTCAGTTTTGCTTTTCATTAAATAGCAAAACCCATATCTAGAATAATGGTCCATTATACTTAGTATGTAACGAGCTCCTCCTACACTTGGTTTTTTCGGACCTATTAAATCTGCAAATACTACCTCTAAAGGCTCTTTGGTAGTAAATCCATCAACTCTATTAGCCGGTGTGACCCTGGCTTTGCTTTGATTACAGGCATTACATTGCAAATACTTATTACAAGGTTTCAAACTTATTCCCTTAGATAATTCAACAGTTTTCTTAAGCATTTTAAAATTTAAATGCCCTCGCCTTCGATGTAACAAGTGAATACATTCATCATGAGGTTTCTTATTTTCATAAACCGTGTTAGCCACCTTTAAACCATCATCATTTAACACATATAATTCACCTCTTAAAGATGCAGTAATTTTCTTATCTTCTTTTTCAATTATGCAGTTATCTCCTTTAAAAGTAACTACATATCCTAGTTTAACCAAAATTCTAACTGAAATTAAATTAAACTTAAGTTGTGGTACATATAACATTTTTACATTCTCTTTTATAAAAGAACAATATGCTATACCTTGACCTTTAGCTTTCAGTTTCCAGCCATTGGCTAACGATATCTGCTGTGTACTCTTGGACATTTTAATAAAATTTCTGTTATCATTTGTTATACAATGAGATGCTCCACTGTCAACCACCCATAAATTATTTTTTACAGCTCCGTTACTATACATGGCTAATTCTAAATTTTTATTTTTCTTTTGATGACTTTTTGTATTCTGGCAAGCGTTCTGGTGCTTTGCTTTTTTACAAAATCTTGCCAAATGTCCTCTTCCTCCACAATTAAAGCACTTTTTAATTGCGTATGCAGTAGGAGATTCATTATCTTCTTTTTGAGGTTGCTGTCTCCTTAACTGATCTCTTTCAAGCCTTCTTCTGGCCTCTTCAATCAATCTGCCAGTTATATCAGTTAAAGTTAAACTTTCCTCAGACAATATTTCAAGGGAAGTTACATAGTTGTCATAACTTTCATTAAGGGAAGATAGAATTATGTAGACTTGGTGTAGTTCAGAGAAAATAAGCTCTTTCTCATGCAAATGCTTTGCATAGTTTTCAAATGACTCAGCATATCACCATTCGTCTGGAGATGCGTACTGAAAAGCTTCCGTGTTAGATTTATGTGAGCACCAACATTATTTCGAACATAAATCCTCTTCAGCTTCTGCCAATAGCCGTTTTCTCTCCGTTGATATAAACAAGCTGTTGGTCAGTTAAGGTTAAAGCAATTATGCAAATAGCGTGTTCATTTTTATGCATAAATTCTTCTATCTTTAGTTTATCTTCATCATCCTCTGGATCCCATTCTTCTACGTTTGGTGGATTTTCAATTATATTCCACAAACCTTCTCTTCGTTTGGTGGATTTTCAATTATATTCCACAAACCTTCTCTTCGTAGAAGCAGACTACATTTCATAGACCATGATACATAGTTTGTTCCATCCAGCTTGGATATAAGGGACAAACTTTGTAAATTGACTTGTGCCATGTTTTCTTTGTATGGATATAAAACTATAATTAATAAAACACAGCTCAGACATGTAATGTTTAACAACACAAACTCTCACTTTTACATAAATCTGTTTTATCCTAGTTAAACTGACTTTGCAGCCTCTGGGCCCATAACCAGTGTTAAGCCTGGTTTCCCCAACCAGGGTTAGGGAGACAAGCTAAACAGAATGTGCAGCGTTAGTCAGATAGGCACACAGATAAATGAGTGAGCTAAGTTTGTATGTTTATTAACATACAGTAAAAATAACAGATACGCTTGTGCTATCAAAAATATAGTTTATTCCATAATGAGTTCATAGCATAGTCAAAATAACAGTCCAATAGTCATGTATCATTTAGTCAGTCCATTCAGGGATATTCAGTTAGCAAAGTCTGTGTAGAATATCCTATGTCAGTTCACTTACAAATCAGTCCTTTGTTTTCTCTCCCGTTTGAGCAATGCAGTCTTGATTCCAAGCAGTAATCAGGGATCATCAAAGCCAGAAAAAGAGCAAGCTGTTGTCTTGCTTCTTTTAAAGTGCTTTCACAACCACTCCCTTAATTACTTTCCCATGTTTAAAGTTGCAGACACTTTAACTTATAAACCATGATAACATATTATTATTCACCTAAAACAGTTAGGGTAAAACAATGTTATCCCTAACACCCTTTATCATTCAGTTCATGATCCCAGACCGGATTAAGTCCTTTGTAGTACAAAAAAAGGGTAAATTTCCTTTAACTGTTTGAAAATCAATATTCCTGAGAAGAAAGAATTCTCCTGAGAGTTGCCTTTTCCAATTGAGGTTTCACCATAGGCCCCATTTCTGTAAATTCCAGTCAATGTAATTTTTAAATTAAATAAGCTATTTATTTTAAATTTCATTTATTTGAATTTATTGGCCTCCTGGGACCAGAGCATAGTTTCCAGGCTTTCCAGTACCCCAGGAGAGAAACCTCTATCTTCATCTCTTGAGGTATTCTGTTTCAAAAGATGGAGGCCACAAGAAAGAAAGCATGCTTCCTATGTCCCACAAGATATCAGGAGTAAATAGAGGGGACCTTATGTGCACCACTCTGCTGAAACCTAGATTTGAGAGAAAATATCTCTCAGATATCCAGACCCTATGCCAGTGATGGCTAACCTTTTCTGCACCATGCCCAAAGTACATGCATCCCCCAAAATGCAACATGCACGCACATCCCGCACATGCATGCATGACTCCCCCTACTCCCAATGATCCAGGCATTGGATCATTGACAGCTTCATCTGGGTAACTGTTAAGTTCGCCATCTGGAAGAAGGCTCGGGCGACAGTGACTAGTTCAGCTCTTTATTAAGTCCTGAGATCGGCTCGACTTGGCTAGGGTATGCGGTGGCTTATATTAAACTCCCCGGCCGAGCTGTGGCCAATGACACCGCTTTGAATCGCCCACGATTGGTTTCCTCCAATCGTGGGGGATTCACTGCGAGCCAATCACTGTGGCTCGCTTGGCCAATCGCATACCAGTGCGTTTTAGCCAATCAGAACAGTTATTTACAAGAATGCTAATTACAGTACAGAACACCCTTCCCCTCTTGGTATGGTCTTATGTGACGTAGTCCCGTAAGTAGGCAGGGCTCCGTACTTGTCTACTGGACCTGCGCAGGTTAGTTGGTGTCTGGTCTTCGAGTGGTTCAGACGGGTTCTGTGTCTCTCCTTGCCTCATTGATAGAACCGCCTGGAAGGGTAGGCCGGGCTTTCCGCCCCAGCTCCCTCCCGGTCTACTTGGGCTGGTTGAGCTGCTGGCTCTGCTGTTCCCACCTGGTCTTCCTGGGCTGGTTGAACTTGCTTGGCTGCTCCTTCCAGGCGAGGCTTCGGGCTGGTCGTCCGTCGGTGGCTCTGCTGGTGAGTATTGTTGGTTTCTTCTTGTGGGGGGTGGTATTTTGGTTTTCCGGATTTTTCCTCTCCTCTTGGCTGGCATCAGGGTTTTCCCTTCCCCCTGTGGTTTCTTTCTCCGTGTGTGTTTGCGTGTCGGTTGTATTTCCCGTGTAGGTTCTTGATCTTAACTGATCGATGTGTCTTTTCCATGCTCATCCATCGGTTGTCTGTGGCCAGTACAAGCGGGGACCTGTCACTTGGGTTATGGTTGCTGGTACCCAGAGTGAGTCCCCGGTGAGGTTTTTTGCGTATACTGCGTCGCCCGGTGTAAATGTTCGGTGTTTGCTGGATGAGTCGGGAGGTTTTTCTGGGTTGTATGTGGGATGTAGTCTGTCAAGTGGGAACCTTAATTTCCTCCCCATCAATAGTTCTGCTGGGCTTTTGTTCATTGTCGTGTTTGGAGTTATGTGTTGTATAAATAGCATTTTATTAATCTTTTCTTGAATTTCCCCAGTTTCTATTTTTTGGATTGTTTTTTTTGTAAATTGTACCATTCATTCCGCCCTCCCATTCGCTACCAGATATGCTGGTGCTGTCAGCGCATGCCGTATTCCCCGTTCTGCTAGGAATTTTTCAAGCTCTAGCGAGGTAAATTGGGGCCCATTATCTGATACAATGACATCTGGGAGGCCGTGGGTTGCGAATAGTCTGTTGAGTTCTTTGGTGACGGCCTCCGTGATGGTAGTTCTCATGTTGCTTACCTCCAGCCAATTGGAGTAAGCATCTACTGTGATGAGGAAGGTGTGTCCCTTCGTAGGTCTGGCAAAATCTATGTGCAGTCTGCACCATGGTCCCCTGGGGGTTTCCCATTCCAGGATTGGTGCGGAAGGAGGGCTTGGCCTGGTTTCCTGGCATTGTCTGCATGCTGCCACCCAAGCCTCGATTTGTCTGTCCATCCCTGGCCACCAGGCGTAACTCCTGGCCAAGGCTTTTGTCCTGACAATGCCCGGGTGCCCCTCATGTAATAACTGTAAGACTCTTTCTTGTAATTTTTCTGGGATGACAACCCTATCTCCCCATAGTAAACAACCTTTTTGTAATGACAGTTCTGTTTGCCGGTTCCGAAATGTTCTGAATTTCTCATCATCATCTTTTTCCAGCCAGCCTTTCTCTACCCAATGTAAAACCCACGCCAGACATTTGTCTTTAATGGTTTCGCGGACAATGTCTGACACAGTTATGGGTAGATCAGGCAGAGTCTCTATGCTAAGGGTGGACATTGTGGGTGCTGGGTCGGTGTCCAGGTTGGGCAGTGGCGTGCGGCTCAGGGCGTCTGCATGGGTGATTGTCTTACTGGGTTGGTGTGTTAGCTGGTAGCTATAGGCGGCAAGGAATTTGGACCACCTTGTCATTCTTGGAGATAGAATGTTCGGGGTGGCCCTGTTCCCTGCCAGGATTCCCAGCAGCGGCTTGTGGTCAGTGATGATGGTGAAGGTCCTGCCATAGAGGTACTCATGGAACCTCTTTACTGTGGCGACAATTGCCAGGGCCTCTTTGTCCAGCTGACTGTAATTTCTTTCTGGCTTTGAGAGGGTTCTTGAAAAGAAAGCAATGGGTGCTTCTTTTCCATCGGGGAGAGTATGGCTGAGGATGGCTCCGACGCCAAATGGTGATGCATCGCATGTGACTGCTCGTGGTAGGGTCTCGTTGTACTGAATGAGGACGGCCTCTGAAGTGAGGAGGTCCTTGGTTTTGTTGAATGCAGCTTTCTCACGTTTCCCCCAGTTCCAGGTGGCCGCTTTGTCCAGGAGCCTATGCAATGGTTCCACCGCAGTTTCCTTCTGGGGCAGGAAAACATTATAGAAGTTAAGCAGTCCTAGAAATGCCTGCAGCTCAGTTTTATTCCTCGGCATGGGGGCTTCCTTGATTGCTCTGATCTTTTTTTCTGTTGGGTGAATTCCGTGCCGGTCTAGGAGGTACCCTAGGAATTTGATCCTCTCGGTGTGCAATTGGCATTTTTCTTTTTTGACTTTTAGCCCTGCGTCTTTGAATTTTTGTAGTACCTCCCTTAGATTACCCTCCAGTTGTTTTTGATTGGCCGCTGACACCAGCATGTCATCGAAATAGGGAACCACCCCCTTGATCCCTTGTAGGAGTCTCTCCATGAGACTCTGGAAAATTCCTGGGGCTACGCTGACTCCAAACTGGAGTCTTTTGCAGCAAAAAGCCCCCCAGTGGGTGACTATGGTCTGTGCCTCCATGGTTTCTGCATCGACTGGTAGGTGTTGGTAGGCTTGCGCCAGGTCGAGCTTCGTGAAAACCTTGCCTCCCCCCAGTGGTGCAGGAGATGCTGTACTACTGGGACAGGGTAAGCGCTTTGTTGTAAGGCACAATTTAGGGTGGCCTTATAGTCCCCACAAATTCTCACCGACCCATCGGGTTTGATGGGGGTGACTATGGGAGTCTCCCCCCGGGCGTGATTGGTTGGGTCTAGGACTCCCTGTTTGATGAGCTTGTCTATCTGCTCATCGATCTTGGGTCTGAGTGCGAAAGGCACTCGCCGTGGTTTTAAACGTATCGGGGGAATGCTGGGGTCTAGACTGAAGGAAATAGGGGGCCCTCGGTACTTGCCTAGGGTGCCGTCAAACACTTCCTGGAAGTCCCTTGCGAGTTGCACCTCCCAGTCTGCCTCTGCGATGTGGTCAATGCCCGTTACTTCGATCCCGAATGGTGCGAACCACTGTAGTCCCAAAAAGCTGGGTCGATCTCTGTCCACAACTGTCAGGGGAAGCCTTGCTGTGCACCCCTTGAAGGTGACCTCAAAGTGTCTGTTCTGACTACGGGGATGCGGTTCCCTTGGTAGTCCTTTAGGATTAACTTCTGGCTTTCCAAACGTCTCTTGTGGATGGCGGGCACCAGGCGCTTGATTTCCCACCATGCAACCATGGAGAGGTTGGACCCGGAGTCCACCTCCATCTTGCATGGCCTGCCCTCGATGCCCACTTCCACATATACCTTTGGGTGTCCGTGCTCGATGAATGGCCGATGATGACTGTCTGGTGGGTCTCCTCTCTCTGTCAGTTCTTGCCGTTCTGTTGACCTCATCCATCCTGGTTCCAACACCTCTCGGTTTGGTGGTCCCTTGTTCTGGGAGGGGGGTGCCATCCCGCCTCTGGCCGCTGTTGTCGCATCGTTGGCAGCTGTAATCTTTCTTGAGGTGGCAGACTCGGGCAATATGACCTCTCTTGTCGCATTGCCAGCAGATCGCGTTGAAAAACCGGCACTCTGATTGGGGATGGTCACCTCCGCATCTGACGCATTGGAGTCCCGACTTATGACTCCGCCGTTTGCGTCGATCTCATTCTGTATGGAGTCGATGGATATCCTCCTCTTCGTCCATGGTGTCGGAGGTAGTGGTCGCTCGGCGGCTTGCCTCTGGATGCGTTTCGGCCGTCGGGGTCGCTTCGGAGGTTGTGGCTCGGTCTCCGGCGTCTGGTCTCCGCATTCGAGCTGCTGATTTTTGGGCCGCCTTGGCTGCAGTGGCCTCGGCAAGGGCGTCAGTGAGGGAGATGTCACCCTTTGCCATCAGTCGGCTTTGTAGGACTGGGTCCCTGAGCCTGAGGATGACGTGATCTCGTAATGCCTCATCCATGTCCGTGAAACCGCACATGTCCCCCAGATTTCGCAGGTCTGCTACGAAATCGCTGATGCTCTCTCCCAGTTTCTTGTCTCGCCAGTAGAAGTCATGCCGCTTGATGAGGGTGGGCACGGCGGGGGCATAGTGGCTTCATAGCAGCAGTTCGGGGTCGGCCCAGTCCATCGCCTTCATGTCCTTGGGTTTCGTGAGGGCTTTCACCATTTTAAACACTGTGGGCCCGCAGTGTGTCAGGAAAACTGCCCTTTTTTTCTGCCTGTCTGCTTCCTTGAGATTGCTACTCTCTAGGAACATCAGGAACCAATCAATGTACGATTCCCAGTCCTCTGTAGCTTGGTTAAAGGGTGCGGGTGGTGCGATGCTGGCCATCTCGATGATCTCGTTTTTCTCGGTGCCACGTGGTTGGTGCGTATCAGTTCCGCGATCCCACCTTCGTCGCCAGTGTTTTCACCATCTGAAAAAAGGCTCAGGAGACAGTGACCAGTTCAGCTCTTTATTAAGTCCCGAGATCGGCTTGGCTTGGCTAGGGTATGTGGCGGCTTATATTGAACTCCCTGGCCGATCTGCGACCAATGACACCGCTTTGAATTGCCTGTGATCGGTTTCTTCCAATCGCGGGGGATTCACTGCAGGCCAATCAGTGCGGCTCACTCAGCCAATCGCATAGCAGTGCGTTTTAGCCAATCAGAACAGTTATTTACAAGAATGCTAATTACAGTACAGAACACCAACACCCAGAAACTTAAAATTGGCCACTTGCTCCACTCGGTCTCCTTTGATAAGCAAGGGTTGGATGTCTGATCTGTTCCTTCTATAATCTACTATAATCTCCTTGGCCTTATTGGTGTTGAAGACCAAGTTGTCGTCTCCACACCACGAAAGCCACTTGTCCACCTCATCTCAGCAGGCAGACTCATCCCCCCCAGAAATAAGTCCCACCACTGTTGTGTCATCTGCAAATTTAGCAATAGTATTACTAATGTGAGTAGGAATGCAGTCATTCACATAAAGAGGATAGAGTAAGGGACTCAACACGCAACCCTGTGGTGTACCAGTGTTAAGAATAAGGGTTGAAGAGGTATGATTACCTAATCTGACCCTCTGTGAGCGGCTGGACAGGAAATCCATAATCCAAAGGCAGATTGAATTAGAAAGCCCAAGGTCCAGAAGTTTAGACACTAGTCTATGTGGAAGAATTGTGTTAAATGCATAACTAAAATCCACAAAAAGCATCCTCACATAGCCCTCCCGCTGTTCTAGATAGTCAGAGCAGTGTGAAGAGTGATGGCTATAGTGTCCTCCGTAGATCTATTTTTTCTGTATGCAAACTGGTATTTATCAAATGTATGCGGAAGACCAGAAATGATGTGCCAGCAGACCAATTTTTCAAAGCACTTCATGATGATAGGAGTGAGTGCCACTGGTTTGTAATTGTTGAAGTTATTGATAGTTATTTGGCAGCGGAACAATGGTGGAAGCCTTTAAACAAGATGGAATAGTGGACTGGGATAAAGACCGATTGAAGATCCTGGTAAAGACTCCAGCCACTTCAACAGAGATACCATCAGGACCGGCAGCCTTTCTCGAGTCCACAGCCCTCAGAATGCTCCTTACCTCCTGTTCCTCCACAATGAGGTGGGGGCTACAATTGGCTGGTAGTTGTGTTTTATCTGTCTCTGATGTCTAGTTATAAAGTCATGACTGATTATTGAGCTGACTAAATTGATATAAATGACTTTTTGAAAACTAAAACAAATATAATGCTAGTGAGCATTTATCAGCCTATTAAGTCCACCTGGAGTATATTAATGCATTTGAACTATTGCCTCTTGCCTGACCCCATCTTTAAATAGGTATAATATGATGGCAATGCAGATTTTATAAAGATATATTGCTGATTATATTTTCATTAAAAGAGTTTTGCTCAGACTGATGTCTAATTTTCTCCTAGGCTAATCTATAAATGAGTACTTTGTGTCTGATGAGTTTATTGTTAAGAGATTACTTTCCCTGTCCTCCACCTCATTTGTATAGCTGCAAACCTGAGATGAAAGTTTGCCACAATCAATTCTTAGTTTATATTTTCAATTATGGGTTCATTAAAAAAGTGTGATACAGAGCAGCATGAGATTAATTTCAGCTACAGTAATTGGCACAGAAAATAGATTAGATCCTTAGATTGCACTTCTACTTCTGAAGCAGAAGAGATGATTATGTGTATGTACATGGAAATTCTTGCATCCAGCAAAAGGCTTAAATGCTGATGTGTGATACTCCTTACTAAGTTGGGGTGGGGAATCAAAATTACCTATCAAGTCTAAGGATGGGTGATTCAAAATTCTGGATTTCACTAGCTCAGTGTGATTCCAGAAGTGGTTGATGTAGACCAGAGTTAGTTTTGTTGTTAATGGTTTTGTTCTGATTCTATTCAAAACTGACTTTATTAATGGTCATCACAATATCTAATGCTATCAATTATCATAGCTGTGTACTATGTACTATTTTAAGAAATATGTTTTTGTAGCCTTTGAGATTCATCCTACATTTAGTTTCAATGCAAGATCTCAGTTCTGACATAGTGATATGTGAAGAAAAAACCATGCTACAGTACATATACCAAATCTGTACCAAAAATCTCTCCCTATCTACATATTCCAAATCTGTAATTATCTTTAAATGTATACATTTAATTCAAGTTTAGTTCTGTGGTAGAAAAATATATGTAACAAACAACATGGATCATGCGCAGCCATCCTTGCAGTCTTCCTATGTGACATGGAAAGTTCTATGTACAGGTGAAACTCAAAAAATTAGAATAACGTGCAAAAGTTCATTTATTTCAGTAATGCCACTTAAAAGGTGAAACCTAATATATGAGATAGACTCATTACATGCAAAGCAAGATAGTTCAAGCCATGATGTGTCATAATTGAGATGATTATAGCTTACAGCTCATGAAAACCCCAAATCCAGAAGGCGGAGCTTCGTTTCGGCGATACAGCTGCGATCTCGGGGCTCTGAGATCGCAGCCGATATTTTCGCCCCTGGTCGATCCTAATGGATCTAAACCGTCCTGTAGAGATGGGGATTGTGAAGAGCACTGTCCCAGGATCCCAGAGATATCGCAAAATCTCTGGTTTGATCCGGGAGAAGCCCTTTTGCTGGCGGCGGAGAGGCAGCCCCCATAGCTGCTGAAATCGGGACAGCTCTGGAAAGAAAGTGGCTGGAGTGAAAGTGTGTCGGCTGGGTGAGAAACTTCTTTTGTGTTGTAAATTTGCTGAGATTTGAAAGGGCACCTTGAATAGAGAAGAAACCTGTGAGATTTTTTTTTGACAAAAACTGTATGAGCGGCGTTTTTTAAAGTGATGTCAAATTGAGGCTTGGATTTTTTTTTCTTTTTCTTATCTTTTTTGGGGGGACTTTAGTATGACTTTGTAGGTAACCAGATTGAATTTTCTCTTACATAGATCTTTATGCTCCTTTTGATTTTTAAATTTTGTAACACTGCCAACTAGAGGCTTGAAAATATTTTATTTGAATTGGAGAGAACTGTAAGAAGACTCCTTCTCAAGGACATCTTAATGTGATAAGATAGAGGGAGAGCACAGCAAAATATTATTACAGGTGTTTTCCTGGACTCGCTTGGCTTTGAAGTTGCTGGAGAAGAGAGTCATAATAAGAGCCTTGGATAACTACCGTATATACTCGAGTATAAGTCGACCCGAATATAAGCCGAGGCACCTAATTTAACCACAAAAAAACTGGGAAAACTTATTGACTCGAGTATAAGCCGAGGGTGGGAAATGCAGCAGCTACTGGTAAATTTCAAAAATAAAAATAGATACCAATAAAAACTTTCACAAGGACAGTTGAGAATAAGTTTGATGTTCACAATTTCCTCTTTGAAAGAGACCAGTAAATAGGGAACAAGAAGATGAAGAAAAAGAAGTGTGTTTTTTCACACTTTTCACACTGCAGTGAACAAAAATGGCATCATAGGAACAGGCTTATTCTCAGTCCAAAGGTTTGTTTCTGATTTCTTCCCTGATTTAAGGGAAATTTGGGAAATGATCTCACTATCATGAAAGGTTTAATTGATTCACTAACCCAAAAATGATGATGATGACAGTGATAGGTAGGAGTCACTCTCTCCCTTGCAAGAAAAAACCAAGAGCCGTTCTTATGATCTCTCTCTCTCTCTCTCTCTCTCCCCCCAATAAAGTCAAGCCCTTTCCAGCATGCGCGCACGATCCGCCCCCGCCCCTTTGCACCTTGCAAATGCAAAACCCCAAGGTTTTTGCATTTGCAAGGTGCAAAGCGGTGGGGGCGGATCGCGCGCGTGTGCTGGAAAGGGCTTGACTTTATTGTGGGGGGGGAGAGAGAGAGAGAGAGATCATAAGAACGACTCTTGGTTTTTTCTTGCAAGGGAGAGAGCGACTCCTGCCTCCCACTGTCATCAACATCTTCTTCTTTTGGGTTAGTGAATCAATTAATTTGGGAAATGATCTCACTATCAGAAAACAACGCGAGCTGCCACCACCACCTCCTCCTCCCCCTCCTCCTGAGTGGACTGAAAGCAGCTGGAGCTGAGGAAATGAACTGAGTGGAGCAACCTCTGCTCGCATTGCTTTCTCAGCCTAGAGCTTAGAAAACGCGAGCTGCCACCACCTCCTCCTCCCTCTCTTCCCCCTCCTCCTGAGTGGACTGAAAGCAGCTGGAGCTGAGGAAATGAACTGAGTGGAGCAACCTCTGCTCGCATTGCTTTCTCAGCCTAGAGCTTAGAAAACGCGAGCTGCCTCCCCCTCCCCCTCCTCCCGAGTGGACTGAAAGCAGCTGGAGCTGAGGAAATGAAGCTGAGTGGAGCCGAAGCAACCTCGGCTCGCGTTGTTTTCTCAGCCTAGAGAAAGGGGAAGGGGGCTCATCTGGACCAAGGGTGAGTCTCCCCCTCAGTTTCCCCTGAAGGATCTTCTGTCACTTTTGCCTTCTCCCTACAACTTCCCTCTGTTAAAATCCCCCCCACACACACACACTTATTTTCGGTTGGATAGATTTCGTGTCTGAGCATTCTCACATGGCGGTGGGTCTTCCCCCTAAAAAAAACAGTTAAAAAAAGAAAAAACAATATATCCTCAAGCAAGAACTTTTCTGCTTCCGATTACCCCCATGCTTAAAAGTTGCAAAGGAAACACGGAAGCAGGGAAGCGGCTGCCCAGCTTCGGAGCTCCACACCATTTTTTTTTCAGAGGGGAATCTGACTCGAGTGTAAGCCGAGGGGTTTTTTTCAGCACAAAAAATGTGCTGAAAAACTCGGCTTATACTGGAGTATATACGGTAAATAAAGTGCAGTGTGCTTTTATATATATATATATATATATATATATATATATATATATATATATATATATATATATCTGGCATTCAGCTTTGTTCGGGTATTTTCCCACGTCATAATAGTGGTGCTTTTAAAGTTGTAGCAATGTTTCAGCAGAATCTCATCTGCCATCATCAGGCTTCTGTGTACCTATACAGAAGCCTGATGATGGCAGATGAGATTCTGCTGAAATGTTGCTACAACTTTAAAAGCACCACTATTATGACGTGGGAAAATACCCGAACAAAGCTGAATGCCAGACATGTAAGAACCCGCGAAAACTTAAGAAAACATATATATATATGTGTCTGGCATTCAGCTTTGTTTGGGTATTTTCCCACGTCATAGTAGTGGTGCTTTTAAAGTTGTAGCAACGTTTCAGCAGAATCTCATCTGCCATCATCAGGCTTCTGTGTACCTATACAGAAGCCTGATGATGGCAGATGAGATTCTGCTGAAACGTTGCTACAACTTTAAAAGCACCACTACTATGACGTGGGAAAATACCCGAACAAAGCTGAATGCCAGACATGTAAGAACCCGCGAAAACTTAAGAAAACATATATATATATGTGTCTGGCATTCAGCTTTGTTTGGGTATTTTCCCACGTCATAGTAGTGGTGCTTTTAAAGTTGTAGCAACGTTTCAGCAGAATCTCATCTGCCATCATCAGGCTTCTGTGTACCTATACAGAAGCCTGATGATGGCAGATGAGATTCTGCTGAAACGTTGCTACAACTTTAAAAGCACCACTACTATGACGTGGGAAAATACCCGAACAAAGCTGAATGCCAGACATGTAAGTACCCGCGAAAACTTAAGAAAAAACACACACACACACACACACACACATATATATATATATATATTTGGGATACCCCTACCCACCAGCCTTTTTGTAAATTTCAATTCTAGTAATATTCTTATTTTTGCTTTATATTTTAAAGGGAAAGTCTCAGACCTTTTTCTTTATTTTTCTATTTTTCTCCTAACTTTTATTGGGACCCTTTTGTTTTTTCTATCTACGTTTTTGGACCACTTTGTTTTTCTTTTTTGATTATTGAGACTTCTCAATTGGATTAAGATGTGAAGAACCTGAAGGAATTTCTTCTTTCATTTTTTATTTTTGTTTTTGTTTTCTCTTAATCAATATTATTATTTTTGGGTTTTTTTTTTCTCTCTATTTTTTATTTTTGATGGGGGACTACTTCGTAATTGGATTAGGGTCTAGAAGAACCTGAAGATCTTTTTTCTTCCCTTTTTTCTTTTTCTTCTTTGGTTTTGGGCCTTTTACTATTGGATTTTTCCATTTTGGATTATAATTGGCTGTTTCACCAGTTGGATTAAAAGTTAAAAAGAATTTGAAGATTTGGAAGCATTAAAATGAGCAGGAAACCAATATCATCTGGCATTTCTACTTCTACTTCTGCATCCCCACCAGCTGGAGGACAATGTTTAATTCAGACAATGTTGAAGCAAGATAAAGAACAAGAAAAAGTAACTTTACAGATGATTATGCAAGGAATTCAAGACCTCAAGATAAAATCAGACGCCATTGAACAAAGAATAGAGAACATTGAACAAAGAATGGAGAAGACTTATGAAAAAGTGGAAAATATTAAACAAATGATGGTGAAGTATGAGGAGAGATTCCAAAAAATTGAGGAAGAAGGAAAACAAAGAGAGGAGAAGATTGGAAATATTGACAGTAGATTAACAGTGGTTGAACAAGAAAAAAGTGGGATGTTGAGGTGAGAGATGGAAAGGTCAGAATTTTATCTCAGATTTCAAAATATAGAAGAGGAAAAAGGAGAAAATTTGGCTGTGATAATGATAGAAATTTTGGCAGATGCTTTGGAAACTACAGAGGAAAAGATGATGGATGGAGTAGATGAGGTATATCGAGTTTATACAAGATATGCGATGAGAAATAAATTACCAAAGGAAGTCCATATTAGATTTACCAAAAAATCCATTAAAACACAAATACTACAAGTGGTAAGAGAGAAAATATTGAAATACAAAGGCAAAGAGATTGTGGTTTTAAAACAAATACCCAGAAAAGTGAGAGAGATGAGAAGAGAATATCGATTTCTGACCAAACTGCTACTGGAAAACTAAGTGAATTATAGATGGCTGATTCCAGAAGGATTAATGTTTATGTGGCAAGAGCAGAGACTTAGAATTGATTCAATTGAGAAAGCAGAACTTTTCCATGCAGAATTTTTTGGAAGAAGAGAAGAGGAGGCAGAGAAAGAGGTCTCATTAATTGAGTTTCAAGAGGAACAACTGGAGATTGAAAAAGAGAAAGGAGCAGTAGGTGGACAGGTGGATAGTAAAGAACAGCGTGAAGTGAGATCCACAAGAGTTGTTAGACCTAAATATAAAGGATAATCATGGAAGAAGAAAAAAACTGATTACAATGAATATAAATGGACTCAATTCAGCTGTTAAAAGAAGGAAAACTTTTCATAAATTAGAGAAATTAAAATTCGATATAATTTGTCTTCAAGAAATTCATATTAAAAAACAACATGAACAATTGTTAGTACAGCCAAAATTGGGGAAAATATTTACTTCTTTGACTCAATGTAAGAAAAGAGGAGTGGTTCTATACATTAAAGAGGCTATCCTAGCAAAACCGATCTACACGGATGAAGACAGAAGAAATAATGGACAATAATATAAAAATACTCTTGATTGCAATTTATGCTCCGAATGATAAACAAGAAGAGTTTTATAAAAAAAAACTACACATGAAAATAACTGACTGGACTATGTTAATATAATTATGATGGGAGACTTTCATGGAATTGTGGATAATAAACTGGACTATATAGCAACAACAACAAAGCAAAATAGAAAGACTCTCCCTAAATCTTTTTTTAAAATGACAGATGAACTAACTTTAAAAGATATTTGGAGAGAAAGAAATGTTAAAGCCAAACAATATACTTTTTATTCAAATAGACATTTATCATGGTCCAGATTAGATATGATTTGGATCTCAAATCAATCCAATATTCAAGAAACAAATATTGAAACAAGTACTTGGGCAGATCATAGCCCAATGACAATTAAATGGAAGGGACAAAAAAAAAGATTGAGATGGACATTAAATAATACTATCTTAAAGGAAAAAGATTTTATAAAATGAATGGAGAAGGAACTGGCTTTTTTCTTTCGAGAAAATAAAAAAGAAGATACTCCAACGCAGAATGTTTGGGATACAATGAAAGCATATGCTAGAGGTTTGATAATAGACTATACAAGAAAAAAGAATATTAGGAAAAGGCAAGCTTCTAAGGCCTTGGAAGATGAGCATAAAAGACTTGAAAAAAAATTACAGAAAATGCCAAAGAAAAAAGATATTAAATTGAAGCTGGCTGTAATTAAACATAAAATGGAATTAATAGAGAAAGAAGAACTGGCACAGAAAATTAGAAATTCTAAACAGAATTACTTTGAAGATGCAAATAAACCAGGTAGATGGCTAGCATATAAATTGAGAAAGGAGAAGGAATCAAGAAAAATACTGAAGCTAATAGATGATCAAGGCCAAGTTTGTTATGACAATAAGGAGAAAAAGGAAATTATTCGAGATTTCTATGGACAACTATGTAAACAAGAGAATATTGATGAGGAAAAAGTCAAACAGTATCTACAGAATGCTAACTTACCGAAGATACCTAAAGAGACTGAAGAAATGCTAGAAAGCAATATAACAATGATGGAATTAAATGAAGCACTTAAGAAACAAAATAATGGGAAAGCACCAGGTCCAGATGGGTTTCCGGCAGAATTCTATAAAACATTTCAAGAATCATTGAGTATCCCACTGTTAGAAGTTATGAATGAAGTTATGTCAAAGAAGATGATACCTAAAACATGGTCAGAGGCTTATATTACACTTATTCCAAAATAAGAGGCTGACCCACTGCAAATTAAGAACTATAGACCTATTTCTTTATTGAATGCAGACTATAAAATTTTTGCTTCAATTTTAGCAGAAAGACTTAAAAAATATTTAAATAATTGTATTCATCCAGATCAAAATGGATTTCTGCCAAAGAGACAAATCAGAGACAACATGAGATACTTGGATACTTTGGAATACTATGAGGCTCATCCTGAAAAGAAAACCCCAAATCCACAATCTCAGAAAATTAGAATATTGTGAAAAGGTTCAATATTCTAGGCTCAAAGTGTCTCACTCTAATCAGCTAATCAAGCCATAACACCTGCAAAGGGTTCCTGAACCTTTAAATGGTCCCTCAGTCTGGTTCAGTAGGAATCACAAACATGGGAAAGACTGCTGACCTGACAGTTGTGCAGAAACCCATCATTGACACCTCCATAAGGAGGGAAATCCTCAAAAGGCAATTGCAAAAGAAGTTGGATGTTTCCAAAGTGCTGTATCAAAGTACATTAATAGAAAGTTATGTGGAAGGGAAAAGTGTGGAAGAAAAAGGTGCACAAGCAGTAGGGATGACTGCAGCCTGGAGAGGATTGTCAGGAAAAGGCCATTCAAAAGTGTTGGGGACTTTCACAACGAGTGGACTGAGGCTGGAGTTTGTGCATCAAGAGCCACCACACACAGATGGACCCTGGATATGGGCTTCAAATGTCATATTCCTCTTGTCAAACTGTTCCTGAATAACAAACAACATCAGAAGCAACAGAAGTGGTCTGTTGCCTCAGTGGTCCAAAGTCCTCTTTTCTGATGAGAGCAACTTTTGCATCTCATTTAGAAACCAAGGACCTAGAGTCTGGAGGAAGAATGGAGAGGCGCAAGATGCTTGAAGGCCAGTGTGAAGTTTCCACAGTCTGTGTTGATTTGGGCAGCCATGTCATCTGCTGGTGTTGGTCCACTGTGCTTCATTAAGTCCAGCGTCAATGCAGCCGTCTACCAGGAGATTTTGGAGCACTTCATGCTTCCTTCTGCAGACGAGTGTTATGGGGATGCTGACTTCATTTTCCAGCAGGACTTGGCACCTGCCCACGCTGCCAAAAGCACCAAAACCTGGTTCAATGACCGTGGGATTACTGTGCTTGATTGGCCAGCAAATTTGCCTGACCTGAACCCCATAGAGAATCTATGGGGCATTGCCAAGAGAAAGATGAGAGACATAAGACCGAACAATGCAGAAAAGCTGAAGGCTGCTATCGAAGCACCCTGGTCTTCCATAACATCTCTGCAGTGCCACAGTCTGATAGCTTTCATGCCACGCTGCATTGAGGCAGTAATTGCTGCAAAAGGGGCCCAGACCAAGTACTGAGGACATATGCATGCTTATACTTTTCAGAGGTCTGATATTGTTCTATGTACAATCTTTGTTTTATTGATTGCATATAATATTCTAATTTTCTGAGATTGTGAATTTGGGGTTTTCATGAGCTATAAGCCATAATCATCCCAATTATGACAAATCACGGTTTGAACTATCTTGCTTTGCATCTAGTGAGTCTATCTCATATATTAGTTTCACCTTTTAAGTTGCATTACTGAAATAAATGAACCTTTGCATGATATTCTATTTTTTTGAGTTTCACCTGTATGTATCTCTATGCATGAGAATCTCAATTTATCTTTGGAAAAATTCTATAATGATAAGATTCTACTGATTATGCCCTCTCCAGTTTAACTGATTCATCAAGTCTGTTTCAACTCTTACCAACTACCTTAATAGGATTCTCTCCATAATGATCTGTCCCTAATGTGATCCTTCAGGTCTTCCAAATATAATTGTGTCCATCCATCTGCTGTTCTTCATCTTCTTTTTTCTTCTTTCTACCCTTCTTGGCCTTAGAATCTTGTCCAGAGAACTCAATCTTCATATAATGTGTCTAGAGTAGGATAATCAGAGTTTGGCCATTTGTGTCAAATCCCTGCCCAATGATTTAATTAATCACTGATCTTTTTTATTTTTTTCAATGATCTGTTTGTTTTCTTTTCCAGTTAGATGAAAATTATTTGTAGGAATGTATTCAATAAAAATGTGGTTTCACTATTCACTCAAGTCCTGATAAAAGAAACTCTCGAAATCATCAAAAATAAATACCAACGACCCAAACACCTCATGGAACTAACAGAACACAGCTTAACCAACACATATTTCATATACAAAGGACAAAGATACAAGCAAATTGAAGGAGCCCCTATGGGATCACCACTGTCTCCCGTCATTGCAAACCTGTTCATGGAAGAATTCGAATCCAGAGCCCTGGCCAATGCCACCCACAAACCTAAACTATGGCTAAGATACATCGATGACACATTTGTTATTTGGCCCCATGGAAAAGAAAACCTAAACAATTTCCTGACACACCTAAACAGCACACACCCCAAAATCAAATTCACCATGGAAACGGAAACAAACAAACAATAGATGTACTAATCTACAAAAAAACAGATGGCACACTAGGACACACTGTATACCAGAAGAAAACACCAACCACACACACCACCAAAACCACACACACACCAAAACACACACCAACCGCTACCTCAACGCCCAATCCCACCACCACCCAGCAAAGATAAACTCTGTGGCCAAAACACTAATCGCCAGAACAAAACGCCTGGCAGACAAGACACACATAAAGACTGGACTATGCACCCTGACCAAAGGACTGACAGCCAACGGCTTCCCCAAAAGCAAAATCACCAACTTGATCCACAAAAACACACTGAGACATAATAGAGACCCAGAAGATGAACAGACTCATGGAACAGCTGTCCTGCCCTACATAAGAGGCACTACAGACAAAATCAGTAAGATATTACACAGGCATCACATCAAAACTGCCTTCAAAACAGAGAGAAAAATAGCAGCCATCCTCAGGAACCCCAAAGACAAAATTGACCTGGAAAACCAAGGCATATACAAAGTCCCCTGTGCATCATGCCCGGCCACATACATTGGACAGACCAATAGAAGAATAAATACCCACCTGGATGAACACAAAAATGCAGTCAAAAAGCTGGAACACACTTCCTCACTAGTCCAACACATGGAAGCCACAAGTCATAGCATCAACTTCAATGGCACCAAAACCCTAGCCACTATAGAAAATCCCAGCCACAGAATCATCAGAGAAGCCATAGAGATTGAAAAAAGACCTGAAAGCATGAACAGAAGAGATGACTCTACCAGGCTGTCAATCATTTGGAAGCCTGCACTCACAAACAAAAAAATCTCCACACCACAAGCCAGACAAACACCTGGGCACAAACAGATCCCCCCTGATACCTCCAGCTCAAACACACCCCAACCAGGCACCCAGATGAAACCCAGCTTCCTCACTAATGATAGCCGTCCATTTACCCGAAGCCAAGCTGCACTAAAGGCCTCCAATAAAGTAACACAATATTGCCAGCCATTCAAGATACAAAAAGAGCCCCCCCCCCAAAAAAACAGACAGAAGATATTAGAAGCAGAACACAGCAAACTCCAAGACTAATAAACACAGACCAAGACTCTCAACCAATCAGGAGGAAGAAAAAACCATTCTGACACAGCAATAGGCTGCCCCAAATTTAAATCTGAAACCACTGTAAAAGTCTGACTCACAGACAAACACTATACAGAAGCCTGATGATGGCAGATGAGATTCTGCTGAAACGTTGCTACAACTTTAAAAGCACCACTACTATGACGTGGGAAAATACCCGAACAAAGCTGAATGCCAGATATATATATATGTGTGTGTGTGTGTGTGTGTGTGTGTGTGTTTGTGTGTGTGTGTGTGTGTAGGTCTTGATGTGTTCCGGTCTATATATATATAAATATATAAAATTTGACATACCAGTATAAAAGTATTATTTTAATAATTATATATCTATAATATCTCTCAAGAACTTTTGCTTTAAAAGTTGCTAAAATCTCCCAGTATTTTTCCAAAATACTTTATTTTTATTTATTTATTTATTTGATTTGTCAATTGCTGCAAGATAATAAGTATAAGTATAAACATGAGTTAGACTACAGGAAATAGGTACGACTAAATGGGGACAAAAGGACAGGGATGGTAGGCATGATTGTGCACTTATGCACACCCCTTACAGACCTCTTAGGAATGGGGTGAGGTCAATAGTAGTTTGTTTGAGGTTAAAGAGTGGAGATTAGAGGATGTAATGACATAGTCAGGTCATGCATTCCAGGCACTGACCACTCTGTTACTGAAGTCATACTTTCTGCAATCAAGCTTAGAGGGGTTTACACTGAGTTTGTATCAGTTGTGTACTCTTGTATTGTCATGGTTGAAGATGAAGTAGTCATTGACTGGTAGGACATTGTAGCAGAAAATTTTGTGTACTACACTTAAATCCAACCATAGGCAGTGTAGTTCAAGGTTGTCTAAGCCCAAAATTTCAAGCCTGGTCATATAGGGCATTCTGTTGCGAGCAGACAAGTGTAGTGCTCTTTTCGTGAAATACTTCTGGACTCGCTCAATTGTATTAATGTCTGATATACAGTGTGGATTCCAGACTGATAAGCTGTATTTGAGTATTGGTCTAGCAAAAGTTTTGTATGCTCTAGTTTGCAATTCAATATTTCTGGAGGAGAAGCTTCATAAGATTAGATTTACAATTCTTAATGCCTTTTTGGCAATTCTGTTACAGTGAGCTCTGGTGCTTAGGTCATTTGATAGGAATACACCAAGGTCCTTGATAGAGTGAGGATCGTCAATGAGGTCATATTCGCCTAGTTTTGTATTTGGTGTACTGATTTTTTTTTTTTACCAATGTTTAGGACAGAGCATTTGTTGGTCTAGATTTGGAGTTGCCAATTGTTTGACCATTCAGAGACATAATCAAGGTCATTTTGAAGGACAATAGCATTGTCAGTGGTGTTGAATAGTTTTATGCCATCTGCGAAGAGGACGCAGTTGCTTATAAAGTGATCACAAAGGTCATTTATATAGAGTATAAAGAGTGTGGGTCCTAGAAGGCTGCCTTGGGGAACACTTCTGTTAACTGGAGCAGAGTTTGATATAGCGCTCCCTATTTTTACTATTTGTTGCCTGTTTGACAGGAAAGCAATAATCCACTTATGAAGGGATTTGGAAATGCTGTAAGAGTTTAGTTTTAATAGTAGTTTCTCATGTACCACTGAATCAAAAGCTTTTCAGAAGTTTATGTAAATTGCATCTATAGCTTTGTCCTGGTCAAGTAGAGTAGTCCATATGTTTTTGCAGTGTAGGAGTTGAAGATTGCAGGACAAATTTTTCCTGAAACCAAACTGTTTTTTGGAGAGGAGGTTGTTTGGAGGGTGATTAATTGGTTAATGATTGATTCCATGATTTTGCACATGACACAACACAGTGAGATTGGTCTGTAGTTTTCAACCAGGCTGGGGTCACCTTTTTTGAAGACAGGGATGACCATAGCTAAGGACCATAGGTTCGGTTGTTTGCTTATATTAAGGAGCTGGTTCTGAATGATATCTCATATATAATGCTTAGGGGTTCCACTATGGTAGAAGAGAGCTTTTTAAAGAATTATATACATAATCCATCGGGTAGTATCACATTGGGAGGTATGCACATAATCCATTGGTAGCATCACTCTAGATACTACCTCCTTTCTTTTTAACTTCCCCCTCCTCCAAATAATACTGTGAATATTATTAACTAAGATGCATTATTTATAAGATTTGGTTTATCATTTTTTGTCCTGAATCAGTTAAGATCCTATACTCAAAATGTTAATATAATATAAGCAAACAAATACATTCAATTAAATATCCTGATTGAAAGCTATGATATTATTTTACTTTTGATCATTTATTTCAGACCACTTAAAGTTAAAAGCTATTTAAAACTGGAAAAAGATTTAACTGCTTTCCTATTTACAAATTTATATGGAAACAGACAGGCGTGTTTGGAAATGGCTTGTGCATTAGTATGATTTAAAAACACTCAGCTTTTTAAATAATTAACAACAATGGTTTTATGGACTCCTTTATGCTTTAGTTTTCCAGGAAATGCAGCATATGGAAAAGACTACAACTTTTGAAGCAGCCAATTAGTCATTTAGGCACTGAGGCATTTAGCAAATGGTTATGTAAAAGGAGTAAGATAATAGAAAAAAAACCCTTCTCATTATGGTATACTTTCTTTTCAGATTGTTCCTTATTTCATTAGTAAGGCTAGTTTCCAATATGCTTGTATATGTAGCAGTGGTGGGATTCAAAATTTTTTTACTACCAGTTCTGTGGGCATGACTTGGTGGGCGTGGCAGGGGAAGGATACTGTAAAATCTCCAGTCAGAGGTGGTATTTGCCAGTTCTCCAAACTACTCAAAATTTCCACTACCATTTCTCCAGAACTTGCTAAATATTACCTCTGATGTATTAGGCATCTTTACTAGGCTAAGCAAAAACATCCCTTCATGAACTGCAAAATCTCCTTCGGCTTGGGGATTGCTGTTTTGTAGTCTTGATTGACAATCTTCAAAGAGAAATGTTAGTACCAAAGGTCAAAGATAACATTCAGTTTGTGGTAAAATGTCATGAGAGGTAGCTTTTAAAAGGTTTTTGGAAACAGGTTGGAGGTGATTGTGTAAAATAGAATTAAGGAATATATATGTAGCTGAATTTTGTTTAAAACACCTATTTTTATATAATGATCTAGCTCAGGGTTATCAAGCTCCTGCAGGAGGCCATCGCAGCACAGAATTGAACTGGGAGGACCACACACACACACACACACACACACTTTTTGCTGGCAGAGGCACCGTAGGCCAGTCCTTTGTTGTTTCCAGGATGACCCCACAGACCAGTTTTAAGCACTCAACAGGCCTTGAATTTGATACCCCTGATCTAGCTTGTTTCATCATGAACCTATCTTTTCTTTCTTCCTGTTAGAATATAAGATTATATAATAGAAACAATGACAGTCGTTATTTAAAACTGTATCATTGTTGCATCAGCCTTGATCAGAGGTGGTATTCAGCTGGTTTGGACTGGTTCTGGCATACCGGTAGTGAAAATTTTGACTGGTTCAGAGAACCGGCAAATACCATCCCTGGCTGGCCCTGCCCATCTGCCCCTGCTCTTACCTCTCACCTCTCCTATATTCTATTGTTTATTAGCTCAGCTGATTCGCATGGCAGAATGGATTGGTGCATCTCAGTGAGCTAAGAAACAGCGGTAAGTTGATTTTAGACTCATTTGCACACGCTTGAACCATGTGTTTGGTGCACCTCAGAGGAGTTAAGAAACAGCTGTGCACGCATGAATCATGTGTTTGGCATGCCTCAGCAGAGGTAGGAAACAGCTGTTGGTTTGTCTTAGTCTCATTTGGGCATGCAAATCGCATGTTTGGTGTGCCTCAGTGGAGGTAAGAAACACCTGTAGGTCAGTCTTAGACTCATTTGTGTGCACATAGAACCAAGGTAAGACAACATTTGGAAACCCACCAGTGGTCTTGATGCTATATTTTGGAGGAATCATCCATAATAGTTGAAAAGTGAAGCAGTTTGAGAATCTTTGGAATGACCCATCAACTGAGAACTGCTTATTTGGCCTTACAGCATGCAAAGCAGTTGACCTTATCTAATTTTACAGGGTTTTGTTCTGACATACTATTGGCTGATACACTAATCATCATCTTGATTATTTTATTTTTATATTAGTTCATCTAAATTTTCAGTGGCTACATAAATGGAGAGAACCATTTGATATTTCAGAATTAAATATAAAATTATCAAGTACTTTTTTCTTCATAACTTACCATTATTTTCTCTTGATAGTTCAGGCAACCAGTCAATTACTTCTTACTTTAAGCAGCCAGCTACTTCCCACTCTGTCTTATTTCTCTTTTCTTTCCCATTGGTTGTGAACTTCGTTGAGGCTTTCTGCTGCTAATATAAAACAAAGATCAACTGATCCTACCTTTCCAGGGACATTATTTTCATACTTTTTCACTTTAATTCCTAGGCAGTGCTATTGGAGTCAGTGTAAATTCAGTAGTGGTGTAGTATAAATTATACAGAATTACAGTGTGGTGAGAAGAATAGCAGCAAATCTGAGACAGGGCAATAATAGAAACAACATAGGCATTGGGAACGACAAGGAAAAGGTAGACACTTATTGTGTAAGTTAGGATAGCCATTAGTGTCAGTGGGAAGGTGCAGCAATGACAGCAGAGGTACTTGTTTAATCTACTGCCTTATGGAGTCAAAATGATATGGCATCTAGTCCTCAAAAGGAATGTGTGGGTATAGCAAATGTGTTGCAGTCTCATCCAATTAGCACATACATTGATGAGTTGGGATTGGCTGCATATACATATAATTAAATTCATCAGAGTGAACAGAGTTAGAGTGAACAGTCTAGCTTATTTATAGTTGTCAGCAAATTAAGAATTCTAATGGGTTGGGATAGAGATTATATGTGTCCATCATCCTTCCATCACTCCTAGACTCTTAATAGACTATCTTCAATGTGCTATTTTGCTTTCCTGACTGCTCATCTACTTCTTGTTGTTAGTTGCAAAGTTGTGTACAACTCATTGGGACCCTATGGACAGCGTTCCTCCCGGCCTTCTTGTCCTCTACCATCCCCTGGAGTCCATTTAAGCTCACACTGACTGCTTCAGTGACTCCATCCAGCCACCTCATTCTCTGCCGTCCCCTTATCTTTTTGCCCTCAACCATTCCCAGAATTAGGCTCTTCTTCAGTGAATCCTTCCTTCTAATTAGGTGGCCAAAGTATTTGAATTTCATCTTCAGGATAAAGATGCTTCTGGACTGCTTCTAAATAGCAGACAGGGTTGATTTCCTCAAGGACCTTTTAGTCCAAGACTCGCAGGAGTCTTCTCCAGCATCTTAGTTCAAAGGTCTCAATTCTTTGGTGCTCAGCTTTCCTTATGGTCCAACTTTCACAGCCATACATTGTAACTGGAAAAACCATAGCCTTCACTATACACACTTTTGTTGGTAGGGTGATGTCTCTGCTTTTTAGTATGCTGTCTAGACTTGCCATAGCTTTCCTCCCCAGGACCAAGTGTCTTTGATTTCTTGGCTCTAGTCCCCATCTGTGGTGATCTTGGAGCCCAGGAAAATAAAACCAGTCATTACTAGTCCCAATCTAAAAAGTCCTCTACCAGTGCCTCAATCTAAAAAGTCCTCAGATTAAATAAAGTGCAAGTAAATCACAATACCTTGCTCTCTGGATTTGTTAAGATGATACAATATATGGAAAGTAAAGATAGGAGAAACATGATCGCTAATCGTTGAACAAGTTAGGCTATATAGAGGCATCCAACAACTAGGAGCAGGCCCTCAATTCATTGACAAGTTAATGTCAAAACATAGTGTTTGACCTCCAATCTGATTCATACACATGCACACACACACACCTTCATTAAAATATTATTTTTTTCACTGGTAGAACACCAATTGTTCATATTGGCCAAGGGAAAGCATGAATTTCATGACTTCTTAGTTTATACTATCTGGCATTCATGGCTCACATTCCAAAGAATTCAAACATAAACTTCATTAAACTGTGCTGGTACACCTTGCTTCAGATGTAAAATCCAACTAATAGCTTTTTCTTCTATATCAATATTCAGCCCACGTACTGCATAAAATTTCATTTCTTTCTGAAACGGAAATTTTTGTCCAAGATACAGCTGATGACAATATGAAAATTTCTATGTCACTAAATACCACTTAAGATAATTCCTATGTTACTAAATATAACATAAACAAGTCTTATTACTAAATAAATCTGTAAAGTATAATTGCTGCTGAATAAATATTTTTTATAAAATAAAAATAAAACAAAAATGTTGGAGTTATACTATTGACTTCAATGAAACAAGTAAACAATTAGGTATGGTATGTCTTTCCTTTTCATGGTTCTTATTTAGTGACACTAAAATAAAGCATGCTTTCTTAAAGAAAGGAACCTGTACCTTGTTCTGGTTAGTAATGTCTAGCTAAGAGGAACTCAAGCAATATGCAGAGTAAACAACAAAAGTAATGGAGGAACAGTCACTGAAGAGTAGTACTGAAATCAGAAACAGCAGGATACCATCAACCACATCATCAATAGATCATGTCCTTGTACTATGCCTTTCAATTATTTACAGATTTGTGGAAATAATGTTGCTGTTCAGTTTCTTACGTACAGGGATCTTCTAAATAATTTTGCAAATCTGATTGTGATCAAGATTATCTCCATCACCAATTGATTAAATGACACTATGATGATGTAATTATTATTTAAAACATTTCTAACACATCCAGGGGTGGGATTCTACCAGTTCGCACCTATTCGCTAAAACCGGTTGTTAACTTTCTAAGCAGTTTGGAGAACTACTTGTGAGAAGAAATCTCCTTTTGTTTTTTTCCACTTTATTGGCCTGATCCTATAGGGAAAGCACTCCTTACATTCTGGTGTTGTAACTGCCTCTCTGTTAACCTTTATTACACTCTTGGCAGAACTAGACTTCCTGTCTCTGGAGCTTCTCTGGAGTTTTTTTTTTCTCCTTTGCTAGTGCTTGGCTTGTGTCCCAAGCCCGAAAATTGACATATGTGTAGCCATTTCACTTAGAAACCTGACAGCTTGATTTTCTTAAAGGGGAAGGGTTGTTTTAAGCTTATTACACTGTTGTTGGGAGCAAATACTCCCCTGTTGGAGTTAGCACTTTGAAGAAATAATTGAATAATGAAGCAGAGTTGCCTGAAAGAAACTTTTAATGACAAGGAACCAAGATAAGCAAGGTGTTATGAACTAATAAAGGCGTTTAATAAAGTTTTAACAACCTTAAGTAAAAAGCAGGGTTCTAATCCTGCATTTCTAATTGGCCGATAAAAGCAACATCGGATTGGTCCTTTCTGGGAAATCTGATTGGCTGTTAACGGGCCAACTCTTATTGGTTCAAGGGGTTAACACTTCCATGTTTTCATTGGCTAATAGGATAGCAGCCAACCCTATAAAAGGGCTGCTGCTGCCCTAATTGATGGTTCTGTTTAGAATGCTTAATAAAGAGTTGAAGTTCACTGTTCACTGCTTCGTCTCCATTCCTTGCACCCATGCGCAGAACTTAACACTGGCGACGAGGATGGGATGCGGAGACATCAGAGTTGATTGAACACTCACAGAGCACCAAACAGAGCACGTGGCAGAAGGCACATCGACAACGGAAAACATGTCCGGCAGCGCCATACCACCCGCTCCATTTGACCCAGCACAAGAAGACTGGGACTCGTACATAGACCGGTTCCAGATATTTCTGGAGACCAACAACTTGAAAGATGCAACAATGGGGGGAAAGCGAGCAGTGTTCCTGCCCCATTGCAGGCCTGCCGTCTTCAAAATGGCCAAGGCACTAGCGAAACTGGCTGAGGTGAAATCCATGGACTGGGACGTCCTCGCGCCCCTTGTATGGGCCCACTATGCACCCGCCATACCAACGCTTGTCCGAAGACATGAGTTTATCAGAGGGATCAACGGAAAGGAGAGAGCGTTGCAGATTTCATTGCAGACCTCCGGAACCTGGGAGGCCTCTGTGGGTTGCAGACCTCCAAGAAGCTCTGAGAGACCGAATAGTTCTGGGATTAGATGACCAAATGGCGCAGAGCAAGATCATGGCCAAAGAGGACATCGATCTTGCTGATGTCATCAAGGACGCTACTGCAGCAGAAGCAACCAGGAAGTCAGCCACCCAAATGCGCCACACCAATGCACCGCTCTGTCAACTCGCCAACGATACTTCACCTCGCCTAGAGAGGCACATAACAGCAGCCCATCACGAGGACCTTGAATCTCCATCAGAAAGTGATGAGGAGGAGGTCAACCGGCTCCAGTCCAAATGCAACCAACGTAACCCGCAGAACTGAAGACTACCGCACCAATGCGTGGGTTGTGGGGCAAACCACCCACGATCAAACTGCAAATTCCTCGACGTGCTCTGCCATTCCTGTGGGAAAAGAGGCCACATCAGGAAGGTCTGTAGAAGCAAGCGAGAATCCAGCCCAATTCGTAGAGAAAACAACTACCACCAGACCACAGGGAATCGTCCTGTGAGTTGGGAACACTTGAACTACCAATGGAACAACCACTCATACAGAAATAAAACACTGGCCACTTCAACGAGATGGGAAGAGACACACCAAATCATTACCATCAGTCACGCTTCATCGTTAGATGCAAAGAAGATCCGAGTGAGGGTTGCCATCGAGAACCAACCTTGTGTGATGGAAGTCAACTCAGGGTCGTGCCTCTCGATGGTTTCCTGGAAGACGCTTAAACAGTTAATCCCTGCCGTCCGGCGTAAAGACCTCAGAGCCCAAAGAATTATACTCAAAGATTACCAGGGGAATCGAATTCCGGTCGTCGGCTCCAGCCAAGTCCAAGTATCATTCAAAAATTGTACTGCATCGTTACCACTGACCGTCGTCGATCACGACTGGCCTAGTTTGTTAGGCCTTCAATGTTTTGCCCCACTAGGGATTGAGGTAGCCGGCATTCACCAAACCAGAAGTGACAACTGGGAGGAGGCCCTCATCCAGGAATTCCAGGACGTCTTTGCAGACAAACTAGGCAAGTACAAGGGGACCCCGATATCATTTAACCTTAACCCTGAAGTAGCCCCCATCCGCCTTAAGCTTCATCGCGTACCTTTTGCCCTAAAACCAAAGATTGATGAGCAGCTCGATAAATTAATAGCCCAGGGTGTTTTAGAACCAACTGACCACGCCCGTTGGGAAACCCCAATCGTAACACCCATCAAACCGGATGGATCGTTAACGATTTGTGGGGACTACCAGGCCAACCTCAATCATGCCCTTCAACAGAACGCCTACCCGGTGCCGGTGGTTCAACATCTTCTCCATTCCCTGGGGGGCAGAAAAGTCTTCGCTAAATTGGATTTAGCGCAGGCGTACCAACAACTGCCTGTAGATAAAAAAAACCGCGAAAGCACAGACGATCGTTACACACCAAGGCGTCTTAGATTGATTCTCCAGAAATTTAAGGACTCCGGCCTAAAGGTTAAAAAAAATAAATGTCAACTGTGTACAGAGAAATTGGAGTTCCTGGGGTACCTAATCGATAAGCAAGGAATTCACCCCACTTATAGCAAACCAAGAGCGATCAAAAACACCACAAGACCCAAGAATAGGACAGACCTCCAAGCTTTCCTGGGGCTCATTAACTTTTACAACATCTTCTTGCCCCAGAAGGCGACCATAGCTGAGCCCCTACATAAACTTCTCGACAAAAAAGCCACCTGGGTCTGGGGACACCCAGAGGAGCACGCATTCCGACAAGTGAAAAACTTACTAACCTCCGATGCTGTTTTAATGCAGTATAATGAGACTTTGCCTTTAACCATTACGTGTGACATGTCACCGTTTGGAGTAGGAGCCATTTTAAGTCATGTGTTACCAAATGGTAGAGAGGCCCCTATTGCCTATTTTTCAAGGACCTTATCGAGAGCTGAACACAACTATAGCCAAAATGACAAAGAGGCTCTTGCTGTTGTATCTGCTGTAAAATGATTTCATGATTATGTGTATGGATGAGCTTTTACAATTATTACCGATCACAAGCCTTTGCTGGGGATTATAGCGGGAGACAAGCCAACCCCCTATATATTGTCACCTAGAATGACTCGTTGGTCGGAGTTCTTAGCTGCGTACAATTATAAATTGCAACACCGCCCAGGGAAAGCCATTCCCCATGCTGATGCATTGAGCTGTGCCCCATTTCCGGAAACCATCGATGACCCAGCTCCAACCCTCACGACATTCCAGATTGAAACCCTACATTCACCACCGCTAACAGCCAGAGACATCGCTATCGAAACGAAACGAGATCCTGTCCTGGCGTGAGTTCTCAGCTGGGTTGAATGAGGATGGCCAGTAGAACAAACCCCTGACGACTTCACCCCTTTCAGAAACTGGCAAAGAGAACTTTTCTCGCAGAAAGGCTGCATCCTATGGGGAGACAGAGTTGTCGTCCCAGCGCGGTTACAATGAGCAGTTTTGAAAGCATTGCATGACGGTCACCCTGGCATCGTGCATATGAAAGCGCTCGCACAAAGCTACGCGTAGTGGCCGGGCATCGATAAGCAGATCGAAGCCTGGGTGAAGACTTGTCTAAAGTGCCAAGAAGTCAGCAGTGCCCCACCTAGAGCAATTCCAACGGAGTGAGAAACCCCCCAGGGGCCGTGGTCCCACATCCACATTGACTTTGCGGGACCTACTAAGGGACATACATTCCTTCTAACAGTGGATGCCAATTCCAACTGGCTCGAAATCCACAAGATGAAGACTACTACAACCGATTCAGTCATCCGCAAATTAAATAAACTATTCGCAACAGATGGACTGCCAGATGTTTTAGTCTCCGATAACGGACCCCAGTTCACGGCCCTGGCATTCGAACAATACTTAGCTGACCAGGGCATCCACCATGTGCTAACCTCGCCGACGCACCCTGTGGCCAATGGAAGGGTCGAGCGCATGGTCCAATTTCTTAAAAAAACTCTCCACAAGATGGACCATGGGGACATTGACGACAAACTGAACAGAATACTCCTACTCCAACACATCACCCCGCACAGCGTAACCAACAAAACGCCAGTGAACTATTGATGGGACGCAGGCTTCGCTCCCACCTCGACCGTCTCCACCCGGCCTATGCGCCAGAGAAACCCTGTGGATCTAGCGGAAAGTGCTGCGAATTCAAGGAAGGCGACTTAGTCTTCGCTAAAAATCTTTCCCGTGAACCGTTGTGGGTCGAAGCAACCGTAACCCAAACCACCAGATCATACCATGTACAAACAAGGGACGGGAAAATATGGAAACGCCATATAGATCAGCTTCGCTCTAGGTTGCAACCCAGTTCCCACGACTCCTGTGACCCTCAAACTGAGGTGGGAGGGGATGTCGAGGGAACTGAATTCGAGATGCTGGATGATGAAATCGAAGGAAGTCAGCAGCCCGGCGTGTCACCTGAAGAAGAATCAGGAATGGGGGTTGCCTCGCCACAGAGAAATACCTCAACGGAGGCGAGCCCGCAGAGACCGGAGGACAACAACGACAGAATCAGTGGCGCTGAGTCATTCTGTGAGGATGCGGAACCGCCTGTACCAGATAAATCAAAAAACGTTCCACTGAAACCGGACTACAGACAGGAACCGGTGGGACAGCACAAATCTAATAGACAGTTGAAACAACCTGCATATCTACGGGATTACGTCACCGCACCCCTCAAATGGAACCTAGGGGGAAGGGGTGTTATGAACTAATAAAGGCGTTTAATAAAGTTTTAACAACCTTAAGTAAAAAGCAGGGTTCTAATCTTGCACTTCTGATTGGCCGATAATAGCGACATCGGATTGGTCCTTTCTGGGAAATCTGATTGGCTGTTAACGGGCCAACTCTCATTGGTTCAAGGGGTTAACACTTCCATGTTTTCATTGGCTAATAGGATAGCAGCCAACCCTATAAAAGGGCTGCTGCTGCCCTAGGTGATGGCTCTGTTCAGAATGCTTAATAAAGAGTTGAAGTTCACTGCTCACTGCCTTGTCTCCGCTCCTTGCACCCATGCGCAGAACTTAACACAAGGCTTCTTGGCTAGCTAGAAAGATTGACATTCAAACGTGAGTTTACATACCTTTTCTGAGTTTTTGGTGAAGTCTAATTCTGTGCTTGGTGACATTTAATTCTGTGTTTATTGATGGGATGATATTCTCTATTCAGTTTTGTTTGGAAGGGAAAAGATTAATCTCTGTTCCTGAAAAGAAACTGGGTTGAGAAATCTGGCTGGTTACTGTGTCTATTTGTTCTGGTAATTGGTTTAACAAGCAACAGCTACTATTGTGATTTAATTAATTTAATTAATTTTTGTGATTTAATTAATTTTTAATTTGTATTGTGTTTGATTTTTTTCCTGCTTCTTTTTCTATCTGAGGAGTGGGGGTCTTACTTCACTGCTTTAGTGGTATCTGGCACTGTCCTTTTGGAGTGTTCTTCCAAGAGGCAGGATGCAAGCTTGGCACTCATTTTTTTACTGCCTTTCTGGGTGGCATGTGATCTTTCCTTAAATCTGGATGGTTTCCTTAGGATATCTTGTGAGGTGAGTGAGACCAGCTGGTGTCTTTGAACGGTGCAAATGGATCTAAGGATTGCTTTTGCTGGGTGTGCTTTTTCTGGAGAGATTAAATGACCTCTATGCTAAAGGGTTTCACTTTATGAGCAAGAGTTGGCTGCTGACAATTATCATTGCATTTTAACTATTTTAATTCCTCAAGGTGCTCTGGCACCCTGCCTGATTTGTAACTCCAGCTTGCAGGTATTTTTAATCTAATTGTTGCAACAAATCCTGTTTCCAAATCAGGACACAAGACCACGAAAGGTTGGAGAATACAGGTTTATTATTACCCAAGTCCAATACTTGCCTGCAGGCGTCTTCCTTCTCCACTGGCTGGCCCGAAGATGTCCTGGTCTCCTCACCTTTCACCTGTGTTTCTTGGGGGTGTCAACCGCTGTCGCCAGAACAGGGTAGTCTCGGGAACTCCCTCAGATTCAAAGGACCGATGTTCCCTTGAACTCACCCAGTCGCTGGCACCCGGGGTGGACCCTCCAGCGGGCCTCAGGACCCCTTGTGTCCCGGCGGAGTCGCCATAAATGTTGCAGCAGATTCTGTTTCCAAATCAGGACACAAGACCACAAAAGGTTGGAGAATACAGGTATTTATTTGTGCATAAAGTTCAGAGCATTAGAATGGCAAATTCTGAACTCCTGGCTCTTTCTGAGGCGTCACTTTTATACATTTCATAACCTCAGCCTAGCCCGGGGTGTTTCTTATGTTAAACTATACCAAAAAGGAGAAGTACATATCTGTTATTTTCCAGATCCATCCTTATTCACTGAAGCATGCTTAGTTCAGCAATTTCATAGTTTTGCACAATATTTCTGTAAGAAGCAAGGTAAGGGGTCAGAGGATTTCTGGTAAATGCATATTTTGTTTTTGACCTTTCAGGCCGCTTCATAATGATTGGTATTTAGTGCAGCTTTTTGCAAACAAAGAAGCTTTTTGTATTTTTGTACAGGTAATCCTTGACTTACAACAATTCATTTAGTGACCATTACAATGGCACTGAAAAAAGTGATTTATGACAGTTTTTCACACTTAACGACCATTGCAGCATCCTCACAGTCACAAGAGGCCTGGTGAGGAGAAGTGCCCCTTGATGTGAGTGATGTTGACTTGGCCATGCCCAGTCAGTCACGTGACCACCAGGCCATGCCCACCAACTAAGCCATGTCCACAGAACCAGTTGTTAAAAAATGTGAATCCTACCCCTGAACATATCCATATTACAAGAGGAAGCCATTCTGATGCAAGATATAACAATTCAGTCTACTTCCCAATTCCTTGTATATTATTTTAAAGTCATTATTTTAAAAAGAAAAATATAAAATAAGGCATGTGTGTTTTGTTGTCAAGTGGAGTAGAACAAAGCATTTATCAATTGACACAAAAGTATTGATTAGAATGAGCTCTGTATATTCACAAATTGAGTATACTGTTCTCTTGTTGAAAATAGTCAAAACCATCAAGATAATCTTGGACAGAAATGTTTGTGGTAGAACGATCAAAATAATCAAGATGACACATATGAAAACCAATTCATCCTTATACCTTGTTCCTCTAAGTTTTGGATCGTTTTAAGTTCACCCTTTTCATCCAAGAGTTCCCCATATCTAACTGTTTGTTCCTTCTTATAAATTATAGGATAGGAAAATGCTTCAATAGTCGATAACCAAACTGGAATTTTCAAATAACATTGTCTTTTTATCTTCTCCCAGTTTAACCACAAAGACTCCCGCATATAATGTCTTCTAAAATAACCCTGTGTTTTAGTTCCCTCATACCATAAAAAGCATGCCAGCCCAACAGCAAATCATGCCCTTCTAATGTCAACAATCTATGCTTTCTTAATGTTATCCATTCTTTAACCCACATCAAATTTGCAGCTTGATAATACAATTCTCAATTAGGCAGGCCAAAACCTCCTCTAATTCTAGCGTCTTGCAAAAGCTTTCGCTTTATTCTCGCTTTTTTACCTTGCCATATAAACTTCAACATGATTTTATTTAAATCTTCAAAATAGTCTTTTCCAAGCCTAAATGGTATTGTTTGGAACAAAAATAAAATTCTAGGTAGAATATTCATCTTGATTGTTGAAATTCTCCCTATTAATGACAATTGCAAGTTTTCCCACTTCTTCAAATCTGTAGCTATCTGTTGTTTGAGTTTAATATAATTATTCTCTTTTAATGTGCTACATCTTGCTGTCAAATATATCCCCAGATACTTAACCTTATTTGTAATTTGGATTTTCAACAGGTCTGCCAGTTCTTCTCTTTGTCTCAGTAGCATGTTCTTTGTCAAAATCTTTGTTTTATCTTTATTTATTTTCAAACCAGCCATCTCACCATATGTCTCTATCCTTTCCAATAACCTTGGAGCTGTTTCTAACAGGTCTTCCAGAATAAAAGCTAAATCATCAGCAAAAGCTTATAGTTTAAATTCTTCCTTCTTAATTTTCATTCCTTTTATACTTTTATCATCCCTAATATTTCTATTCAACACTTCCAAGTTCAACACAAATAGCAAAGGAGATAGGGGACACCCTTGTCTTGTACCTTTTCTTATATTAATAAAATCTGTAAGTATCCCCTCCATCATTACCTTTGCTGTCTGTTTATTATATATGGCTTCTATTGCTTGAATAAATTTTTTAGCAAAACCCATCTGTTCCAATAGTAATAACATAAATCTCCAGTTCACGTTGTCAAATGCCTTTTGAGCATCTAAAAATATCAAAGCCATTTGCTTTTCAGGATGAGCCTCATAGTATTCCAAAGTATCCAAGATTACTCTCATATTGTCTCTGATTTGTCTCTTTGGCAGAAATCCATTTTGATCTGGGTGAATAAAAAAAAGCTACAAAACAGACAGAAGATATTAGAAACACCAATCAAGCAGAACACAGCAAACTCCAAGACCAATAAACACAGACCAAGACTCCCAAACAATCAGGATGAAGAAAAAAACATTCTGGCACAGGAGTAGGCTAGCCCCAAATTTAAAATTGAAACCACTGTAAAAGTCTGACTCACAGATGAACACAATACAGAAGCCTGATGATGGCAGATGAGATTCTGCCGAAACGTTGCTACAACTTTAAAAGCACAACTATAATGACGTGGGAAAATACCCAAACAAAGCTGAATACCATACATATGTACACACACACACACACACACACACGCACACACACATAACAGTATTCTCATAATGGATTGCTTACTATTTATAGGTTTTATTCTTATCAAATTCAATAAATTCAAATTCAATAATTTTAATGAAATATTTTTAAATTTCAATAGAAGCATTTTGATTACAAATGAGTACTTATAAGCTTTAATTACTTATAGTGAAACTATTAGTGATGCATTAAAATATACTAGCCATGTTATATTTTAGATATGTTGATTATCTACATGCATTTTATTGTTTCTGAATCCTATTCCAAGTGGTAATAATTTATAAAAGCCTACATGGGACCTGAGCATCTAAGCATCTTCTATTCCTAGTAGAATCAGTCCATCTAAGTCATGCTGGGGGAGAACATACTAACAGTCCCTAGGTATTCAGGAGAAGCGAAAACAAAAATAAATGCTTTCTACTGGATCTCTTCAATAGAAATCAGTTGCCTCAGTGTTTAACTCTTTAAGATAACCTGAGTTATCTTAAACTTGATTATTCAAACTTGATTATTCAAGTTTGATTGGAATTGTACTTCGTTGATTCAGGCTATAGCAACAGAATATTGAAAGCTGGTGTTTTATCTCCCCTTCCTATTATACCTCAGGAGTTAGGGAGAAGCCAATTTGAGAGGGGTTTTTTTTTTTAAATTTCCACAACTCATAGGCTTAAAACACTTTTTAAGTGTCACTGCATACTTTCTAAGGTTATCTGTCTGACTGTTCATATTCATAAATAAAATTAGTCTCCTTCCCTAAGGCTGGTTGTTTTTAAGCAAGCATTCAGCGATTGGGGAATTGATGTATAAACAGATCAGAGGTGATATTCAGCAGGTTCTGACCAGTTCTGGAAAACTGGTAGCAGAAATTTTTTGTAGTTCAGAGAACTGGTAAATACCACCTCTGACTGGAGATTTTATAGTATCCTTCCCACGCCACACCCACAGAACCGGTAGTAAAAAAATTGGGTAAAAACCCGGAACTTCCGGTTTGCGTGGCTTCGGGGCAGCAGGAATTCGCGACAGATCGCGATTCCTGCTGTGCTAGCCGTCGAGGTACCCCCGATCCAGATGGGTCAGGGGGATATGGCTGCCCTGTAGGGACAGCTGAAGAGAGAGGGGAGTCGGATAGGGAGGTGGGGGTATCGCAGACCCCCCCCTTCTCCGGGAAAACCCCTTTTTCCCAAGGCGGTGGAGCGGCGGTCAGCAATGGCTGCCACGAAGAAGCCAGCAACCGGGTAAGAACTGTGCTGGAGGAAGTGTGAAGAGTGAAAGTTCTGTCTGAGCCGGGTCAAGTAACACCTTTTAAATTGCCTGGAATTGAGCTGCTTGAATTGCTGGAGGATACATTGTATCCCTAAGAAGAGCGAAAAGCGGCGGAGAAGCTGTTAAAGGGATTTTTTTTTTTTTTACTCTCCCACCCCACGGAAAAAGCAGAAATATTTGGATATATTAGACATTGAAAGTGGATTGCTTTGAAAGCTGAAGCTAAGAGACAAAGGGATTTTTGGACATTGAAAAATTTAAGAAATTGGAAAATTTCTGCTGGAGGTATGGATTTTTGATTATTTAAAATTGTCATTGCAAGTGGGAAGGGAGAAAAAAAATTGGAGCAGAAGCTGAAAAAGGAGGAGATTGTCTAGAACGTCTTTGTGGATCCCAAAAGAAGATATATGGTAATTGGACCTCTTTGATTAAAAATTAATTCAGAAAGAGAAAGAGAAGAAGGAAGAAAAGTATTAACTTTTGGAACTTTTTTTTTTTAATTGCTTTTGATTGTCTTTGATTAAAAATACTTGTGGTTGTTTTGGAAAAAGTTTCCCTTTTCATAATGGCATCGTCTGTGGATGAACTAGAGATTGAATATCAAAAATATAAAAAAGAAGATACTTTGGGCGCTTTGTTTCAATTCTTAGAAATGGTGTTATGTTCTTTTGAAAAGTTGATTACGCAGCAGAAGGACTGGGACAAGGAAGAAGAGGAAGAAGAAGCCATCTTTGATGAACAATGGGTCCCTTCCGGAGAGGAGGAGAAAAAGGATAAGAAAAAGGGGATTTTAAGAATTATAAAAACAACCAAAAGAGAGAAAAATGAGCGAAAAGATGGAGGCAAGGTTAGAAAGCAAAAGAAAAGGAGCAAGAAAAGCGAAGAGAAAAAGCAAAGGGGTAGAAAGGGCAAGGAGAAGAATAAGCAAGAGAGAAAGGGGGGGAGGAGAAGCCTTAATGGGGGGAAGCAAGACCTAAAGAAAAAAAGTTTATTTAGAGACAATGGGTGAACTTAATTTAGATTAAAAGAGGGATTCTGGAGGGTATATAAGAGTGTGTTTTTATATGTATATTTAGAATATAAAATTTATTATGTAATTTTAGAATCTTTTAAACAGAATCCCAAGAAAGATTGCTATATGTAGTATTTTTAAGTTAGGGTAATGAGTTATAGATGTTACTCCAATTGGTGTACAGGAGAAGTATAGTAAAAGCAAAAAAAAGATGAATGGATAATTGGAAATAGAACAGACAAAGAATGTTGTTGAAAATGGTAATAAGATATGGAAGGATATATATGCTTATTTTTTTGGATTTTGTATATTGATAAAAGGCAATAAAATTTTAATTAATAATTTGGATGGAAAAGAGAAGTAGGGACAAGATATGAAGTTAATATTATATGAAAGATTGATATTATAATCTGGAAATGTTATGCCTTATTGGTCTTTTATTATTATTTTTTCTTAGAAAAGAATTTATAAGCTGTTATGCCTTGATTCTTTGTGCATTGTTTTTATAAAACTGATAAAAATGGTTTTTATATATATATATAAAAAAGAAAATGGTAATAAGATATGGAAGGAGATATGGGTTGAATATGATGTTTGAATTTGTGTCTGTGTAAAGAGTTTTAACCCGGGAACAGACAACCTTCAGAAAAGATCTTTTAGTTTTGTTTATGTTTTGTGTTTGTATGTTTGTGTATTGTGGTTATGGTAAAACTAACAAAATTTGTTTTTTATAAAAAAAAAAAGGAAAAAAGAATCAATAAAACCTTGGAGGAATGTTAGACGAGAATAATTTAAACAAGCCAGAAAGAAAAGAATATGATGACTATAAAATGGATAAATATGGAAGAGAAATGAAATTGAATAGGAGTAAAGAGAAATAATGAGAAATTTGCTGAAAGATATTTGTGTGTCCATATGGAGATGGGATAAATTGGAATTATGCTGTATAAAAATAATGTTTTGTTTGACTTGTAAGGATTTACAATGTTAAGAGGTTTTATGTGTTTATGTATTTAATGGTTAATGATGTGTTGTTTTATCTTTAAAATTAATAAAAATTTGTTTCAAAAAAAAAAAAATTGGGTAAAAACCCCAACACTGAAACAGATGTATATCGGTGCTGCCTACTACTGTTTTGTTGCAGTTCTTGAATTTGATTTGTTTTATGTTTTTCCATCTTCTGGTAGTTGACTTAACACTGGGATAGCAATTTATGTCTGGAAAGAGAGAGAACAAAATAGAAGGAGGAAAGAAGAACCTTTTCTCTAGTGGAGTGCAGGGAAACAAGCTAGCATGTTGTCCATTGCATTGTGGCAATGTTGCAGCAGGAAGAAGAAACATGGATAGCACTTGCTGTGGATTGAAAAGGACCCTTGTTCCTGAAGGTAGGAGGAGAAGGTGGCTGTTAAGTTCTGCGCATGGGCGCAAGGAACGGAGACGAGACGGTGAACAGTGAACTTCAACTCTTTATTATACATTCTGAACAGAGCAAAACCCTAGAGCAAAAGCAGCCCTTTTATAGGCAAGCTGCTGCTCTAGTAACCAATAGGAAACGTGGAGTGTTAACCCCCTTAACCAATGAGAGTGGCCCGTTAGCAGCCAATCAGATTCTCCTGAACGGACCAATCTGATATCGATACTATCGGCCAATAAGAATTGCAGGGCTAGAACCCTGCTATTTTCCTAAAGCTTTTAATAAACTTTATTTGAGTATTTTATTAGTTCACAACACCCCTTCCCCCTGGGTTCTGTTTGGGGCATGTGGTGATCTAATCTCTGAGGTAGGAAGGTTGCTTAGACTGTCTATTGGATTTATGCTGTCCCACCGGTTCTTGTCTGTAAGCCTGTTTTGGCGGGGCGTTTTCGAGCAAGTCGGGTGCTGGTGGTTCTTCGTTGGACGACTCGGTGCCGCTAGTGTTCGCGTCGTTGTCCTCTGGCCCTTGCGGGCTTGCCTCTGTTGGGTTGTTCCTCTGTGGCGAGGCCACCCCCATCCTTGATCCTTCTTCACTAGTCATGCCCAATGGCTGACTTCTTTCATTCCTGCTTTCCGCCATCTCGAATTCGGTTTCTTCGACCTCCCCTCCCCCCTCCAGTTTGGGAGTTACCGGAGTCACAGAAACTAGGTTGTAGCCTTGAGCGAAGCTGATCAATATGGCGTTTCCATATTTTTCCGTTGCAGGTTTTCACCCGGTATGACCTAGGTCCAGTGGCTTGAATAACAGTGGCCTCGATCCACAATGGTTCGCCAGAGAGGTTTCTGGTGAAAACTAAGTCGCCTATCTGGAACTCACGGCATTTTCTGCTAGATCCACAAGGTTTCTCTGGCTCATAAGACAGGTGAAGCCGGTCGAGGTGGGAGTGGAGTTTGCATCCCATCAATAGTTCCGCTGGAGTCTTGTTGGTGACGCTGTGTGGAGTGATGTGTTGGAGAAGGAGTATTCTATTTATCTTATCTTCAATGTCCCCATATTCCATCTTGTAGAGGGTTTTTTTAACAAACTGTACCTTGTGCTCGGCTCTTCTGTTAGCCGCAGGGTGTGCTGGCGAAGTTAGCGCATGGCGAATAACGCGGTCCGCTAAGTATTGTTCAAAAGAAAGCACGGTAAACTGGGGTCCGTTGTCGGATACCAGAACGTCTGGCAGTCCATGCGTCAAGAATAATCTGTTCAACTTCTGGATGACAGACTCGGTTGTAGTACTTTTCATTTCGTGGATCTCGAGCCAGTTTGAATAGGCATCCACTGTTAATAGGAATGTATGTCCCTTAGTAGGTTCCACAAAGTCAATATGAATGCGGGACCACGGTGCCTGAGGTGTTTCCTACTCTGTCAGAGTTGCTTTTAGTGGGGCGTTGCTAACCTCCTGGCACTTATAACAAATCTTTACCCAGGCTTCGATTTGTTTGTCGATGCCCGGCCACCAAGCGTAGCTTCGTGTGAGTGCTTTCATGTGCACGATGCCGGGGTGGCCCTCATGCAGTGTCTTTAGTACTGCTCGTTGTAACTGCTCTGGGACAATGACTCTATCCCCTCACAGGATGCAGCCCTTTTGCGAAAAAAGTTCCGTTTGTCGATTCTTGAAGGGAATGAAGTCATCAGGGGTTTGATCTACTGGCCATCCTCATTCGACCCAGCTAAGAAGCCGCTTTAAGATAGGGTCACATTTTGTTTCGATCGCGATATCTCTAGCGGTCAGCAGCGGTGAATGCAGCATTTCAATCTGGAGCATTGTAAGGGTTGGAGCTGGGTCATTGATGGTTTCCGGAAGTGGTGCACGTTCAATGCGTCAGCGTGGGGAATGGCTTTTCCCGGGCGGTGCTGCAGCTTATAATTGTACGAAGCCAAAAACTCCGACCAGCGAGTCATTCTAGGTGATAATATATAGGGGATTGGCTTGTCTCCCGCTATAATCCCCAGTAAAGGTTTGTAGTTGGTAACAATAGTAAAAATTTGTCCATAAACATATTCATGAAACTGTTTAACAGCAGATACAACAGCAAGAGCCTCTTTATCGATTTGACAATAGTTACGTTCAGCCTTTGATAGAGTTCTTGAAAAATAGGCGATAGGGGCTTCACTACCGTTTGGTAACACATGGCTCAAAATGGCTCCTACTCCAAAGGGTGACGCGTCACCTCTAATTGTTAAAGGCAAAGTCTCGTTATACTGCATTAAAACAGCATCTGAAGTTAATTGGTTTTTCACTTGTCGGAACGCGTGTTCCTCTCGGTGCCCCCAAACCCAGGTGCGGTATCTGCCATCCCGCATCTGATGGGCGGCTCATGAAAGGGAGCGAATGACAGGAAGCGAAGTTTCCTCTTGATGATGAGCGCGCCCCGAATGTCTTGGCACACGCTCTTTTATTGTGTTTTCTTACAAGAAAATGATTTAATTAAAAAGCTCAAGTCAAACATGTTAATCTCATCAGCATGTGTATGTTTACAAAGCTGCATACCTGGACAGATTATTTACAAAGTGGACAAGCCTATTAACAAACGTCTATCTCCTTGCCTTTCGTACGTGCCTTGCAAGGGTCACTGGAGAGACAGAAGTTAATGATTACACGTGAATGATACAATGTTGCGATTCTTGAATGATACATAGTTCAATGATACATAGTTGCAATCACATGAATGATACATAGTTACAACATCTCCTCTGTTTTTATTATTTATGACGAGTCTTCTTCCTCGTCCAAGAAGACAGGAACCAATTTTCTGAAATGTTCGCCGTCCCCGTCATCTAAGCAAGAGTGCGACCCGTCAGCTTCAGGGTTGTCCAAGGAGCGGTAACTCAGCAATGACATTTTTTCGTCCGGTGTTGAGGATATAACATGAGCTTGCAATAGCACATTAACATCAGCAGAGGATAATTAATTTTTTAAAAATTGTAATATTCAATTAAAACAATAAAGTCCTATAATACAAATCAATATAGTGATTATTAATGATCCTGCCAATGCAGTTAAAAAGGTTGTAAGCCATGGCGAATTAGAAAACGAACCCCCCCCCCTGCTATCAGCATAAAGACAACATTTTTTTTTAAGCATAGCACACAATCCCCCTTGTTTTAAAAAATTAACAAACGTCTATCTCCTTGCCTCTCGTATGTGCCTTGCAAGGGTCACTGGAGAGACAGAAGTTAATGATTACATGTGAATGATATAATGTTGCGATTCTTGAATGATACATAGTTGCAATGATACATAGTTGCAATCACATGAATGATACATAGTTACAACACCCAGGTTGCTTTTTTATCGAGAAGCCGATGTAGGGGCTCGGCTATGGTCGCTTTGTGGGGCAGGAAGATGTTGTAAAAATTAATAAGCCCCAGGAAAGCTTGGAGATCAGTCTTGTTTCTGGGTCTTGGGGCATTCTTGATTGCCCTTAACTTGCTACTGGTGGGGTGAATGCCTTGTTTATTGATTAGATACCCCAGGAACTCTACTTTATCTGTACACAGTTGACATTTATTTTTTTTAACTTGAAGGCCAGAGTCTTTAAATTTCTGGAGAACGAGTTTTAGACACTTCTTTAGTATTTCTCTATTAGGGGCAGCAATTAAGACGTCATCAAAGTATGGTATGACCCCTTTTATTCCCTGTAACAGTCTCTCCATCAAACTCTGAAAGATCCCTGGGGCCACACTAACTCCGAATTGGAGTCGGTTGCACTTAAAGGCGCCTCGGTGCATAACGATCGTTTGTGCCTCTGCTGTTTTTTTATCAACAGGCAGTTGTTGGTACGCCTGTGCTAAATCCCATTTAGTGAAGACCTTTCCGCCCCCCAGGGAATGGAGAAGGTGTTATACCACCGGTACCGGGTAAGCACTCTGTTGAAGGGCATGATTCAGGGTGGCACGGTAGTCCCCACAAATCCTTAACGATCCATCTGGTTTGATGGGTGTTACGATTGGGGTTTCCCAAGGAGCATGGTCGGTTGGTTCTAAAACACCCTGGGCTATTAATTTATCATGCTGCTCGTCAATCTTTGGTTTAAGGGTGAAAGGGACTTGACGAGGCTTAAGGCAGATGGGAGCCACTTCAGGGTTAAGGTTAAATGATATCGGGGTCCCCTTGTACTTGCCTAGTTTGTCTGCAAAAACGTCCTGGAATTCCTGGATGATGGCCTCCTCCCAGTCGTCGCTGCTGGTTTGGTGAATGCCGGCTAACTCAATCCCAAGTGGAACGAACCATTGAAGGCCTAACAAACTAGGCCGATCATGGTTGACGACGGTCAATGGTAAGGATGCAGTACGATTTTTGAATGAGACCCAGACCAGGCTTGATCCAACGACCGGAATTCGATTTCCTTGATAGTCCTTGAGAATGATTCTTTGGGTTCTGAGGTCTTGCTGCCGGACAGCAGGGATCAATTGTTTCAGGGTCTTCCAGGAAACCATCGAGAGGGACGATCCTGAATCAACTTCCATCACGCAGGGCTGGTTCTCGATGGCGACCTTCACTCGGATTTTCTTTGCATCTAATGATGATGCATGACCAATCGTGATGGTTTGGTGTGCCTCTTCTCGTTTCATTGAATGGGCTAGTGGTTTATTTCTGTAGGAGTGGTTGTTCCATTGGTGGTTCGAATGTTCCCGATTCACAGGACAACTTCCTGTGGGTTGACGATAGTTGGTCCCCCTCTGAAATGGGCTGGCTCCTGTCTTGCTTCCACAGACCTTTCCGATGTGGCCTCTCTTCCCACAAATATGGCAGAGCGCATCGAGGAATTTGCAGTCTGATCGTGGGTGGTTTGCCCCACAGCCTACGCATTGATATTACAGTCTCTGGTTACGCTGGTGGCGTTGGTCTCTTTCAGACCGGAGCCATTTGACTTCTTCCTCATTACTTTCTGATGATGATTCGCGGTCCTCGTGGTGGGTTGCCGTTGCATGTCCCTCAAGGCGAGGTGAGGTTTCGCCGGTGAGTTGGCGGAGTGGGGCGTTGGTGTGACGCATTCAGGCGGCCGACTTCCTGGTTGCTTCTGCTGCAGTAGCATCAGCGATGGTATCTGCAAGGCTGATGTCGCCTTTCGCCATCAGCTTGCTTTGCATGTGCAGTGCATCTAATCCCAGAACTATTCGGTCTCTCAGAGCTTCTTCGAGGTCGGCAAAGCCACAGAGGCCTCCCAGGTTCCAGAGATCCGCGATGAAATCTGCAACGCTCTCTCCTTTCCACTGGTCTCTCTGGTAAAATTCATGTCTTCGGACAAGCGTTGGTACGGTTGGTGCATAGTGGGCCCGTAGGAGGGGCTCGACGACGTCCCAGTCCATGGATTTCACCTCAGCCGGTTTTGCCAGTGCCTTGACCATCTTGAAAATGGCAGGTCCGCAGTGAGTCAGGAATACCGCTCTCTTTTTCCCAGTAGTGGCATCCTTCAAGTTGTTGGTCTCCAGAAACATCTAGAACTGGCCCATGTATGAGTTCCAGTCTTCTTGTGCTGGGTCAAATGGAGCGGGTGGTATGGTGCCACCGGTCATGGTTTCCGCCTTTGATCCACCTTCAGCCACGTGCTCTGTTTAGTGCTCTGTAGTGTTCAGTCAGCTCTGACGTCTCCGCATCCCATCCTCGTCTCCAGTGTTAGGTTCTGCGCATGGGCGCAAGGAACGGAGACGAGACGGTGAACAGTGAACTTCAACTCTTTATTATACATTCTGAACAGAGCAAAACCCTAGAGCAAAAGCAGCCCTTTTATAGGCAAGCTGCTGCTCTCGTAACCAATAGGAAATGTGGAGTGTTAACCCCCTTAACCAATGATAGTAGCCTGTTAACAGCCAATCAGATTCTCCTGAATGGACCAATCCGATATCGCTATTATCGGCCAATCAGAAGTGCAGGGCCAGAACCCTGCTATTTTCCTAAAGCTTTTAATAAACTTTATTTGAGTATTTTATTAGTTCATAACAGTGGCAATCCAGAAAAGGATTAGTAGTTAATCCAGAAAAAGATTAGTGGTTGGAATGGCTTGCAGGCATATACATTGAGGGCATGCTACTGGCCATGAACTCATTCAAGGTTTGCTTATAACTGTGGATAGGATGGTATATTTTTTTCTGAGTGGACAATCATATCTTTCATGGTATTACTTTATTACAGTATGCTTTTTTTTTATTTTGATGTGAAAACACATATTTTATTGCCTAAGAATATAGTTTATTTTACATGTTTCTTAGTAAAATGCAATAATGGGCTTTTTGCTAATTAATCTAAATTATTGCGATATCTTCTCTAACGATATCATTAGGCTTTGTTTTGATTGACAGTGATAGCAATAAAATATTGTTTGAAATATTACTGCTATTCTCTGTGTATTTAACAGAATAATAAGAGAAGTTGGAAGGGACCTTGGAGGTCTTCTATTCCAACCCTCTGCTCAGGCAGGAAACTCTATACAATTTCAGACAAATGGTTGTCCAATCTCTTCTTAAAAAATTCCAGTGTTGCAAGTACCCTAATTTCTGGAGACAAGTTGTTCCACTGATTAATTGTTCTATCAGGAAATTTCTCATTAGGTCTATGTTGCTTCTTTCCTTGATTAGTTTCCATCCATTGCTTCTTGTCTTGCCTTCAGGTGCTTTGGAGAATAGGTTGGCTCCAGAGGTGGCATTCAGCAGGTTTCAGCAGGAGAACCGGTAGTGGAAATTTTGAGTAGCTCAGAGAACTGGCAAATACCACCTCTGATTGGAGATTTTACAGTATCCTTCCTCTGCCACACCCACCAAGCCACGCCCACAGAACTGGTAGTTAAGAAAAATTGAATTCCACCACTGGTTGGCTCCCTCTTAAAAGTTACTATAATTTTATTATTTTATTTCTTATTAAATGTATATGCTACCTCATCTCACTGTGAAGTGGCTCTATCATAACAGGTAACTATAATGACTGATTATCTGTAAACATCTAAGTATCCTGGAAAAGGCAGCCTTTTTGTTTCTTAATGAGGCCAAGTATTTTTTTAATGATTGATAGAATGTAAGAATTAAAAAGTTAAAAATGAGGCCCTTTCCAACTCTAGAGTTCCATGATACATTCTTCTCATTTGCTTTTTTCTCTACCACCATTTCACATTTTATATATACAAAATACAGCATGTCAGACACAATTTGCCTTTTCTTTATTTCCCCTAAATACTTATCCTCAGGAATCACTAAGAATTTATTCACGCTTAGCAGAAAAATGTCTTTTAGCTAGTTAATAGCAACATAGAAATCTTGGTAGAAAACAAATGTCTAATACCATTTCTTCATTTTACGATCCACCATTGGGATTCCTTCCAATATGAATTCAGTACTCAAAATTCAATTACAAGCAAGTTAGATGTTCCTATGTCTGTGTTTCTATGCAGGCATATTTTATCCATGAGTGAACCAATCATATTTTGGAAAGAGAGTTAGTTTTCTCCTTCAAAACCAGCCATATACAACTTGTACTAATTATGAGATTGCAATGTGGTATTTATGATATTGCTATCAGAGAGAGGGGGGGGGGGAGACAGAGAGAGATATGCATGCTATATCCTCACTCATTCCACTTTCTGGATACATCTATATGTATAGTAACTGTCTGCAGTATCTATGATTGACTGTTAATGAAGTGTCCTTAAAAAATTCTTTCTTCCACTGTGGGTATCTTCATCCCTATGTCAGCTAAGGTTATAATTATAGTTTGCTATAGTGCCTTTAATTGGCATATTATCAAAAGGCAGTTCTTTTTTTTTCTATTCTGCTTTAACTGATGGAGTTCCTAATCAGATTTTCAGGTTAGGTTTACAGTTACAAATATAAAGCTGCATTAATTCTACTATGGACGGATCAAGCTGTCAACTTCACTTTCAAGTGTTTTAACATTCTGTCTCATTTGTATAAAAAAGTTGCAAGTTCATCTCTCACAAAAAGTAAATGAACAGATGGCATTCACTTCTAACAAAACATGTTGGAATTTACAATATGAAAAATATTTATTTTTTAATAAAAGTTTTATGGCTAAGTGTTATGCAAACTCACACATTGTGATTTATTTGGAAAATGATTTAAACAATCCAAGGTTCCATGAAATATTAAATTGACAGCTAACAGGTTTACATGCTAAAACTGACAAATGTATTCATATCTAGCAAAATATGCACACTGAGAGAGTGAAGGCATTAATTAAACCTGATAATTTCTTTCCATATATTCTGTGTGGCAATTTGTCAGCTATGGGCCAAGTTTAGTTTACTTGATAGTGATTATTCTAGGTAAATCAGCAGTGGAAACATTTAAACAAAAGATAATTTGACTGCTATTAAATGACTGAAAGATACAAAAAATATGAAACCAGAAAGACTTAAAAAGCAAAAGTTAAAATCTCCCTTGAGTTGAGATTGGTTCTTGGTGAGAACCTTGACATCTTACTATATTTTCCTGATGGAGGTGACTGGCCACTGTTTTCTACTAAATTTCCCAACCTTGATTACAGGTGGTATAGAAGTTTAATAATTAATAACGATAAAAAATAAATACATTCAAACAGAGCCTGGGATGTTTTAATTTGGAGTTAACCAATATCTTGTGAGTTTCTCCAACGTTATGTTTCATGAAGCTTAAAAAAGAAAAGCATAACAATATGTGTCTCACTGCCTCTAATTTACTGTATATGTATTGTGTACTTTTGAATAACAGAGATGTTACTGAAATAATTTTCAGGACAAGAAAGCAGGGCACTGAATTTAGCCAAATGGTCTTCAGCTTACATACAGATCTTAAGATATTACATACAGCTAGCTGGCCGATATGAAACCTATTTTATCATTTTAAGAACTATTTTCCTGATTTTCTAGAGATTAATTTCCAATACCCTGCATCCAGTGAGATAAAACTTGAAAAATTATATGAAGGTTTCCCTTACTTTCATCATTTTTTCACACCATGATGACTTAAATCTCAATCTTGAAGATTTCAAGATATTATCAATCCATAGGAAAAATTACTCTGATGCAAAAATAGAGTGATAAAGATTAATTTGCCTTCAGAGGAGCTACAGGAGACCTGTGATGCCAATGGTGTTCAAATGTTTTGTCCATTTGTTTTAGGATTGTATCTAAGGCACCTATTATTATTGAATTTTGCTTTATTTTGCTATAGTTATACTATTACAGGTCTTTGTATTTTGTTATTTTTCTCCAATTCTTTCTCTTCTCTTCTACTGTTTCCAAGTATTAACACATCCACTGTTCAGACTTTTTGGGCTTTATTATTGTTAGGAATCTGTCCACCAATTAGTTGGGTTGGCAATATATAAACCAACAATGAATGTTTATAGCTTTAAGACAAAATCACTGTATTGATTTATACTATATTCCGATTGGTTGATTATATTGCAAATTACCATAAGAGGGAGCCAGAGTTCATAGCTTGCTCTCTCTGACATTCTGACTCTCTGACATTATGTATCTCTGATATTCTGATATTGTTTATAGATTACAGAAAAAGTTCAGGATTAGAAATTTAGGGGAGATTAAGCATTATTTGAGTCTTGATATAGTGAAAATGAATAAAGGTTTTAAAATTTCGCAAGCCAAGAAGATTAGCCAATTATTAAAATGCTACAACATGGAGCATTGTAAATCTGCTAAGACACCAATGAGTAAGGAATTTACACATAGTGATATCAAAAGTCCTATATTTGATAAGGAAATATATCAATCCTTAATTGGTAATCTATCATATCTAATTGGTCTAGACCAGATATATCTTACAGTGTAAACCAATTGGCTAAGTATAATGCTGAACCAAATGAAAGGCATTGGCAAGCAGCTAAGTGAATAATTAGATTTTTAAAACACACAATCTATTATTCATTATATTTAGAACCAAGTAATGAATTAGTGTTAACTGCATATGCTGATGCAAGTTTTGCTACTGATATAATGACTCGTAAATCAACATCAGGTATAGTGGTAATGTTGGGTAATGCTTTAATAGGATAGAAGTCTATTAGGCAACAACATATTAGTTTATCCATTATGAAAGCAGAATTCTCATGCTTATCATTAATGTGTACAGATTTGATATATTATAAACAATTGTTGAAGGATATTGGAATTACTGTATGTGATCCGTTTTTTGTTTATGAAGACAATCAATCTGCAATTAATATAGCTACTAATTTAGCTGTTAAAACAAGGTCTAAACATACTGATTTGAGATATTTGAATGTTAGACAGTTTGTTCAAAATAAATTAATTCAATTGCATGACTGAACATAATATTGCAGATCATTTCACGAAAGCTCAAGGTGCAATTAAGCATAAAGAGTGTTGTGAGAATTATGGTTTAAAGATGTAATGTATTATATATTGACCTACCCAAAGGGGAGAATGTTAGGAATCTGTCCACCAATTAGTTGCATTGGCAATATATAAACCAACAATGTATGTTTGTAGCTCTAAGACAAAATGGCTGTATTGATTTATACTATATTCTGATTGGTTGATTATATTGCAAATTACCATAAGAGGGAGCCAGAGATCATATCTTGCTCTCTCTGACATTCTGTATCTCTGACATTCTGTCTCTATGACATTCTGTTGCTATCTAAGGTTCTCTGTTGTATTTATGCTGTGCTTATACTTTGATATTTTTGTTTACTGTAAATGGCAAAGGCAACTGGTAAGAAGACTTTGGAATTGGATATTCTTTGGACTGTAAAACATATATGATCTGGACCATTTATTGGACTGTACTATTTCTTAAAGTAAACTTTAACTCAATTTAGTGTATCTGTGTGTGCCTGAATAATTATTCATAATGACTCTCATAAATGTTTCCATGTGCATATGCTTGTTACTCAAAGGTTATTCTGTACATATCATAACAATTATGGTTCATTGCAGTCATCCTGATGTTCAGACTGGATTTGGCATATTTATCCACCCATCAAGTAATAATAATAGAATTAGGCTTTGTGTGAACAAAGGATTGGCCTTGTTTAATGGTTTTGGGCAACTTATTTCAACCCATGTGTATCCAGTTTACTTTGCAGATGATAAATCAGTAGAAATATTTTCTACTAATTTTTGAGGGGTATTGTAATAGCAAATTATTTTCTAAACTAGAATGCGCAAAACCTAACAAATTAGTATAATGCTTAAGATTCTATGCTACATGGCCTGCCATAAATTAAATGACAGCTGAAACAGACAAGGGTTGGGCAGATGATCTTGATATTTTACTGCCACTTTCTTGTACTGTCAGCACTGATATAATTTCAGATCTGTTTCATCAATCCTGAGCATGTGTTAAACAACTAAAACTGATTTGCATATATTCTTTCTTATCTGCCACACTAATGTTTCAGCTAGTCCTTTTGTTAACTTGCTAGCAAATAGATTCAAAGGGTGAGTTACAGATGCTTTTTACTAAGCATTCAGTATCCTTAACTCTATTAAGTTGCTCCTGTTAGATATATATCTGCTGGATTTTCTTTTTTTATTTGTTTTCTCCCAGTTGTTGAGCTTTTCTCAGGATTTTGGGATTGTTTCAGAACCATCACCTTACAATCTGCAAATGCAAGAAACAAGTATGATTATGTTTGCTCTAAAGCAGGGATCTCTAAACTTGGCAACTTTAAAACTTGTGGACTTCAACTCCCAGAATTCCTCAGACAGCATGGTTGACTGAGGAATTCTGGAAGTTGAAGTCCACATGTCCCAAATTTGCCAAGTTTTGAGACTTCTGTTCTAAAGGAAGATTTGTTTATTATTATGGGAAATTGATTATAATTATGGAAACACACTGATGGGCTCCAATTAACTCTAGAATAATTCTATGTAAGTATAGAGACAATTGACTATCCTGATTGTTTATCAAGTTTTTTTTTTAAACAAAGGAAAAGGAAATGTTAAAAAAATAGTTGGAAGTGAAATGACTACTACCATCAATGTAATTTTGCTATGTGGTCATAAAAACAATGACTAAAGCAAATTAAATAAGTCCTTTAAAAGCACATGGCCACTGTGTCTTTTTGTTAATGGTGTGGAAATATTTGTCTTACATGTTAGAGTAATTATTCATTATTTCCAAAACAAAATATTGCCTGGCATTTGGTAACATCTCCAAATTTACTCTTTTTCAACTTTGAAATGAGGGTCTCCAATAAAAAATATATTCAACAATCCTTATATCAAAGAAAAGTGAATTAAAGTTTAAACTACTGAAAATAATAATACATATTTTCAATGTTAATAAATATTTGACCTTAAAAATGTGTCAGGCAAAATGGCATTGAGAAATATGTTTCCTTAGTTTTGCCATTAAAGGAATTGCTAATGAATCATTTTATTATTAATTGTGGGAAAAAAAACTTGAAATTGCTATAATGCCTCACCATTTTATTTATATTCATCTTTTGTTCAACTCATTGCTCACCATGGATTACACTGTATTTCCACACCTATGTTATAGTTTCTTATAACTCAGCCTATCACTCAATGAATGTGGGTGAGTAAGAAGCTAGAAAACAGGCTAAGTACAATATGTTGTTAGTTGGATTCTATCAGTCTTCTATGAACCTTTCAGAAAGGATTCTGCATAACCTACTATTTCTAGCTTTTATTTTCCCCAACCCAAGAGTAAGTAAATCAGTGCAAAAAACATGGCATGGCATTCCCCCAAAGAGGTTAATTTTTGGTCTTTTAAAATTAAATATTTTCATTATTATGGAATGTTCGCACATAATAAATCTATGGCAAATTTTGAACTACGTTGGTTCACAAATACTATTTTCCAAACCCTATTACAGAACAATTTCATCCAGCAGTCACAACACTGATTTTATGTCTACTATTGACATTTGAACTCCTGCCAATTCTTCAGTTGTATCACTAAGAAAAATGTCAAAGCTATGGAAACCCTAGGTATGTTCATTTTGCTGACAATGGACTCTATTTGTAAAATTGGCAATGTTCCCTTAAAGCATATCACTTTTCCATTATGTGCAAAGTATTTTAATCTTGGTCTCTAATCACCCATAATAATAATATTTACTGCAGCACTGAATCTCAAGATCCATTATTAAACTATTCATTCCATTATCAAATGTCTCCTTTATCCTAGGAGCACCAGAAGTTATTAGGCCTTAAGATTTTCTAACATAAAAAGTCCTCATTATATATTTCAGTTCTTGAGTTACCAGCAAATCCAATTTTGGATTTCACTCCACAATCAATATTTTTATTTTGCTCTAATGGGTTTGCTTCCAAATTACTTGTGATCTGTGTAATGTACCATGATGTAATCATTCATAGTGTGACTTCCCTTCAAATCATAGTAACATTCCTGCAGCAAAGATGCGGGTTAGGAATTAAATATCGGACTATTATTTATATGTTATGTTATGTATGCTATGAAATTGGTAGGAAAATTTGTTTGGTTCTCATGTACAGGCAAATTTACTCAGTTCATAGTCCCTATGATTTATATGTTATATATATCTTACATGTTAAAATTCACATTGTCAAAATTTTGGATTCAACCACAATTCAAAAAAAAGTATGTATACATACATGCACACAAAAACACAAATACACACACATACTAAGAAACTGTACATATGACTTACATAAATATTGAAAATATATACAAAGAATATTTCAGGAAAAATAAATTGCAAATGGCATGTGCATCATGCAATAAAATTGACATGAAGGAAAAGGGGTATGAAAATATGTGCAGATATGTGCTCATACTTTTCCACAAACTGATATAAAATGGAATTTAAAATGAACCAAATTCTGGAAAAAGAAGAGATTAAATAAAATGGAGAAAATAAAGCTGGTATATTTCACTAACCCTGGTACATAATACTATGCTATATTCTCTTCTGAAATTGAAATAGACTGAAGGTCAATATATATCAGGATCAGAAACAAGAATATAGTTTATTCAAAATGGTTGTATTATTATATGGTTGTATCATCCACCCATCCATCTATCCATCCATCCATTTATTCATCCATCTATTCATGTATCTTCCAAGCCCAGTAAGTAATTTGTCTGTCAAGCCCTAAAAGGTTAAATCAAGAAACATAATTAAGAAGTATATATACTGAAATAGTGTTTGCCACTGTGGAGTCCTTTTATTCTAAACGCAAACTAAGAAATAATTCCAAACAATTGCTGAAAAGGTCATTTACTGCAAACAACATATATTGCAATCATCATCATCATCATAAAAATATATTTCTGTGTTCATTGCTTCAACTATCATAGTGTTGTAATTAATGGGCCAAACAGTTATAAATATTTGGTAGGACCATAAATTATTTTGATTTATGTATCTTCCCCATGCTTGAAAAATATATGTTCTTTTATATTTTTGAATCCTTCAAGTCATATTGAGAAGTTACAGGTGTATGTTTAGCAAAAAAGATACAAATTTCTTTTCACTACATATCATTTATCAAAAGCTGCTCTGTGAAGAATATGAAAACCGGACATAGTTTAACTGCATCTGATGCAGCTCTGCCTTGTGGAATACCCTTCCTCTTGAGATCTGACAAAGCCTCCATCCTCTTTTGGAAGAACAACTATTTCCCCCAAATGCTGGGACAGAGTTTGGCTGGAATCTGAAGATGGTGCTGTTGGTTGCATCAGAGTCGAATTGTTTTCTTAGTGTTTTGATTTTCTATTCCTGCTGTGAGTAGTCCAGAGTTGTGTCTCATAACATGGGTGGTCATGGAAGACAAATGAATGAAAGAATGGATGAATATTAAAAATGATAACGTAAACTGGCATTTTGCTTTGCATCAACTTGTCATTGAAGGACTAACTGACTTACTGATTCTACAATGCATATATAAATTCATATCAGATAGGGAGTCTAGTTATCCTTAAGAAGGTTCTATGCACTTTTAGTAGCTACAGGTCCCAGCTTGCTTATTCTTACACTAATGAAATAATATTAAGACCATAGTGTTAGATTTTAAAATGTACTGTATATGTAGATATTTTGTGCAGCAGATTCTTCATTCACCAGCTTCCAAGGCAGCTGTAACATGAGCTATTGGTGTAGTGGTTAAGGCATCAAAGCAAAAACCAACAGACATCCTAGCCAGTTATGCTGACCCAGTGACTTCTTTCAGATTTAGAATGAATACAAGGGCACACCATACCCCTTTGAGAATACGCTGCCAAGAAAACTGCAGAGGGAAATTGCCAGGAGTCAACTAACTTGAATGCATAAATAAAATTTTGTTAGCAAAGCAGATACAGATCTATCATAGTGATATATATAAATGAACCAATCTCTGAAAAAAGACAAAAGGCCTCAATAACACATTTAGAAAATCTCTAGCCTTCTAAATATAATTTGATTTGTACATTATATAGGCATTAAAACTGGCTCAAAAATAGTTCTCATTTTAAGAAATATTTTTAATTAAGCATCCAATGAATAGTGAAACACAAGCAATTTCCACTTATCCAATGTCTTTTTCCTTTGTAGCAAAAAACAAAAACAAAAACCCAACAACAACTAGTCCTATATGTGTTTTCATTTGACTTGAAAGTACAATTGACTAGTATTAATTGGGATTCAATGTCTCATGCAATTCTTAGGAGTAAGTTATAAGGCAATAAGACTATGCAGAAGCTTAGATAAGAACTAAAATTATATTTGCCACCTTCCTCTGCCAGAAGGAATTTCATTATAGGAAAGGTATGATCAATTTTATTCAGAGAGAGGTAGTTCAAAAGGCATAATCATCCACCTATATCTCTGTGATGAAAAAATAAAGATAAATGCATTCTAAAGAAAATTTAGAAAAAAAACACAGAACATAAATTAAGACCATAAACAGTAAATAAAAAATAAAGAAAGTTTTGGTTCAAAATATTGACTCTTTGCTAATTACAGTATATTTTTAGCTGCTTACTTTAAAAGCCATCTGTGAGAATGTTTGTTTTTACATATGAATATTTACTAAAGACTAGGAATTGTGCCATATCTTTGACTGAATATTGATTCTTCCTTGGTAAAATTACAAATACAAGGTTTTTAACCTCAGATTAAGTGCTTTTTTTTTTTCAAAAATTAAACTGATTTTAAATCTCCATACACCAATTATAGTATTGATTTCAGCTGTGGGACAAGATATTCTATATTCTTCAACAAATCTCAACAAATAAATCAATAATAAATAAATAAATAAATCTCAACAAATAAATGCTCTGTCCTACATATTGGCAAAAAAATCAGAAAATAAAATACAGGCTGAATAGTCAAGACCTTATTGATGATCCAAACTCTGTCAAGGATCTTGAAGTACTCATCTTAAATGACCTAAGCACTAGAGCCCACTGTAACTATATAGCCAAAAAGGCGTTAAGAGTTGTTAACCTAATCTTATGTAGCTTTTTCTCTGGTAATATTACACTAATAACTACAGCATACAAAACATTTGCTAGACCAATACTTGAATACAGCTCATCAATCTGGAACCCTCATTATGTATCTGATATTAGCACAGTTGAGAAAGTCAAGAAATATTTCACAAGAAGAGTTCTCCACTCCTCTACTCATTGCAGAATACCTTATGCCACCAGACTTGAAATTCTAGACCTAGAAAATCTAGAACTACACCACCTTCAGTCCGATCTAAGTACAGTATATAAAATCATACAGTGCAATGTCCTACCTGTTAATGAATACTTCAGCTAACAACACAAAAGCAAACAATAGATACAAACTCAAGGTTAATCACACCAAACTTGATTACAGGAAATAAGACTTCAGCAACAGAGTTGTCAATGTCTGGAATACTCTACCTGACTCTGTGGTTTTTTTCCCCCAAACCCCAAAAACTTTAATCTTAGAATGTCTACTATTGACCTCACCCCTTTCCTAAGAGGTCTGTAGGGGGCATGCATAAGCACACCAACGTGCCTACTGTACCTATTGTTTCTTTTATATATATATTTTCTTATATGTATCCATGTATTCATAACTATGTTTTTACTTATACCTATTATCTTGTAAGCAATTGACAAATAAAATAAATAAATAAATAAATCCCTGACTTCCAAAGGAACAGCAGAAATGGAAACTGCAATGTATGAATGAATGATTTGTATGAATTTAAGAATGATTGGGATTCTATTTTTGTTCTTCTTTTTCCTTCTACTGGAAGATTTTACGTGCAATTCCTTATACTTCCATTTAAGCTTAGTATCTGTAGAAGTGCATGTTAAATTTTTTATGGGATTTGGGGGAAAGTTGGTAGAAATAAACTATAATTACAGCCAAACCAATCATATGATTTTTGCTTTTTGAATAAATAAAAGATTTATTTCAATCCTTAGAGCTGATGCTGTTCAGAGAATAGCAGAAGATAAGGAAATGTAACCCACATTAGCCATTTTGGAATGCTAATAATTTTTAAGTTATTCTCAAATGATAAGGAAAAAGAAAAAAAATGCTAATTGAAACAAGATTAACCGAAACAAGATTAACTGACAGAAATAAGTTGTATTCAGAACTTTTCCTGTTTTTTTCTTCTCATTCACTGTTCCCATCACTTTTCTTCTTCCCTTTTCTTTTTATTTGTCACAACCTAACTAGATGCCATACACCTTACAGCCCCTCATGGCCTCATGGCTGTTTTCCTTCTCAGTTATTTTTGTAAATCACTTTAGTTTTCTAAGTCTAAGCAATCCTTTCCCCAAATGACTCACCTCTGGGAAAAGCGTTAACAAGATATGTTATTTGTTGCTGACATAATCAGCTTCCTTGATAATATATAATCTCTCACACAAATCTGACTTAGCTTGCAGCTTTAAGAGTATTTAAGGAGAATATTGTTTGGTCTACATTTTTAACCATTGTTGTTATTGTTCAATCATTCAGTCACTTCTGACTCTTCATGACCTGAAAGCTATCATTTTGTCATATTTTTCAGACTCATATGTGAAACAACACTGCAACTTTAGCATCGTCTATCATTCATGTGCAATTCTCTGTCCTTTATTATAACAGACAGTTACTATCCTGTGGCTTGCCTCCCAGCAGGAATTCAAAGAAAGGAGTGAATCTTGCTACCATCTCAGTTTACCAAACAGACACAACTGTTCATTTCCATTGAAAAATGAATTGTTTTTTTCAGAGTTGTGCAAGCCTTTCATTCATTATTTTACAAGATAAAAAAAAAAAGAATACATATTCATTTGTAGGCACAGTAAATGTCATTGGAAATAAAACATCTTGCAAAAGTAATATGCAATTTTCCATCTTCATGTTAAAAAATTGTAGCAGATGACTTGGAAGCTACAGTGTGAAAGACAAATGTTGAAATGTCACTGTTTTGAAAGATGGACATGATGCTCAAATAAACAGGAATTGTCAGCATATTTGAGAATCAATAATAGCAACTTTTAAACTTATATTGCAAGCAACAAGAAAAAAAGGAAGGTAAAAACATACAGAACAGTAGATAGAACAAAGATAAGGTTGGGTCTTCCAAGTGTCTATTAGATTCTTCTTTAGCAGTTTGTAGGAATTAAGAAGTTAAAAATGCTCTTGGCAGGAAGTTTGAGGAAGAGTTTTAGAGGGTATACAATTAGAACTTGGAAGAGAAGCAATAAGTAATTCTGGGTATTGAAGTTTGTCCCCTGGCCAACATAAAGAATATAATTATTAGGAAGTTAAGAGAAATATTGCAGTATTACTGAAAATGAGAGAGTTCATCCCATGTATCTCCCACCTAAGAACTTACTGCTGATCACCATTGATGCTGTTAAGTTCTAAAATAATTGGACGGTAGAGTTTGGCTCAGAATATTTCTCAGCAATCTAGATTCAAAAGGAGAAGTGAATGGCACTTATAGCCTTTCTCCATGGTCAGTATACATACGCACATATTTGTTTGCTATATTAAAGGTTAAGTTCTGCGCATGGGTGCAAGGAACGGAGACGAGGCAGTGAACAGTGAACTTCAACTCTTTATTAACCATCGTGAACAGAGCCAAAACCGGGGGCAGCAGCAGCCCTTTTATAGGGCAGGCTGCTGACCTATTAACCAATGAGAACATGGAAGTATTAAACCCTTGAATCAATGAGAGTGGCTCGTTAACAGCCAATCAGATTCCCCAGAATGGATCAATCCAATATCGCTATTATCAGCCAATCAGAATTGCAGGATTAGAACCCTGTTTTTTCTTTAAGCTTTGATAAAACTTTATTTAAGCGCATTTATTAGTTCATAACACCCCTCCCCCCCGGGTTCCGTTCGAGGGGTGCGGTGACATAATCTCTAAGATATGTGGGTTGTTTTAACTGTCTATTAGATTTGTGCTGTCCCACCAGTTCCTGTCTGCAGTCCAGCTTTAGTGGGACATTTTTGGACATATCTGGTACCAGCGGTTCCACATTCTCACTGGATGACTCAGTGCCGCTAATTCTGTCATTGTTGTTGTCCTCCAATCTTAGCAGGCTAGCCTCCGTTGAGGTATTCCTTTGTGGTGAGGTCACTCCTCTCCTTGATTCTTCTTCATTACTTGTGCCCGATCAGTGACTCCCTTCACTTCTGCTCTCCACCATCTCGAATTCGGTTTCTTTGACATCCCCTCCCCTCTCAGTTTGGGAGTCCCAGGAGTTGTGGGAACTGGGTTGTAGCCTAGAGTGAAGCTAATCTATATGGCGTTTCCATATTTTTCTGTCGCAGGTTTGCACACGGTACGATCTGGGCCCGGTGGTTTGAATTACAGTTGCTTCGATCCATAATGGTTCACCGGAGAGGTTTTTAGTGAAAACTAAGTCGCCTACCTTGAACTTGTGGCATTTTCTGCTAGATCCGCAGGGTTTCTCTGGCTCGTAGGAAGGGTGAAGCTGGACAAGGTAGGAACGGAGCTTGCGTCCCATCAATAGTTCAGCTGGCAACTTGTTGGTGACGCTGTGCAGAGTGATGTGTTGGAGTAGGAGTATTCTGTTGATTTTTTCATCGATGTCCCCATAGTCCATTTTATGGAGAGTTTTTTTTAACAAATTGTACCATGCACTCGGCCCTTCCGTTAGCCGCAGGGTGCACTGGTGAAGTAAGCACATGGCAGAAGCCCCGATCCGCTAAGTATTGTTCAAACGCCAGGGCGGTGAACTGGGGTCCGTTGTCAGAGACCAGAACGTCTGGCAGTCCGTGCATTGTGAATACCCTGTTCAATTTTCAGATGACGGACTCCGTTGTATATTCTTCATTTCATGGGTCTCGAGCCAGTTGGAATAGGCATCCACTGTTAGGAGGAACGTATGTCCTTTAGTAGGCCCCGCAAAATCAACGTGGATGCGGAACCATGGCCCCCGGGGGGTTTCCCATTCTGTTGGAGTTGCTCTAGGTGGAGCACTGCTGACTTCTTGGCACTTTAAGCAAGTCTTTACCCAGGCTTCGATTTGTTTGTCGATGCCCGGCCACCACGCATAGCTTCATGCGAGCACTTTCATACGCACGATGCTGGGGTGACCGTCATGCAATGTTTTCAACACTGCTCAATGTAACCACTCTGGGACGACGACTCTATCTCCCCATGGGATGCAGCCTTTTTGTGAAAACAGTTCTGTTTGCCGGCTTCTGAAAGGGGTGAAATCGTCAGAGGTTTGTTCTATTGGCCATCCTCTTTTGACCAGCTAAGAACTCGCGCTAAGACAGGATCTCATTTTGTTTCAATTGCAATGTCTCTGGCTGTTAGCGGTGGTGCCTATAGCGTTTCAATCTGGAGTGTCGTAAGGGTTGGAGCTGGGTTGTCGATGGTTTCCGGAAGTGAGGCATGGCTCAATGCATCAGCGTGGGGAATGGCTTTTCCTGGGCGGTGTTGTAATTTATAGTTGTACGCAGCTAAAAACTCCGACCAGCGAGTCATTCTAGGTGATAATATATAGGGGGTTGGCTTGTCTCCCGCTATAATCCCTAACAAAGGTTTGTGGTCGGTAACAATAGTAAAAACTCATCCATACACATATTCATGAAACCTTTTCACAGCAGATACAACAGCAAGAGCCTCTTTGTCGATCTGGCTATAATTATGTTCAGCCCTTGATAAGGTCCTTGAAAAATAGGCAACAGGGGCCTCACTACCATTTGGTAACACATGACTCAAAATGGCTCCTACTCCAAATGGTGACGCGTCACATGTAATTGTTAAAGACAGAGTCTCGTTATACTGCATTAAAACAGCATCTGAGGTTAGTAAGTTTTTCACTTGTCAGAATGCATGCTCCTCGTAGTGTCCCCAGACCCAGGTTGCTTTTTTGTCGAGGAGTCTATGGAAGGGCTCAGCTACGGTCGCTTTCTGGGACAAGAAGATGTTGTAAAAGTTAATGAGCCCCAGGAAAGCTTGGAGATCAGTTCTATTTCTGGGTCTTGGGGCATTTTTGATTGCTCTCAGCTTACTGTTAGTGGGGTGGATGTCCTGTTTATCGATTAGGTACCCCAGGAACTCTACTTTGTCTTTACACAGTTGACATTTTTTTTTTTTAATCTTTAGGCCGGAGTCTTTAAATTTCTGGAGAACCAATTTAAGCCGCTTTTCTAGTATTTCTCTATTTGGGGCAGCAATTAAAATGTCATCAAAGTATGGCACGACCCCATTGATTCCTTGCAAGAGTCTCTCCATCAGACTTTGAAAAATTCCTGGGGCTACACTCACTCCGAATTGGACTCAGTTGCACTTAAAGGCGCCTCGGTGCGTAACGATCGTCTGTGCCTCTGCGGGTTTTTTTAATCTACAAGCAGTTGTTGGTAGGCCTGTGCTAAATCCAATTTAGTGAAGACTTTTCTGCCCCCCAGGGAATGGAGAAGGTGTTGTACCACCGGTACTGGGTAAGCGTTCTGTTGAAGAGCGTGATTAAGGGTAGCCCGGTAGTCCCCATAAATCCTTAACGATCCATCCGGTTTGATGGGTGTTACAATTGGGGTTTCCCAATGAGCGTGGTCCGTTGGTTCTAAAACACCCTGGGCTATTAATTTATCAAACTGATCGTCAATTTTTGGTTTAAGGGCAAAAGGTACCCAACGAGGCTTAAGGCAGATGGGGGCTACTTCAGGGTTAAGGTTAAATGATATCAGGGTCCCCTTGTACTCGCCTAGTTTGTCTGCAAAGATGTCCTGGAATTCCTGGACGATGGCCTCCTCCCAGTCATCACTTCTGGTTTGGTGAATGCTGGCTCCCTCGATCCCGAGTGGGGCGAACCATTGAAGGCCTAACAAGCTAGGCCGGTCACGGTCGATGACGGTCAGTGGTAATGATGCAGTACGATTTTTGCATGATACTTGGACTTGGCTGGATCCAACGACTGGAATTCGGTTCCCCTGATAATCTTTGAGTATGATTCTTTGGGCTCTGAGGTCTTGACACCGGACGGCAGGGATTAATTGTTTAAGAGTCTTCCAGGAAACCATCGAGAGGGACGATCCTGAATCGACTTCCATCACACAAAGCTGGTTTTTGATGGCGACCTTCACTTGGATCTTCTTTGCGTCTAGTGATGAGGCGTGACCATAATGGTTTGGTGTGCCTCTTCTCTTCTTGTTGAAGTGGCCAGTGTTTTATTTCTGTAGGAGTGGTTGTTCCATTGGCGGTTCAATTGTTCCCCACTCACAGGGCGATTCTCTGTGGTCTGGCAGTGGTTGTTTCCCCTCTGAAATGGGCTGGATCCTTGCTTGCTTCTACAGACCTTCCCGATGTGGCCTCTTTTCCCACAGAAATGGCAGAGCGTGTTGAGGAATTTGCAGTCTGATCGCGGGTGGTTTGCCCCACAACCCGCGCATTGGTGCGGTAGTCTTTGATTCTGCTGCTGGCATTGGTCACGTTCAGACCGGAGCTGGTTGACCTCCTCCTCATCACTTTCTGATGGCGATTTGAGGTCCTCGTGGTGGGTCACTGTTGTGTGCCTCTCTAGGCGAGGTGAGGTATCGCTAGCGAGTTGACGGAGCGGTGCGTTGGTGCGGTGCATTAGGGCAGCCGACTTCCTGGTTGCTTCTGCTGCAGTAGCGTCCTTGATGACATCAGCATGATCTTGCTCTGTACCATCTGGTCATCTAATCCCAGAATTATTCGGTCTCTCAGAGCTTCTTCGAGGTCGGCAAAGCCACAGAGGCCTCCCAGGTTCCGGAGATCCACGATGAAATCTGCAACGCTCTCTCCTTTCCGCTGGTCTCTCTGATAAAATTCATGTCTTCGGACAAGCGTTGGTACGGTGGGTGCATAGTGGGCCCGTAGGAGGGTCTCGAGGACGTCCCAGTCCATGGTTTTCACCTCAGCCGGTTTCGCTAGTGCCTTGGCCATCTTAAAGATGGCAGGCCTGCAATGGGTCAGGAACACTGCTCGCTTTTTTCCCGTAGTGGCATCCTTCAAGTTGTTGGTCTCCAGAAACATCTGGAACCAGTCCCAGTCTTCTTGTGCCGGGTCAAATGGAGTGGGTTGTATGGCGCCTCCGGACATGGTTCCGTTGTCGATGTGCCTTCAGCCACGTGCTCTGTTTGGTGCTCTGTAGTGTTCAGTCAGCTCTGATGTCTCTGCATCCCATCCTCGTCGCCAGTGTTAAGTTCTGCGCATGGGTGCAAGGAACGGAGACGAGGCAGTGAACAGTGAACTTCAACTCTTTATTAACCATCGTGAATAGAGCCAAAACCGGGGGCAGCAGCAGCCCTTTTATAGGGCAGGCTGCTGACCTATTAACCAATGAGAACATGGAAGTATTAAAGTATTAAACCCTTGAACCAATAAGAGTGACTCGTTAACAGCCAATCAGATTCTCCAGAACGGACCAATCCGATATCGCTATTATCGGCCAATCAGAAGTGCAGGATTAGAACCCTGCTTTTTCTTTAAGCTTTGATAAAACTTTATTTAAGCGCATTTATTAGTTCATAACATTAAAGAAGATAGTACTTCATATAACAATTTTTCTTGGGATTCTGTTTAATAGATTCTAAAATTACACAATGAATTTTATTCTCTAAATACACATATAAAAACACAATCTTATGTACCCTCCAGAATCCCTCTTTTATCCTAAATTAAATTCACCCATTGTCTCTGAATAAACTTTTTTTCTTTAGATCTTGCTTCCCACCATTGAGGCTTCTCCTCCCCCCCTTTCTCTCTTGCTTATTCTTCTCCTTGCCCTTTTTACCCCTTTGTTTTTCCTCCTCCCTTTTCTTACTCCCTTTCCTTTGCTTTCTAACCTTGCCTCCACCTTTCCGCTCATTTTTCTCTTTTTTGGTTGTTTTTTCAATTCTTAAAATCCCCTTTTTTAAATCCTTTTTCTCCTCCTCCCCGGAAAGAACCCATTGTTCATCAAAGATGGCTTCTTCTTCCTCTTCTTCTTTGTCCTAGTCCTTCTGCTGCGTAATCAACTTTTCATAAGTACATAACGCCATCTCTAAAAATTGAAACAAAGCGCCCAAAGTATCTTCCTTTTTATATTTTTGATATTCAGTCTTTAGTTCATCCACAAGCGATGCCATTATGAAAAGAGAAACTTTTCCCAAAACAACCACAAATATTTTTAATCAAAAATAATTCAAAAAAAGTTCCAAAAATTAATACTTTTCTTCCTTCTTCTCTTTCTTTCTGGGGTTAATGTTTAATCAATGAGGTCCAATTACCATATACCTTTCTTTGGGATTCTAGGCAATCTCCTCCTTTTTCAGCTTCTGCTCCAAGTTAGGGTAATGAGTTAAAGACGTTACTTCAATTGGTGTATAGGAGAAGTATAGTAAAAGAAAAAAGATGAATGGATAGTTGGAAATAGAACAGACAAAGAATGTTATTGAAAATGGTAATAAGATATGGAAGGATATATAAAGGTTTTGTTAAAAGGAGAAACTGGGATAAGATATGAAGTTAAATAGATAAAGTATTGATACTATAATTTGGAATTATTATGTTCTATTGGTTTTTTTCTTTTATTATTTTTTCTTAGAAAAAAAGAAAAGAAAATGATAATAAGATATGGAAGGATATATAAAGTGAATATGATGTTTGAATTTCTGTCTGTGTGAAGAGTTTCAACCCGGGATCAGACAGCCTTCAGAAAAGATCTTTTAGTTTTGTTTATGTTTTGTGTTTTGTATGTTTATGAAAGGCAATAAAATTTTATTATAATTTAGATAAAAGGAGAAGTCTGGATAAGATATAAAGTTAAATAGATAATGTAAATATTGATATTGAAATTATTTTATATGTTCTATTGGCTTTCTTCTTTAATTATTATTAATTTTTCTTTTAGAAAATACTTTTCAAATTGGTATGCCTGGATTGTGTATTGTGTTTTCTGTAAAATTAATAAAATTTGTTTTTTAAAAAAAAACATTAAAGAAGATAGAAGATAAGTATTTCTTCATATAACATTAATGAAATAGTTTATATTCTATATTTCAAAGCCTGAGATAGATAACCAGTGCACATTTTTAGTCGGTTATAATTGATTTAGTGAGTTACTTTTAGCTCTTTGAAGAAGGCTTTAATACCAGCAAAAGTGGAAGACAAGAGGAAACCAGCATCAAGGTAAATAAACTTAATTACAGTGAAAATAGGTGCACTGTTGGAAGGCTTGAAGGATCAGATTAAGGACAGATTGTTATGGAAAAGCTAAATATGTGGTCACTAAAAATCAGCCCTGATTTGATTGCATGTCAATCAATCAATCAATCAAGTGAAAATAGAGGTTTCACCTAAAACAGATAAGACGCAGGTCACAAAATGCCAGTAATATTCAATTATTATTTCCCCCAAAATAGCTGCTCCACGGTTTTTTAGCTTTCTTAAAAATATAGAGGATTACAAACTCATAAAAAGGTGATCTTAACTGCTTCTCAACTACCAAGATAAGTGTGATTCCCAGAACAAGGAGCAAATAAACAAGGAGAGAACAAGGAGAGAAAAGAGTTAACTCAGCTCATTTAGTTGTAGCTCTGCCTCTCAACTGCTTCATTCCTCCCCACCAATAGCATGTTGTCTTAACAGAATATTCATGAAATATAATGCCAATCTTATTCTGGCTGCAAAATGCAAGTTATGTGATTAACATAATTCTGAGGCTATCCAAGGAAGGAAGGGAGGGAGGGAGGAAGGAAGGAAAGAAGGAAGGAGAGTATAACAATAAGTATATCTACAGATATTGGTAGACCCTGTTGTTTACCAAATATGACATGGTAACATAAAAAAATTAAAACATTTATGATAAAATGGATGCAAAATTTGTAAGCAATCATTCTGATGGTTACCAAATGGATTATTTCCTCCATCTACTCCAATCAATATTATCAAGAGGTAGCAGAAGGAGAAACAATAGAATTCAGCATGGAACTATCATTTTCAATGACTTTTTGATTGTCTATCTGTTCTTTTAATCTATTAAAGAAGGAGGGAATTTATATTGTTAATGTATTTATGAATAAACTTGAAAAATACGAAGCAATCAAAAAATAAGAAGGGACTTTCAGAAGGATGACAGAATATGAACTACCAAATTCATTTACTAGGATGTAGGCATAAACTTCAAATCCACAACCAAATTCATTTACTAGGATGTAGGTATAAACTTAAAAACTGTATGATAAAGTGGATGCAAAATTTGAGAGTAGTCATTCTGATAGACCAAAGGAAAGACCTATGGGGAAAAAAATCAATACAATTTATTCCCTACTAGTTTAAGAGAAAACTGCTATATACTATAGATAGAATACCATATAACTCTGTTTACAATTGTCAAGATAGATCAAGCATTTAACAGAAATGTTGGAAACACCATAACTAGGAAGGATAATTTTAATGTAATAGTCATGAAAAACAAACAAACAAATAAATAAGTGAATGAATGAATGAATGAATGAATGAATGAGGGCTAAAAAACAACAATTACTAAAGTTTGGCAAAGTTCAAATATATAAGCTGTGGTGGTCCATGGTTGGAGATAGAAATAGAAGGGAAGGATATAAAATTTACTTTTTGTCTTTTCATTATGTTTTCTTAATTGAAATCCAGCAGGGTTTTTTTTCCTATTCCCTTGCTTTTTCATTTTCTTTTTGTTTCAATAGTTTTTCCTATTTTCTTTGTACTTCAATATTCTAGCAATAAATATAGAGATAAAGCAGAAAAAAATGAAGGTATTTCTTCCAACCATAATCAATGGCTCTTAAACCAAGATATATTTTCCACAGCAAATAGTTGCTTCTGTGAAATCGTGCATGCCAGGAGCAAAAAAGAAAACCCCAATGAATCATTAATGACCTTTGAAATGTATGCTGTGAAACATCCTCCAGGAGAGAATATTTTTCCAATGTCACTATGATTAAGGACAGGTGCAAAGAATGAAACCAATCTGCAAATTTTGTAATTCCAAGCAGTCAGTTTAAAAAATGTATGGTTGCTGAAAAGGAAAAAAATAACAACACAAACTTTTGTAATCTCAATGACTCATAACAGAATGCATAATAATTCTGACTGACAATTTATATTTGTGAAAATCAGTATCAATTCATTTTTCTTATCAAGCATAGATTCTTCATACATAGTGATCATTGCCAATTTTATTTCAGTTTGGCTAAAACATTAATCCAAAATCACGGCAGCGTAGCTCCAGGAGTATTTTACAAAGTAATTATATGAGGCCAGGGAGGAGAATATCCAACAAGAAGAATGAAATCTTTCTTTTATAAAGTAGTGCTTGATTTCTGGAAATCAAGCATTGGGCTACAGTTCTGAACCAACTTCAGGTGACTTTAGTAATGCAAGTGAAACAATATCTAACATCAAGTCCAGTTACTATGGTACTTTGGACATCTGTATAAGGGATGAAAGATGGCAGTTACATGTATGCGACATATGTTAAAAGTAGGGAGAGGTTCAGATGTTAAGAAAACAAATGGAAATAGAATATCAAATAGAATTGATTGAAGAAAATGGGTTTTAAGATTGAGAAGAAAGTAAAATGTCTAGATATCCCTATGACAAATATGAATTGTATGTTATTTCAAAATAATTATTTTATTTTAATTCATTTATTTTTATTTCTCAATTGCTTACAAGATAAGAGGTATAAGTAAAAACATAGTTATGAATACATGGATACATATAAGAAAAATAAAAATATATAAAAGAAACAATAGGACAGGGATGGTGCGCTTATGCCCCCTACAGACCTCTTAGGAAAGGGGTGAGGTCAATAGTAGACAGTCTAAGGTTAAAGTTTTTGGGGGTTGGGAAAAAAACCACAGAGTCAGGTAGAGTATTCTAGACATTGACAACTCTGTTGCTGAAGTCTTATTTCCTGTAATCAAGTTTGGTGCAATTAATCTTGAGTTTGTATCTATTGTGTGCTCTTGTGTTGTTATGGTTGAAGCTGAAGTATTCATTGACAGGTAGGACATTGCAATGTATGATTTTATATACTATACTAGGCGGTGTAGTTCTAGTTTTTCTAGGTCTAGAATTTCGAGTCTGGTGACATAAGGTATTCTACAACGAGTAGAGGATAACTCTTCTTGTGAAATATTTCTGGACTTTCTCAACTGTGTTAATATCAGATACAAAATGTGGGTTCCAGACTGATGAGCTGTATTTGAGTATTGGTCTAGCAAATGTATGCTGTAGTTATTAGTGTAATATTACCAGAGAAAAAGCTACATAGGATTAGGTTAACAACTCTTAATGCCTTTTTGGCTATGTAGTTACAGTGGGCTCTAGCACTTAGGTCATTTGATTGAGTTTGTTGAGATTTGAAGTTGCCATTTGTTTGACCATTCTGATACATAGTCAAGGTCTTTTTGAAGGGTAGCAGTATTGTCTGTGGTATTGAACAGCTTTACATCATCACCGAAGAGAACGCAGTTGCTCTTAATATGATCACAGGGGTCATTTATGTAGAGTATGAAGAGGGTTGGTCCTAGAACACTGCCTTCGGGGACACCACTGTTGACAGGTACAGAATTTGATAGGACACTTCCAATTTTGACCATTTGTTGTCTGTTTGACAGGAATGCTTCTATCCAGTTATGCAGGTGTCCAGTGATATCGTAAGATTTTAGTTTTAGGAGTAGTTTGTCCTGTACCACTGAGTCAAAGGCTTTACAGAAGTCTATGTAGATTGCATCTATTGCTTTGCCCTGATCGAATTGTATAGTCCATATGTTTTTGCAGTGCAAGAGTTGCAAATTACATGATAGTTTTTTCCTAAAACCAAATTGTTTATTAGAGAGTAGGTTGTTTATTTCTAAGTGGAGGACGATGGATTGGTTAATAATTGATTCTATGACTTTACAGGTGATGCAGCATCAAGAGATTGGTCTGTAATTTTCAACTAGGCTGGGGTGTCCCTTTTTGAAGATGGGGATGACCATGGCTTGTGACCATAGTTTTGGCCAGGAGCTGGTCCTGAAAGATTTTTCAAAGATTATGCTTAGAAGTTCTGCTATGGCAGTGAGTAGCTTTTTAAAGAAGTAGGCACATATTCTGTCCAGTCCAATAGATAGAGATGGTTTTAGATTTTGCAGCGCTTTTTCAACAATGTCTTCTGTAAAACCGATATGTATTAGATCATTGTAGTTGTCTGTGGTTCGACTAGGAAATACTGGGCATGATCCATTGCTGTTTACAAATACTGAGCCAAGGAATGTGTTAAAGAGGTTGGCTTTAATAGTATCGTCATTGCAGTCTTTACCATTAGATCCTTTCAGGGGTGGGATGGACCTTGAGTCTTTTGGTTTGTTGTTTATAAAATTGTAGAGAGCATGGGTGGAATTGGTGCATAGAAGGTCTTCTTCTTGTTTAATGTGATAATTGGTGCATTCAGTTTTTATCTGCTGGCATAAATTTTTGTATTGGCTTTTGAAGTTGGCAACGTGATCAGATTTATTTTTCCACCAGAGTGATCTCTTTTTGGATTGAAGTTTCCTTATTGTTTGGGGTAATTTGTTTTTTTCTGGTCTTGGGAGTTGTTATTGGTACATATAGTTTGATGACTCTTTTGACTTCAAGTAAAAATATGTTGTAATGGTCTTCTACCGTATTGCATCCAGAGAATAGAAATTGCCAATCAAGGGATGATAGATCCTTGTTAATAAGATCATAGTTGCCTTTTTTGAAGTTATAATTGGTCATTATGTCATTGTGATGATTTTTGTGTGGACATATGTTGAGACAAAAGTCAATCATGTTGTGGTCACTGTTGGAAAAGGGTTCTTTAATTTGTATTCCATAAATTGAATTCAAACTATTGCAGAAGATGAGATCGAGGCAGCTGTTAAGTCTAGTGTGGTTAGTTACTAGTTGTTCTAGTCCCAGATTTGTTACTGCATTGTAGAAGGTTGCATGTGTGGGTTTAATTGTACATTTGTTAAGGGTCCAGTTAATATGAAGTAGATTGAAGTCACCAAGAAAGATAAAAGCGTGTGGGCAGGATGCTGCCCATGTTAGCAGTGTATTTAGCTTGTTTGCATGTTTGATGTCATAATCAGGGGCTCTGTAGTAAGAACCAAAATGTGATATTTAAGGACAGTTCACATGGTCTCAAGAATAGCAAGCTCCTGGGTAACTTGGATGTTTTTTAGATGTAGGGACTTTTTATAGAAGATAGCAACACCACCTCCTCTACAGATTTCACTATCTGATTGGTAAACAGGATGGTCTCTTACTGTGGTAGTGGAGTCAGGGAGAGATGCATTGAGCCATGTTTCACAGACAAATATAATGTCGAATTTAGCCATATTTAGTAAGAGGAGAAATTCAGGTATTTTATTTACAAGACTTCTTGCATTGAGTAGCTTGCATTTAAGGCCAGTTGTGGTTGGAATAGAGGTAGTTTAGGGGTGTGCATGCTTGTTTTGAGTGATGTTGGATTGGAATTATCTTTTGACATGGAATGAAAACAGCTTGCTGTTTAGTTTGGATAAAAGAGTGGATGTTGTAACACATGACCTGAGATTTGGAAGGCACTGGTGTTTGTAGCATGAAAAGCCAGCGTTAATGTAGAATTTAAAAATCATTATGTTGCATGTGCCATATTACTTTTTATTTTAGGTTAGTTTGCGTTAATTTTTACTATGTTTATTAAAAACTTCAGGAATACTATTTTAAAAAGAAAAAAGAGAAATTTTTGACAAAAGATCCTTTTATCTAGTAAACTGTGTGGGCCTTTTTGCTGTTAAAAAAATTAAAAATTCCAAAAAATCTCATAAATTGTAGAAAAGGACAGAGCTTTCCTAGGGAAAAGACCAATGCTGGATCTGTCTTCATTCCTATGTGCTTCTAATCTGCTATAGATGTTCTGGAAATGAAACACCCATTGTCTCTCAAAAGTATCTGTAGTAGAATTATTTTCTTCTAAACTTCCATATCTTAATATTGCTGGTGTGAGTTGGCTCAATGTTGATTTAAACAAACAGTTTTCAAATATCCTGGATAGACTGGAAATATTCACAGGAGAAATTGCAGATACTCACAGGAAAAAAATGCAGTGAAGAAAATAACTATGCCATAAACCTTTTTCTTCCTTTCATAGATTTAATAAGATACTTCTTGTTGTGCATTCATTTTTCCAACCTACTAAATCCTGTTAATATCTAGTTTCCCTAGGGATTTTTTAAAAATCCTGTTCAGATCCATAAATCTATTGTTTCCAGTGCTGAAGCAATAATATTGTATTTGGCAGATTAATGGAAATATGAGTTACAGTAACAGTTTTGAAGCATTCATTTTCAGCTATAGCAATATTAGTTCAGATTTGGCTTTTCTATACCATTCTTTACTAAAGCCTTCAAAGCTTTATTCATGTAGTCATGTCTAACACTTGGAGATTCTATTGGCCAGATCTCATGTTATCTTCTGACCCTTCACTACTTCTTTGAGTAGTTCTATGCTCCGGCTACTGTCATCTTTGATGATACAAAGACTCTTATATCAGATTCTGAATCAGTATCATGGGATTTGTTTTTTTAATTTGTTTATGATAGTTCCTATCTTTTTCCTATGATAATGGTAGTTATTATTATCAAATTTGTTCGAGGACTGAAATCCAATGTGTGTTTACATGGAAGTGTATTTCAGTCCAGTAAAATACACACCTGGCTAGTAAAAATGATAAAGGAACATATAGATTTAAAACTGGAAAATTTTCTGTTGGGTATCATACCAGATAAATACAATAAAAGGAATACATATTTAATAAATACATGTATTAACAGCAGCCAGAATAGTGTTTACACAACATTAAAAGGGCAAGGAGATCCCCACAGAAGAAAAGATAATAATAAAAATTTTAGAATGTGCAGAAATGAATAAATTAACATTTGAAATTAAAGAAAAGGAAGACATTGAATATTTTGAGATATAGGATCTGTTTTATTGATGGTTAAATGAGAGAAACAGGAGTTAGAACTTTAAAAACTACAAGAGAAAGATTAACTTTAATATTAGGGTTGACCACTGTAATTTATTAATTTTAATCAATTTTGATTAGTATTAATAATTAATATGTATCAATATTATGAGGGAAAAGCATATTATTATAAGATTATTATTAGAGAATACTATTATTATTACTAAGATAAATAATACTCAAAAAATTGTAACCAGACAACATACTGTTTATATGTATTTTGAACATGTTGCTCTTTCTATTTATATTAATAAAAATATTAAAGAAAAAAAGGAAGTGTATTCCACAGAATCTTAATGAGACCTACATCTGTATACAGTACATCTATTACTTTAAATCCTTATATATTGCCTATCTTCCATACAATAGACTAAAATATAACAATTAAAGTTATTTAAAAACGGAAATATTAAAACAACAATTTATTTAGAGAAGTAAAACAACAGGCAGTAATATTCCTGCTTTTAGAAATAATAGAATAGAATAGAATTCTTATTGACCAAGTGTGATTGGACACACAAGAAATTTATCTTAGTGCATATGCTCTCAGTTATTTATCTAAATTTTTTTTTACTAATTTCCAGAAGACATTTAGTAATGACACAGACCTTTCCCATAAAAGACTTTGAAATCTTAGACATTGACGACAAAACAGCTGTTTCGAACCCCATCTGAAAAGATTACGAAATTTTGGAACATCAAAATGTGCTGTGTACTATCCATTAGCCCTTGTCACCCTAACAATAAGCCTTGATACTGATATTAATTTGACACAGATCTTTATGTTGCTTATTTATTAATATAACCAATAAGCAGTGATGGTATTCAGCAGGTTCTGACCAGTTCTGGAGAATCAGTAGCAGAAATTTTGAGTAGTTCGGAGAACCGGCAAATTCTACCTCTGACTTGAGATTTTACAGTATCATTCCCCTGCCATGCCCACCAAGCCATGCCCACAGAACCGATAGTAAAAAAATTGAATCCCATCACTGCTAATAAGCAATTAGCAATGTTTGTCTCCTGCTTAGCTTCAGAGACTTTAATTTATGGTTAGCATCCAGCAAAAACTAAGAACATCCATAATCATAATATAACATAACAGCAGTAATATAAAATTTTAAAATAATAAAACACATATGGTCCATACTTTTCAAATTTATCTTAAAAATAAGCAGATCTGTTGAAACTCCAAGTTATGAAGAATAAAAAAATATTCATCAGGCTTTAAAGTAAACCAACCACTTTGTATTGGCATGGCATATTGGCTGAGATTGATCGCTTGATTATTACATTGATGAACAAAGAATGTGGGATTCTGGCTGTTTGCCTTTGTTTTAGCAAAATCTGTTTTTGCACAGTATAGTGGATTCCATAAAGGCGGGCAGAACCAGCATAACAATGCATTTACTATACTTATAAGAATGTTAATTAATAAAAAGGTAACTTGTCAAAATTCCTCTGCTTGGAACTAAATTTTCAGTCTAGAGATTCAGTCTAGACATTGCACCCTCGGGCACTAATCCTACTACAGTTTTTGACAGTGAAAACGCACTCCCTGATGTGGTTACTACTATCTTATGAAAGGAAAGTGTTTCAGGACTTATATTAATGTAAGTAACGCCCTGAGAAGCTGCTATCAAATCATCTTGTGGTTGTCTCATGATAAAAAGAAACTTCCAACAAAACCAGCACAAGATAAGATGTAAATAATTTGTATATGCTATTGCTCATTGCTTTTGATATTCTTTTCACCCCCTATTAATTTTATAGAATGTTATTCTTACTAGCTGTTCTATGTTTAAAGAAAAGAAAATCTTTTTTAGGAATAAAATATAGAATTCCTTTTCAAGTTAACCAGGAATGCAGTTAGTTCCTTAGTTTGATGATAGGATACACAGGCCATACATTAAGGGGGGACTCTTTAAAAGCCACGTGTATAATTTTTTGCTGGTTTTATAATTGCAAAGCTTTGTTCTTTTCCTTTAATGCAGCTACTTTTAAAATATTCTGAAAACAATGAGCTTAAGCTATAATGACTATAAATACATTTAAATAAATCTGATTCGTTAGTGTATATTCTAATAAGTTGCTGCTCATATTCTGATTTGGCATATATAATTTAATTAAAGTACATTTCTTGTTTTTGAACTCTTCATGTGATGAGTAGCATGGCATCTTTAGTGAGTCTCTCTCCCTCTCTCTCAGTAGAAGGAGAGCATTGTAGGCTGCACTGCCTAAATTTGGTTGTAATAAAAGATTTTTTTTGTTTATAGTTTTATTACTTTCTGTTTGCAAATAATATTTAGCTTTTAGTGGTAAGCAACACAGAGCTTGGTTTCAGATGGGTCATCATATAAATATTTTGAATAAATAAAAACTCCAGGTTATGGAACAGTTTATTGTTTAGAGTTCTTGGGGCTTCAGCCTGTCATCATTTTGTAAGTTTTTAAGACAATGTCTTAATGTCTTTGGGATGCCTATTGAGTTCTGATCTATTTTTATTTGATCTATTTTTTCTTGTTTTAATTTAACTTAGGTGGTTTAATTTGTTCAGGTTGAGATTTGCTTATTGGTTCATATATTCTTCCTGTTAACTACCCAGACTGCTACCTAATATGTACAAATGCAAATGCATAAACACACAAAAATAAAATTGTGAAGGCATGTTTTCGTGGTGATTAAAAATGCTAACTAGCATGCATGAAAGTAACTGTAATTCTAAAAAATTGCAATGCTTGTGCTTACACCAGAATCCTAAAATGAGGCTTTGCCTTCATGTTGTGAGATAGATAAATCCTAAAATGAGGCTTTGACTTCATGTTGTGAGATAGATAAACCTCATTTCCAAAGAGGCCAGTGGTTGCATTTTCATTGCAGAAAGCTTGTTCATTTTGTTTTTACACAGATGCTGAAAATTGCTAATTTATTGGCATGCTTTGATATGTTGATACAATTTTTTTCCATAATTAAATAACTACACAAAAAATATGCCAGCATGCACAACAGAGAGGAATATATAAATTTCTTTGACTGACACTATTTAGCCTGCTGCTCAAGCTAAACAATAATAAAAGAAAATAAGGGCATAACCAATGACATATATTAGGAAAAGATCCAAGACAATTAACTCTGTTCCTGTTGTAATTTTTTGATAAAATAGCGTATAACAAAAAATGATGGCAGGTGAAAAGAAATCTGCATAAATAACAAGTTTACCAAAAACACAGAAGTTTGCAATTTTATGGTTGCAGAAAGCAATGTTACAGTTAAAGAAAACTTTACATAGCTGTAAAAGTTAATGTTAAGAAATACTATTACTCTCATGAGCAATTGGGAAACAGTTTAAATAAATTGCATGTCTAAACCTACGGAAATTACATAACCTAGAAAATAGTACTCAAAGATAATAATAAAAAACTAATAGTAATAATTGTATATTGCACATAGTTATTGTTCTGTCCCCTCATTTGAATTCTTGAGATCCCCGCGCTTTGATTGGCCAAACGTGGGGCGCTCGGTTTGGCCAGGCGAGCCGCACCGATTGGCTCGCTGAGAATCTCCCCCAATTGGTCAATTCGAATCACAGGAGATTCAAAGAGGTGCCATTGGCTGCGGCCGCGGCGGCTTGGAAATAAAAAGCCGCGAAGTTTTCCTTTAGCCACAGTTCGGTTCCTGACTAATAAAAGAGCTTGATACTAAGTCACCGACTCCTGGCTTCCTTCCACGCGGACATAACATTGGCGACGAAGGTGGGATTCCTTTCCTGAACCGAAGCATGTGTCCGATGGAAGCCAGCCAACCAATGAGATGGCTAGCATCGCGCCACCAACCCCCTTCAACCCCGCTACCGAGGACTGGGAATCTTACACGGACAGATTCCACATGTTCCTCGAATGCAACGATCTGAAGGATGCCACGGGACTGAAGAAACGAGCCATCTTCCTAACACATTGCGGGCCCGCAGTGTTTAAGATGGCAAAAGTGCTAGCCAAGCCCTCTGACGTTACCGCGATGGATTGGGCGGACCTCGAACCATTGCTCCAGAAACACTACGCTCCAGCCGTACCCATCCTCATCTGACGGCACGAATTTTATCGGCGGGACCAGTGGTCAGGCGAGAGTCTCAGTGATTTCGTTGCAGAGCTGCGGCGCCTGGGAGGACTATGCGAGTTCTCCAACATGAACGAGGCCCTTCAGGACCGAATCGTGCTCGGCCTTTCGGACCCCGTTCTCCAAAGTCGCTTGATGGCTAAGGGCAACATCGCTCTTGCCGACGCCATCTCCGAAGCCGCGGCCACCGAAGCAACCCGACAATCAGCAGACCGCATGCGGAGACCGAACACCGGGGACTGCACCGCAAACAACAACCCTGCAAGGTCGACCGAGGCCCAACCTGAAACCACCACCCACCAGGGCGAACTCCACTCCACCTCGGGCACGTCAGACGAGGAGAAAGACATCCACTGTCTCCAGGCAGGCTGCGACCAGCGCAGCCGGCGGAGTCGTAAGTCGAGGACCGCGTGTGCTGGTTGCGGAGGCGACCACCCCAGATCCGAATGCTGGTTCTTCGACTCCATTTGCCGTCACTGTGACAAGAAGGGCCACATCGCACGCGTTTGCTGCCTCAAGAAGACCCACAGCCCCAGGCGATGGGACCCGAGTGAGCGGAGATGAGAGAACACCCCCCCAGGACCAGAGACCGGCCAACAGACAACTGCTGGGAGCGAAACGGACGAGCCCAACAAAGTGGCGAGGCCAGGCGGAGAGAAGAGACACATCAGACGGTCACCATCGGCCACGCCACAACCACAGACGCCAGAAAGGTCTACGTGGAGGTAGGCATCGAAGGCGAACCCTGTAAAATGGAGGTGGACTCCAGGTCCTACCTCTCAATGGTAGCCTGGCAAGAAATTAAACGCTTGGTGCCTACCATCCAGAGAAGGCAACTAGAAAACCAGAGACTAATGCTCAAGGACTACCAGGGAAACCGCATCCCTGTAGTCGGAACAGGACAGTTTACAGTGACCTACAAGGGACACGCCAAAAGACTTCCCTTAACCATCGTCGATCGAGACCGACCTAGCCTACTGGGACTTCAATGGTTCGCACCGCTAGGCATCGCAGTCACAGGCATCGACCACATCGCTGAAGCTGACTGGGAGCAGCAACTGGCCCGGGATTTCCAGGAAGTGTTCGACGGCACCCTAGGCAAGTACCGAGGGCCCCCAATATCCTGGTCAGAAGTTACGCTTGGTGGCCAGGGATGGACAAACAGATTGAGGCCTGGGTAGCAAGGTGTCAACGATGCCAAGAAACTAGGCCAAGCCCACCCACAGCACCCATCCTAGAGTGGGAAACCCCCAGGGGATCGTGGTCTAGGATCCACATAGATTTCACCGGGCCACAAAAGGACACACTTTCTTAATAACCGTAGATGCTTACTCCAACTGGCTGGAGGTAAGCAACATGAGAACAACCACCATGGAGGCCGTGACCAAAGAACTCTGCAAACTTTTCGCAACACACAGCCTCCCAGACGTCCTCGTTTCCAACAACGGGCCCCAATTCACCTCGCTAGAATTTGAAAAATTCCTAACGGAAAGGGGCATACGACACACGCTGACAGCCCCGGTGCATCCGGTGGCGAATGGAAGGGCGGAACGGATGGTTCAATTCACAAAGAAAACCATCCAGAAAATAGACCACGGGGAGATCCAGGACAAAATAAATAAATTACTTTTCATACAGCACATAACCCCGAACACCACAACAAATAAAAGCCCAGCAGAACTGCTAATGGGGAGGAAAATAAGGTCCCCACTCGATAGATTACACCCCATGTACAACCCAGAGAAACCCCCAGACTCCACCAGCAAACACCGAACCTTCGCACCAGGCGATGCCGTCTACGCGAAGAACCTAACCGGAGACCCATTATGGGTACCAGCGGTCATAACACAACTAACAGGCCCACACTCGTACCGGCTACAAACAACCAACGGACGAGCGTGGAAACGCCATATCGACCAGTTAAGATCGAGGACGACCACACAAGAGACCACTGACACGCAACCAAGCAAAACCAACCCCCTCAACACAAACCAAAAGGGGAGGGGATACCCAGGGAACCAAAACCCAGAAAAAATAAACCAGCCATACTCACCTGAAAGCAGCCAGCATGAAACCTCGCCAGGAAGAGGTAGCCAGGCCAGCTCAACCAAGGCGGGAAGACCGAGCGGGAGCGACGAAACCCGCAGCTCAACCAACCCGGGTAGCCCAGGAGGGAGCTGCGGAGAGCGGCCCAGACAGACAGACCAGGCGGTTCCCACGACGGAGTCCGGAGTAACAGAGACCCCGACCGAACCGGCTGGAAGCCAACCTACGACTGACCTGCGTAGGTCCAGTAGGCAGAGACGGAGCCCTGCCTACCTACGGGACTACGCAACGTAAGGACTGAACCAAGAGGGGAGGGGTGTTCTGTCCCCTCATTTGAATTCTTGAGATCCCCGCGCTTTGATTGGCCAAAGCGCGGGGCGCTTGGATTGGCTAGGCGAGCCGCGCCAATTGGCTCGCTGAGAATCTCCCCCAATTGGTCAATTCGAATCGCGGGAGATTTAAAGTGGTGTCATTGGCTGTGGCCACCGCGGCTTGGAAATAAAAAGCTGCGAAGTTTTCCTTTAGCCGCAGTTCGGTTCCTGACTAATAAAAGAGCTTGATACTAAGTCACCGACTCCTGGCTTCCTTCCATGCGGACATAACAGTTATAACCCAAATATGCAGGGCTCCCAAATTACTGTTTAGGAACCTAAGTTTTAAATTTCATGAATGTGCTGGCCCCCTCTTTTAGGTACATTGAAACATTAAAAACAAGATGGAGTGATGAAATGAGGGTCAATTTCATACCTACCGCTCTTCTAACAATACTTGAACTTTTTGCTTTATAGAATCTGAGATAGTGGTGGTATTCTACTGGTTCAGCCCAGTTCTGCTGAGCCAGTTGCAGCGATGAGCAGCAGAGACCGAACCGGTTTTCTCCACCATTCTATTGGCTCTGCTGTTGGGCCCACTCCCATACTCGCCTTTATCCTCTGAATTTGAAACCCAGCTGCTTTGCACGGCAGCTGCTGAAGCAACCGGGATCGTGCAGGCTTGCAGGAGGTGAGTTAGAATGCATCTGCACCTGTGCAAACACCTCTACGCCTGCACAAATGCCTCTGCACCTGCGCAAAGTGTGTGTTAGGCGCACGCATGCATGCAAAGTGTACACAAACCTCCATATATATGGGGTCAACAGTGTGTGCAGTGTTGTGTGTCGATAGCTGTAAAGAAGTGGCCCCAATGTCATGATTCAAGCATCATCCTTTTGTGCAAGTTAGCAACATATATATTTTGACTGTCAATCACCAACATGCATATGGACTGCAGAACTTTGGATGTTTAACATGATAGCAAGCCTCTGCTCCTATAATAGTCTTCCAGATTATTTTCTACCTGGTTTAAGGTAGCTTTCTTTTTGAGCCAGCTTTTTCAGCCTATATTTATTGGTGCAAACACCTATGAGAATTATACACTATGAGATGACAGTTGCACTGACAATAGACTCAGCCACTGCAGTCCCTCCCAATCTCAGTGTAATACTTAAAATGATAGTTTCAAAGAATCAGAACCACTGGTTAGGTTGCAGCACAGAAGATTTATTCAAGTCTATACACAAGAATCTGGTCAACTAAAGTTCAACATTAAATTGGCATCACATAAAGGTCACTGGAACTCAGGAGGGGTTGCAGTTGGAGCACTTATAGGAATGCAATGACTCTAAGCTGATGACACATTTAATTCTGCTGCTCAATGGAAGGCATGTATGGGCAAAGTTGTGTGTTTAATAATAATTCTTATTTCTGTTTCAAGAAGAAGGTACTTTTGCATATACACTTTGTTTTAATTTATGTTGAATATCTTTTAACATATGGCCTCATTTAAAATTATGATTCAACTTACCTATCATACTTCCAAACAAATTGAACAGTTTACTTCTCAACATTTTAAAATCATTTTTCTATGCACGTAGCAACCAGTTCATAGGCATAAGTTTAAATCATTGTACATAACACGTGTAGTCTACAAAGAAACATAGTTTCCAGATTGTTTTTTATTTTTGTATTGTTTAAAAATTGTATAATATCATAACATAGATCAGACTATCAAACTACAGTGCTTGTGAATAATTACTGTACAGCATGTTATGGCAGAAGGGAAATAATAATATTTCTAAAATGTCAAGAATAATTTAGGTTCTGACCTTCATCTAACCTGAGCCTTTTATTATTACTGTTGCTCTGATTCATTCATTAATATTTGATTAGCTTTTACCAATTTTAAAAAGAATATCTAATATTAACTAAAAGTATGTGAGAAGTTGCACATCAAAGTAGAAATTGGTAGCAAAATAACTGCTGGGAAAGCAGACTCTTGTGATGATGTCTAAAGAACTAACTTACAACAACAGTTCATAAAAGATACAACATGCCAATGCAAAATTCAGACAGAGCATTTCGCTTCTATGAACATAAAGTTAACAGGTCTCCTTCATCCTGCCTTTCCCCCCTTTTAACATCTCTTTCAGATGGCTGTAACAGAATGAGCAGTCAGAGACAGCCAAGAAGTGTGTGTGAATGACCTGGCTGTCACTGAAAACTATTTAGTGGCTGCCTTTGCATGTTTTCACTTAAACCCCACGAAGAATTTTACAGAGGTGCTCATCAGATTGGGCTTTTCCCGTATTGTCCCTACTATTCTTCCCTTGAGAAAGTGTTGGAAAATTTAGAATAAATCACCATTTATTTTTTTCTTCCATAAATTTTCTGCTGTTAAATTGTGCACCAGTAACACCTATTCTTGGTCTCAAGGGAACTTTCTCACAATGACTCATGCCCTGGTCGCCTCTGAGATGGACTGATGCAAAATGCAGTGTTGTGGGCAGTTTTATTGTTTAGACCTCTCCCGCATGAGCTACATTGGTTACCAATTTGTTTCTGGGTCCAATTCAAGGTGCTGGTATTGATCTTTAAAGCCCTATATGGCATGGCACCTGGTTAGTTGAGGATCACCTTTCAGCAATTTCATCCATCCCACCAGATCTCACATTTGACAGGTCCTATTTGGAAGACCTTTTCTGCCATTGAGACCATAATATGGAATCTTCTTACTCCAGATGTAAGATAGGCCTCCTCACCCCTGAGCTTTCAAAGATCCTCAACACCTGGTTATGTCAGAAGGCCAGGGGAATCCAGGGGACTAGTGAACTTGTGATTCTCTTATTGTTAACATCCCTACTCCCTTATTGTTAACATCTATTAGTCTCTTTTCCTGTTTTACCCCTGCTTTTAATAATTTCTAATTTGTTTTAATAATTATTATATAATGGTCTTATTTACTGTTTTATTGGATTACTGTGGGCCACCCAGAGTCACATTCCATGAGATGGGCAGGCATAAAAATTTCAACTATAAATAAATACAACTAAATAAATTTTCAAAGGGGTGACTTGTTTTTAGGTTGAAAGGTCTTGGATTCCTTACTCTCCACCAATGTACTGTGACAGAAATTATGCAGTTTCTTTTAATCATAAACCCCTTTCTGTACTATTTAAACTATATTTAAAACAATGTGATTTCATTTTAGATATTTTTTTTTAATTTCATATGAGTTTATATGAGCCTACAAAACCTTATGTAAGGTCTAGTAAGGTTTATATATGTGCCACCATAAAATAATTTTGGATAGATTCATACATTGTGCCAAGCTATTCCCCCACCACAAAAAAAGCCACATAATGGCTTAGCATGATGTAGGTGTTTCATCTTGTTTATCTACTGAAGAGATTGCTGCTTTTGAATATGATAGCTCATAACAAATGGAGAAATGACTTATGAAGAATAGACGCTAGCCCATTAAGCTAAGAAGGCAATTGCTTCTTTCCCATATATTCGAAGTAATGCATGCTTTTATTTTTAAATGGGATTAAGCTCAACTCATTATTTTAATAAAATAAGGTAGAATCCAAAAGGGTGCTAGACTGATATAAACAGGGGTGGGATTCTACAGGTTAGCACTTATTCGCTAGAACCGGTTGTTAACATTCTAAGCAGTCTGGAGAACTGGTTGTTAGAAGAAATTACTGGCCTAATCCTGTAAAAAAGGCAGGAAGGAAACATTCTGGTGTTGCTTATAGAAACTGCCTCTTTGTTAACCCTTATTACATTCTTGGCAGGACTAGACTTCCTGTCTCAGGAACATCTCTGGAATTTTTTCCCTCTCCTTTGCTGGTACTTTGCTTGTGCAGAGTGACCATTCAAAGTTACAATGGCACTGAAATAAGTGACTTATAACTGTTTTTCACACTTACAACTGTTGCAGTATCCCCAGTCATGGGAGACCAGGCAAGTAGATGCATGCCTCGATGTGAGTGATAATGAGTTGGCCACACCCAGACAGTCACATGACCACCAAGCCACGCCCACCAACTAAGCCACACTCACAGAACCAGTTAAAAAATTTGAATCCTCCTGGACATAAATGATCCATACAAGCCTGTTTAAAAAAAAAAAAAGGTAATCACAAATTTACTTTTTTACTTCAATTTCTTACATTCCCTCTTTCAAAGATGACCTTCAGCTTGTTTTAAAAATGTAATGATTTTCTGTCATTCGTTTTCTAGATATAGCAATTGTAGTACAGGCATTGCTCAGCTTTACAAGCATGTAGACCACACCAACTATGCTGAAAATATTTAATATCAACATTAATAAATCTTGTACTGAATCTTGTACTAGGTCAACATAAATAAATCTTGTACTGAATTCAAAGTGCAATACAAATGAGAAAACTGATGACAGGGAGATTGCTGGCATCATTAGGATAAGTAATACATTTTGGGTAAACTGGACGTTCTGTTGTTGAGTTAATAATGTTACTGGACTGTTTACATGTGTACATTAAAGTCATGGCTTCACATATAACAAGGTATTTTTTACAAACAGAAAACAATGGCTAGTGTTCTCAAAACACTGTAGTAACCTTCATTATGATAACCTTTTTACACTTCTGATTGTACAGGTCAGCTATCCATAGCACATTCAATTACCACCTGACAGTGAAGAATGTATTAGCTAGAAAAAAAAGAGTCAAAAAGGAAGACAATGTGAATTAGTTGTATGAACATGATATTAATGTATAGAACTCAAAGAAGAAAATCATAACAAAAATGATTGAAAATGTACACACAATTTTAGAAGAGATAAGAATTCAGAGATAAGAATAATCTAGCATTGTGCATATACTGAGGACCACATGCTAATAAAATACATATAGCTACATACAGATTTATATCAGAAAAAGATTCTGTCCAACTGTGAACATATCAGAAGATTTTTTTTATCGACATTTTTGTAGAAACTTTTTTTCCTGTTCAAAACTGTAAGATAAATTATTGGCAATTAGGTTAAAGTGAGCTATAGTTAGGGTCAGAATAAATATTGGGAGGCATCCCAGTCTCCTCCTGATACCAATGATTTGTTTTAAAATGTTCTTTCTGTCTTCTAAGCATCAAATGACTGGCGGTATCTACTGGCTCATACCACATGTCTTTTGCAAGGAAGTTTTGAAGAATCAATTCTATATAAGGTTACTGACTTATTTTACAAATAGGTAAATCAGTCTAAACCTATGTCCAGGAGCACTGCACATATTCATACACTATTAAATTACAAGTATATCAATTTTGTTCCCCATTGTTCATATTGACATGCATGTATTATCAATGTCAACCTACTGCTAAAGCTATGTGAAATTTCAATTCAAAGATATAATTTTAACATGATTGAATCAAACCATTACCCTCTAACTTAATATTCAAAGTGCATTCTGGAATCAAAGTTAGGCATCAAACCTGATTAGATGAGTCAGTAAACTTTTGGTCATGTGCAAACTTTTTTTCCTTGAATTGAATTATCCAATCACTTTACCCTGAATTAATATCTTACTATAATACTTTGCATTAGATTGATACTGAGACATACACTCAAGTGCTTACAAATAATTTATTCATTTCATGTTCAACTGAAATAATAATGAGTATAATAATCCCCAGTAAGGCACTAACATGATGTGGTTGTGGTGCTTATGTGCTCTGAGGAAGATGAGAACTACAGTATGCCAGAGGTTCAATCATACTTTACAGAGATTCATACTGGATCTGTTATCACTCAGGTCAACAAGGATTCTGCAAAGTGTTGGATTTCTTGGATAACTGGTGACAAATGGGCTACAGGACTCAGGACTGTTACCAGAGCAGCCAGAGCCAACAAGTACAGAACCACGAGAACAAAAGTTGTTTATACATCAAAATATACAAAAATTGGGCATTAAAAATAATATTCTGTTATCTCAAATTAAATCCAACAAGAAGAGGATATCTGAAAAGAAGGCACCAGTTTTGGGAAGAATTATATCCAGAATCAGAAATAACAGAACAGTGACTAGCAGATTAATGTTGACTTCTAATATAAAATAAAGTATTCATAAAAGTAGATTTGGAAGAAGTGCAAAGATCTGTTCAGAACTAAGATGATGCCTTGTGAGATGCAACTCAATGTGTAGAGAGGAACCAGGTGGAGTCAGAAATAAAGGAAACCAGCATAGGTATGCTGGTTTTAATTAATTAATTGTTTTAATTCCTAAATCAGGTAGTCTCTACTGAAGAAAGTAATAGAAAGCAAAGAAGCTAAAATACTCTGGGACTTCAAAATTCAAACCAAAAGGCACTTGAAACTCTCCAAACTTAATAATGATCAAATAAGAAAATGTCTGGATAGTAAACATGAAAACAGAAGAATAGCTGAGAAAGTACTACAGAAAATCACAAAGGTCTACAAGTAGAAGTAGAATGACTATGGCAAAAGGAGGTAAAGATAATATCAATAGTAATACACCCCTTAGGTGAAATCCAAAATAATCTGGAGCTCCTCCTGAACACCATTGGGATTGACAAAATCAGTAACAATCAACAGCTTTACTTAGAACAGCTTTCATATTGTATCAATACTTTAACCAAATCAAACATGTGCCTTCCCTGGGTCCTTGGGAAGAACTCAATAGGTGAGTAAAAATAAAAAATGCAGTCTAAACATATTCTGGTTGTGTGACCAATCATCATCATCATCATCATCATCATCATCATCATCATCATCAGCAGCAGCAGCAGCAGCAGCAGCAGCAGCATTGACAAGTTCGCTATCAGTCAATTGCAGAAGGCAGCTTTACTTGGAACAGCTTCCATCCTGGGACGATATCTGTAACACTGTCAAATATCCAGATTTGGCTATTCCAGGTCCTTAGTAAGGACTCGATAGCTAGACAAAAATGCCAAACCCAAACCCATCTGGCTGATTATGTGGATGATGATGATAATCATACTGTTTTTTTAAAACAAAAATTTAAAAATAACATTTTTAAATGTTTAGTTAACTATCTTTTATGTTTAATGAATAAGAGATAATAATAATAATAATGATGATAATAATAATAATAATAATAATAATAATAATAATAATAATAATAATAATAATAATAATTATTATTATTATTATTATTATTATTATTATTATTATTATTATTATTATTATTATTATTTTAAATTTCGCATAAAACAATTAAGGACAACAAATTAGTCTAGTTATTGTTGCCATTATTCCTGCAAAGGAAGTCTACTGAAAAGATTATAAGTCTATTGAAAAGTAACTGATAAAGGTTTTATTATAGCCTTTTCTATAGTCCAAGCATTTATTTGCTTATTTTCCTTTTAAAATATAATCAGAACTATAGCTACACATATAGCTAAGATTTATAAAGGAGATAATTTTTAATGATTTTAAGTTAATTAATGGGTATTAAAGAGGAGTAGTGATACTTCTATTTTTTCCTTCCATTTTGTATAATGATGGCTAGTGGATAAGAATGCATTGAATGGTGATTAATTTGTATATAATTGAGAATGTCTTCTCTTTAATACACAGAACACATTCCCATTGTATTTTTTCAGCAAAGATAAAATGTTTAGCTAGTACAGTAATTTTCTAAAGACATAAAACTCTCTACATTCAAAGTGGAACAATTTATACAATTGTATTTATAAAGTCTTTCATTGCTCTAAAAGGGCAGGTGTATCATCTGAATATAAATTTGATTTAAAATGAAATTCAGCATTATAAGGAATGTTTTCTAAAGGTTTACTTTAACTGCTGAACAACAGATATAATGATCACTTGATTTCTGAAACATCACTGAAATGAAACATGAAATAGCATATATTTTATTTTAAAGAAATCATAGGAAATTTCAGACTGAAATTTATAGGCTGCCATTCAATGTAGCTGAGTGAGAGTGTTCTGTCCTTAATTAACATATTTGAGATCCCCGCGCTTTGATTGGCCAAAGCGCGGGGCTCTCCGAT